>JARCGZ010000002.1:6183125-7418750 GCA_029784005.1 Lenwebbia sp. NSW1173648
TCACCGCCGCATACCTCGCCACCATCCGAATCTGATTCTATACGATACCTCCGTCACTCTAGTCTAGTTCTCGGTATCTCGCTCTATAAGCTTTTTCGAAAGCGACCAAATTGAGAATTTAGTTTGCTCGTTTTCTCACTGTTGAGAGAGAGAGAGAGAGAGAGAGAGTCGATGAGAAAATTTGCGACCATGGCAAAACCAGGAGCTTTCGCGGAAGGAAAGAATCTAGCGCGAAAATGGAACGAGCTTAGCGACAAAATTTAAATTTTTCGTTTTTATTTTATTGGCCAAAGAGTTAAATTCAATTCGATTTGAGTTAACCCCAGCGAGGGGTGGTCAAACTGTAAATTAATCCACACGGCTTGATTGAGTTGAGTACAATTAAATGATGATTAGATCACTTGTCGAGGACGTTGGCTTGGTGAAGGTCCGGTTTGATTGGGCCAGCTAAGCTTTGCTGAAGTTAACGAGCGTTTTGATTGGCTGGCGAGTAGAAATCTGGATGTAAAGTTACCATAATGCCCCTTCGGGGACACTCTGCATGAGTCGCCCAATTTTTTTTCGTATTTAGGAGATGGACTTTTTGCACGAAGAAAATGGGTTGATTTCATTAGTAGATCCTCACTTACTCTAATCCATTGTCCTTTGGTGAAAAAGTACAAATGTATTTTATGCGAATTATAAGAAAAATTTACAGTATAAATATACTAGCAAAAATGCGTGTGATGCTGCGTAACAAAACCACATTTTTAATTTAACAGAAATTTTTAATCGAAACAAAAGCTTCGTTTGTTTCGCAAAGAATGAATAATTTGGAAAGGGGTTTGTAAAGTTGAATGTTTCACACACCAACTTTGAATGTTTTTAATTGCTAATTTATATAATTATTACTTTGATGCGTAAGATAATATGTATGCATTAAATTTCGAATGTTTGGCAACTATTCCCAATGGGCTTTGAGGTGAAAGCTGGCCTCGGAAAGGCTGAAAGCTCAATGCTGGTAAGGACCAGCATTAAGCTTCAGCATTTTCGTAATGCTGAATGCCCCTATTAATGAAATTAGTCAGTTGCGTGTTTTTCCCTCAAAACCTTACTAAAAATTCAAATTTACCCAGTTTAAAAAGTAAAACCCTAGATCTAATGTTCATCTTCTTGAGTGGATGGTTGGCGAGGGCTGACGAGGCCAGATCTGGCCGACGAGGGGAAGGCGATGGTCGCCTAGGTCGTGCGACCCTCACCGAGGGTCGCCTGAGGTCATGCCACCTTGGCCAATGGCTGTCGGCGCCAGATTTGGCGCACCGACAGCCTGAGTCCTTCACAGGCTCCGGCGAAGGGTTTGATATTTTTCAATAATAAAAAAAAGAAATATTGCAGCCAAAGTCCTTTGCAATTTTTTTTTTCTTTTGCCAAAAGCTACTTAATCCAAAGTTGATTTTCAAAGGATTTTCTACTGTACGCCATTTGCATTTTCCCAAAACCCCTTCGCATTTCCCCAAAGCCCATGTCTAAAACCGAATCAAACGCAGCCATAAAATCCTATACGAAAGACAAATTCATTACAGAAAGTGTAAGGAATGTGCCCAGCAACGCCTTCCAAATTATGACTATAAATTGGACAGATGTTCTCATCAAGTACACGCATTGATGTCTCTCTCATAGTTTCACGAATTAATGTAACTCTCTACTCGACTTACCAAACATGTTTTGAGCTAATAAAAGGCGATAGGGCGAAATGTAAGTTTAACAATTCACTTTCCAGTAGACCTTACTTGCGAAACCTACTGTCGGTTGGAAAAAAATCCCTAATACAGAGAACATACAACCTCATTAACTCTTACAAGGATTGTCACTTTACCAGTACAAATGCAAGACATTGCACTCCCTGGGTAGATAGTGAAGCCTATGTTGAATCCAAAACCCACCATCGGCTGTTTACAATTCCTAAGGGCGACCATGCTTCGCTTATTTCATCATCTCCAGAAATTGCCCTTGACCTTCAAAACATTCCTAGGATACTGCATCTTTTGCTTCATCTATGTTAGCATGCACTTTTGTTATGAAAAATATTAGGAATTGGACGGGCATTAGTGCTCGCTCCATGGAGCTTCCGCGGCGTTGAATAGTCACACTCCCTGTGACGACGGTGTTGAGCTCCCACAAGTGCCTCCCAAGGTGGAGGCTGTAGTATATCAAGAGGCAAAAATTAGGGAGTTCAACTGCGAGGACTGCGCGATTTGCTTGGGATCTTTTGAGAAAGGAGATTAGTGTTGGGTGCTCAAGAACTGCAACCACATGTACCATAGGAAGTACATCGAGAAATGGGTCCACCAATGTTTGAATTGCCTGCTTTGCCGAGGCGTCATTGGGGTGTAGATTTTGCCAGCTAACTTGGGCTCCTGTGATTTTGGTTACATCAAGGACGGGTTGGTCTATAGATCCAATCGATCATATTGAAGGCTGAGATTTCCCGTTTTGGTTTGGTTTCCGGGTAATTCACCCCCATTGATGTACTTGATAATGACCCATAGTTTTCATTCCTGCTAAACTGATTAAATTGTTTTTACTTATAGCGAGTTAATACGAAGATAAAAGAGACAAAGAAAAGAGAAGATGGACAAATGTTTTACGTGGTTCGGTCAACCAAGGAAAGGTTCCTTGGAAGCCTACTTCCACGGTAGAAACCCTCATTCGACTTAGCTTATTGGGGGAGATTCATTCTTCTTAAATAAAGGAGCGTGCAACATATTGGCTAAATATAAACCATGATTTTTATGGTAAATGCAGGTGTTATACATTGAACCGTGATCCTCAATCTTATCATGACTTGGCAAGCTTATCTGGCCAACACTTCATATTTATCCTCCACTACGTCGGCTTCTGATGTAACATATATTGGTTTTCTTTTAGGCGAAACCGTTTACATGCTATTACCATATATAATTAGATACAACGTTGAAGGCACTAGTCTAGAATCTTGTATTCACACATGGGATTTTATCATGTCATAATTATGAAAAGAAGCCCGCATTTGTCTTCTTTAACGATATTCAGTAAACTTTTTATATTATTTAATCTTTTAAATAGTAGTTAGCTTTACCGAAATCTTTGTCTAAAAGTTCTGATTCATGAACAAAAGAGGATAAAGGCACTCATACTTTACATACCTTCTTAATTTGTTCAATAATGTCCCTTTACTCTCTTTTTTTTAGCCAATGTACTTCCTTAACTATATTATTTTTCATTTTTAGAAACGTTAATGTGGCAGTTAATTTGTCATTATTTGTCGACATGTCGTCCTACGTGGCTTTTAAAGTTTCTAGAATTTAAAGCAAAATAATGATAAGTTAGAGGAAAATGGGAACTTTAAGTAAAACAAAATAAATAGAGAAGACATATACATTCAGACAAAAGAAAATAACAAAAATTGACACGTTGCGACGCTTGTCGCTTGTGGTGGCGACTGGGTCTCCTTGCAAAATCTCGCTAGTACTTTTCCAAGTCTTAGATAAACAATGTGGGATCAAGGTTATGAGACCTCTATACGTTCCTAAAGAGGGTGACATTTAAACAAAAAATCGTACTTTTGTAGAGAAATCGACCAAATCGTTTTTATTGTGCCACTTTCTGATGCGGAGCATCCGATTATGTCACTAATGATACACCTGGCCTTAATGATCAATCATTGATTCCATCCACAAGTTCTGCACAATCATTGCTCATTCAGACTAAGGCTGATTTTGGTCACAACTTGCTTCGATGAATCATGCAGAAATGAAGACTATCTACTAGGATTGTCGATAATAAAGTATTGATTATTTTCCTTGCAAATAATATTGCGGATTTCGTGGCGATTGACCAGATTGATTGCTGATTTCATGTCATATCTTGGCTGATTAGTTGCTGATTTGATGCCAAATCAAAGAGATATCAATGGGAGGCTGAATGGAGTTATTTCCTTTGATATTAGTAAATTTTATGAGATGAACCAGGCTGGTGAACGGATTTGTCTTTATTTCCTTATTTCTATTTCGTTTGTCTTAATCCGTCTATTAGTAGAGGAGAATTCTCTATCGTAATGCATACATGAGATTTGATGAATGAATGAGAATTCCTTTCTTGAGTTGAATTTGATTTATATCAGTTTATTTAGTCTTGGAAATTGGATTCTTCCTCGGTGGTGAACCAAAAGCCCTTTAGCCTTGGTTGGTGGTTATCCTTTAAACCTTGGTGGTGAGCTTCTGTCTTGAATCTCGATCTTGACTCTTGGTTGGTGGCGTGCCTTTATGCCTTGATCTGATCGTACTCTGTCCTACATTTACCTTCTTCGCTCAATTACCATCCTCACACACTCTGATCTATTCTTACTTCTTTCGACAATCACTCAAAACGCATTCGCCCATCCCGCGCACGCATCACTTTCGGATGAATTTGAACCTCAATAGCCCTTTTATTATACACGGGAGTACAAAGTTGAAAATAAAGAAAAGGAAGTTATTAAAAATAAATAAAATGAAAATAAAATTTTATCAAATATGGCAGTGCACATCAATAAAATTTTACTTGTTGCTAGTACTATTATCTCTTACAGCAATAGAAACTACATGTTCTTTACATCTTGTATCAAAGAAGCCAAGAGATGTGGATCCAGTGCATTTTGCAAATTCGCTTCGTGATCACTCTGCAAAAAGATGGAAATAGTTGTGAAATGGGATCTTCTCAGAAGTCTTTCCATAATTATTTCTGGTACCACGACTTCAAGCTATAAACATCCCGCTATTCTTGTAACATTCATAGAGAAGCTAGCTATGCAGTGAAAATCAGAAATCATATGAATGAGACTGGTGAGAACTAAAAAGATATTCAAAAGGCGATCGTCGTCAAACGCAATTGCACAGGAAAACTCAAATCTTACCATCTCCTGAAATGCTCCGAGTTTCAACATTAAGATCGCGAAGTTGCTCTAAGCTGATTGCAGAGAGTGGCATATCCAGGGGTACTTGAAAGCGAAGCTTACGTGAGACTTGTCCCATGGTAGGTCGAAGCCTCGGATCGGCTTGCAAGTACTCAAACGCTAGCTTGCCAATCAAGACCACCTCCTGCGCATCTCGAAGGCCAAGTCTAGAAGGCGAGAGACGTTGATCCAGCACATCCTTCAACGTTATCGACTCATTTTGGGCGGACGATGAACATTTCCGAGAAACATGATCTCCTGGATGCTTTCTCATGATTGTCTCTAATGTGACGACTCCAAAGCTATACACATCGCACTTTTCGGTAGGAATTGAAGAAAAAGCTAGCTCTGCAGTGGAGAATCCACTATTTTGTAATCTCGATCATAAGTTGCCTAAAATTTGACAACATTACTTCCCCTGACGGGATGTGTGACGATTACAAGCATGGATTTATGCTTAATCTACACTGACAACACGGATTTGAGTATGGGAGTTTATGTTTTGGCAAAGTTAAAAAAATTTGGTTCGACGCTTACGATACGAGCATCTGCTAGGTAACACGAACTTAACATCCTTAAAATGGATTGATTATGATGTTTTCTTCATTTGCCAATTCGTACTTGTGAGGAAAATCGAAAAGCTTTTCATCAATACTAAACTTGAAAGCTCTAAAGAAGTATAACAAATTTCCATAAGATGATTAAATAACTAATGAACTGCACTAAACTAGTAAGAGTTCCATTATAGAAGCATGACACCGAATGCCCTCGAAATTGAAAAAAATCGCAAAGTACCTGGAGCAATATAAACCCGATTGTACCAGCAATAGCCGTCCAATTTGATGAATCTGGCCTCAACAGTCTTGCAGTGCTAAAATCGAAAACATGAGCCTCATAATCATGATTCAATAGAATGTTGTTACTGGACAAGTCTTGATGAATCAACGGAGGAGAACATTCGTGACGCATATAGGACAATGCATCCTTAACTCCTAGGACCACATTTATCCTCTTGTCCCATCCAAATTCTATTGCTATTTGATCATCACTCAAAGTTGTTCTGAAGCTTCCTCTTTCCATGTACTCATACACCAAAAAATAGCATTGGGCATGAGAGTAGAAGCCATAAAATTTCACAATGTTGCGATGGCGTATATTTGTCAAGGCTTGAATTTCCCTTTCAAATGGTACCAAATCGATCTCAGGATCTTCCTGGGATGATGAGTTTTGCTTGACAGCAAACGTTTGACCTTCCAATATCTCGGCTTTATAAACAATTCCATATGCTCCTTCACCCACATAGTACTTGGAGTCAAATCCTTCTGTGGCCTCGACGATTCGATCATAGAAACCTTTGCCATTATAACTCAAAATATGCTTGAAATCCAAGTCATTTGCCCGTTCATTGTCCTCTGTCTTGATAATCCTTCTTTGACGATTATTAACGATTACTAGAATGATCAAGGTGCAAGAGAGAAGGAGAAATCCCAAGAACGAGAGAATGAGAATAAAGGTGATACTAACCCCAACGTGTCGATTGTGCTTATCGCTCCCGGTGGAATTACATTTCGGTAAACCAGCAACGTTTCCACGGAGCCCTTTGTTATGCTGTGTTGCCTTGAATGGAGCCTCATTGAAAACCTTGACATTAGGGAGAGGACCTTCTAGGTCATTGTAGGATACATCAATAGAAGTCAAGGCCAACATATCACTAAAAGACTGTGGGATGGAACCAGACAGTCTATTGTGGGAGATATTTAGAACTTGCAAGTTTCTCAGTATTGCAAGTGCTCCTAGTATATTCTCTGACAAAATATTATACCTTAGATCAAGAACCTCGAGGACTTGTGTGTTGCCTATCTCAGGAGGAATGCTTCTTCGAAATTTGTTTCTGCTCAAGTTCAAGCTCAACAAGCTTTTGCATGACCCTAGCTGCACCGGTATCGATCCGCTCAAATTGTTTGATGCCAAGTTCAGATGTGCCATATGGGATAAAAGTCCAATCTCAGTCGGGACATTTCCCATGATCGAGTTATTGCTTAAATCGAGTTCTAATAGCATCGACAGGCTTCCCAATTCCCTTGGAATCTGTCCACTTAAATTATTTGAAGAAAGGTTCAATAGCTGTAACTGAGCCATCCTTCCAAATATTGCGGGTATCTCACCAGAAATGTTGTTGGTTGATATCCTTAAGCTCGTCAAATTACGGCAATGCTCCCATTTCCACGAAAGTTCGCATTCAAATGATTGCTGCTCAAGTCAATGAAATATAGATGTGGATATATTCCGAAAGCTTCTGTTATGTTTCCAGTAAGTTGGTTTCCTTGTAGCCTCAATCTGATTATTGTGCTATAGTTCTCTAAGCTTGTTGGGATGGGACCCGTGAAATGATCATTGCCGGCTGTGAAATATCGCAATGATCCCCCAAGGAATACGTCTTTTGGCAGTTCCCCCTCTAGTTCATTATTATATAGATGCAAAATAGTCAACCGTGTTAACATGTTGAATTCAGAAGGCAAGGAACTAAAGAATTTATTGTTGGCAAGGCTCGGTTGAGTTAGATTGGCCAGGCTTCCAATTTCTGAAGGTATTGGTCTTGAAAGTCCATTTTGTTCGAGAAAAGTAATAGATAAACTTGTCAAGTTACTAATGGGATGAGGAATTGAGCCAATGAATTTGTTTCCTGCTGGATTAAGTTCGATATGAGAATTGAGCCTCCCAATTTATGAAGGTATAGGTCGCTAAAATTCCATTTTGAAAGAGATGAAGAATAGATAAACTTGTCAAGTTTCCGATGGAAGGAGGAATCGAGCCAGTGAGTTTGTTTTCTGATAGGTCAAGTTCGATAAGAGAAGTGAGCCTCCCGACATCTGAAGGCATGGGTCTAGAAAGCTGATTTACACATAGGTACAAAGAATGAAGATTCTCCAGCGTGCCTATACTTGTAGGACTGTCCCCGGACAGTTTATTTGGACAAAGATCAAGATAGTTGAGTTTGGAAAGGTTACCGATATTCGACGGAATGGAGCCATAGATCAAGTTGTTGGCAAGGTCAAAGTTGACCACACTGGTTAAGCGCGAGAAGTCAAGGCTGTCTAGAGTTCCTCCCAAACCGAGACTAGAAAGATTTACATGGGCGATGGCTCCGTGGTCGTCGCAAGCGACACTGGTAAAGCGGCAAGGGTTGTTGCCGTGCCATGAAGAGAGGAGAGATTGGTTCCGGTTGTCAAGAGTGGATTTCCAATTCAGGAGAGTCTCTGCTTCATCCTTATTCTCAGTCGCATTGATAGCAAAAACAGAAGTGGAGGAAGCAGAAACGCCTGCACCATGAAATGAAGTGGTGCCAACCAAGAAGAGCGAGAAGAAGAAGAATTGGAAGACAGCTAAAGGAGACTGGGTGGACAGCAGAAAGGAAGAAGCTATGATTTCAGGTCTACATAATGTTAACAAGATGGATGACTATACTTATATAGAATGGAAGATCACTCCCCAATCCTCCTCTATGTGGGATTTAAGGTTCTGAGGCCTCTATATTTTCCCAGAGGTGGTAACATCTTTTTTATTTTTATTTTTCCAAAACAATATTTTGTAGAAATCGACCAAGATTCGAGTGATCGGTCTGTGAAGAGAGCTTGGATCTCCTTTTGCCGAGTAACTTTTGTGCTTCCCTATCTTAGAGAGAAAACAAAGCTGCAACAAGAATATGAGTAGGTTACTTCGAGGGAACCTAGGCCTCCTCCAATACTAGAACAAGAGTTTAGTGAATAGCTCAAAGTTCTGTTTCCAAGTTATTTAGGTCAATTCACGAGTTTTCCTATCTTGGTTAGGTCTTTCGGTTGATGCAAGTCCATTGATATTTATAAATGGATTTCTATTCCAAGTAATTATAAATATTTATAAATGTGCAAATTATGAGTGTTTTATGAAGAGAAGAATGAAGTGACTGCATGAGAAATAGGATGCAACTTTGGATGAATGTGATATACAATTGCGTTAAACTGCTATTTAGTTACATATCTGTTAATGTAGATAACTTTATAGCCTGGAGGAACATAAAGTCCTATACGAAAAACAAATTCATCGCAGAAAGTTTTATGATGAAATTTGATACTTTCCTTTTATTCCCATTTATATTAATATACGTAGTTCACATGATAATGAAATTATTATCTTTCCTAGAATGTATCTCTTTTCCTTAAATATTTTCCTGAAGTCATCTATCGATTTTTTTCGTAAAACATGTCTTTTTGTTAAAGAGCAAACGCCCGAGCAAATGTTTTATGATGCTTTTTTCCTTATGGATAATTATTCATAAATCTCTGTCATTTATTCCGGCGAGACGCACGGGTTCATCTCTAGTTATCCTTGTAGCGGTTGAATAGGAAAATGTATTTGAAGGATTGACCTAATTAAGCACTGGACAGGCCATTTTATTTTTTTCGTGCAAAAGAAAAAGAAATATAAATCGTTACAGGCTAAAATGACTTAATTCCTAATAAATCGGACATTAGCGAATGGTTCATTCCTACGGGAGCACATAGATGACGAGAGGATTGCTTTGATGGGCTCCATCCTTTGCTAGATATTCATTTAATTTTCACTGTGCATCCGCAAAATTTTTCTTCTTTGATTCTCTCGGAAGAGCCTGCAAAAATAACAAAGGGATTTGTATTTGATTTTGATTTTCTCTGGAGACTACCCTTAATTTGTGAAAATTCATTTGAAAAACGAAAACAACATAAGGAATGTGCCCAGCAACGCCTTCAAAATTGTGACTATAAATTCGATGAATGTTCTCATTTTGCACATGCATTGATGTCTCTCGCATTTTTCACTATTTAAGGCAATTCCCAATTATAGACTTACCAAATATGTTTTGACCTAAAAAGAGGCGGCATCGCGAAATGTAATTTTGATTATTTTCTTTGGATAGTCCCTAAGATAAGGATTGTTACTTAACCTACAAATACAAGTTCATTGCACTTATTGGGTAGATAGTGAAGCCTGTGTTGAATCCAAAACCCACCATCACGTTCATATTGAAGTTTCACGTAAATGTTGAAAGAGTCAAAGCACTATATTTTTCTAAATTGCAAAATTGAATAATCTTGTTTTCTTTTTTTATTAGATTTGGTGTATACATACATTTCTTGTCATAGTCAAATCTGTGGCTCTAGAATGCTGTAATGAACTCCTTTTTATGTTTAAAATGTAGAACGTACACTAATTATGAATTGATTGATTGAGGTTATCTCTATTTGTACATTGTAATTTTTTTAGCGTTGAATCATAAGAAATTTTTGTAGAGTGGAAGATCACTCCCGAAGCCTCCTCTATCGAGGACAGTTCCTATTACAAACTTGAAGTCTTTTTCCCTTCTCAATCAGTTTAGCGTGCGCTATGGGGGTGCTTGACTTACTTTTCCAAGTCTTCATTGAAATTGACATTGTCGACCATATTTGTGGAAAATGGTGATCCTGACCGTGGGTGGTTATGTGGCTCAAAATCGACACTCAGATTTTTTGTAGATGAGTGGGGCGTCGAAAGGGATACACTTGTTCTGAGAGCTCTATATTTTCCCAGAGGTGGTGGCAATTTTCTATTTCAAGATATTATTTCGTAGACATTGACCAAATCTTAATTGTGCAAAAATTTTCGATTGTGAAATCCGGCGAAATGGTTCTATGACTTGCATATGATAAAGATTCAAGTGATTGGTATGTGAAGAGAGCTTGGATCTCTTTTTGCAGAGTAACTTTTACGCTTCCCTATCTTAGAGAGAAAACAAAGCAGCAACAAGAATATGAGTAGGTTACTTCGAGGGAACCTAGGCCTCCCCCAATACTGGAACAAGAGTTTAGTGAATAGCGCAAAGTTCTGTTTACAAGTTATTTAGG
Source organism: Lenwebbia sp. NSW1173648 (assembly GCA_029784005.1). Taxonomy (NCBI): domain Eukaryota; kingdom Viridiplantae; phylum Streptophyta; class Magnoliopsida; order Myrtales; family Myrtaceae; genus Lenwebbia; species Lenwebbia sp. NSW1173648. The sequence goes on from JARCGZ010000002.1 coordinate 6,193,974, forward strand.
TCGATTCACGAGTTCTCTTATCATGGTCAGGTTTTTCGGTTGACGCAAGTCCATTGATATTTATAAGAGTTAATATCACGAAAGACCCCAAATTGATACACTTGTGACAAATTTACCGTAAACTATTTTTTTGACCACAAAAAATCCCAAACTGGTTCATCTGTGACAAATTTACCCCAAACAATTTTTTTGACCATAAAAAACCCTAAACTGGTACACCTGTAACAAATTTACTCCAAACTGATACATTTGTGACAAATTTACCCTCCATTAGCTTCCGTTAAATTTTACCATCAAATTGCCAAGTTAAATGATACATGGCAGTTGACGGATGTACCTATTTGGGATTTTTACCCTTTATTTGTCACAGGTGTATCAATTTGAGATTTTTCGTGATAACTCAATTTAACGAAAATTAACGGATGGTAAATTTGTCACAAGTGTACCAATTTGGGGTAAATTTGTCGCATGTATACTAGTTTAGGATATTTTGTGGTAAAAAAAATAGTGTGGGGTAAATTTGTCACGGGTATACCAATTTGGGGTTTTTCTTGGTAAAAAAAAATAGTTTGGGGTAAATTTGTCACATGTGTACCAGTTTGGGGTTTTTCATTGTATTAACCCTATTTATAAATGGATTTCTATTACAAGTAATTCTAAATATTTATAAACGTGCCAATTGTGAGTGTTTTATGAAGAGAAGAATGAAGTGACTGCACGAGAAATAGGAAGCAACTTCAGATGAATGTGAAATACAATTGCGTTAAACTGCTATTTTTTTAAGTAGAAAACTTTATAGCCTGAAGGAACATAAAGTCCTATAAGAAAAACAAATTCATTGCAGAAAGTGTTATAACTTAAATTTCCCTTTATATCAATATACGTAGTTCACATGATAATGAAATTATTCATAAATCTCTTTATCATTTTATTACCGCGCGGTGCATGGATTCATCTCTAGTTAGTTATCGTTGTAATGGTTGATGTTAACAGGAAAATGTATCTAAAGGATGGACCTAATTAAACACTGGACATGTCACTTTATTTTTTCATGCAAAAGAAAAAGAAATATAAACCATTACATGCTATAATGACTTAATTCCTAATAAATGGGAAAATAGCGAATGGTTCATTCCTACAGGAGCATCCGCAAATTTTTCCTTCTTTGATTCTCTTGAAAGAGCCGGCAAAAATAACAAAGGGATTTGTTTTTGCTCTTGATTTTCTTTAGTGACTACCCTTAATTTGTGAAAATTCATTTGAAAAATGAAAACAGCACAAGGTATGTGCCCAGCAACGCCTTCAAAAGTACGACTATAAATTGGATGAATGCTCTTATTAAGTACATGAATTGATGTCTATCACATTTTCACTATTTAACACAATTCTCTATTCGACTTACCAAACTTGTTTTGAGCTAAAAAGAGGCGGTAATGTAAATTTTATAATTCACTTTCCAGTAGACCCTTACTTTCCAAACCTACTCGCTTTCGAAAATCCCTAATACAAATACAAGTTCATTGCACTCCCTGGGTAGATAGTGAAGCCTGTGTTGAATCCAAAACCCACCATCGGTTGTCTAATATTCCTAAGGGCAACCGTGCTTCGGCTATTTCATCATCTCCACAAATTGCCGTTGGCCTTCAAAACATTCCTAGAATACTGCATCTTCTACTTCATCTATGTTAGCAATCCGCTTTTGTTAGCGAATCGTGCTCGCTCCGTCGAGCTTCAGCACGTGGCTCCCGTGGCGTTGAATAGTGCACTCCCTTTGACGTTGGCATTGAGCTTCCACAAGTGCCTCCGAAGGTGGAGGCTGTGGTATATTGAGGCAACAAAATTAGGGTGATCAATTGCGAGAACTGCGCGATTTGTTTGGGATCTTTTGAGAAAGGAGATGAGTGTTGGGTGCTCAAGAACTGCAACCACACATATCATAAGAAGTGCACCGAGAGTATATTCTGCTAGCTAACCTGGGCTCCTACATTTTCGGTTAGATCAAGGCCTGGTTGGTCTATGATCCGATCGGTCATATTAAAGGTTGAGATTTGGTTTGGTTTCCGAGTAATTCACTCCATTGATGTACTAGATGATGATCCGTATTTTTCATTTTAGCCAAACTAATTGATTTTTTTTTCCTTATAGCGAGTTGATACGAAGATGGAAGAGACAAAGAAAAAAGAAAATGACAAATGTTTTACGTGGTTTCATCAATCAAGGAAAAATTCCTTGGAAGCTTACTTTCACGGTAGAAGTCCCCCTTCAACTTAGCTTATCGGGAGAGATTTACTACAATATATTGGCTAACCATAACCTATGATTATTATGGTAAATACAGCTATTACAACTTAAATATTGATCCTCAATCTTATCATTTTTTTTTTGTCAGAAGGAAAATTTTCATTTCATTCAAAAGAGAATTACATAACTTGACAAATCAAAAAAAGCAAGTAAATCTAAAAGATAAAGTACAGCCTACAAAGACTCTCATTCCATAAAGACGAATCAAAGCACAATGGGCGATCGATCCCCAAATCTCGAAACAACATCAGTGATGGGCACACGCTAAGATTTTCCTCTCCAGTAACTATGAATTTGCCAAAAGGCTGTGGCGCCTAGGTTCAGCGTCCCCAGTACTATCACCATATAGAGAAGACGACAACAACACCAACAGGTTAAAAAAGCATAGATAACGCATTGCAAATTCCAGATCTATTTCTAGATCGGACTAGAAAAGCATCCAAATCTAAATCTAACTCTAGATTGGGAGAGAAAACCTGCAAAACAGATACCAATTGAAAGTATATGTAAACCCCAGAACATAAATTGTTATCCAAATATCTAATTGGATATCATATCTATCTATGATGCCTATAGAGAATTATCAGTAAATTGTAATGCTTCACTTTTTCATTCAATAAATGGAATAGAAAATGGAAATTTTGATATAGCATAGCACGCGCTGTCCAGGGAGCTTCTTTGGCTGGCCATGCTTGGCCGACTGCCTACTTTCTTATCCCACAAAATAACTTTCAGATAAGCCGACTGCAGAAGCAATAGAAGAGCCGCGGTCGACTATAAAGAGCAAGTACTGGAGCCGGAGCGAACGAGCAGATCCAGAATAGCAGATTCTTCTGAAATGCTCGTGCTTCGAACTTCTAAACTCACCGGACAAAACTCTCCACGTGGAGAAGTCGACGGGATCACCCGCAAAATTAACAAAAAAAACTTTAAAAAGATGAGGACAAAGAGAAATATAGGAACAAAGAAAGAGAATGGGAGGGGGAGGGAGGAGAGAGAGGTCCCTCTCTCCCCCTCAGAAAAGACTCTGAAGAAAGGGGAGGTTTGGGAAGCAGCACTTATCTAGGTAGGGGAGAAACCCTAGTCGACCCCGTATGTCAGTAGTTTACGTGGTACCGTCCTCAATCTTATCATGACTGGACAAGTTTATCTCGCCAACACTTTATGTAACATACATGGGTTTTCTTTTAGGCGAAACCATTTACATGCTACTGCCATATATGATTATATATGACGTTGAAGGTCTCAGTCTAGAATCTTGTATTCACGCAACGAATATTATTATGTCATAACCATGAAAAGAAGCCTGCATTTGCCTTCTTTTAAATAGTAGTTAGCTTTCGACCAAAAAAAAAAGATAGTCATTAGCTTACCAAAATCATATTCTAAATGTTCTGATTCATGAACTAAAGAGGATAAAGGCACCATAGTTTCCCTTCCTTCTCAATTTGTTCAATATTGTCTCTATATTATTTTTTACCAGTGTACTCCCTCAACTATATTGGTTTTCTCTTTTGGAACAAGTCATTGGAAACGTTGATGTGGCCGTTAATTTGTCATTATTTGCTAACATGTTGTCCAACGTGGCTTTTAAAAAAATACAATGATTACATATAATGATAAACTATAGGAAAATGGAAACTTTTTAAAAAGTAAAACAAAAGGCTCGCGCTATTTCCACTCCAGTTTTGGCTTTGACACTCTCAAAATAGGGTTTTCACCATTTTGTCACTTTGTCTTGCATGCTTTTGTCAAATTTTCTTCTGTTTTTGTTTATTTATTCATTTTCTTTTCTTGCAGGTTCCACATTCCTCCTTCTCCTCTTGTTTCATCTATTTTCTACAGAATCTTGGACAACCTAACTCCAAATCCCACCTACATTCACATTCATTTTCTTCTTCTACTCTTCATACTCAGGATCATCCATCGACAGCTCAAATCGATAAACCGGACACTTATTCCTCAGTCCCAACCACAGCACGATGCGATCTTCATGGTAACCTTCGTGGTAACCATGCCCACAGGGCAATTTCTTCGCCATCTCACCGACACTCACCATTTCCTTATAGATCCCACACATCAATATTTCGTCCTTTGATATGATTTTCTCAGTTGGAAGTTCCAAAACCACTGATTTCACGGCCAGCGAAGCTCCTCTTCTTCAAGTGTTACTACAGCTACGGTTGGGACCTAGCATCATCCATGTAATCCTCCGAAATGGCCATGTAGTTTTCTACTTTAGGCATTTGCCTCAATTCGATGGAGTTATCTTCCAATCCCATAAAAATCTCAGCCTGATTGACAATCCGATTACGCCCGCTTTGAGCTTGCGCTGCAAAGTCTCAAATCCGAAGCCTAAGCATGTCATGCCGCCTCCGCCGCGCATCAACCTCATCATAATCATTTTTGTTCTCTCCTTTATTTTAGTTATCTGATTGATTATCACCTTCTCTCTCCCCTTTGCCTCGTTCATTTCCCTAGCACTTACTGTTCTCTTCATTAGGTTCCTCATGGGTATCGTCTTCATCCTCGTCCTCACCGCACATGGATAGATGTCCTCATCAAGCACCGCCTGCACGAACAACTAGGGATTTGAGCAGTTGGCGCCTAACCTCATTGAGCGTTTCGAGAAACTTATGAAGTCGGCTTCCCTGTAGCTGGCGGTGGCTTGGAGAGAAGTTTGCCGATCGTCAAAGCGTTGTATGAGAGTTTTTTTTTTTTTTTTCGGATTGTATGAGAGGCTGAGGAGTTAAAGTTTCCTTTGCCATTATTGTTCAAGATTCTACGGACAAAATAAAAGGAAGGAGGAGGAATGTGGGACCCATAGGAAAAGAAAAGGAATAAATAACAAAAAGGGAAGTAACTTCGACCAAAGCATGTGAGATAAAGGGGCAAAGTAGTAAAATTACTATTTTTAGGAGTGTCAAAGTCAAAACTGGAATGGAACTAGGGTGACCCAAACAAAAATACATTTTGGAGAGCCTTTATCTAAGGAATTAATGATCTGGTTTTTAACTTGTTAATCAACGGCGAAACATGATGAGTGCAAGATGGACGACAGCTATCCTTAAAGGCCCGGCCTAAAGTGATGATCAAGTCAGATAGACCTTGTGCGTGCCTAAGTGGTGGACCGGTGGACTAGTGAAGCCCATTCCATCCATGGCTCTACCCCTATTTCCGCAAACGCGAAAACCAAAACTTGACTAACAATTATTTCTCCCCCAATTTGTTTACATTAGTCAATAACAATCCGCCACATCAATTAGTATACGGACTTTGTATAGTCTTGCAACTAGCCTGGAGATGGTCGATCTGAACGAAGGATGTTAATCTTAATGATGTGAAACTTTGGACCTTAACAAAGAGTGGGCCAAAAAGCCGTAGATGGAGCAACAATTGACCCCACTGAAATAGCGTCTGAGTCTATTCGAAATCCCTATCGTGAAATAGCTTAGTGAAAGCTCATGATTCACCTATAATTTCTTAGGTGCAGTCTATATCCGACCTCATCATTGAACACTGAATTGCAACAAATAGAGATTAAAACCCTTAAGCTGCATCTCAAATTATAAACAAAAAGGAGATCATGAATACCAAAATCAGTTCGATATAACATTCCATGTGGTCTCAACCTCTTTATTTAAGAGTGCTTCCAAACAAATTGAGGGCACACATGCCCCAACACGAGTGCGTGCGGTTAACATTGCATTCGAGAGAAAAGAGAAGTTTTTTCTTGACTTTTTTCAAGATATCATCACGCCCATCCATGATCGTCCAATCAAATCCATAACGATGAGTGGATTTAACATTTTCGAGTGAAAAAGGCAATAAGAATGCACAAGTTTGTGCATCTTCTTTGGTCGAGTCCACGGGCAGTGCGGTCCCTTCCGGACCACCTATAAATCCATACAACTCTTGAGTATGGTCAAAAGGCCAACATAAATAGAAGGATGCTTCGGTTTGTTCTAAACGTCATCGGTTTCACTTATGAAACATTGGTTTTGCTCACGGGTCAAGACTCGAGATCCAAAGGTAGGATAGCTCATCGTGCCGAAAACCGGACTGCCTCCGATTCCCACGCTCTCTTTCAAGTTTCGTCCACTTGAATCAACCGTATAATGTTTTATATGAACGAGGGAAGTTTCGTTTTGTACTCCTTGGATTTACCCGACCAAACGTAGTCTTAGGACATACAAGTTCCTTCCCCACCAGAATAAACAAAGGAAGAAAGACTAAAAAGATGCGACTCTGCGGTGCGATCCGCTTCTTAAGAAAAGAGTAATCTCCCCAATACTATCCCTCCGCCGTTGCCGTCACGACCAAATTGTTTAAATTGCAATCGATATGAACTTTTTCGAATTGGGCTTTGTGAACAGGATAAACACTCCAACCAAAAATGCTGCTAAAAATAATTAGGATTCTCTTGTCCAAGTTCTACCATTTAGACTAAGGATGGCCCCACGTGCCTATGTGAACCCTCCAACACCGACAAGGAAATCGGAGATGTGGGTTAATATAATTAACAGAGACAAAATCTTGAAAAAGTAAACTAAACGAGGGAAATCTTTTTGGCAGCGAAAGTCAGCACTTTGACTTGGGTGAAGCCGGCTGTTCGATTAGTCCAAAACCTATTATACATGTACCAATTTAATTATAATTTTTTCAATTTTTCCAATTTATAGATAAACTTCTGTGCGAAATTCCAATGTAGTTCTTTTGGCCAAATTTTGCTGAAAATCGCTGATGTGAAGATATGCCACTAGGACAGTCAGCTATGAATGGATCGCTCTTCCCGGCGAAAATTGATCGGAAGGACTATGTTGAAATTTCGTGCTAAGATTTAGGACTAAATTAACAAAATTAAAAAATTATGCCTTAATTAAAACCCATGCAATAGAATTTGAACTAATTGGGTAATTTTCTCTGCCCTTCTTTCCGTCCTTCACGAGACAAGCCCCGACTTTTTTGTGTTACGTTTTTCAGTGGTCGATTTGGAGGTTGCGGGATAGGGTATTGGATCCTCTTTTTTGCCTTTTTCGTTTTGGTCATCGATGCAATTAGGGTTTTGTGTTGGAATTGGTTTCCCTTTGTCATTTACTGCTTCGCCGGTGTGAAAAGCCATTTGATCAAACGTTCTTAAATGGCGGTCAAGTTTGTTTCATACTTTAGATATCATTGTCATCAAGAAGCTTTCCAAAAGACATCTATATTATGTAATTGGATCGAGCCACCGCCACCTCCACCTCCACCGCCACCTCCATCTCCACCTCCATGAGAACAAAAGAAAACAACAAGGGTCGTTCGACATCGTAAGCGATTCATCAGCATGACATAATGGGTAGTTGCGAAGCTTCTCATTTGAAAGAACGAAATCAGAAACGGAATTTTGCACGACCAAAAGATAATGCGCTAAGGAAATGTGAGAATTCAATAGGATCCATGCGGTATAATTCTTTGAACGTACATTTAGTTTCTTGATTTAAATATCCCATGTTGCTTGTTTGTGGAACTTATGTGTTCTTTATATACAAGTCATCTTCATCTACCTCTCAATTTAAACTGTTGGGCATGACTTTTCTAACATTGTATCAAAATCAGGTTGTGCACTAGCTTATTTTGCATGTACATCCACCCCGATCGTCAAATTTCATGTGTCATTCATAATCTGATTTGCACATGAAATTTATATGCTTGAACTTTTGGGTTTGAATTTCTAATATTTTTAATGCTAATATATAATCAAAGCCTCTCCTTTTGATGAGGAAATGTGATGAGGAAAAGTCAGAATTCAATAGGATCCATGTTGTATAATTTATTGAACGTGCACTTATTTTCTTTGTTGAAATAACTCACATTGCTTGGTTATGGCATATATGCTATTTATATTCATGTCTTCTCCCTTCATCTCTCAACTTATACTTTTGTGTGAGACTTTTCTAACATTGTATCAAAACCAGGTTCGACACTAGCTTATTTTGCATGTGGGTCCACCACGTTCATTAAATTTCATGTGTCATTCCTAATCCGATTGGCAAATGGCATTTATATGCTTGAACTTTTGGGTTAGACTTCCTAATTTTTTTTATGCTAACATATAAACGAAGCATCTCCCTTCTTCTTCTTCTTCTTCTTCTTTTTGTGGGAAACTGGATATTGTTTCTCGCCAGCATCATGGGTGTTTTTGGAGTGCATGGTTGGCATCTTTAAAGTGAACTTTTGAGAAAGAGTTAGAAGAAAAACCCTAAAATTTCTTAAATCCATATCCCATTAGTTCATCTGCTTTTTTATACAAGCAATGGCATTGGGGACCATGCGAAATACAATTGCGTTAAACTGCTAATTTTTTAAGTAGATAACTTAATAGCCTAAAGGAACATAAAGTCCTATAAGAAAAACAAATTCATTGCAGAAAGTGTTATAACTGAAATTCCCGTTTATATTAATATACGTAGTTCACATGATAATGAAATTATTCATAAATCTCTTTAGCATTTATTATCACGCGACGTACGGATTCATCTCTAGTTAGTTATCCTTTGATGGGCTCCATTCTTTGCTAGACAGTCATTTAATTTTCACTGTGCATCCGCAAATTTTTCCTCCTTTGATTCTCTTGGAAGAGCCTGCAAAAATAACAAAGGGATTTGTATTTGCTTTTGATTTTCTTTAGAGACTACCCTTAATTTGTGAAAATTCATTTGAAAAATGAAAACAGCACATGGTATGTGCCCAGCAACGCCTTCAAAAGTACGACCACAAATTGCCGTTGGCCTTCAAAACATTCCTAGAATACTGCAACTTCTGCTTCATCTATGTTAGCAATCCGCTTTTATCAGCGAATCGTGCTCGCTCCGTCGAGCTTCAGCACGTGGCTCCCGCAGCGTTGAATAGGGGCACTCCATTTGACGTTGGCGTTGAGCTCCCACAAGTGCCTCCGAAGGTGGAGGCTGTGGTATATCGAGGCGACAAAATTACAGTGATCAATTGCGAGAACTGCGCGATTTGCTTGGGATCTTTGGAGAAAGGAGATGAGTGTTGGGTGCTCAAGAACTGCAACCACACATATCATAAGAAGTGCACCGGGAGTAGATTCTGCCAGCTAACCTGGGCTCCTACGTTTTCGGTTAGATCAAGGCCTGGTTGGTCTATGATCCGATCGGTCATATTAAAGGTTGAGATTTGGTTTGGTTTCCGAGTAATTCACTCCATTGATGTACTAGATGATTATCCTTATTTTTCATTTAGGCCAAACTAATTGATTTTTCTTTTCTTATAGCGAGTTGATATGAAGATGGAAGAGACAAAGAAAAGAGAAAATGACAAAGGTTTCACATGGTTTGATCAATCAAGGAAAAATTCCTTGGAAGCTCACTTCCACGGTAGAAATCCCCCTTCGACTTAGCTTATTGGGGGAGATTTATTTTTCCTTTAATAAAGAAGACTACAATTTATTAGCTAAACATAGCCTATGATTATTATGGTAAATACAGCTATTACAACTTAAATATTGATCCTCAATCTTATCATTTTATTTTTTTTGTCGGAAGGAAAATTTTCATTTCATTTGAAAGAGAACTACATAACTTGACAAATCAAACAAAGCAAATAAATCTAAAATATAAAGAACAGCCTACAAAGACTCGCTCATTCCACAAAGACGCATCAAAGCAAAATGGATGGTCGATCCCCAAATCTCGAAACAACATCAGTGATGGGCACACGCTAAGATTTCCCTCTCCAGTAACTACGGATTTGCTAAAAGGCGGTGCGAGCACCATCACCATATAGAGAAGACGACAACAACACTAACAGGTTGAAAAGGCACAGATAACACCTTGCAAATTCCAGATCTATTTCTAGATCGGATTAGAAGAGCACTCAAATCTAAATCTAACTCTAGATCGGGAGAGAAAACCTGCAAAGCAGATACCAATTGAACACAAAATAACTTTCAGATAAGCCGACTGCAAAAACAGTAGAAGAGCCGCGCTTGACTATAAAGAGCAAGTCCTGGAGCCGGAGCGAACGATCAGATCTGGAATAGCGGATTCTTCCGAGATGCTCGTGTTTCGAACTTTTGAACTCACCGGACAAAACTCTCCATGAGGAGAAGTCGACGGGATCACCCGCAAAATTAACGAAAAAAACTTTAAAAAGATGAGGACAAAGAGAAATATGGGAACAAAGAAAGAGAATGGGAGGGGGAGGAGTCCCTCTCTCCCCCTCAGAAAAGACTCTAAGAAAGGGGAGGTTTGGGCGGCGAAGCTTATCTAGGTAGGGGAGAAACCCTAGTTGACCATGTCTGTCCGTAGTTCACGTGATATCATCCTCAATCTTATCACGACTTGGCAAGTTTATCTCGCCAACACTTCATGTAACATATATGGGTTTTCTTTTAGGCGAAACCATTTACATGCTATTGCCGTATATGATTATATATAACGTTGAAGGTTTTAGAATCCTGTATTCACGCAACGTTGCATTTGCCTTCTTTTAAATAGTAGTTAGCTTTCGACCAAAAAAAAAAGATAGTAGTTAGCTTACCAAAATCATATTCTACATGTTCTCGTTCATGAACTAAAGAGGATAAAGGCACCGATAGTTTCCATTCCTTCTCAATTTGTTCAACATTGTCGCTATATTATTTTTTACCAATGTACTCCCTCAACTATATTGGTTTTCTCTTTTGGAACAAGTCATTGGAAACGTTGATGTGGCCGTTAATTTGTCATTATTTGCTAACATGTCGTCCTACGTGGATTTTAAAAAAATATAATGAATACATATAATGATAAACTATAGGAAAATGGAAACTTTTTAAAAAGTAAAACAAACGGCTCGCGCTATTTCCACTCCAGTTTTGGCTTTGACACTCCCAAAATGGGGTTTTCACCATTTTGCCACTTTGTCTCGCATGCTTTTGTCAAATTTTCTTCCGTTTTTGTTTATTTGTTGATTTTCTTTTCTTGCGCGTCCCACGTTCTTCCTTCTCCTCTTGTTTCTTCTATTTTCTGCAGAATCTTGGACAACCTAACTCCAGATTAGGGGTGTGCAAACGGGACCGAACCGGCCCGGACCGCACCAACCTGACCGGGTTGGTCCGGTCCTTGAGGGAGGCGGTCCGGTCCCCGGTCCTAATAAATGGGACCGGTGGCCGGGCGGTCCGGTCCCCTGTTCCATGGTGGATGGGACTGGACCGGACCGCCTAGAAAATACACACACACACACACATTAGGGGTGATCGGTTCACAAGATAGATGGTCCACCCTTGAACCGAGAACCGCCCGCTAGGGACCGGTTCCGCAAAATACGAACCGTGAACCACCCACTTGTTCCATAGATCCACCCAAGAACCGAACCACCGGTTCGGTCCGGTTCCAGGTTGGATCCTGGTTACGGCCCTAATGTCACCTGCTCGTTCCATGGAAAAATGAAGTTGAATACTAAGAAACTCGTTCAAGTATTGACATATCATGCCTTCTGTTTCCCAATTCACCTTACTTGAGAAATAGACAAAAAGCAAAATGTTCAAACGAACTTATTACATACTCGCAACTACTTTTGCGAGTTCTTGAAGGGCACGAGGTGGAACAAGGCTCCCCTCTCCATTGTCATTAGCCTTGCCCTTGCATTACAGCAAGTCTAGTTAAACAAATGGAGAATATTGACATGAAATCTGTAATGGAGAAATTTCAAAAACCTTATGCCCCCAGAATTTCACATGCTGCTCGAGGAACTTACCTTTCATATTATATAAAAACCAGTTCAGTTGGACCGGTTGGATGGTTCCCACCCGAAATCTGGAATCGAACCGGTACCCGCCGGTTTTAGAAAATTGGAACCGAAAACAGAACCGTACCTGCCGGTTTGGATCCAAAATCAGCCGGTTGGGTACGGTCCGGACCGGTTTGGTTGGATCATGATTTTTTTGCTCACCCCTAACACACACGCGCGCGCGCGCGCAATATCAAATTTGAGAGGCAGTGACTTTAATTTCTAGCGATGCTTGCAGTTTTCTCGGCTGTGTCAGGGTTGGAGCTCTCCATCGATGCTAGGGAGCAACGCAGATGTAAGTCTTCCATGATTGACTTTGTCCAATTTGGATTACATTTGCAATGCCACTAGTGACTGAATATATGTCATCAACGAACAATCACACGGTCTTCTTCTATCTTGTGGATATTTTAATCTGCAACATAGAATTTTCCCTTGTCATAAAGAGTTACACAATCCAATTACTCAACTTGGGATTCTGTCTGGAGATGCATTTTTGGGAATCATCATGAATATGGATTGTTTGAAAATCAGAGATATACAATTTCTGTCTGCTTTAGTTGCCTGAAACATAGGCATCTTATCTTGCATGTGCTATGAAGTTTCATTGGGCATCTAGCACAATTACCGGTAGCCTCGAGTCAAGTTCGAGGTAAAAAAAAAAAAAAATGGTATTAGTGGTCCCATTGGGACTGAACTGGGCCTGTCCGGTCCCCAGTCCCGAAAATTTGAGAACCGGAACTATCGATCCGATCCCCGGTCCCGGCTAGCCCGGACTATGCACACCCCTACTCCAGATCACACCTATATTCACATTCATTTTCTTCTTCTACTCTTCATACTCAGGATCATCCATCGGCAGCTCAAATCGATAAACCAGACACTTATTCCTCCGACTCAACCACAGCACGATGTGATCTTCATGGTAACCTTCGTGGTAACCATGCCCACAGGGCAATTTCTTCGCCATCTCACCGACACTCACCATTTCCTTAAAAATTTCACACATCAATATTTCGTACTTTGATATGATTTTCTCAGTTGGAAGCTCCAAAACCGTGGATTTCACAGCCATCGGAGCTTCTCTTCTTCAAGTGTTTCTGCAACTACGTTTGGCACCTAGCATCATCCACGTAATCCTTCGACATGGCCATGTAGTCGTCTGATTTAGGCACTTGCCTCAATTCGATGGAGTTATCATCCAATCCCATAAAAATCTCAGCCCAATTGACAATCCGATTACGCCCGCTTTGAGCTTGTGTTGCAAAGTCTTGGATCCGAAGCCTAAGCATGTCAGGCCACCTCCGCCACGCATCACCCTCATCATAATCATTTTTGTTCTCTCCTCCGTTTTGGTTATCTGATTGATTATCACCTTCTCTCTCCCCTTTGCCTCGTCCATTTCCCTCGCACTTACTGTTCTCTTCATTATGTTCCTCATGGGTATCGTCTTCATCCTCGTCCTCAATGCACATTGTTAGATGTCGTCATCAAGCGCCACCTGCACAAACAACTACCGATTCGAGCAGCTGGCGCCTAACCTCATTGAATGTTTCGAGAAACTTGCGGAGTTGGTTTCCCTGTAGCTGGCAATGGATTGGAGAGAAGTTTGCCGATCGTCAAGGCGTTGTATGAGAGGTTTTTTTTTTGTTCGGATTGTATGAGAGGCTGAGGAGTTAAAGTCTCCTTTGCCGTTATTGTCCAAGATTCTACGGAAAAATAAAAGGAAGGAGGAGAACGTGGGACCCATAGGAATAGAAAAGGAATAAATAAACAAAAAGGGAAGTAACTTCGACCACAGCATGCGAGACAAAGGGGCAAAGTAGTAAAATTATTATTTTTAGTGTCAAAGCCAAAACTGGAGTGGAAATTGGGTGACCCAAACAAAAATACATTTTGGAGAGCCTTTATCTAAGGAATTAATGATCTGGTTTTTAACTTGTTAATCAACGGCGAAACATGATGAGTGCAAGACGGTCGACAGCTATGCTTAAAGGCCCGGCCTAAAGTGATGATCAAGTCAGATAGATCTTGTACGTGCCTAAGTGGTGGACCGGTGGACTAGTGAAGCCCATTCCATCCATGGCTCTACCCCTATTTCCGCCAACGCGAAAACCAAAACTTGACTAACAATTATTTCTCCCCCAATTTGTTTACAATAGTCAATAACAATCCGCCACATCAATTAGTATACGAACTTTGTATAGTCTTGCAATTAGCCTGGAGATGGTCGATCGGAATGAAGGATGTTAATCTTAAGGATGTGAAACTTTGGACCTTAACAAAGAGCGGGCCAAAGAGCCATGGATGGAGCAACAATTGACCCCACTGAAATAGCATCTGAGTCTATCCCAAATCCCTATCGTGAAATAGCTTAGAGAAAGCTCATGATTCACCTATAATTTCTTAGGTGCAGTGTATATCCGACCTCATCATTGAACACTGAATTGCAACAAATAGAGATTAAAACCCTAAGCTGCATCTCAAATTATAAACAAAAAGGAGATCATGAATACCAAAATCAGTTCGATGTAACATTCAATGTGGTCTCAACCTCTTTATTTAAGAGGGCTTCCAAACAAATCGCGGGCGCACATGCCCCAACACGTGTGCGTGCGGTCAACATTGCATTCGAGAGAAAAGATAAGTTTTTTCTTAACTTCTTTCAAGATATCATCACCCCCATCCATGATCGTCCAATCAAATCGTCTAATCCATAACCACGAGTGGATATAACATTTTCGAGCGAAGCAGGCAATAAGAATGCACAAGTTTGTGCATCTTCATTGGTTGAGGCCACAGGCAGTGCGGTCCCTTCCGGACCACCTATAAATCTATAGAACTCTTGAGTATGGTCAAAAGGCCAACATAAATATAAGGATGCTTTCGGTTTGTTCTAAACGTGATCGGTTTCACTTATGAAACATTGGTTTTGCTCACGGGTCAAGACTCGAGATCCTAAGGTAGGATAGCTCATCGTGCCGAAACCGGACCGCCTCCGATTCCCACGCTCTCTTTCAAGTTTAGTCCACTTGAATCAACCGTAAAATATTTATATGAACAAGGGAAGTTTCGTTTTGTACTCCTTGGATTTACCCGACCAAACGTAGTCTTAGGACATACAAGTTTCTTCCCGACTAGAATAAACAAAACAAGAAAGACTAAAAAAATGCGACTTTGCCGTGCAATCCGCTTCTTAAGAAAAGAGTAATCTCCCCAATACAATCCCTCTGACGTTGCCGTCACGACCGAATTGGATTTAAATTGCAATCGATAGGAACTTTTTCAAATTGGTCTTTGTGAACAGGATAAACACTCCCACCAAAGAATGCTGCTAAAAATAATTAGAAGTCTCTTGTCCAAGTTCTACCATTTAGACTAGGATGGCCCCGCGTGCATATGTGAACGCTGCAGCACCGAAGAAGAAATCGGAGATGTGGGTTTTGGAAATGAATAAGGTCAAGTATAATTAAGAGAGACAAAATCTTGAAGAAGTGAACTAAAGAGGGAAATCTTTTTGGTAGCTAAAAGTCAGCACTTTGACTTGGGTGAAGTCGGCATGTCTTGAATTATTCGATTACTCCAAAACCTATGATACAAATATCAATTTCATTATGAACTTTTCAATTTTGCGAACAAATATTAATTTAACTATAAACTTATCAATTTTGCGAATCTGTTCGTAAACTTTTGTGCAAAATTCCAATGTAATTCTTTCAACCAAATTTTGCTGAAAATCGTAGACATGAAGATAGGCCACCTAGGACAGTCGCCGATGATTGTATCATACATCAGTGATTCCCGACGAAAAATTGATCGGAATGATTATGTTAAAATTTTGCGCAAAAATGTAGGATAAAATTGAAAACTTTATGGCTGAATTGAAATTCATACGGTAGATTTTGAATTGATTGGGTAATTTCACCTGCCCTTCTTTCCGTCTGTCACGAGACAAGCCCTGACTTTTTCGGGTTACGCTTTTCATTGGTCCATTTGGAGGTTGCGTTGTCTTTTTTTTCTTTTTGGTCATCGCTGCAATTAGGGTTTTGTGTTTGGAATTGGTTTCCTTTGTCATTTACTGCTTCACCGGTGTGAAACCCCTTTGATGAAACGTTCTTAAACGGCGGTCAGGAAGATATCATTGTCATCAAGAAGCTTTCCAAAAGACATCTATAATATGTAATTGGATCGAGCCACCCCCACTTCCTCCTCCACCTCCATGAGAACAAAAGAAAACAACAAGGGTCGTTCGACATCGTAAGCGATTCATCAGTATGACATAATGGGTAGTTGCGAAGCTTCTCATTTGAAAGAACGAAATCAGAAACGGAATTTCGTACGACCAAAAGGTAATGCGCCAAGGAAATATGAGAATTCAATAGGATCCATGGGGTATAATTCTTTGAACGTACATTTAGTTTCTTGATTTAAATATCCCATGCTGCTTGTTTGTGGATCTTATGTGCTCTTTATATACAAGTCATCTCCATCTACCTCTTAGCTTAAACTTTTGGGCATGACTTTTCTAACATTTTATCAAATCAGGTTGTGCACTAGCTTATTTTGCATGTGCATCCACCTCGGTCGTCAAATTTCATGCGTCATTCATAATCCGATTTGCACGTGAAATTTATACACTTGAGCTTTTGGGTTTGAGTTTCTAATATTTTTAATGCTAATATATAATCAAAGCCTCTCCTTTTGATGAGGAAATGTGATGAGGAAAACTGAAAATTCAATAGGATCCATGTTGTATAATTTATTGAACATGCACTTATTTTCTTTGTTGAAATAACTCACATTGCTTGATCGTGGCATATATGCTATTTATATACATGTCTTCTCCTTTCACCTCTCAACTTATACATTTGTGTGCGACTTTTCTAACATTGTATCAAAACCGGGTTCACTAGCTTATTTCACATGTGGGTCCCCCCATTCGTCGCATTTAATATGTCATTCCTAATCCGATTGGCACGTGGCATTTATATGCTTGAACTTTTGGGTTACACTTCCTAATTTTTTTTTGCTAATATATAAACGAAGCATCTCCCTTCTTCTTTTTTTCTTTTTCTTTTTTTGGGGAAACTGGATATTGTTTCTCGCCAGCATTTTGGAGTGCATGGTTGGCATCTTTAAAGTGAACTTTTGAGAAAGAGTTAGAAGCAAAACCCTAAAATTTCTTAAATCCATGTCCCATTAGTGCATCTGCTTTTTGATACAGGCAATGGCATTGGGGACCATGCGTGTGTGCACGAACCAATTCGAGCTAAGAAACGTGCGACCCGCTGGGGTGGCACGCTTTTTTGAAAGGTTCCTTTTGTCTTGGGACTTCGGATACGCTCCCATTTCTTGTGGTTTCCTTAGATGGCTGACGTAATAAATAGAGTATATGGATATTATTGCAAAGCACACATTAAGAATAGCCTCCATATTTGTGAGCTCAAAGTATACATGTACCAAAGTATCGAACCAAGTGTTCCTCGAGAAAATGCATGAGAAGACGAGACACGTGTATCGATGGAGATTCAAAAAGGGTCAATGCTAATAGCCCTCGGAACCGTTCTTAAGATTGATTCGGGAGCCTTCAATCCGAGCGACGAAGAAACGACTTTGAAATTAACCCCCTTTAAAAGAAAACGTGTGTGACAATGTTCTCCTTTTCTTTTGGCCAACAGCTACATGGGTCGACACTGAAAAGAGTTCGCACGTGCATGGGCTTGCATCTGGAAGCTAGAAACCTCATTAATGGGGACGTAGATAAGGAAACTATCTTCAATGCCACTCCATCTTCGAAAATTGGAATCATCGAGCCGCTCCGAAGCTGCATCAATACCTATGTGACTCGCTCTTAACCGGGGAGACCCGGGACCATTGATTAAGTTCTCCAAGGTGAAATATATGTAATGAGGATCCCCGGAAAATGTGACGTGTATATCTTCATGAATTGATTTTAGGTCGCTTTCGCAGTGCCCAAAGAGAGAGAGAGAGAGAGAGAGAGAGAGAGAGAGAGAGAGAGAGAGGTTCCTAACCAGAAAGAAATTGATAAGAAAATGGAGATAGTTTAGGAAGCAATTGGTTCGAGATGGTTGAAATCGGCGCCTTCCCGTAGAACCATCCAAACTGTAAAGCATTATCCCATTCTACGCGAACGACTTGGAAGGCCCGCACATGCGCTGAAACTTCTTTATAACTATGCAATATTACGAGATCTATTACAAAGGATATTGTTAACAAATGCTCTCGGGACATTGTTAAGCATGCTTAATAAAATAAAATATGTTGATTTTTAATGCATTGATTTCACTAGACAATACATCGAGAACAACAACGTTTCCTTGTTTGGGATCCGCGTGGTGGCCGAAAAATAACTACGTAAATGTTTTTGCAAACTTGCGTATTTCTTTGTCTATTAATGAGAATTTTTTTAAGATTTATAGTAGATGATGCATGTGACATGGGGCGAGGTTTTCGTGTCCCAACCGGTCTTGCATCTAGCCGAGAACTACCCCAAGACTTGCTGTGTCTTGGTCCTCTAGGGTTTACCTAGGGTTTTCTACTACTATTTTCTAGAATATTCTCAGGGGCGGGCGATACTGTAATTGTCTGTGATTCTGGAAGTTTTCTATTTAATGTCAGTGGTTAGGTAGATGGGAGATGCGATCTTCGCCATCGGATATAATAAAGATCAACGGTTGTAATCCGATGCCCTTTACTATATAAAGAGGTGTCCTCCTTCTCATTTGATCATCCACTCAAAGAAAAAACAAAGCATTCCTCCCAGAGTCTCTCTCTAGAACTTTCTCTCTCTACGAAGATCCGAGTGAAATAGAGTCGGACCTCCGCAACTGACCTGTGACCTCCGCAACTGACCCGTGACAAGTGGTATCAGAGCAACGTAGAGACGAGCCGTTCGTGAGATCGTAGAGCATCAAGATGGTTGAGGTAATGCCAAACTCTGAAGTGGATCAAATCACAGTGGATGGAGAAAACCCCCACAAGAAAGCCCCGTAGGAGAAAGCCTGGGCGAAATCTAAAAGAAGAGAGGCATCATCGGACTCATTGTCCGCTCTCAACGAAAAGTTCTCAAAGATGCGAACCACTATGATGGAGCTCATCGAGGGACTCGATGAGGCGAAGGAGCGCATCACCAGGGTCAATAGGTCGATTCGCGAAGACTTCTCCGTCGTCCTCAATGGAGTCATGGGCCCGCTACAAATGAAAGACGAGGCTCTCAAAGTGTCGGTTGAAGCTTTGAAGCTGGACGATCAAGAGAAAGAAAATGCCCACCAAGCCAAGATAGGCGCGTTGAAGGTGGAGATTCAAGAACTCAAGACCGAGTTGGTCTTGTGCAAAAACAGCATCGCGAATGGTGCAATCACCGTTCAAACGGCGCTAAGGATAGAGGTACCGAAGCCAAAAGAGTTCAACGGGCGAACGATTCGCTATGGAGGTGGACAACTTCCTCTGGAGTATGAAGCGTTACTTCAATACCGTTGGTATCCAGCGGCCAAAGTACTAAACACTACCTTATTCTTTTCTGATAACGCCATACTATGGTGGTGATCATACAAGAAAGGCGCATTGGAACCCATAGAGATGTGGGACGAGTTTGTCAAAGCGTTTCGGGAACAATTCTATCCCGAGTTTGCTCCACAAGAAGCCCGAAGCAAAGTCCATCGCCTTGAGCAAAAAGGCACGATCCGGGAGTACGTCAAGGAGTTCACCGAGCTCAAACACCAAATCCCCAATCTTGGAGAGGAAGAGGCTCTCGGAGTGTTCGTGGATGGACTAAAGCCGTGGGTACAACTTGAACTAAAGCGAAGAAACGCCCGAAGCATCACAAAGGCGATCTCCGTGGCCGAATCGCTGATCAACTTCAGCAAAACCGACTCGTCCAAGTCCAAGGGCAACGGATGGAAAACGGATCAAAACATGGATCGCAAGGATGAAGATGGCAATTCCAGCCGTGGTAGAAAACACCATGGCGAATATCAAAAGAATTGGGGGGAAGGATCGTTTAAACCTCCCTACCAACATCGGGGAAAACGACCCCAAAAAAACTACATCAACCAGGAGGACAAGTTCAAACACCCTCCGTCGTAGCCATGTGGGATTTGCAAAGGCAGCCATTGGACTCAGCTGTGTCCAAAGAAAAATCAAGGGAAAACTCTGTACTCCGTCGTTGCCAAGGGAGGTTACGATGAGTCAAAAGAAGAACGAAGGGAAGTACGACTCGAAGCAATACAAAGAATCAACACCGTGAGGCTTGATCACCGCCGAAGAAATCCTCATCCTCGAGTGCGAAGACTCTATATTTCGTGGAAGTCAAGGTACGTGGCGTAACTCTCCATGCCTTGGTTGACACGAGAGCAACTAACCTGTTCATCTCGAGCGAAGCGACGAAGTAGTTGAGACTCGAAGTAGAGCCATCTGAGCGTTGGTACAAGACAATCAACGCAAATGACAAACCAGCCATTGGCGTTGCTAGAGGCATCAAGTCGGCGGATGGATTGGATCGCTCAATTTCGAGGTAATTCCGCTCGACGATTATGATCTCATTCTGGGCATGGACTTCTTTGATAGTGTCAAAGCAATGGTTGACCTGAGGAGTAAGTCCATCATCATAGCCGACCCTGAATGCCCATCTGTGGTGACTATGCTCACTAGGATAAGTGAGACCAAAAGCATCTCCACGATCCGACTCGTGGACCCCAAACCAAGAGCTCCAATGCTGATTGAGTCAAAGCACAAGTCCCGATCTTTGGAGAAGCCAAAGGAAGAGTGGGAGATGCCCACACAAACTCAAAATATGATGCCAGTTCATGTGCTGTTTCCGGAGATGGAAGACATTGGAGCGGCAAAAACAAAGAAAGAGTCGCTGATAACTTCTGCTGCGGTCGAAGCACCGAAGGAACATCAAGTCCCAAAGTCGAAGAAGAAGCACTCTCGTGGACGAAAGAATCAACAAAAGAAGCCGACGATCCAAGTGAAGGATGCGGGTGGCCAAAAGAAAACAATTGCTGCAAAGATCCACCCCGACCTGCTAGCACCGAGGACGGCTCTCAAATGGGTAGGGGAGAATGACATGGGACGAGGTTTTCGTGTCTCGGTCGTTCATCTAGCCGAGAACTACCCCAAGACTTGTTGTGTCTTGGTCCTCTAGGTTTATCTAGGCTTTCTACAACTATCTTTTAGAATATTCCCAAATATTCCCAGGAGCGGATAATATTGTAATTGTCTATGGTTCTGGAAGTTTCCTATTTAATGTCGGTGATTAGGTAGATGGGAGATGCGATTTTAGCCATCGGATGTAATAGAGATCAACAGTTGTAATCCAAAGCCCTCTACTATATAAAAGATATGTCCTTCTTCTCATTTGATCATCCACTCAAAGAAATAACAAAGCATTTCTCCCGGAGTCTCTCTCTACGAAGATCCGGATGAAATATCAAAAAAGGCTTAGCTTGGACACTCCATCGATATAAAAGATGCCTAAGTCGCCACACGAGTTTGACCTCTGCAACCGGCCCGTGAAACGTGAGTATACCTAGAAACTGGACGTAGAATAATTCCAAATAAAGGATTTTTTAAATAACAGAAAAAAAGGAAGAAGAAGAGGAGGAAGGGCAATACGACAGCTGAGACGACTACGGGCTTGACTAATGACTCGTGCTAAACACGGTTTAGTAACAGCATTAGTAGCAGTATACTTTCCCTCCACGTGCATTCGGAGAAAGTGCTGTCACGTGCACCAATAATAATATTTTACTATTATTAAATAAATTTAGAAACAATGTTATAAATCATCGACCACTTCCAGAAAGTTAGGTGAGCTTTACTCGAAGTTGCAAAGTTTCCACGAAGTTGACCGTGACTTTCATCGCTCTGCTCTCGGAGGACACCTGTCCCGGTATCACGCAACGCCCACCTGCAACCCCTGGTCACCGTATCCACACCGCACCTCCGTTCATATTCTCGTGCGGGACTCCCGAACTCTTTTAGTCCAACTACTGAAACACCGGGCCCAGAGCCTGAGATGCCTAGGCAAACTCGCTACCCCTACTCCACCAATCCAAGAGCAACACGTCACCGCTCGCCGGATACTTATATGACGTGGCGTCTCGTGATTCGCTCTTCCCCGCGACGCTGTGCGCTGTGTCGCCCTGAGCTAACAGGAAAAGCGCGTAGCGTGAAGCCAGGAATACCCTGGTTACCACTTTTAAAATGTAAGATTTTCAGGCTTCCTTTGTTCAGGGTCATATTTAAGAATAGACGTCACAAATTAAAATATTGTCCATATTTCAAAATATTATGAAAAATTATCTGTAAAATCTACGTACGAACGTTTGTATATTGTTGAAAATTTTAAGTGTTTGGAAATAAGAAAGCCAAAGTATGAGCCACAAAATTTAGATCAAGGCAAAAAAAAAAAATGTGAAAATATATGTAGACAAGATAGATTTTCTTAATATGTTACCATAGTTGATATGCTAATATTAAATTATTCGATTTTTTAGTGTCTTTGACTATATTTGATGTTCGAATTTGATATGCTACGTAACTGGAGTTGGATAAACTTTCTTTACAAGTGCCCTTAGATATTTTCTGTGCCTACGAGTGAAGTGTTAATTTCCAAGCGGTTTGGGATCTCTTGGTCACGGGTTCATCAATGCCTTGGTCCACGGCGTAGGCCTGCCTTTGCCATGATGTAGTGACAAGGGTTCGCTCAAAACGAGCAGTAATGTTATAATTCGAACCAAACATTCCTTGGTTAGTGTGAAACTCCCACAATAACTCACTCGAGGGAGTTACGACGCCGAATCACTAATCATCCATTCTCACTCTTTTTTAGATGATTTAAATTCTTGTAATACGTAATTATTCTACTTATATTAAATCTCTTTTCATTTCTAATCATTCTTTTAATGCGATTCCTAACACATCATATATGGGTTGTATTCTTATCAATCTCATGAACGTGTCACATGATGTGTCGTTTGTTGTAGCATGACGTTTGCACATATCCTTTTGTTTATCAATATGACCGCCAAAAAGCCTAATTGATGCGAAAACTAGCTTTCCAGATAATTAGAGTTTGATAAATAAATTCGGGCATTAGTAATCAAGATCACATCCCAAACCAGATACAGAAAGATATTATTTCCTAAATTACGATATACATTCCCAATCTAAATCCGAAAAATCTCCGGCCGATACTTCTCTCCGCCGTCCACGCTGGCACACGCTCTCTTTATAAAAATCTTCCGCATCTAAAGGCACCGAATAGTACCCATCTCTGTTTCTCTCTCTGTCTCTGAGCTCGCTCTCTCCAACAACAATGGGGTCTCTCTCTCTCCTCCTCTGCCTCTCGCTCCTCTCTCTCCTCCTCCCTCCGGCCCTCTCCCTCACCTGCACCTCCCAGAAGTTCACTAACAAGCTCTACGCCAACTGCTCCGACCTCTCCCAGCTCGGCGCCTACCTCCACTACACCTACAACGCCTCCAACTCCTCCCTCTCCGTCGCCTACGTCGCCGCCCCGGCCGTCGGCGGCGCCTGGGTCGCCTGGGCCATCAACCCCGTCGCCACCGGCATGGTCGGATCGCAGGCCCTGATGGCGCTCAGGATCAACGGCTCCGTCGTCGCCAAGACCTACAACATCTCCGGTTACCACTCGATCGTCGAGTCCAAGCTCTCGTTCGACGTGTGGGACCTGAGCGCCGACGAGGCGAACGGGACGATGCGGATCTTCGCGGCGGTGAAGGTGCCGGAGAAGGCGGCGAGCGTGAACCAGGTCTGGCAGGTCGGCGGCGCCGTGAACGGGACCCACCCGAGCATCCACCCGCTGGACGTGGCGAACAAGGCGTCGAAGGGGACGCTCGAGCTGGCCTCGACGGAGGGAAGCCCCTCCCCCTCTCCGGGGCCGAGCAAGAGCGGAGCTCCGGCGGGTCGGGGCAATGTGGGTCTGTTGGCGAGTGCGGTTTTGTTGATGGGGAGCCTTGCGGTGCTCTAGTCGAGTGATCCACGACTTGGATTCGGATTTGGATCCGAAATTATTATTATCTCTGTCCAAATTTGCAGCTATGCTGGAGATTTCGATTTCAGTATGATCTCCTCCTAATCTTCTTCGTTTTCTTTATAATTGGTTGTTCTAGATTACGATGAACACTCACTGATCTTCTCCTAATCTTCTCCTAATCATTACCCGAGTATTTAGTGTGATTTTTTTTTTTGTTAATCAACAGGAATCTTTCCAATTTTTCTAAATTATTTGTCGTATTATATGTGGAAAGAAAATTAGGACATTGAAGATACCGATCCTGTTACCGTGGTTACTTGAAAATTGTCTTAAGGGACTCCTTAACGCAACCCTTTTTACTTTTTTTTTATTTTTACCTTGGAGTACCTTTTTTTCTCGATTATAAAACTTTTGAGAGGAGAATAATATATATTTTTCAAAGTGTAAATCGTTAAGAAAAGAAAAGAAGAAAGATGTTTCTAAATTGTGGGGCATGACGATAGCGCGTTGATGTGACGGTACAGTGAAGATCCCACTTACTTAGCTCTCGCTCTTGTCCAATTCTCAGATCTTTACTTGATGATCCTCAGGAGAACTTATTAACTATTGCTGGCGTGAAAGATGTGTTAAAAAGTGTAGTTCAACTAAATTACTGACCATGGTAAAAACGCGTTGCTTTCGTTTCAATACTTATGACCTAGCGAGGGGTTGCTAATTACATTAATGCTCATAACTTGCCTCTATTTCTTTTCTTTACTTTTCACTTCATGCCAAAGGTGCTAACCATAATGCGGATTTGACTATATATTTAGTTTCGCACTTTTCCATACCGAGCGGTACTTATTTTCGCGGGCAATAGCAAAAAAGAAATGTTGTAACTTGTAAGTTATTGCGACTGTGCGTTAGGAAAATTATTTTAAGCTCGATCTGTCTCCCGAAGTTTGAATTTTGCTGGCAAGTATTTTCAATCCGAGTTATTCGTTTGGGCTTTTCGAACTAAGTTGAAATTGATATTCAAACTCGTGAGGCCGGCTCTAAAGTCTCTATGGTGGCGAGGTAATCTAGTAGATTGAGTAAAATGCCGCACTTCCAAACTTGTATCTCTTACAGAAGTCAGACTTTATGACTTGACTTGTGAGTGAGAACGCCCCCATGAACTTCATCCCACGTCGACTGATTGCAAGAATTGTGAGCTAATCTAGTTTTTAAAAGACATAGGGGCTCCACCAATTTAATTTTCGAGCCGACACGTGATGTGTTGCAAATTTCAAATTTCAATTTATCAAATTGCATCACATGGTAAATATCAGTTGCATCCGTTTTTCAATAGACCGGTCAAACCGGTGGAGTTCCATTCAAATATATCATTTATTGCAATACAAGTTTAGTGGCTCATTTCTGACCCAAATCAATTACATATTTAATCTAATCTAGGAAAACTCAATTCTAAATTGAGGTGAAAGTGCGGAGTGAGTGAGAGCAAGAGAAAATTAAGAGAGTTATAAAGGTGACTTGGTTCTAAGTATATTATAAACCTATGTACGACCCATTTAATGAATACAACTAATCTATATAATAACTCAGCCCATCATGTATAGATTAAAAATGGGTTTATGACCCATTTTGACAGGTCTAGATTTTAATAATAATGATGATGATGATAAATACAAATACATACAAGAAATAAAATCCACGTGTATCTTTTGCAAATATGAATAGAATAAAATAAAACTACCGGGATAGATTGGCAAAGCAAAGCCAATACCCGCCTAGCGAATCCTTACCCTCTTCCTCGCTTTTTGTCTAGCTCCTCTTTTTGGGAGAAAAATTAAGGAAATATTATCAATTCAGTCCAAAATCTATTGTATGTCAAGGGCATATTATTTATTGACCTTCACTTTTCTGCTCATTCTAACATGGAGTTGACTGACAAAAATAAAAATAAAAATCGGATTTGACGGCTTAATTAGATGCTGACAGAGATGATGACTCTCAAGATCATCACTCTATTACAAGCTATTTTTTTTTTTGGGCAACTCACTTATCTTATGGAAGAAATGGGCCATTATCGCTCGCTCTAGTACAAAAGCAGAATATCGAACTCTTGTTAATATGACATCAAAGTTACTATGGTTGCAATGGCTACTAGAAGACATGTGAGTGCGTCACAATAGCGGAACATTTATTCATTGCGACAACTGAAATTCTATTTGGGGATGTGCAATGGGAATCACCCAAATCGAGAATCGCCCGAACTAGACTGGCCGGTGCTGGGTGGTTCTCAAGGACAACAGTCCGATTTTCGATTCCATAAAATTGAGACAGGTGACGGGCGGTCCGGCTCTCGATTCCAAGGTAAAAATCGGACCAACTGAACCGCCGGACCGGAACATATACATGCAGTACTAAAACTCTTCACCAGATCAAGCAATCAATTACACCACACAATACCGAGATTGAAACCTAAAGGATATAGAACACGCTCGAAATTGGTGAAAGGAAGACAACCTCATAAACTACTTCGGCAAGAGATGTCGTTGTGTCGCGACCCTAAAAAAATTATTTAGGCTAATGGATTATCAGGTTAATTAAATTAACTAACCTAATTCGGACTCTCCCAATCTCTACCGAATCGCAATTCAAATTTCATGCAAAAGATTATTAAAATCGGAGCCGCCACTAACCGTTATTGGTAGGTCGATTAGAAACCTAAATAAAATAGCGGGAGAACTATTCTATTCCTACGAACCAGAGATTAAGTGTTCGGGGATTTGGTTACATAATTTTTTTTTTCAATTAATGCCCTTTCGATACCAATTTTCATTGAAAATCCTTGATTTGATGATTTACGATTTTCTCTTGTTAAGTGAAATTCTAATGCAAACTATATGACATGGCAAAAGTATGCATGAATGACGTGCATGACATGGCAAGTATGATTCTAAACTATATGATGTGCATGAGAATTATATTTTTTTGTATTTTTTTTTATGAATTTTCGGATTTATGAAAAATGATGGCAAAAACTACCCTAAAGTGAAAATAACATTATTTAAAGCTTAAGAAGTTGACTTCTCAAAATCTCAACTTATATTAAATGTTATTTTTATGCAAAAGATGATGAAAAAATGTGATTTGCCTTAGGAAAAAGATGTCATCTTTTTGGTATTTTTTAGGAACTTAATTAAAAAGGAAAAGCACAAAAATTTGAACAAAAATAAACAATTTTACCCATAATACACCTTTAATTCCGAAAATTTCGATTTTATTCGTAACGTACCCATACATTAGGGTAGGAAAAATGAATTGAATATCGAATTACCGTCACCCCTATATACTTAGGGCAAACCATGAAATCCTTTAGAATTATCAATCCGCTCCTCGAAATAGAGAATTTGATGTATGATTCTCATATATACACGAGCACGATCATACTTCAAAATAGAAGTCAAATTGAGTGCATTGATACACATATTCCGAAGGGACAAGGCGCAAAAAGGGAGCATGTATTATGGGCATGATTGTTTATTTAAGTGCAAACTTTAAAATAAATAGAGCAATCACATGAATAAACGAATATGCATAAGAAACATGATAATAAAGTGCAAATCATCATAAATTCGACCAAGCATGGTTCAGCCAAGAGAGAGGGATGTGCCAAAAGTTCTGGCTCCAAATTTCGGTTTTGATAAAAAAGAACTAAATCGCTTATCAAAGAAATAAACGCTTTCGATATACTAAGTCGTAAAGCGTTTCAAGCAACTCCAGATTGCGGCCTCTAGGACAGCATACATGCTTGATTGAAGGCAATACAACGAAGTAAGTCTTAAGGGTTTAAAGCTTTGATAATCGGTAAAGTTTGCTCCCTTTTTTTGATCAAACGATTTTTTTTACTTTTCCAACCTTGACGCAATTCAAATGAATTCAGCAAAAAGACATGATTATCTGCATATTTCCAATCAAGCAAAGCATAAGTCTTACAATCAAAGGTCAAAAGTATTACCTTTTTAGCCAAATTTTTTTTGCACTTTGCTCAATTCGCCTAAAAAAGTCGTCTTTTGATCTGAATTTGTAATAAATTAAGCTCAAAACCACGAGGGACTCTGGACCGATCAGTAGAGGTTTCCTATAGCTACTCGGTTTGATGAAGACGACTCAAGGACCAGCTGCATGAACGTGAATCAGCAGCTTCAAAAAGCACCGAACAGCAGCTTCCACAGGGCTAAACAATGCCAAGATGAACCACCGAACAGCAGAGCCAAAGGTGCCAAGTCAACAGCACAAACTTTGACTAATCAGCAGCACTTTTTGCACCGAACAGCAATAGGATGGGCACCAAACAGCAGTTCTGGAACACAGGAACAGGGAGCAGCGAACAAGACAAAAGGTAAAGTAAAGGATCGGTCAGTAGAAATTGAGGTCCCCACCGAACAGCAATAGCCGCAAAGCACGAGCAAACTGGATGCGTCTGGGTTTTTCTTGGCTCGTACTGCAGTGAACAGCGGTCAACAGGGACGGAGGAGGAAAATTGATCGCTGAAGAAACCGTGATTCTCAATGGAAGGCTTCGGTTGAAGATTTTTTTTCTTTCTCTGTTCTTCTCCTTTTTCGTTCACGTTCTCTCTATGTGTGAGCAGAAAATTTTTCTGAATTAAAGTGATCCCCCCTCTTGTGGCCATGCGTGTTCTTTTTATAGGCAAAGATGACTTTGGATCAAAGAGAGAAACAAAAGCTTCTTTCCATTTGCGAATGCTTAAAGATATATTTTAACTTTTGTTTCTATCCTCACTATGACTCATGCATATCTTTGCTGAAAATCAAATTTCCTAAAAATCTGAATGCCAGCCTTGCGAGAACCTCCCCTCACGAAACCTTCAACGTGAATATATGACATCTTGAGAAATAATCTCCTCCACTGCCAATCTGATTTGTTTACTCATATCCTTGCCTCTCAGTCAAATATTCTTCTTCATTAATCAAATCTCGCCCACAATCAATCACGCCGAATTACACTGACCTCTCAACTTCCCATGTGGCACCTTAAGATGTTATCTTTTATATTCTTTCCCTCATTCTTTTATTTTGCTGAATTTACTCTTCATAATCTGCAAGATGCTTACGTGGATATCATTCTTCTCTTAGTCAATTCCTTTGCCCCACGTTGACCGAATCTTACTTTGCCCACCTTTTCTTTAGTTTTTTTTCGAAGGCATGAAACAAAATCTGCTGATCTTCATGCTTTTCTTTCTCATCAAGAGAATCAGCCGCACCTATTTCACCAGCAACTCAAAATATTTTGCTACTTAATTTCTGGATCGAGCACAATGTAATCTTCGGCCATGGACTTGGTCGAATTTACATCACCACGGGCTCATCTCAATTTCGTCGTCGGTCCAAATTAATGCTGATGTAATGCATGCATGCTAAAATTAAATATGCTATGCATGAAAGCCAAACATGAAAAGTGATTTTATTATTTTTGTTAGAACTAAAAGGTTTAGTTCTAATTTTTTATGACTAAAAAAGGTTAGTCAAAATTTAGGTGTCACGTTGGCATTCAATGCCCCTGTTATCCTCACTGAAGAGCTCGGCCGTGATTTGACCACGTCTTCCACCACAGGGCGTCTGATGGCGACTTCACCTTCTTGCCCTTGGGGAACTGCACCCTCTTTTGCCTGTCCATTCAAATGACGTCGTGCGCACTTAGCCAAACACGAATCAGAAGAATCGGGGTCCTAGAAGAACGAAGAAGGAGAAGAGGAGGGATGGGAAATAGTTCCGAGGGGGCTTTGCTGAGTAAGAATCGTGTCGCGACCTAAAAATTAAATTCAGGCTAACGAATTATCGGGTTGATCATTTAACCTAATTCGAACCCTCTTAAACTTTACCGAATCGCAACTTAGGATATGATTTTATGCAAAATTATCAAATTAGAGCCGCCACTAATCTTTGTTTGGTAGGTAGATTAGAATCTAAATAAATTAGCAGAAGAATTAATTTATTTCCACGAACCAGAGAAAATGGGTTCGGAGACTTGATTACATTAATTTGAAAAAATTAATGCCTTTTCAGTACTAGATTTCATGAAAAATCGTTTTGATTGAATGATCATGGATTTTAATGACTTGGGAAAAATGGATAGACCAATGTGATACTTGAAAATGAATTTTCGATTTTCCTTTTATTTCGAAAAAATTAAGCAAAGCAAAAATTTGAACAAAAATAAATAAAAATGCTCATAATGTACATTTAATTTTAGAATTTTTCGAAAAATTCACTCATTCCCAAAGATTAGGGCTAGAGTTGAATTTTATTCGCAACGTACTCTTGGATTCGAGTCGGTAAGCGAATTTGGAGTATGGAATGACATCACCTCTTTTGACAAAGGGCAAATCGCGAAATTCCATACAAACCACCATCTCATTCCACAAGATAGTGGCTAAAGCAAGTGGTTTTTATTTTTCGAAGGCACAAGACACAAGGGGAGCATACATTATGGGCATGTTTGTTTATAAATGTGCAAACTTTATAACAAAAATAAAACCAAGCAAACATGACCAAAGATGACTCAAACTTGATTTCTTTTAATTTTTTGGCAAAATAAGAGGGACGGCCGAAAATATAAGGCGGGCCACCTTCCTCACCAAAATTTAATTTCTGAAAAATTATCCATAAGATTTGCAAGAAACTCAGATAATTCTCAAGACAAATTAAACAAACAATTTTCCCAACCACCATTATCCATAACAATGTAATATCCACAAGATAAGCTTATTCAACCGAACATATGATAAAATTCAAAGCATGCTTCATACATGGATATATCAAATTCAGCCAAAGGGGATTGGATGCCAATGATTCCAGATTTTTTTAATAAAATTCAAAATTTTACCAACCCAATTTGATCTTATATTTGCCGAATACTTTTTTTACTTTGAGAAAAGACATGATTCCAATTAAATTCCATCAATTCTCAAAAGCATCATAAAATTCAACCAATTTATGAGCAAATCGAACTTGCTAAAAAAATCAGAATTTTTATACTAAGAGGATCAATTTTCGGTTCTAGCACAAAAAGGTTGAATTTCTCTAATTTTAATTGCAAATCGGGTGTGTTCAAGACAATGTAAGAACAACAATGCAAATTTCCAAGCAAATATGCATAGATTAGAAATCAAAAGTTAGAGAATTATACCTTTTCCAAATCAGATTTTCCAGCACGTGCACACTTGACGTTCACGCCCAAAAAAAGTCCCCCTTTTGAGTGAAATTTGCTCCGAATTCGTCAAGGTTTGGCTGCGATGGGGCTGAGCTGAGGTCGCAATGCTGATCGATGGTTGGTGGAGCACGCGGAGGAGCAAGGGCGATTAGTAAGGGCTTGGCCGAATGGGGTCTCGAGATCGGGGAGGATTGTCTCGACCGGTTGGGGAGACAATCAAACTCCTTCAATTTCCTCCCTTGAATTTGCTCTGAATTTCCGAAAATTAGAATAGAGTTGCCGACCCTAACTCTCTAGGATAGCTCGGTGTTTATAGAAAATAAAGTTCACCAATCCTAGTACACATAGGACTTAATTTCGACCGTTGGATTGATAATCCTAACTAGAGTAGGATTGAATGTCAGCCATTGGATCCAAAATTTCTGATCCCGAAGGAGTCCAGATCAAGCAGAACTCTCGGTTAATTAAAGCCTGATAAAGATAGAATTTTGATTCCGCAGGACTCTAATTTTTTTGGGATAATTATCCAATCTTTGATTGATCTTTGAAGAGTCCAAATCCTCTAAAACTTCTATGAAAATTCGGCCAAACGGGGATGACAGTGACCATGGCCGAAAATGACATATGTTCGTGGGCTCGCCGCTCATTTTTGGGCTCGAACTGGGCTCCAATTAATTACCGGATAATTAATTAAAGACCTTTTCAATTAATTAAGCAAAAGACGGGCCAAAATAAATATGAAATTAGGCCCAAGGCCCCTTAAGAATTTCGGCACACCCATGAATGACCTAGCCGAATTTTATTTCATTTTTTAAGCTTATTCGAGCAAAATTCTGAGCTAAAAAATAGGCTTTTCCTAATAATGTTCATTTAATCAAGCCTTTTTCCAAATAAATCATTTAAATGGACTTAATTAAGCTCAAAATAAACTATAGAAAATTCGGCACATCCTCCCATGCTCTGGTCGAAAATTTGATGATATGCTCTAGTCCAGTTGCCTGTCAAATTAAACTCAAACCTGCGCCGTTAATGTAAAAATGCAATGTATGAGAAAAATAAAAATGCAATGCGCGAGTAAATATTTTTTGTGAGAATTACTTCTCATTTTTCTGCAATATATATGAAAAAATGAAAAATCAAAATTTAAGTGTCAACAGATCGTGCTTGAGGAAAGCACACTTGCGGCTGGGATTCGATGAACTCCCTTCCATTTAAGTTGAAGTGTTAGTGCCCGGTGTAGCTTCGAGAGCGAGGGAGGACTCGAGGTTGTCTTCCTTTCCCAAATTTCGGTAACATCCCCATCACCTCCGCCTCCCACCTCAACCCTCCCGTGGTCATCCTCTCCGACTTGTTCCTAGACTGGACCCTCGACTTGGCCAACAAGCTCGATGTCCGCCAGTTTCGTTGGACCCCCCGGGAATCTGACCAGACTGATTATCCCTAGTTCTATCCAATTTTCCATGAACGCATCAAGCATATTGAAGTAAATTGTCATTTCATCTTATATCATGTTCTTCGTGGCACTCTCCGATTTGTCTCTACTTCATCTGCAGAACAAATTGTTAATGTCTTTATCAAGGCACATCCACCTAGGCACTTTCTAGATATATATATTCAAACTCAAATTAATCTTTTTCAAATTGAGTTTGAAGGGGGTGTTAGAACTATATTTACGAGATTCTATATATTTCTTTTGATTGTTCCTGATTGATTGTAATTGATATTTTTCTATTTTAGATAGTCATCCTATAAAGCCTATCGTAGGCTTGTGTACTCTTCATTTGATAATGTATAGAGTATTACGTTTCTCTCTCTTTCACCACAATTCTCAACTACAGGCAATGAAACCACCAAGTTGTTCATCTTGACATTCAAACAATTAACTAAATGGGCGGGCGCTATTTCCACCTCTTAAATGACTGAATTCTTTCGAAAAAGAAGAAGAAGACTGAATCCACCCCATTTACACTAAAAATACAAATCATCCCTCAATTTTTCGGTTGCAATTTAAAGTGATGGCCCCACTCCATCTTTTGTCTTTTTTCCCTTTTTCTATTTATGATATTCACCATAATTAAGCATTTCACATATTTTGTTTTAGTGTATCAAAGAAAAGTTCATTCTTAGATATTCCTATATCATTTTACATGCTCTGTACAAAATTATTTTACTAATAGTCAGAAAAAAAGATTATATGATATTGTATAAAACTGAAGAATCTCTTCTTCGTCATTGATCTTATAACAACTTATTTGTTCTTTGTCCCTCTTATCTCAAAAGCTCACATGATGAACTTTCATATAGGCGAGATACTTTTATACCAATCATGTAAAACGTTAGAGGAATATCTGGAAATACACTAAAAACGTTATGCACAATAAGGTATCTTGATTTTTTTTTTTCTTAAACAGTTCATCAATGGTTCTAATTTTTGCCAATCCAAAATAATGGTATTTCACATAATTTATGTTCCTTTTTTGTTTCGTAGAACGAAAGAACAGAAAAACTGAGAATCAGAAAGTTACCAAACATGCTCTTAATTGTAGTTTAGTTTCAAAATGATGCCTACTCCACTCCCTAAAACCCTTTGGAGATCACGCCAAATCCACCCGTTGAAAGCTTGATTAGAAAGGTTGGAGGATTTTCGCCGCTCCATACATTCTGAATATTGCAAAAAAGCTCTCTCTCATAAGTTTATCTCAATCTGATATTTGATGGCAAGATGTTTACAAGGAGTGAGTATTTGCTTGAATGTGTTTGTGGGTCTTAATTCCAAGCAAGAGGATGTCCTGCTTATACTAATCAAGCTTAATCACCGATTTAAACCGCTAATTATTTACTGTAATACCTTTTGGGCATCCGCACGAGCATCCGGTCACCCGAACATTGACCCGAATGGATTGGGCCTTCCGCGCAAGCATCCGAGCTCCCGGGCCCCTATGTTCGCTCGCCTGGCCCCTGTAGCTTCGGGAAAATGAGGCTGATTTATACTTGTTTCAAAAACACTTGAAACAAATAACAAGGGCAACATATTTTAACACAATTAAGGTTTTGTTCGTTTCGTGGAAATGAATAATTTGAAAAACGTTTTCATAAAAATGATCTCTTGTATTACTTATAAAAATGGTTTAACGAAAAATGTTTTCATCGTACACGAATATATTTAGACATAAATTACTTTCAATGGTGAAAATATTTTTCATTAACTAATTGTTTAAAGCAATACAAGTAATTATTTTTAGAAAAGTATTTTCTAAACCATTCATTTTTCGCGAAACAAACGGACCCTAAAGGTGATTTTGGGATCAACTGCACTAATTTGGGGTCAACAGAAGCAAACTATGAAGAACTTACGTGGGAATTTGCTTTTATTACAAAGAACAAAACAAGAAAAGTTGATGTCTTTTCCAAACAAGGCCTAAATTGTTCCGAGGTGATGAAAGTCACTTAGGTTAGGGGTTTTTCCTTTCCCGCCTTCCTACTCAAGAGGAACCGCTTATCAGCCGTCTTTGGCCCTTCTGAGTCATTTATCTTGAAGGAGCTCATTTTCGTGCTACAACGGCTCAGCACCATCGTCGGTTGTCATAATAGATAGCCTAAGATGAACGAAAATATGTTCTGTAAGATTTGACTTTTTTGATTTGGAAAATTATATCGAGGACATAACTCCCTTGTAGCCTTTGCTAAAGTGTTTATATGCGGAGTTGGTAGGCTACACGGATTTGGTAGACGATGTGTTACCGTGGTACAAGGGACGTGAATGGATCGTAACTAGACAGGACTATAGACTACTTTTGTTTCCAAAAAATGAATGATTTGAAAAATATTTTTTCTAAATATGATCGCTTGTATTGTTTACAAAAATGAAGTGGGAAAATTTTTTTTCCATCGTTCAATGTTTAGACATAAATCGTTATCGACAGTGAATATTTTTTTATTGACCAAATATTTCAAGCAATACAAGCGGTTATTTTCAGGAAAAAAAAAAATTCAGATTCTTCCTTTTTAGCGAGATATACATAGCCGTAGTTTGGCAAAATATTCAACTGTCTTGTTCGGTCCATGACGTTGATGGAATATTTGACAAATGTTGATTTGGGGTAATTAAAAGTAAGGTTCCTCTTCATGAAAAACAATGCGAACTCTAGCAGGTCTTGTGCGAAGAAAAGAGTATAAATACATGGAATGGTTAGATGAATTACAATAGCTACATCATTCAGCCTTTTCTCTCTCTCTCTCTCTCTCTCTCTCAAAGCTCTCTGCGTACTACAATGACGAGTCTCCCTCTCCTCCTCTCCCTCTCCCTCCTTTCTCTCTTTCCCTCGCCGGCCATCTGCCTCACCTGCACGTCCCAAAAATTCCCCCACAAGGTCTACGCCAACTGCATCGACCTCCCGCAGCTTGGCGCCTACCTCCACTACACCTACAACTCCTCCAACTCCTCCCTTGCCATCGCATACCTCGCTGCTCCGGCCCTGTTTGGCGCATGGGTCTCCTGGGCCATCAATCCCGTTGGCACCGGCATGATTGGTGCTCAAGCCCTAGTCGCGCTCAAGCTCAATAGCGGCTCCCTCGTCGCCAAGACCTACAACTGCACTAGCTACTTCGCCATCACGGAGTCCAAGCTATCGTTCGAGGTGTGGGACCTGAGTGCCGATCAGGCGAATGGGACGATGAGGATCTTCGCATCGGTCAAAGTGCCAAAGAACGCGTCGAGCGTTAACCAAGTCTGGAATGTAGGCGGTGCGGTCATCAGGAACCAACCACAAGTTCACCCGTTGGCCCCAGCCAACAGGGAGTCGAAGGGGAAGCTCATGCTGGTCTCGCCACAGAACGATGGCGGCATGGGCACCGCACCCGCCCCTGCTCCTGCACCTAGGAGTGGCGGATGACGGGTGAATAGAAATGATGCGGGTTTCTTCATGAGTCTAATTTTGTTTATTGGTATTGTTGTGGTGTAGTCGTTGACTACATCTGGATTTGCTACAACCTTGGAGATTTTAATTTCACCGTATCACCATCATCATTGTTGCTTTTTTTTTTTTTAGACAAGTGTACCGAAAGTTCTAAAATTTGTCTCGGAAATATAATTGCGTCCTTAAATTGTCAAAAAATGCAATAAAGGCATAAAAATTGTCAAATTGGTGCAATCAAGTCATCCTGTTAATTTTGTCTAACTTGGCTAATACAAAATGTTGACGTGGCCTTTTTATTATTTTCTCTCTCCTACGTAGCACTAACGTAATTAAAACATATCACATAAAGCTAAAACAACGTTATTTTGGTCCAAATTTTATTTAAATTAAAATGAAAAAGAAGGTAAATTAAGAAACAAAAAAAAGGAATACCAGGCAAGAGCCCACCCCACCATTGCCCAAAAGGGCTGGCGATGGCATTGATGGGGTTCGGGTCGGCAAGGGTCGTCGAGCCCCGACTAGTGGCCTGCGACCCTTGCCTTCCGCAAGCGAGGGCCAATGACCCTTGCCCGATATTGAGGAGGGTTGCGACCCTCGCATGTGGTCGGAAAGGGTCATTGGCCTTCGCCGCACCATCGCCTGCCATTTTTGGCATGCCTGGTTTTCCTTTCTAAAAAATAGATTAGCTTTTTTAAAATTTAATTTAAATGAAAATTTGCAGATTTAGACCAAAACAACATGTTTTTAACGTTATGAATTATATTTTAGCCATGTTAGCATCATGTAAGATAGAGAAAAAAAAAGTTACATCAGCATTTTTCAATAGCTAAGGGGGATGGAGTTAACGGAAGGGCTTGATTACACCAATGTGACAATTACATTTTCTGGATAAGTTTTAAAACTACTAGTGCACCTATCTTTTTTTTTTTTGGTATGGGAGAGATTTAGGTGCTCCAGTACAGTAGAACTAACTCTTTTGCATTGACACTCTACCCTATCGGTGCCACCCTAAAACACATGCATAAAGAGTTCAGAAAAATTAAAATAAAAACTAAACGCTCTATTCGTTTCGCGAAATTTTTTACATTTCTTGAAAATGTTTTTAGGAGGTCATTTCTCAAGAGAATAATAATATTTTTCGGTGTTTGGTTGAAATATGAAAACAAACCGGCTAATATCCATCGTTTGAAAAAAAATTGATTCAATTTTCCCAATTAGACATAAATTATGCAAGCGCTAGTAACTTGAGCAAGGACAACCAGTGAACTAGGCACGAGCACTAGGGTCCAAGGTCTGTCCTCGATTTCGGACCCGAGCATGGGCTTCTCAATCCCGAGCACAATGGTCCTAGGTCACAAAAGCCGATCTTGTGAACCAAATGCTAGTACCCAGCTCCCTAGCGCCCTGGTCCGGGTCCACAGAGGATGGGCCCGAGGCCCTAGTGCTCGTGCCCGAATCCCCAGCACCCGAGCCTGAGTCCATTGAGGCCAAGCTTAGATCCACAAAGGCCAAACATAGGACCCTAGTGCCTGGGTTCTCGCTGCTCAGGCCTGGGTCCACGACACTCGAGCCCTAGTCTATTGAAGCTAGGTCGGGATCCCAATTCTCGTACCTAGTCCATGATGAGTAGGCCTAGGTCTTTGGCGTCGAGGCCCGAGTTTATCGAGGCAGGGTCGGGGAAGCCGGTGCCAGGGCTTGAGACTCCAGTGCCTGTACTAGATGTCCCACGCCCGAGCTCTAGTCCATCGAGGCCGAGCTCAGGACCCCGGTACTCAAGCCCAAGTCCATCTTTACCGGGCCTAGGAATGCGTTGCCTAATCTCGGGTCTATCGAGGCTCAACTCAACTTGGGACCCTGATGCCTGGGTCCTTGCACTAGGGACATGGTCCTCGGCGTCCTAGGTCAAATCCATAGAGGCAGGCCAGTGCCCGTGCCCAAATCCCTTGCGGCCAAGCCCGAGTCCATCGAGGCCAAGCTCGAGATCACGAAGATCAGGCCTGGTCATCGGATTCTCGGCCCGACCTCTTTGGACCTCGGGCACTAGGGACTTGGGCACGGGACTCCTAGGCCCAAGTCCGACCATGATGGACCTAGGCATAGGCACTGAGGCCCGAGCCTCATACCCGATAGACCGTGGCTTAGGCACAGGAGATGGGGCACTAGGTTTCGGGCGCCCGAGCCTAGTTTCCAGGGATCCGAGCACAAATGCTAGGGTCCCGGTCTGGCCTTTGTGGAATCGAGAACCCAGCCTCCATGGATTGAGGCCCAGGCGCCATGGATTCGAGGCATGGGCACCGGGGTCTTGGGCCTAGCCTTTGTGGACTTAAGCTCGACCTCAGTGGATCATGGCCATGCCCTGGGGATCCAGGCACGAGCACCAGAGTCTAGGGCCCGATTTTTGGGACTCGGGTTGATGCACCAGAGAGCCAAGAAAGAAGACCGGAGTTTTAGGCCAGGCCTTTATGGATCTAGCATGAGCATCAGTACTTCGGGGCAAAGGCTCTATTGACCCGAGCTTGGCCTCGATGGATGGTGTCTAGACCCACATCTGCTGCCAAGGGTAGAGTTTTTGGTGGATTCATTTCTCTAAGCTATTAAAACGCCGAAATATTTTTCGCTAAACAATAAATGATTCATTTCTCTGGGTTCAGGAGCCAGCGTTAGGGTTCCCTACCCAAGCGTAGAGTTTCTGGTTGATTCATTTCTCTAAGCTATTAAAACACCGAAATATTTTCCGCTAAACAATAAATAAGAAAACACACATTTACATAGTAAAATGTAGAATTTACCCCCCCCCCCCCCCTCACACACACATTCACCCATACACTTAGGTTCTGTTTGTTTCGCAGAAAATTAGGTGCTTTTGGAAAGTATTTTCCAAGAAATGACAATATTTTTCGGTGTTCGGTTGAAACCTAAAAATGAGCTAGAAAATATTTATCGCCAATCGATATGGAAAATAGGATTTTGATTTTCCTCCGTGCACTCCTTTTAATAATCTTATTTCTATTTATTATTTTCTTTTTCTTTTTAAAAAAATTGGAATTTTTTTTTCTCTTTTCTTCTTTTTATTTTTATTTTTTCTATTCCCTTCTTCTTCGGCGGGCAATTGCCCGCAGGCGAGGCCAAGCCTTGCCACAGGCCGATGAGCGAGCTTGAGCCTTCCTCGGGTGAGGCCTCGCCTTGCCCCACCAGATCTGGTGAGGCTCGACCT
This sequence comes from Lenwebbia sp. NSW1173648, assembly GCA_029784005.1. Classification (NCBI taxonomy): domain Eukaryota; kingdom Viridiplantae; phylum Streptophyta; class Magnoliopsida; order Myrtales; family Myrtaceae; genus Lenwebbia; species Lenwebbia sp. NSW1173648. Next base: position 6,233,416 of record JARCGZ010000002.1, read on the forward strand.
CGTTCGCCTGCGACAGTTGGCCAGACATGCCCAATGTCGTGGCCGGCGACAGGCCGAAGAAGAAGGGAAAAAAAAGAAAAAATTAAAAAATAAAAGAGAAAGAGAAAAGAGAAAAAGAAAAAATAAAAATTTTGGATTCTTTTAAAAACTAAAAAATGAAATAAAAAATAACTAAAAAAAGGAACGTGAAAGAGTGAAGGAATGAAAGATGATGGAAAATGTTTTCCTTTTTTCAAAAGAGGAAACCATTTTCCCTACTTTTGAAGGTGTTCTTTTTTTCATGAGTAGAAAATGTTTTCTTTAACTCATTTATTTTCCGTAAACTGAACGCCGGAAAACATTTTCCTAAAAGTTATTTTTCGTGAAACTAACGAAGCCTTATATACAATCACTTAAAAATTTATGTTTTTGATTTGAAAGACATCTGATAGAACATATTACCATTAGGAAGAGCAATCTTTTTGAACATAAAAGTTGTTGAACACGACACATCGAAAGTGCCCTGTAGACTAGAGCAGTATTAATTACCATTTTATCTATCTTTGCTGTTAATCTGATAATAGATAATCGATCATTGATATGTTAGCAAAGTATATTTAAAGTTAGCCTCTAAAGCAATATAGATATTAAGATTAGCAAACTTTTCCTAATATCATTCATGGTAAAAACATCGTACAAATTTTTTAGCTGTGACTAATAAACTTAATTAGGTGATAGTCATTTTTTGAACTTTTCTGATGATCTTATGTCTGCAAATATGACAAACCTTTTTCATAGTTTAATATACGGACTTGGAGAAATCAGCCATTCATAAATTGATTGGGGTGAGAGAAAATTTTAGACGGGAATGAAAACAGTCTCATCAAACCAAATTAAATTAGTTAAGGGATAACCACGGTAGAAATCCTAAAACTTGTCGCGAAATTGCGATTGAGTCGTAGAACTTTCAAAAATTGCAATCAAGTCCTCAAACTTGTCAAATTGGTGCGATCAAGTCCTTCGGTGAAATCTGTCAAACTTGTCTAATGAAAAATGTTGAGGCGGTTTTTATTATCATTTTCTCTCTCCTACATGGCATTTATTATAATAATAAATTTGTGCGATCAAGTCCTAAATTTATTGCAATTGTGACAATTCAGTCCTAAACTCTTTTTTTGCCAATTAAGTCGTAAAACTTTTTTGCATTTGTGCCAATTCAATCTATTTGATTGGCCAACGACCCCCGCCGGCTCTAAGTCTGGGGGAAGAAAAACTAAAAATTCAAATATTATTAAAATATTATTTAAAGAAAGTCCATGTCAGCGCCGACTGGTCAAATGGACTGAATTAACACAAATGCAAAAGGTTTAGAATTGAATTGTCAAAAAAAAAAAAAAAAACAAGTTGGAGGTAACTTCTTGCCATTGGGGATGGAGAATAAAATGACTATTTCCTAAATGTTGAAACAAAAACAAAAAACCATTGGATATGATCTTAGCGAGTTGATGGAAACATTAGCCAGTATAAATAACGAATATCAATAGTAGATTCTAAGCTCGTTTTTCTCTTCGCGATTTTTCGCCTATTCAGCATATTCTTCCGAATGTCACCGAATTCAATGGGTTAAATCTCCTTTTCTTATTTAGAAACAAGTACCTATGTAGCACCAACATTCTCCGAAAGGTTTCGTGTTGTGTCCGACACGTGTCGAACACCCGACACGCGTCCAACACGCTCCGACACGCGGTCAACGGCGTATCGAATTTTCAACACGTGGTCAACTCTTTCGACATGCCAATGACATGCGTGTCAGACATCTCGACATGCAAAATCCGCCACGCACGGGTTAATTTTGGAAATTGTCAATTTTTTAGGGGTAAAAATTAAATTTATAGAAACCTAATATTCTAAAAAAAACTCCACCAACAAATGGTGGATTATTAGAATGGAATGTAGTTGAATTTATCAATTCGAAAAAATGAATGATACTAACAAATGAAGGATTAATATTTTTAGTGTAAATTCCTTCTAAACTCTTTTTTATTACTTATTTATTTGTGGATTTGAATCAAATTAACTTGATTGAAATAATCATAAAATGATAATTTTTTTATGTATATATAAAAATATATATTCAATATACAACGTGTCCCAACGTGTCGGAATTCTCTATTTTTGAGAAATGACATGTCGGCGTGTCGTGTTGTGTCGCGCGTCGTGTGCTGATGTCGGTGCTACTTAGACAAGTACGCACGGATCTACTTTCTTTTCTAAACGAAAAAAAAAGGTTTAAAAAGCGTCTTCTTTTTAGCTAGAGAAAGTAATCTCTGCTTTTATTTCAAAAATTTGAAGTTAAAGAAAATGCACTTTAAGGGTACACATGGTAACACTTCCGGAGCAGAAATCCGTTTGGTAAAAAACTTTACTTCTGAAAGAAATTTCTATTTTTGAAGTAAATTTTCACTTCATAAGTTGTGTTTCCCCCAATTTGAAAAGTTAAAAAAAATTACTTTTCAACTCTAGAAGTACTTCTCGCCTCACCATCTTTTCATTACGCTCTCACGCTCTTTTCAACCACGCCCGCCTCCGCCTGCAACTGACCTCCGCTGGTGCCCCCCCCTGATCACCGCCTGTCGCCGCCCACAGCCGCTTGGGACCACCACCACCCCACCGACCCCCGCCGCCACCGGCTGCGGCCCACCGCTTACCTTTGTAGGTCTCCATCCATTGCAACCTGCTACCATTGCCAACTGTCGACCATCGCCGGCCGCAAGGGACCCGCGACCTCTGGCTAGAAATTGATTTCTAAAGCAGAAGTGTTGCCATGTGTGCCCTAAAAGGCTGGTGCGAGGATCACTTTAGTACTTGGTAACTTTTTCTACTTGTGCAAGACTAACTTTATCATTGCAGGTAAATTTCCGTGCTTGTTTTAGCTAAAGCATCTATATACGGATTTGGTGGCCTAGTGTGACCTTGGTAGAGAAACTAATTAATGGGCCGCACCTATTTATATGGTTAATTAATGGACCGCACCTTCCCTCTACTGGAGTCCCTAATCCCTAGGCTAAGTTTGGAAAGCTCACTGTTGAAAAATAATGTTATGAGGACATAATGAAGCGCTTCCATTGTCACCAAGAAACCCTTTATGAGAGGGTTGGTGGATATTTGAATAAACAGGGAAATCTGAATACTCTTTTTTTTTTTTTGGGGGGGTCTGAAAAATCTCAATAGTTTATGAAGAACGTTCCTAGCATTTGTAAGATACGACATTTTCATGTTAAAATTACAATAAAAATAGAAACTTAGTGTTTTTCATGAGATTTCTTTTGCAAAGTTACGCAGAATCAAAACAAATTTCGCCAAAAAAAGTTGTCAGAAAGATGAATTATGCTGTCCGGAAGATTTGCCCTCTCAAATTGAATGCAACAGGACAAAATAACTAGATAAATGCTCTAATAGCATGGTTCCTCTTATTTTCGAGAAATTTTGTATTTTTCATGACATCCCTATCGAAAAGTTATGCCAAATGAAAACAAGTTTCGCCAAAAAAAAAAATTGTTGGAAAGATGAATTACTCTGTCCGAAAGATTTGCCCTCTCAAACTGAATACAACACGACAAATAATTGGAGAAACACTCTAATAGTGTGGTTCCTCCTATTTTCAAAAAATTTCGTGTTTTCCATGACATTGCTCTCGAAAGATTACGCAGAATCAAAACAAATTTCGCCAAAATAAGTTGTCAAAATGGGTGAGTTATGCTGTCCGAAAGATTTGCCCTCTCAAAGTTTCATCTGTTAAGGTAGTTCGAGTGAGAACAACACTCGATCATCAAATTAATATGCCAACCCTAAACTCTTGAAACGTTTTTTAATCTTTCACTAGTCCCATCATCTAAATACGTTTTTTTAGAAAAGTAACGCCATCTGGAGTTGGGCCTAATTCCCTAAAAAATCCCTAACTTTAGATCCAGCTTCAAATCTACTCCGAACCTTTTTTTTTTTGTCTCAGAGAAAATCCCAAACTTTAGGTCCAGTCCCAAATTTGATATGAACTTTTTTTTGTCTAAAAAAAAAAATCCCAAACTTTACATCTAGTTTCAAATCTGTCCCTTTTTTTTTTCTCAGAAAAAACCCCAAACTTTAGGTCCAGTCTCAAATCTATCCCAAACTTGTTTTTTAGTCTAAGAAAAAAATCACCAATTTGTGCTCTAATATCAAATCTGCCCCTATTAGCTATCTGTCCAAAAAATCACTGTTATTCCTTCCAATTTTCATATACTATAATGGTTTCATTTTGGATAATTTCAACAATTTACATCAGGGTGTATTTGTTATCCACGTGAAAATGCCACGTCGGTTCGTACTTATCGCCCTATTACTTTGATGATATATGTATTTTTCATCGACTTGGAAATGTTGCGTCAATTTATTTGAGAATAAATTGAAAGTTATGCGGGCAGATTTGTGACTGAACCTAAAATTGAGGTTTTTTTTTAAGACAAAAAAAGGTCGAGATAGATTTGGGACTGGACCTAAAGTTGGGGGTTTTTTCTGAGACAAAAAAAGTTTGGTATAGATTTGAGACTTGACCTAAAATTGCGGGTTTTTTTCCGAGATAAAAAAAAATAGTCCGGGATAGATTTAGGATTAGACCTAAAGTTGAGGTTTTTTTTTAGGGAATTAGGCCTCTGGAGTTGCGCTAATACTGTACATTAATCATAGTTTCTTGATCATTTTGCTAATCTCCTATTTAGCCACTGCTCTCTTGATTGTCTGTCAACCCTTAATTGTTAATGTTTTCAATTCATTTGTCGCGCCATAAATATCTGTCATTCTTTTTTTCTTCCCTCCTTTTTTCCATATCCCAAATTTATTCATTTTTGCAGAAGATATTTGTGGACGTGGTGGCATTGAATCATTGATCCGCCCTAGGCAGAAGGTCATCATCACATTTAAAATGAATACTAAAAACCATAAAGATAATCAATCTTTTGTCCATCTTGTTCTTGCATGGGGCTTCCCTCAACCCTTATTTTGTATCCTAGTGACCTTTTTTTTTTTGGTCGGAACTATACTAGTGACCTTGCATGGGATCTTTTGCGCAGTATAGATATTAAAATGCAGCAAACGGCGTACCGGCGATGGCCACTTGTTTCGAACTGATCTATGTATTTGCATCGTTTACGAAAATGTGAACATTAAAATAGGAACTATGTACTATTCTTCGTCCAAAAATACTTGATGACGTCGGAAAGTCGTGGTCCCTGGCCGGTTTTAGGTGAACTACATAAATTCCACTCTAATTGATTCAAAAATAGCTGCGTTGTGCCGGTGGATCGTGGGGTGCGTGCCATGTGGGGGGGACTTGGATCCAAGCGTGGAATCACGGATAGCGACTTCAACTTCAGCTTCGGATATTCTCGTCCTTCTTTATTTTTCTCGATGTTGTTCTTATTTAGGTGTTATTCTTATCTCGATGTTGGGTGACTTTACAGACCAATGAATCAGGCACGACAAAGGGTATGATCTGTACAAAATCAGGAGGTTGTTGTGTACATTGTAAGGCGATAATAAAGCACGAAGGCGATACAGCTACGCAATGGCTGGACATATAAGAGATCGGGAACCTTTCATTTAGCTGTTGTTTTCGCGTGAATTGATCGTCCAGAGATGATTCTGTCGTCGACCATATCAGTCGCTGTCGTTGATCGTGTTACTGGATTCGCAGATGAGATCTACATGGCCTAATGCCCGCGATTTGCATCGAGCTATGCAAGTGGTTTTTCGGCCTGTTTCGAAGATGGGCGACTGCTCATGCCTCCGCGGGATAGAGGAAAGGACCACATGCGGATGCATGCATTCGGAAAGGGTTTCGGACATGAGGAGTCATTTGGAATGAAGTGGAAAAATCATTTGGGTTGATGTGGCGGTGGTGCTTCGTTCTTGGAGATTGGATCTTTTAAGGTCGCAAATAGTAGGCCCACTGTTGCTGTCTTCAACTGCCAAGACATTGTAGGGTAAAAAGATATGAATTTAAGTTGATTTAGTTTAGCCAATTGTAAACTACATTTTGGCTGAACTTAGCTCCGTGACTACACTTTGATTATGCTCTGTCGATCTTGGGTTGTGTCGTCTGGGGACAAAGAAGAAAATATTCTTAAACTTGTAAGAAGTTTTCTGAGAAGCAAATGAAACCATCGTATAATGATGCAGCTGATCATGCTAATTGGGATTAGAGCTAATTCATCCTGATTTGCCCAAGTCAACGAAGTATTCAATAGCGAGGCACACCAGTCAACCCACCCTCAGACTCTAAGGCATGATTTTCGGTTGTATATGGCACGTCAAGGATCACCTTAACGAGAACTAGAAACACAATACCTGATAGAGGAAAGGGATTGCGTACACTTGATTTAGCATCTATCTTGATGCAGAACGACGACGATTTCCAAAACCCAAGCGGTTATCCTCTATTCCCTCTTTCAGTTACGCCGATCGAATGAGACAACCGCCAAGAAACGAAAAGGTACGTTCTGATTTCCGCATTAAAGGGTTAGAGGAGTGACTTGAACCTATTTATAGAGTTCACGGCGCGGATCCTCTCATTACGGGCCGGGCCTAACTCGGCCCACACTAGACAGCCCATATTAAACCGATTAAAAATCCTTATATCTTACCTTATTAGACCAACCTGTAAAACGGTAAATATCAACTTCAATTAATGTAAACTCACGTTAGGAAAACTCTTACCGAGACATCTCATGGGGTGAACTCCTAATTAATCAAATTTAGCTTATGAATAGAAGATTATTACAGCAAAACTGCATATCAGTAGCCACGGCAGAAACCTGAATTTTGTTCTGAGAGATCTTTCTTGTGAAAGTATGGCTACTGAAGAGTCAGACAAAGGTTGTGCAAGTGCAGTGGGTCTGTGGATAGAGCGTTATTGAGAGAGCATTACCAATGATCAGATCGATTGATGCGAGAAGAGGAAAAGTAGAGACCCTCTAGAAACAATGCTCTGTTTCTTTATTTTCAAACTCGACATGATCGTGTGACTCAGCCAAATATGCCTGCGGTCTCAATGCCCACAGAGACACAATCCAGTCCCACCACTTTTACCTGATAAAAAAGGTTGCGAAAGTTACAATTTACAATTGAACTTGAAAACACAACTCTGTACCATGAACTCTCTATTCGATCTCCTGCTCTTCTTGTTCTTCTTCCTAGTTCTCCCATTTGTTTCTAATGCTGAATCCGCCGATCCCTTGGGCCAATTCTGCAACCAAGACACCATCGTCAGCAAGGCCAGCCCGATTTCGTCGAACATCGACCATGTCGTGACCGAGTTGGTATCCAAAGCCCCGTCAACTGGCTTCCTCACCGCATCTTACGGCTCGGGCTATGATAAGGTAAATGGCCTAGCACAATGCAGAGGAGACGTGAGCCGAGATGACTGCTCGAGTTGGGTCCAAGACATGGGCAAGCAAATCCGCCAGCTCTGCCCGAACCAGGCCGATGCGAGGATCTGGCACGACTATTGCTTCCTACGGTACGACAACAAAACTTTCGTCGGTGAGGTTGACACGTCTTTCGGGATATGTTGGAAAGTGAGGGTGTATGGGAGTAACATGGTCCGCCCATGTATGGTATCCCACCCCTTCAAAGGAATAACTGCCAAAGGCAGTTTATCCTTGAACGTGATATAAGATCACGTTTTCTTCCTTACGTTAGAAACTGTCTCTCGTTCCAACGAAACGACACATCTTCTTCAGAGAGAAGAACAGTGACAAAAGAACGACACCTCTCTCCCGAACGTGTTTTCTGGACGAACGATCTCTCGATGGACTGCAAGGGTAACATCTAATCTGTGAAAATACGAGGTATGTCCGTTATGTGATGTACTTCTCCGATCAGTGACTCAAGTAAGTATCTGGGCTTGTTAATTCCGTGTAATTCCGCTGCGTATGTATTGGGATTGGTTCCCTTCATTGGTATCAGAGCCATCGATTCTTGTTTCCTGATCAAGTGATGTTTTGCAATCGTTTTAACGCATAAAACTCGTTTTTCGTCGCACTGTTCATTGCAAGTCGATTATGTTCTTCTCTTCCAAAATGTTTTTTGAACACATCAACGGAACGGTCTCGGAGAGACGAAGATTTTGAGTGGTCACACGTCGCGAGCCGACGCCGGAAACCGCCGCACGCGCGCCACGCGCCGTGACGGGGCGGGGTCCCTCGGGGCCGCGGCGAAACGTCGCCTTTTCGTAAAATTTGGCTAAGTAAAAATGGGTTTTAAGCATACTATCAGACTCGTATCGACGATACGAGCGTTTTGATTGGTGGATCGTCGACGGAGGAAGCCGGAAAGAGGCTCACGCGCCGCCACTCTCCGGCGGGTCCGGTGCGCGTGGTCCTCACGCGCCCACGTGCTGCGCACGTGCGTGAACCAGCGGAAACGATCGCTGACGTGGCATGATGACGCAATGATGACGTCATTTGACCCGACCCGAACACGAACCTGGCCTGACCTGACCCGGTGCCTACCCGTTGACTGGCTTGATTGTTGACCGTTGACTGGTCACCTGTTGACCGCTGACCGGCAGAATTACGCTTTTGCCCCCGAACGTTCTGAAAATTGCAATGTGGTCCTCGAAATTTTTGAAAATTTCAATTTGGTCCTCAAACTTTCGTGAAATTGCATTTTGGTCCCTGATCTTTCTGAAAATTGCAATTCGGTCCCTCAATTTTTGGAAAATTGCAATTTGGTCCTCAAACTTTCGGGAAATTGCATTTTGGTCCCTGTTCTTTCTGAAAATTGCAATCTGGTCCCTCAATTTTTGGAAAATTGCAATTTGGTCCCCAAAATTGTTGAAAATTTCGATTTGGTCCTCGATTAAAAAAAAAATTTGTATTTTGGCCTCCGTTGACCAAACGCGCCGGATCTTTGACCGGCGCGTAGAGGCGCGTCCAAGCTCCGTTTGGGGCGTACGAGATACCGTTGTGTTCGTATCGAAATTATCTTCAATTTGATATATTATTTGGATAGGTTTGATGTATTTAAAATTATGAAAATAAGTATGAAACCCATGATACACGTATTTTGGGGCATTTTTCGAGTATTTTTTGTTCTTCTATATTTTTGTAAATATAGAGGATAGCTTACATGTACATAATCGCATGCAAATTATGTAGAGCATGATTGCTGATAGCATGTATAAAGTTCCGAGTGCTTGCTTTTATATCTTGTATTATGAAATTAGAGTATGATTTGATACGTGAATTATTTGTGTATTTGTTCAAATCATGCCATGCCATGTTATGATTACAAGATATAGGAATCATTGTATGATTTATGATCTTTATTCGAGTGGGGAGTTCTATAAAGTTTTAGTAACTTTAATGAACTCAATTTTGCATAAATGATTATGTTAATAATAATTTCAAGTGAGGATTCTTAGACGATGATTGGGAACATAGTGAACTTTCGAATCTGAGACCTTATGTGAAATTATTCATTAATGTAATTAGTTAGTGTAAAATAGATGCATAAATGTTAGGCATTAATAGTTCGTGAATACATGTCTATAGAACTTCGTGTTCAGATACAATAGCCATAGCTTCTTAGAATATTGTAGCTGAGCTTAACAAAGGAGAGAATTTGAACGGCGAAAATTATGAAAACTGGCATATGAACATCCAGTTTGTACTAGAAGAGTAAAAAGCACTAGAAGTTCTTAACCTAGTTATGGAAGAATCTGAATATGGAAATACTGCACAGCATAGAAAGTATAAAGAGGCATTTACTGCATGGAAAAAGATGAACTCTATTGCTCGCATTATGTTGCTGAGTAGCATGGAAAATCGTTTTATGCATGGGTTCAGGCATTTATGAAAATGCCAAAGTCAAGTGGGAAGCATTAAAAACTAAGTTTGGTTAGACATTGGTCACTAAGTTGAGATAAATCACTATAAGGTTTGACACTTATATGATGTCACATGGGCAGAATATAAAACAACATTTTGAGAAGTATGTCAAACATGATAAGTGAATTATAAGATGCAGGCCACATTTTGACTAAGGAGCAGTAAATGCAAGCAGTAATCCATTCTTTGCCTCATAGCTATGTGCATATCAAAAATCCACTTAATCCACAATGAAAAGTAAAGAATTTTGTGAATGCTTTGCGCCGTCTTGAACTAGAGGTGGATTGCCTTCTGGCGGGTAAACCAATAACTGACATTTGTTATGTTGGTTCTAGTTCACATGGAGCTTCGGACTCCAAGCGTAAGCATCAAGGTGGGTTCAAGAAGTGGAAGGGCAAGGGAACGAATTCTTCAAGAAAGAAACTGAAGTTTAACCGATATGGGAAAGGAAAAGTGTCCTTTCAAGAATGACATTTCGTAAGTGAAGTGTTTTGTTTGTGACAAAAAGGGTCACTTTGCTCACAACTGTGGTGAGTCAAAGAAGTTAGAAACCCTTTGTACACTTTAGAGTGTTGCTTATGTCTCCAATTCAGTTTTTGTAACTGAACCTCATCATTTGTGGACTGTAGACTCAGGGGCCATAGACCATGTAGTAAAGGACATATATGCCTTAGTGAAATTTTGACAAAATTTCACATGAAGCATAGTAGATATATGTAAGAAACAATTCATAAGTGGAAGTCAAAGGAACTGACACTTGCTAATTGAAAATGCGTGGTGGTCACACCCTGTTTCTACATAATGTGTTATATGCTCCAAAAACTCGACGGAATTAAGTTTCCGTGTTAGTTTTGGTTAAACTTGATTTCAGTTTGAATTTTCATAACGATAGTGATAACTTGTCGTTTGGAACAAGTAAATATGATTCTGGATGGTTTCATTATGTTGATTGTTGAGTACAATAATGTGAATGTTAGTTATTCCCTATTTACATCCTCTGTAATGATGTGAATTATGGCATGCTAAGCTGGGTCATATGGGCCACTAACGAATGTTTAGATAAAGCCAAAGAGGGCTTATGTGGCAATATTTAAAAAAAATCAATTTGCCTATTTACGAGCATTGCCAAGCGGGAAAAATAACGAGGAAACCATTTGGAAAAGGAATAAGAGCTGAGTTTCCTTTGCAGTTGATCCATTCGGACATATGTGGTTCAATGAATGTGAGAGTAAGGCATGAGACTGTTTATTTCATCACATTTATTGATGATTACAATCGATTCGGACATGTTATTTTTTATTTCTCATAAATCTGAAGCATGAGTTGCTTTGAGAAATTTTTGAGCTTTTACAAAATCAAAAAAAATAAAAAATAAAAATAAATCCGATCGAGGTCGAAGAAAATCTATCTGATCAGTTCAGATATTTATGTGATGAAAAGGGAATAAAAAAAAAGTTGATTATTCCATCGATTCCTCAACAGAATGGAGTTATAGAGAGAAGAAATACGTCTCAATGAAAATGATTAAGTCTATGATGGCATAGGCTAATTTGCCTATCACCTTTTGGGGTGAAGATTTGTTGAATGCTATCTAGATATTTAATCGCATGCCTTCTAAATCAGTTACCTTCACTCCATATGAGTTGTGGACAGGTCGAAAATAAGATTTGAGTTTTTCTTAGACCTTGAGAATGTGCTACTTATACACACGAGTCTTCCCACAAGTATGGGAAATTGGGCCCTAGAGGCAAAAATGAGTATCTTCATGAGATACTGAGAGCACTCGAAAGGGTATGTGTTTATAGGTGAGCAAGAAAGTAAACAGTGTAACTGAATTCGAATCACGAGATGTCACATTCTTAGTGAATGAATTTTTAGAAAAAGGGCGAGATAGGTGAATACTATTCTCTGTTTAAAACCTTGGATAGTGATAATGATTTTATTTAGGCATATCATCCAAGTGGGAGCAATGAGAGAAGTGGGGAATTTGTTTCGAATCAGTCTCAATTGCAACCACTTGATGTGAAGATATAGTCATTATCTAATCCGAGTGGGAGCGTAATGGAGATTGACGTACTAAATGTATAATCTCAAATTTGGCGAACAAGTCGCAAAATCGTTCTCCGTCGACTTGTCGACGTTTAGACATTGAAGGTAAAGCTTTCATGGCTGCTCCACAAGAAGAGAATGAGACATGGAATGTAAATGAGGCTCCGACTTGCCCCGATAAGAAAAATTGGATACAAGCAATGGAAAAAGAGATGGAGTCAATGAGATCAAACCAAGTTTGAAAACTGATTGATCTTCTAAACGGATGCAAAGCCGTTGGGAACAAGTGGGTTCTCAAAATAAAGCGTAAAGCTGATGGCTCGATTGAGAGATATAAGGCTCGCCTTGTGGTGAAAGGGTATATTCAACATGAAGGATTGATTATGAAGAGGTTTTCTCCTGCGGTGAGATTTACCTCAATTCGCCTTGTTCTAGCAATAGTAATTAGCATGGATCTTGAATTACATCAAATGGATGTAAAGACTGCAGTTCTCAATAGAGAATTAAAAGAAGAAATTTATATGGAACAACTCGCTAGGTTTGTTATAGAAGGGCAAGAACAAAAAGTATGTCGACTTTTGAGATCGATACATGGCCTTAAGCAGTCTTCGAGACAATGGTATATACTTTTTCGTAATGCCATAGTGGCATATGATTTTGTAATGATTGATGAAGATCATTGCGTATATATCAAAAGATCCATAGATCAATTTGTGATTTTATCATTATATGTTGATGATATATTAATTGCAGGGAGTAATATGGAGTTTGTTAATACAATCAAGAATTGGTTATGTTCCAATTTTGAGATAAAAGATATGGGTAAATCTGCATATATTCTTGGAGTTAAGATTTCAAGATATTGTTCAAAGAGATTGTGATCTCTTTCACAAGAGACTTATATTGATAAAGTTCTTGAATGATTTCGTATGCAAGACTGTAAACTCAAAGATACTCCTATTGCAAGAAGTGAAGGATTGAGCCGTAGAATGTGTCCTGAGACTCCACAAGAAAAGGAACGAATGGAAAGTGTTCCACATGCTAGTGCTATTGGAAACTTAATATATGCTGTGGTGTGTACAAGACCTGATATTTGTTATGTAGTTGGAATGGTGAGTAGATACCAATCCAATTCAGGTCAAGCACTTTGGACTGCCGTCAATAGAATCATGAGGTATCTGAATGGTACTGCTGATTATTCGCTGAGTAATCAAGGTAGAGATATGCGCCTTGAAGGCTATACTGATGTTGACTGAGGAGGAGGTTTAGATGAGAGAAATTCTACCTCTAGATTTGCATTCTTACTTAACAATGGCGCCATATCATGGAGTAGTAAGAAGCAAACGTGTATAGCCTTATCCACAATCAAAGATGAATTTGTGGCATTATTAGCAGTAGTTCGAGAGGGTATTTGTCTTAAGAGATGTTTGGATCAATGAGGTGTTGCTAAGGATACTGTAGGTTCAATTATTAGTTAATTATGATAGCCAAGCAGTAAGAGCTTACACTAAGGATCCACTACAAGACAAAACATATAGACACGAAGTATGATTTTGTGAAAGACATGGTTGTACGAAAAGATGTGAACGTACAGTACATATTTACGCATAGAATGATAGCAGATCTTATAACGAAGTCAATTCCTAGAGATGTTTTCCTTGGTCATGTGTTGACAAAGGGATTAGTTCCCTATATTGAAATCTCTAGGACTACGTAGAAGTTGACGTACTGGATATTTATTTTTCCCAAAGTTCACAATTAATGGTATGTTCCATTATTATTAATGCTTAAGTTTGTTCGATATTTATGCATATTAATGTTTAGTGCATTATGTTGAGAAGGTATGTCGGATAGATAAGAGATTAGCCCGCTCACACGGGTAATCACATTTATTTACTATGTGATAAATAGAGATGAGACAATTTTAAGCTCATTATTTAGGTGATAATTGAGAGCTCGAGCTTAAAGTATAGATGTCGCCTTAACAAAGTGTTAAGATGATGACATATTATTTATTATGTCCGAAAGTGAAATAGCCCACAATTTCGCTTTATCTGTCTTAATGCCAGATGTGAGTTCTGATGGATTCTTTCAAAAGAGTAGATTTGTGAACTCAAGTTAGACATTGGGTATGTCTTAACTATCATCTGTACGATATTAAGTGACAAGACATACGCTCCATGGGAACGGAGAGAATATCGTAATACGTATTTCATACTACGTATGCATGAGACGACCAATAAGAGTTGGCGAAAGTTTTGATCTCAACTTTCAAGCCGTGTGAGACTCTTGAGGATAGAAGTTCCTCAAATTTGTCCCCTCACGACTCTTACTTATTCTCAAGATTTCTATTCAGCGTTTGCTATCTTAGAGTGTTGCCAATGGTCATGAGATTGATTCGATCTAATGGGACATTTCTAGAAAAGCGAGTTGAACTGAAATTGAGAGGTTTAAGGGAAGAGGAAGATCAATTTGTTTTGATGTCACATTCTATCTTTGTATTCACAGATCGACCAATTATGATTATTTGAGTTTAATCATGATTGTGAATACAATGCATATGAAATGCTTAAAGAGATCAAGAGAGATATGATGTAAATGTGACTGATTGATCTAGGGTACTGCATACTGGATCTACTCTGAGTTAATATGCCCATTTTGAGCTGCTATATACTCCTAACAGATGTATGGCAACGAGCTCTCGTAGTATGCTGGTCGCACGGATTATTTATTGATATGAACTTTGCAGAAAAGAGAGAAAGTTATGTTTGACCCTTCGTGGGCAAGTGGGAATTGTTGACCCTTCGTGGGCAAATGAGAGTTATGGATAGCCCTTCATGGGCGAGTGGGAGATGTTGGAAAGTGAGGGTGTATGGGAGTAACATGGTCCGCCCATGTATGGTATCCCACCCCTTCAAAGGAATAACTGCCAAAGGCAGTTTATCCTTGAACGTGATATAAGATCACGTTTTCTTCCTTACGTTAGAAACTGTCTCTCGTTCCAACGAAACGACACATCTTCTTCAGAGAGAAGAACAGTGACAAAAGAACGACACCTCTCTCCCGAACGTGTTTTCTGGACGAACGATCTCTCGATGGACTGCAAGGGTAACATCTAATCTGTGAAAATACGAGGTATGTCCGTTATGTGATGTACTTCTCCGATCAGTGACTCAAGTAAGTATCTGGGCTTGTTAATTCCGTGTAATTCCGCTGCGTATGTATTGGGATTGGTTCCCTTCAGGATATTTATTTTAACATCGAGAACGTGACCGACCCCGAAAAGTTCAATAAAGAGCTAGGGAGCCTGACGGACCGGATCGAAGCCGACGTGGTCATGCCTAAGAACAGAGGGCTCGGGACAGGCGAGACTAAGCTCACACCATTCATCACTCTCTATGCATTGATCCAATGCACCAGAGACCTGCCCAAGCTGTCCTGCGCTCAGTGCTTGGCCATCGCTGTCGGGAATTTCCCAAATTTCTGCAAGTTGTCGAGTTCTGTACAGCAGTTGTTACGTCCGATACGAGCTCTATCCGTTTTTCTTTCCGCTCGACAGAAACGACAGTAACATCGCGAGCGGGGAAACTATAAGGAAGTTGGTCTATCAATAGACAACATCTACACAAATCTCTTGCTACTGCTAAAGTTACCTGTTTGTGTCACAGTAATTGATTCCACAGCCTTACCATTCAAAAGTAGCTTAATGCACATTGCCTCTGCACTGTAAAACCAGCCACATGAAGTGGCTTCCTTTTAGCTCCACTCAATAAAAAGCAGTAGGGTCATTTGACTGCAGCAGCAATTCTCTCTTCACATTCCCATCCCAAGTCCTGGGTGATCCATGACCATGCACGAGAGTGGGATTTTGCTATTGATGTTTGCAACCATTCACAGAATATTCCCTTCCCTTCATTCATCGTTCACCAGAAGCAGTAATGAGTGCAGAGGAAAACCAAGAAGAACAGCAAATTGTAGGATTTGTGCTAATCAGTCTTTTGCTAATGTCTTCAACGAAGTGACATGATATGTGATGCAATTTTTATTATCAGCGAAATGAATTTGATGAATCTGAAGATTAGACTTAATCAATTATTCTTGGGTTTGAATATCCTATCTTGCTCTGATTTGGCCATGATTGAAAATTTCTTATGTAAATTGTCAGGCTTGGGGCGAGCCCATCTGGGTCTTCCAAGAGACAAATGATGTACTTAGGCCCACCAATTGATACCTCGGGTCAGGCGAGTCCAATGATCAGTTTTGTTATAACAAAAAGGAATTAATTCAAGATTGGCTCACGCTTTTTCACTCCTTATTTGGCTAATACACTCCGTTATTTAGTGTTCTGACCATTGTATCCTTTAGTTTTTCCACCTTTCAGCGGGCTTGTACCAAGCAGACTCAAATGTGGGGCCCATTTGTTGTCCCTATTTTTTGTTTGTTTCTTCTTTTTCTCCTCTTCCATCCCAATGCTTTTGATTTTCTCTTCTTTGTTCCTTGCGCATACAAAATCCGAAACTTTCTTCATGAACTCTAGATCTTGATCCTGTGCTTACCGACGAGACACCACGGTTCTTGATGCTCCAAGACTCAGTGACGTTTCTAGTGCTCAATGAGATCCTTCTCTAGGGTTTTATGATCAACTCCACCCTCCGTCGCAAAGCCCATCTTGTCCAACCGTCTCTGCCGTCCTCCTCTATTGGTTCTACGGTTTCTTTCTTCTAACCCGGTCCTGTGCCAACCAAGTGTTTAATAGAATTTCCTTTGAAGTCTTTCTTGCGTGCTTTTTCCTAGTTTCTGGATGTATTTTTTTTTTCCGTTTATTTTTTGGTTGCTAGTGTTGTTCTACTTGTATTGGAGTCTTTCTCTAGTGCGGGAGCATCTTTAAGGTCGTCCTCCTTTGCGCCCCGAGGGTGTCTGCATGAGCAGAACCAGATCATGGGATAGTGGAAGCAAAGCAGATGATCTTAAATCGCAAGTTGGCCCACTGCTAGCAGATGCGGAAGCAAAAACACATGAACAACCTAATGGTCATCCTTAAGCCAGCTTTGATTTCGGCTCTAACTGAGTTTCTCAGGAAACTTGAATCTTGCTTTCTCAACACCTTGTTCAGGCTCACCAAGTAGCTCGAAGTTCCTGACGGGGCTTAGTTTCGGACTGGGATAACTTTCTTATTGTGGTGCAAAGGAAAAAAAAAGCAGGAGGTACATAACAAAACTGCCTAGTTGGTGATGTGGCTGGAGGTTTGGGAGGAAGGAGATGAAGAAGGTCGAGGAAACTGTTCCAACCACCGAGAAGAGCAAGAAGGAAATTAAAAGGAGAAGAAACAAATAAAACAAGAGGGACAACAAATGTGACCCACGTTTGAGTCGTGGTACAAGCTTGCGAAAGGTGGGAAAAGTAAGGGATAAAATTGTCAGAACACTATATAAGGGAGTGTATTAGCCAAATAAGGAGTGAAAAAAGTGCGACCCTAGACAAAAAGGTAACAAATATGAAAGGGCAATATTATCAAATAAGAGAGCTGAAGTAACTCTTGCTCTAGACTAGAGGTTGATTTCTCTACTTATGGAGAGAAGTAAATTTTTTTACTTCTTCAAGTGGCTCCAAAATTACTTCCGAAGCAAAAAATGCTCTAGAAGAGAAAAAAAAATGAAATTGCGTAACCAAACGGATTTTTGCTCCAGAAGTGTTGTCATGCGCGCCCTAAATAGCCTCAATCATATGACTCCCGCTCTGTCCCCCCCCCCCCCCCCCACACCACTCGAGCGCGTGTCAATTTTACCATTTTAAAGTTGATTTCTTCTGATTTTATCTTATTTTACAATAATAACAGAAAATTAATTGTACTTATAATAGAAGGACTTGATTGCAAAAAAAAAAAAAAAACACATTAATACTTGTAGGGAAATTTTCAAATAAGGGTATGAAGTGGCCTAATCGTCTCAAATAAGGACCTTTGGCTGATCTTTTAAGTACAAAAAGTTCTAAGTGTGTGTGTATATGTATATATATATTATTTTTTGATTTTTTTTACCATCCCGTACCCGAGGTCCAAAGAGGTCGGGCCGAGAATCCGGTGACCCGGCCATGACGGACATAGGCATAGGCACTGAGGCCTGAGCCTCATACTCGATAGACCGTGGCTTAAGCACAGGAGGTTGGGGCACCAAGTTTCGGGCGCCCGAGCCTAGTTGCCAGGGATCCGAGCACAAACGCTAGGGTCCCGGTTGGCTTTTGTGGACTCGAGAACCCAGCCTCCATGGATTGAGGCCTGGGTGCCATGGATTTGAGGCATCGGCATCGGGGTCTTGGGCCTAGCCTCTATGAACATAAGCTCGACCTCAGTGGATCTTGGCCATGCGCTGGGGATCCGGGCACAAGCACCATAGTCCAGGGCCCGGTTTTTGGGACTCGAGTCGATGCACTAGGGAGCCAAGCAAGAACATCGGAGTTTTAGGGAAGGCCTTTATGGACCGAGCATGAGCATCAGTACTTCGGGGCAAAGGCTCTATTGACCCAAGCTTGACCTCGATGGATGGTGTCTAGACCCACGTCTGCTGCCAAAGGCTCAGGAGCCAGCGTTGGGGTTCCTACCCAAGCGTAGAGTTTCTGGTTGATTAATTTCTCTAAGCTATTAAACGCCGAAATATTTTCGGCTAAACAATAAATAAGAAAACACACACTTACATAGTAAAATGTAGAATTTATCCCCCCCCCCCTCTTCTCTCACACACATATTCACCTAGACACTTAGGTTCCGTTTGTTTCGCAGAAAATAAGGTACTTCTGGAAAGTATTTTCCAAGAAGTCATTTTTCAGGAAATGACAATATTTTTCGGTGTTCGGCTGAAACCTGAAAATGAGCTAGAATTTTTTTTTTTGCCAATCGATATGGAAAATAGGATTTTGATTTTCCTCCGTGCACTCCTTTTAATAATTTTATTTCTATTTATTATTTACTTTTTCATTTTTAAAAAATTGGATTTTTTTTTTTCTCTTTTCTTCTTTTTATTTTTATTTTTTCTATTCCCTTCTTCTTCGGTCGGCAATCAGCCGCAGAGCCTCGCCATAGGCCGATGAGCGAGGTTGAGCCTTCCTCGGGTGAGGTCTCGCCTCGCCCCACTAGATCTGGTGAGGCTTAGCCTCGTTCGCCTACGATCGTTGGCCGGATGTGCCCAATGTGTGGCCGGTGACCGGCCGAAGAAGAAGGGAAAAAAATAAAAAAATAAAAAATAAAAGAGAACATAAAAAATTAAAAATTAAAAATAAAAATTTTGGATTTTTTTTAAAAACTAAAAAATGAAGTAAAAAATAACTAAAAAAGGAATGTGAAAGAGTAGAGGAATGAAAGATGATGGAACCTGTTTTCCTTTTCTCAAAAAGAGGAAACCATTTTCCCTACTTTTGAAGGTGTTCTTTTTTTCACGAGTAGAAATTTTTTTCTTTGACTCATTTATTTTCCGTAAACTGAACGCCGGAAAATATTTTCCTAAAAGTTATTTTTCGCGAACCTAACGAAGCCTTATATACAATCACTTAAAAATTTATGCTTTTTATTTGAAAGACATCTGATGGAACATATTACCATTAGGAAGAGCAATCTTTTTGAACATAAAAGTTGTTGAACACGACACATCGAAAGTGCCCTCTAGACTAGAGCAGTATTAATTACCATTTTATCTATCTTTACTGTTAATCTGATAATAGATAATCGATCATTGATATGCTAGCAAAGTATATTTAAAGTTAGCCTCTAAAGCAATATAGATATTAAGATTAGCAAACTTTTCCTAATATCATTCGTGATAAAAATATCATACAAATTTTTTAGCTGTGACTAATAAACTTAATTAGGTGATAGTCATTTTTTGAAAATTTCCGGATGATCTTATGTATGTAAATATGACAAACCTTTTTCATAGTTTAATATACAGACTTGGAGAAATAAGCCATTCATAAATTGATTGGGGGCGAGAGAAAAT
Source organism: Lenwebbia sp. NSW1173648 (assembly GCA_029784005.1). Classification (NCBI taxonomy): domain Eukaryota; kingdom Viridiplantae; phylum Streptophyta; class Magnoliopsida; order Myrtales; family Myrtaceae; genus Lenwebbia; species Lenwebbia sp. NSW1173648. The sequence goes on from JARCGZ010000002.1 coordinate 6,253,355, forward strand.
TTTAAACGGGAATGAAAACAGTCTCATCAAACCAAATTAAATTAGTTAAGGGATAGTAGAAATCTTAAAACTTGTCGCGAAAGTGCGATTGAGTCGTAGAACTTTCAAAAAATGTAATCACGTCTTCAAACTTGTCAAATTGGTGCGATCAAGTCCTTCCATGAAATCCGTCAAACTTGTCTAATGAAAAATATTGATGTGGTTTTTATTATTTTTTTCTCTCTCCTACATGGAATTTATTATAATAATAAATTGGTGTGATCAAGTCCTAAATTTGTTGCAATTGTGACAATTCAGTCCTAAACTCTTTTTTTGCCAATTAAGTCGTAAAGCTTTTTGCATTTGTGCCAATTCAGTCTATTTGATTGGCTAGCGACCCTTGCCGGCTCTAAGTCTAGGGGAAGAAAAACTAAAAATTCAAAGATTATTAAAATATTATTTAAAGAAAGTCCATGTCAGCGCCGATTGGTCAAATGGACTGAATTGGCACAAATGCAAAAGATTTAGAACTGAATTGTAAAAAAAAAAAGAAAAAAAGTTGGAGGTAACTTCTTTCCATTGGGGATACTGAATAAAATGACTATTTCCTAAATGTTGAAACAAAAACAAAAAACCATTGGTTATGATCTTAGCGAGTTGATGGAAACATTAGCCAGTATAAATAACGAATATCAACAGTAGATTCTAAGCTCGTTTTTCTCTTCGCGATTTTTCGCCTTTTCAGCATATTCTTCCGGATGTCAACGAATTCAATGGGTTAAATCTCCTTTTCTTATTTAGAAACAAGTACCTATGTAGCACTGACATTCTTCGAAAGGTTCCGTGTCGTGTCTGACACGCGGTCAACGGCGTATCGAATTTTCGACACGTGGTCAACTCTTCCGACATGCCAGTGACACGCTTGTCAAACATCCCAATACGCAAAATCCGACATGCGTGGGTTAATTTTGGAAATTTTCAATTTTTTAGATGAAAAAATTAAATTTATGGAAACCTAATATTCTAAAAAAACTCCACCAACAAATGGTGGATTATTAGAATGGAAGGTAGTTGAATTTGTCAATTCGAAATAATGAATGATACTAACAAATGAATGATTAATGTTTTTAGTGTAAATTCATTCTAAGCTCTTTTTTATTACTTATTTATTTGTGGATTTGAATCAAATTAACTTGATTGAAATAATCATAAAAATGATAATTTTTTATGTATATATAAAATTATATATTCAATATACAACGTGTCCCAACGTGTCGGAATTCTCTATTTTTTAGAAATAACCTGTCGGTATGTCGTGTCGTGTTGCGTGTCGCGTGCCGGTGTCGGTGCTACTTAGACAAGTACGCACAGATCTACTTTCTTTTCTAAAAGAAAAAAGGTTTAAAAAGCTTTTTTTGTTTTTTAGCTAGAGAAAGTAATCTCCGCTTTTATTTCAAAAATTTGAAGATAAAGAAAATACACTTGTGCAAGACTGGTGCTAGGATCACTTTAGTACCTGGTAACTTTTTATACTTTGTGCAAGACTAACTTTATCATTGCAGGTAAATTTTCGAGCTTGTTTTAGCTAAAGCATTTATACACGGATTTGCTGGCCTAGTGTGACCTTGGTAGATAAATTAATTAATGGGCCGCACCTATTTATATGGTTAATTAATGGACCGCACCTTCCCTCTGCTGGAGTCCCTAATCCCTAGGCTAAGTTTGGAAAGCTCACTGTTGAGATATAATGTTATGAGGACATAATGAAGCGCTTCCATCGTCACCAAGAAACCCTTTATGAGAGGGTTGGTGGATATTTGAATCAATAGGGAAGTCTGAATAGTCTTTTTTTTTTTTTGGGTCTGAAAAATCTGAATAGTTTATGAAGAACCTTCCTAGCATTTGTCAGATACGACATTTTCATGTTAAAATTACGTTAAAAATAGAAACTTAGTATTTTTCGTGAGATTTCTTTTGCAAAGTTACGCAAAATCAAAACAAAATTTTCCAAAAAAAGTTGTCAGAAAGATGAATTACACTGTCCGGAAGATTTGCCCTCTCAAACTGAATGCAATAGGACAAAATAACTAGATAAATGTTCTAATAGCATGATTCCTCTTATTTTCGAGAAATTTCGTATATTCCATGGCATTCCTCTAAAAAATTATGCCAAATGAAAACAAATTTCGCCAAAAAAAAGTTGTCGGAAATTGAATTACGCTGTCCGGAAGATTTGCCCTCTCAAACTGTATACAACAGGACAAATAACTGGAGAAACACTCTAATAGTGGGGTCTCAAATTGTATACAACAGGACAAATAACTGGAGAAACACTCTAATAGTGGGGTACATCATATTTTCAAAAAATTTCGTGTTTTCCATGACGTTGCTTTCGAAAGATTACGTAGAATCAAAACAAATTTCGCCAAAAAAAAAGTTGTCAAAATGGGTGAGTTAAGCTGTCCGAAAGATTTGCCCTCTCAAAGTTTCATCTGTTAAGGTAGTCCGAGCGAGAACAACACTCGATCATCAAATTAATATGCCAACCCTAAACTCTCGAAATGTTTTTTTTTTAATCTTTCATTAATCCCATCATCTAAATACGTTTTTAAGAAAAGCAACGCCGTCTGGAGTTTTGCCTAATTCCCTAAAAAATCCCTAACTTTAGATCCAGTTCTAAATCTACTCCGAACCTTTTTTTGTCTCAGAAAAAATCCCAAACTTTAGGTCCAGTCCCAAATCTGCTACAAACTTTGTTTTTTGTCTAAAAAGAAATCCCAAACTTTACATCCAGTTTCAAATCTGACTCAAATTTTCTTTTGTCTCAGAAAAAACCCCAAACTTTAGGTCCAATCTAAAATATACCCCGAACCTTTTTTTTTTTTTTGGTCTAAGAAAAAAATCACCAATTGTTACTCTAATATCAAATCTGCCCCTATTAGCTATCTGTCCAAAAAACCACTGTTATTCCTTCCAATTTTCATATACTATAATGGTTTCATTTTGGATAATTTCAACCATCTTCATTAGGATGTATTTATTATCCACGTGAAAATACCACGTAGATTCGTAGTTATCGCCCTGTTACTTGAGTTTCTCCCTGAATGACTTTCTGTCGTCTTCTGGTAGCTCCTGACCAGAAGCAGAGAGAGAGAGAGAGCGAGAGGCAGCGCACCATCTCGGTGGAACCAGGAGCGTTCGAGCTGGGTTTTGAGCAGTATACCCTTATAATTAAATCATTTTTCCACGTTGGTTTATAGAAGAAAATTGGTTTATAGTGCATTATGCATTGTAGATTATGAACTAAGTTTCCCAGAGAGGTCTGTGACACTGTTCGGGTTTAATATCGTAATTTTTAAAATTATCAAGCCTTGGATAGAAATTAATACCCACTACTGCAAGGCATTCTTTTGAGGGAAAATTTCAAAGAAAGGCCCGAAATCGTCTCAGTTTCTCAAATAAGGCCCCCAAGTGAATTTTGTTTCAAATAAGGGCTTGAAGTGTCATCATTTTCTCAAACAAGGGTCTGAAATGAACGTTGTTTCAAATAAGGGCCTGAATTGGTCATAAAATCTAAAAAAGGGCTTGATTTCAAGGCATTTTCGTCTTTTTGCTTATTTGATTTTTTTTCTTAGACTTTTCTTTTTTCTGTTTAAAAAAACAAACAAACAAACAGCACACAGAGGCGGGAGGGCTGCCCCTCCGGCCTATGGCCGCCGGCCCACCGCTGGTGGGGGGTCGGCGGGGATGGTGAAGGCCGGCGGGGTCTCCGGCAACCCCGGCAACCCCGCCAACCAGAGTTTACATCTAATAGTTTACATCTGAGATTCAGTCATATACTGACGTATCATGCAAGTAATACCCTGTGGGCAGAAGAAGCCCTCACAGCAATGTTGAAAGTCATGTGTCCTCGAAGGCATCTCTTTTGAGGTCTTGAGGTCGACCTTCTGATCTGTTTCCACCGAGCAACCCCATCCAGGTTCACATCCAGAAGCCCAAGAAGTCAAATTGCAGTTCTTGTTAGGCCTTAGATAATCTGTGCTTGTTAGCCCGTTTTCGAAGAAACTACTGAAGTAGAACTTGATTTCTGCGACCGTGCAAATTCTTCTGGTAAGATCTCCTGTTAATCCAAAATATTACCACCATCGGAAGATGCAAAAAAAGCACGATTACAACTTCTGCTGGATAATTTGTGAAATCAACCTCATCTGTCTTAAAAAGTTTTTGCTTTTTAGTCTTTTTCCCTACTTTTCCAATGTGCTTAACTATAACTCAATAAGCCTCTCAATTTACCATGTCACTGAAGAGCATCTTTCTCTTTCCCTCTCCGAGACGAAGCAGTTTCAATAAAAGATGGAGGGAATCCGAGATTGTGCTACCTTTGGTTTTCTCGACACAAGAAGTTAAAAAATCCAGTTTCCCTGTAAAGTTAAACGCCACATTCCACTCGGCATCCCTGAAGGCCAAAATAACATTCGATTAGAAGGGAAATCATACATGCATGACCGATAAGAGAGCAAACACAGAAGGAACTACTCACACATCCTTAATGCAGAAGCCCAAGCTGCGTGATATATCAGCTCTGAAAAACGAGGTAAGATTCGAAAGCCGGCCATAGATTAGCTCCGTGACCAGAGGCAACACAGTTTGGTTGTTGGTCTGACTGTAATCATCCCCATCCACAGAGCTCGAAACTCAAGAAAACAACCAGAAAGAGAGACACGAGGTAGACACGACAGCATCTGCAATCCCTTCCCCTTCTCATTAGGATCAAATAGAGCTCTTGAAATGGCATGTAAAGGCCGGCATCCAGGATCAAACTTAAAATACATGTATCAAAAAGGCACTTGAATTGTATGCAATGTCAATGTCAACTTTGCACCATGATGCCAATCGCGAACAATGGCAATGTCAGGAAATCCAATACTGACATTTTCGCAGAAGATTCGAGAATTAACCGCGTCTTTTTCTGGAATGTTTCAGCTCAAGGATCGAGATCAGAGTAATGGGTCAATCCTTGTTATGCTCAAGGGAACGTGAAGAGCTTGTGGAGAAGCAAACAATGGAGTTTGAGAAACGAGGCAAGTCCCCATTTTAGGATGAAGCAACGGTCAGGAGAGAGAGGTGGCTAATTTGAAGGAATGGACAAATTGTAAAAGGCAAAAGGGCACACGCAAAAGCCATGATGGTTCAATCGTGCGCCGTGTTTGACACTGAATTGGGAGTCTACAATCTTGACTGGCCTTCTTCAATTGATTCTCACGGGAATTACATCGAACGGTTACGCGGCACAGCGTCCATTCTTTCCATATTCACGCCATCACAGCCGTTTGCATTAATGGTGTCATTCATTTGACAGATCGTATCGCTTGCATCACTCTTTCCCTCCAGGGACAGGCCAAGGTTTGGCCGCGTCATGCTCATATTCGTCTTACAAAATTGATATACCGAGTGATTTTATCGGATTCTTACGAAGTGTCAAGTATAAGCTGCTTATTAAGATGTCCATCTGCAATCTGCACGAAAATTGATATGCAGTATGCTTTTGAAGAGGTCATCCATGGGCAAAAAGAAAAGGAAGGTACCAAGATATAAACCAAAGCTAATGAAAATCAACTATGAGAATAGAACCCCAAGAGGAAAATAAAAGGATGTGGGACAATTGGGAGCAAGTAGATTTAACTGAAAGTATGTGACTAGACTTACTAGCTCTTGCAAAATGCCCGAGGAACAACCTCAGACGGTATTCAGCAAGCCTCCGTTCATTTCTTTCTTGGCTTAATTGGAAATGTAAAGAGACTATCTCATGTTCGAGTTTGGAAACTGCGAGTTCCAACATGGTGATATTGGAAAGGAGTTCCTGAGCCTGTACATAAGGAAGGATTTTACCAATATCAAGGCCTGGATCAGAAAAATAATTAAAGCATCAGCAAAGCCCACTGACAAAATGCAATCTCTATGTCGTGTTCCCGTTCGTGAAACTAGAGAAATTATTCCACAATCCTTATACTGAATAAGAAAACCATCTTTCATCAATTGAAAGGAAGATTTGATCCCTCAAGAGCTCTTGTCTCTCCCTCTACACAATCAAAAAATTGCAGATGGCCATGTGAGACCACTGTTTTCCCTAAAACCTTTTAAAGTCGATAAATGGACCCAAATTGGATATCTAGCATATTTGCCAACAGTTGAAAGAGGAGACAAATTATCGGGAAATTGTCGGAATAACAGTAAAAGTAAAGATTCGAACTCTTAACATGTGCTCTGATCTCGTGAGACAACTATTCTTCCCAAAAGCTTAAGCATATTTAGCATGATTCTTCATAAGCCAAGGAGATTTGTTCTTAGTAAAGCAAGGTTCTGTGGTAAGGCAGCAGTCCTTATTTTTAGTTAACAACGCTGGTCCAAAAGCAATTCAAGAAGTGAAGCTTCACTTAGGCCAAACAGGGGCAACCGTGAGAAACAAAGTAGTGCCAAACGACGAGGTAGTTAATAGCAGAGGTTCATAGATGGAATGAAGTGCCAAGAATAGGCAGGGTCCATGGAGTTTCCAGACAAAGAAGGAAAAGTACTGGAGTCTTTCTTATTTACCTCAGAAAGTCTAATTTGAGCATCAAGTCTCTTATTGAGTTCTATTCTTAGGCTCCGTTTGTTTCGCGAAAAATGAGTGATTTTTGGAAAATATCTTTCAAGAAGTCAATTTTCGAGGAAAATGACTATATTTCCGGTGTTTGGTTGAGACGTGAAAATGAATTGGAAATTATTTTCCTTCATTTGGTAAGGAAAATCTAATTTGATTTTCTGCGTCATCTTTTCGTTAAAAATTGCTGATATGGACCCGGTCATCCTACGTGGCACAACCGTCGCTAATGTGGATAATTTTTCTATTTTAAAAAAATTAAAATTTTAATAATTTTTATTTATGATTTTTTTGTTAATCTTATTTTTTATTTTTTTCTCTTCTTTAATTTCTTCATCAGCCTAGCTCATGGTACGTCAACATATAAACGAACGGTTTATATGTTGCCCTTTCAAGGTTAAACCACCTCGTAATTAGCGGCTGGGGCTTGCGGGTCGTACTCCAATTTGGATGAGCTGTATGTGTTCAATCCTAGAGCTATTTTCCTCTATGAACCCTCTTATTTATAGCGTTCCAGTATGCCCTTGTGTCTCCACTGCCATAAGGGCGCGCATGGCAACATTTCCGTTCCTCTATTTTTCTGTTCTTTTGTTCCGTGGAACAGGTTTGGAATAGAAATCCGTTTGGTAACGCAATTTTATTTTTCTATTCTTGGGACAAATTTTTTACTCAAATAAATTTGGAAGAGAAATCATAAGTAGAAAAAAGTTACTTTTTTGTTTCTGGAACAATAAAAAGAAATAAGTAGAAATCCGCCAGCCCCCGCCGCCAACCACTGCCCTTCGCCGCCCACCCCCCGCGACCGTCGGCGGTCGCCGCCAACCACCACCGCCCGCTACCTGCCCCAACCGACCACCACCGCTGGTGCCTGCTGGTCGCTGCTGACCGCTGCCGCCATCGCCGATCGCCGCCGACCGCCATCGCCGACCACCACTGCCCACCGCTGCAACCACCACCTCGACCACCGCCGATCGCCGCCGACCGCCACCACCCGCCGCCGATCCCCACCGCCGGTTGCCACCGGCCGCCACCACCAGTCGCCGCTGACCACCACCGCCCATCACCACCCTCCGCCGGCCGCCACCGCCGCCCACCATCGCCGGACGCCACAATCACCGCCTCCGCCGGAATAAAAATAAATAATAATTTTTTATTTTTAAATAGTAAATAATATTTTCTAATAATAAAAATTATTTTAAAAATACATTTTAAAAAATAAAAAATGAAGTAGAAAATTTTCGTAAAATATTTTGTGTTAATAATATTCCAGAAGTAGAAATTTTCAACCGTTATTAAACGAATTTCTGTTTCGGGAACAGAAATTTTTTGTCGTTATCAAACATGTATCTTGGCTCAAAAACTCGTCCAGGGAATAGAAATAGAAACATTTATTTCTGGCCAGAAATAAGGCCAGGGAAGAGAAATGTTGTCATGCGCGCCTAAGACTATTCGATGAGTCCATGCCGGTTGATTCCCTTGCAATCCCGTTCACCAACTCTAACACCTCACTCATCTTAGGGCGTAACTTTGCTTTCTTATGCAAGCATTTGTTGGCTACCGTTGCAAGCTTGTACACAGACTTGATATGATATTTGCCTTGAAGCCTGCGGTCCACTATCAACTTAAACTTCTTTGAATCAGATAGGTATGGGTTCACCCATTCTAAAAGCTTCTGTTCACTCTTGGGGAGGTTACGATCTAAAGGGCGCCTACCAGTGACTAGTTCATAGAGGAAAACCCCATAGCTCCCATGGCATTCCTCTCAAAAATTATGCCAAATGAAAACAAATTTCGCCAAAAAAAAGTTGTAGGAAAGATGAATTATGCTATCCGGAAGATTTGTCCTCTCAAACTGAATACAATAGGACAAATAACTAGAGAAACACTCTAATAGTGCGGTTCATCATATTTTCAAAAAATTTCGTGTGTTTCCATGACATTGCTTTCGAAAGATTACGTAGAATCAAAACAAATTTCGCCAAAAAAAGTCATCAAAATGGGTGAGTTACGCTATCCGAAAGATTTGTCCTCTCAAAGTTTCATCTGTTAAGGTAGTCCGAGCGAGAACAATACTCTATCATCAAATTAATATGCCAACCCTAAACTCTCGAAACATTTTTTAATCTTTCACTAGTCCCATCATCTAAATACGTTTTTAAGAAAAGCAACACCGTCTGGAGTTGGGCCTAATTCCCTAAAAATCCCTAACTTTAGATTCAGTTTCAAATCTACTCCGAACTTTTTTTTGTCTCAGAAAAAATCTCAAACTTTAGGTCCAGTCCAAAATCTGCTACGAACTTTTTTTTGTCTAAAAAGAAATCCCAAACTTTACATCCAGTTTCAAATCTGTTCCAAATTTTCTTTTATTTCAGAAAAAACCCCAAACTTTAGGTCTAGTCTTAAATCTATCCCGAACCTTTTTTTTCTGTCTAAGAAAAAAATCACCAATTTTTACTCTAATATCAAATGTGCCCCTATTAGCTATCTGTTCAAAAAATCACCGTTATTCCTTCCAATTTTCATATACTATGATGGTTTCATTTTGGATAATTTCAACAATTTTCATCTGGGTGTATTTGTTATCCACGTGAAAATGTCACGTTGGTTCGTACTTATCGCCCTATTACTTTGATGATATGTATTTTTCATATACTATAATATACGAGTTAGATTTGAGAATATATTGAAAGTTATTCGGGCAGATTTGTGACTGAACCTAAAATTGAGGATTTTTTTCGAGACAAAAAAAAGTTCGGGGCAGATTTGGGATTGGACGTAAAGTTGGGGGAACTTGACCTAACGTTGGGGGTTTTTTCTGAGACAAAAGAAGTTCGGTATAGATTTGGGACTTGACCTAAAATTGGGGATTTTTCTGATATAAAAAAAAATAGTTTGGGATAAATTTAGAATTAGACCTAAAGTTGAGGTTTTTTTCTAAGGGAATTAGGCCTATGGAGTTGCGCTAATACTGTACATTAAGCATAGTTTCTTGATCATTTCGCTAATCTCCTATTTAGCCACTGCTCTCTTGATTGTCTGTCAACCCTTAATTGTTAATGTTTTCAATTCATTTGTCGCGCCATAAATATCTGTCATTCTTTTTTTCTTCCCTCCTTTTTTCCATATCCCAAATTTATTCATTTTTGCAGAAGATATTTGTGGACGTGGTGGCATTGAATCATTGATCCGCCCTAGGCAGAAGGTCATCATCACAATTAAAATGAATACTAAAAACTATAAAGATAATCAATCTTTTGTCCATCTTGTTCTTGCATGGGGCTTCCCTAAACCCTTATTTTATATACTAGTGACCTTTTTTTTTTTGGTCGGAACTGTACTAGTGACCTTGCATGCGATCTTTTGCGCAGAATAGATATTAAAATGCAGCAAACGGCGTACCGGCGATGGTGACTTGTTTGGAACTGATGTATGTATTTGCATCGTTTACGAAAATGTGAACATTCAAATAGGAACTATGTAGTATTCTTCGTCCAAAAATACTTGATGACGTCGGATGACAAGAGGGATGACGTGGGAAAGTCGTGGGCCCTGGCCGGTTTTAGGTGAACTACATAAATTCCACTCTAATTCATTCAAAAATAACTGCGTTGTGCCGGTGGATCGTGGGGTGCGTGCCATGTGGGGGGGAACTTGGATCCAAGCGTGGAATCACGGATAGCGACTTCAACTTCAGCTTCGGATATTCTCGTCCTTCTTTATTTTTCTCGATGTTATTCTTATTTCGGTGTTATTCTTATCTCGATGTTGGGTGACTTTACAGACCAATAAATCGGGCACGACAAAGGGTATGATCTGTACAAAATTAGGAGGTTGTTGTGTACATTGTAAGGCGATAATAAAGCACGAAGACGACACAGCTACGCAATGGCTGTACATATAAGAGATCGAGAACCTTTCATTTAGCTGTTGTTTTCGCGTGAATTGATCGTCCAGAGATGATTCTGTCGTCGACCATATCAGTCGCTATCGTTGATCGTGTTACTGGATTCGCAGATGAGATCTACATGGCCTAATGCCCGCGATTTGCATCGGGCTATGCAAGTGGTTTTTCGGCCTGTTTCGAAGATGGGCGACTGCTCATGCCTCCACGGGATAGAGGAAAGGACCACATGCGGATGCATGCATTCGGAAAGGGTTTCGGACATGAGGAGTCATTTGGAATGAAGTGGAAAAATCATTTGGGTTGATTTGGCGGTGGTGCTTCGTTCTTGGAGATTGGATCTTTTAAGGTCGCAAATAGTAGGCCCACTGTTGCTGTCTTCAACTGCCAAGACATTTTAGGGTAAAACGATATGAATTTAAGTTGATTTAGTTTAGCCAAAACTAAATCAACTTTTGGGGTAAAACTACATTTTGGCTGAACTTAGCTCCGTGACTACACTTTGATTATGCTCTGTCGATCTTGGGTTGTGTCGTCTGGGGACAAAGAAGAAAATATTCTTAAACTTGTAAGAAGTTTTCTGAGAAGCAAATGAAACCATCGTCTAATGATGCAGCTGATCATGCTAATTGGGATTAGAGCTAATTCATCCTGATTTGCCCAAGTCAACGAAGTATTCAATAGCGAGGCACACCAGTCAACCCACCCTCAGACTCTAAGGCATGATTTTCGGTTGTATATGGCATGCGAAGGATCATCTTAACGAGAACTAGAAACACAATACCCGATAGAGGAAAGGGATTGCGTACACCTGATTTAGCATCTATCTTGATGCGGAACGACGACGATTCCCAAAACCCAAGCAGTTATCCTCTATTCCCTCTCTCAGTTACGCTGATCGAATAAGACAACCGCCAAGGAACGAAAAGGTACGTTCTGATTTCCGCATTAAAGGGTTAGAGGAGTGACTTGAACCTATTTATAGAGTTCTCGGCGCGGGTCCTCTCATTACGGGCCGGGCCTAACTCGGCCCACACTAGCCGGCCCACACTAGCCAGCCCATATTAAACCGATTAAGAATCCTTATATCTTACCTTATTAGACCAACCCATAAAACGGTAAATATCAAATTCAATTAATGTAAACTCACGTTAGGAAAACTCTTACCGAGACATCTCACGGGGTGAACTCCTAATTAATCAAATTTAGCTTACGAATAGAAGATTATTACAGCAAAATGCATATCAGTAGCCACGGCAGAAACCTGAATTTTGTTCTGAGAGATCTTTCTTGTGAAAGTATGGCTACTGAAGAGTCAGACAAAGGTTGTGCAAGTGCAGTGGGTCTGTGGATAGAGCGTTATTGAGAGAGCATTACCAATGATCAGATCGATTGATGCGAGAAGAGGAAAAGCAGAGACCCTCTAGAAACAATGCTCTGTTTCTTTATTTTCAAACTCGACATGATCGTGTGACTCAGCCAAATATGCCTGCGGTCTCAATGCCCACAGAGACACAATCCAGTCCCACCACTTTTACCTGATAAAAAAGGTTGCGAAAGTCACAATTTACAATTGAACTTGAAAACACAACTCTGTACCATGAACTCTCTATTCGATCTCCTGCTCTTCTTGTTCTTCTTCCTAGTTCTCCCATTTGTTTCTAATGCCGAATCTGCCGATCCCTTGGGCCAATTCTGCAACCAAAACACCATCATCAGCAAGGCCAGCCCGATTTCGTCGAACATCGACCATGTCCTGACCGAGTTGGTATCCAAAGCCCGGTCAACCGGCTTCCTCACCGCATCTTACGGCTCGGGCTATGATAAGGTATATGGCCTAGCACAATGCAGAGGAGACGTGAGCCGAGATGACTGCTCGAGTTGGGTCCAAGACGCGGGCAAGCAAATCCACCAGCTCTGCCCGAACCAGGCCGATGCGAGGATCTGGTACGACTATTGCTTCCTACGGTACGACAACAAAACTTTCGTTGGTGAGGTCGACACGTCTTTCGGGATATTTTATTTCAACATCGAGAACGTGACCGACCCCGAAAAGTTCAATAAAGAGCTAGGGAGCCTGACGGACCGGATCGAAGCCGACGCGGTCGTGCCTAAGAACAGAGGGCTCGGGACAGGCGAGACTAAGCTCACACCATTCATCACTCTCTATGCATTGGTCCAATGCACCAGAGACCTGCCCAAGCTGTCCTGCGCTCAGTGCTTGGCCATCGCTGTCGGGAATTTCCCAAATTTCTGCAAGTTGTCGAGTTCTGTACAGCAGTTGTTACGTCCGATACGAGCTCTATCCGTTTTTCTTTCCGCTCGACAGAAACGACAGTAACATCGCGAGCGGCGAAACTATAAAGAAGTTGATCTATCAATAGACAACATCTACACAAATCTCTTGCTACTGCTAAAGTTACCTGTTTGTGTCACAGTAATTGATTCCACAGCCTTACCATTCAAAAGTAGCTTAATGCACATTGCCTCTGCACTGTAAAACCAGCCACATGAAGTGGCTTCGTTTTAGCTCCACTCAATAAAAACCAGTAGGGTCATTTGACTGCAGCAGCAATTCTCTCTTCACATTCCCATCCCAAGTCCTGGGTGATCCATGACCATGCACGAGAGTGGGATTTTGCCATTGATGTTTGCAATCATTCACAGAATATTCCCTTCCCTTCATTCATCGTTCACCAGAAGCAGTAATGAGTGCGGAGGAAAACCAAGAAGAACAGCAAATCGTAGGATTTGTGCTAATCAGTCTTTTGCTAATGTCTTCAACGAAGTGACATGATATGTGATGTAATTTTTATTATCAGCGAAATGAATTTGATGAATCTGAAGATTAGACTTAATCAATTATTCTTGGGTTTGAATATCCTATCTTGCTCTGATTTGGTCATGATTGAAAATTTCTTATGTAAATTGTCAGGCTTGGGGCGAGCCCATCTGGGTCTTCCAAGAGACAAATGATGTACTTAGGCCCACCAATTGATACCTCGGGTCAGGCGAGTCCAATGATCAGTTTTGTTATAACAAAAAGGAATTAATTCAAGATTGGCTCACGCTTTTTCACCCCTTATTTGGCTAATACACTCCCTTATTTAGTGTTCTGACCATTTTATCCTTTAGTTTTTCCACCTTTCAGCGTGCTTGTACCAAGCGGACTCAAATGTGGGGCCCATTTGTTGTCCCTATTTTTTTTTATTTGTTTCTTCTTTTTTCTCCTCTTCCATCCTGATGCTTTTGATTTTCTCTTCTTTGTTCCTTGCGCATACAAAATCTGAAACTTACTTCATGAACTCTAGACCTTGATCCTGTGCTTACCGACGAGACACCACGGTTCTTGATGCTCCAAGACTCAGTGACGTCTCCAGTGCTCAATGAGATCCTTCTCTAGGGTTTTATGATCAACTCCACCCTCCGTCGCAAAGCCAATCTTGTCCAACTGTCTCCGCCATCGTCCTCTATTGGTTCTACGGTTTCTTTCTTCTAACCCGGTCCTGTGCCAACCAAGTGTTTAATAGAATTTCCCTTGAAGTCTTTCCTGCGTGCTTTTTCCTAGTTTCTGGATGTATTTTCTTTTTCGTTTATTTTTTGGTTGCTAGTGTTGTTCTACTTGTATTGGAGTCTTTCTCTAGTGCGGGAGCATCTTTAGGGTCGTCCTCCTTTGCGCCCCGAGGGTGTCTGCATGAGCAGAACCAGATCATGGGATAGTGGAAGCAAAGCAGATGATCTTAAATCGCAAGTTGGCCCACCGCTCACGGATGCCGAAGCAAAAACACACGAACAACCTAATGGTCATCCTTAAGCCAGCTTTGATTTCGGCTGTAACTGAGTTTCTCAGGAAACTTGAATCTTGCTTTCTCAACGCCTTGTTCAGGCTCGCCAAGTAGCTCAAAGTTCCTGACGGGGCTTAGTTTCGGACTGGGATAACTTTCTTACTATGGTGCAAAGAAAAAAAAAGCAGGAGGTACATAACAAAACTGCCTAGTTGGTGATGTGGATGGAGATTTGGGAGGAAGGAGATGAAGAAGGTCGGGGAAACTGTTCCAACCACCGAGAAGAGCAAGAAGGAAATTAAAAGGAGAAAGAAACAAATAAAACAAGAGGGACAACAAATGGGACCCACGTTTGAGTCGTGGTACAAGCTTGCGAAAGGTGGGAAAAGTAAGGGATAAAATTGTCAGAACACTAAATAAGGGAGTGCATTAGCCAAATAAGGAGTGAAAAAAGTGCAACCCTAGACAAAAAGGTAACAAATATGAAAGGGCAATATTATCAATAAGAGAGCTGATGTAACTCCTGCTCTAGACTAGAGGTTGATTTCTCTACTTCTGGAGAGAAGTAAATTTTTTTTACTTCTTCAAGTGGCTCCAAAATTACTTCCGAAGTAAAAAAAATGCTCTAGAAGAGAAAAAAAAGAAATTGCGTAACCAAACGAATTTTTGCTCCAGAAGTGTTGTCATGCGCGCCCTAAATAGCCTCGATCATATGACTCCCGCTCTGTTCCCTCCCCCCCCCCCACTCGAGCGCGTGTCAATTTTACCATTTTAAAGTTGATTTCTTCTAATTTTATCTTATTTTACAATAATAACAGAAAATTAATTGTACTTATAATAGAAGGACTTGATTGCAAAAAAAAAAAAAAACACATTAATACTTGTAGGGAAATTTTCAAATAAGGGTATGAAGTGGCATAATCGTCTCAAATAAGGACCTTTGGCTGATCTTTTAAGTACAAAAAGTTCTAAGTGTGTGTGTGTGTGCATATATTATTTTCTGATTTTTTTTACCATCCCGTGCCCGAGGTCCAAAGAGGTCGGGCCGAGAATCCGGTGACCCGGCCATGATGGACTTAGGCATAGGCACTGAGGCCCGAGCCTCATACTCGATAGACCGTGGCTTAAACACAAGAGGTTGGGGCACTAGGTTTCGAGCACCCGAGCCTGGTTGCCAGGGATCCGAGCACAAACGCTAGGGTCCCGGTCTGGCTTTTGTGGAATCGAGAACTCAGCCTCCATGGATTGAGGCCTGGGTGCCATGGATTTGAGGCATGGGCATCGGGGTCTTGGGCCTAGCCTCTGTGAACTTAAGCTCAACCTCAGTGGATCCTGGCCATGCGCTGGGGATCCGGGCACAAGCACCATAGTCCAAGGTCCGGTTTTTAGGACTCGGGTCAATGCACCAGGGAGCCAAGCAAGAACATCGGAGTTTTAGGGCCGGCCTTTATGGACCGAGCATGAGCTTCAGTACTTCGGGGCAAAGGCTCTATTGACCCAAGCTTGACCTCGATGGATGGTGTCTAGACCCACGTCTGCAGCCAAAGGCTCAGGAGCCAGCGTTGGGGTTCCCTACCCAAGCGTAGAGTTTCTGGTTGATTCATTTCTCTAAGCTATTAAACGCCGAAATATTTTCCGCTAAACAATAAATAAGAAAACACACACTTACATACTAAAATGTAGAATTTATCCCCCCCCCCCCTCTTCTCTCACACACACATTCACCTAGACACTTAGGTTCCGTTTGTTTCTCGGAAAATAAGGTACTTCTGGAAAGTATTTTTCAAGAAGTCATTTTTTAGGAAATGACAATATTTTTCGGTGTTCGACTGTAACCTGAAAATGAGCTAGAAAATATTTTTCGCCAATCGATACGGAAAATAGGATTTTGATTTTCCTCCGTGCACTCCTTTTAATAATTTTATTTCTATTTATTATTTAATTTTTCATTTTTAAAAAATTGGAATTTTTTTTTCTCTTTTCTTCTTTTTATTTTTATTTTTATTTTTTCTATTCCCTTCTTCTTCGGTCGGCAATCAGCCGCAGAGCCTCGCCATAGGCCGATGAGTGAGGCTGAGCCTTCCTGGGGTAAGGTCTCGCCTCGCCCCACCAGATCTGGTGAGGCTCAGCCTCGTTTGCCTACGATCATTGGCCGGATGTGCCCAATGTGTGGCCGGTGACCGGTTGAAGAAGAAGGGAAAAAAAATAAAAAATTAATAAAAGAATAGAGAAAAGAGCAAATAAAAAATAAAAAATAAAAATTTTGGATATTTTTAAAAACGAATGTGAAAGAGTAGAGGAATGAAAGATGACGGAACCTGTTTTCCTTTTCTCAAAAAGAGGAAACCATTTTCCCTACTTTTGAAGGTGTTCTTTTTTTCATGAGTAGAAATTTTTTTCTTTGACTCATTTATTTTCCGTAAACCGAACGCCGGAAAATATTTTCCTAAAAGTTATTTTTCGCGAACCTAACGAAGCCTTATATACAATCACTTAAAAATTTATGCTTTTTATTTGAAAGACATCTGATGGAACATATTACCATTAGGAAGAGCAATCTTATTGAACATAAAAGTTGTTGAACACGACACATCGAAAGTGCCCTCTAGACTAGAGCAGTATTAATTACCATTTTATCTATCTTTACTGTTAATCTGATAATAGATGATCGATCATTGATATGCTAGCAAAGTATATTTAAAGTTAGCCTCTAAAGCAATATAGATATTAAGATTAGCAAACTTTTCCTAATATCATTCTTGATAAAAATATCGTACAAATTTTTTAGCTGTGACTAATAAACTTAATTAGGTGATAGTCATTTTTTGAAATTTTTCGGATGATCTTATGTATGTAAATATGACAAACCTTTTTCATAGTTTAATATACGGGCTTGGAGAAATAAGCCATTCATAAATTGATTGGGGGCGAGAGAAAATTTTAAACGGGAATGAAAACAGTCTCATCAAACCAAATTAAATTAGTTAAGGGATAGTAGAAATCTTAAAACTTGTCGCGAAAGTGCAATTGAGTCGTAGAACTTTCAAAAAATGCAATCAAGTCTTCAAACTTGTCAAATTGATGCGATCAAGTCCTTCCGTGAAATCCGTCAAACTTGTCTAATGAAAAATGTTGATGTGGTTTTTATTATTATTTTCTCTCTCCTACATGGCATTTATTATAATAATAAATTGGTGTGATCAAGTCCTAAATTTGTTGCAATTGTGACAATTCAGTCCTAAACTCTTTTTTTGCCAATTAAGTCGTAAAGCTTTTTGCATTTGTGCCAATTCAGTTTATTTGATTGGCCGGCGACCCTCGCCGGCTCTAAGTCTTGGGGAAGAAAAACTAAAAATTCAAAGATTATTAAAATATTATTTAAAGAAAGTCCATGCCAGCGCCAATTGGTCAAATGGACTGAATTGGCACAAATGCAAAAGATTTAGAACTGAATTGTCAAAAAAAAAAAAAAGTTGGAGGTAACTTCTTTCCATTGGGATGGAGAATAAAATGACTATTTCCTAAATGTTGAAACAAAAACAAAAAACCATTGGTTATGATCTTAGCGAGTTGATGGAAATATTAGCCAGTATAAATAACGAATATCAATAGTAGATTCTAAGCTCGTTTTTCTCTTCGCGATTTTTCGCCTATTCAGCATATTCTTCCGGATGTCACCGAATTCAATGGGTTAAATCTCCTTTTCTTATTTAGAAACAAGTACCTATGTAGCACTGACATTCTTCGAAAGGTTCCGTGTCGTGTCCGACACGCGGTCAACGGCGTATCGAATTTTCGACACGTGGTCAACTCTTCCGACATGCCAGTGACACGCTTGTCAAACATCCCAATACGCAAAATCTGACACGCGCGGGTTAATTTTGGAAATTTTAAATGTTTTAGATGTAAAAATTAAATTTATGGAAACCTAATATTCTAAAAAAACTCCACCAACAAATGGTGGATTATTAGAATGGAAGGTAGTTGAATTTGCCAATTCGAAATAATGAATGATACTAACAAATGAATGATTAACTCTTTTTTATTACTTATTTATTTGTGGATTTGAATCAAATTAACTTGATTGAAATAATCATAAAAATGATAATTTTTTATGTATACATAAAATTATATATTCAATATACAACGTGTCCCAACGTGTCGGAATTCTCTATTTTTTAGAATGACGTGTCGGTGTGTCTTGTCGTGTCGCGTGTCGTGTGCCCGTGTCGGTGCTACTTAGACAAGTACGCACAGATCTACTTTCTTTTCTAAAAGAAAAAAGTTTTAAAAAGCTTTTTTTTTTTTTAGCTAGAGAAAGTAATCTCCGCTTTTATTTCAAAAATTTGAAGATAAAGAAAATACACTTGTGCAAGACTGGTGCTAGGATCACTTTAGTACCTGGTAACTTTTTATACTTGTGCAAGACTAACTTTATCATTGCAGGTAAAATTTCGAGCTTGTTTTAGCTAAAGCATTTATACACGGATTTGCTGGCCTAGTGTGACCTTGGTAGAGAAATTAATTAACGGGCCGCACCTATTTATATGGTTAATTAATGGACCGCACCTTCCCTCTGCTGGAGTCCCTAATCCCTAGGCTAAGTTTGGAAAGCTCACTGTTGAGATATAATGTTATGAGGACATAATGAAGTGCTTCCATCGTCACCAAGAAACCCTTTATGAGAGGGTTGGTGGATATTTGAATCAATAGGGAAGTCTGAATAGTTTTTTTTTTTTTTGGGTCTGAAAAATCTGAATAGTTTATGAAGAACCTTCCTAGCATTTGTCAGATACGACATTTTCATGTTAAAATTACGTTAAAAATAGAAACTTAGTATTTTTCATGAGATTTCTTTTGCAAAGTTACGCAAAATCAAAACAAAATTTTCCAAAAAAAAGTTGTCAGAAAGATGAATTACACTGTCCGGAAGATTTGCCCTTTCAAACTGAATGCAATAGGACAAAATAACTAGATAAATGCTCAAATAGCATGATTCCTCCTATTTTCGAGAAATTTCGTATATTCCATGGCATTCCTCTAAAAATTTATGCCAAATGAAAACAAATTTCGCCAAAAAAAAAGTTGTCGGAAAGATGAATTACGCTGTCCAGAAGATTTGCCCTCTCAAACTGTATACAACAGGACAAATAACTAGAGAAACACTCTAATAGTGGGGTACATCATATTTTCAAAAAATTTCGTGTTTTCCATGACGTTGCTTTCGAAAGATTACGTAGAATCAAAACAAATTTCGCCAAAAAAAATTATCAAAATGGGTGAGTTAAGCTGTCCGAAAGATTTGCCCTCTCAAAGTTTCATCTGTTAAGGTAGTCCGAGCGAGAACAACACTCGATCATCAAATTAATATGCCAACCCTAAACTCTCGAAACGTTTTTTAATCTTTCACTAATCCCATCATCTAAATACGTTTTTAAGAAAAGCAATGCCGTATGGAGTTGGGCCTAATTCCCTAAAAAATCCCTAACTTTAGATCCAGTTCCAAATCTACTTCGAACCTTTTTTTGTCTCAGAAAAAATCCCAAACTTTAGGTCCAGTCCCAAATCTGCTACAAACTTTTTTTTTGTCTAAAAAGAAATCCCAAACTGTACATCCAGTTTCAAATCTGACCCAAATTTTCTTTTGTCTCAGAAAAAACCCCAAACTTTAGCTCCAATCTAAAATATACCACGAACCTTTTTTTTTTGTCTAAGAAAAAAATCACCAATTTTTACTCTAATATCAAATTTGCCCCTATTAGCTACCTATCCAAAAAACCATTGTTATTCATTCAAATTTTCATATACTATAATGGTTTCATTTTGGATAATTTCAACAATCTTCATCGGGATGTATTTATTATCCACGTGAAAATACCATGTAGATTCGTAGTTATCGCCCTGTTACTTGAGTTTCTCCCTGAATGACTTTCTATCGTCTTCTGGTAGCTCTTGACCAGAAGCGCGGAAAGAGAGAGAGAGAGAGCGAGAGAGAGAGCGGCAGCGCACCATCTCGGTGGAACCAGGAGCGTTCGAGCTGGGTTTTGAGCAGTATGCCCATATAATTAAATCATTTTTCCACGTGGGTTCATAGAAGAAAATTGGTTTATAGTGCATTATGCATTGTAGATTATGAACTAAGTTTCCCAGAGAGGTCTGTGACACTGTTCGGGTTTAATATCGTAATTTTTAAAATTATCAAGCCTTGGATAGAAATTAATACCTACTACCGCAAGGCATTCTTTTGAGGGAAAATTTCAAAGAAAGGCCCAAAATCCTCTCAATTTCTCAAATAAGGGCCTCAAGTGAACTTTGTTTCAAATAAGGGCATGAAGTGTCATCATTTTCTCAAACAAGGGTCTGAAGTGAACGTTATTTCAAATAAGAGCCTGAAGTGGTCATAAAATCTCAAAAAAGGATCTAATTTCAAGGGCATTTTTGTCTTTTCCCTTATTTGATTTTTTTTCTTAGACTTTTCTTTTTTCTGTTTAAAAAAACAAACAAACAAACAGCACACAGAGGCAGGAGGGCTGCCCCTCCCACCTGTGGCTGCCAGCCCTCCGCTGGTGGGGGGTCGGCGGGGATGGTGAAGGCCGGCGGGGTCTCCGGCAACCCCGCCGACTAGAGGTGAGGGCCAATAGGCCCTCGCCAAAACAAGGAGAGGGTCAAGCCCTCTCCTAGATCTGGGCTGGGGTCGCCGGCCTTCGCCTTGACTAGGGGAGGGCCGGCGACCCGAGCCCTGGTCAAGGCGAGGGCCGGGGACCCCCGCCCTGTCCTGGGCGAGGGCCGACGACCGCGGCCCAGACCTGGACAGGGGTCGCCGGCCCTCGCCCAGATCCAGGAGAGGGCCCAACCCTCTCCCGATTTTGGCGAGGCCAGAGGCCCTTGTCCCTAATCGGCGGGGTCGCTGAGGGGCCGGCGACCCCGCAGGCCTTTGCCGCCCCTGCCGACCCCCCACCAGCGATGGGCAGGCGGCCATAGGCGGGAGGGCTGCCCCTCCCGCCTGTGTGCGGCTATTTTTTTAATATTTTTTAATTTTTAAAAAATAGAAAAAAATAAACAAAAAATCGAAATGAGAAATGACGAAAATGCCCTTTAGGTCAGGCCCTTTTTTGAAACTCTATGCCCACTTCAGGCCCTTATTTGAAACATACTATGCCACTTTAGGCCCTAATTTGAAACAAGGTTCACTTGAGACCCTTATTTGAGAAAATGAGAGGACTTCGGGCCCTTATTTGGAATTTTCCCTCCTTTTGATGGTAGTTGGGCAGTACGATCCTGCAGAACAGAATAACTCGTTGCCCCTCTGGACATCGGCCCAAATATCTGCTCCGCCACACGTGTGATTCGGCTGTCTCGGCGGGATTTGGTAATTGTTTCTGCAATATATCTTGCCCTTAGGTACATAAATGTAGCAAAGGGAAGGGAAAAACGATTCACAACTTCCAGAAACTTACGGATCACATGTTCCAGTTGTCTTATTGAGTGTTGCCAATGGACAGTAGGAACCTAACGGACATGCTTCATTGACAAGAAAAGGAAGACAACAGATATAAGCAGAGTTCCTAGTTCTTTTTCTTTGGAAAATCAATCTAACAGCACATGGAAGTTAAGACCATCATTTGCCTCTTTGATGGCAATTTACACATATACCTGGAAAGCATTTGCCCTCATTGTTTTTTGCCAATTTTTCCTTCCCGAAATTTTCCCTTTTCCGTTAGCCAAATTTGTTCTGTAGTCATGGCCTACTTAAACCTTCATTTGGCCAGTTCGAGCTCCCCATTATGCTTATAGCATTTCAACAATTTCCTGGGATAATGTAGTTGTTCTGCATATGATTGGTCCAAGAATTGGAAACCTTATTCATGCATTACCTTACCTTAAATGGTAATTCAGTGGAGTAACACCATAATATTTAACTAGATTATTGCCAAATTTTTCTGTCGTATTCACTTTTCACTTTTCGATCAATATCTACTCTTAGGAAGCATATACTATGCAAAATTTTCTATTTCAGAATTTACATCTAATAGTTTACATCTGAGATTCAGTCATATACTGACGTATCATGCAAGTAATACCCTGAGGGCAGAAGAAGCCCTCACAGCAAGGTTGAAAGTCATGTGTCCTCGAAGGCATCTCTTTTGAGGTCTTGAGGTCGACCTTCTGATCTGTTTCCACCGAGCAACCCCATCCAGGTTCACATCCAGAAGCCCAAGAAGTCAAATTGCAGTTCTTGTTAGGCCTTAGATAATCTGTGCTTGTTAGCCCGTTTTCGAAGAAACTACTGAAGTAGAACTTGATTTCTGCGACCGTGCAAATTCTTCTGGTAAGATCTCCTGTTAATCCAAAATATTACCACCATCGGAAGATGTAAAAGAAGCACGATTACAACTTCTGCTGGATAATTTGTGAAATCAACCTCATCTGTCTTAAAAAGCTTTTGCTTTTTAGTCTTTTTCCCTACTTTTCCAATGTGCTTAACTATAACTCAAAAAGCCTCTCAATTTACCATGTCACTGAAGAGCATCTTTCTCTTTCCCTCTCCGAGACGAAGCAGTTTCAATAAAAGATGGAGGGAATCCGAGATTGTGCTACCTTTGGTTTTCTCGACACATGAAGTTAAAAAATCCAGTTTCCCTGTAAAGTTAAAAGCCACATTCCACTCGGCATCCCTGAAGGCCAAAATAACATTCGATCAGAAGGGAAATCATACATGCATGACCGATAAGAGAGCAAACACAGAAGGAACTACTCACACATCCTTAATGCAGAAGCCCAAGCTGCGTGATATATCGGCTCTGAAAAACGAGGTAAGATTCGAAAGCCGGCCATAGATTAGCTCCGTGACCAGAGGCAACACAGTTGGGTTGTTGGTCTGACTGTAATCATCCCCATCCACAGAGCTCGAAACTCAAGAAAACAACCAGAAAGAAAGACACGAGGTAGACACGACGGCATCTGCAATCCCTTCCCCTTCTCATTAGGATCAAATAGAGCTCTTGAAATGGCATGTAAAGGCCGGCATCCAGGATCAAACTTAAAATACATGTATCAAAAAGGCACTTGAATTGTATGCAATGTCAATGTCAACTTTGCACCATGATGCCAATCATGAACAATGGCAATGTTAGGAAATCCAATACTGACATTTTCGCAGAAGATTAGAGAATTAACCGCGTCTTTTTCTGGAATGTTTCAGCTCAAGGATCGAGATCAGAGTAATGGGTCAATCCTTGTTATGCTCAAGGGAACGTGAAGAGCTTGTGGAGAAGCAAACAATGGAGTTTGAGAAACGAGGCAAGTCCCCATTTTAGGATGAAGCAACGGTCAGGAGAGAGAGGTGGCTAATTTGAAGGAATGGACAAATTGTAAAAGCCAAAAGGGCACAAGCAAAAGCCATGATGGTTCAATCGTGCGCCGTGTTTGACACTGAATTGGGAGTCTACAATCTTGACTGGCCTTCTTCAATTGATTCTCATGGGAATTACATCGAACGGTTACGCGGCACAGCGTCCATTCTTTCCATATTCACGCCACAACAGCCGTTTGCATTAATGGTGTCATTCATTTGACAGATCGTATCGCTTGCATCACTCTTTCCCTCCAGGGACAGGCCAAGGTTTGGCCGCGTCATGCTCATATTCGTCTTACAAAAAATTGATATACCGAGTGATTTTATCGGATTCTTACGAAGTGTCAAGTATAAGCTGATTATTAAGATGTCCATCTGCAATCTGCACGAAAATTGATATGCAGTATGCTTTTGAAGAGGTCATCCATGGGCAAAAGAAAAGGAAGGTACCAAGATATAAACCAAAGCTAATGAAAATCAACTATGAGAATAGAACCCCAAGAGGAAAATAAAAGGATGTGGGACAATTGGGAGCAAGTAGATTTAACTGAAAGTATGTGACTAGACTTACCAGCTCTTGCAAAATGCCCGAGGAACAACCTCAGACGGTATTCAGCAAGCCTCCGTTCATTTCTTTCTTGGCTTAATTGGAAATGTAAAGAGACTATCTCATGTTCGAGTTTGGAAACTGCGAGTTCCAACATGGTGATATTGGAAAGGAGTTCCTGAGCCTGTACATAAGGAAGGATTTTACCAATATCAAGGCCTGGATCAGAAAAATAATTAAAGCATCAGCAAAGCCCACTGACAAAATGCAATCTCTATGTCGTGTTCCCGTTCGTGAAACTAGAGAAATTATTCCACAATCCTTATACTGAATTAGAAAACCATCTTTCATCAATTGAAAGGAAGATTTGATCCCTCAAGAGCTCTTGTCTCTCCCTCTACACAATCAAAAAATTGCAGATGGCCATGTGAGACCACTGTTTTCCCTAAAACCTTTTAAAGTCGATAAATGGACACAAATTGGATATCTAGCATATTTGCCAACAGTTGAAAGAGGAGACAAATTATCGGGAAATTGTCGGAATAACAGTAAAAGTAAAGATTCGAACTCTTAACATGTGCTCTGATCTCGTGAGACAACTATTCTTCCCAAAAGCTTAAGCATATTTAGCATGATTCTTCATAAGCCAAGGAGATTTGTTCTTAGTAAAGCAAGGTTCTGTGGTGAGGCAGCAGTCATTTTTAGTTAACAACGCGCAAATAGTTACTCGACTTTGGCTTAGTAATAGTTTCATATCTCGTGCATCTGTTCCGTGAAGGCAAACAGATTTGAATTGAACACAGAGAAAAACTATCACCCAGAACCACAAACTAACAAAAAAATGCAAAAAAGTATGTAGATCATGTCTTTGAACTTCCTCCGAAATATTGGCTCGCATAGCTTAACAGATTACACATGGATCTCAGAATTGGGAGTAATGTCACATAACAAGAAAAATAAAGCAAGACAGGGGTGTTGAAATGTAAAAACCAACATTTCTCCAGTTTGTATTTGAAGTTGACATACACAGGAATAATCAAAATAAGGTAAAAATTTCCCTCTGAAAGTTACTCGAAGGAATTCGATGGCATAGGTACTTTCATCCACAAGAGTCCAAAATTATTTCCCCGAACTATACAAGGAATAGGTACTTAACCGGCTCCGTTTGTTGCACGAAAAATATTTTTTCAGAAAATATTTTCCTTAATTTCTGGTGTTTTGGGGCAGAAAATGAGTGGTCAACGAAAAAATATTTTTCGGTCAACAAAAAAAATCTTCTAAAATTGAAGAAAATGATTTTCTTTTTTGACAAATGAAAATCATTTTCCAATCTTTGACTCTCTGATCTCCCTCGTTCACTCCTTCTGCAAAACTACGCTGTACAAACTTGGACCATCCCCTCCGCCGCTCGAACCCATCCTCGCCCCGGTCGATCCTTCCTCTCCCCTGCTCGGTGCCTCCCTCTCCGACGCAGAGATCAGTGACGGCGAGGTCGAGCTCGCGTCGACCTCGAACGAAGCCGAGCTTCGCCGGATCTGGCGAGGCTCGAAGCTCGCAGATCTGACGAGGCGAGCTCGTCGAGGCTCGGTCTCGCTCGACCTCGCCGGCCTCGCCTGGGGCTTTATCGGAATCGAACTTCTCGGATCTGGATATGAACGGGAGGACGAGAAGGGAGGATTTCCGGCTCATATTCTTGAAAGACCTCCGAGGTGACACTGTAAATAGGGGCGACCTGAGGCGTACTGTGGATCCGATGGTGGTGGTGATCGGATTTCCGGCGAGAAACGTAGGGAGACACAGATCAAGGGAACGAAAGGGGAGGAGGTTGACGATGGGCGTCGGATTTACGGGGGTCCTCCGCGGCCACGCAGGACCGGCCCTGAGCCTGGGCCTGAGCCTGGGCCTGAGCCTGAGCTGAGCTTGGGCGGCGGCGGCGGCGGCGGCGACTCTTGTTGAGTGTGGGTGAAAAGGGGCGGTGGAGGTGGTGGTGGCGGCGGCGGCGGTGGTGGTGGGATTGGGAGGGGGGATGTGACGACGAAGAGGACGGAGAAGGCAACAGAAAGTGGGGTGGGAAAATATCTAAAAAATAAAATTAAAAGTTAAAAATAAAAATTAAAAAGTAATTAAATAATCGATTTAAAAAATAAAAACGAAAAGATATAATAAAAATAAAGAATTATTAAAATGAGTGAACGGAAGAAAATCAAATTCAATTTTCCACGTCAAACGCGGAAGATGTTTTTTAGTTCATTTTCAGATTTCAGCCAAATATAAAAAAATATGATCATTTTTTTGGAAATTGACTTCCCAGAAAACATTTTCTAGAAGCGAAGCGACTCATTCTCTGCGAAACAAATAGAGCCGAAGGTTTTGATAATTTTACAGCACTTCTCTCCATTGCTTGTTCCAAAACTGCACGCAGTTCTATCTCTTCTCGTAGCTGCTCTTGAAGTTTCTGTACCTGTAGCAACCAAATTCCATTACAGAACCAATGGTCATGACACCTGTGTCTAGGAGACATGGTGAAGCTCAAGTCAATCGAACAGCCATATGCAATTAAGATGATGGCCATCTTCTGTCCCGAAACATAATGCAATCTAAGAAAAGCCAAACAAAAACCCCCAAAAAAAAAGAAAAAAAGGTAATTTTCAAAGGCTCATTGTAGTTCTGAAATCAACTGTTCATTTATCTCAAGAATAGTCATAAAAAAGAGGACAGATATAAAGTGCGAAAGAACTGCTGCTAATTACAGTTAAACAAAGAATACGGTGCATGAATAACTCTGCAACCAATAAAAATTGGTCATCTCCTACATAGTTCCGCATACAGATCAGTCAGACATAGGAAGCTATGGGGAATGTTGAGATAATGCACCTCTTACATAGAAACGACGATGCCGCCTTATTTTTACTCTCATAATTATACTCACCACCCAAAATTCAGCATCTCAAGTACATGATGAGTGATATCATAATTTTACATTCTATATCCACCAAGTGAGTCAGAAACTGACTCGGATGTCCCAATTTGGGCAAGATGGCAACAACCAAAGTTACTGACTCTGACCAACAGCCACCCAGAATGCAAGGGAAATGGAAGGGACCAACTATGTTTGCTCAAAGCCTTGAGCATATAGCAGATTGTGTCAGCGAGAAAAGAACTTACATCCAGCTCAAGTTGGAATCTGTAAGGGCGGGCACTGTTTCTTCCGGTAGATAATCCAGGACTTCCGGTTTCGTAATCAGAATCTCTCACCTTCAGAATCAACACAGCAGTAAGATTGCAAATGCAAATGTAAAATGTAGAAGGAAGACACATTCCGACCAACACAAAAATTGTACATTTAATAAGGAACCGTCATCTCTCTGAAGATGTAGCTTATCCAATGAAGTTTCTGAAATCCAATCAACTGTGCCAGAATGAGAGCATTCGGAGAGAGAATGAATTCTGCAATTCAAGAAATTCCAGAAACAGATCTCAGTGACATAAAACAACCAGAAGCATCCATAAAGAGTGGGGGGAAAAGGAAAATAAGATATCTCCATTACTGATTTTGTGAACGACTGAGGGACGGTGAGTCACATCCTGTAAGCCGGGAGTTTGGCCACTATACCATAAAGCACATTAGAAGTCTCTTCGAAGACATTCGCAAATCATCGCTGTGCATCATCGTCGACCCAAAAGAAACCTACAATTCTGCTCGGATAGTCAAATAACTAAACTTTTGCATTCTTCACCCAACTTTTAATGCAAGGAGTCTATCATAAATTTGTGGGAGAGAGACATTCTTTAGAAACAATATTGCAGTCATGGGAGGAAGGTACTGTGACACCTATGAGTGACCTATGAGTGAACAAAGCAATAAAAGCAGTCAAGCTCGTCATGAATGCAAAACTACCAATCACTTTCAACATGACCTAAAAAGTAGTTTTTACAGCAATCATTCAGATGTGACTCCAAAATTTCTGCTTCAAAACGAACATTCACAAAAGAACTCAAAAAGAAAGGTACAAAGGGGAATGACTTGATGAAGGAGGATCACAAATTCAGGGGACCATTTTTTACTTTGATGAAGATCACACTGAACAGTCTATGGATGAAGTGAAACAAAAGAATCATGGGACTGTTGAGTGCTTAAAAAAAGTGGAATATATACAAAGATTGGAACTTTGTTTACCTACTCAAAGAAGATCTCAAATGAATTGCAAGAAGGAAGTTCAGTGACTCGGGCATTAAATTATTGAGCAAATCAAGAGACATCTGCTTTTGTCAAGGTCTCCGGCCAATGACAGGAGAGGATGGTGAGCCAAACAGCTCGAAGCAAGTGAAAGATAGATAGAGATTCCTTCCTTACGGAATTTATCTCAAGCTAAATTCTGAAAGGCCGAATGAACCCAACAGAGACACGAACAATTGAACATGATTGATGAGAAACGTCTGAGGGCTATCTGTCATGGTCAGGCTTATCAGAAAACGAGTGGCTAAATTGTTCAATCGAAAAGTCAAACTCGGAATTTTCGCAACCGGGGACTGATGGGGGCGAGCTTCGTCGGCCCTCGCCTCTGGCCGTTCGCTGCTCTTGGCGGCCGGCTGGAGGAAGAAGAAGAAAAAAAAAAGAAAAAGAAAGAAAAAGAAAAGAAAAGAAAGCAAAAGAAAATAAAAAATAAATAAAAATTCAAACACCTAAATAATATTACAAATTAGCAACGTCAGCGATTTCTTGCTAAAATTGATCGGAATGACTGAATTGGCACAAATGCAAAAGGTTTAGGAATGAATTGACCAAAAAAAAAAAATTTAGGACTGAATTGAAATCATTACAATAGACTTAAGATTTTTTTTTTTTTTGGTAATCTTCGCGACGGTGCATGAGTTTGTATATCTAACATTTACCTTAATACTAAAGATATTTGTGGAAAGTTGTGATCATGGATCTCACCGCTCTATCCAAAGATGGACTTTTAAGACTTGAACACTTGGACACTTATCCATCCACCACCACAACCGTCCAAAGACCATCTGGTCCCGCCACAAGTCACCTTCTTCTTGCTCCTCCTCCTCCTCCTCCTCCTATAAACGTGGACGCGCACCATGGCGAGGTTACTACACAATCATCACTTGCAAAATTCACTACCTTGAATCGAAATGGCGTCCTCGAAGACTATTGTGCTCTTTGGCCTCCTCTTCGCCATTGTTCTCCTCATCTCCTCTGAGGTCTCGGCACGAGAGCTCGCCCGGGAGACTCTGTCTCGTGAGTGTCCAATTCTTCCTAATTAAACGCCGGAATTACATTAGTCGAACTTTATTTCGTTCGAATTTGATTGTGTAAAGTTTAGGTTTCGGAGAACTAATCTAGGTCGATCTAAAAACTACGTTCTTTAGGACTGGCATCAACTTCCTAAGTAGTCAAATGTGCACTAAAGTGACAAAACTTCCAGATTCCAATATGCATGTGCAGAGCAACGCGTGAAGGACCAATTTTTTTTTCTTTTTGGTTTTACGAGCTACGGAAGAAATGGCCATCCTTTTTTATTTCGTCCGATGAAAACAGATGTATTAGCATGTTAATGGTTTTCCATTTAATTGTAGAGGAGAGCGTGTGGGGGGGGGGGGGGGGGGGGGGGCATAACCCCTGTGGCAGATGTAGACCTGGCTGCTGCCCCGGCGGCGGCGGTCGCGGTCGCGGGGGCGGTCGCGGCGGTCACCCTCCAGAAGAAACTGAAGATGTCAAGAATTAGATGATGCATGGATTCTTGTCGATCCTCCCCCTATGTTACCCTACTTTATGTTGGAACGTAATGTATCGTGCGACTCCTAAAAGCTGAAAGCTCGTGTATCGTTGAATAAATGGTGATTCCACCTTTGCGAACAGCTCTAGAGTATATAGCCTCCAATCCATATATGAAGTTCTCGTCATAGCTAGTTTTCTTTTCTGTAAGTTAATGGCATAGCGGAAATCATATCATGACTTCATTCGCACACAACACACGAAGCACGCGCTCTCATAAGCGCAAACTTAAACAAAGTCTCTAAATAATTTACTAACTGTATTCCCTCCTTAAGCATGACGAATAAATATCTCAAAAACCCAAGAAAGTCCTGAACTAACCATAAGCAGAAAAACAAGGAAGAAACCCGAAATTCCAGGCCAAAAAAATATATTCTTGCTTAAACAGTGAAGAAAATGGACTTGAAAATAGAAAACCAGTCTGAAACTCATGAAAATAATGGATTTTGAAGATAAAACAATCTCAAAGGGATAAGGACATAGCAAGTGTCATAATTTTTGTACGACGCTTATTTGAGTGTTATTACTTTTTTTCGATCAGTTGAGTGTCACATCGGTGAAAAATCATTCATTCTGTCAAGCAATGGAGTTGAAGATCTTAGGAATTGTACCCCGTTTGTAGATATTTCTTGAATCATAGGAGGCAGTAGGGCAGTTTTTAATTCTTAGGATCTTTTTATATAACCGTCGATCGTAGATTGTAAATTGTTGAAGTGTATTTTTTGTAAAGGACTGCCCAATCAATCCAAGAACACATGTTGTTCATCTTTATTTTCAACATATTTTACTTTTCCGGCACCATTTACATTTCTAGCAATAATTGTTCCCAGTATTGGTACCTCCATATTTTTTGCTGTTAACATTTTCCTGTACAAGAATCAGAAAAGCACCTTCTAAACCTTTGTCGATCGGACTAGATCCTTACTTTAGAAGATTTTTCACTTTCACGATGGAACAATAATGTTGCATCATAACCAAATGGGTTTTGTTTCTTTCCTCAGATTACAAACAAATAAAAAGCAATGCACGATAATATGGTAGACATTATAGTTCATGAGGATGACAGTATATGGGTCACGTGTTTCATTAAAAGAAATAAAGAAGAAGATGCATATAAAAATAAGGGTTAATACCACGAAAAACTCCAAACTGGTATACATATGACAAATTTATCCAAAATTAATTTTTTGACCATCAAAAGTCCCAAACTGGTACATCTGTAACATATTTACCTTTCGTTAATTTTTGTTAAATTTTACCGTCAGATTGTTTGGTTGGACGACATGTGGCAGTTGACAGGTATGCAGTTGGGAGGATTACCCTATGTTTGTCACAGGTGTACCACTTTTGGGTTTTTTGTGGTATTAATCCAATTTAACGGAAACTAACATAGGGTAAATTTGTCACATGTCCATTTGGGATTTTTCGTGGTCAAAAAATTAGTTTGAGATAAATCTGTCACAAATATACCAATTTGGGGTTTTTGTATGCTTTTTACTGATGCATGCTTCCTCTTTGGATTAATGTCTCAATCGGGAATGATCATGTTGATGGCTGCGATGGAACAGTTAGAGGTCTGTTATTTCATGGTAAAATAGTTTTCTCGTTTGGTTGGTTAATTGGTTTAGTTGTACCCACTAAGTTTATGTTAATCTCTTTATAGGGTGATACCAAAGGTTCTGCAAGGGGTGGAGAGGGATCGGCTAGAAAGGATGTTTCAGGAGGTCAGCCTGGTCAGAATGTCCAGGTGCGCAGAAGTGTCTATTCTCTTTAGTACATGATAAATGTTTTGTGGCCATATTTACAAAACGAAAGTCTTGAGTTTTTTAGCTAATACCTTTAGATTCATAGTGTCTTATACTTTCCTTTTTTTGGTTGAATCGCAGTATGTTCAGCAGGCTTCATTGGCTCAACCTGTGGGCTATATGAATCCACAGGTCTCTCTCTCTCTCTCTCTAGTTCTAACCAGTTATAGATGTTGTCCCATTGTTCCCAAAACTGTGAACGACCCATGATTCTGAGGTCGTCTGAACTCTGAAGAGAGCTTCGCAGCTCGGTCTGGCAGCCTCGCAATAAGGATTGGGGTCCTTGCGCTTCTATCAATCCAAGTAAAGCTCCTAAATTTGCTTCTACTTCTAGTCTAAGTTTTGAAGTTATTGCTCCTGCACTCTTCCTGATTCAGTGCACTCCGAGTGTTCTTCAGCTTCGAATCTCCTGTTAATGGCTGTAACTACTTACGAGAACTCACAAATTAGGAGACTTTCGTAGCTCTCTAGGTTCTTTTCTATTTGGCCTGGTGAAGTTCGTTCTCCTTTATTTCTCGTTTCTGGGGAAACTTGATGAGTGATAGCCAAAATTGGGATTGCATACTTGGGAGCTTCTTGTCTATTGTTTCTTTTTTCCCCGTCACAGAAGTTACACTTTTGGCTTTGTTTGATGACTGTAAGACAACTTTTTTTTTTAGCTGAATCTTGGATCAACTGCTTTATGGGTTGGCTGTGTTCATGGATTGCATATTTATTGAACTGCCAGAGTTCTGTCCAATGATCGACTTTTGACTATTTGGGGGCCAAAAGTATGCGCTCAAGAACGTTTCTTTCATTGTCAGTTCGATATTTTCTGCCAGGAAGGCGCCATAGATCTTTGTTTAATGCGAATTATCATGGTATCTTTACCTTATTCATCAGTACCAATTTGAAGAAAACAAGCTTCCTTAGTTCCCTTTTATGAAATCGGAAGTCGCTCTCCTCTCCTTCTCTCTCCGGGTGCTAGTTGTAGGGATGCATTTTTTTTTTAATTCCAAAAGTATCCTGTTCTTCGATATGTTTGGGGAAAAAGAAGCAGTATGAGGGTTCAGGTGGTGATCTTGTTTGCTTTGGTATGGCTTTATCTAATGATGGGTCTGTGGTAATGTTGGCAGTGGATGAGCGGCCATCTGTGGTTGAGGATGGGGATGCAATACAGTGTTCAAGTGGAAAAGAAACACCAAATGAACGGAGTTCTTCTGATATGGAGCCATATGTCGGTATGGAGTTTGAATCTGAGGAAGCCGCAAAAGTTTTTTATGACACTTATGCCATACACATGGGTTTCGTCATGCGCGTTGATGCGTTTCGGAGATCAATGCGTGATGGGAAGGTTGTATGGCTTAGGCTTGTCTGTAATAAAGAAGGTTTCCGAAAGTCGTGGCCTCGGAGAAGTGAAAATAGAAAGCCAAGAGCTATCACGAGAGAAGGCTGTAAGGCAATGATTGTGGTCAAGAAAGACAAAACTGGAAAATGGGTGGTCACGAAATTTATATAGGAGCATAACCATCCACTGGTTGGCTGCTCCAGCAAATAGCCGTCGGAGTGTTCTTCTCTCTCAAACACCAGTAAGTGCTCTTATCTTCCATTCCTTCATACTAACACATGAATATGCAGGTGTGCTCTCATTAGATATGACAAATATGGATGAATTGATTTAAATAAAGTCTAAGTCTGCCAGGTCCTCCCTTGCTTCTGTCTTCATCTAGCAACTGACTGTTTCTGCTTAACCGACTGAACCACCATGAGGGTATTCTCAGGCAGTGGACTTGATAGCATTTGTCCTAACATAGTATTCACCAAGAGCTTTTTCTATTATCCTTGTGCTAATAAATCAGCGTGCTCTGATATTCTCTCGCACTACTACACTTAGTGGGAGCTTATTAGTTGTCCTTTATGCTTCCAAATCGAGGAATCAGATTCGATAATTTCAAGAGCCTGCAGATAGCTTCTCACGTGCGATGCTGAAGCTAGTGTTGCACTCTCTTTTAATGAAGTAGCAGTAAGGCTTAGGATATTGTTAAGATCTGTGAACGCGTAGTCTTGTGATGCAGTTCTATCATTTCTTTTATGCTCTGATTGTCCTAAATCCTGGCTACTTGGAGGCCCAGATACCTGCCCTGGTCATTTCCAATCGTCCTCACAGTGCATATGTCTCAAGTATTAAAGAGTCCGATGCCATTCTGAAAAATGGACAGTAGAAGTGTAGCATGCATTCGGTGATACTTATTTATGTGGCTAATTGAAATGGTTTCTTGTTGCTTTTCCATAGGGATTAAAATGTAAGATGGATGTGAAAAGGCATATCTTCTGGAGAGACCGTGTGTTGCCAAATTAGTATCTAAGAATCGGGTTCAAATGCGGTGAAAAGAGAGCAATTCAGTTGTCTGATCTGAAGAGCGTTAGCCCGTTGTTAGAAAGTAATTTGCATTCTCAAGACTTTACCTTTTCCTCCCTGCGGTTTGTCACGCTTACCTGGTTCCGGTGGCATTTGCTTTGTGTTTTTAAAGTAAGGAGTTCACCGCAATCACCCCTTGAAGATGGGTTTGTTACAGAAGCAACTTTCTTCTAGTTTGATCCTTTTACTAGGCATCATCCCACAACATATATTGAAAGGAAATTAAGTTAAATAAATAGAAGATAGCACAGAGGACAGGATTACCTTTGAGAGCAGCCCCATAGTGCTCTGGTGTAATAAGGGCGAGCTGCTGGAGGCTTGGTCACTGAGGTATTGGTTGCCTCAGA
The DNA here is from genome assembly GCA_029784005.1 of Lenwebbia sp. NSW1173648. Classification (NCBI taxonomy): domain Eukaryota; kingdom Viridiplantae; phylum Streptophyta; class Magnoliopsida; order Myrtales; family Myrtaceae; genus Lenwebbia; species Lenwebbia sp. NSW1173648. The sequence continues at coordinate 6,287,900 of JARCGZ010000002.1, forward strand.
ACCATGACAGCATGATTCTGATTTATTGATAATTAAATGAGTTCCATTACGATGATAAACTAGTATAAATAAGTCAAGAGGAACACCCATCTCAAGCGAGGGTAACTGGTCATGTTGAAGGCATCAAAATGTGCTTCATTTGACCATGCTTCCTTGTTAAAGAATCCTTGTGGTGACTTGATCCTTTTTTCTACTACCGAACATGTGGGGGTGAAGTTATTCTGGAATTTCAAATCAGCTGAGGTTTGATCTTTTCCAAGTAAATACTAAATGCCATGCCTGGATTTGCCATTCTGATTTGGCGGTGCACAATTGCTAGACAGCCGATTGTCTTACATCTCTCCGACACTTAATTCGATTTACTGTGACATGTCAGGATGAGAAAGATGTTAAGATTCGGGAGTTGACTGCTGAGCTACAGCGTGAGCGGAAGAGATCCGCCACTTATCTGGAGCAGCTCCAAAATGGTTTTGCGGGATATGGAAGAGCATTCGGGCCACCTATCGAAGAACATCGAAGACATAGTTAAAAGTGTGAGAGAAATCGACTCAAGGAGAGCTCCTGTCAGTAGTAGTAGCCAGCTCCTGCAGTAGTAGTAGCCAGTAAGTCACGTCCGACACCGCATGGACCGCTGACTTGCTCCCGCAGGACAGCATCCCGAGCCTAATCTCGATCACGCTGATCATGGACAGCATCAGGAAGAGGCAGCCCATGACGGACCCGAAGGCGGAGCCGACCATGCCGAACCTCAGGACCTTGATGTTGATGTGGGCCCTGAGGGCCTCATTCACGTCCTTGCTGTTGAGGAGGTTGATGGCGAGCTTGAGGCCCTGGGCGACGAGGGAGGAGAAGAGGAAGAAGCTGAAGGAGACGACCTCGAAGACCAGGAGCTTCTTGACGACGTCGAGGCCGGCGTCGCAGGCGCCGGGGTTCTCGAGGCTGTGCTGGTCCGGGGTGGTGAGGGAGAGGCCCACGAAGACGGCGATGGTGAAGAGGGAGTTCACGTTGACGAGGCCGTCGAGGGCGGTCACCTGGACGCTCGTGGTGGTGGAGGAGGAGGAGGAGGAGGAGAGGGTTCTCGCGGCGGTCTCCGGGTAGTAGTCCTTCGGGTATGTCTCGGATCTGCAAGAGAAGGGGAGAGAAAGTTAACATGTGGAGAGAGAGAGAGGTAGTTACTCGTCCATGGGTGGATCTTGAAAAAGCTGGTGAAGAGGATACGAGGGCTTATGCTTCGGACCGTCTGCTACACAGAGAGAAAGAGAGAGAGAGAGAGAGAGGAGTGTGATCTGATCTCTAATGGTGATTGCTCGTAGGGTTTGTACCGAAGTTTCTTGGAAGAGAGAAAAAGAGGGATGCTTTTGAGTTTGGGTAAATTTACTTTTGCTTTTGTTCTTGAGAAAAGAAAAGAAGGGATGTTCGGACTTGGAGTACACTCCCATTCCCAAAGAGTCATATCGTCTGTTATGAGCTATGACCATCGTAGGTTACCGTCGTCATTAGCAATGGCCCACTGGACGTCCCGGGCCCATTTGGAGACGGGCTCTAACCTGGGTGGGCTAAGCTGGCCCAGGTACTTGGGCCTAATGGGTCGGCATATGCATGGCCCATTCTTTTTTAACAGTGTCATGTTCGGCCACATTAGTATAAAGAAATTAACTTCTACCAAATTCACGATCATGGTCTTCTCCTTACTTCTCCAAAGGATGGCGATCTTTGTAAAGGATATTTCCAAGCTTGGAATTCGCAATTGACCTATATCTGCGGCAACACCTAATCCATTTCCCATATGGCTCACCAATTCCAAAGAACTTTCTTTGGCGAGGGTCGAATGTTAGAAGATGTTCAACAACATTGCGGGCTTCTCCGATGGTGAGAAGAAGGCCATCTGCAAGACATGTGCTGTGAAATTATCTTTGAAATATGGTGGTGGGACGGGCCACTTGAAAAAGGCACCGACACAAAAATCTCGCTCAAATGGTCAAGCCCAAGGGGAGCTCCGCCGCCTCTTCTGCAACGAGCCATTGACATTTTTATCAGTCTGTTCAGTATGGCATTTTTACCTATTAGGTTGTATTGATCTATGTTTGCTTCTTATGTATTTGTATTCGGACAAAAGCAATTCGTGTGGTGTTATTCGATTTTATGATGAGATGTATTCGTTCAAGTCTGAGTCTTATGTAATATGTTATGTATAGCATTTTTCTCCAATTATCCCTACTTGGAACTCACTATAAAAATTAATCATGAACTAGGAATACTTCATTCTATCGACATTTCCTTAATATTTTTCATCCTTTAATTGTATTTTTTAATCAGTCTAAAAAATACATATCAAAATAGAAATAAAAAACCAGTCCTGGGCATAATGTGCTTGAGCCTATCACGGGGGCTAGCACAGCCCGTTGGTGTCATGGGCGTGCCGGCCTGTGCACGGGATTTCCCATGCTGTGCTTGGCCCGACACATAAAATTGACGGCCATTGCTAGTCGTCATATAGAATATTCTAACAAAAATAATTTCTTTGTCGAGATGGTAACTTATAACTTATAAGCTGATGCAACAAGATTCATCAGGTACTTAGGAAAAAAACTCGCAGTTCACTAAATTCGATTCCGAAACTATGATGATGCCTGTTTGATGTTTGATTGTGTCCTTGACTCCTCGCTAATTATCTATCCCAAGTTCCACAAAACAGGTCGAAAAATGTGACATTTGAAATCGCCGCATTTCATTTGTCCGAATGATTACTTGAAATGTGTAATTGAGTAACATGTCAAAGATGTTTCGATTTGTCTTGTTTATAATTGAGGGGATTCCAATCTTCTGCAGAAATAAATTATACTATAAGGCTCCGTTTGTTTCAAGAAAAATGTAGCATTTTTGGAACATGTTTTTCAGTAAGTCGTTTTCCAAGAAAATGACGATATTTTTCGGTATTTGGCTGCAAACTAAAAACGAATTGGAAAATATGTTCTTCCTTTTAGTAAGGAAAATCAATTTCCATCATACATGCCTTTTAATTTTTTTTTTCAATTTTTTTAATTATTATTTTTATCTTTTTTCTCTTATATTTTCTTTTATTAATTTTTTTTTATTTTTTTCTTCCAGATCTTTCGGAATTTGAAGGTTTACGATACTTGACCATGAATAATTGTCCGGAACTTGTGGAGGTTCCAGGGCTTGACGGAGCGAGATCGTTAAAATTTATTAACATTTCATAGTGATGTTCTATTTTCTTTGCCATGTGATTCGACTAGCTGTAGTTTTTTTTTTTCTCTTCATTTGGCCGGATAAAGTGACCGCCTCGAGTGAGGCCGCAAGGCTCGGCCTTGCTTGATCTGGCGAGCTTGAGGCTCGCCTAGCCGCCTCGACGGCGAGCTCGCCTTGCCAGATCCGGCGAAGCCTAGCCTCACCTAGCCACAAAACGGTGACCAGACGAAGAAGAAGATAAAAGAAAAAGAAAATAAAAAAATAAAAAAATAAAAAAGAAAAGGAGAAAAAATAAAAATAATTTTTTTGAACGTTTGCAAAATACATAAAAAATGAAAACAAAGTAAAAAGATAATTAAAAAGAAAGGAAATGTGAAAGAGAGGAGGAAGGAAAGACGAGAAAAATGGGAAAAATTACCAAAAAAGTCCTAAACCTATTGCAATTGTGCCAATTCAGTCCTAAATCTTTTTTTTTTGGCCAATTCAGTCCTAAATCATAATTTTAAAGAAAAAGAAAGAAAAAAATTAAAAGAAAAAAAGAAAAAGAAAGAAAAAAATAAAATTTTTAAAAAAATCATAATTTTTTTTAAAAAAATTAAAATATTCGGTCGCCGGCCGGTCAAAATTCTCCGGATGGACTAAAATGGTACAATTGTAAAAGGTTTAAGACTGAATCGAAAAAAAAAAGGTTTAGGATTGAATTGGTACAATTGCAATAGGTTTAAGACTTTTTTGGTAATTCTCCCAAAAAAATGTTTTCATCTTCTCAAAAAGAGGAAAAAAAATTTACTACTTTTGAAGGAATTTTTTCCATGGGTGGAAAATATTTTCCTTGACTAGCTTATTTTCCGTGAACCAAATGCCGAAAATCTGAAAATTATTTTCTGGAAGTTGTTTTTTGCAAAACAAACGGAGCCTAAATTAAATAAAAACAAAATATACTATAAATTAAATAAACAACGTCAACTATGCTATTCTTATTGTGAATTGAACATAAAGATCTTAAAATCGTTAAGTCCCAAAGAAATTGTAAATACACAGATTTGTGGTAGGACATGTAAAAGAGGCATTTTAAACAAGTTCTTCAACTATGATTTGGCCAAAAAAACAAGTTCTTTAAATTAATTAACATTGTAAAGAAACGTACAGAAGGGGAAGAAAAAGAGAAGTATTTGGCCAAAAAACCAAGTTCTTTGAATTAGTTGAGCGAGGGTCGATGAACGAGCAAAGGTTGATGAACTTCGCCGAAGGTTTAGGCGGCAGTTGCTAGCAACAAAAGAGTGCCGAAGGAGCTTTGGCTGAGTGATGGCAAGTTTGAAGATGATGAAAAATAACTCGTGGACCGGAAAGAAAAAATATCAAAAGAAAAATAGTGTCTTTTTGTTCACGTGAAATTACTGGCTGCAATACGTGGGACGGGCGGTGATGATTGAACTGCCATGTCAAATAAATCCGGCGAGATTTGGCAAAGAGGACTTGATTACATTTTCCCTCAAAAGTTTAGCATTACATTGGTTCAATTGAAAAAATTGAGACTAAATTTAAATCCCCATAATAACTTTAGGACTGATTGTGCATTCCTCCCATAGTGTTGCAATTCCAAGTCAACATGACGTGCGTAATTTTCAACATCAAACATCAGGTTTATTAAATTGGTGTCCATGCCATATTTCATTCAAATTATTAATGATAGAATGAAAAATTATATTTCGTTTAAATTAACGAATGAAAGAATGAAAACAAACATATCAAAGTATGTTAGGGATCTAATTGGACAAATTGAAAGTTCTAGGACGACATTGCACGTTTGTGTAAAAAGTGATTTGATTGAACCAACATCACATTGATAAAAGTGCACAAACTACTAGTATCACTATCTCCTTTAGCAATAGAAACTACTCGTTCTTTATCTCGGTTGAAATAAAGCAAGAGATGCTGACCCAATGCTTTTTGCAAATTCACTTCTTGATCGCTCTGCAAAAAGTTGGAAATAGCTGTGAAATGAGATCTCCTCAGAAGCCTTTCCATAATTTTTTCTGGTTCCATGACTCTATACCATAAACATTGCGCTATTCCTGTAACGTTCGCAGTGAAGCTGGCTCTGCAGCGAAAATCATAAATCACATGGTTGGGAATTAATGAGAACTAAGAAGACATTTGAAAGGAAATCTCATAATTATTAAGAGCCAAACACAACAACACATCACAAAGTAGCTTCAACACTTACCATCTCCTATCAATGCTCCAAATTTCCTGACATTGAGATTGCGAAGTTGCTCTAAGCTTACTGCAGAGAGTGGCATATTCAGTGGAACTTGAGCGCGAAGTTCACGTGAGACTTGTCGCATGGTCGGTCGAAGGTGTGGATCAGCTTGCAAGCATGCCAACGCTAGCTTGGCAATCGAGATCACGTCTTGCGCATCTTGAAGACGGAGAATAGAAGACAGGAGACGTTGATCCAACACATCCTTTAACAGCATCGGCGACTTAGTTTGGGCGCACGAACATTCCCAAGAGACATGATCTCCTGGATGCTTTCCCATGATTGTCTCTAATGCGACGACTCCAAAGCTATATACATCGCATTTTTTGGTAGGAATCGGAGAATAAGCCAGCTCTGAAAGTGGGCAATTCACAATATCTATGTAACCTTGATCATAAGCTGTATTCAAGTTGACAATATTGCTTCCCATGACGTGACGATCACAAGTACAAATTTCTACTTAATCTACGACCATCATTTAGGTTAAATGAACTTAATTTCCTTGGAAAGAATCGATTATAAGGTTTTTCCCTCGTTTGCCAAGTCATCCTTATCAGGAATTTCAGAAAGCTTTCTGATCAACGCTCAATTTCAAAGTTCTCAATGATTTAAAGAATTTCCATAAGAAGATTAAGTAACTAAAGAGCTACACCAAACTGGTAAAAACTTCAATTGAGGAAGGGATATTTGACATTGAATGCCATGGAAATTGAAAAAAATTACGAAGTACCTGGAGCAATATACCCAATGGTGCCAGCAATTGCAGTCCAATTTGATGAATCGGGCCTCAACAGTCTTGCAGTGCCAAAATCGGAAACACGAGCCTCATAATCGCGATCCAATAGAATGTTGTTACTGGTCAAGTCTCGATGAATTAATGGAGGTGAACATTCATGATGCATATAGGACAATGCATCCGCAACTCCTCGGACCACATTTACCCTCTTGTCCCATTGAAATTCGGCTGCTCTTTCATCATCGTTCAAAGTTTTTCTCAAGCTTCCTCTTTCTATATACTCATACACCAAAAAACAGCTTTTGGCGTGAGAGCAAAACCCATAAAACTTCACGATGTTGCGATGGCGTATATTTGTTAAGGCTCGAATTTCCCTTTCAAATGCTATCAAATCAGCGACCTCACTATCTTCCTGAGACGACGTGGTTCGCTTGACCGCAACCGTTTGACCTTCTGATATCACAGCTTTATAGACAACTCCATATGCTCCTTCACCCACATAGTACTTGGCGTCGAATCCTTCAGTGACCTCGACGATTCGGTCATAAAAAACTTTGCCGTCATAACTCCAAATACCCATGAAATCCAAATCATTTGCCTGTTCATTGTTCTCTCTCATGATATTCCTTCTTCGATGATGATCGACGCGTACAAGAACTATCAAGGTGCAAGAGAGAAGGAGAAACCCCAAGAAAGAGAGAATGAGGATAACCTTGATCCTAACTCCAAAGCGTCGATTGCGTTTCTTGCTCTCAGTGGAACTGCATTTGGGTAAACCAACAACGTTTCCACAGAGCCCTTTGTTATGCTGAATTGCCTCCAATGGAGCCTCATTGAAAGCTTTGACGTTTGGGAGAGGACCTTCTAGGTTATTGTAGGCTATATCGATGGAAGTCAAGGCTGACATATCACCAAAAGTATGTGGAATAGAACCGGAAAGTTTGTTGTGGGAGATATTTAGAACTTGCAGCATTCTCAACTGTCCAATTACTCCCGGTATGTTTCCCGTCAACAAATTATGACTCAAGTCAAGAACCTCAAGGAACTGTGCGTTGCCTATTTCAGGAGGAATGCTTCTCCAAAATTTGTTTCTGCTCAAGTTCAAGCTCAACAAGCTTTTGCATGAACCTAGCTGCACCGGTATCGATCCACTCAAATTGTTTGATGCCAAGTTCAGATGTGCCAGATGGGATAAAAGTCCAATCTCAGTCGTGACATTTCCCATGATCGCATTGCTGCTTAGGTCGAGCTCGAACAACATCGACAGGCTTCCCAATTCCCTTGGAATCTCTCCTCTTAAATTATTTGAAGAAAGGTCCAGTACCTGCAACTGAGCCATCCTTCTAAATGTTGCGGGTATCTCACCAGAGAGGTCGTTGTTTGATATCCTCAAGCTTGACAGATTACGACAATGCTCCCATTTCCACGAAAGTTCGCCTCTCAAATGATTGTGGCTCAAGTCCATCAAATTTAGATACGGATATATTCCGAAAGCATCTGCTATGTTTCCAGTAAGTTGGTTTCTCTCGAGCCTCAATCTGATTAATGTGCTACAGTTCTCTAGGCTTGTGGGGATGGGACCCGTGAAATGATTATTGAAGACAGAGAAATTTTGTAATGATCTCCCAGCACATATATCTTTTGGCAGTTCCCCTTGCAATTCATTATTAAATAGCTGCAAAGTAGTCATCCGTTTAAAATTATTGAATTCAGAAGGCAAGGAACCAAAGAATTTATTGTCGGCAAGGTTCAATTGAGTTAGATTGGCCAGGTTCCCGATTTCTGAAGGTATGAGTCCCGAAAGTCCATTTTGTTCGAGATAAAGAACAGATAAACTTGTCAAGTTTCCGATGGAACGGGGAATTGAGCCGGTGAGTTTGTTTTCTGATAGACCAAGTTCGATAAGAGAAGTGAGTCTCCCAATTTCCAAAGGTAGTGGTCCTGAAAGTCCATTTTGGTAGAGGTGAAGAACATATAAACTTGTCAAGTTTCTGATGGAACAAGGAATTGAGCCAGTGAGTTTGTTTGTTGATAAATTAAGTTCGATAAGAGAAGTGAGCCTCCAGATTTCTGAAGGTATGGGTCCCGAAAGTCCATTTTCAAAGAGGTAAAGAAGAGATAAACTTGTCAAGTTTTCGATGGAACGAGGAATTGAGCCGGTGAGTTTGTTTTCTGATAGGTCAAGTTCGATAAGAGAAGTGAGCTTCCCGATTTTTGAAGGTATGGGTCCCGAAAGTCCATTTTTCCATAAGAAAAGATACTTCAAATTCCTCAAGTCACTAATCTCTCTCGGAATGGGACCGGAAAAGTTATTCTCTGAAATGTCTAATACGGTTAAATTGCCTAATTTTCCAAGAGGAAGAGGAATGGGCCCAGAAAGCTGATTTGCACATAGGTGCAAAGAATGAAGAGTCTCCAGCGTGCCTATACTTGCAGGAATGTCCCCGGACAGTTCATTGTCGCAAAGAGCAAGATAGTTGAGTTTGGAAAGGTTACCGATACTCGAGGGAATGGAGCCATGGATCGAGTTGTTGGTAAGGTCAAAGCTGACCACACTGGTTAAGCGAGAGAAGTCAAGGCCGTCTAGGGTTCCTCCCAAACTGAGACTGGAAAGGTTTAGATGACTGATGGCTCCGTGGTCGTCGCAAGCAACACCGGTAAAGCGGCAAGGGTTGTTGCCATGCCATGAAGAGAGGAGAGATTGGCTACGGTTGTCAAGAGTTGATTTCCAATTCAGGAGAGCCTCTGCTTCATCCTTACTCTCGGTCGCATTAATAGCGAAAAGAGAAGAGGAGGAAGCAGAAACGCCTGCACCATGAAATGAAGTGGTGCCAACCAAGAAGAGCGAGAAGAAGAAGAAGAAGACACACAAAGGAGGCTGGTTGGACAGCCGTGAGGAGGAAACCATGATTAGGGACTGGGGGATGGCTGGGGGTTTGGGAGGTGGGAGATGGGGCAGGTCTACATAACATAACGTTAACGAGATGGATGACTGTACTTATATAGATTGGAAGATCACTCCGAAGCCTCCTCTATCAGTTTAGCGTGCGCCGTGGGGGAGAACGAGTGAATAGCGCAGAACCATAAATGAAATTGACATTGTCGACCATATTTGTGGAAAATGGTGATCCTGACCATGGGAGGTTATGTGGCTCAAAATCGATACTCAGATTTTTTGTAGATGAGTGGGGCGTCGAAAAGGGAATGTACAGTATGTGGAATCAAGGTTCTGAGACCTCTAAAAGTCTCAATCGTTGGTCTGCTTGACTTACTTTTCCAAGTCTTCATTGAAATTGACATTGTCGACCATATTTGTGGAAGATGGACGATTTGAACCACTGGTTATTCAGGTCGGAAGTTTTCTCATCTTTCTCAGGCCTTTTAGTTGAGGCAAGTCCATTGATTAAGATTCATAAATGGATTTTCGTTCCGTGATGGAATCGGATTCTCTTTTAAAGGACAAAAAATTTCAGATATTTAGGAGAAAACGTATAAGCTTTGCAGATTCTTTCTATTCAGTGGCTGCTTTTGACGGATGATATTCAAGAGAGTTCGTTGGATTTTGGAATTGGCGTTTCCATTTTGTGAGAGTCTGGTGATTGTTATTGTTAGATTATTTTACAGAGTCTAAATTCTAAAAAAAAATTGACTTACCATTCTTATGAAATTTTTCTTGAGTTGACAATTCAATTGATTTAATTCAAAGATCACGGTGCACTCATTTTTTTTTTTTAATTTTCTTGATTTAAATGAATGCAATGCAAATGCATGAATATGATAATGATATGCAAAAAAAAAAAAAATCTAACTACATGATGTTATGCATTCTAAACTATATGACAAATATAATGATCATGCATGATGTCTAAAAAAAATCTAGTTTTAATGCAGAAAAATATGGACTCTAACTAGATGACATGCAACATGACATGATTGAATGATGCATGATAAGTTAAAAAAAAAGTGACATGACATGAGTTTTAATGCACAAGAAAAATGAGTTTGAATTAAATAACATGATATGCGAAAATGAAAATCTACCTATATGACGGGAATAAAGTATATGAATGACATTAACATGATGACTAAACTATATGATATGAAATGCATGTGAATGTCTTGCCTTTAAATGAATTTTTTCGATTTTTCCTTGCATGAAATTGATCGGATGGTTAATATAAATTAAAGATTGATTTCTAAAAAATTCAATTTATATTAAGATCATCTTGAAGCTTCTAATTTTTGAAAATTTCATTTAAGGGACAAGCTTTGACATTTTTTGTGTGTGATTTTTTTAGAAAAACATGACTCAAATAAAAGCATAGTGAACCTTGAGCATGATACCTTAATATCCGAATTTTCCGATAAATTCGCTTCGTACCCAAAGTTTAGGGTCGGAAGTGGCATTTTATTCATGTTGTACCTCGGGGGTGAGGTCGGATAGTGAATTTTATTATCGGACTAAAGTCGTACCCAAATGTTATGGGTCAGATGGTAAAGTCCGATTTTGTGAAATTAGTCGGTCCGATCCCAAAGCTATGGGATGTGATGGACAATTTCGATGTGCGGATGAGATCGTACTTCGGGGACGAAGTCGGATAGTCATCTTTATGCACATTTTTCGAGGGACAAAGGCACAAGGGAGCATGTATCATACTCAAGATAAATTATGAAATTATTTGAATTGGACTATAGCATGGATGTTCGGCCAACCAAGGGGATGTGCCGAATTTTAAAGGGCAAAAGGCCCTATCCTCAAAGGAAATTCACATATTATAAATCAGGGACAAATTTTAAAAGATGTGTTCAAAGTGTAATCTTATCCAATATATTCAGATTTTTTCGAAAAATTCAGATTCAACTTGAGATAATCAGAATATTTCGGATGATATGCATAATCTTTTGTGATAAGATTTCAAGTTACATCTCACTTAAATCACAAGACTTATCCCAAAGAATATCCTCAAAATATGATCTGAATTTGATATACACACAATATCTTTAAGATTTCAAATCGCATGAAAATCAAATCAAAAAGATATCCAATGTTCTGATGAACCCTTCCAAAACCGACAAAATCCCCACACATTCACAAGATATTTGCTTCAAATTTTGAATATTAGGTTAGGCATTCCTTTACAAATTTAAAAAATTCAAGGCATCTTGTCGATCGAGTGTTGTCTTGACCAAGCTCACAATCATCCAGTTAACTTCATGCCAATCAATTCGCCAATTAATTAGAACAAACAATTTCATGGCAATCCAAACATTAATCCAGAATAAGCGAAATTCTCATCTCAAACAGGGCATGTTCGAATTTTCGGAAAAATTGCAAGAACAAGAGGAACAATCTGAATTTTTATCCCAAACTTCTCAATTCAGCAATTCTTGTGATTTAATCAATAAATCAGAGATTTGACAAAAAAAATTCATCTCTTAGCATCGAAACAAGTCAATATTGGAAACGCCGTGCAGCAGGGATCAATCAATGCAGCTACTGGTCTCAGTCAACCTGTGCAGCAGCTTGGACTCAGTCAACCAGTGCAGGGGACAGCAGCTACGGTATCTCCAATCCAGAAGCAGCCACGTACAAAGACAAAAAACAGTCCAATGGAGAGCAGAGGCAAATCCCCAACTCCAGCAATTGATATCTATGGGGACTGAGCAAAGAATGCGCAAATCCGTTGAAGTGCTGAAAGAAACGAAAAAGAAAGAGAATTTGTAGGAATTTTGTATTTCCTCAACTTGTGTCTAACATGTACAATGTTATGTAAATATAGTACAGAGTATGGACAATAAATGGAAAAAATATATTCTAAGGAATCAATTCTAATCTTAAATTGATTTACTCTAATCCTTGATTGATTTCAAATATCAATTCAGATCCGGACTGATTTCCATATCTCGAGCATATCTTCCAACAAGTGCAGCTGTGTACCGTTGATGAGTGATCGCCAAAAGGAAGGCTCTCGGACGATGAAGTTTCTGCCAAATCTCCTTTCTCTCTTTTTCTCTTGGATCTCCACGTGAATTTTTTAAGCCTCCCCTTTTGTGATCAGCAAAGGAAGTATTTATAGCCCCACAGATCTAATTCGAATTAGGATGAACGATTGACAGATAAGAGCTGGAATGAATTTGAAAATTATCTTTAAGATTTTGATCCGAATTAAACTGTTATCTCTTACGCTCGCCGGATTGGATGTACTGCCAGAATGGATGATTATGAGATAATGTGGTCGTTCATGACTGAAAGAGCTCAATATTTTCATAACAACCTAGTGAGATGAACTTCATCAGGAGTGAGAGTGCCGTCCAAAAGAAGCATGAGATCACGTTCAAATAGGCATTATCTATGTTTCTTGCAGATGAGACAATACTTATCTCTATTTTTAAATGTTCTCCTCTTTCCTTTACTTTGACTAACTACTCCACGACGGAACCAACACTCACCAAGTCATGTATTCTCCAGAAGTCACCATTCCATCAGAAATCTTTACCCGAATCCAAGTAGACTCGAAGTAGCTGGGCACGTGGATTCCTATCCTACGTACATATGGTCCATCTTTCAGATAATTATTTTAACATAACGAGGAATCATGTTCTCAATGGGAACTGGAAGACCAGGAACTTCTTTAAAGGCACGTTGTGTAAGCAAGTGATGCTTTATTCGTGACAAAGCTACATGGGGATTACCATAAGCAAGTTCAATGAGACCCAACTAAATGCAATATGAAAATACATGAATTTTAATAAATGAGAACTATATGAAAACTGAATTAACTATTTTTGATAGGAACTAAAATTAATTGCTGATTTTTTATGCAAAATAACCGAAGAAGAAAAATCAAAATTTAGGTGTCAACATTGACCAGTGAATACATGTGGTAGATGTAAAACAACACTATTCTTCCTTTCGCACTCATGTCTCTCCATTTTAGAACAACTGCTTTCCTAGGCACGTCCCATAAAGCCATGTTTGTTTATGACCGTTGGTAACATGCTAAAGTAGCAACATTGATATGTTACTTTGAAAACATTGTCAAAAGTCACATAGGGCACACATTGAGGATAATTAATTTATAAATTACCTCAAGGACTCACATGGTAAGTAAATAGGGATTATTTCACTCATCTCCCTTATCAGTCGCCTAAAGCACATGTAGTACGAATAACATGCTATAGTGGATTACTCTTTTTATAAGAGTGTATGTCATTTATTAAGCATATCCAATATACGGATCTTAACCTAAACACATTCACATGCTTCTCACGTACATATGTTTATCTCGAGTGCAATATCAACTCACTTTGTATAGTGCCCAGTTAAGTACTTGCATCCGGCTTCCATCAGGCATACATGATTGTGAGACTATCATGTTTGGTCTTATCGCATATAAATCACAGTCCTCATCTCAACTCGCTTACTATAGCGCTTGAGGTGATTAGTTGTGTGAGTGAGCCAATTAGTGCCTGGTTACATACCTTTCAATAATATACGTGTTTGTGTTAGTCTCATAACGAATTGTACTAATTGATAAAACATCAATTTATTAATGATAATTAACATGTACAATTCATATATATATATATACATACATACATATACACAATCCAATGATTCTAAATAATATTACATATTATATTCTAGAAATCCTAGAGACATCTTGTGGGCCAAGAACGCGTCTCTAGAAATAGGCTTAGTGAATGGATCAATAACCACCCTATTCATAGAAATAGTAGGATCACTTCTTTTTATGCTATGATTTCTCTAATGAAATTATTGGCTTTGTCCTTCCATGGTACTTAGGATCTTTCACATAGGCAATGACTATCTGATTATCACAATAAACTGTCACTGGTTTTGGAATGTCAACGACAATGGCCAAATCTTCCAAGAATCATTTTAGCCATACTGCTTCTTGCACTGCAGCAGAGCATACAATAAATTTAGCCTCCATCGTAGATAGAGCTATGCATGTCTATTTCTTACTACTCCAAGAGATTGCACCTTGATCAAGCAAGAACGCATACCCAGATGTCCATCTATGCTCATCCAAGTCTCCTCCCCAATTAGCATTTGAGTAACCTAATAAATGTAAATCGTTTCCTTGATAACAAAGTCGATAATCCACAGCGCCTCTCAAATATCTCAGGATCCTCTTAATTGCTTTCCAGTGTGCTTTTCCTGGATTTGACCGATATCGACTCACTAATCCCACGGCGTAACATATGTCGGGTCGAGTACACATCATAGCATACATCGAACTTTCGACTGCACTTGAGTAAGTAATGGTTTCGATTTCTTTTCTTTTCTTTTGGAGTCTTAGGACACATTTTAGAGTTTAGGCCTTCGTCTTGTATGATAGGGGTATCAATGGGATTGCAATGTTGCATATTAAATGTAACAACTCGAGTTCCGCCAAAGTGATTTATGAGCGGATTAGTCAAGGTTAATGTCGGGTTTCGAATTACATTATCAGAGATTGTGATTTCGGGGGACGTAATTACTGTTGGGAAATTATATTTGATTTTGAAGGAAACAAAACTACCATACTTTGTTGAAAAGACTTTGATTTATACTTTGAGGATTTACTACAAATATATCTCTACACCTTTTGTACTTAATGTGTTTAACGCTTTTATTCTGATAGAAGCAAGATCCGTGGCAGAGATAGACTCATACGAGATTCTCTAGGAGATATATTTCGATCTTCATATTAATCCTCACTGTTTATTCAATCTTATTCTTGTTTAATTTAGCAAGATAAATATCCCTCACTAACGGTCAATTATCTGGTTAGGATTGCGTTTCTAAGTTAAATTGATTGACCATCAATCACAAAGATATTCTCGTGACTTTCCATACGAGGAATCTTGATTGATTGGCAATCACCCCGTAGATAATTTCCTTTGTTAGACGCTTGATTTATGGTATTAAGGATTTGATTGTATGGGCGAGCAAATCCTCTCAAATCTATGGTTCCTCTCACCTCAATGGCTCGTGATCTTTATTCGACAATCAACCAACTGCTAGTTTTGGAGATTGATCCTCGGAGTGATTCTGTCCAGCGGGAAGCTTGGAAGACGAGGAGTGTATAAAGAGCACCAGGTTCGAAGAGAAGTAAGAGAGATCAAGAGACCAATATCCATATCTCAAGAGAGCTTCATCTGTTTCAATTATCTACTCGTGCTTAAAGTGAGATCTTGTGAGAGGTGTAATATAGAGTAAAGTGTGTAGAGTGGGATAGCCTTGGTAGAGGCAGAGCTCGCTTCTGTTGGAAGTGCTTGTGGTCAAGCAATCACATCTTTCTGTAATCTCTCATTTGATTACTTAGTGGAATCCAGCCAGTAAGATGTTAGTGTGGGAGAGTGGACGTAGGCTTCATCAAAAGCCGAAACACTATAATCTCTTGTGCATTGTCTACTCTCTACTCGCCTCTATTTACTGTTTGGTCGAAGCACTGCATGGTTCTATTAAATGCATCCGCTCCTATCAAACTTGATTATTTTATTTCCGCATTATTTTACCAAGTTTGATTATAATCACCTATTCACCAACTCTAGGTGATAGTTCTAGCCAACAACAATTGGTATCAGAGCCTAAGGCTTGTTATTTGAAGTGTATACTTCTAAGCTAATGATCTGTTATGGCTAGTATTCTTGGAGCAGGAATTGTGGAAGGTCAAAGCAACACCAGACCTCCATACTTTGATGGAAAAGACTACAACATCTGAAAAAACAAAATGAAAGCCTTCATCAAGTCAACTGATCCACTGATGTGGGATGTCGTGCAAAATGGAGCAAATCCAGCAGCCACTTCATCAAAGAAAGAAATTACGGAAGAACAGAAAAAACTCAGTCCCGCGGAAATATCTAAAAGAGAAGATTTAGATTCGAAAGCACTTTACTCATTTTATTGTGCTTTATCTCTAGCTCAATATAATCATGTATATTCTTGTGAAACTGCAAAGGAGATATGGGATAGTCTTCAAGTCACTCGCGAAGGAACTAATAGAGTCAAAGAGACAAAGACAAACATTCTTCTTGGAAATTATGAATCTTTCAAGATGAAACCTGATGAATTTATTTCTGATATGATCAATAGGTTCACAGATATTGTACATGACTTAACCTACTATGGCAAGCAAATTTCTCAAACTGAAAGAGTCAACAAAATTCTGATGGAACTCACAAAGGAGTGGAACAACATCAAAACTTCAATTCGAGAGACCTCAAGGATATCGCCTCTATCTATTGATGAACTCATTGGAACCTTGATGTCCTATGAATCCGAACAACTGAATGATGAGGATGACTCCAAAGGTGAAAAGGAAATTGCTTTGAAATAAAAAATACATGATTCAACTGATACAGATTCAGAGGAAGATGAAGATGATGAAGAACTACCCGTGATGGTAAGGAAATTCAGAAGGATGGCTAGAAAAGGAAGAAACTTCAAAGGAAGACGACAATTCAAGCAACTTGAGAAATCTTCTACCGACAAAGAAGAAGGTAAGGAAATAATTTACTTTGAGTGCAGGAAACGTGGACATATCAAGCCAAATTGTCCACTCCTAAAGAAAAACAAAGGGAAATTTGAAAAGAAAAAGAAAGCCTTGAAAGTTGAAACATGGAACGATATAGAGTGCGAAGATAGTGATGAGGAAGATTGTGCCAACATTTGCTTAATGGCCAAATCAAATTCCGAAGATGAAATAGAGATAAGTTTACCTGAAATCCCTGATGAAGTGTCTGGTTATATCGATGAGTTATGCTTGGAATATGAGGCTGCTTTTAAGAAAATCTATGAGTTGAAAAAGGAGAACTCTAGATTAAGGCAACAGGATCTTTCTAAAAATGAAAAGATTGAGTTTTTTCAAAAGGGAATTTTACGATTTGAAAGAAAATCATGATTTACTCAAGAAGGAAATTTTGAAAACATGAGAAAGTTGTGATCTTCTCAAAAAGGAATTTTTGGAGATGGAAGAAAATCATGATTTACTTTTGAAAGAAAATGAATCTTACAAAATGGAAACTTCAGCGATTTGCAATTTTTTTTCTCTTGGTTCGAGAACTTGGGAACATATTCTCTCTATTCAAATTCCTTACTATAACAAAAATGGTCTTGGTTTTGAAAAAGAAACTATATCACAAAATGATTTTCCAAAGGCAAAAGAGAGATTAAGACAAAGGCCTTCAAAAGTTTCTTATAGAAATCATTTTCGAAAACAATTTGTAAAACTTGTTGGCCGCGAATTCTTCAAGTGTTCAAACTGTGGTGACGCAAATCATTTCAAAAATGATTGTCCCAAAGTTTGGAGACCAACCAGAGGGATTATCTTAAGAATGGCAGAGTCAACTAACGTTAAAGGACCCAAAAAAATATGGGTACCAAAGAAAGCACGAATCTATCCTCTCTCTGAAGGTACCAAAGAAGAAGAAGAAGAAGTGGTACCTAGACAGTGGCTGCTCAAGACATATGATAGGAAATCCATGTAAGTTCTCAGAACTCATCAAAGTCAATGGTAGAAGTGTGTCTTTCGAAGGCAATAACAAAGGAAAAATCATTGGCAAAGGCACAGTCAAGATTGGAAAGCTTGTTATCAATGATGTCTCACTCGTTGAAGGGCTCAATTACAATTTATTAAGTTTTAGTCAACTGTGTGACATTGGTTATAAGATTTGTTTTCAGGAGAATAAATGCACAGGTGTAAGTAGTGACAAAACTCAAACTTTCTCTAGAAGAAGACATGGAAACATCTATTTAATAGATGTAGATTCAAAAGAGATCAGGTGCCTTGCCTCTATCAAAGAAGAATCAGATCTTTAGCATAGAAAGATGGGAAACATTAGCTTCAAACAAATGGAAAAGCTATCTTCCAAGAAGCTTGTGCGAGGCCTATCCAAAGTGAAATACGAGAAGTCATAACTATACACTTGGCAAGCAAGTAAGAAGTTCTTTTAAGCCAATCAATTTTGTTTCTACTAACCGAGCTTTGCAGGTTCTACACATGGATATATTTGGACCTACTCATAGTCAAAGCCTTGGTGATGAGGCTATATTCCTTGGCTACTCGACCTCAAGCAAAGCCTACAAGATCTTCAACAAGAATTCTCACATTGTGGAAGAGTCAATGAATGTGAAATTTGATGAAAATAGTATCTTATATAATATTGAAGAAGAAGAAGAAGAAGAAGAAGAAGAAGAAGAAGAAGAAGAAGAAGAAGAAGAAGAAGAACCAGGATGCACCCCTACAAATGATGATATTCAAGACCTTGAAAAGTCTAATTAGTTTGACTCTACTCAAGTCAAGTGGCTCTATCAATAGCAGAAGCAGAGTACGTTGCACTTGAAAGTTGCTGTGCACAAATTCTCTGGATGAAGCAATAACTCAGCGACTTTGGCATTGAAGAATCAAGTGTGACAATACTAGTGCCATCAACCTAATGAAGAATCCTATTATTTACTCAAGAGCTAAGCACATTGAAATTAAACACCATTTTATGCGAGATCATTTGCAAAATAATGATGTCTATATTCAGTTTGTTGATTCAAAAAATCAATTAGTTGATATCTTTACCAAACCTCTTGAGAAAGGCCCGTTTGAATTTATTTGAAATGAACTTGGTATCACTAAACAGATGCAGACAGGCAAACTCTGTCATAGACTCATTGAAGGCAAGTGATTCTACCAACAGAAAAGAATTCATCAAGTAAGTATCTATATTTAGAAAGAAATCAAGTACGCATCTAAATCTTTTTCGAATATACCTGAAAGTCTAATTGATTTGATTGACTGACTGATTAATTGAATATTCGATTTTGTGATGTGATTTTTTGAGATATTTTTTGATCTTTTATTCCCAAAAATAACTATTTGTTGCAATTCTCTTTCAAAATCCCTTAATTTTTGGATGGATTTCAAATTTATTCAAAAACTGCCTTAATTATTGTTTTCTCTTTCTCCAACGTCTCAAAAACTACTACCATTTCTCTCGTGTTCAAAATTTCAAATTTTTTCTTCGAAATCATATCAAAACTGTCATTAGCACCCAAAACAAGTCCCAAATCACATCTCTTTCCTCGTAAACGAAGGCTAAGACTGAAGCAGAAGCTCAAGCTCAAGTTGCCAAAACATTGGCAAAGGAAGCAGTGAGAATGGAAGAAGTTGCGAGAAAAGAAACAAAAGCTAAGGTCGAGGCAAACAAAATCTGAGGGAGAACTCTAGAAAGGAAGAGTATGATAGAGCTATGATAGAAGCTAATGCCAAAGCTAAAGCAGATGCAAAGGCACGTGTTGAGGCAGAAGCGTTGTTTAAAGCAGAAGTCGCTGCTAGAGAACTGAAAATTGAGAAGGCAAGAAAAGAAGCTGAGCAGAAAGCTGTAAACGAAGAAAGGTTAGGAAGGAAGAACATGATAGAGACAGAGGTTGGGACAGAAGAGGAATACATTCTGGGAATAGAACTTCCATTGACCTTCACCGACTTTCTGGCAAGAGATGGAGTTTAGGGGGAGTCATCAGGTGCATAGGCTGGTATGTCTAGAATGATGAAGTTGCTGAGAGAGATTAAGGAGGGACAGAAAGATATCAAAACTCATAGTCAACTCCTTCATGATGAGTTCTCTACGGAAGTTAAGGCACTGCAAATACATCTTGATTAGTAGGAAGTAATTTTGAAAGAATCTATGAAGAAGGCTCCAATTTCCTCTAATATGGGATTATTCAACAATCAACTACTGACTCTGCCAAAGGAAATGCAGAAGCTAACAAATTTTTTTGACAAAAGGCTGGGAAACCTGTCCTCATATGCTCTGGTCAAGATTCCTTGCGATATCACAAACCAACCATCCACCTCAGCACACCCATCCTAAGTCCTAAAAAAGAACTTCATTTCTATTATGTTGTTTTTAAAGACTTTTTGGTGTGTTTTGGTGGCTTGATGGTGTGTTTTTTTATTCTGCTTGAGACTTTAAGTACTCTATGTTGGTGTGCTTTTCTCTTGATTGAATAATACTTGATGAGGTTGTGAAATTTATCTATCCTTAGAATTATTTATGCCTATTTATGATGTTGACAAAAAGGGGGAGAAAGCAAGAAGTTCAAGCAGAGGCATCACAGTAAGAATTTTCCAATAACTATGGTTATGCCTTTGATACTTGTGTTCTTATTAAAGGAGGAGAATGCAAAGAAGTTCAAGCAGAGGCATTGTAGTAAGAAGTTCGATTTCTTTATGCCTATGCTATAGTACTTGTGTTTTTTGTGCAGGATTGTTAAAAAAATTTCTTTACACAAGTATCTTTTCATCAAAATCTTTTCAAAGTTATATATTGCTTCAAAGGTTTTGTCTCCATCAAATTAGGGGGAGATTGTTGGGAAATTATATTTGATTTTGAAGGAAACAAAACTACCATACTTTGTTGAAAAGGCTTTGATTTATACTTTGAGGATTTACTACAAATATATCTCTACGCCTTTTGTACTTAATATGTTTAACGCTTTTATTCTGATAGAAGCAGGATTCGTGGCAGAGGCAGACTCATACGAGATTCTATAGGAGATATATTTCAATCTTCATATTAATCCTCACTATTTATTCAATCTTATTTTTTTTTAATTTAGCAGGATAAATATCCCTCACTAACGGTCAATTATCTAGTTAGGATTGAGTATCTAAGTTAAATTGATTGACCATCAATCACAAAGATATTCTCGTGACTTTCCATACGAGGAATCTTGATTGATTGGCAATCACCTCGTAGATAATTTCCTTTGTTAGACGCTTGATTTATGGCATTAAGGATTTGATTGTATGGGCGAGCAAATCCTCTCAAATCTATGGTTCCTCTCACCTCAATGGCTCGTGATCTTTATTCGATAATCAACTAACTGCTAGTTTTGGAGATTGATCCTCGGAGTGATTCTATCCAGCAGGAAGCTTGGAAGACAAGTAGTATATAAAGAGCACCAAGTTTGAAGAGAAGTAAGAGAGATCAAGAGATCAATATCTATATCTCAAGAGAGCTTTAGCTGTTTCAATTATATACTCGTGCTTAAAGTGAGATCTTGTGAGAGGTATAATATAGAGTAAAGTGTGTAGAGTGGGATAGCCTTGGTAGAGGCAGAGCTCGCTTCTGTTGGAAGTGCTTATGGTCAAGCAATCACATCTTTTTATAATCTCTCATGTGATTACTTAGTGGAATCCAGCCAGTAGGTTATTAGTGTGGGAGAGTGGACGTAGGCTTCACCAAAAGCCGAACCACTATAATCTCTTATGCATTATCTTCTACTCTCTACTCACCTCTATTTAATGTCTGGTAGAAGCACTGCATGGTTCTGTTAACTGCATCCGCTCCTATCAAACTTGATTATTTTATTTCTGCATTATTTTACCAAGTTTGATTATAATCACCTATTCACCCCCTCTAGGTGATAGTTCTAGTCAAATAACAATTACTTGGACGGTAGACAATTGGATTTAATCAAGAGAGTGAGCGCGATCAAGGTTTAATTGGTGGACAGTTAGTTGTCGACGGTTATTTTGATTTGCGCTAACATGCTTAACTCAAAGTTGGAGCAGAATTAGAACGCGAAGCCCCATTGAACCGACCTTGACACCCACCTCCACTATAAATAGTGGATTTTCTCTCTCTCTTCCCTCATAACTCAAGAAACTCTCATCCTCACTCTCTCTTTTCTCTCTTGGTGATCCTCACCGGTGTGCCTTCTCCCTCTCGTCCTAGCTTCAGCGACACCGCGGCTTGACGCCGGCAGTCCACGAGGTCGTCAAGCCTCGTACGTAGTCCTTAGCCTCATCAATACCTCGCCCGACCAGCTTGTTCTCGCCCGATCCCTCTTGGCGACCCGCAGGATTAAGAGGTGACCGAGCTCCGTTCGGTGCAATTTCACTTTCGTTCTCTTTGTACTAAAATCTGAGGCACGTAGAATACTAACCCTTACCACTAGATTGCCTATTGATCACTGATTTGGACGAGATGACACGACATGTTCTAGGGAAGTGCCGAATGAAAGTTTAGCTTGCATGGCAAGGAGAATGGTTTTGCATGTCGGTTCTACCTGCTGATTAGTGATTTTGCAGCTATGGGTAGCTGGAATTTGTCAATTGATTGTTGTAAAAATCGTTGAAACGAAATGAATCAGAGGTGGCCTTGTAATGGGGTGTTTGACCATGAGCCCTATGTGGGTGTTTGTTGGGTTCTTGCTCTGCATGTCGGACTTACCTGCTAAATTTCACACTTTTGTTCATGGGTAGTCGAAAACTAAAGGCCGATTTCATGTAACGGTGTGAATTGAGGTTGCCGAGTAGAAGGTGTTTGGCCTAGAGCTTGATACTAGGGGAAAATGTGCAATTACATGCTCGTATATTGGTGCCGTGACCTAAATTGAAGTTTAGGAATCATGGATAGTCGGGATCCATAAGTTGATCAACCTATTTGTCAATGGATTGTTAGGGATCGAAGGTTACACCAAACAAGATGACCGGCTGTGTACTCGAGGAGCTATGCATGGTGTATTGTAAATTGTATTATCACTAAGGATGATATGTTAGACTGTTTCGATTTATCCTATTTGTGCCTCGATAGTTATTGTTGTGAATTTCTCTCTAATCTTGTGATTCAATGGATTATTTAGTCGTTTGAATTATCAATTCTATTTGCTGAGTTTTAGACTCACTCTTGCTGTTGAAACCCTTTTCAGGTTGTTAGTATGCCGATACCTTCCATTCCCACATATTACCATTATGGGGCACCCATTCATATGACGCATTCCTTTGAGGAGCATACTAAGCCGTATCCTCCTTATTTACGATATCGAACCGTGTGTACCGTTGTGACCATTGACGTAGGTCCCCCAGTTAGACGTATTCAGTATCGCTTTGTGGCAGTATATGTACGAGGACTTGGATCTTGGATAGGGCTGCTTCCCCCTCCCCCAGTAGGCGCTGGTAGCCGCACTAGTAGCATCAGTAGTGGTGGAGGATAGTAGTGTAAGTCACTGGTAGATGGAGGAGCTGATGTACAGGTATGCTTTTGGAGTGGAGTTCCACAACAGCTACTTTTTGGATGTTAGCCATGAGGTGACGTGGGAGTACGTCGATGGAGGATTTTTAGACGGGAGCCAGTTACTTTTTGATATTGTCTCCTAAGTGTTGTATGATTGGATGTTTATCTTTTGAAATGGAAACTGTATAAACTTGTTTAAGAATATATAAAAAGTAAGTATTTTACCAATTTACTGAATGATCTTACTCATTGTGTATGACAAGTTAGTGAACCTATTGAGGCCATACCCTTTAGGCATCGTTCTTGCGTTCTTTTTGTATGCACTTGTATGATGGCCTATTTTCTATTTGAGTCTTCCGTATGCGCCAAGTATAACATATGTATAATAAGAGAAGAATAACAAAGCACGCTAGTCGAACGTAGCGCCCTGGAACACTACAGGCTCTGTTAGGTATCTCAAAGAAGGACGTGATGGCATGTCTCGATATCGGGGAAGGTCGGTAGGGCTTGAGTCGGTGCCGGGGCGGGTTATTACATTAAATCGTTCAAGAATCTTTGTAATGTAAGACTCTTGTGATAGAGAAAGAAGTTTCCTTGAACAATCTCTTTCGATTTTAACTCCTAATATATAAGCAGCTTCTCCCATGTCATTCATTTCAAAACTAGAGGACAACCATTCTTTTACGGTGATAATCAAACTCTTATAATTCCCAGCTAATAGAAAATCATCAACATAAAGTGATAAAATCGCAAATTTATCCTCAGACCACTTGACATACACATAGTGATCTTCTTCGATCATCATAAACAAAAAAGAAATCATGGCTCGATGAAAACGAAAGTGCTACTATCTAGATGATTGCTTAAGGCAATATATCGATCGTTGAAGCTTGCAAACTTTGCACTGCTGACCTTTAGCTATGAAACCTATCGGTTGTTTCGTATAGATTTCCTCATTTAGTTCTCCATTGAGAAATGTTGTCTTTACATTCATTTGATGAAATTCTAAGTCCAAATTTGCGACAACAGCTAGGATAAGGCCTATGGAGGCAAACCTTATAACTGGTGAAAAGGTTTCCTCATAGTCTATAACCTTTTGTTGAGTATAGCCTTTCGCCACAAGGCGAGCATTATACTTATCAATAGATCCATCCATCCTACGCTCGATTTTGAGAACCCATTTATTCCCAATTGCCTTGCGTTCAGGTGGTAGATCAACCAAGTCCTAGACATGGTTTGTTCTCATAGACTCCATTTCTTCTTTCAAAGCTTTTCTCCATTCTTCGTTGTCAGGAGATGAGAGAGCCTATCTGACTTTCTTAGGCTCTACATCATCATGTGGAGCAATAATAAATGCTCCCCCTTCAATCTCAAAATGACAACGGGAAATGCTTATGTGATTATTTTTACTTAACTGAACCCCTTGTGAAATTAGCTCACTAGGCGATGCGATACTCCCACTTGGTCTTGTATATTGAAGTAAATCTTCTTTTCACCCAATAGCATTAGTGGGTGTGTTATCAGGATCTTCCATCTCATATAATTGAAAATCCTTATCAACCTCACCTCTACTAGCAAAATCGTTCTCCAAGAACGTGACATCTCCATTTCAGTCACACTTCCATCAACTTGTTCACCTATGAATACATACCCTTTGGAGTGTTTAGAGTATCTAATGAAGATACATTTCTTCCCTCTAGGACCTAATTTTTCATATTTATGAGAAGAATCGTGAGCATATGCTGTCGACCCCCAAGGTTGCATATTGCTTAAGTTTGATTTTCGGCCAATCCATAATTCATAAGGAGTGGAAGTGACTGTTTTAGAGGGCACACGGTTAAGTATATAAGCAGCAGTCAATAATGCATCTTCCCAATATGAGATAGGTAGATTTACATGTGCCATCATAGACCTAACCATTTTCAATAGGGTTCTATTCCTTCTCTCAGCAATACCATTACCCTTTTCATCATAAAGACATTTGAATTGGTCAGACAGAAACTCGTGTTCTAGATCGGTTCTTAATGTTTTATTGTTTTGTCTAATTGATTCTCAACTAAACTCATATATCGACGAGCAATCTAATGCTTCTGACTTATGGGAGATCATAAAAATATAAGCGAAACGCATGAAGTCATCTATAAAAGTGATGAAATATGAAGGTCCACGCCTTGCTCTCGCATTTAATGGACTACAAATGTTAGAATGTACAAGTTGTAATGGAATTTCAGGTTTGGTTCCTTTATCAAATTGTTTTCTAGTTGTTTTTTCTACTAGACAATGTTCACATATAGGTAGATCGATTTTAGCGAGTCTAAAAAGCCCTCTCTAGCTAATCTTTTCATTCTTTCTAACCCAATGTGACTTAGTTTAGCATGCCAAACATTTGCATCAATATCTACATTACTAGAAGATGCAATTAATGAAAAACAACTATCAACATTAATGTTAAATACAGTATAGTCAATGTCTAAAACCATTAAACTATTCAAAACATAACCAGAACCATAATAAACTGTTCTAAACTTAATTTCAACACAGCTACCATGGAAATTCAAAACACAGCCTAAGCCTAGAAGAACAACTACGGAGACCTAGTTTCGTTGAATATCAAGAGCATAGAGGACATCATATAGGAATAGAGTTTGACCACTACAAAAGTGTAATTTACAAGTGCCGACACCTTCACTTCAACTCTAGAGTAGTTTCCAACATATATTCATCTATTTTCCGGTTGTGTCCGACGATACTCTACAAATGTTCCTTGATCTCTAGCTACATGGTCTGTTGTTGTTGAGTCTACAGTCTACATAGGATGTGATTCAGTAAGCATCACATTGCTAGAAATAAAAGTATTACACAAAGTAATGGAGTAATTTGATACCTCACTCGGTTTAGTGCATTCAAGAGCGAAGTGACCTTGCCACAATTGTAGTAGTTCATCTTGGCCCTTGTCCTTCTTCCCATTGCGCTTCTTGTGGCGGATGGTTTTGGCTTTCTTGGGTGCTTACCCAGTCTACTTCCCTTTGTTGTTGAATTATAGTTCCTCTTATGCTTGAAGCCCGAAACTTTGCTCGAAATAGTTTCAGCAACATAAACATGTGTAGTGGATCTATTAGCATCTAGGTGCTCATCCTATAACTCCAAATGACGTGATATGTCATTCAAAGTTAGGATATTATCATTATGCATCATGTTGATTTTCATATGCTCCCAACTTTCAAGAAGAGACTTGAACAGCCTGAACTTATTGTTCATTAGTTAGGGCATAACTTGCTGTCTTCAGCCTCATATCATATTTGACATCTCCCGAAGATGTTGCCTCATATTATGATTTTGGCGCTGTCGGTAGGTATCAAACTTGATAGTGAGCCTCCTCAATTTAATGGCAGTCGTACCTCCAAACTTATCTTTCAGGGCAGCCCAAATTTCTTCAGCGTTATTGAAACCTTCTGTTGGGAATATTACCAATGTGGTGATTGTTGGAAAATCCCCAATCTTATTTTGATGATAACAAAGACAATCAAAAGGCTTCTAATGTGTGTATTGGTTGAGTTATACCAGGTGATATATGCACAAGCTGATATACAGATGATGCACCGGATGTTTCTGAGATGAGGAGTGCTCGCCAATGTTTAGAGTGCTCTGTCGATCTTTGGGGTTCGCAGCCGATGTCAGAGGTGAACAAGATATTGGGTATTGAAGATGTCTACGAGTTGAAAGGATCTTCAGATAAGGTAAACATCTGGAAGGACCTTGATCAAGGGTGAACAAGCCGAGAAGAACGGGGATGTTCATGATGGCTTGGAGGTACAAAGATTAGGTGAACAGTGGACAGACCTTCATGAAGTTGAACAGCTTGGTGGGGTCAAAATTGCCCATAAGCTTGGAAGGACCAGAAGAAAGATAGGGTGCGCCGGATTGTTATCGGAGCAATAGATCTTTGGTAGAAAGTAGCTACCTTATATAGATCAGGTGGAAGATCGGGTGAACAGTATCAAAAGACTAGTAAAGATTTGGACGTCCTGATTATGGGTAAGGGATCGTGTAGATGTTTTTCCTGGAAGGTACTGATCACTTGATCAACTGACCAGATCTTTGATCAAGAAGGATATAGCCGCTACAAGGATAGCGACTATATCGATGATACTTGGGAGTTCATTGAAGATGAGGAATCAGCTAGATGTTGATGTCCTTGGAGATCTTTGGAAGCTGACTTGATCAAATCAGCGAAGATGAGGAATTAGCGGGGATGTTGATGTCCTTGGAAGTCTTTGTATGCTGAAGAAGCGAAGAGGATCATTGGATAATAGATCACTAGTCATTGCCATGGTTTTTCAATAAACAGCACCAATGGACCCAAAGATCAGGTGTGTCGATGTTTATGTCGATAACGGGTTTTGATGTTGTTTGAACAACGAACATGTGCGGATGTTTGTTGGAAAAAGATTATAGCTGTTGGTGGGTGAAAGATCTACAGAGAAAGATCAGGATGTCTATCGAGGAACATGAGCAAGCATCTGTCAGCTTTTCAAAACAGTGTCGGAACAGCAGCAGTTTCAGAATAGTGTTAGAAACAGCAGCTGCAGCAATTCCAATGGATCTCTAACGGCTAGTTTCTCTTCTGCAGCATCTCCAATGGATAGATTGGAGTTGGCTATATAATGGAAGACCTTCTAGGCCATAATGTTAGAGAGCACAATGTAAAATGAGAATGCTTGTTGTGAGCTACTTTTCTCTTGCTGTTTCTTTGTTCTCCCGAAAGATCTTCTGTCATGATCTCTCTGTACTATAATCGTGTGAAAGATCAAGTGTACAATAGTGAGAGAAGTACGTGAGTCCTGATAGTGTGATCTATTGGAAAGGCGGTACATGCTATTTGTAACTTGTCTTGAAGATTACTAGTGCATTCTAGCCCAACTTGTGGCTGTTAGTCTTGAGAGTGGACGCAAGCTTGGGGATAAAGCCGAACCACTATGTATCGTGTGCTTGCATCTTACTTGATCTTTTACTCAGTCTTACACATGCTTAGATATTATTTCTTGAAACATCTGCTTACAGATCTTTTTATATCACCTACTGTTTTTCTCATATTCTTTAGACACTTCAGCACACATTCTTCTCACGTTATTTCAAACATTTGCTGACCTGATTTCTACAATGTCTCTGCAGATATTTGACCCGGTGTTTGAAATTGAACTTGTTTTCTTTCACAAATGTTTTTCAAAGTTCTCAAACAACCTATTCACCCCCTCTAGGTTGTATTGTTAGCCCCAACACCTTCAAACTCACATATGAGATCATTTGGCATACAACTCAGCAACATGATGCGAGCAATGCTATTTTCCTTTCTCCAAGCTTGATAAGCTTCTTGATCTCTTTTGTGCTGAGCAGAAGTTCCTTGCTCAGGTTCAACCATCATGTGGTTGAGGGTCTCCAAAACCTCTTGCTCTTCAAGGACGCACTGAACATTTCAATGTCAAATGTCAAAATTGTCATTGTGCAGTTTCTCACCTTTGTTGAGGTTAGCTAAAATGGTCTTGGATGCCAAAGCCATAATCAATGACAACTACACATTGACATAGCATATTTTTCACATAAAACCCATATTTATTTTGCAGCAAAAACAAACTAAATTAAAGATAGTTTGACAAATGTCGCGACCTAAAAAAAATCAATCAGATTTTAGGCTAATGGATTATCAGGCTAATTAGAAACTAACCTAATACGGACTCTCCCAAGCCCTACCAAATCGCAACTTAGGATTCATTAAGATGATTTTAGATTTGGAGTCGCCACTAATAATTTTCGGTAGGTTGATTAGGAACCTAAATAAAGTAGCGGGAGAACCACTTTATTTCTACGAACCAGAGATTTTAAGTTCGGGGACTTGATTACACTAGTTAATTAAAACTAATGCCCTTTCGGTACCTTTAATTCCATGAAAGTCCTAAGTCGGCGACTCAAACTTGATTGAATTCATCTTAAAGTTCAAATGAGGTGTTCTTTCGTGTTTTCATTTATTTAAAATGAAATGCAAATGCATGAATTACACTAAATGCGAAAATGCCAAGGCAAAGCATGCAAGATATGTCTGAATTCAATTTAAATAAAACATGCAAAGTGACTCATGAATGAAATATTCAAGACAACATGCAAGCAATCCAAATAGACGTGCAAAACCATAACATACGCAAATTATATCTACCCTAGATAGCATGCAATTTTCAATTAAACAACTCAATCATACAAATTAGACTAACCTAAGATGAATGACATGCGAGATATGACGTGGCAAAATAAAATGTGACACGGACGTGCAACATATGAGACATGCAAAAATGCAAGATATGTTATGCGAAAATATGCATAATGTATGCAGAATGATTTTTTAAAAATATGGAAGGCAATTTACAAGTGATACACGAAAATTATGAGCATGAATAACATATGATATGCGAGCATAACATGGAATATGACATATACATGCGTGTTGACACCTAAATTCTGACTAACCTTTCTAGTCATTTTTCCATTAAAAAAAAAATTTAGAACTAATTTTAGTTCTTGCCAAAAATAATCATGTAATTTTTCATATTTATTCATGCATCGCATTCAAACTAACGGCGGAAGATTCGAGTTTTAAAATGATAGGCGATTAGACTAGGCACGAATTTCGGCGAAGGATTTATCTTTTGAAGGCTCGGACTTAATCAGAAGAAGAAATATTTCCTCAGGGACTGAATTGCAAATACGTAAAACCTCAAGGACTAAAGTGCAAATATTCAAAACTTGAGGGACTACTTTGCAAATAACCAAAAGATGGAGTTAGTGGAGAAATTAGAAGGGGAGATGGAGAAAGGAAGATGGAGAATGGGAGATAGAGAAAGGAAGATGAAGAAGGGGAGATTGAGAAAGGAAGATGGAGAAATGGAGATGGAGAAAGAGGGATGGGAAAGGAAGATGGAGTTAGTGGAAAAATTAGAAAGGTAGATAGAATAAGGGAGTTATAAAAGGAGAAGAGGAGGAGAGTTTTTTGGAAGAGAGTTTTAGGAAGAGCTTTGGGAGAAGAGAGTTTTGGGAGAAGAATTTTTGGAGAAAAGAATCTTTGGAAGAGAGTTGAAGAGGAGCTTTGGGAGAAGAATTTTTGGAGAGAAATTTTTTTTGGAGAAAAGAATCTTTGAGAGAGTTTTCTTGAGAAGCTTTGGGAGAAGAATTTTTGAAGAAGAAGTTCTTGAGAGCTTGAAGAGAGATATAAAAAAAAAATCATCAATGTGACGTAAGAAAACTCTTGTGTGCGAAAGAAGAAAGAGTTCGGTCGAGAGATTTTTCGACCGAGTCTCCTTTGCCAATCCCTTCATCAACACAAAGCCGCAAGTCCATCCCCGTCGTTCGAGCCGTGGTCCAAGGTCCCGATCCACAAGACAATTCAAGGTTAGAACTCGGTAGTCAAATCCGCCAAATTAGGTAACGATTCTAATCCTTTTTTTAGAATATTTAAAAACTTTGTTACCTAATTGGTTGGAATCCCGATTAAATCTTCTCGAACATATCATTCCACCATGGTTAAAAATTGCATCTTCCAAAATTAGCATCATGTAGATAATTGCACATGCAATCCATCTTGTAAATATTTCGATTAGATTGCATTTTTATTAAACTTTCACAGCATACATTGCATGTAGTTTAATTCTTACATTTTCATAAAAAAGAAAACCCAAAAAATTGCACATTTGGACTTGAAGTGAGAATGTATCAAAATTGCCAAATTAAACTTTTTTCGTGAAGTTGGTACCGAAAGGGCATTAATTAAAAAATTAATGTAATCAAGTTCCCGGATCCTTAATCTCTGGTTCGTAGAAGTAATTTAGTTCTCCCGCTAATTTACTTAGGTTTCTAATCGGCTTACCAAGAAACGATTAGTGGCGACTCCAAGATAAATCTTTGCATGAAATTGAACCTAAGTTGCGATTTGGTAGAACTTGGGAGGGTTCGAGCTAAGTTAATTAATCTAATTAATTAATTTGGCAATCCATTAACCTAAAATTGGGAAAAGCCGATTCTTAGGTCGCGACAGCTTGGCGACACCGCTGGGGACGTTTGTTTTAAGGAGGACTTAGGCCAGAAAATTTTCGCGATAATTATCCCTTTGCTTGGCAAATTTTGATTGAATTTTCATCCTTAGGTGTTAAATGGTATTGCAGAATGGGAGTTATAAGGGGAGGAGTGTTTGGCTAACCCCTTTGTTTTGTAGATTGTGGTGTTTGGAAATTCCTTATTTAATTTGTGCACCTTTTGAAGTGGTGTTTGGATTTAATTGTTATGCATGATTAATTGCTTTAGCACTACACCACACATTACCCGTGGCCGAACCCGGGCCACTAGTTTTAATATGTGATTGTTTACTTTCTTATCCTACGGTAAAGTATGACCCCCAACTTCATCTTGTCTTATATCAATTTTTTTTTCGAGTCGGTCCATGACATTTGTTAGGTGAGTCAAGTGTCTTAAGCTAAATAGGGTCATGTTTAGTTTGCGTTCTGCATTCCTGTTGTTCAGATATACCTTACTACTTTGTATGATTTGTTTGATTTCCTTCGAGGCATTTCTGGGTTTCAACCATTGAATGAAAAGTGTTTGGAGGATCTTGACCTGTCATTTGTAAAATTTTCAGATCAATCCATCATGTTTTCCATTTTCTACTGAATTGATAATGAAGGCAAAGCAATCTGAGTTTTCGGGAAATTTCAGACACTAGTTTTGTTTCACCATGTACCACTAATAAATGAACTTTTTTGCAAGAAGTTAAAACATGAAAGTGGTAGAATGGGATCTGAACTAGTGATCTACAAATTTTCGGGCATCAATTCTCATTTTTGGTGGCCCATTTGTCCTCAAAGAAACAAACCGGACAAGCCAGTTTTCTGAGAAACGTTTCGGAAAGAAGCATTAAAATGTATTGATCCGTCTGGGATTTCCCTAAGCTTAAAACATGAAAGTTGTTCATCCATGTCTTTTCCTTTTGTTCGTAAAATTTTGCAGTGTTTCAATCATTCTGCGAATTAATACGAATTTTCTCGTGAAAGCCGACGGAACTGTGAAATTGCATGTTTCGATCCTTTGGTCTTATTTATTTCGATTTTCGGGTCTAGAAGGGTGTCATGGACCGACTCACTTTTTTGCTCATTGTGCTCATTTCCATCTATACTTTTGTAAGTAATTTATCACGGAGTCCACGCACCCTTTTCCTGTGCAGGATCAAGCACAAGAATGATATGCCTATCAAAGCTGGAAATCAAACTTCCAACTCGGGGCATACCTAGAGGCAATCTCGGATTATGCTACCCGACATAGCCTATTCTGACAGACAGAAAGCGAGACAAATCCAAGACGGCCTGACCTCAAGAGAGAGTATATCTTGCATGGCCTGATCATTTTTTGAAATAATGACCCTCTATTTTTCCTCCTTGCAGGGTCAAGTGGTGAAACGCGTCATTTGCCAAGCCCGGAATCAAATTCTAAACATCGGTCATATCTGGGGGGAATTGCAGATTTTTGCAAAGCTACAATCATCTGACATGATCCATTCTGACGAAAATGAGGCAAATCGATAGCGAACCCTCACTTGGATAAAGGGAGTTGTGTTTTCTCTGTCTCATGATATTTTCAAGATAACACTCATACTTTCCTTCTTGCAGGAGCACACGACCGACATGATGGTCAACACCAATGAACAACCAGAGCATCTCGGGTCTTTACTCGACTTATTATTCGTTCATGTGTCTCCTTGTGCAGGGAAAAAGTCAGGGGTAATTCGTTCCTCGACACGAGGACTAAGCTCCCCAACTTGTTTGATCCATTCACGCGTTCTGGGGCAACTCAATTTCTCTCGTTCCCAAGAATTCTTTTTCATACTTGCACGGTCTGATCCTTAAGCAGAAGCATAAGATTTTCATGATTGATGCTCGAAATGGCTCACACATTGCATATTTATTCATGACTATTCTTCAAGTTTAATTTACCAACTCTGAATAGGGAGCATGAATTGCATATGATGCATCGAATGTACAAAATGGGGCATGACAAGATGACGAAAGGCAAGCCATTTCCACACACGTCCTGCATTTTTAATCCCCAGTGAGTTGAGAGGTAGCTAGATTCTGCATTCTCAAGGTAAAGTGTTTTCTCGCGAAAGGTACGATAGCCGAAGTGACGGAGGCATTCAGTTCTCTATCCAAACACTACAGGTTATCCATTGCAAACCCCTTGAGCGGCGGTTTCATTTCTTTACCCCTGTCAAGAACCACCCTACATCAGGGTCCAGACGAGACAATTCCGGCAGAACATGAGGTAAATGGTTAGAAATTCTCTTGCTCAGACTAACATCAATCTTTCGAGTTTTGCTTTGCATTATACTCAAACTTTAATTCAAGTGTCTTAAGATGATGAAGAGCATTCATTTCTCTATCCTATACACTCTACCCTTTGCATAGCCCACTTGAGCCTACAAATTCATTTCTTAAACCCTTGTTGGTGATCATTGCTCATTCCAACGTGAAGACGGTGCCATCCCCAAGGGGCAGAATTGAAGAGAATCGGGTCAATAGAGAATTCCCGAATGAACTCATCTCATGTGCTAGATTTTTCATGTAATGTCTGGCATAATTTTTGTAAATTGTCTTATTGTTGTAATTCCTTGAAGAAAAAAAAAGGGAATTCAAATCACGGGATTGTCAAAAAAGAAGAAGACGCAAGTGTAGCCTAAAAGAAAAGGGCCCGCTCCTGAAAAAAATAATCAAGACGTCAAAAAACAAAAGGACAAAAATTCAAGACGTCGAGACAAAAAGAAAAAACGGGAGCCGGGAGTAAGAAAAGCGAAGGCTGATCTCACAGAAAATCTCGGGCATTAAAAAGCAAAGTGCCTATCAAAAGCAAGGCCAATGTCCATTCAAACCCTTGTTCCCTTGTAAAGTACTTCCAAATTTTCAATGTACATGTTTGCATTTTTGTAAATCCTCAATGGGTCGACTCGTAAAGAAAAATTCTAGAGGATCCAAATTGTAAAATGTAATCCTCGACTGAATTTATGCCATCTTCAAGCAATGATGGAATCAGCGGAATCAAATCTGGAAGGCCAAGATTGGTGATAAGGCAACAATGATCATCAACATCAAGCCCTTCTCATATACTTTCTGAGCTAAAACGAGCCTTTTCGTTTCTCAGTCCCAAATCCCAACATACGTTACAACCCTTGGAAGTATCTTTTGATTAGGGCATTTGAGTTAACGTAGAGTTAAATGATTTTAAGCATCGCTCGAAGAAATTCGAGCAAGATTATTTCTCTCTCATTTTTGCAGGGTTCTTGACTTGTAAACTCGGAGCAGATGATGAAGATTCTCTTTCAAAAAGCCTTGACTCCACGGAGAGTCCCCTTTTGTGAACCTTTGACCTAGCCCTCATTACGGTTCTAATCAAGACCTCCAGATCGGCTCGGTCGTACCAATTGCGAGATTACTCAGACCCTTGTCGAATACGATGATGGTAAGATTGAGTGATTCTCTTGAATCCTACAGCCAGGGTAAACAACTTTTCTCGAGAGTGAGAAAGCCCTTTTGGACTAAAGTTCCCCATTCAGATTACATTCGAGGCATTCATAATGTAATGACCTCCCTAGGTAGAATTGGTAATGCAAACTTAGCCAAATAGTTTTGCATGAACCAATTGAATTCTAGAATGTACGCTTGTACGTGTTACCTCTAACACTATCTGATAGGTAGTGCATTCCCAATGTTCGAGTTACCTTCTGAGGTCTCGAAATTCATCCGAGGATTATTGAATGAACAAACCCTGCTGGTAAGTGCCCACCAGGCGATCTTCCAAGCTCTCAGGTAACTATATCTTCAACCTGAACCTTTCAAAAGAGTGAATTTTGATGATTGTCAAGGTGCTCGAATCCATTGTGGCACATATGATCACTCAAGTACCCACTTTCTTCAGTGAAGCGTGATTTTTATGAAATACATGTCGCATTAGCATTGGTTTGTCTATGCGCATGATTATACTTCGAGTGAAAAGACAGGTATGACCCAGTCAGCTTGTCCTTCCCTCATCCATTTGCTCAAAGAATCCAGGTAAGTTTTCTAAATCCTTTTCAAATTGACAGCTCTGCTAACTTTAGTTGTCATTTTGATCCTTTCAGTTCACGATCGACCTGCTCTCGTGTTCTTGATCTTTACCCGGTTCACGATCGACCTGCTCTCGTGATACCTTTACCCAAGTCACAATCGACATGCTCTTGTGGTCTTGGTTTTATCTTTATCCAACTCATGATCGACCTGCTCTCATGAGGTTTCTACCCGGTTCACGATCAACCTGCTCTCGTGATACCTTTACCCAAATCACAATCGACGTGCTCTTGTGATCTTGGCACTACATTTCCAGCTCACGGTGACCCGCTAAAACGATGGTGGTCCCGACAGAAATTTTACCG
Organism: Lenwebbia sp. NSW1173648; assembly: GCA_029784005.1. Lineage (NCBI taxonomy): Eukaryota > Viridiplantae > Streptophyta > Magnoliopsida > Myrtales > Myrtaceae > Lenwebbia > Lenwebbia sp. NSW1173648. Next base: position 6,323,621 of record JARCGZ010000002.1, read on the forward strand.
ACTCACGAAGACCCGCTAAAATGATGGTGGTCTCGAGAGACATCTTACTAACTCACGGTGACCCGCTAAAACGATGGTGGTCCCAAGAGAAATTTTACCGACTCACGAAGACCCGCTAAAATGATGGTGGTCTCGAGAGATATTTCTAGCTCATGGCAACCCATTAAAACGATGGTGGTCCCAAGAGACAAAATGGTGTAGCTTGAACCATAACTCAAGCACATTTCATAATCAACATATCTTGCGCTGTCTCGCATCAGAAAGAAATCTCTGATAACAGGTAAGGCCCCAGTACCTTAAGATCCTCATATCCCCAAGAAGGAGCTTGGAAATTAAGGGAATCATCAGCATCACGAAGTGTCTGGTAAAACAGATATTTTACATGCGATCCATGTGCAGGTTTCCATATTCTATTCCGTGGAAGAGAGAAGCCTATGCATGTTTTAATTACAGTCTTGCATTTCATGCATCATCTTTATCTGCATAAAAAATGAGATTAAAACCCCACCCAAAAAATAATCATTCATCAATTGCATTGTCAAAATTTAGGTTCAATCTTGTCTTTGAGCGAAACCTCTGCGAGCCTCCACTCAAAGAGGGGCAGCTGTTGACACCTAAATTCTAACTAACCTTTCTAGTCATTTTTCCATTAAAAAAAAATTTAGAACTAATTTTAGTTCTTGCTAAAAATAATCATGTAATTTTTCATATTTATTCATGCATCGCATTCAAACTAACGGCGGAAGATTCGAGTTTTAAAATGATAGGCGATTGGACTAGGCACGAATTTCGGCGAAGGATTTATCTTTTGAAGGCTCGGACTTAATCAGAAGAAGAAATATTTCCTCAGGGACTGAATTGCAAATACGTAAAACATCAAGGACTAAAGTGCAAATATTCAAAACTTGAGGGACTACTTTGCAAATAACCAAAAGATGGAGTTAGTGGAGAAATTAGAAGGGGAGATGGAGAAAGGAAGATGGAGAAGGGGAGATAGAGAAAGGAAGATGGAGAATGGGAGATAGAGAAAGGAAGATGAAGAAGGGGAGATTGAGAAAGGAAGATGGAGAAATGGAGATGGAGAAAGAGGGATGGGAAAGGAAGATGGAGTTAGTGGAAAAATTAGAAAGGTAGATAGAATAAGGGAGTTATAAAAGGAGAAGATGAGGAGAGTTTTTTGGAAGAGAGTTTTAGGAAGAGCTTTGGGAGAAGAGAGTTTTGGGAGAAGAATTTTTAGAGAAAAGAATCTTTGGAAGAGAGTTGAAGAGGAGCTTTGGGAGAAGAATTTTTGGAGAGAAATTTTTTTTGGAGAAAAGAATCTTTGAGAGAGTTTTCTTGAAAAGCTTTGGGAGAAGAATTTTTGAAGAAGAAGTTCTTGAGAGCTTGAAGAGAGATATAAAAAAAAATCATCAAAGTGACGTGAGAAAACTCTTGTGTGCGAAAGAAGAAAGAGTTTGGTCGAGAGATTTTTCGACCGAGTCTCCCTTGCCAATCCCTTCATCAACACAAAGCCGCAAGTCCATCCCCGTCGTTCGAGCCGTGGTCCAAGGTCCCGATCCACAAGACAATTCAAGATTAGAACTCGGTAGTCAAATCCGCCAAATTAGGTAACGATTCTAATCCTTTTTTTAGAATATTTAAAAACTTTGTTACCTAATTGGTTGGAATCCCGATTAAATCTTCTCGAACATATCATTTCACCATGCTTAAAAATTGCATCTTCCAAAATTAGCATCGTGTAGATAATTGCACGTGCAATCCATCTTGTAAATATTTCGATTAGATTGCATTTTTATTAAACTTTCACAGCATACATTGCATGTAGTTTAATTCTTACATTTTCATAAAAAAGAAAACCCAAAAAATTGCACATTTGGACTTGAAGTGAGAATGTATCAAAATTGCCAAATTAAACTTTTTTCGTGAAGTTGGTACCGAAAGGGCATTAATTAAAAAATTAATGTAATCAAGTTCCCGAATCCTTAATCTCTGGTTCGTAGAAGTAATTTAGTTTTCCCGCTAATTTACTTAGGTTTCTAATCGGCCTACCAAGAAACGATTAGTGGCGACTCCAAGATAAATCTTTGCATGAAATTGAACCTAAGTTGCGATTTGGTAGAACTTGGGAGGGTTCGAGCTAAGTTAATTAATCTAATTAATTAATTTGGCAATCCATTAACCTAAAATTGGGAAAAGCCGATTCTTAGGTCGCGACAATGCGCCTAAACTATATAAAATGCAACGTGAGACATGCGAATTCATGCATGAAATATTTTGACAAAAATATGGTATGAGGATATGATGATACTCGAAAATTTGATGCAATACATGGGAGATAATGCAAAAATATGAAATGGAATTTTGAAAATATGGAATGCAGGATATGATATTCGAAAAAAATATGCCATGAATATGCAATGTATGCATGAGATTTTTTGTATTTTCTTTGGGATTTTCAACCACATGAAGATATGCTTGATTTGATTTTCTTGACTTCATTTCCAAGTTGAACTTAATAAGATGAAGTTTCTAGGAAACTTTATCTTCCTAAAGATTTAATTAGATATAATTTCTAAGAAACCATATCTTACTAAATATTTTTGGGAGTCTTAAGTTCAGATTAATCGAGATATCAAATCAGTCACAGAATATCAATCCAATCAAATAACCATGATACCAATCCAGATACATAGAAACAAATCAAACCCAATCCTCTTATAATTTTCAAAGAAAAGATAGGACAAAATCTAAAATAGGCTTTTTGAAAGGTAACAAACCGGATCTAAATGGCAATAGATCGAGTCGGTTATCTTTCCCGATTTTTCTAAACCGAAGGATCGTTCCCGAATGGCAACGGGAAAGATTATCCAAGTTTAAAATTTTATTGCCTATTAGGAAGACAAATTTCCTAATTTAGATTTAGGGTTTTAATTCAGAAAATTGAGTTAAGATAACAATCAAAATGTATTCCGAATTTTCGATTTCCAAAATTAACGTGCAATATTCTAATTAAGGCAATTGAACATTCTACAATTTTCAGAATAAGCAATTTCAATCAACCAAATCATGCAATCAAATATTTCAAGATTCAAATTACGAAAATACCTAGATTGCAAAATTTCCTTTCCTCGTTTGAACTTGCACGAAAACTTGCACTCCAAGCTTGCACCTTTGAACTGGCTCGGTGGGGTTTGTGGATTGATCGGACCGGGATGGCTTACGATCACAGACTTGCGGACGGCCTCGGTGAGGCTTGAGGTGGTCGTCAGCGGTGATGGCTCGTGGGTTGATTGACTCAATATGACTTCAAGGCGGCTTTGTCGGACCTGCAGGAACATTCGATCGCAGTTTGGCTCGCGAGATAGTGGCGACGGGAGGTAATCTCCTCGGACGTCACTAACCGTTTGTGAGCATGGATGGAGATCTTATGAATACCGCCAAAGAACCTGTAAAAATCACCGTGAAACAAGTAGACCAGAGGCAACAGAAGAGTTCTTATGTTCACCAAGGATTATTAAACTAATATTTATTTGTAAGTGGTGAAAACCAAGAAACTTTTCGAAGTGCGGGCAGTGAAGGAATCTTGACTGAGTTCTCCTTCGCAATCCAATCGTGATCTATTTGTCAAAAGGTTTTCATGCTCTATCATGACAATACTGGAGATAGAGCTAAGGCTACAAGAAATTCAGTCGTGGTTGAAGAGACAACAAGAGCTAGAAAACTGCACTAAGAAAAATAAGAACATGAAAAGTGAAAATCGAAACTCTTCTCGTGCGAGTCCCCGATGTGACCGTCTCTTTGGTGTCACAGGAGGCGGTGGCAGCAGCCGTCGAGGCAAGGTGGTGATGAACTCTGGTCGATGGGCAGTGATGACGGTGAGGGGATCCACGATGGGTGCTTATGGCTAAGGACGGCAATGATGCTCGGCCGAAGAGGACTCGCGGCTGAGGTTACAAACAGCGACCTGATGTCGTCCTGATGCGGCTCGAGAGATCTGCAAAACAAAAGAACTCAGCTCGGTGCGGGGCCACGGCAAGATCGTCTGGTCTCGTCCCTATTCTTCACAATGCGAATTTTCTTTTTCTCTCCAAGTTGTGCCCCTCCTCAATGTGCCGTATATTCTCAATTCTGTGGCCTCCGTGTGACCTCTCCATGTGGCCGTGTGATAAATTGTGGCCTTGAAGTGCCGTGTATTCTATTGTGAGTGGCCTCCCTAAACCCTAAACATAAAGTAGTTTATATAGGCAAAAACCTTGCATGATAAGGGCTTGATCTTTTCTTATTATCACAAAATAATACCCTAAAATCAAATATGACTTCAGATTACATCCTCCAGGGTCAATTTTTGCACAAATTTAGTCCAAAGATTAATCAGAAATTCGGCTGGCCTTATCCCATAGGCATTGCCGAATTCTGCTAGGCCTAGATGAGCTTGACAAAAAATAAATATGCAATGCATGATAGATTATTTTTGGTGAGAATTAATTCTCATTTTTATGCAATATAAGTGAAAAAGAAAAATCAAAATTTAGGTGTCAACAACAAAAGACACCGAATCAAAAGTTCATTATATTCCCAACCATCTTCTATGTTACAATTGTCTTACTATGATGAATTTTGTTCAATTTGTGCAAAATTTAAGTTCTAGGTGAGAATTCCTTTGAATTCTACAACCTATGAACTCCCACTAGAAAGGATGATAAAACTTGATAACCAAATATTTAATGACATCATGCAATAATTGCAATCGTTTAAAAATATTCAGTTATCATCCTTTAATATACATGTTTAAAAAATAAACCATGTCACAAATTTTCCAGACTCATACTTATTATAGACTACTAATTCGTGTAATTTCAAACAATAAAATTAAGGGTGTAAAAACTTGCCATTAAAAATTATCCTAGTAATTAAGAAACCACCTATTCCATATTTTAACACTCCTCACAAGTTTAAATACGAATTCCAATCATGCTCACACAATAATATCGCTAGAAAACAACCAGTAATGCTCTGATACCAAAGTTAAATATTTCACGTAGTCTAAATTCTTAATTTTTTTTTTACTTGCCTCTTGTAGAACAACAGGAAGATTACCGAGGAATATCGGTTTACAACTCTACAAAGGTCTGAATATGATCACAAGGAAATTATTCTTGTTCCACAACACAAATGCCAATTACCTTCTCAAAGAAACAATGGAAGCCCTCTTACATTGGGTTCTATATATTCTACGTTTACTTCATAGGAGAGCATGAGTAGTTTATTAACTTCCCATAGTGTGAATGAGATGGAAAGTAAAAATAAAAATAAAAAATGCTCGCACCTCTCCCCATCGTGGGCGAAAACTGCTCAAACATAACAATTATCATGCGTTGGGTGAAGTTTAGTCGATCTTTCGGACCACATTCAGATACGAATCTGCAATGGGGCCCATTTTAATTCTCCCAAAGACGTGGTACCGGAGAGCACAAGACAGAGATGGTAAAGGACTTCAACATTGGGAAAAGTACCAAAAAGGTCCTAAACTTATTACATTGGTACCAATTCAGTCCTAAACCTTTTTGCATTTGTACCAATTGAGTCCATCGAAATTTTTTTGGCCGGAAATAGCTCACATGGACCCGGCCATCTTACGTGGCATGGCCGGCGTTGACGTGAAAATTTTAAGTAAATATTACAATATTTTTTTAATTTTAGTGGTTTTTCTTTTCTTTTCTTTTCTTTTTATTTTCTTTTCATTTTTTCCGGTGAGGGTCGCGGCCCTTGCCCAGGCCCTTCACGAGGGCCTTCGTACCCTTTCTCAGATCTGGCGAGGGCCTTCACACCCTCGCCCGCGGTTGGTGAGGCCGCGATGACCTCACCTAGGGCAATTACGGCCATGCCAAACTATGAGTGGGCCTTCATGGCCCCTCCGGCCCTGGGCAGGGTGCCCCTCACCCAGATCTAGCGAGGGCTGTGACCCCTCTCCAGAGGCCGATGAGGGCTTGTTGGCCCTTGCTGGACAAAATGAAAGGGGAAAAAAAAATTCAAAAATCTAATTTTTTTTAAAAAAAATTGTGAAAAAAATGTCCACGTCAGCGCCAACCGTGTCATGTAGGATGACTGACATCCACATCACCGATTTTCGATCAAAATTGGCCGGATGGACTGAGTTGGTACAAATGCGAAAGGTTTAGGACTAAATTGGTCCAATTGAAAGGTTTAAGACTGAATTGATACCAATGCAATTCGTTTAGAATTTCTTTGGTACTTTTCCCCTTCAACATATGAAGCATGACGTCTTGAAAATTGATAGTTTGTGTAGGGGCATTTTTGACAATTGACGATATTAGGCTGTGTACTCAGGCCTTATCGATTGATCCAGACCAATTCTAAATCCTGCAAGCAAATGTCAATTTTGGCTACAATTTGATTCGATGGGTTCAAGATTGAAGATGTCAATTCTATAGGGAAGTTGCTCAATGGACTAGTTGTCGATTTTATGGTTGTCGATTGACTACGAAGATGCCGATTCACAAGTTTGTTGTTGACTTTAAGGCTACTAATCGACTACCTAGCAACTGGAGACTGTTCTGGTCGAGTTCCATCGCTATTTGTAGATCTTCTAAGGTGGCTATTCCATATCGAAGGATGATGGACAAATTTAGAGGGGGTTTAATATCAGATACAATACATCTTATCCTAGTTAAATGCATTTATTCCTAGTTATTATGCATTTTAATCGTATTGTCGGTTACGTTACTTGGGTATATGAGTCTTAAGTGTATTGTCGATTTCGAGTCCTAGTTTTTATGAGTCTTTATTATGATATTGGTTTCACAGTCATAATTATGTAAATTAGTCACGAGTCATTTCAATTTCTAAGATTAGTCGTTTTTTTTTGTTTGGTAGGATCCTTCCATAAATAGAGGTGTAGTCTTTTTTTTTTATGGTCGAAAAAAAGATGCCATTCATATATCATAATATTCGAGAAGTACATAGATGGCTTTTGAGTCTAGCAAATTCCAAATAACCACGAAACAAAGCAAAAACTTAAAAACACATAACAAAGCACGGTCTCATTTGTACAAAAGAATACTTGAATTTGATGAATATATGAGATTTTCCTCAAGTGAACGAATTTCTATCTTTAGTTCTTTATCCAATTCCTCTGATGCTTAACGAAAAGTTCTTTATTTTTGGCTGGTGATGTACCTTTAAGCCTTGGTAGTGAATATTACCTATCCCGAAGTTCTTTATCATTTGGCTGGTGGTGTTCCTTTTGGCTTTGCTAGTGAACTTCATCTATCTATATTTTTATCCTTGGCTGGTGGAAGTTCCTTTATGTGTAGGTTGTGATAATTTTATATCAAAATTCTAATTATCGATCAAAACACATCCCGATCACGTGACAAATCTTAGTACTTGATGAGACTTGGTAAACCAATTCCAAAAGTATAAAAACAAAGTCCTAAATCTATTGCATTAGTACCAATTAAGTCTTAAACCTTTCAATTAGACCAATTTAGTCCTAAACCTTTTGTATTTGTGCCAATTCAGTCAATCCAGCCAATTTTGGCTGGAAATTGCCGATGTAGATGCTGACCGTCCTACGTGGCGTGGCTGGCGCTGACGTGGATATTTTTGTTTGATAATATTTTTTAAAAAAATTATTTTTTCTTCGCTTTGGCCACTGGCCGACCGCTAGCCAGCCCTCGCCGGCCGCTACGAGGGCCAATAAGCCCTCAACCGACCCTCTTTTGCCACTGGGCGACGACTAGCCAACCCTCGTTGGCCGCTGCGAGGGCTAGTATGTCCTCGATGGATCTAGGCGAGGGCTACGAAGGCCCAGGCCTTCGAGCCAAAGCCAAAGTGAAAAAAAAGAAAACAAAATATTTTTTAAAAATAATTTATTTTTTTATATAAAATGTGATAAAAAAAATGTTCACGTCAGGCCCGACCATCCAACGTAGCACAATCGGTGTACATGTCAGCGATTTTCAATAAAAATTGGCCGGATTGACTGAATTGTACTAGGGGTGAGCATGGTTTTAGGGTCGAACATGGAACCTGGAATCGAACCAGTAAGGAGCCCGGTTAGGTTTTAAGTTATACAGGGTAGGTTCCAAGTTCTAAAAATTTTGGAACATGTTTCGATGGGCAGGTTCTATGTTACATGTAGGTGTACTTAGAACCTGGAACCTGGAACCTGGGTCCAGGGACAGAGCAACATAGTGTGTTATATCGTTTCCATCTCACTGTGACAGAGATTACACACTGGGTCAGGTACAATTGTTTTTCCATAGATTCTCTTTCGTTGGTAGCGCATTTTGACATGTGCTCCATAGGAAAATTTTCATCTTTGTGCGCGCCTTTAATCTCCAGATAGAGTTCCACAGTGCTTTAGGTGTTTGAGTAGAGGATGAGGGTTGCTCTGCCATTCTCTTTCTTTCTATTTCTTGCATGAGAAGGTTATACCCATTTTTCACTGTATAATGTCCAGCTTTTGTTCCCATCCAAAATAGCTCATCTTTTGCTTCCTGTGGCTTAATTGAAATGGATAGGATTTCCCATTTTGTTTGCTCGTCAAAGAGTTCATCAAGCTTTTGCTCATTCCATCTCTCTTTTGCAACCTCTATCAGCTTTGCTACCTTCTTAGGTTCATTAACATTCGCTAGCCCTCCAATCACTCCTCTCCTCAGCCACTTATCTTCCCTGATATCCACACTCTGCCCATTCCCAATTGACCACATGGTTGAATTTGTTGGAGTTGGGGAATACTTCGGGGACCCTTGTTTCTCACATCGGGTACGCCCACGTGAGCTTAGGGAAACTGAAGTGTTGTCCGACGACATGTGACCCCTGCGCGCGGAATGCGGGGGTTCGGGGGCAGTGCTCCCGACACGGGTGCCCCGCTGCCCGGGTTTGGGCTTTTATTTAAGCTGGCCCGTATGGTGTGGAATTAAGAGATTTCGTATAGGTTTAGGTTTTGGGCCCGTTTTGTGGCATATATATTTTGCTCGTCTTTCTGATCATTGTAACGAGTCGAGCGGCTGTAAACCGAAAATATAGTGAAGTCTCTTTGCAGGACGTAACCCTATTCTGGGGTGAACCTGGGTAATCTCGTGCGTCGTTCAATTTTCTTTGATTTCTGTGTGATCGTTCTGATTCGGTGTGTGGTAAAACCCTTCAGAATTGGCTATGGCTTCCCTTCCAACAAGCAAGCTTTGCCATTCCCAAGATGGTCTTGATCCTTTCTCAGCATCCCAGAATTGCTTTTGACTAAAATAAATGCCCTTCAATACTCTGCTCCATAAAGCGTCTGGGTTTTGAATTAATCTCCAAGCCTATTTGCCTAATATGGCTTTGTTAAAAGTAATCAAGTATCTAAAGCCCATGCCCCCCCTTATCTTTCCTTTTCTTCAAAGTTTCCCACTTTTTCCAGTGTAAACTAGCTTTCGAGTCGCTATTTTTCCACCAAAAAGTTTGTTATTTTCTGCTCTATGGCTTTACAAACAGAAATAGGGATTTTAAATATAGACATGGCATATTGGTTCAATGCTTGAACCACAATTTTCAGCAGAATTTCTTTCCCTGCCTTAGATATCAGTTGTTCCTTCCTGCCCTCCAATTTCATGTTCACTCTCCCCAAAATCTTGGCAAAGATTTGCTTTTTGGATGGACCCCAATTAGATGGGATCCCAAGATATTTCCATGTATGGCCAATCTCCCGGATCCTCAATTCCCTTGCCATGTTATCCCTCAAAGACTGAGGGCACCCTTCTCTAAAAAGGATCCCTGGTTTATTCAGGTTAATTGTTTGTCCAAAAGCATAACAGTATTGATTAAGGACTGCTGAAATATTCTGACACTCTATCAGTGTTCCATTGAAGAAAAATATGGAATCGTCCACAAATAACAAATGGGATAAGGTTGGACAACACCTGTTTAGCTCAATCCCCCTTATGCTCTCATTTTCCACAGCCTCTTTCATTAAAAAAAAAGATAAACAATTTGTGACTACAATGAAGAGATAAGGTGATAAGGGATCTCCTTGTCTAATACCTCTTGTTGGCTTGAAAAAAGGGAGAGGTTCTACATTAAACTTAATGCTGAATTTTACGGTAGAAACACATTGCATTACCCATCCCACCCATTTTTCACAAAAGCCCATCTTCAACAAGCAAGCTTCCAAGAAGTCCCATTCCACTCTATCACACGCCTTTTGCATATCCAATTTGAGGACCACTTGGAATTTTTTTCTTTCTATCTCGGACCCTCAGTTGGTGGAGTACCTCTTGCACAATCATTATGTTGTATTGTATTTTCCTTCCTTTTACAAATGCACTCTATTCCTCAGAAATCAAGTCAGGTAGCAAGGTCTTTAACCTGTTAGCCATAATTTTTGAGATAATCTTGTACGCAAAATTGCAAAGGCTAATAGGGCGGAATTACTCAAGTTCTGCTGGGTTGGGGTTTTTTGGTACTAGGGAGATGTAAGTTCTGTTCAAAGCTGGTTCCATGATTCCACACAATAAAAAATTCTTGATCGCTAAGAAGAAATCATGTTTTATAACATCCCAGTGGCTTTTGAAGAACATCCCATTCAAACCGTTTGGTCCGAGAGCTTTAGTCACTCCTAATTGGAAAACAGTTGTTTTAACCTCCTCCATTGTCACCTCTGCCACTAGAGAATCATTTGCTTCATCTGCAACACTACTGGGGTACTGATTCCGTATGGGCAATAAGTTCCTTTGTGATGTGGAGAGTATTAGTAGTGCGTTTTTTAACCGATTGGACAGGCAGAAATCCCAACGAAAGTCGAAGGGAGGATGATGCACCTAGGACCGGCAGACTTGAAAATTGACGACTTTGGAACTCAAATTCGGTCGGTTGAAGCGAAACGGCCTCCTGATCAATTCTCACACCTTTAGCTGTCAGTAAAGATGAATTTTGGCGATTCGGGATCGTTTAGTTGGATTTTTCAATTTTTCTTTATTTTTATTTTATTTTTGGCCTTTATTTTACTACTAGTGGAAATTTTGTAATTTTGGGTCTGTTTAGAGTTCTAGTAGGGTTAAGGTTAACACCTCATATAAAAGGTGTTTATTCGTGTTTGAGAAAGACAAAATTTTTGATATTGAATTTTTGAGAATTCCTAGTACGCTTTTTTGCGTGTTATCATTTGCGCTGCGTCAGGTGGTATCAAAGCATATGGCGACTGGCGGAAGAAGCGGTGGTCTTCGTGACGATGATCAGGAGACTGGAGCCCCGATCCTTGGGGACGATGCGCTGCAACATTTGGAGCAGCGTTTAACGGAACACCTAGATCAACGAATTGATCACAGACTTCATCGCATCGAAGAATGATTTGATAAAATAGTAGATCGATTTGAAGCTCTCGGCGTTGATGTGAACCGGAATAGGCAACATGGCAGAAGGCTGGGTGCAGATGTTGCTCGTGGTGACCCTGTCGATAGACCTGTTCCTGTCCGCAGGCAGAATAATCCTTTCTTTTCAGAGAGTTCGGAAGAAGAGGAAGACGAATTTGCTGACGAAGAGCGTGTTGGCTATAGAGGCAGACATCGCTATGGGAGATTCCAGAGGGGATATGATGGAAGACGACGTTATGATGATCGTGAAGGTAACGACTTTAAATTAAAAGTTGATATACCTTATTTTAATGGAGGTTTGGGAATAGAAGATTTTCTGGATTAGATTGCTGATATTGGTAAATTCTTCGATTATATGGAGACCCCTAGTGAGAAACGGGTGTGATTAGTGGCCTGTAGATTGAAGGGGGTACGTTTGCATGGTGGGAGAGATTACAGAATAGGAAGGATCGAGAAGGAAAAGAGAGAGTTCTAACTTGGCACGGAATGAAGAGGCTGCTGAAGCAGGTGTTCCTTCCACCTGACTATGAGCAGATTATGTTCCAGCAGTACCAACGTTGTCAGCAGGGTAATCGAACTATACATGAGTATACGGTAGAATTTATGAGATTGGTGGAGCGAAATAATCTGTTAGAGACGGAGGGACAGCAGGTGGCTAGATATCTCGATGGGTTGAAACCCTTCATTCGAGATAAAATCGGAGTGCAGGTTCTACGGAATCTATCTAAAGCAAAAAAAAAATATGGCAATGAAGGAAGAACTGATGCTGCAAGAAAGGGGTAGAAGGGGCAGCTATGAAAATTTTAGAGATAATAGTGCCAGCAGTTCGATAGGGAAGAGCGGGTCCAATAATCGCTCTAACATGGAGCGACGTCTGAAAGATAAGGCGATAGGGAAGCATCCTATGAATGAGGTGAAGGACAAGGGGACGCAAGCATAGAGAACTGCGAACCCGAATCCTTATGCTAAACCGACGGCGATAAAGTGTTACAGGTGTAATCAGCCAGGGTACCGATCTAATGAATGCCCTCAGAGGAAGACAGTAAACATGGCAGCAGGAGAAGATGCGGAAGATGAATATTGCTGTGAATCAGATGGTGAGGAAGGAGATTTTGACGATGAGGAAGAGGGGGAAATAAATTGCATAGTGCGCAGGATGATGTTAGCCCCAAAGCAAGAAGATGATTCGCAGCGCCATCAATTGTTCCGAACCATGTGCACCATTCTGGGTAAAATCTTTGCTGTGGTCATTAATAGTGGTAGCATGGAGAATATTATCGGGAAGGAGACAATAAAGAAGCTGGGGATACCTGTGGAGAAACATCCTAACCCATATACATTATGATGGATTAAATCTGGAGTGGACAGCATTTAGGTGACTGAACGATGTCAAATTCCATTCTCTATTAGTAAGTATCATGATGAGCTATATTGCGATGTGGTAGACATTGATGTATGTCATGTGTTGTTTGGAAGGCCGTGGCAATTGACGTAGATGCACAGCATTTGGGGAGGAGCAATCAGTATAATCTAGTGAAGGGTGGAGTGAAGTACACGTTGCTGCCACTGAAGAGCAAGGGAAAGCAGGCTGCTGAGAATAATTTCCTTACCCTTACAAGGAAATTTGAAGCTGAGGTTAAGGAGACCCGACAGATTCACGCGCTAATAGTGAAACAGACATTCGAGACAGAGGCTGAATTACAAGTGGAGGAGCAACCCGAATCAGCTAAGCCTTTATTGAAGGAGTTTGGTGAACTGATGCCCGAGGAGATTCCAGATGGGTTGCCGCCCATGCGCGATATTCAGCACCATATAGAATTAATTCCTGGTGCTAGTCTACCTAATCTACCGCACTATAGGATGAATCCTAAGGAGAGCGAGATTCTAAAAGAGAAGGTGGATGAGTTGCTGCAAAAGGGGTATATTCAAAACAGTATGAGCCCTTGTGTTGTTCCTTCTTTGTTAACTCCTAAGAAAGATGGGAGTTGGAGGATGTGTGTAGACAGCAGAGCCATCAATAGAATAACCGTGGGCTACAAGTTTCCAATTCCGAGATTGGATGACATGCTGGATAGGTTGCATGGTGCTAAGTGGTTCTTGAAGCTGGATTTGAAAAATGGGTATCGTCGGATTCGTATTCGGCTAGGAGATGAGTGGAAGACAGCTTTCAAGACAAAAGAGGGGTTGTACGAGTGGTTAGTGATGCCGTTCGGACTTTCTAATGCTCCGAGCACCTTCATGAGGCTTATGAATCAAGTTCTGAAATCTTTCATTGGCAAATTCGTTGTAGTTTATTTTGATGACATCCTGATTTATAGCAATACCGAGGACGACCACTTGATGCACTTGAGGGAGGTGTTGACAGCATTGCAGGCCAATAAGCTGTATATAAATCTTAAGAAGTGCAGTTTTTTAACTAACAAGCTGCTTTTCTTGGGATTTATTATTACTGCTGAGGGAATAGAGGTGGATGAGACGAGGGTGAAAGCAATCAGGGTGTGGACTACACCTAAAACAGTTTCGGAAGTTCGAAGTTTCCATGGGTTAGCTACTTTTTACAAGCGATTTATCAAAATTTTTAGTACTATCGCAGTCCCAATTACAGAATGTATGAAGAAAGGGAAATTTCTATGGGGAGAGAAAGCCGAGAATAGTTTTGCTATTCTAAAGGAGAAATTGTGTACTACGCCAGTTCTTGCCTTACCAAATTTTGATAAGCTGTTTGAGGTAGATTGTGATGCCAGTGGAGTGGGTATAGGAGCTATTTTGTCTCAGGAACGTAGACCAGTTTGCTATTTCAGTGAGAACCTTAGTGAAGCAAGGCAGAAATGGAGCACTTATGATAAAGAACTTTATTATGTTGTAAGGGCTTTGAAGACGTGGGAGCACTATTTGATTGGTAAAGAATTCGTACTCTATTCTGATCATGAAATTTTGAAGTATTTGAATAGTCAGAAGAGGATCAGTAAGGATATGCATGCGCGTTGGTGTCAGTTCTTACAAAAATTCCCTTTCAGATTACAGCATAAATCAGGTGTGCATAATGTCGTAGCAGATGCGTTGAGCAGGAGAGCTGGCTTATTGATTACACTGAGTCAGGACATTCTGGGGTTCGAGCAGCTGAAAGACTGTTATGCAGGCGATAATGATTTTGGGCAGATTTGGGAGACGTGTGCTGCCGGTCAACCTGTGTAGGAGTTCTATATTCTGGATGGTTATCTGATGTGTGGCAATCAGCTTTGCCTTCCTCGGACATCATTACGAGAGAAGGTAATTCGTGATTTACATGATAGTGGGTTAGCTGCACATCTGGGACATGACAAAACTATTCCTGTAGTTGGGGAACGATTTTACTGGCTCCAATTGCGTAGAGATGTCAGCAGGTATGTCCAGAAGTGTTATGTTTGCTAGACTGCTAAGGGGCAGTCTAAAAATACGGGTCAGTATATGCTTCTGCCTGTCCTAGAAAATATATGGGAAGATCTGTCTATGGATTTTGTGCTTAGTTTGCCACGAACCCAAAGAGGTGTGGATTCTGTTTTTGTTGTGGTTGACAAGTTTTCCAAGATGGCGCACTTCATTCCTTGCAGGAAGACTTCTGATGCAGTAAATGTGGCCAGATTATTCTTTAAGGAAGTGGTTCGTTTGCATGGCGTCCCTAAGTCTATTACCTCGGATAGGGACAACAAATTCCTGAGGCATTTTTGGCGGACCTTGTTGAAGCTATTTGATTCATCTTTGAACTTCAATAGCACTGCTCACCTGCAGACTGATGGGCAGACAGAGGTGGTCAATAGAACTCTGGCTAATTTAATTCGAAGTATTTGTGGTGACAAACCGAAGCAGTGGGACATTGCTTTATCGCAAGCAATGTATTTATATACAGCTTATTGGCCTGCAATGTTGTCAACACCTCCCTCAAGTGCATCAAGTGGTCCTCCTCGGTCTTGCTATAAATCGGGATGTCATCAAAATAAACTACAACGAATTTGCCAATGAGGTGTCTTCCGAACTCTTTGAAAATAAAGGATTATTCTGCCTGCGGACAGGAATAGGTCTATCGACAGGGTCACCACGAGCAATATCTGCACCCGGCCTTCTGCCGTGCTGCCTATTCCGGTTCACATCAACGCCGAGAGCTTCAAATCGATCTACTATTTCATCAAATCGTTCTTCGATGCGATAAAGTCTGTGATCAATTCGTTGATCTAGGTGTTCCGTTAAACGCTGCTCCAAACATTGCAACGCATCATCCCCAAGGATCGGGGTTCCAATCTCCTGATCATCGTCACGAAGACCACCGCTTCTTCCGCCAGTCGCCATAGGCTCTGATACCACCTGATGCAGCGCAAACGATAACACGCAAAAAAGCTTACTAGGAATTCTCAAAAATCAATATCAAAAATTCTGTCGTTCTCAAACACGAATAAACACCTTTTATATGATGTGTTAACCCTAACCCTACTAGGACTCTAAACAGCAAACCCAAAATTACAAAACTGCCATTAGTAGTAAAATAAAGGCAAAAAATAAAATAAAAGATAAAGAAAAATTGAAAAATCCAACTAAACGACCCCGAATCGCCAAAATTCATCTTTAGTCACGGCCAAAGGCGATGAGAATTGATCAGGAGGCCGTTTCGCTTCAACCAACCGAATTTGAGTTCCAAAGTCGTCAATTTCGAGTCCGTCAGTCCTAGGTGCATCTTCCTCCCTTTGACTTCCATTGGGATTTCTTCCTGTCCAATCGGTCCAAAAATGCAGTACTAATACTCTCCACATCACTTTGACCTACAGTGGTGTACAGCTCAGAAAAATAATTCATCGTCATCAACTGAAGCTATATTTTTATCCCTTATCCATTCACCTTTAGGGGATTTCAACATTGAGATTCTATTTCTTTATCTCCTCTGAATTGTTGATGCATGAAAAAATTTCGTGTCCCCCCCCCCCCCCCCCCATTCTCGATCTCGTCCCCCAATACATTTCCTCTCGTCTCCAAAGCATTTCAATCTCCTCTTTAATGCTCAGGGATATGTTTTTGTCATAAGGGACATGAGTTCTATTTGTAATTTCCAGCAAATCCTTCTTTAAAGACTCGATTTTGCGATGGCTATTTGAGAACTTCTTTTTACTCCAAATGGTCAAAGCCCTAGTTACCGCCTGTATTTTCACCAATAAGCTTGCATTTTCCAGGTAGGGGAACCGCCATGCCTCTTTAATGACATTCCTACGCTCGGTTTCTTCATTCCAAAAAGCTTCGAAGCGAAATTCTCTTCTTCTACGCACATCTTCAGTCGAGCAATCCAGTAAAAGAGGACTATGGTCGGAGCCAATGGCCAAGAGTGCATAAGCCTCCGCTTCCGGAAATAGAAGTCTACATTCTAAGTTGCATAACACCATCCAGTTTTTCCTTCACAAAATTTTCCCCTTCCCGATTGTTCGCTCGTGTATGCACATCCTTTACAATCAATCTCCATGAGAGCACAGTCATCTAGGCATTCTCAGAAAGCATTTATCCGATATTGGTTCGTCAAGCGTTTTCCCACTTTCTCCCAATGGTTTAGAACTTCGTTGAAATCCCCTAAACATAACCACGGAGAGGAATCTGACAAACTTAATTGTCTCAGCCTATCCCGTAATTTGACCCTCTCCTGGAACACATTTGGTGCATGAACCAAAGTGATTCTCATTCTTTTTTTTGCTGTCCACTTCCGTGCAAATCAGATCTATATACTGCTGTGAGGCCTCCTCAATGTTAATAACAACTGAATCATTCGACAAAATAGCCATTCCCCCCACTATACCCGTCGGATTCACCACACAAAACAGCCATTCCCCCCCCGCTATCCCCGTTGGATTCACCACAAACCTGCTTTGTAATTTAAGTCACTTTTGCACTCGATCTAGCACACTTTCTTGGTTCTTAGTCTCCATCAGAAGTACCAGATTGGGCCTATCTTGAGCCACCATGGCTCGAAGTGCTTGAACTGTCAAGGGGTTGCCCAACTCTCGACAGTTCCAACACAAAACTTTCATTTGTAACCTGGCAATTGTGTGTGAAACAGTTGTTTTTTTTTTTTTACATTGATCTCCACAAATAAGCAAGTTTTTGTCGTAGCTAGTGCCGGTGTCTTTGTACAGATACAAATATGTGAGAAAAAGAAGATCATTTTAACTTAACCAAAACACCCTCGGACAACCAAAATTTCACTTTTCGATTAGTGAGAAAAAGACCTGCCTATTCCCACCATTAGTATCTTCTCTCTCCTACGATAGTGGCAATTATCAAGTGAACCATATATGTGGACCAAAATGACTGTGGATTACTATTATTGTGAGTCTAATGTGGGTCCCATATTGATTAAGACATTTATATAAAGGGTTTTTGTTAACAAGTCCCACCAAGACACTTGTTAAGCACCTAATAAAAAAAGATTGACTTTTCTAACGGATCGTCTCTCTCGTGTTACGTGAAAAAAATTGTCAAAAAAAAATCCTAAAATTACTTTTGGTGGTTCGGATATGAGTTCGGATAGGATAATGTTATCCTAACCGATGTTTGGTAACGTTTTTCAGACCGGATACATTCACATAAAATGTCGGATAAGAAATCCGACGTAGGGGGTGAGATAAATCCGGATTGGATATAAAATTTTAAAAATTTACTTAACAATTTCCACGCACGAGGAAAATCCCACCTAAGGCAAGACTCACCGTTCTTGGTGTTTCTCACTGGTGGCACCCCACCACCAATCCGGCGCCTGTCCACTGTGACCAGGAGTCTAGTGAAGTATCTACAGTGACTGTGGAAGGTGAGACACAACACTACAAACGCTGCAAGGGGTATGAGACAGCCGCTGTAAAAAATATTTAGGATTGAATTGGCACAAATACAAAAAAAATTAGGATTGAATGGGCAAAAATGTAATAGATTTAGGATTTTTTTGATAAATTTCCCTGTTATGTGTAATTAGTGCATTAATAAATTAAAAAAAAAAATTTCTAGTGAGTATGTTTAACGAGTACCCCTCAAAAAACATTCATTTTTTTCTTTATAGAGGACTGCTAGCCGAGGAAATGATATCATTTTAACGTACCGAAACATTTTGACCCAAAAAAAAAAAGTACCAAAACACCCTTGAACAACCCCAAATTTGGCTTTTCAATTAGTGAGAAAAAGACTCGCCTATTCCAACCTTTTGTCTCCTTTGCGATAGTAGCTTTTATCTAGTGGACCAATTACATGTGCTAAATGATTCTGGATAATACAAATTTTGAGTCGGCATTTATGTTAAGATTTTGGTAACGACTTCACTCGAAGCACTTGTTAACTACAAGATGAATACTAGACCATAGAGCATATCAGATTTGCTTGTGCATGAAATAATTTCTCATCAAGGAGGTCACTCGAGGGTGTTTCCACTGTGCCGTGCCCCAAACAATGCCAAAGCTATTATGGACTGGAATGACCTTTCGATTGGGCACGTGTATTGATCACTGTTGGATCACTGTTGGCCAATTTAACCAACATGTGGATCACAAATTATTGAACGAGTGGACCCACAATAATTTTTAATTATTTATTATATTTTTTTGTGGCCATGAACGAGTGAACCCCACTAGTCATGGCCATAGTTCATGAACCGGCGGTTCCAGTTCCAATTTAGGGAGAATCGGAACCGAGCCCTTAAGTGGCGGTTCCGGTTCCGATTTTGAACCGCCGGTTCTGGGGCCCGTTCAAGTTCAAAACCGAAAATGGAACCTCCGGTTTCAGTTACGATTTTTAAGTTTAAAAATTGAATTGTAATGAATTTGTAATAAAATTGTAATCAAATTATCAACTAATGAATTATGAAAAAAAAAAAAAATTTATCCCCATTTTTTCACGGTTCTGAACCGGGCCCGGTTCAAGGTTTGAAGAAACCGGAACCAGGCCTTATGCCATGGGCCGGTTTCGGGTTTGACCCGGGCCGGTTCTGGGCTCAAACCGGCCCGTGGCCATGACTACCCATGAACTCATGATATCGTGATATCCTACAATCAGCGAGGTGATATCGTGTGAAGTCCCTCATTGGATCAGAAACTTTTTGACTTTCAAGCCTAAAATATAACAGAAACAGCGGGTCCATAATGTAATGATACAAGGGATTGGTATGCTTTTCTGCTTTAACCGAGTGAAAACTCAATGACTGTGGGGATCTCCAACCACAAATACTGCACCGACAAGGCCCATAAGAAATGTTGCAGTTTTCTTCTGTGGTCCATGCAAAAGATATCGTCCGATATAACTGACGTTTTCTGGCAAATTTCTTGAAACAGTCAAATGTGGTTGAGAATAGTGTCTGAGCTGTTAAGTGGTTTGATTATGCTTAGATTCTTGACGGGCAAAGTGATACTTCATGATATGCCCTAACCTTTTTGTTCTTTGGTTAATATGGCAGTTTGGTCAACAGGGCTCAGTAAATTACGTCAATGCGCATCAATGAAATGCGCATCAATGAATTACATTAGTTCTTTTTCAGGTAACTTTTTACTCCATATTTCCTTGCCTCCCCCATTCTCTAGCAGACGCCCCATGCGCACTAGGACTGGATTTGCTTGTGCTCTGCTTTTGTGTGTTTGCTATCTTTTATCAAGAGAAGGTGACATGACGCGCAGTATGGACAAACTTGTGATGAAGGAACTGACATTGGAAGAAGTTACTATCAATACAGTTGGACTTGTTAACTAGACTGTTTTGGGTATCCTATTGGTGTGGAAGCCAATCGTCCACACAATTTTGATGTTAAATGTAATTTATCGTGTGAGTTGCAAATAGAGCTCTCTTTGGATAAACACATGAAGTGGATAAGAGACACTATCACAGTTCATTCCCAACCAACCTGCAAATTTACTGCTCGTTCTGTTTTATATGTATTTGCAATGCTTACTACATCCATTCCGGTGATTATCCAACATAGTGTCGCGACCTAAAAATTCCGGGGAAATTTCGGGTTAATGGATTACTAGATTAATTAAATGAATTAACCAACCTAGTCCGAGCTCTCCCAAGCTCTACCAATTCGCAACTTAGGTTTATGTTCACATGATTTAAATTTTGGAGCCGCCACTAATCTTTTCTTGGTAGGTAGATTAGATACCTAAATAAAGTATCGGGAGAATACTTTATTTTCTGCTAACCAGAGATTTAAGTTCGGGGACTTGATTATGTTAATTTTCCAATTAACACCCTTTCGGTACCATTCTTGTGAAGATTTCTTGAATTGGCAAATTCAATTGATTGAACTTTGGAAACCAAGGTGCAATTATGTTTTTGGTTTTTTTCTTGATTTAATGCATGCTATGCAAATGCATGAATGCAACTATGATGTGAAACTATATGACAAGGAAATAATCATGCATGATGACTTTAGAAAAGAAAATCAAATTTTAATGCAAGAAAAATATGAATTCTAACCTAAATGACATGCGACATGATTTCTTAACCTATATGACATGCAAATGATGATATTGAGAAAATGGATTTTGACGCACAAAAACGTGAATTCTAACTACATGACATGTAATATGAAATCCATCCTACATGACATGCGACATGATTTAATTAAACTACATGACGAGCAAGAGTATTCTACCATGACATGCGAAATTTGAGGGTTTTATTCTAGCTTAAATGACATGCAAATTAAAATAGCAAAGCTAAAACTGTGTTCTAAATGACATGAGAATGCATGGATGATGAGACACAATGCATGACATGGAAATATGTATGAACTATACTATATGAAATGCACATGAATGACATTTTTTGGTATTTTT
The DNA here is from genome assembly GCA_029784005.1 of Lenwebbia sp. NSW1173648. Classification (NCBI taxonomy): domain Eukaryota; kingdom Viridiplantae; phylum Streptophyta; class Magnoliopsida; order Myrtales; family Myrtaceae; genus Lenwebbia; species Lenwebbia sp. NSW1173648. The sequence continues at coordinate 6,344,817 of JARCGZ010000002.1, forward strand.
TATGTTATTTATGAAAAAAGGGGAATCAAATACTAATATAATGAACCTTGAGCATAGTACACCTTAATATCCGAAATTTTCGATGAATTCGCTTCGTACCCAAAGTTTAGGGTCGGAAGGGAATTTATTCACGTCGTACCCCGGGGTGGGGTCGGATGGTGAATTTAAATATTATGAAATTGGTCGGTCCGGTCCCAAAGTTATGGGATGAGACGGACAATTTCATCGTGCAGATGACGTCGTACTTCGAGGGTGAAGTCGGATGGCCATGCACAAATTCCGAGGGACAAAGGCACAAGGAAGCATGTACTATACTCAAGGTCGATTACAAAAAATATTTGACTTTAGACTATAGTATAAAAAAGGAAAATGAATTTTCGGCCAACTAGAGGGAATTGCCGAATTATAAAGGGCAAGATTGCCCTATCCACAAAGGATCACATCTTGTTCAAATTAAGAAAATTATCTTATGAGATTTTCAAAATGTTCTAGATAATCATCCAATTTGGAAAGATATGTTCAATCAGAGCAAAGGTTTATCCACAATATGCAAAGATATGTTCAGGATTTAGATTGCTTCAAAATTTGCAATATTCAGAATATGCAAGATATCCTAAATTAAGAAAGAGAATATTAAACTTCAAGATAGAAAATATACCTTATCTTCCGAGAAGGTTCTTTCCTAATTTGGATTTTTAACCAAAAAATTGCAGCCCAAGATTTGCACTCCACAGACCGGCTCGGTGGTGTTCTCGTGCGGACCAAGGAGGTCGGTGAAAGCAGTTTTGTGCTCCCGTCAAGGCTCGTCGACAACTGGCGGCGACGATCGGCGGCGGCTGGCGATGAGCGGCGACGGCGGTTTCGGGCGAGCGGCGGTGGCGGTCCGGCGGAAAATTCCGGCGAACGGTCCTACGGACTCCTCTCGACGCTTCGGATACAACCACGGTGTCGGTTTTTGAAGGCGACACCCGGAGGACGATGAACGACGGCTGGACAGCAGCTGTTCTAGTGGCCAAACGACGACGACGGTCACGGTGAGCGAACGGCAAGCTTGGCGGAGCTTGAAACGAGGCGGAACGCGCCGGTTCTCCACGACCAGCCTCTGTTCTGACCAAACCCACGAAATTACAGCCACTTCCTGGACAAGTAGTCCTCAGATCCTCGTAGTCCTTGATCTTACGGTCGCGTGGGCGAAAACGGAGCTCGATTCGCCCTCCGGACGAGCTCAAACGAGCGATTCCAAGTCGGGCGCGCATTGAAAAACGGGATTGACAGGCTCTCGGGTTTGGGGCTGGTTCGGACAAATGGGACCTCCAATGGACGAGCTACCACTTGGAACTTGTAAAGGAGAGGCTGAGGGTGATTTAGGTGGTCGGAAACCGGCTCGGAGGTGGCCGGAGGCGGGGCTCGAGCAGGACGAAACAGACGGCAGAAACTGGTCGGGCAGGGTCGGTCAGCGACCTTTGCTCACTCAAACCGCTCTACCCAAAGAACGGCTGCGACAAATTGAGCTCACAATATATCATTAGAACGGGAAGAGAATAAGGTTTCTATTGATGGGTGGAACGTCTCCATCCGACGTCGGATGACAAAGTTATGGCCGAAACAGTGGAGGGCTGCGGTGATGAGTGCTTGATCGGCCCGGTGAGCGAGCCGAGCGAGAGTGCTCTCTTCTCCTTCGTGCAACTTTTTTTTTTCTTTCCTCCCCGGCCTTCTCCTCTCAAGAGAACCTTCCTCTTTGCCCTTTGCCTCTCCACTATCAAAGTGGCCTCCCCACTATCAAAGTGGCATCTCCACTATCAAAGTGGCCTTTGTTGCTCCTTCCACTTTGTTCTGCTCTTGAGGCCATGCGTATTCTGGCTTCACCGGATGAGGACTTCGTGCTCGCCTGAACAGAGCTGGTTCTCGGCCAGAACAAAGCTGGACAGTAGCTCGGGATGGCTGTTCGGGTGTACGACTCGTGGACAGCTGCATGTGGATAGCGATAGTGGGGCGCTAGTTGAATAAGTGTTTGCAATGGGGGTTGCCGAATCTATCATTGGGAGGAGCTGGACGCGGCAGGTTGGACTTCAACACCTGGACTTCCACTGAAAGATATGGTCAAAGAATGTAACTTTGACAACAGGCTGCAAGATAAAAACTTTCTAGATGAAAGTAGCGGCTGATCTTCTGGGTGCTTGCCGCAAAGCAGGAACGGCACCGTCGATCGCGGACAAGGCTGGCACAGCAGCTTGGATCGCCGATGCGGGGCTATGGGTCGAGGATCACCTTTTCGGTTCGTGAAGCAGAGTCGCGTGGTCGGGGTACAAATAAGCCGGCCCAATTCAGTATGCAAAATGCGATGCAATGCAGAGAAAATAAAATATGCAATGCCTGAGGAAATATTTTTGGCGAGAATTAATTCTCATTTTATAAATGATTTAAAGAAAAATCAAAATTTAGGTGTCAACAGTTGCCCCTCTTTGAGTGAAGGCTCACAGAGGTTTTGCTCAAAGACAATATTGAACCTAAATTTTGACAATGCAAATAATGAATGATAATTTTTTGGTGGGGTTTTAATCCCATTTTCAATGCAGATAAAGATGATGTATGAAATGCAGGACTGTAATTAAACACGTGTTAAGACTTCTTTTTTCCATGAAATAGAATAGGAAGACCTACACTTGGATCGCATATGAAATACCTCTTTTACCAGACATTTCGTAATGCTGATGATTCCCCTGATTTCCAAGCTCCTTCTTAGGGATACAAGGATCTTAAGGTACTGGGGCCCATCTGTTACCAGAACTCTCATTCTGATGCGAGACGGCGCAATATCTGTAATGGATTTTCCGATATCACGAGAGCGTATACATTGCGAATCGGAAGAAGGGATCAAGATCGCAAGAGCGCATCATTGCAATTTGATAGAAGTACCAAAACCATAAGAGCGCATCATTATGATTAGGTAAAAGGGACCAGGATCACAAGAGCGTATCATTGTGATTTGATAAAAGTACCAGAACCATAAGAGCGCATCATTATGATTAGGTAAAAGGGACCAAGACCATGAGAGCGCATCATCATGATTTGGCAAAAGGGACCAAGATCACAAGAGCGTATACATTGTGATTTGGTAAAAGGATCAAGATTGCAAGAGCGCATACATTGCAATTTGATAAAGATACCAAAACCATAAGAGCGTATCATTATGATTTGGTAAGGTAAAGGTCATGAGAGCGCATACATCATGATTCGATACCATCAAGGCTAAATAGCATAAACATGAGGATTGTATTACCGAGATGAATCGATAAATACGAAAAGGATGTGTCGCTTGAACCTAATCAACGCAAACACAAGATGTCAAAATGACAACCTAAATGTGTAAGGCTGTCAATTCGAAAAAGGGTTCAGGAAACTTACTTGGATTTTCTGGGCGAACGGTCAAGGAATGGACAAGCTAACTGTGTCATACCTGTCTTTTCACTTGAAATAGAGATTGAAGCAAATCCGTGCATGAAAACAATGCAACATTATATGCCAATAAATCTTGGTGAGCTTTTGCTTGCATTATAAAGCTTCACTAGGGAATTTCATCAATAAGGAAATCTGTTTGATCCTTTTGATAAAATCAACATTGAATGAGGAACTTTCAGTCAGAAAGGACTTTCACTCACTCTCATGAAATGGCTTTTGAAACCCGACCATTGATGCGGGTATGAGAATCACTCAGAACTGCGATCATCATGCTCGACGAGGGTCTGAGTATTCTCGCAATTAGTATGACCAGACCAATCTAAGAGGTTTTTGCAAGGACTGCAATTCAGGCTCGGTCAAAGGTTTAACAAAGGGGACTCATGTGAGTCATTTGAATTTGAATAGTATCATCAGCCTTATCAAGTTTACAAGTCAGGAAACCTGCAAAATGAGATAAAATGATCTTGCTCGCACTTCTCTGAGCAATATTTATAAACATTTGAAATCCTTCGTCAACTCAAGTGCCCTAATCTGAAGAGGCTTCGGGTATGGGTTGTAACGTAGGTGCGGGTAGGCTTGAAATGAAAGGCCTATTTTCAATCTAGAGGGATTGATTGTGAGGGAATTGGTGATCACCCATTCTCAATGCTTTTGCCACTGATTCCTACTCTGGCGAATGTTCGGCAAATTTTCTTTATGAATGATCTTTCTTGAGAAGGATTTTTGTGATCTCAGCTAGGGCTCTCCTTTCTTTTTCTTTTTTTTCTTTTTTTTTTCTTCTTTTTTTTTTCTTCTTTTTTTTTTCAAGAGAGACTTTGCTCTTTCGAGAGAGGCTTTAATGCTCCTTTTCCATCCCCTTTTCTTCTTCTTTCGAGAGATATTTGAGAGGGAAATAGGACATCGCTTGATGAAGTCCTTTTGCACACTTTCTTTGATGGATTTCTTTCTGACCCTCCATTTGCCCCATAGTCACTTCATACTTCATTCGTCTCGACGCTTTGAGACGGTCCCTTTAATTCATCATGGGGAAGATCATCAATTGGTTTGAAATGAATCCACCGCTCAAACTGGGTAAGCAAAGGGTATGGCGTGTAGGGATATAGAAAGAAATGCTCTTCGTCATGTTTAAGGCACTTGAGCTAACACAAGATTCGCATGCAATAAAGACACTCGAAGATTGATGCAAGTGAGAGCAAGAAAATTTTAACCATTTGAATTTTCTGGTAATTGCCCCAGTGTGGGGTTGTTCCTGACAGGGGTTAGAAACGAAGCTCCGCTCAAATGGGTTAAGCAAAGGATAACCTGTAGTGTGTAGATAGAGGAAATGAATGCCTCCCATCTTTTGGTCATCATACTTTTTGCGAGAAAATCCTTTACCTTGTTAGCACGGAATTTTGCAACTTAGCTCACACTGAGGATAAGTATTCAGGATGTGTATGGAAACGGCTCGTCTTTCATCATTCTGACGTTTCTCATTCAACAGATGGCCTGATCAAAAATTCTTTCTCAACATCATGTACAAAATTTTGCAAAATGTGAGCTCCTTTCAAGCATGCTAAGCATGCTCAAATTCATTTTTTGTGGAAACACCCCTTTTCACTTTGAGCTCACTACATGAGTGCTTTGTAATTTCCCCTTACCGGCTCCACCGCTTGGTGGCAAATGAGTGAATGAATTTGTAGCCATCAAGGTTTTGGAATCGCCCAAGGTCTTAGTCTCGTTCGGTCGGGCATTCTCATCTTCTTCTGCAAAAAAGAAAGTGAAAAAAGCTTTTTATTATTGATTTACAATATTTACATCATTCACTAACCTCGGGGATCGAACCCGGGTTGTTTCGGACCACTGTCACTCCCTCATGCCACCAGACTGCGATGTAGTTGGCATTCGTGGGGTGCCGTACTTTTAGTTAAGTGTTGGCCTGGAAACGGCATGTCCTTCCACGTCATATCAAATGGTTTCATTTTCCACTATTCTCGTGGCGGTTGACAACCCCTGTCGAGAATGGTATGAACTCGAATTAGAATCGAAATGATTAAGGGTAAATCGAAAATGATACAGGGTTACCCTTTTCAAGCTTGCTCGCGCTTTTCACTAATCTCGTGGCGGTTGACAACCCCTGTCGAGAATGGTATGAACTCGCATTAGAATCGAAATGATTAAGGGTAAATCGAGAACGATACAGGGTTACCCTTTTCAAGCTTGCTCGTGCTTTTCACTCGCAATTTCCCTCCTTGAGGTCATTCAAAATTTTTCTTTACGGCATTTAGAGGCATCGTCCGTAAATTGATTTGCGCCAAATCTGATTTAACAAATAAACCATGCATTTGAACATAGAAAAAGGGAACACTGCCCCTTCCCCTAATTCCAGACTCGCAGAAAGCAGGAAAATATCCCACGTAGGGGATTGCATGAAACGAAATTTCACTGATTTGGGCCTACACCCGCTTCTTCTGAAGGTTTTCCGGCGATCGGCTAGCCAGGTACAGATGAGTGGTATTTGAGGACCTCAAATTACCGGCTTTGGATCACAAATTACAGCTTCGGGGGTTCATCAACGCTGAACTGGTTGACCATGACAGCAAGGTCATCGCCAAGGCAACTCGACCCGTGGGGATGCATGTTCCCTCCTTCGGAAGGCATTGATACTGACCTCGTAAGATTGATTCCCCCATGCATTTCTCCAACGGAACTTGATTGTGCCGGGAATTGATCTGGAGGACAGGACGACGAGTGAGGAGGGAGATGATGGTAGTTAGAAACCAACAGCTTCCAAACATACTTCGAGGCGATGGCGGATATCCTTTTTATCTCCTCTTTCAAACGAGCATTTTCAATCCTCAGATGCTGCTCATCAAGGGACGTTCGACCGAGGGCGGCGGGGTCGCCGTAGTTAGGGCAGGTAGCAGTGCTGGGAGCTTCTCCATTCCCCGCGCGCTCTGCTTGGAGCTTTTCAATTTCAGCCTTCAGAATCACATTATCGCGGCGTTCATGTCGAACCTTCGTTAGGGTTCACTTATTTTGAAACCAAAATTTGATTTGCAAAGGCTCCAACCCAAGCTTTTGGCTCAGTTCCTGTCTTTGTGTGTCATCTGGGTAAGGGCACTCCTTGAAGACAACTTCCATCTCTTGAACTTGACATTGAGCGAAGCGCCTCTTTTTCCGAGGTCGACCATTGACGTTGTGGTCGTCGTTGTCGGGATCTTGAATGCTGTTGCCGGAAGGATCGTGTTCCATGGTTTCGGTGCCAGATTTGGTCCCGAGATCTTCAATATCTCTCATCTTTAACACTTCGCCCGTGGAGCTCCACTCGTTGATCGTGTCCGGCAAGTGATGGTGGCTCTCGAACATGCTCATGAAATTCGACTCGTTGGTCATGTCCAGCAAGTGATGGTGGCTCTCAAACATGTTGGGTTGAGAAATCTTTGATTGATTTTTGTTCTTTCAAGGCTCTTTACTCTCTCCTGTATTTTCTGAGTGGCCTTGTATGGTCTGAAGCTTTCTTTTGAACACGGATGACAAACATCAAGGGGACGTCTCTCTCAAGATTTCACGTCTTCTGCATGAAAAGGTGTGTTTTTCCTAAAGATCTGCCGTGTTTCTCGCTCAGTTTGTCTTCTACTTTTCCTCTTTAATGTGGTGGGACCTCCAAATCTTTTCGCGAAATTTTCGGATTCGTTGGGCTCGAGATTGGAGACCAGCGATGGGTCCACGACCGACGGGCGAAATAGGGAACTTGGACCAATGGATGGAAAGGGAAATTGGACCAACGGACGAAATAGGGAAAAGACACTGACGAAAAGGATGAACATAGGATAGCACCGACGAAAAGGACGAATAGGCTTTTGTCGTACAATTCAGACGGTGTAGCACAAGCAGCTAATTCGTAGAAGCCGTAAGCTTGCTGGGTTGGCCTTGAATGCTTCTTTTACGTAATGGCAGACATTGACGTTATTCGGTGCGGGAGCAAATGATGGCTTCTTCCTTTCCTCACTTTCCTCTTGCTATAAGAATCAGAACTTGACGCAGAGCAGATTAACATCTTTGCATCCTCAGTTTCAATCATCTAATCATTCCTCTGCCTTCAATCTCTTCTCTTCCGTCTTCAATAACAATGGCCTCTAACCACGTCCTCTCAACCGAAGCTTTAGCCAAATGGGAGAGACTTTATAATCTTCTTAGCCGAGGCTACGTTCATATTGCCCATCATCCAGATACTGAAGCTGAGATCTTCAATCTGTTTAGTGGCATGGACACAGCTTCCATTGAAAACACCAATTTAGAGAGGGAGTATAGGACATTCCGGACCCTTTTCATCAACTTTCTAGAAGCTTATCGGCGTGTTGATCAGGAGGTTATCCTGGCTCGTCTTGTGAGAGCTCGTTACCAGGATCAGTCTGAGTTTCTGGCGTTGGCCCGTTACCTGGTTGACAAGCACGAGAAGGCTGCCGAGCTTGTCAACGAACGAGTCTCATTGTTGGTTCGTGAGAGGGAGAGGCTGGTGGAGCGTTTAGCCCTGACCCAGACCTACTACGAGCACGACTCGAGTGACATCGTGATGAAGTTCCAATGTGAATGGCTAGAAGAGAGGCTTGAATGCATGACTGTGGATATAGCCCTCGAGAGAGCCCTGATCCCGAATCTGGAGTCCGCCTCTGAATATCACGGAGCCAGCGCAACCAGGCTCAAGGAGAAATGCGATCGCCTCTTTCTCAAGCTTGCAGACCTCGATTCCCGGAGTGCTCAGCGCGTGCAGAGCATTAACTGTATAGAGAGTCAGTTGAGCTCTTTTGTGACGCTTATTAGGGCTCAGTTTGGTTTTACTTTTCCCCCTCGATGACTCGTTGTAAGGCTTGGTGTATGGAATAAAAGGATGGTTCTCGTATGTTTGTGTTTTGTTTCATCCCATATACGGCTTAAGGCATTTCCCATTGATAGATTCAAACTAATTGAAAATAACAGTATGAGTACAAACTAAGTATAGTACTTCTTTACAGAATCAGCATTGACAGGGTTGGTGAAAACACGACCATCCATTTCTGCTAGAATTAAAGCTCCACCTGGAAGTACCTTCTTCACAACATACGGTCCACCATAATTTGGAGCAAACTTTCCCTCTGGAAGTGGAACTATTGGCAACAGCTTCCGCAAAACAAGGTTTCCTACCTGAAAATGTCGAGGCTGGACTTTCTTGTCAAAGGATTTAGCAACCCTTTGCTGATAGCACTGGCCGTGACATACTGCCTTGAGCCGCTTCTCATCAATCAGGTTCAGTTGGTCCACCCTTTGTTGGACCCAATCAGCTTCAGTTAACTTGACTTGAGATAGTATACGCAAGGAAGGAACCTCCACTTCAACTGGTAGTACCGCTTCCATTCCGTACACAAGAGAATATGGGGTTGCCCCGGTCGATGTTCGGATCGATGTTCGATAAGCCATGAGTGCAAACGGCAACCTCTCATGCCAATCACGATAATTCTCGGCCGTCTTAGCCAAGATCTTCTTAATGTTCTTATTGGCTGCTTCCACCGCTCCATTCATCTGAGGACGGTATGGGGAAGAATTCAGATGCTTGATTTTGAATTCATTAAACAACTTATCAACCAACTTGTTATTTAGGTTCGATCCATTATCAGTGATTATGGCCTCCGGCGAACCATATCGAGCAATAATATTCTGATGAATGAACTTCACCACGTTCTTCGCCATGACTACAACATATGACGCAGCTTCGATCCATTTGGAAAAATAATCAATGGCGACCAAGATGAACCGATGCCCGTTAGATGCTTTCGGGTTAATAGGGCCAATCACATCGATGCCCCACATACAGAATGGCCATGGCTCAGTCATCTGATGTAATTCGTTCGGAGGAACGTTGATCTTATCACCATGAATTTGGCACTTGTGATAATTCCGGACATGCTGGATGCAATCACTTTCTAACGTGAGCCAATAGTAGCCCAATCTCATTATTTTCCTTGCTAGCATACGACCATTCATGTGGGGACCGCATATCCCTTCATGCACTTCAAGCATCAGGCGGACGGCTTCAGTTGAGTCAACACACCTCAACAAAACCGAATCGAACGACCGCTTGTACAGGCTTCCTCCATTCAAGAAAAACCTCAATGCCATTTTCTTGATATACTTCCGGTCTGACACGGTACTCTTCTTCGGAAACTCCTATGTCTGAAGGTATGCTTTGATGTCATGATACCAAGGTTTGCCATCAGGCTCTTCTGTCATGGTCATACAATAAACTGGTTTTTGCAATACTTCTATTTTTAATGGCTCAACTTCCAGTCCACTTGTGGCTTGTAGCATTGCTGACAGCGTGGCCAGAGCATCAGCGAACCGATTCTGAGTTCTAGATAAATATTCAAACGAAATGTCATCGAACCTTTCTGCCAATTCCTCCAAATAAGCGTGATACGGCTGTAGCTTGGCATCTCTAGTTTGCCATTTCCCTACTGTCTGAAGGATGATCAACGCCGAATCTCCAAACACTTTAAGTCGAGTTACCCCCATCTCGATTGCAGCTTGCAACCCGAGAATGCATGCTTCATACTCGGCTATGTTGTTGGTGCAAGGAAATATCAATTTTGCGGCCACAGGATAATGCTGTCTGTCCGGGGATATTAAAACTGCCCCAATACCCGATCCCGACAAGTTCACAGCTCCGTCGAAATACATAGCCTACACATACTCATCGACAGGCATGATTCGGTCCTCTGGCGGGTCCAAATCTTCACTTGCCCCATGATTTTCGGCTAGGACGTCAGAAATTACACGTCCTTTGACGGACTTCTGCGGCAAGAATTGAATATCAAACTCAGATTTAAGGATTTGCCATTTCGCAAGCTTTCCAATCAAGGCGGGCTGGTTAAGCAAGTACTTGATGGAATCACATTCCGTTGCAAGTAGTATCTGGTAATGCAACGTGTATTGCCTCAGCCTGTGAAGCGCCCAGACAAGCGCTGCACACGTTCTTTCTGCTTCAGAATAGTTCATCTCAGAAGTGGTGAACTTCTTACTCAAATAATAAATTGCCCGCTCCTTTCCATCCTCTTCACTTTTTTGAGCAAGCATGGCGCCTAGAGACTCGATGTGGATGGTAAGATAGAGGGTCAGAGGTTGCCCTGGCGCCGGTGGAACAAGTACGGGCGGATTGATCAAGTAGTGTTTAAGCTCGTCGAACGCCCGTTCACACTCTTCATCCCATTTGATCAACGCATTTTTCTTGAGAAGTTTAAAGAAAGGCTTAGCTGTCTCAGATAGCTGGAAAATAAATCGAGCTATATAGTTCAGCCTGCCCATCAGGATTCGAACTTTCTTCACCGAAGTGGGAGATTTTATTTCACAAATGACCTTCACCTTTGACGGGTCAATCTCAATTCCTTTATTGCTAATAATGAAACCAAGTAGTTTGCCAGAATCTGCCCCGAAGACACATTTTGTCGGATTTGAGGCGCAATTTGAATTTTCGAAGCCTATCAAACAGCTTTGTCAAGGTCTCCACATGATCTTGGTCACGCCGGGTCTTCGTTATCATGTCATCAACATAAACCTCGATCTCTTTGTGCATCTTGTCATGGAAGAGGGTAACCATCGCCCGTTGGTATGTCGCTCCAGCGTTCTTGAGACCGAAAGGCATGACTTTATAGTGGAACACGCCCCACGGGGTAGTGAATGCAGCTTTCAACTTGTCGGCTTCGTTCATCATAATCTGATTGTAACCCGAGAAACCGTCCATGAATGAAAATAGTTCGAAACCGGCCGTACTATCCACGAGCACATCAATGTGAGGAAGGGGGAAGTCATCTTTTGGACTGGCTCTATTCAAATCACGGTAGTCTACACACACCCGAACTCGGCCATCCTTCTTCATCACTGGGACTACGTTGGCGACCCAATCGGAGTACTGGGTAGCTTCGATAAATCCTACGTCAAGGAGCTTCATGACTTCTTCTTTGATTTTCCCTGCCATCTCGGGTTTTGCCATACGTTGTCTTTGTTTCATCGGCTCCACCAAAGGATCAGTGGGTAAACAGTGTTCAACGATCGATTGATCGAGCCCTGGCATGTCTGCATATGACCATACGAAAATATCCCGGTAGTCTCTCAGGAGCTTTGTTAGGCGTATAGCCAAATTGTCGGGAAGGTTTGCCCCAATTTTTACTTCTCTGGGGTTTTCTGTGTCGCCTAGATTGATCGCCACAGTTTCTTCTCCGGTCAAATATTTGGACTTCTCATGACGCTCCAAGTTCTGGCGTATTTCTTCATCATCATAATCAGGCCCGTCTGACTTATGGATATCATATGGATCTGCTGGCTCTCCCTCCTCACCTTTGCCCCTCTCAAAGGCACTTAGTTTGGCATTCTCGAAGGAACTGGAGGATGCGACTCGAATGTCAGGCAACACCGCTTCAGGTGTAATGGGCACAATAGCATGATTCCTCTAGAGGCACTCGATTTGCAATGATAGCCGTTTCATTCATTCTTTCATGCTAGCAACATGTCTCAGTGTCTAATTGACTGGCTAGTTTTGTGGGGGTGATCTTTGACGCATCATGGTTACCTGAAAAAAGAAACAGGAATGCAATAAGTGTGAGATTGACAAAAGGTCAGTCCATGACGAGTGCCTAGACTCTTTCCACCTTAGTGCAACTCGTGGAGAAAACTGATAGTGCACATGTGGCATCAAAATTTCATTTCAGAAAATTTCAGTCTCGTCCACTTTTGGAAACAAATTCACGAAAATTCATGACATTCTTAAAATGATGCCGAAATTCACGGACATATGACTGAGAGGATCATGAACAACTTTCATGTTTTGAGCTTGGGAAAAAAAATCACATGGATCGATACAGTTTAATTCATCTTTCCAGAAAATTCTGATCAGAAAATGGATTCATCCGATTTTCACTTGGGAGCCAAGTGGTCCATCAAAACTCCGAATTAAGATCCCAAAATTTGCAGGCCTCTAGTTCAAAACTCATTTAACCACTTTTATGCTTTGAATTCTTGCAAAGGAGTCCATTAACTTGTGGTAAATGTCAAAATAAAATTGAGGCCCGAAAAATTCTGAAATCTAGACTGATTTGTTCTCATCTTAAATTCTGAAATAATTGGAAAACGTCTTGGATTGATCCGAAATTTTTATCTCTGATAGATTAGGATCTTCCAAACGTTTCTTGTGAAAAGGTGATGTTCCAATTATGGGCCAAAAATGGTCGAAAAAATCATTGAACCAGTGAAGGTCGATCAGTCAGAATGCTTTGCAGTTTTCACGTATTCAGAAAAACGTGAGTTTGGCCCAACTTCGTCCTAAGAAAATGAAGTCCGTTGGTTCTGATTCTTTTATATGTTGAAAATCATTATGTTATCTACAACTTTGGTTAAGTGTTTTTGCCCAAAACTCGATCGTAGAATTTTACAAAAATCCTACAACACAGGAAGGTAAATCAGAACATATGGAGAAATTCATTAGATTGCATTTCCTTGAAAAATTCGACCAACCTAAATGTCAATGGACCGACCCAAAATAACGACGCGAAATGAGTAAATTGAAAGACAAGGTTAAGAAGCTTACCCATGGAAGACCACAATCACAAACACATGCGCATGAATGCAAATTCAGATTTTAATCCTTTTAGCAAAGTGAAGTGACGGACGAAACGACATGTCGCGGCCTCGCGCGCATTCATCATGACCAGTTGCCGCCTCACATACATAGTCATGACTAGTCGGGTCCAATCACTCCAAACGCCCATGCATCATAGCCTCACGTGCATGAGAACAACCCTTGAGCCATTTTTTGGAGAAGTTCGGGATCCAAGTGGGATAACCTTTAGCGAAGCCTTACCGCCAAGGTTAAAGAACCACTTAAATACCATCCTAAAACTATTGGTGTGACTCGGGTTCGGTCACGAATTGAATGTGGTGTAGTGCAATTACACTAAATGCATGCACAACATTTGAAATCAATCAGCGCTCCAATAGTTCAAAGAATTAAAATCAAAATTTCCCTTTCACCAAACCTGCAAAACAAAGGATTAGCCAAAGACTCCTCCCCTTATAACTCCCGTTCTGCAAAACCATTTAACACCTAAGGATTATAACTCAAACAAGATTGCCAAACCAAGTGACGTTTTTCATGAAATTTTTTTAGCCTAAGTCCTCCTTAAATTTTCGAAAAATTCAAGTATGAATCCCCAGTGGAGTCGCCAAACTGTCGCGACCTAAAATTCCGGGGAAATTTCGGGTTAATGGATTACTAGATTAATTAAATGAATTAACCAACCTAGTCCGAGCTCTCCCAAGCTCTACCAATTCGCAACTTAGGTTTATGTTCAAATGATTTAAATTTTGGAGCCGCCACTAATCTTTTCTTGGTAGGTAGATTAGATACCTAAATAAAGTATCGGGAGAATACTTTATTTTCTGCTAACCAGAGATTTAAGTTCGGGGACTTGATTATGTTAATTTTCCAATTAACACCCTTTCGGTACCATTCTTGTGAAGATTTCTTGAATTGGCAAATTCAATTGATTGAACTTTGGAAACCAAGGTGCAATTATGTTTTTGGTTTTTTTCTTGATTTAATGCATGCTATGCAAATGCATGAATGCAACTATGATGTGAAACTATATGACAAGGAAATAATCATGCATGATGACTTTAGAAAAGAAAATCAAATTTTAATGCAAGAAAAATATGAATTCTAACCTAAATGACATGCGACATGATTTCTTAACCTATATGACATGCAAATGATGATATTGAGAAAATGGATTTTGACGCACAAAAACGTGAATTCTAACTACATGACATGTAATATGAAATCCATCCTACATGACATGCGACATGATTTAATTAAACTACATGACGAGCAAGAGTATTCTACCATGACATGCGAAATTTGAGGGTTTTATTCTAGCTTAAATGACATGCAAATTAAAATAGCAAAGCTAAAACTGTGTTCTAAATGACATGAGAATGCATGGATGATGAGACACAATGCATGACATGGAAATATGTATGAACTATACTATATGAAATGCACATGAATGACATTTTTTGGTATTTTTTATGTTATTTATGAAAAAAGGGGAATCAAATACTAATATAATGAACCTTGAGCATAGTACACCTTAATATCCGAAATTTTCGATGAATTCGTTTCGTACCCAAAGTTTAGGGTCGGAAGGGAATTTATTCACGTCGTACCCCGGGGGTGGGGTCGGATGGTGAATTTAAATATTATGAAATTGGTCGGTCCGGTCCCAAAGTTATGGGATGAGACGGACAATTTCATCGTGCAGATGACGTCGTACTTCGAGGGTGAAGTCGGATGGCCATGCACAAATTCCGAGGGACAAAGGCACAAGGAAGCATGTACTATACTCAAGGTCGATTACAAAAAATATTTGACTTTAGACTATAGTATAAAAAAGGAAAATGAATTTTCGGCCAACTAGAGGGAATTGCCGAATTATAAAGGGCAAGATTGCCCTATCCACAAAGGATCACATCTTGTTCAAATTAAGAAAATTATCTTATGAGATTTTCAAAATGTTCCAGATAATCATCCAATTTGGAAAGATATATTCAATCAGAGCAAAGGTTTATCCACAATATGCAAAGATATGTTCAGGATTTAGATTGCTTCAAAATTTGCAATATTCAGAATATGCAAGATATCCTAAATTAAGAAAGAGAATATTAAACTTCAAGATAGAAAATATACCTTATCTCCGAGAAGGTTCTTTCCTAATTTGGATTTTTAACCAAAAAATTGCAGCCCAAGATTTGCACTCCACAGACCGGCTCGGTGGTGTTCTCGTGCGGACCAAGGAGGTCGGTGAAAGCAGTTTTGTGCTCCCGTCAAGGCTCGTCGACAACTGGCGGCGACGATCGGCGGCGACTGGCGATGAGCGGCGACGGCGGTTTCGGGCGAGCGGCGGTGGCGGTCCGGCGGAAAATTCCGGCGAACGGTCCTACGGACTCCTCTCGACGCTTCGGATACAACCACGGTGTTGGTTTTTGAAGGCGACACCCGGAGGACGATGAATGACGGCGGGACAGCAGCTGTTCTAGTGGCCAAACGACGACGACGGTCACGGTGAGCGAACGGCAAGCTTGGCGGAGCTTGAAACGAGGCGGAACGCGCCGGTTCTCCACGACCAGCCTCTGTTTTGACCAAACCCACGAAATTCCAGCCACTTCCTGGACAAGTAGTCCTCAGATCCTCGTAGTCCTTGATCTTACGGTCGCGTGGGCGAAAACGGAGCTCGATTCGCCCTCCGGACGAGCTCAAACGAGCGATTCCAAGTCGGGCGCGCACTGAAAAACGGGATTGACAGGCTCTCGGGTTTGGGGCTGGTTCGGACAAATGGGACCTCCAATGGACGAGCTACCACTTGGAACTTGTAAAGGAGAGGCTGAGGGTGATTTAGGTGGTCGGAGACCGGCTCGGAGGTGGCCGGAGGCGGCACTCGAGCAGGACGAAACAGACGGCAGAAACTGGTCGGGCAGGGTCGGTCAGCGACCTTTGCTCACTCAAACCGCTCTACCCAACGAACGGCTGCGACAAATTGAGCTCACAATATATCATTAGAACGGGAAGAGAATAAGGTTTCTATTGATGGATGGAACGTCTCCATCCGACGTCGGATGACAAAGTTATGGCCGAAACAGTGGAGGGCTGCGGTGATGAGTGCTTGATCGGCCCGGTGAGCGAGCCGAGCGAGAGTGCTCTCTTCTCCTTCGTGCAACTTTTTTTTTTCTTTCCTCCCCGGCCTTCTCCTCTCAAGAGAACCTTCCTCTTTGCCCTTTGCCTCTCCACTATCAAAGTGGCATCTCCACTATCAAAGTGGCCTTTGTTGCTCCTTCCACTTTGATCTGCTCTTGAGGCCATGCGTATTCTGGCTTCACCGGATGAGGACTTCGTGCTCGCCTGAACAGAGCTGGTTCTCGGCCAGAACAAAGCTGGACAGTAGCTCGGGATGGCTGTTCGGGTGTGCGACTCGTGGACAGCTGCATGTGGATAGCGACAGTGGGGCGCTAGTTGAATAAGTGTTTGCAATGGGGGTCGCCGAATCTATCATTGGGTGGAGCTAGACGCGGCAGGTTGGACTTCAACACCTGGACTTCCACTGAAAGATATGGTCAAAGAATGTAACTTTGACAACAGGCTGCAAGATAAAAACTTTCTAGATGAAAGTAGCGGCTGATCTTCTGGGTGCTTGCCGCAAAGCAGGAACGGCACCGTCGATCGCGGACAAGGCTGGCGCAGCAGCTTGGATCGCCGATGCGGGGCTATGGGTCGAGGATCACCTTTTCGGTTCGTGAAGCAGAGTCGCGTGGTCGGGGTACAAATAAGCCGGCCCAATTCAGTATGCAAAATGCGATGTAATGCAGAGAAAATAAAATATGCAATGCCTGAGGAAATATTTTTGGCGAGAATTAATTCTCATTTTATAAATGATTTAAAGAAAAATCAAAATTTAGGTGTCAACACATAGAATTAGTTATTTTACTCCTTCATGATATACCGTTAGGCTATAATCGTATGCCTATACGTGTGTTTGACAAAAAGTAGTATTGTAAGTTTAGCATGTAATCTTATTTAACCGTGGTCTGAAGGAGCCTATAACATCGAATCACTTATTAAACAAGGGTTGTAACATGATTCATTTTTCTGTCCCTGTGTTGGTGCAATCAACACTAAGGGTAAAGTTGGAAGAGATTGACATTCAGGTAGCACTTAGTTTCTGTTTCATGTTTTCTAAATAAGTAATAATAAGACACTTGTTGGCTAAAGTGGTAAAATATTCCCTTCTTTGTTTTTATGTTTGGACAGTGGTGGAATTGGGAGTTGGTTGGATGTAGAAGTGGTTTGTGGTCCTAGCGTTACTGTTATTTCTCATTGAAGTCCTTTGAGCATTGCAGGCACAGATGCAGCATTTGCAAGCTCTATCAGTGGGAGGTGAAGCATGGTGCGAGGAGCTCCTCTTCTATAGATATTATGGTGAATGGCGAGGTAGATATAGGCAAATAATATTGAAAAAGCATCTATAATGTGGGAAGCGGATCACCTAACATTGGGGTTTCTATAACATGAGTAACATCAAATGTCCCTGAAACACTCATTTTATATACGCAACAAGACCGGTCTATTTCCACTCTTCTCCTTCTCCTTCTCCTTTTTCCTAATATTCCGGAATAAAATAGGTGGCCTCGAATGTGAATATATACAAAGAGAATGTGGAGAGCTGGACTGCATGATTTGGAGGCACGTCCATATGTTGGCACCAAAAGGGTTTTCTCGCGCCGCCTATCACGATTTTGTCTCAATTAACGCGCATACGTAATTGAAGAGGCCCTAGATCGCCGGCTTGATTATTCCGGTGATTTAGATTATTGCGGTCTCAAATTTCAGCAAGAGTTTATATTCACTAACTTCTACATCTAAGGGGAAAGCTACAATTATATATATATAGTGATCATCAAATCATGGCGCAATCATGAAATCAGATGCCATGATCCTCCGTTATCGTGCACTTTTTGTAGGACAATACAGCATGTGGGAGGATTAGTGGTGAATACTAATGATTAGACCCGTTAAAATGGGTGGTTCGGATAAAAAGCGATTCGATCCAAATAAATCAATTTAACCCGTTTTGACCAATTTACATGCAATGCAAATCTAGTGATCCCTGTGACATAAGGAACTCCTTTCAATGTTGGAGGCAAACCACTTATTTAAATGCCTATTTTCAATGCGGCACATCACGTAACTTTTGCACATCGATAATACTACTACGTTCGAAATATTTACTTCCAAAACAAAAGAAGATAATTTTTTTTTTGGTTGAAAAATACCTCTTAGTAATTGAATGGAAAAGGTTTTGAAGTTTTAATTTACTATTTCTCATATTTTGATTAAACATTGCTTTAGAAATATTTTTTTTTTATGTAACGTATGCTTAACAAGCATTCCGAGAACTCGTGGACAAAATCTCAAAAAGAAAAAGAAAAAGGAAAGGAAAAAACTCAAATAAACTGGGTGTGTTTGTTTCAGGGAAAGTGTTTTCCTAGAATTAGTTTTCCGAACTTTCATCCATTTGGTGCACCGAAAAATGATTCGGTCAACGGAAAACACTTTCTGATCAATGGAAAGTTTATGTACAAAATCAGGAAAGTGAATTTACCAATCTCAAAATGTGAAAACATTTTCCAAAATTGCTTCTTTTTTATTTTTTAATATTTTAATGTTTTAATATTGTATTTTAATGTTTTAATTTTAATATTAATTTTTGTTCTTTTTGTTCTTTTTTTTCCTCCTCCCTTGCCTCGATTGGCCGACGGTGGCCACCGACGAGCCTCGAGGCCATCGGCCGAGCTTGCCCAGTCCTGGAGAGCCTCGTCGGAGGCCATCGGCCAAGTTCTGCAGTCCCGGCGAGCCTTGGGCAGATTTGACGGCCTCGGGCAGATCTGGTGTGCCTCGAGCTAGCCCAAGGCCGCCGGCGTCGCCGAAGGAAGGAGGCGGGCATTGCAGTAGGAAGAAGGAAGGAGAAGACGAAGGAAGAAGAAGAAAAAAAGAAAAAAAGAAAAATAAAATTATAAAAATATAAAATATAGAATATAGAATTAAAAATTCGATTTTCTTTTTGCCTAAAGATAAAGTAATTAAAGTGAAATAATTTTCCAAATGAAAATCAAACACCAAAAAACGTTTTCCATCACATATCACTAAACAAAGAAAAACAAACTGTTTTCCATGAAAATGATTTCTCCGGATTATTATTTTTCGAAAAACGAATTTCAAGAAAACGTTTTCAGTGAAACAAACGCACCCGAGAGTGGGATAAAAAGGAGGGAGCACTAGCTGTGAGTAAGGTGGTGGTCAAAGCATTAGTGTTGACCGTTTCAGATTCCATTTTCGGACATAACTTCACAACAGATGGCGAAACGTCCGACCGAGATGAAGAAGAAGAGAAAGAGCTGCGGCACATGAACATCACATTTTTAAATGTAATCCATGTTGGGAAAGCCAATTTTGGCTTCAATTTCATGAAAAATGGACATTTGCAGGTGCAATTTGGGTCAAATTGGCAATGAATTGAGTGAGAATAGAAAAACCGGGTCGGGTCAAATCGACCCGGTCAACCCGTTGACTTCGTTGACCAATAAGCCACACGCACACACAGTAGCGTTTTCTTCCAGTTTTGTTGGTGCACGAGAAGATAGAAAAAAAAAAAAAAAAAAGAGACTCACTTGGACTCCAAGGACGGGCATCTGAATTGATCACCGAATGACAACTTCTAAGAAGTTCCCCCCCTCCCCCGACGTCCAGCTGGCCGTCCTAGCTGGCGTAACAAACTCGAAGAACAAAAAAAAATGCAGTAACAGGAGCTATATACAGCAGACTCGGTTGAAGGAGAGGGCGGTTCAGTTGGTTCATGAAGGGGAATTCACCGAGAGATTATAGAGGGAGAAACAGACGAGAGAAAAAAACGAGGGAGAGAGGAGGGAGAGAGGGCCTGTGAATAGCCATTGGAGCTCTCGGCCGTGAGCTTCCAAGAGCTCGTGAGATCAATCCGCGGTGAATCAAGGCACACCAGCTGCTCCTCAGAGTTCCTTGAGCTTCAAGGAACGTCACCAGCCCGGTGATCTCCCAGAAGGTACGTGCCATGGAAGCTCAGCCGAGCAAGCTTTCATGGCGACTTCGTCATTCGTGCTTATTTCTTTGCATTTTTTGTTCCAAACTCTCCCTTAGATGCACCTAAGCTCAGTTCCACTTCATTTTTGCATTGACTTGAACTGAAAACCACCGAGTCGACCTCCTCCTCCCTCGGCATACCGAACTTGTAAGTCGCCCTCACGAGTTCCACAGACCTTCTCGGGCCAATCCGACCCGCAAGTAAGTCCTCTGAGCATCCTAGAATCTGGCCTAGTGCTTTTTGTAGCTCGGTTTTTGTGTATGTGTGTGCTGAGATCCGCCATGGCCGAGAGCTTTCGAGCTTCGTCCATGGAGATCTTACCGTTGGATTAGGATAGAACTCAAGTATGTTGATCTAGGCTTCACGGCGGTTCCAACGCCACCGGAATGAGGCCGATCGGTGGAGAATCCACCGTTGATCGGCCTCAAGAAGGCGACGACCGTCCGTCGGTCGTCTTCTTCCTTGAGACCGCTGAACGGTCAACGGTTGACGTGGCCCTCTGAGACAAACCCAATACCCGGCGAGAACAATCTCTATGGATCTCAATGCCTAGGACAAAAGATGCCTTACAAAGGTCCTTTATGTCAAAATGCTTTGACAACATCCACTTCATATTACGCAGTAATTCAAGATCACTGCTCACAAGCAAGATATCGTCTACATAAAACACTAGGAAGATAAAATTCCTCCCACTGACCTTGCAGTATATATACCGATCCACTTTGTTCTCGACATAGCCGAATGAAGTGACAACACTATGAAACTTCAAATACCATTGTTTGGAAGCTTGCTTGAGGCCATGAATAGACCTTTTCAATCTACACACAAGCTCACCTGATCATCAGCTATAAAACCTTCGGGTTATACCAAATAGACTTCCTCATCAAGCTCTCCATTCAAGAAAGCAGTTTCAACATCCATATGGTGTAACTCCATATCAAAATGAGCTACAAATGCCATGGTTACTCTGAAAGAATCTTTAGAAGAGACTGGAAAAAATGTTGCTTTATAGTCTACTTCTTCTCTCTGAGTAAAACCTTTGGCTACCAGTGTAATTTTAAATTTCTCAATCTTTCCTTTGGAGTCCCTTTTAGTCTTATACACCCATTTGCAGCCGATGGGCTTGTGACCCTCAGCAATTCAACAGGCTCCCAAATACCATTATGTTTCATAGACTGCATCTCGACTTTTATTGCGTCCAACCACAAATCTAATTGAGGACAAGAAACGACATCTGTATAAATCACTGGATTAACTACATAGCTAATATAGTAGTCATGCTTTCCCAGATAGACTACATAGTCCGGCGGTATAGCTAGTTGTCTCTGCCTGATAGACCTTCTAAGTGGAGTTACTTCATCCTCATCATGCACCTGTGGGGCTTGAGGAACTTCATTAGGATATGCCTAAACAACATGATCCTGAACCCCAATTGGCTCAGTCTGTGATGTGGGAAGCTCCATGATCGTCTGTATAGGCATAGAAAAACGACACAGTAATGAACATCGTACCGTTATCCTTAATAGTTTTTGAGCAACTACCCTTTTTAGTCAATCAAATTTCAGAAACTTCGCTGTCTGTGATTCCACAATTCTTGTACCTCCATTGGGATTATACCAATACCCCTTTAATGATTTGGGGAAAGATACAAAGTAACACAGAGTAATTCTATAGTCCAACTTACTAAATGTTGGGTAATATAACTTCACTCCGGCAGGACAATCCCAAACCTTTAGATGGTTCAGCTAGATTTGCGTCTAGTCCATAACTCAAAATGAGTCAACGGAATAGCTTTGGGGGAAAACACGGTTTAGAAGGTAAAAGGCGGCTTTAAAAGCTTCACTCCAAAGAGAACCATGCAAGTTCATTCTACTAATCATACTCCTCACCATATCCATAAGAGTGCGGTTACGCCTTTCGGTCACACCATTTTGTTTAAGACTCTCAGGCTTAGTAAACTGAGTTACTGTATCATAATCCTCTAAGTATTTAGCAAATTGCCCTTTAAGCTGTCTAGCATCGCCATGTCTGCCACAATACTCACCACCTCGGTCTGATTTGATAACCTTTATCACTTTTCCCAACTGTTTCTCGACTTCAATCCGAAAAATCTTGAACTTGTCAAGAGACTCAAACTTTTCCTTAATTAAGTACAGATAACTATATCGAGAATAATCATCAATAAATGCGTTGAAATAAAAAAAAATTATACAAGGTTGCCGTATACGGTCCACTGATATCAGTGTAAATGATCTCCAATAGGTCATAATAGTGGACTGCAACTTTATTCTTTATCTTAGTCATCTTACCTCTAGTGCAGTCTACACATGTGTCTAGGTCACCTTTAAGAGTGGACAGAATGTTTGCCTTTATCAGTCTTTCCACTGTTTCTGTAGATATGTGACCAAGACATTTATACAATAACGAGTAAGACTATTCCTTAGGTGGAGGTCTTTTGGAAATAACTTTCAGTCGTATAAGCAACGTATATATCATTGAGAGTTAAACACAATATGTACCATCCATTGGGCATATAGCAGCACCAACCTTATCTGAATCAAAGAACATAGAAATATTAGTGCTCCTTATTTCAAAAGAGTAGCTAGACAAGTCCATACTTTATATGAAAACAAAGTCCCGTCTTTAAGGAAAGCACACAAAATATGTTTCTTAATGTCAAAACTAAAACCAGAATCCAGAATGACATTCCCACAAATTCAGCGTCGACTTTATAGTTGTTTCTACAGTGAGCTTGATTCATCCTGATTTGGCTTCTTCCAATTTATGAATCCCTATACAGTGAATAGAACAACACTCGTTGCACCTCTATTTAGCCACCACAAACTGGGTGGGGCTTTTGATAGGTTGGAATCACAAATCAAAGCCAAAGAATCATTACATGTATGCTTACTCTTGGACAACCAAATTTTAGATTTGTTGTAGTCTTTCTTTATGTGAACTTTCTTCTTACAAAAGAAGTTATGGTCACCATCCTTCTTAAAAGAAGCTATCTTTGGACCCAAATTGTTAGAATGACCGATGGTTTAATGAGTTCCTTTATGAGTATGATTTTTTAAACCTCTTACTCAAGGATCCACCATCCTTATGACGTAATCTCTAATTTCACCAGAACCATCAAACCATATATTGAAGAGTCTTTGCAGATGTATCACAATCTCAGCATTAGACGAGACACAGTTCCTTGCCTCCAAGGCTTCCATCATCTTTATAGCAGTGCAGTTAGCTAGCAAATCACTTTTCTTGTGGTTCTAAATGGATTGTTTCATAGATAATAAGCAATTCGATTGCTCTTAACCCAGACAACAAAATGTGCCTTCTCTGGTTCCATACTATCGGCAGTAAAATCTGCCAGCTTATCCTTATTAAGAGCAATATGAACTTTTGCCAACTTCATCCCAAACATAAAATCCTCTACCCGTTTCTCAAAGTTTGAACAGGTATGAATCTCAATCTTAATGGAGTTACCATTAACATATAAGGTGATTGATTTGACAAGCAATGTATACAATTAGCATCATGTGAATACTGTGTGACCATGACATTATAAGTACACATCTTAAAGGTTAGATGCATCATCATATAATTACCTTTTGGCAGAATACATGACGTGCACTTTATACATGATAGCTACCATGAGGATATATTCCAATCTTCGTGAATCACCACCTTTGGGTGTATGAACCACTAGGATTAGTCATTCCTTAAACCATATACTGGACATGTGACCCTCTATGAACCAATATTGTGTAACTTGAAACTGCATAAGTACACATCCTGAGAGTTACATACATCATCACATAATCACCTTTGGGCAGAATATATGATATGCAGTTGTAAACTCTCCACATGACATCAGCTATGAGGATATATTCCAATCTTCGTGACTCACCACCTTTGGGTGTATGAATCACTAGAATTGGTCACTCCTCAAACATATGCTGTACATGTATCCCTCCATGAACCAATGCAAAATCACCTCCTTTGGGAGTATGACAACGCATTAGAACAGAAGATATCCCACCACAATATGAGATCGATATTTCTCAAACTCAATCAAATGTGCCACTTTGGTGGTCACTACCCAATTGAATCTTTGAAACTCTCTCACACCAAGGATATGAACTTTATGTCTCACATTTACCATATACATGTGATTTTTGACTTGATTATAGGGGCACTTTATTCTAAAATCACAAGTGAAGCCTTTAGCATTGCTCTAGTCATTGATACATGTTGAACCTTATACATGCCAATATTGAATAACACTCTACACATCTTGTACGTGGTCATATTCATGTGAGCTAGCATTTATATTTCCAGAACCTTATGGAAATCCACGAAAAATGCCAAAATTACCCCAAATTACACGTATATATAGGGTTTTTAGGCATTTTCCCATCCTTAAAAGCCTCAAATATTTAAAATAAATATACCAACATGTAGAGTATCTTCATACGAGTGCGCCGGTACCAAGAACGTCCAAAACGGAGTTCATATGAGCTCTCACAGCCCATTTAAAGTTTAGGCGTGCTCGATTCGGTCAATGACCGGTCCGGCCAGGGTCACCGGTCCAACCATTAACCAGTCAAACCGGTCAATGGCCCAACCGGGTTGGGTTGACCCAGTCAACGGTCAAATCGGGTTGTCAACAAGGTCGGGTCGAGCCCCGACCTGTGTGACATCACAGTGATATCAGCCCTGCACGTGCAAGTGACGTCCCAAGTGCATGAGATCAGTGCTGACGCGTGGCCGCGCGTGGCGGTGAGTTCGGCGGTCACCGGTGATGATCTTCATACGGTTTTGCTCGTCTCGATGAGTACTTTTCGAATAAATAATTATTTTCAACTTTTACCGAAAATAAAATTTAAAAAATACCATAAACACGATTCAAGATCTAAAACGTGTAGGCTCTGATACCACATGTAAGCTGCGATTTTAATCCTTATGCAGCAACCCAAAATTATCACGTATAGATATGCGAATCACAATTTCATAAAGTAGAAGAATCGACGCACCTTGTTTCAGATCCATCATTTTTAATGCGGAATAGTGATGAACCGATGCTCCAAGATCTTCTCCTCTAGAACCCCCTTAATCGCTGACTTCAATGAGACGGCCCCTCGCGTATCGCTTTCTGACGATTCTTTTATGTGAGGTAATGTGGACATTAGGGTTTAGAGGAGGGACTTGAGCTCTATTTATAGAATTTATAACCTACCCTCTCATTACGGATAAGGAAATAACTTAGCCCACACTATCCAGCTCCATATTAGACTAAATAGGAAACTGCATATATTTTTTTTATTAGATCAATTAATAATTACAATAACAGTTAATAAAGCCCGAATTAGGAAATAACTTTTACACAGTTACATCCCAGCTTATTCTATTAAAGAAAGACCGGTGACATACGGGAATTTCCCCTTATCTTGATTCCTTCGAATATGCAGCATTTACAAACAAAAGTATTCGGTTATTGGGGAATTATCGACATACTCTTAGGGTGCATTTCTTACGCGAAAAATGAATGATTTGAAAAATATTTTCCTAAAATTGATCGCTTGTATCGCTTGATATAATTAGTCAATGAGAAATATTCTCACTATTGACCGCATTTCATGTGTAAATATATTTGTGGACAATTAAAATATTTTTTGTTATTAATTTTTGAAAGGGTACAAGCGATCTATTTTAGGGAAATATTTCAGAATTAATTATTTTTCGCGAAATAAATGAAGGCTTGATGTCGAATCGGGATCAACTATGACAGAAGTAGAGCATCGGGTTGAACTTTTCTTTGGTGTCGGGGTAGAAGCTATGGATAGTCATCACTCGCGGGTTTATTTCTTCCCCTTTTCTCATCAATCAATCGCATGAGATATTTTCTAAATTGAGCTTTTGCAATCAATTCTTTTCTTCTTGGCTTTTGTTCCTTGATAAGTAGTTTTATTCTTTCTTGGTTCACATGAATTCCGTCTTCAGACCACAGGTTAAAATGTTATTTCTCTGCGAGGTTGGTTTCGAATTTGTTCACTGGAATTGCACGGCGACGAGATGCTCCAAATGATTAATTAGACTTGTACATCTTTCTAGAGATTTTTACACAGATTATATTGTATTTGCCGAATAATTCAATTTAAATTACTACTTGGGCCTAACTCCGGTCGATTGCACAAAGACTGATATTCGAGTTGATCCCACTTAGTGGTGGCCACGGGCCAGTTTGGACCCGGAACTGGCCCGGGTCAAAACAGGAACCGGCCCGTTGACCGGGCCGGCGGTTCCGAACCGGAACCGGCCTGTGGCATACGGGCCCGGTTCCGGTTCTCTCAAATCATGAACCGGCTCGGAACTGCCGGTTCCGAACCGGCGAACTGTGAAAAAAAAAAGGCATAAAAAATATGTAAATACGAACCGGCCCGAACCGGAACCGGAACCGCCGGTTCATGAATTGGAACCGGCGGTTCCGGAACCGTGGCCACCACTAATCCCGCTTAATTTTTTTCATTGCTCGAGCTTGGTCGACACTATCGGTAAATCCGAGCTCGATTGAAATGGGTTATCAGTGGATAACTATTTTGAACCGAAGCTCGAATTGGCCTATTTAAATTGGCACGTGATCTCTACCTCGAGCTTGAAACTCGGAAGCAGATCACCTAACATTGGGGTTTTTGTGACATGGGTAACATTACTCAAATCAGGCCATCCAAATGAAATGGACGGCCTGATTTGAGAGAGGGTTGGGATTCAAAATTTTTCAAACCCCAAAAAAATTCACGCCCAATTTTTTTTGCTCCCCCTCAACAAATAACGTGGCCCATTCTTGGCCGTCCAAATGAAAATGGACGGTCTGATTTGAGTAATATTACCCATGTCATAAAAACCCTAATGTTAGGTGATCCGGATCCTTGAAACTCGACACTTAATGATGTGTCTTTGCTGGTTGATGATAACATTCCCGCGAGGTACGAGCTAACAAGATTAGTTCATGGTTCGTTGGACACGTGAATAAGTCATTTTCACCCCCAACATTCCATCTAATTTTTCCAAATGATGCCAATTATTTATGGTTGTTGAGAATAGACTTTCATATGTCTTCGTCTTCATGACAAAATTCTAATGGTCGATGGGACGACTATGCGCGTTCAAAGAAATTCGAAAGACTATATGTAATTGTCGTAATTGTAAAATCTAAATATGGGCACCCCAAAATGGTAAAAGATCAATATAGTGCACTCTCTTTGCATGTAATGACCCGTTCCATTGAGTGCATGGAGTGATCGCCGGGACAAGAGGGCCCAGACAAGGAGCGGCTTCCATCAGGCTTCTAGGATGGCTAATGGGCAGGAATGATCCAAGTTGCGTACCGAACATGATAAAAGTGTTCATGGATTACATATGTGATGCAAGACAGCGCAAGATATGTTGAAAGTGTTCTTCCAAGATCACAAGAGCAAGTCGATCATGAACCGGAAGATGTCGAAGTCACAAGAACAGGTCGATCATGACTTTGACAACATATATCGAGACCACGAGAGCGGGTCGATCATGGGTCGATAAATTCCTCATGATATCGATCATGAGTTGGGTAGATATCCAGATCACAAGAACGGGTCAATCCTGAGCTGGAGGATGTCGAAGTCACAAGAGCAAGTCGATCATGACTTTGAAAACATATATCGAGACCACAAGAGCGGGTCGATCATGGGTTGATAAATTCCTCTTGGGACCACCATCGTTTTAATGGGTTTCCATGAGTTGGAAATGTCTCTCGAGACCACCATCGTTCTAGCGGGTCTTCGTGAGTCGGTAAAATTTCTCTTGGGACCACAATCGTTTTAGCGGGTCGCCATGAGCTGGAAATGTCTCTCGAGACCACCATCGTTTTAGCGGGTCTTCGTGAGTCGGTAAAATTTATCTTGGGACCACCATCGTTTTAGCGGGTCACCATGAGCTAGAAATATCTCTCGAGACCACCATCGTTTTAGCGGGTCGCCATGAGCTGGAAATGTAGTGCCAAGATCACAAGAGCATGTCGATTGTGATTTGGGTAAAGGTATCACGAGAACAGGTCGATCGTGAACCGGGTAAAGATCAAGAACACGAGAGCAAGTCGATCGTGATGTGGGTAAAGGTATCACGAGAGCAGGTCGATCGTGAACCGGGTAAAAATCTCATGAGAGCATGTCGATCATGAGTTGGGTAAAATGTCGAAGTCACAAGAGCAGGTCGATTATGACTTTGATAACATATATCGAGACCACAAGAGTAAGTCGGTCATGGGTCGATAAATTCGTCATGATATCAATTATGAGTTGGGTAAATATCCAGATCACAAGAGCAGGCCGATCCTGAACTGGATTAAATGTCGAAGTCACAAGAGCAGGTCGATCATGACTTTGATAACATATATCGAGACCACGAGAGCAGGTCGGTCATGGGTCGATAAATTTCTCATGATATCAATCATGAGTTGGGTAGATATCCAGATCACAAGAGCGGGTCGATCATGAACCGGAAGATGTCGAAGTCACAAGAGCAGGTCGATCATGACTTTGATAACATATATCGAGACCACGAGAGCAGGTCGGTCATGGGTCGATAAATTCATCATGAGATCAATCATGAGTTGGGTCAATATCCAGATCACAAGAGTAGGTCGATCCTGAACTGGATAAAGATAAAGATCAAGAACACGAGAGCAGGTCGATCGTGAACTGAAAGGATCAAAATGACAACTAAAGTTAGCAGAGCTGTCAATTTGAAAAGGATTTAGAAAACTTACCTGGATTCTTTGAGCAAACGGCTAATGGAAGGACAAGCTGACTGGGTCATACCTGTCTTTTCACTCGAAGAAGAGATTGAAATGATCGTGTGCATAAAATCAAAGTAAATGCAACATCATATGCCAGTAAAAACTCGTTTGCTTGCTTGCATTACAAGGCTTCACTAGGGAATTTCATCAACAAGGAAATCTGTTTGATCCTTTTGATAAAACCAATCAACATTGAATGAGGAACCTTCAGTCAGAAAGGGCTTTCACTCACTCTCATTAAAAGGCTTTTGAAACCCGACCATTGATGCGGGTATGAGAATCACTCAGAACTGTCACCGTTATGCTTGATAAGGGTCTGGGTATTCTCGCAATTGGTACGACTGAGCCGATCTGGAGGTCTTGATTAGGACCGTAATGAGGGCTAGGTCAAAGGTTCACAAAAGGGGACTCTCCGTGGAGTCAAGGCTTTTTGAAAAAGAATCTTCATCATCTGCTCCGAGTTTACAAGTCAAGAACCCTGCAAAAATGAGAGAGAAATAATCTTGCTCGAATTTCTTCGAGTGATGCTTAAAATCATTCAACTCTACGTTAACTCAAATGCCCTAATCAAAAGAGACTTCCAAGGGTTGTAACGTATGTTGGGATTTGGGACTGAGAAACGAAAAGGCTCGTTTTAGCTCAGAAAGTATATGAGAAGGGCTTGATGTTGATGATCATTGTTGCCTTATCACCAATCTTGGCCTTCCAGATTTGATTCCGCTAATTCCATCATTGCTTGAAGATGGCATAAATTCAGTCGAGGATTACATTTTACAATTTGGATCCTCTAGGATTTTTCTTTACGAGTCGACCCATTGGGGATTTACAAAAATGCAAACATGTACATTGAAAATTTGAAAGTACTTTACAAGGGAACAAGGGTTTGAATGGACATTGGCCTTGCTTTTGATAGGCACTTTGCTTTTTAATGCCCGAGATTTTCTGTGAGACCAGCCTTCGCTTTTCTTACTCCCGGCTCCCGTTTTTTCTTTTTGTCTCGACATCTTGAATTTTTGTCCTTTTGTTTTTTGACGTCTTGATTATTTTTTCCAGGAGCGGGCCCTTTTCTTTTAGGCTACACTTGCGTCTTCTTCTTTTTTGACAATCCCGTGATTTGAATTCCCTTTTTTTTCTTTAAGGAATTACAACAATAAGACAATTTACAAAAATTATGCCAGACATTACATGAAAAATCTAGCACATGAGATGAGTTCATTCGGGAATTCTCTGTTGACCCGATTCTCTTCAATTCTGCCCCTTGGGGATGGCACCGTCTTCACGTTGGAATGAGCAATGATCACCAACAAGGGTTTAAGAAATGAATTTGTAGGCTCAAGTGGGCTATGCAAAGGGTAGAGTGTATAGGATAGAGAAATGAATGCTCTTCATCATCTTAAGACACTTGAATTAAAGTTTGAGTATAATGCAAAGCAAAACTCGAAAGATTGATGTTAGTCTGAGCAAGAGAATTTCTAATCATTTACCTCATGTTCTGTCGGAATTGCCTCGTCTGGACCCCGATGTAGGGTGGTTCTTGACAGGGGTAAAGAAATGAAACCGTCGCTCAAGGGGTTTGCAATGGATAACCTATAGTGTTTGGATAGAGAACTGAATGCCTCCGTCACTTCGGCTATCGTACCTTTCGCGAGAAAACCCTTTACCTTGAGAATGCAGAATCTAGCTACCTCTCAACTCACTGGGGATTAAAAATGCAGGACGTGAGTGGAAATGGCTCGCCTTTCGTCGTTCTGACGTTTCTCATTCAATAGATGGCCTGATAAAAAATTCTTTCTTAACATCATGTACAAAATTTTGCCAAATGTGAGCTCCTTTCAAGCATGCTAAGCATGTTCAAATTCATTTTTTGTGGAAACACCTCTCTTCATTTTGAGCTCACTCCATGAGTGATTTGTAATTTCCCCTTACCAGCTTCGCCGCTTGGCGGCAAACGAGTGAATGAATTTGCAACCATCGAGGTTTTAGAATTGCCTAAGGTCTTTGGTCTTGTTCGGTCGGGCATTCTCGTCTTCTTCTGCAAAAAAGAAAGTGCAAAAAGCTCTTTATTATTGGTTGACAATATTTACATCATTCACTAACCTCGGGGATCGAACCCGGGTTGTTTCGGACCATTGTCACTCCCTCATGCCACCAAACTGCGGTGTAGTTGGCATTTGTGGGATGCCGTACTTTTAGTTAAGTGTTGGCCTGGAAACAGCATTTCTTTCCATGTCATATCAGATGGCTTCATTTTCCACTAATCTCGTGGCGGTTGGCAACCCCCTGTCGAGAATGGTATGAACTGCGTTAGAATCGAAATGATTAAGGGTAAATCGAAAACGATACAGGGTTACCCTTTTCAAGCTTGCTCGTTCTTTTCACTAATCTCGTGGCGGTTGACAACCCCCTGTCGAGAATGGTATGAACTTGCGTTAGAATCGAAATGATTAAGGGTAAATCGAAAACGATACAGGGTTACCCTTTTCAAGCTTGCTCGTGCTTTTCACTAATCTCATGGCGGTTGACAACCTCCTGTCGAGAATGATATGAACTCGCGTTAGAATCGAAATGATTAAGGGTAAATCGGAAACGATACGGGGTTACCCTTTTTAAGCTTGCTCGTGCTTTTCGCTCGCAATTTCTCTTCTTGAGGTTATTCAAAATTTTTCTTTACGGCATTTAGAGGCCTCGTCTGTAAATTGATTTGCGCCAAATCTGATTTAACAAATAAACCATGCACTTAAACATAGGAAAGACTACACTGCCCCCCTTCCCCTAATTCCAGACTCCTAGAAAGCAGAAAAATATCCCACGCAGGGGATTACATGAAACGAAATTTTACTAATTCGGGCCTACACCCGCTTCTTCTGGAGGTTCTCCGGTGATCGGCTAGCCAGGTACAGATGGGTGGTGTTCAAGGACCTAAAATCACCGGCTTTGGATCACAAGTTACAGCTTGGGGGTTCATCAACGCTGAACTGGTTGACCATGACAGCAAGCTCGTCGCTAAGGCGACTCGACCCGTGGGGATGTATGTTCCTTCCCTCAGCAGGCATTGATACTGACCTCGTAAGATTGATCCCCCCATGCATTTCTCCAACGGAACTTGATTGTGCCGGAAATTGATTTGGGGAACAGGACGACGAGTGAGGAGGGAGATGAGGGTAGTTGGAAACCAACAGCTTCCAAACATACTTTGAGGCAATGGCGGATATCCTTTTTATCTCCTCTTTCAAACGAGCATTTTCAATCCTCAGATGCTGCTCATCAAGGGACGCTCCACCGAGGGCGGCGGGGTCGCCGCAGTTAGGGCAGATAGCAGTGCTGGGAGCTTCTCCATTCCCCGCGCGCTCTGCTTGGAGCTTTTCAATTTCAGCCTTCAGAATCACATTATCGCGGCGTTCATGTCGAACCTTCGTTAGGGTTCGCTTATTTTGAAACCAAAATTTGATTTGCAAAGGCTCCAACCCAAGCTTTTGGCTCAGTTCCTGTCTTTGTGTGTCATCTGGGTAAGGGCACTCCTTGAAGACAGCTTCCATCTCTTGAACTTGACGTTGAGCGAAGCGCCTCTTTTTCCGAGGTCGACCATTGACGTTGTTGTCGTCGTTGTCGGGATCTTGAATGCCGTTGCCGGGAGGATCGTGTTCCATGGTTTCGGTGCCAGATTTGGTCCCGAGATCTTCAATATCTCTCATCTTTAACACTTCGCCCGTGGAGCTCCACTCGTTGATCGTGTCCGGCAAGTGATGGTGGCTCTCAAACATGCTCATGAAATTCGACTCGTTGGTCATGTCTAGCAAGTGATGGTGGCTCTCAAACATGCTCATGAAATTCGACTCGTTGGTCATGTCCAGCAAGTGATGGTGGTTCTCAAACATGTTGGGTTGAAACATCTTTGACTGATTTTTGTTCCTTCAAGGCTCTCTACTCTCTCATGTATTTTTCTGAATGGCCTTGTATGCTCGGAAGCTTTCTTTTGAACACGGATGAAAAACACCAAGAGGACGTCTCTCTCAAAATTTCACGTCTTCTGCATGAAAAGCGTAATCTTTCTAAAAATCTGCCGTGTTTCTCGCTCAGTTTGTCTTCTACTTCTTCTCTTTAATGCGGTGGGACCTCCAAATCTTTTCGCGAAGTTTTCAGACTCGTTGGGCTCGAGATTGCAGACCAGCAATGGGTCCACGACCGACGGGCGAAACAGGAAACTTGGACCAATGGATGAAAAGGGAAGTTGGACCAACGGACGAAATAGGGAAAAGGCACTGATGAAAAGGACGAACAGAGGATAGCACCGACGAAAAGGACGAATAGGCTTTTGTCGTACAATTCAGACGGTGTAACACAAGCAGCTAATTCATGGAAGCTGTAAGTCTACTGGGTTGGCCTTGAATGCTTCTTCTACGGAATGGTAGATATTGACGTTATTCGGTGCGGGAGCAAATGATGGCTTCTTCCTTTCGAAACGCCTGTATTTTTACCTAGTCTTGATTTCACGAGGATCGTCACTGTAACCTTTCCTCACTTTCCTCTTGCTATAAGAATCAGAACTTGACGCAGAGCAGATTAACATCTTTGCATCCTCAGTTTCAATCTTCTAATCATTCCTCTACCTTCAATCTTTTCTCTTCTGTCTTCAATAACAATGGCCTCCAACCACGTCCTCTCAACCGAAGCTTTAGCCAAATGGGAGAGACTTTATCATCTTCTTGGCCGAGGCTACGTTCATATTGCCCATCATCCAGATACTGAAGCTGAGATCTTCATTCTATTTAGTGGCATGGACACAGCTTCCATTGAAAACACCAATTTAGAGAGGGAGTATAGGACATTCCGGACCCTTTTCATCAACTTTCTAGAAGCTTATCGACGCGTTGATCAGGAGGTTATCCTGGCTCGTCTTGTGAGAGCTCGTTACCAGGATCAGTCTGAGTTTCTGGCGTTGGCCCGTTACCTGGTTGACAAGCACGAGAAGGCTGCCGAGCTCGTCAACGAACGAGTCTCATTGTTGGTTCGTGAGAGGGAGAGGCTGGTGGAGCGTTTAGCCCTGACCCAGACCTACTACGAGCACGACTCGAGTGACATCGTGATGAAGTTCCAATGTGAATGGCTAGAAGAGAGGCTTGAATGCCTGACTGTGGATATAGCCCTCGAGAGAGCCCTGATCCTGAATCTGGAGTCCGCCTCTGAATATCACGAAGCCAGCGCGACCAGGCTCAAGGAGAAATGCGATCGCCTCTTTCTCAAGCTTGCGGACCTCGATTCTCGGAGTGCTCAGCGCGTGCAGAGCATTAACTGTATAGAGAGTCAGTTGAGCTCCTTTGTGACGCTTATTAGGGCTCAGTTTGGTTTTACTTTTCCCCCTCGATGACTCGTTGTAAGGCTTGGTGCATGGAATGAAAGGATGGTTCTCATATGTTTGTGTTTTGTTTCATCCCACATATGCCTTAAGGCATTTTCCATTGATAGGTTCAGACTAACTGAAAATAACAGTATGAGTACAAATTAAGTACAGTACTTCTTTATAGAATCAGCATTGACAAGGCTAGAGAAAATGCGACCATCCATCTCAGCTAGGATCAAAAGCACCTCCTAGAAGGACCTTCTTCACAACGTATGGACCTCCTAGAAGGTCATTCGCTTTAAAATGTCGAGGCTTAACTTTTTGTTGAAGGACTTGGCAACTCTTTGCTGATAACACTGGCCATGGCATAGAGCCCTGAGTCGCTTTTCATCAATTAGGTTCAATTGATCCATCCTCTGTTGGATCCAATCAGCTTCAATCAACTTGACTTGAGATAGAATACGCAAAGAAGGAATTTCTACTTCAACAGGTAATACTGCTTCCATGCCGTAAACAAGAGAGTAACGGGTTGCCCCAGTCGATGTTCGAATCGATGTCCAATATGCCATGAGTGCAAAAGGCAACTGCTCGTGCCACTCTCGGTGGTTCTCAGCCGTTTTAGCCAAGATCTTCTTGATGTTCTTATTGGCCGCTTCTACTGCTCCATTTATCTGAGGACAGTATGGGGAAAAATTCAGATGCTTGATTTCGAATTCATTGAACAACTTATCAACCAACTTGTTATTCAGGTTCGATCCATTATTAGTGATTATGGCCTCCGGCGAACCATATCGAGCAATAATATTCTGATGAATGAACTTCACCACGTTCTTCGCCGTGACTGCAACATATGACGCAGCTTCGATCCATTTTGAAAAAATAAGCAATGGCGACCAAGATGAACCGATGCCCGTTAGATGCTTTCGGGTTAATAGGGCCAATCACATTGATGCCCCACATACAAAATGGCCGTGGCTCAGTCATCTGATGTAATTCGTCGAACGCCCGTTCACACTCTTCATCCCATTTGATCAACGCATTTTTCTTAAGAAGTTTAAAGAAAGGCTTAGCTGTCTCAGATAGCTGGAAAAATAAATCGAGCTATATAGTTCAGCCTGCCCATCAGGATTCGAACTTCCTTCACTGAAGTGGGAGATTTTATTTCACAAATGGCCTTCACCTTTGACGGGTCAATCTCAATTCCTTTATTGCTGGCAATGAAACCAAGTAGTTTGCCAGATGCTGCCCCGAAGACACATTTTGTCGGATTGAGGCGCAATTTGAATTTTCGGAGCCTATCAAACAGCTTTGTCAAGGTTTCCACATGATCTTGGCCACGCCGGGTCTTCGCGATCATGTCGTCAACATAAACCTCGATCTCTTTTTGCATCTTGTCATGGAAGAGGGTAACCATCGCTCGTTGGTATGTTGCCCCGACATTTTTTAGACCGAAAGGCATCACTCTATAATGGAATGTGCCCCACGGGGTTGTGAATGCCGTCTTGATCTTGTCATTCTCATTCATTAGAATCTGGTTGTAACCAGAGAAACCATCCATGAATGAGAACAACTCGAATCCTGCCGTACTATCTACGAGCATGTCAATGTGAGGGAGTGGAAAATCATCCTTCGGGCTAACCTTGTTCAAATCCCAATAGTCTACACAAACTCGCACACGGCCGTCTTTCTTGCTTTCAAATGGGTATTATAAGGGTGCGGGGACTCCGTGATAAATTACCTACAAAAGTAGAGATGGAAATGAGCACAATGAGCAAAAAAGTGAGTCGGTCCATGACACCCTCCTAGACCCGGAAACCGAAATAAACAAGACCAAAGGATCGAAATAGGCAATTTCCCAATTCCGTCGGCTTTCACGAGAAAATTCGTATTAATTCGCAGAATGATCGAAACACTGTAAAACTTTGCGAACAAAAGGACAAGACATGGATGAACAACTTTCATGTTTTAAGCTCAGGGAGATCCCAAACAGATCAATACAGTTTAATGCTTCTTTCCAAAAACATTTCTCAGTAAACTGGCTTGTCTGGTTTTTTCTTTGAGGATAAATGGGCCACCAAAAATGAGAATTGATGCCCGAAAATTTGCAGATCACTAGTTCAAATCTCATTCTACCACTTTCATGTTTTAACTTCTTGCAAAAATGTTCATTTATTAGTGGTACACGGTGATATTAAACTGAAGTCGGGAAAATTCCGAAAATCCAGACAGTTTATCATTCATCTTAAGTTCGACATTAAAAGGAAAACGCTCTGGAATGATCCGAAAATTTTTGAGGTAATAGACTGGGATCTTACGAATGTTTTTCAAGAAGCCCATGTGAGCCAAATCGAATCATAGAATTTATAAGAAAATAGGGAAGACCCGAAGGTCAGTCTGAACAGTAGCCTCTATTACAAGAAAAAAAATCCATAAAGTCACGAAATAGACATGCAATTGAAATGAAGCTAAACACGACTCATATCATGACAATCAAGACATTTTCCTCTTCTTAGAGGCAACACGATCTATAGATGAATGGGACTCCAACTCTTTTCGAAGTCGTGCATTTTCTTTGGCCAGAGTCTTCATTTGCTTTGTTGCCTTTTGAACCTTCTTTTCGTAGGCTTCAATCTCGGCTAAACGAGTGGGCTTCACGATCACCAACGGAAATTTCGGAAGCATATGAGCCGGTATGAAGTGGTGGTGGATGTACCGGGCCTTCGCATGATAAAGTTTTTGCTTCCCTTCAGGCTCCGTCTTGGGTAGTGATAGTGGGCGGGTCTTGGATTTGTGCCAAGTTTGATCAAAAAGCCTGAGTTCGGTTCTATAATTCTTGGCCGTAATGAATTCAACTCGCAAAGTGTCCGGCCTCATAGGTGGAGGAACATCCTAGAATGAAGGTAGCGGTATCCGAGCACCAGAAATGTGCGAGTGCTTGCATAACCCCAGTCTGTAATCGAATGTCCAGGAATGGCAATATGTGACCCATACGGCTAAAGACATAGCTATATGCATCGATGCTTAGACGATACCACATCTGCTTCAACTCGGCCTTCGGAATATACACGAAACGAATATCATTGTGTCCCATTGTCTATAGATCGCGTGCCACAAACCTAATTATCATGGACCGACCCAAAAAAAAATTGATATAAGACAAGATGAAGTTGGGGGTCATACTTTACCGTAGGATAAGAAAGTAAATAATCACATAGACATGCACATGATTCGTGAGTTATCCTTATTCTAACTATCCTAAAGGCTCGCAAATTGAAGTGAAAGACTTGCGGCAAGGCGACAATCTCGCGCACATAATCAAAGTTAGTCGTGATCCCTTGACATAACCAGGATTAGCCGGGTCTTTCAACTTCAGCTTCTCGAGTTAAAAATTATAACCCCCGCTTCGGTAATCTTACCGAGCACGAGTTCTAACTTTTGAAACTCATTTTTGAAAAGAGAGTCGGGATCGAATTCGGACTAACTTTCAACCGTGATCACACGGAGAACGCTAGGATCCAATTTCGATACCATCTTAAAACTAGTAGCCCGGGTTCGGCCACGGGTAGTGTGTGGTGTAGTGCTAAAGTAATTAATCATGCATAACAGTTAAATCCAAACACCGCTTCAAAAGGTGCACAAATTAAATAAGGAATTCCCGAACACCACAATCTACAAAACAAAGGGGTTAGCCAAACACTCCTCCCCTTATAACTCCCATTCTGCAAGACCATTTAACACCTAAGGATGAGAATTCAATCAAAATTTGCCAAGCAAAGGGACAATTATCGCGAAAATTTTCTGGCCTAAGTCCTCCTTAAAAAAAATGTCCCCAGCGGAGTCGCCAAGCTGTCGCGACCTAAAAAATCGGCTTTCCCAATTTTAGGTTGATGGATTGCCAAATTAATTAATTAGATTAATTAACATAGCTCGAACCCTCCCAAGCTCTACCAAATCGCAACTTAGGTTCAATTTCATGCAAAGATTTATCTTGGAGTCGCCACTAATCGTTTCTTGGTAGGCCGATTAGAAACCTAAGTAAATTAGCGGGAGAACTAAATTACTTCTACGAACCAGAGATTAAGGGTCCGGGAACTTGATTACATTAATTTTTTAATTAATGCCCTTTCGGTACCAACTTCACGAAAAAAGTTCAATTTGGCAATTTTGATACATTCTCACTTCAAGTCCAAAGGTGCAATTTTTTGGGTTTTCTTTTTTATGAAAATGTAAGAATTAAACTACATGCAATGTATGCCATGAAAGTTTAATAAAAATGCGATCTAATTGAAATATTTACAAGATGGATTGCACGTGTAATTATCTACATGATGCTAATTTTGGAAGATGCAATTTTTAAGCATGGTGGAATGATATGTCCGAGAAGATTTAATCGGGATTCCAATCAATTAGGTAACAAAGTTTTTGAATATTCTAAAAAAAGGATTAGAATTGTTACCTAATTTGGCGGATTCAACTACCGAGTTCGAACCTCGAATTGTCTTGTGGATCGGGGACCTTGGACCGCGGCTCGAACGACGGGGATGGACTTGCGGCTTCGTGTTGATGAAGGGATTGGCAAGGGGGACTCGGTCGGGAAATCTCTCAACCGAACTCTTTCTTCTTTCGCACACAAGTGTTTTCTCACATCACTTTGATGATTTTTTTTTCTCTCAAAGCTCTCAAGAACTTCTTCTCCAAAGATTATTTTCTCCAAAAATTCTTTTCCCAAAGCTCTCAAAAAACTCTCTTTCAAAGATTTTTTTCTCCAAAAAATTTTCTCCCCAAAAGCTCTCAAAAAAACTCCTCAACTCCCTCTCTAAAAACTCTCCTCCTCTTCTCCTTTTATAACTCCCTCATTCTATCTACATTTCTAATTTTTCCACTAACTCCATCTTCTTTTCTCCATCCCTCTTTCTCCATCTTCCTCTCTCAATCTCCCCTTCTCCATCTTCCTTTCTCAATCTCCCCTTCTTCATCTTCCTTTCTCAATCTCCCATTCTCCATCTTCATTTCTCAATCTCTCCTTCTTCATCTTCCTTTCTCAATCTCCCCTTCTTCATCTTCCTTTCTCCATCTCCCATTCTAATTTCTCCACTAACTCCATCTTTTGGTTATTTGCAAAGTAGTCCCTCAAGTTTTGAATATTTGCACTTTAGTCCTTGAGGTTTTACGTATTTGCAATTCAGTTCCTGAGGAAATATTTCTGATTAAGTCCGAACCTTCAAAAGATAAATCCTTTGCCGAAATTCGTGCCTAGTCCGATCGCATATCATTTTAAAACTCAAATCTTCCGCCGTTAGTCTAAATGCGATGCATGAATAAATATGAAAAATTACATGATTATTTTTGGCAAGAACTAAAAATTAGTTCTAATTTTTTATGGAAAAAATGACTAGAAAGGTTAGTCAGAATTTAGGTGTCAACAATATGTGAAACCTAAATTAACTTACAAAGAGACATCTTTTGACGTAATGGTGACATACCAGGATGGGTAACCTCCACGGAAAGTGCCCACCTATCCATTAAAGGACAAAAGAACGTGAGACAAATTGAACAAAACCTCGAGTGAGTTAGTCCAGAGGTGTCACATTGCATTTTACTCATTTTATTGAGTCACTGGGAAAAACAACATTATTCGACTTTCCATTTGTCCTGTGGATGTATAACTAACCGTTGCCCTACATTGAAAATTATAAGATCATTAATTCCACAAAAATTATAGTTACTAAGGGCATGTTTGGTAATGATTCTAATTCTTTGATTCTGTTTCTCGGAACAGAAAAAGATTAGAAACGTGTTTGATAACGTAAATGATTTTGATTCTTAAATTCTCTGATTCTATTTCCAGGAACAGATTTGGAGCAGAAACAAGAATAAAAAAAATGTTGATTCTTTGTTCCAGAATCACTTTTGAGAAACAAGATCGATAAAGTGAGAATGCTTAGGGAAGGTTCTTACTTTGTTTCCTTGACCAAAAAAAAAAAATTTGAACAAAGCCTTAGGGAAGAACCCTCGACTTGCCAGCTCTCCTCGCTCGTCCGCCGCTCCCATCGCTCCTTCAAACAGCTCCACCGCCGACCGCCGCTGACCACTGCCATCCGCAGCCGACCACGGCCAACCACGCCGTCCACTGTTGTCTGTTGCCGCCGTCGTCCACCACCGTCCGCCATCCATCGCCGCCCGCCGCTGCCGTCGAAGAAAAAGGAAAAGAAAATAGAAAATAAAATTAAATTAAATAAAAAAAATATAAGTTTTAAAAAAATATATATGTATCTTTAAAATAAAAAAATAAAAAAATTCACTAGTTGCATGAAAGTGTTTTAACAATATCATTTTTCTTAACAAATTATAAGAAATAATATTCCATGAAATAAATAGACGATTACAGCAACACCAAACGCATTTCTGTTCCGAGAACAAAAATTTAGTGCAGTTACCAAATGTGTTCGGATTCTCTAAAACTCGTCCACAAAACAAAATCAGAAAAATTTATTCTGAACAGAATTATTTTTGGATCAGAATCGTTGCCAAACGCACTTAAACACCTCACAAACCATGAAAAATATAAGTGCATAATTTACCCTTTTCGTATTCCTTATTGTATATACCGAATCATATAAAACAAATTCTTTTTGACAAATTTTACTTACCTCTGTCATTTTGCTTCATAATGGCCAATCATATTGAATAAAAGAAGATGATATGAATTATTGAGAACATTTTTTAATTATTTTCCAAGTCATTTTTCTATGCGGACATCAACATCACATCATGCCCATCACTTACGGTTGAAGACGTTTACCGACAACTTGCATGTGGCTTGTG
The DNA here is from genome assembly GCA_029784005.1 of Lenwebbia sp. NSW1173648. Classification (NCBI taxonomy): domain Eukaryota; kingdom Viridiplantae; phylum Streptophyta; class Magnoliopsida; order Myrtales; family Myrtaceae; genus Lenwebbia; species Lenwebbia sp. NSW1173648. The sequence goes on from JARCGZ010000002.1 coordinate 6,386,002, forward strand.
ACGTCAAAAATGGATTGCTTCTGGTCCGTTCACGATTAAAGGTTTGGACTTCTTATTCCACGATCTCGATCCAAGTCAACGCCCCAGCCACAAGACGGTTTCGTCCATCTTTGTCCCCATTTTCCACGCATGCCCTCTAATTTTTTTTGTGTTCTATTTTCTCTAATTAGGACATGCATACCTTGCATCCAGAACCTAAGGACGATCCACTTTTAGAACTTTTTTTTGGGCCAAATGAGACTTTTTTTTTGTCATTTTGTAGCACGATATAGTCAAAACCGTTCGGCTCGACTTGTTCCCATATGCGTGACCGGTCTAAAAAGTTGCATCAAGTAATCCACCCATAAGGTTGTTGATTGTCGCCTCCGAGGAACATGTTGGGTTAGAAACGTCATGATCTCGATATAATCCGGCTTTCTAAACCACCCACTTGATCAGTACTTAGTTAAGTGTAGTAATAATTCGGAGATGTCAGCATACCGATTTGAGATGGCCGATCTCATAGTGGACCCGTCGCAATTCTGAGCATTTACCATCTAGCCCAACCCTACATGACTTTGTAAATGTATAGTTAACCTGTTTCATTAAATAATCTGATATCATGTAGGATTCTAGTCGTTACGTACCCTGAAGTTTATTATTCAATTCATTTGAAAATCAAATAAACAATGTCCGAGTGATCTCAATCACACATCCATAGTCATGAAAATCGAGACTATATGACTAGGTTGGTTCCAAATTTTCGTACAAAATTCTAGCAATCATGCAAAGTGGAAAAAGATGTCGTAGGAGAATGTAAAAAAGCACAAGCAACATCTAATTTTGGGTATACAAAATTACACGAGTGACTTTATGTTAGTGACTTTATATACTTCACAAAGTGTAAACGTATTTCAGTAAAATGGCCCACATCGTATTCAAATCTTAGGTTACCTGCAAGACAAATCTCCAATTCGTCCCAACCCTACAGGATTTTGTAATTAGAATCCCAACCCCCAATCTAGATCTGACGGGGTCTTCGTGCCACGTGTCAAGATCTGAAATCTTCAGAAAATAAAATAATTTTTCAAAAATATTCTGATTTTTCAAAATTAAAAAAATATTTTGTGATAGTGTGGCTCACCATCCTGACCGTCCATTCAATTTTTCAAAAATTCAAAAAAAAAATTCAGAAATTAAAAATTCATTTTTGAATAATAAAAAAATAGCCAGATCGGACGTTCGTGGATTAGCCACATCGCCTGATCATGGCCGTAGATCTAAGCGATAAATTGGAGGGCCGTGGGCTAGCCACGTGGCCCAATCTGGAGCGTAGGATTAATCAATAGATTAATAAATCAGAAAATTAAAAAAATTGGAAAAATCAAAATAAAAATTAGAAAATCAATACGGCGTCGTTTAGGCTTAGACCGGCCCGGGACCCTTTTGGTCTGGGCCGGACGCCCACAAGGCGTGGGCCGGATCAACCCGACCCGGTCCGGAAAATATTAAAAAATTCAAAAATAAAAAAAAATCAGAAAATGATTTTAAAAATCCTAAAAAAAATGAAAAATTCATAAAAAAAAAATCCTAAAAAATTGGAAAAAAATTTCTAAAACATTCCAAAAATTCCCAAAAGCCTCAAAAATTAGGAAATGGGTCGTTTTAACCGATCAATCCTATTTTTGACGGTTTTGCCCTTCCAATTTTTCTGAAATGACGATTTTGCCCCTCATGGGCAAATCGTTCCCAAAAATTCAGAAAAATTCTAGAAAATCTCAGAAAATGGGAAATTGGCACATTCAATTGGCCAACCCTATTTTCGATGATTTGGGTTTCTAATCCCTTCAAAATTGACAATTTTGCCTCTTATGGGCAAATTGTCTCATGATCTTTCAAAATTGACAATTTTGCCCATTTTGGCAAATTGTCTCCAAATCTTCCCAAACTCCTTCCGAACTCATAAACACCCATTCTCTAAGCCATTAGGGCTTTACTAGGGATACCATGCATTGATTTGATGTGTTTTATCCGCATATTCTTGAATCGTTGGTTGCGCACTTATTTTCATTGATTGTGATTGACAGGCTAGATACTCCCATCTGCATGAACTCCTAAGTTCTAGAGCCTTCTCTATCCTGAGCCATCTACATGAAATCCTAGTTAGGAAATCACTCAACTTAGGTACCGAAAGGGCGTCAATGGCAACATTGGCGTAACTAAGTCCTCGATCCCAAATCTCTGGTTCTATTAAAGTTGTACAGCTACTCCCACCGCCCGACGAGATTCTCAATCTACCTTCCCCAAAGATCGGTGGCAACTCCGAAAGCATGTACACCTATGCACATGTCACATGACCACACCTAAGGTCGAACTCGATTCCCAAATCCCGCCATGGCGCGAGGTGAGGACTTGGGAGAGTCCAAGTCGATCTACGGATCACCACGGATCCTTAGACCTCAGTAATCACCCCTAAACCCAACTCCATCCTCTGATGAGGTGGGTCGCGACAGTTCTTCATGCTCTATAGGTTACTTCGAGTAAACCAGGATGTCATCAATGAATACTATTACAAACTGATCTAAGAACGGCTTGAACACCCTATTTATTAAATCCATGAATGCTGCGGGTGCATTAGTTAATTCAAATGGTATGACTAAGAACTCATAATGTCCACAACGAGTTCGAAATGCCATTTTAGATGTATCTTCGCTCTTAATCCTCAACTGATGGTACCCTGATCTCAAATCAATCTTTGAGAACACAGACGCTCATTGTAATTGATCGAACAAGTCGTCGATTCTAGGGAGCGGATACTTATTCTTAGTGGTTGCCTTGTTCAGTTGTCTATGGTCTATACACATTCGTAAGGATCCATCCTTTTTCTTTACGAATAGTACTGGCGCACCCCATGGTGACGCACTTGGTCGAATAAATACTCTATCCAATAACTCATGCAGTTGTACTTTTAATTCTTTCAGCTCTGTCAATGCCATCCTATACGGAGCCTTTGAGATTAGTTCTATTCCAGGAGCTAATTCAACTACAAACTCAATCTCACGTTCGGGTGGTAAACCCGATAATTCCTCTGGAAACACATTAGGAAATTCTCTTACTACGGGTATTTCCTCAAACTTGGCACTTTCTTTTCCTTCGTCTTTTACGACCGTCAAATAACCCGTACATCTATCCTCAAGTAAATGATGTGCTTCTAGAGATGATATAAGTATTTTTGTGCAACTCGCACGGTTTCCAATAAATTCAAAACTGGTCTGGTTTGGTGGATAAAACTGTATTACTTTCTGATAACAATCCACCTTGGCTCTTTGCCTATGAAGCCATTCCATCCCTAAAATGACATCAAAGTCATACATAACCAGAACTACTAGGTCTACTATCAGTTCTTGTCCAGCTATTTCTATTTTGACGTTCTCACACATTACTGTGGATAAGATAGGATCCTTCAGAGGCATAACAACACTAAGTGGTACGTCCATGAGTTTAGTACTTAAGTTATTTGTCTGCACTAATCTCAACGAAACAAACGAATGCGTTGCACCTATATCAAATAATGCATAGGGATTGCAATTATTTACAGACATCGTACCTGTTATCACAGCCTCAGAATTTTCCGCCTCCTCATGGGTGACTGCATAGACCTTTGCCTGAGCTGGCGGTCGTTGGTTACTTCCTTGAGAAGATATCACATTAGTCATCGCCTGAGGTTGGCTATTTCTCTGTGGTTGGAAATTTTGTGAGCAATTTGGTAACATGTGACCTATCTGTCCACACTTGTAACACTTTTGCCACCTTGGACAAGGCATATTCCCATGTGCCTTGCTACAGTTGCGGCAGGTTTGATTCGGATATTGTCTTCTCTCTCCGAACGGTCCAGGATTCATTTCCCTTGGATCTCTATTGATACTCCTCTTACTGGGAACGAACGGACGTCTCCCAAATGAGTTAGGCCTTTTATTAAAACTATTCAGGGGAGTATAGCGGCTTGGCCTACTGGTTCCGTTTCCTTCCTTTCCTTTGCTAAGGCTTGCTCAACTAATTGAGCTCGTCCATACAGGGTAGTATAATCTCTTATATCAAGAGGCACTAACAATCTCTTGATATCATTTCTCAACCCATCTATAAATCGCCTTGCCTTATCTTCCCCTACGACATTTTTTATAACTGCACCACCAGAAACGAGGATGATGGCACACACTCTGACATTCTTGTGATCTATTATAAGAATTCTCCCTTCGAAGTTCCTGCATAAACCAGATCCCCATGCTTGTTAAAGCAAGCATTGCACGGAGAGTAAGTTACTGATGTATCTGATGTCTTGTTCCGGGGCAGAGGAGCAATTCCGTTGCTTACATCAGCTGTCAAAACTGGAAGAGCTGTTGTGCTTCCAGTGTTCAAGTCAACGATCATAGGAGCAGATGAGAAAGGACAGGCCAGGCAAATAGATGGAGTTGAGGAACCAGGATGAAAATGAGCTTGTAGAACTGTATGCTGCAGAGTTGTATGTGCTATCTTATCTCCACTTAGAACATCCCAAAGAAGACTTGTCAGAAGCAGACACAAAAGAGCCAAACCCTAAACCATAAACAACCCTAAACAAAAAGAACCTAAAATTCAGCTCTTCCAGTTCTAAACCCTAAACCCTAATCGGGACTGGCCTAGATGTTCGTTGTGGACACTGGGCAAGACTACTGCTTTTGGAACCTGCAATAAAAACTTGAAAGACTACTTATCTCTCTCACTTTGTGGTCTTGAGTCGTCGGAATAAGTTGTCTGTGAAACGCCCTAAGTGCGTGGCTTCTAACTTCATCATAGAGAAAATCTTTCTTTTCCTCCTTTTTTAATGGCGTCAGACCCCCTCCCCTTCACAATCTCTCTCCAACTTCCTCTTTCACTTCCACTTGGACTTTTCTCTTTAACCACAGAATCTGCAAAAAAAAAACTTTAAGAACACGTGAACAAGAGATCAACAGTTCGTTGATCCAATGAGTGACACGTCAAAGGGGACTTGGTGAGCAAGGCGTCGCTGGTGCTTTGACGGGCAGCGTGACAACGATGAGGACTTGTTCGACGGGGCTCAATGACCTACAAAACAGAGAAGCAACCGAGGATCGGCTCGTCATGAATCGGAACAGCTACGACGAGATAGAGATAGGAACATTGTCGGCGCAGGGCTCAGAGTAGGCGTCATCGTTAGGCTTGGGGGTTCAACTTAGCCACAGCCATAGATTTCATGACATCATCGTCGTGGACAGCAGCACGTTGTTTCGCTGGTGGTTCGTCGGGGCGGAGACAACCTGTCTCGATGGCTTGCCACACAGGTGATGGTCAGCCTCGTCGTCGTCTTGGGGGGAGGGGCAGCGGCCTTCGTTGAGGGTAATGAGGTTCGATGACGTTACTTTGACTTACGGGCTGATCTGGTTCGATGATGTTGCTTTGACTATGGGCTGATCTGGAATTCTTCTGTTAAGCCTGATGCGGGTGGATGGATTGTTGCAAATTGGTGATGACCTGGATTCTTTGCTGCGGTGGTCACAAAGGCTTCTTGTCCTCTTCTTCTCCCTTAGCTTTTCTTCTTTCTCTCAAAGCTAGTTTGTTTTTTTTATCCTTTGGCTCCTTCTGCATGTCATGGGGAGGACATGGACGAGGATGAAGGATTGATAGGCGTGATCCTCACAGTGGCCGAGAAAATCCCTTCTCCTCCAAGTCTCACTGTCTCTCTTGCACGTTTTCTCTCGACTGTGTTCCCTTAGTGGCCGAATATTTTCCGTGAATTGGCCTCCGAATCTCTCCTCATGTGCCGTCTTTTTTTTCAATAGTGTGGCCTCCTCCATAACGTGAAGGAACCTCTTGTATTTATTCACTAGTCTAGGGTTGTCTTGCAAGAGTCTCAAAAAATCTTATTTCCTATTTGAAACCCAAAAATATATATATCCTTATCTCTTATTCTGACGCAATTAAGGATATTAAGGATTATATTTTATTATCCCCAGATTTGATCAAGCTCTATCCCTCACGTGAACATGCAAGATTTTCCACCATATTATATTCATGAGTTTAGTCAAATTTCAAACCATCACAAGCTCGATCCGATTAATTGAATTTAGAATTATCCCCTCGCATTCGTCCTCTGCCGGTCCGATTAAAAATGCAAATGCAATGCATAAATGCTAAAATTAATGAGGAAAAATGATTTAATTATTTTTTGTAGGAAATAAGCTTGTTGGCTGCCCATCCAATTTGGGGGAAATTGTCCAAAAAATTCAAAATCTATTGCACTTTCGTTAATTGAGTCCTAATCTTAAACATTCTCACCTTTTGCCAATTTTGACTAGAAATCGATGACTTGGACACCGACCGTCCTATGTGACACGACTGTCACTGCGTCGACAATTTTTGATAATATTTAAATATTTCTTTCAAATTTTTTATTTATTTTATTTTATTTTGTTTTTGTTTTTTTCCTTTTTGGTTTAAAGGGTGGGCAACCTTCGTCCCCCTCGCTGTGGCCTCTCGCCGGCCGAGCAGCAAGGGCGGGTAGCCGCTGGCCCTTTGAACAGAAAAAGAAAAAAAGAAAAAGAAAAAAATATAAATAAAATAAAAGTTCGAAATAAATAGTAAAAAATTATTAAAAATTATCCACGTCAGGATTGGTTGTGCCACGTAGGACGGCCGGCATCCATTAGTAATTTCAGATTAAAATTGGCCAAATGGAATCAATTGAAAAAACGTAAAAATGTTTAAGACTCAATTGGCAAAATTAAAAGGTTTACGACTGAATTGACAAAAGTGCAATATATTTAAGACTTTTTGGACAATTTTTTTCTCTAATTCGGATGAGGGAGTTATGGAGTTCGATTGCGGCTCGGGAGCGGGGCTGGTGGACCAGTGATAAATCACGCAAGCTATAATCGACGAGATACTTTTGTTCTTCATTTTTGTTTTGGTAACTCTTGGTATCCAAATTTTACAGTTCGACTAATTCCCACGAGTACATGTGAACCGTCCGCCCACTTGCATCAGGCACGGCCCAACCAACAATTGGCAGGCATGGCTCTCTAATGTTGATATGAGTGAATGAGGCTATGATTTGAACATAGATTCTGCCAGATCTAAATCAAACTTTTAACCACTCAGCCAATCCCTTTTAGTTTCTCACCCCACACATTCAACCATTTTAGAAGGACGTCCATATGAGCCCAAATCAATTCCAAACAAATTTGCGGATGTCATATTCCCATGGACGAGCATGCCGAAAGTAACCGCACTGCTCAACTTGAAGGTCTCGCTGCACTACGAACTCACGGCTTTTGGAATTGGAGCTGTTGCTGCACATATCCTTTTGGTTCTAACTCCATAGATGCATGTAAGGTCGCACACATTAAATGGATAAGACTCCTCTTACGTACTAGAGATATTGTGATTTGAATACACGATCCTTCTCATTCAAATCAATACTCAATCTCGCGGTCGAATGCTTGAAATTGATGTGACGTATGATAATTGCCATCGATGCTCGGTCGAACATGGTCATCATTGCCAATGTCTTGGTTCTGCCCAAGTCAATGATCAAGTGAATTTGAGCATGTGACTAGGAAAAATAACGCATAATACAAGGGGATATCCGACCTAAGTAATTCCTTAGAACTGCTTCGTCTGAACCTTGGGATCCCTCAGACGTTAAACAACTAAAAGGTATTCCCTGCTATTACGAAAAAGAGAGATATATAATTGGCAATTGAGGGTGCATACGTCTGGGCACCTGCACATTATAATAAGGAACGTATTCGTGGAGTCCGCCGTCCCTGTATATCAAACGGACATGGATATTGAGATTTTCTGTTTTTTGTGAAACCAAGCCAAGCACGGAGCAAGATATTTTGGAGATTACGCAAAGCATCTATAAAAGTCTAGCACGAGTTGACGATATGGACGGCTTGAAAATTTGATAATTTAGTGGAATAATTGGACGCAATCAGGGTTGGAGCTTTGAAAAATCCCTATGTATGAGAGCATTAGGTTGTTTGGATCAATGGCTCCAACCACGAGATTTTTTCAAATGTCCAATTGCGAATATTAAATTGTCTTGTAAATCGATTTTTTTTTATACTTGTTATTACTCTAGAGCTTAGGTTTCTGATTAGAACCGCAACAGAGAATAATAGTTTATGCAATCACTAGTGATTTAGTTGGTTACCCATCCAATTTGAATGGGGGAGGTAGGGAATTCGATCCCTCCCTTTAGGGGCTTGGGGTGGCCGGCCAGCGATATCAGGCAATATCCAAAAAAGATATACTCATAATCATCCAGTTGATCACATTTCTTTGTTTTACTTACAAAGTTGTCATAAAAGTTTTAGAATTTTGGTAATCTATTTGTACCTCGTCACTTTCCTTTGAGAAGATAAATATTGTAAGTGTAATTCTAGCAAAATTACCAAAAAAGTCGTAAACTTATTGCAATTGTGCTAATTCAGTCCTAAATCTTTTTTTTTTTTTTTTTTGCCAATTGAGTCGTAAACATTTTGTAATTGTGCCAATTCAATCTACCTGGCCGGCGTTGACGTGAAAAAAAAATATTATTATTATTTTCTCTTTCTTCTCTCTTCCCTCTTCCCCACCTAATGTACTGTGGCCGACAGCTCCAGTAACAACCAACAATATATATCCAGCAAACACAACCTCGCAATATGTAAATATAATAGCGGAATGATAAGGAGACAATACACCAAGATTTACGTGGAAAATCCAAAACGGGAAAAACCACGGACGACCCAAAACTTTCACTAATCACCAAGAATAGTAGGACATACAAAATTTTTCTCTCTAGTCACATACTAGAGGCTCAACATCAACATTATAAGAGCATTTCATCACTACAAAGGTAGAACAATACGAAATGGGGCAAGAAAATCCTAACCGCGATTGGAGAATTCGGAGACAAATCTCAACGAACGAAACCGATCAAGTCGTAGCTCTCGGCCTCATGAACAACATATCAAAATTTGATCGAATTCCAATAACGTTTGGCCTTTGAATCAAGACCGTAAAGTGGCTGCCCCTCTTTCTTCTTGCTCTTCTCTCTCTGTTTTCACTTCACCGAGAAGACTCTCTCTCCTCCCCTGTTTTTTTTTTTTCACACTCCCGAGCACTCACTGGGCACACACGAACAAAAGACAGCCCATCTCATTTTTCTTGTTTTTTTGTCCTTTTGTCTTTTTCTTTTGTTTTTCACTTTTTTACTTTTCTTTGTTTTCTTCTTTATTTTGTTTTCTTTTTCTTCTCTCTCTGTTATCATATGATTTTTTTTTTCTTAATTACATAAATTGTTCACAATGTTTTAGTAATATAATTTTTTTAATAATTCATAAATTTTGCTAAATTGAATTCAATATGGAAGTATTTTAGTAGTATGGGTCGGGTACGGGTACGGGTCATTAGATTTGTACTATATGAAAATTGATCAAAACGGGGTAAATGAGTCAATATAGGTCGGACCATATCCGACCCGACCCACCCGTTTGACACCTCTAAATAATGACCATGCGCTCCCATGGTTTCATCTCCATCCATATGTTTCTATTGATGGATGTCCCTAAATAGGTGTAGTTTACATATCGGATATAGGGACTTTGCATCTCTAGAAAGGACTTTTAACTCTACTTCGTCGTCGCACTCGGTGTCTTCCAATAGTTCCTCCTTTGGTGGGTATTTCAGGGGAATGCCGTTCAGGAGATTCTCTGGCTGCTATGAGTGTCGAATGGTGGTTGATCCGGTTCTGGGTTTCACCAGAGACCCTTCTCTGAGATCCACCATTTATTCTTGCCCCGAGTGCGGTGAAATCTTCATGAAACCCGACAATCTGGAGCTTCACCTCGCTGCTAGACATGCAGGTAAAGCCTATACACGAGTCCCCGAAGTATAGTCCTGTTCAATTTGTTTCTCATTATTGCTTCCGAATGTGGCCATCCCATCATCGTATTCGAGCGAGAGACATTCGAGGGCGCAGTTCCTACTAATGTAAAAGATACGGCTATGGCGAGAGTCTCAATGGACTGTCTTTTCATCTTTCCTTTTTAGCATCTCAAGAGAAAGTGTGAAGAGTCTTCCTCACGATGTGCTACTCATTGAAGGATCACGGTGACATCGAAGCTTAAGATATCTAGCAGTAACAAGCTTGTAGAGAGCGAATCACAGTAGTTTCTTGTGTGCTATAAAAAATTGAACTTTACTCCACAATGAGATATATGATCTACTTAAATTTTCTGGAAATGCAGAAACTGTCTGTCTGCACTTCCTCCAAAAACCAGAACTGGTCCTTATAACTTGTTTTCAGTTTAGGCAGTCCCCTATCTCTGTTCTAGCTATGGCTTATCTCGTCAACTAACTCAACCAACTTCATTTTATTGTTTCTGTTTTCCTTAATATGTAGTGGAGATTGCGGAGATCATATTCCAATCCAGCTGGTTAAAGAAACAAGCACCCATTTGCAAGATAGACAGGATCCTCAAAGTCCACAACACCCAAAAGACCATCTCCAAGTTCGAAGATTACAGAGACTCCATCAAGGCCAAAGCCATCAAGAAGAACCCCCGTTGCATAGCTGATGGGAACGAGCTCCTCCGGTTCCACTGCACCATGTTCTCTTGCTCGCTAGGCCTCAACGGCTCCTCCAATCTCTGCACTCGATACCGCAGTGCAACGTGTGCAACATAATCAAGAACGGGTTCAAGGTCGACGAAATGGGGGTCTTGACCACCACGACGAGTGGAAGAGCCCACGACAACGCGAGTTTGGCAATGAAAACAGAGGACGACGGGAAGAGAGCAATGCTGGTGTGCAGGGTGATTGCAGGGAGGGTGAAGAAGAACGTGGAAGGGAGCATGGAGGAATATGACTCCACGGCTTGGGCTTGCGGGTTGTACTCCAATTTGGATGAGTTGTATGTGTTCAATCCTAGAGCTATTTTGCCTTGCTTTGTCGTAATCTATAGGGGGTTCTAATAGTTTCTTCTTGCTTTCTTTTTCAGTTTTTCTCTTCCTTTCCTTCATTGTGTTTTCTGATTTCTCTTTCAGTTTTTCTATCTGCAACATCATGTTGAAGTAAGATTAATTGCTCCTTGGGGAAAATCTTTTCATGTTGCTCTTGGAGACTTGTTTTCTGCGAGAAATAATTTTGATAGGCTAGATTAAATTTGATAGATCTCTGGAAGCATCAATAATGCTTCTGCGATTAAAATCGATCGATTCGATCCTCACGGAGTACGCTGGTCCAAAAGCAATTCAAGAAGTGAAGCTTCACTTAGGCCAAACAGGGGCAACCGTGAGAAACAAAATAGTGCCAAACGACGAGGTAGTTAATAGCTGAGGTTCATAGATGGAATGAAGTGCCAAGAATAGGCAGGGTCCATAGAGTTTCCAGACAAAGAAGGAAAAGTACTGGAGAGTCTTTCTTATTTACCTCAGAAAGTCTAATTTGAGCATCAAGTCTCTTATTGAGTTCTATTCTTAGGCTCCGTTTGTTTCGCGAAAAATGAGTGATTTCTCGAAAATATTTTTCAAAAAGTCAATTTTCGAGGAAAATGACTATATTTCCGGTGTTTGGTTGAGACCTGAAAATGAATTGGAAATTATTTTCCTTCTTTAGGTAAGGAAAATCTAATTTGATTTTCTGCGTCATCTTTTGGTTAAAAATTGCTGATATGGACCCGGTCATCCTACGTGGCACAACCGTCGCTAATGTGGATAATTTTTCTATTTAAAAAAAATTAAAATTTTAATAATTTTTTATTTATGATTTTTTTGTTAATCTTATTTTTTATTTTTTTTCTCTTCTTTAATTTCTTCATCAGCCTAGCTCATGGTACGTCAACATATAAACGAACGGTTTATATGTTGCCCTTTCAAGGTTAAACCACCTCGTAATTAGCGGCTGGGGCTTGCGGGTCGTACTCCAATTTGGATGAGTTGTATGTGTTCAATCCTAGAGCTATTTTCCTCTATGAACCCTCTTATTTATAGCGTTCCAGTATGCCCTTGTGTCTCCACTGCCATAAGGGCGCGCATGGCAACATTTCCGTTCCTCTATTTTTCTGTTCTTTTGTTCCATGGAACAGGTTTAGAATAGAAATCTGTTTGGTAACGTAATTTTATTTTTCTATTCTTAGGACAAATTTTTTACTCAAATAGATTTGGAAGAGAAATCATAAGTAGAAAAAAGTTACATTTTTATTTCTGGAACAAAAAAAAGAAATAAGTAGAAATCAGAAGTAGAAATCCGCCAGCCCCCGCCGCCAACCACTGCCCTTCGCCGCCCACCCCCCGCGACCGCCGGCGGTCGCCGCCAACCACCACCGCTGGTCGCTGCTGACCACCGCCGCCATCGCCGATCGCCGCCGACCGCCATCGTCGCCCACCGCTGCAACCACCACCTCGACCACCGCCGGTCGTCGCCAACCGCCACCATCCGCCGCCGATCCCCACCGCCGGTTGCCACCGGCCGCCACCGCCGGTCGCCGCTGACCACCACCGCCCATCGCCACCCTTCGCCGGCCGCCACCGCCGCCCACCATCGCCGGACGCCACAATCACCGCCGCCGCTGGAATAAAAAATAAATAATAATTTTTTATTTTTAAATAGTAAATAATATTTTCTAATAATAAAAATAAATTTTAAAAAATAAAAAATGAAGTAGAAAATTTTCGTAAAAGATTTTGTGTTAATAATATTCCAGAAGTAGAAATTTTCAACCGTTATCAAACGAATTTCTGTTTCAGGAACAGAAATTTTTTGTCGTTATCAAACATGTATCTTGGCTCAAAAACTCGTCCAGGGAATAGAAATAGAAACATCTATTTCTGGTCAAAAATAAGGCTAGGGAAGAGAAAATGTTGTCATGCGCGCCTAAGACTATTCGATGAGTCCATGCCGGTTGATTCCCTTGCAATCCCGTTCACCAACTCTAACGCCTCACTCATCTTAGGGCGTAACTTTGCTTTCTTATGCAAGCATTTGTTGGCTACCGTTGCAAGCTTGTACACAGACTTGATATGATATTTGCCTTGAAGCCTGCGGTCCACTATCAACTTAAACTTCCTTGAATCAGATAGGTATGGGTTCACCCATTCTAAAAGCTTTCGGTTCACTCTTGGGGAGGTTACGATCTAAAGGGCGCCTACCAGTGATTAGTTCATAGAGGAAAACCCCGGAGCTCCCATGGCATTCCTCTCGAAAATTATGCCAAATGAAAACAAATTTCGCCAAAAAAAAGTTGTAGGAAAGATGAATTATGCTATCCGGAAGACTTGTCCTCTTAAACTGAATACAATAGGACAAATAACTGGAGAAACACTCTAATAGTATGGTTCATCATATTTTCAAAAAAATTCGTGTGTTTCCATGACATTGCTTTCGAAAGATTACGTAGAATCAAAACAAATTTCGTCAAAAAAAGTTATCAAAATGGGTGAGTTGCGCTGTCCGAAAGATTTGTCCTCTCAAAGTTTCATCTGTTAAAGTAGTCCGAGCGAGAACAACACTCTATCATCAAATTAATATGCCAACCCTAAACTCTTGAAACGTTTTTTAATCTTTCACTAGTCCCATCATCTAAATACGTTTTTAAGAAAAGCAACGCCGTCTGGAGTTGGGCCTAATTCCCTAAAAAATCCATAACTTTAGATCTAGTTTCAAATCTACTCCGAAATTTTGTTTGTCTCAGAAAAAATCTCAAACTTTAGGTCCAGTCCAAAATCTGCTACGAACTTTTTTTTTGTCTAAAAAGAAATCCCAAACTTTACATCCAGTTTCAAATCTGTTCCAAATTTTCTTTTGTCTCAGAAAAAAAACCCTAAACTTTAGGTCTAGTCTTAAATCTATCCCGAACCTTTTTTTTTTGTCTAAGAAAAAAATCACCAATTTTTACTCTAATATCAAATGTGCCCCTATTAGCTATCTGTCCAAAAAAATCACTATTATTCCTTCCAATTTTCATATACTATAATGGGTTTCATTTTGGATAATTTCAACAATTTTCATCTGGGTGTATTTGTTATCCACGTGAAAATGTCACGTTGGTTCGTACTTATCGCCCTATTACTTTGATGATATGTATTTTTCATATACTATAATATACGAGTTAGATTTGAGAATATATTGAAAGTTATTCGAGCAGATTTGTGACTGAACCTAAAATTGAGGATTTTTTTCGAGACAAAACAAAGTTCGGGGCAGATTTGGAATTGGATGTAAAGTTGGGGGAACTGGACCTAACGTTGGGGGTTTTTTCTGAGACAAAAAAAGATCGGTATAGATTTGGGACTTGACCTAAAATTGAGGGTTTTTCTGACATAAAAAAAATAGTTTGGGATAGATTTAGGATTAGACCTAAAATTGAGGTTTTTTTCTAAGGGAATTAGGCCTCTGGAGTTGCGCTAATACTGTACATTAATCATAGTTTCTTGATCATTTCGCTAATATACTATTTAGCCACTGCTCTCTTGATTGTCTGTCAACCCTTAATTGTTAATGTTTTCAATTCATTTGTCGCGCCATAAATATCTGTCATTCTTTTTTTCTTCCCTCCTTTTTTCCATATCCCAAATTTATTCATTTTTGCAGAAGATATTTGTGGACGTGGTGGCATTGAATCATTGATCCGCCCTAGGCAGAAGGTCATCATCACAATTAAAATGAATACTAAAAACCATAAAGATAATCAATTTTTGTCCATCTTGTTCTTGCATGGGGCTTCCCTCAACCCTTATTTTATATACTAGTGACCTTGCATGGGATCTTTTGCGCAGTATAGATATTAAAATGCAGCAAACGGCGTACCGGCGATGGCGACTTGTTTCGAACTGATGCATGTATTTGCATCGTTTACGAAAATGTGAACATTCAAATAGGAACTATGTACTATTCTTCGTCCAACAATACTTGATGACGTCGGATGACATGAGGGATGACGTCGGAAAGTCGTGGGCCCTGGCCGGTTTTAGGTGAACTACATAAATTCCACTCTAATTCATTCAAAAATAGCTGCGTTGTGCCGGTGGATCGTGGGGTGCGTGCCAAGTAGGGGGGACTTGGATCCAAGCGTGGAATCACGGATAGCGACTTCAACTTCAGCTTCGGAAATTCTCGTCCTTCTTTATTTTTCTCGATGTTATTCTTATTTCGGTGTTATTCTTATCTCGATGTTGGGTGACTTTACAGACTAATGAATCGGGCACGACAAAGGGTATGATCCGTACAAAATCAAGAGTTTGTTGTGTACATTGTAAGGCGCTAATAAAGCACGAAGGTGATATAGCTACGTAATGGCTGAACCTATATAAGATCGGGAACCTTTCATTTAGCTGTTGTTTTCGCGTGCATTGATTGTCCAGAGATGATTCTATCGTCGGCCATATTAGTCATTGTCGTTGATCGTGTTATTGGATTCGCAGACAAGATCTACATGACCTAATGCCCGCGATTTGCATCGAGCAATGCAAGTGGTTTTTCGGCCCGTATTGAAGATGGGCGACTGCTCATGCCTCCACGGGATAGAGGAAGGGACCACATGCGGATGCATGCATTCGGAAAGGGTTTCGGACATGAGGAGTCATTTGGAATGAAGTGGAAAAATCATTTGGGTTGATGTGGCGTTGGTGCTTCGTTCTTGGAGATTGGATCTTTTAAGGTCGCAAATAGTAGGCCCACTGTTGCTGTCTTCAACTGCCAAGACATTGTAGGGTAAAACGATATGAATTTAAGTTGATTTAGTTTAGCCAATTGTAAACTACATTTTGGCTGAACTTAGCTCCGTGACTACACTTTAATTATGCTCTGTCGATCTTGGGTTGTGTCGTCGACACTGGGGACAAAGAAGAAAATATTCTTAAACTTGTAAGAAATTCTGAGAAGCAAATGAAACCATCGGATAATGATGCAGCTGATAATGCTAATTGGGATTAGAGCTAATTCATCCTGATTTGCCCAAGTCAACGAAGTATTCAACAGCGAGGCACACCAGTCAACCCACCCTCAGACTCTGAGGCATGATTTTCGGTTGGATGTGGCACGCCAAGGATCACCTTAACGAGAACTAGAAACACAATACCTGATAGAAGAACCGGGGATTGCGTACACCTGATTTAGCATCTATCTTGATGTGGAACAACGACGTTTTCCAAAACCCAGGCAGAAACCTGAATTTTGTTCTGAGAGATCGTTCTTGTGAAAGTATGCCTACTGAAGAGTCAGACAAATGTTGTGCAAGTGCAGTGGGTCTGTGGATAGAGCGCTATTGAGAGAGCATTACCAATGATCAGATCGATTGATGCGAGAAGAGGAAAAGTAGATACCCTCTAGAAACAATGCTCCGTTTCTTTATTTTCAAACTCGACATGATCGTGGGACTCAGTCAAATATGCCTGCCGTCTCAATCCACTCCCACCACTTTTACCAGATAAAAAAGGTTGCCAAAGTCACAATTTACAATTGAACTTGAAACACGACTCTGTACCATGAACTCTCTATTCGATCTCCTGCTCTTCTTGTTCTTCTTCCTAGTTCTCCCATTTGTTTCTAATGCCGAATCCGCCGATCCCTTGGGCCAATTCTGCAACCAAGACACCGTCATCAGCAAGGCCAGCCCGATTTGGTCGAACATCGACCATGTCCTGACCGAGTTGGTATCCAAAGCCCCGTCAACCGGCTTCCTCACCGCGTCTTACGGCTCGGGCTATGATAAGGTATATGGCCTAGCACAATGCAGAGGAGACGTGAGCCGAGATGACTGCTCGAGTTGCATCCAAGACGCAGGCAAGCAAATCCGCCAGCTCTGCCCAAACCAGGCCGATGCGAGGATCTGGTACGACTATTGCTTTCTACGGTACGACAACAAAACTTTCATCGGTGAGGTCGACACGTCTTTCGGGATATTTTATTACAACGTCGAGAACGTGACCGACCCCGAAAAGTTCAATAAAGAGTTGGGGAGCCTGACGGACCGGATCGAAGCCGACGCGGTCGTGCCTAAGAACAGAGGGCTCGGGAAAGGCGAGACTAAGCTCACACCATTCATCACTCTCTATGCACTGGTCCAATGCACCAGAGACCTGCCCAAGCTGTCCTGCGCTCAGTGCTTGGCCATCGCTGTCGGGAATTTCCCAAATTTCTGCAATAACCGGAAGGGTTGCCGAGTTCTGTACAGCAGTTGTTACGTCCGATACGAGCTCTATCCGTTTTTCTTTCCGCTCGACAGAAACGACAGTAACATCGCTAGCGGGGAAACTATAAAGAAGTTGGTCTATCCATAGACTACATCTACACAAATCTCTTGCTACTGCTAAAGTTACCTGTTTGTGTCCAATAATTGATTCCACAGCATAATGCGCATTGCCTCTGTACTATAGGGGCATTACAATGATTGTTTCTTCATATGGTCCAACGATTGGGCAAGAGTATAGACAAAACCAGCCACATGAAGTGGCTTCCTTTTTATTCCACTCAATAAAAAGCAGTAGGGTCATTTGACTGCAACAGCAATTCTCTCTTCACATTCTCATCCCAAGTCCTGTGTGATCCATGACCATGCATGAGAGTGGGATTTTGCCACTGATGTTTGCAATGATTCACAGAATATTCCCTTCCATTCCCTTCATACATCGTTCACCAGAAGCAGCAATGAGTGCAGAGGAAAACCAAAAAGAACGACAAATTGTCTGCAATAGTCCAAAGGATATTGCCCCGAAGCAGTAACAAGGAGCCCATCTTTTCCTTTTGGTCTTCTGTGTCATTTGTTGAATTCGATCCCCCTGCCTTTTCTTACAATCACGTGATTGCAGGATTTGTGCTAATCAGTCTTCTGCTTAATATCTTCAACGAAGTGACATGACATGTGATGCAATTTTTATTATCAGCGAAATGAATTTGATGAATCTGAAGATTAGACTCAATCCAGGGTTTGAATATCCTATCTTGCTCTGATTTGGTCATGATTGAAAATTTCTTATGTAAATTGTCAGACTTCGGGCGAGCCCATCTGGGTCTTCCAAGAGACAAATGATGTACTTATGCCCACCAATTGATACCTTGGGTTCAGGCGAGTCCGATGATCATTTCTGCTAAAAAAAAAAGAGTAAGGGATTAATTCAAGATTAATATAACAAAAAGGTAACAAAAATGAAAGGGCGATATTATGAAATAAGAGAGCTGGAGATTGCAATTTGCAACTAAACAGCCTCGATGATATGACTTCCTCTCAAATTGTCTTAAATAATGATTTGAAGTGACAAAAATCGCCTCAAATAAGAACTTTTGGCCGGTCTTTTAAGTCAAAAAATCTCTATGTGTGTATATATATTACTTAATTTTTTCAATTCTTTTCTTTTCTTTCTTTTTTCTTTTTCCCTCTTCCCTCCCCCAGCCATCGCGGGCCTCGTCGATGGCCGGCGGAGGTCGACAGACGCCTGCAAGGGCGAGGGTTGCCCTCACCCGATCTAGCAAGGAGACGTCGTCGCCGGCGTCTGTCGACCTCCACTGGCCATGGACAAGGCCAAACAATTGCCGACAGAGGGAAGATGGAAAAAGGAAAAGTAAAGAAAGTAAAAGAAAAAAAAAACAAGAAAAAAAGTAAAGGACGAAAATGTCTTTTGGTCGGCGAAGACATACATTTCTTTGAGACTAATATGGCCACTTTATGCCATTATTTGAAACAAGATTCATTTCAGGTTTTTATGTGAGAAAATGATGACACTCGTACCCTTATTTGAATTTTTTTCATAATTGTACTTAAAATAGAATAAGAAAG
The DNA here is from genome assembly GCA_029784005.1 of Lenwebbia sp. NSW1173648. Lineage (NCBI taxonomy): Eukaryota > Viridiplantae > Streptophyta > Magnoliopsida > Myrtales > Myrtaceae > Lenwebbia > Lenwebbia sp. NSW1173648. Next base: position 6,404,798 of record JARCGZ010000002.1, read on the forward strand.
TATTAAATAATCATAGTCTAATTTATTTGATTTAATGCTTTTATAGATCTCTTTGATATTAGAATTGTATACCGAGACATATCTTCTAATTTCTCGAGTCATAACGGGTGATTAAGCAAAATCAGTGGATGGTTAGGAACACCAAAATACATAAAGGATTCGTAATGGAGATTTGTTATGTAAATTATTACCATTTTTTGTCGGTCGAAAAAAAAATAGAGGACTAAAACAATAAGCAGCGGCCCAATACCCAAAAAAACCTTCAACTTTAGTATCTGTCCCAATTATATCCATTTTTTTTTTAATAAAAAAACTCCAAACTTTTACTTTTGTCCCAATTCTACTGGTCTAATACCCAGAAAAACCCTTAACTTTTACTTTTGTCCCAATTCTACCGTCATAATACCCAATAAACTCCCAACTTTAGCATTTGTCCTAATTATATCCAAAACTATTTTTTGTCTCTTAAAACCCCCTCCAAACTTTTACTTTTGTTCTAATTCTACCACCGTTAGCCTTCCGTCCATAATTACAATTAGTTAATCCTACGTGACATTTCCAAGTCTTTAATGAATTACACCTCAGCAAAGCTGACATGAAAAAAAAAATCCCTAACTTCTCTTCTAGTGTCTGCTTCCCCTACATATTGCCGAGGAGATACAGAGCCACTCAAGAATGCGCGTTTCGAACTGTCCCCGACGCTCAACAGCCCAAAGAACGGCTAGACGTGGAGATCTGATTATTTAGACAAATGATCTCGTCGTCCGTGAAACCTGCTATTTTCGAATTTCGAAAATTCATTGGTAAGTTCGGCGAGCAAATTAAACCCACGCAGGATTAACTAACGTGATTATGGACGAGAGACTGGCGATGGTAGAATTGAGACAAAAGTAAAAGTTTGGGTTTTTTTTATGAGACAAAAAAAAATTGGATATAATTAGGATAGATGCTAAAGTTAGGGATTTTTTTGGTATTAAGCACGTAGAATTAAGATAAAAGTAAAAGTTGGAAGCCTTTTATGAGATGGATATAATTAAGACACAAGCTAAAGTTGGGTGCGGTTTTTTTTTTTTTTTGGTATTAGGCCATAAGCAGCAACACTTTGTTTGTAGTTGGGGCTATGATCACAAGGCAAGCCGGTCCGTATGATCTTTCAGCAAAGACAAATTCGAAGATTCAAAACCAAGCAAGAACCCAAGTGATTGTTCGGTATTGCGACATAAGTTTAATCAAGAAGGTGCTCTCTCTCTCTCTCTCTTTATTCACTTGTTAGATGAGGAAAGAACCGTGGGTCAGTTCCACTTCTTTCATGTTTGCTCCTTTATTTGGTTCTTGTGCCGATTTCGCAGAGTCTGGGCACGCTTGGGTGATGTCAGGTTCGATCATTTAACTGCCCATTGTCGAGAAAATGGATGAAAAATTAACTCGCAGTGGACAAATTAAAGAGAAAACACGTGACGGGAGAACTTACTGGGGGGTCGCGCTTCTTGCCGCGGAATTTTTAGTGTCGGGTTGCGATTTCGTAGAGCCAGTGTGGTGGTTGTGATCTCGCCGAAGATAAGAAATTGCACCTAGGAATCATGATCCGTCAACTCTCAACATCATGTTCAATCTTCGTGCACTTGTTCCGATGTGTTTGATTCTTGATTGCTTCGATGGTGTTTGATAAAAGTCCTCAATGAGGGTACTGAACTTGGCAAAGTCTCTACACTGTTTATACCATGCTGGTGCTTTATATAAATATCCAATACGTAAGAAGTAGGGGAAATTGCTGCTGCAGGATTATAGAATATATTGGCAAAATCAGGTTGCCTGTTAAGTTAAATCTTTCTCCTTTCTCTGCATCAAGTACCTGTACGTATTCGACCCAAAAAAAAAGAGAGTACTTGTACGTAAATCCTTCCATATAGTTGCTTCGGATTTTTGAGTGTGTGGATGTCAGGATGATCTGTATAAACATCCAAGCATGATTGTGTTAAATCTTAGGTTTATGAGGTACAACACGACTAATCCAGTTTCCTGCAGTGTAAACAATCTGCCCAGTTGGCTTGATCAATCACTTCGTCTTAGAAGTGCCATTCTTATTCTTTTAGTCATTCTGTAACTCTTGATATGCCCTTGCAGGGAGCTGGTGATCGGAGGAAACATCAGATTTGATTCTAGGACGCTTGCATGTGGGCCATTTGCTGATCAGTTTTGGCTCATAAAATGTTCTTCTGATCAGGTGAATCTTGACCAGAGTGTCTAATACTTGTAATGCTTATCTTACCTAGGTTTCTCACGGGCGATTATGAATGGTCTATTACAGTCAGTCAATCAGACTGCATTGGTGGTTGAGGTTTTTTTAGCAATACAGTTATCTTCAGTACCTCATATTTGTTAGAATTACATAAACTACCGCCTTTTTGGTTCCGTTTGTTTCATGGAAAATGAATGATTCGGAAAACATTTTCCTAAAATGTTCTATTGTATCACTTGAAGTAATTAGCCAATGAAAAATGTTTTTATTATTGACGACAATTTATATCTAAACATTTTCATAGACGATGAAAATACTTTTTGTTCATTCATTTTTGTAAGCAATATAAGTGACCATTTTTAGGAAATTGTTTTCCAAATCATTCATCTTCCTCGAAACCAACGGAGCCTTAGTAGAGGATTTTTAGCTTCATGCAGGAACCTGTGGTTTCTGCTTTCACTGGGCCTTGCGAAGTTACTGATAGATTAACTTGTAGGATTGTTCAGAAGGACTTTTGCCATGACGCTGATGTGTGCTGAGAATTGGGGCGTCTTTTGACATAGATATTTGTGGATACCATGCCTGTGAGATGGCCAAGACTCCTAAATCCTACTCAGCTTTCTCAGATACTGAACTGCCAGAAAAATCCAGTTACAGCTCTTGAAATATTCAGAGAAGCTAGACATAAGTACCCGAACTATCGTCATAATGGTCCAGTATACTCCACCATAATTGGGATTCTGGCAAACTGCGGCCGAATTAGTGAGATGGAAAAGGTGATCAATGAGATGAAAGAGGATTCATGCGAGTGTGCAGATTCCACTTTTGCAGCTGCAATTAACACCTATGCAAAACATGGACTGCTTGAGAAAGCTGTTGGTCTTTTCCGAATTCTTCCACAGTTTAATTGTGTGAACTGGACGGAATCTTTCAATGCCCTTCTACAGATTTTGGTAAAAGAATCCAGGCTTGAAGATGCTTATCATCTGTTCTTACAGAACTCTCACGGATGGGCAGTGAAGTCCCGTCTCCGTGCCTTGAATTTGCTCATGGATGCTCTATGCCAGAGAAGGCATTCTGATCTCGCGCTTCGTATTTTCCAGGAGATGGAATACCAAAATTGCTATCCTAACAGAGAGAGTTATGGTATTCTCATGAGAGGACTGTGCGAAGAGGGGAGATTGAATGAAGCCACCCATTTGCTGTACGCAATGTTCTGGAGGATATCCCAAAAGGGAAGTGGTGAGGATATTGCTGTCTATAGAACCCTCTTGTCTGCATTATGCGATAATGGCCAAGTTCAAGAAGCGGTAGAAATTGTTAGAAAAATCTTAAAGAAGGGACTCAGAGCACCTAGGCAGCATCTTCTGCCTCTTGATCTTACAAGATGTAACAAAGCTGAAGAATTAGAGGTCATGAAGCATTCCATCAACGATTCTTTGATCAAGGGCGGGGTCCCCAGTTCTGCTAGTTATAGTGCCATTGCTGTTGACCTGTATAATGAAGGAAAGATCAAAGAGGCAGGAAAGGTGCTTTCTGAGATGCGCAGAAAAGGCTTTAGGCCACCGAATTCTACCTACGAAGCAAAATTGGCTGCTCTTTGCAGGAACGGTGAAGTGGAAGGAGCAGCGAAGGTCATTGATGTGGAGATGGTGGAGAATAACTCTGTTCCAACACGAAGAGCATATAATATCTTGCTTGAAGGACTGTGTAATCACGGGAATTCGGTTGTGGCCGTTAAATATCTAGAAAAGATGCATAAAAAGTTAAGTTGCACCCCTGACAAGAAAGCTTATGAAATTCTGTTGGATGGGCTTTGTCGTGAAGGTCGATTTGGGACAGCGAGCAAAGTCTTGGAGCAGATGATTATCAACTCGCATCTTCCTCATGGTGGTTTTTTCAGTACAATTATTCAAGGTCTTTGTACTATTGGCCGGCACTATCAAGCTGTCATGTGGCTGGAGGAGATGGTCAGCCGGGGCGACGTACCAGAAGTCCCCGTCTGGAACTCCTTAGTTTCATCTGTTTGTTGCGAAGTGAATGGCTTCGAGGATTTGTAGCGACTTCTGAGACATGTACTGGATTCTGTAAGCTTCCGTTGCCCATGGAAGAGCACGCCATTGATTGTTTTTTATATGTTCGAGCTGCTTCACACCTTTACACCAAATTTTTGTGAATCGTTTCTTTTTTCAAGGAAGTGGCATGTCTACATTTCTCCATAGTTTAGAGTACAATTTGATAGGGATGAGCTGATTGTTATCGTATGTAATAAATAAAATCAATTGCCTCGATTTTTTACTTTGGAACGCACTTTGATGTATCCGGATTACTGTTGAGCGGGTCAAACCAATTCCAGTTGAACTATGGAGGACCTTCATTGTAGTAATAAGTGGAAGTCTTTTGTTGAATGATACTTCAAAGAAAGAGGAAAATTTATGGATACTGGGTACCGTGATTTTAGCACGGAAGTTCAAGTTGATGGCGGTCCTGTGCATGGCTTCAAGTGAAATCAGTGTCGTATCTTTTCCACTGACGCCTCCCTGTGTCTTCATGGATTCAGCGCAGCATCTTGATCTTTCTCATGCTCTTTTATATGCATGTGAGTCCACAGTAAGGACCGCAGTTTGCATTCTCCTTTCCGCTGCGACAATGGTTAAGGTAAGAACGTCCTCTGTGTAATTTTACACAGAACTATGTACTTCATCTAGCATAACAAATAATAGAAATGCACACAGCAAAGACTATTATATATTTTCCTTTAGGCGGAGCAATTATTTTACACTGGAAACAGCATTAAATTCTTGAATTATTTGCCACATTGCATATCTGACTCTGAGAGAGCCCATACATGGCTTCCATGCACATCCAGGATCTTCCACTCTTTATTCTCTCTAGGGAATTCCTAAAGCTGCCTCTCGAGGGCCAACGCATGATGACGATGAACCCACGAAAGAATTTTTCAATTTCCACAAGAGATTCTCGAACCCAGAAAAAGCCCCTTCTTACCCTTTGAAAGAAATCACTACTATATCCCACTAGACGGGCAATTTAGTAATTTGGCGAGTAAATTGCAATTGAATTCAGCTTTTTTGTTTTTTGTTTTTTTGCATGCGGGTCCTGGAATTACTAAGCATTCTGTCGGTTTAAGAGTACGTAGGGGACCTCTCTCTTTTGTAGGTGGTGAAGGAGTGTGTCTCTTCTCTGAAACGCTTGCAGGTTTCTAGCTCAGTCTATCTCTTATGGTCAGTTATTGACCACAACCCACCCTTTCAGTCCTCTCTCTCTCTCTCTCTCTCTCTCTCTCTCTCTCTCTCCTTCCCCCCCTTATCTTTCACATAAATTCAAACCCCTCGCTTTGAAACTTGAGAGAGAGACAGAGAGAGAGAGGTTCTGATTCGCATTTCGAGAATGGCTGAACTTAAAGTACCTCCCTTTCTGCTGCTTCTCTTCAGCTTGATTCTTGCTGCTTCCGTTATACAAGGTCATTGTCAGTGTGTGGCAGATACTCCCAATGAGTGTGTTATAAGCTTAGTTCTTTTGCAATCTCAACACTTTTTTTTTTCTCAAATTTTCTTATCTTTTCATTACAAGATGGGTTGATATGTCATTCTTGTTGGTATTTCAGGTTCAAGAATTAGTCCTGAATATCATGTAGCTTCATTACAGAGAGAGGCCGTGCATTTGCAGGTGAGATGTCTAAACCTTTCGAAGTAAATGGGCCATGTAACCTCAAACTTAACAACACATGATGAAGAAGCGAAATATACCTTACTGTTCAATAGCACCAGCGTGTTTTATTCTGCGTGCTCTAGTAATTTGCTTTTGATGGGTTCTGTGTGTGTTTTTGACTAATTATTCTTTGAATTATTCCCTTAATGGGATATGATTTTCATAGGGTATGAAGCTACAGGGGGAAACTGAGAACAAACATAGGGACTCAAGGAGATTAATGATTGGGTCGACCAGGCCAATTTGCACGTACAATGAATGCAGAGGTTGCAAGTACCGATGCAGGGCTGAACAAGTTCCAGTTGAAGGGCATGATCCCATTAACAGTGCTTACCACTACAGATGTGTTTGTCATAGGTAAATAAAGATTAGATAAATTTAAATTAATCTAGGGGTTGGGTAATAATCATATTTATTTGAGTGAGGGTTTGGACCCAAGAGAAAAAAGAGAAAAAAAAACTCCCAATGCTTCCTTTTCTTCTCTTCATTTTGAATTTCTTATATTGTCTGCATATAAGTGTGAGTAGCTAAGTAGAAGTGGCTGTCCAAATTTTTTAGGGTTCTTTCTTTTTCTTTTTGTTCTCTGAGGGTCAGATGTGGTTCAATCGAATTCTTGATTCTTGTAGCAAAGTCTTCGTTGAAAGAAGGAAGTCTCTCACGTTTTGTTCTTATCTTTTAGGCCTAGGTTTTGGCCTCAATTACTTGTCTTTGTTGAGCTGCAAAATGTGCTTCTGTTATCAGAACTAAAAAGCAGAAGAAAATAAATAAGGATTCTCAAAAGCCCATGTTGCAATGTCAACTTCTTCTTCTTCTCCTTCTTCTTAACCTTTCATCCACATGGAATACTATAAACCTCAGTGACTACTAAAAACCTAGAATAAATGAAAGCATGCCCATTTTCCTTTTATTTTTAGGATCTTATCTTAGTAAAACTGAGCGACTAATATGCTGTCGGAGATACAAAAGTGTGTGGTTTAGGAGGGGAAATACAATTTGTGCGAAGTTTTAACATAAGCAAGGAAATGTGATGGTACCGGATATGATGGTGAGAATAGTATACACTAGCCCTCGCTCGTGCTATGTGCGGTTGCTTTTACCTCTGTTATTTGTAATTGTATCTTTTACGTTGAAGTATTTCCATTGATATTTTAGGTTAAGTCTTTCACAAAATGACTTTGCTTCCAGCTCTCACGTGCACGTTATGCACATTTTTCATACTTTTGTCATACATTTAGTACCACATTCGAAGGAAAAGTCCCAAGGGTTTGGCCTGGTGGTAGAAACAATGTGCCATCTTGGACGCCATTCGAGTTCAAATGGCATGGACATTCACATTTAACCGGCATTTGGGATTAAACGTTTTCGACCTTTCGATAGGATAGGACATATGATGGTGCAAGATATTTACCACTTCATTTGTACTAGTCAGATAAAACAGAGAGGATTTACAGTTTACATGCATGAGGGACGTAGAGAAAGTGTTTGACTTAGTTTTCTGCAAGACTTTGGGAAACCCCTCTACTGTAAAAACTTAATCAGCAGTATGAAGTAGAAGAGGACATTCCAAACGAAGTCTCCATGAGCTGCTAGGTTGTTTTTTTTCCCACTTTGGCCATTTGGGAGGATAAGAGGGTGTGTTCTTCTAACTAGTCCTCTGTGGTATTGGTCACATGGAAGGTGGTCCCAAGAAACAGCACATACTAATGCTTAGGGGGAATCACATGGTTTTGTTTTCATTTGCAGAAAATGGCAAAGATGGATTTAATGAAGCCGAGAACGATCCATCAATTAGGGCATGAAGGGTCCATTCTTTGAGTGTACCAAAAAGAAAAAATAACTAAATAAAAAAGATCCCATCATTCTTGTGCATTGTTCAATGTTTGAGTGCATTTTGGCCCTTTGGTCTTTTTCTTCGCGAGAGTTCTAAAAGGGTCATTGAGAAAGCATACCCCTTAGCCTTAGGAGTACAACAGCCATCATTTTCTGCCATTGCTGAGCCACTTGCTTGTTTTGGCAATGGGAGAGAGATGCTTCATTCATGTTCAATGGGTAGTTATTAATGGTCAAGATGGACATTTGTCTCAGAATGGACCACAAGACATCATTCATTTGTCCGCCTAATACCCTAAAAAAACCTTCAATTTTAGCCTTTGTCTCAATTCTACATTTTGTCTCATAAAAAACCTCCAATTTTAGGTTCAATCCCAATTCTACCCTAAACATTTTTTGTTTCATAAAAAACCATCAACTTTAGGTCATTGTCCCAATTCTACCATAATTTTTTTTTGTCCCATGAAAAATTTCCAACTTTAGGTCTTATCCCAATATCATCGAGAAATTGGCCAATGAAAAGGGAGAGTTCCGATAATTGAAATGCGAAGGTCCGCGTCGATAATGTGTGTGGTTTGCTACACCACGTCAGCCGTACAAACAACATATAAAATAATTTCCTCGTACTCTAGCTAAAAAGAAAAAGTTACTACTGTCTTTTACCCAGAAAACTACTCTTCTAATTGTTAATTCTGATTTTCATTGATTCATATATATATAGGGAATCATGTTAACTTGCTATATCTAACATTATTTTGTGTTCTTTAACGTACTCCGTCATAACCCCACGGGCAGAAGTGCGTCTAGTTGGGGCTCTTTATGGCATGCATGGCAACGATTCTGTTCCAAAAAAGTGATTCTGATTAGAATTAATTTTTTCTAATTCTGTTCCCTATATGAATTTTAGAGAATCAGAACGTGTTTGGTAACTGCACAAAATTTCTGTTTAGAAAACAGAAACACGCTAGGTAACTGCACAAAATTTTGTTCCCGGCAATAATTTCTCTTTCCAATTTTTGTAATTTAAATCAAATAATTACGTAGTTACTTTGTCAAATTTCATCCTACATTTCGAATTAATTGAAGATTAATTCATATTGATTCTCTTATATAATATATTGCATATTGCAAATAGCATTTTTTCGTGCTATTCCGTCTAATTGACATGTCATAACGAGTCATTTTAAGTTTAAAAAAGGAGAGACCGTGTTGGATTGTAATTTCGGATTAGCTCGAGCCCTCCCAGGCCTATACCAAATCGCAACGAGGAAATATCGGATTCCATCTTAGAATGATCGGTGGCATGTGTATGTGTACATGCAAATGAAGTCACCACCAGTTTTTGAGGAAAGTAGACCATAAATCTTATCGAGCAATCAGAAGAAACCGTTCGATTCTACGCAACTAGAGAAATCTAGGGTCCGGGAGCTTCGTTACATCGGTGTTTCCACCGACGCTCATTCGGTACCGAAGTTAAGTGTTTTCTAAATGTGTTTCATGCAATTTTTCAATTCAAACCTATGAGGTAAGCCAATGCTAAGTGTTCACACATGATGTTTTTATCTTTTTTCAAATTTTCTAAAACTAGATTAAGTCCTAAGAGCTTAAGTACCTAAACTTAAGCAAATCACAACCAATGAAATCAAGTGCGCAATTAAGAAATCATGGCATGGATAAATCGCATCATAAAAACCCTAATGAAGTCCTAAGGGCTTAGAGAAATGAGGTTCGGGTTTAATTTCAAAGGTGTTTATGATTTTTCTAGAAAAGAACATAATATATGAAATCTATGGAATTTAGGTCCAAATTTACGAAAATGAGGTCAAACTAGCCTAATCTAAGCTTCTTCTATTTTTAGGGATTTTCTGAAATTTTTTCAATTTTTTAGAATACTTGCCAATTTTTTTTCGATTTATTTTTATTTTTATTTTTTATTATCTTATATATTTTTCTAGAAAATGAAATCTCGTTTTGTTTTAGGTCAAGGGAAAAGTGAGATGTGGGACTTTATTATATTTTGTGATTCTCAAAAGTGATTCTTTTTTCAGAACTATTTTTTTTTGTTCTTGTTTTTGCTCCAAAACTGTTCCCGGGAACAGAATCAGAATCAGAATCATTTACGTTACCAAATATGATTCTCATCCTTTTTTGTTTCGGAGAACAGAATCAAAGAACCAAAATCATTGCCATGTAGGCCCTTACTTTGCAAACCGGAGCGGAGTTCGAGTCCCCACGAGCAGCTACTCCGGCTCGCTCGATGTCAAGGGCTGGGGCCTCCTGTTGCACCATGGATTTTTCACAGATAAACCGGCACAAGTGAGAACGGCGCGGGTTTTACATGGTCATTAACCCCCCCCCCAGAAAACAAAAACAAAAAAAACATAGGCGATATTCAGATCTCACTTGGACTTGTACCGGTCCAATCCTCACTAATCTGAGCCCAAATCATGTCAGACCCAAATGCTTACCCGGCCCGCATGATGATCCGTTTCCTGTTTTGGGCCGAAACCCGACCCGCCTCAGTTCTGCTACTACTTGCAAGGATTTTTGCCTGGGCAATCGAATCTGACACCACCAATCACACCTTATAGAATTCACACGTGTTTTTTACTGTCATGGATTACGTAGTCCATTTTAAAGCCCAAACTTAAGGAATCCTCTCAGCTTTTTTAGCACTAATCTCACAAATTCAGTGGACAGAAACATACACTTTCGGTTTCGATAATGTTGTCCTATTTGGCGGTGATGCCGGAAAGCTATGCCTGCCTGTTCCTTAGAGAATATAGCAGACGGAAAAGCTAGGACTAGGGTGGAATTTGGCATATTGATCTAGGAAAGAGCTTCTTATTCATAGCCCGTGAAGTGAACCATGAGAAAACAAAAGATAAAATCATGAGATATTTTCTCTTTATTTTAATTTAATTCCAGATTAGAGAAATCATTAATTAATCTCCTAACTAACGCGGCAAAATCCACTGATATGTACTTTCTGCGGGAAAATTACCAAAAAAGTCCTAAACCTATTGCAATTGTGCCAATTCAGTCCTAAACCCTTTTTTTTTTTGCCGATTCAGTCCTAAACCTATTGCAATTGTGCCAATTCAGTCCTAAATCTTTTTTTTTTACTGATTCAGTCCTAAACCTTTTGCAATTGTGCCAATTCAGTCCATCCTGCGAATTTTGGCCAGCCGGCGCTGGCGTGGACGCCGGCCGGCCGGCGACCGAATATTTTAATTTTTTTAATTTTTTTTCTTCCCCCCTCCCCTCCCCTACCTATAGCCGGTCGCCTCGGCGACCAGCCAGAGGCGCGGCCGGCGAGGCGGAGCCTCGCCCGGCCATGGCGGGGCTCGACCTCGTCGTCGCTGCCTCGCCCGACGACGGCGAGGTCAAGCCCCGCCATGGCCAAGCGAGGCTCCGCCTCGCCGACATCGCCTCTAGCCGGTCGCCGTGGCGACCGGCTATAGGTAGGGGAGGGGAGGGGGAAGAAAAAAAAATAAAAAGAAAGAAAAATTATAAAAATTATAAATAAAATATTAAAATATTCGGTCGTCGGCCGGCCGGCGTCCATGCCAGCGCCGGCTGGCCAAAATTCACCGGATGAACTGAAATGACATAATTGCACAAGGTTTAGGACTGAATTGGCACAATTGCAATGGGTTTATGACTTTTTTTTGGTAGTTTTCCCTACTTTCTGCTCACTGGCACTTTTAATTAAAACATTTCGAGAGGCACATCTGATTGCCTTTTACCTACCACTTGCAATATTTTATGTTAGCATACTGCGTGATCTTCAAGCAAAAGACTAATGTTGTTCAATATGGACATACAGAAGAAGAAAAACCAAAAATTGGGGACCAGAAGAAGAAGACTTGAGTAGGTAAAGTCCGCCATTAATCCAAAAGATTAGTCAATTTTTAAAGTTGGTGGAATAATCCGGAATTATATAACGCCCAAGTTGCTTAAAAATTCACATGTATGGGCGACGTTGAATCGATGCTAACATTTACCGTTCATGGATTAAAGTCCTATTTTTCGCAAAAACATGAAACCCTAATAGAGATAAAGCATGCGAGATCCAATTTATATTTCATCAAGTGTGAATGCCTTGGTTTGTTCACAATGAATGTGATTGATAAGCGAGGTTTAGGGTTCGGCACGTATACTGAGACGATGCTTAATTTAGAGTCAGAAATAGTACATAAGTAATTTCCTAGCGTTTTGCTCGTTTTCTTTTCTTTTTTTAACTATGGTGAGAGAAACCCTTCTTATGTTGGTAAATTCCGGGTTTGGGAAGTACTCTACTGATCTTATGGATCAAGTAAGACGCGAGCCAAATTTTTTGTGGGTTGCCCAAATGTGGAATAGTCTTAATTTGCTAGCGAAGATACGCGGGTTTACAGATTGCTTCCTCACTGACAGACTATTGTACGTAATCAAACAAAATATAGAATACCATAGTTATCCACAATTAGAAGGAAAAATATTCGCGCATTAGCAGAAAGAAACTTCAGTTCTAGCTCTGTAACTAAATAAACAACTAGGGTTTGGCCCATCCTTAATATGTTCTGATAATAGAGTGGGGACGATAGGGGAAATCGGAATCCACCTTAGTTTGTTTCCCTTCACTCCCATTTTCATGGAGTCCAACCTTGCTCAATTTAGTCAAATGTCTCTCCCCCCATGCCAACAACGACATAGTTAATTAACGCTACGGTCCCTAGACCTCTTGTGCAAATTGTGTATAAGTTAACTGTCACTCCTAACAAAAATGATTTAAAAAAAAAAATCAATCTAGACAAGAACTAATCAATTGAACTTTTTTACAGCTCCTTGGTTAATCCTTAATTAATAATGGGGTGCAGATGAAAACAGAAAACCACCAAGCAATATTATACCTTTCACTCCCACTTTTATGGAGAGCAATCTCTCTCTCTCTCTCTCTCTCTCTCTCTCTCTCTCTCACACACACACACACACACACACACACACACACGAAGCATTACGACACTAATGATAGTTAATGTTCTTCACTAGCACTATGAAGCATCACGACACCAATAATAATTAATGTTCTTCACCAGCACTAGCGTGCAGGACATACTTAATCCATACTTTAGTTCATTCACATTTTTTTCCACCAAGAACGTTTTATAAAACTCTTGGACCCCCGAATTTGGAGTATCCTACTTTCATTCTCCAGGTCCATAGTATACTTTAGATCAGCTAAGCAAAAGATCGGATGCCCTTTATTTTATTCTAGAGCGGTATCATTGCGAGAGGATCTGATCGTAATCTAGCGCAGAGAATCGATTATGACGCGCTGCATATTAAATAATTCACACGCCTTGCGCATGTCCACGGCGATCAAGTATCGGAATTGATTTCTTTATTAGTCAAGTTGGTCGCATTGATAATATTAAGTATAGGGTTGGCAAAGTTTTTGGTCTAATATAAGTCTCCTTCTTTGTTATATGTACTCTACATCAGTGCGCTTAATCTCGACCGTAATTGACATTAAATGCCCATCAATTCACCGAAGACTATAATTTTTGAATTTTTTTGAATTTTTTATTTTCTTTCTTTCTTTCTCTTCCATGGCCTTGGTGAGGGAGACCCTTGCTCAAGCGAGGCCAGCCCTCGCCGGCCATAGCGGTCAGAATAGACCATGGAAGAGAAAGAAAGGAAAAAAAAAGAAAGAAAAAAATGAAAAATAAGAATAATATTCATACATTAGTAAAAATTATCCACGTCAATGCCGATCATGTCACGTAGGATGTCCATCGTCCAAGTCAAGAATTTTCGACGTAAACTAGTAGAATGGACTGAATTGGTACCAATGTGAAAAAGTTTAGGACTAAATTGATCTAATTAAAAGGTTTAGGACTGAATTGGTAGCAACGCAATATGTTTAGGACTTTTTTGGTACTTTTCCCTAGATAAATTTATGTTGCGAAGGATCACCTTCCCGCATAGATAAGTATAGTTTGATAATTCTGCCAAACCAACTTTTTTTAAGGAGAGCCGATATATGGGGCTTGCACTTTGGCGTGGTCCATCGACCTTCAAGTAGTCGACCTTCTATGATCATGCCTCAAGATTATTAAAAATATAAAAGAAAGGTTAAAACGAGGTATATTGGCAATATTTCTTTCTTTGTATTGATGCAAAACAAGAATATGGGGTTTCAAAAAGTTGATTGCTTGCGAAGATAAAGCAGTAGTTTAAAGCTCTTTTATGCTTTGAGGTGTGATAAAGATCATAAAAATAAAAAAAAAATAAAAAAAAAAGATCATTGTCCTTAAGGTAATATTTTCCCCCACTTTTGTTGCTATGGGGTTTAAAACAAATATACCTTTAGTAATTCAACACTTTATTTTGAGCGATACAATTGATTATTTTTAAGAAAATATTTCTTAATTATGTATTTTTCACGAAACAAATAGAGTCATTAAATAGTTTTTGCTATCTTCGGCTTCAATAAGTTTCCATCGAATGATGATGACTGAAACTAGTGGCGCTTTTCCGTTTTTTAGAGGGAGAAAATAGTTGTACTCTATTCTATCTTGATAAAGTCAATCGAAAGCGCTTTCGTTGTTCAGAATATATAGGCACATACTATTTTTAACAATCAAAGTACTTTTTATTAATTCATTCTCTCATCAATTAGAACCATTAAAATTTGAAAGCATTGCTAAACTTTTTCTACAAAACAAACGAGCACCAATTGAACTACCTAAATTTTTGGACCCTTACGGAATTACTGGAGGAGTCATTTAAGTGGAAGTATAGCCTTTTTATAATCTAGAGAAACTATTGGGCAAAAGTACACCTGGAGTACCAATATTTGTGTACGACATTCACTTTGGTGCCAATATTTATTTATTTTTTGATCACTTCAGTGCCAAATTTTTTGAAAAAAAGGTTATTTCGATGCCAAGTCCGACGAGGCTCGCCGGAAATCATACGTGGCAATTGTTTTTATTTAAGTAGTCCAATGTGGATAGTCGGAGATCCACGTCAGCTTCCATAGGCAGAAACGACGTGGTTTACCCACTTTGGCCCCAAATAAGAACCTTAAAAGACCAAATCGTTCAATTTGTAGCAAAAGCCCCAATTGGAAACCTTACCGGGGATTAGAGCCCTAATTTCACTCCCTAATTCGGCTTGCCCCCGAAATCATAGGGATGTCGTCGCCAAATCCGAGGTGATGATTCAATCGTCTCTTCGTTGCCGCCAAATCCGAGGTAATCGTCTCTTCGTCGCCGCCAAATCTAAGGTGAGGTGATGGAGTCAGTGAATTCGGGATGGTTGTGTGCTTCGCCATAGATTTGCTTTCATTTTAATGATGTTGGTCTCTTTTGGGATGCTTGTGTGCTTCATATATTAAAGGAGGCTGCTTGAATTCATGATTCGTTGAAGTTGTTTGTGGAAGAGGAGTCGGTTGTACGCGTGCGAAGGTTAATCAAGGACGCAATCACTGACGAGAGGTTTGAGGTACTTGAATTCTATTTCTGAACCTTAATCTTTATCTTCATTTTTGCTGCTGCATTCTTTTCTTTTTGATGGAGGGCAGGAACTTGCAAATAGAGGGCGGGAGCTTTAGCAGTGGCTTTAATTCATTCCGATGAAGCGAAGAAGAAGCTGAGTGTTACTATTTTTGTGGGTTCCCTAGTCCAAGAAGAACATCTTGGAGTCGGTTGAATCCCGATAGAAGATTCCATGGATGCGGCCGTTATAGAGAAGGCTTGAAGTGCAACTATTTCAAATGGGTCGATGCAAAAACCTCCGGTCGAGCGAGAGATGTGATCTTGGAACTACTTGAAGACGACATCAACCTCCACCTATGTTAATGGACGAGTTGGAGGATGTGGACTCAATGCAAGCTGAAATGAAGGGTTTAGCTTCTCTAGGCAACCAGTTGAAGAAGGAAGCGAAGAGAATGAAATTTGAAAGAAAGTTTTATCAAGAGGTCATTGTGATGTTGTTGCCTTGTGTAGCCTATTTTATGGTCAAATGTAATTTTTGCGATGAGAAGAAGTTTCTCAGTCTACCGTCGTTGACGTTTTGTGAAATATGTACTTGTATATCGTGAAGTAACTATCATTCTGTTGTTGGTTTGCTGCAAAATTTGAATAGAACAAGAGGGTTGTTGCAATGTATGGTTGGAAATGAAAGGTTAGAGTCATTGGTTTTGAGCACTTACAAGTTGTTTTGCTTAGTTGTGTATTGTGAATCTTCGTTTGCTTAGTTTTAGTTTTTGTTTAAGAAGTTTGGTTTCTTGCAATGTTTGCTAGTTTGATGGTACTGGTTTGCTGCAAATTTTACTGCAAACCATTACCAAATGAAAGACCTCTAAGAATTTTGTGGAATAACTATTAGTGCCATAATTTGTAAATTATGATTGTTTCAGTGCCAGTATTTTTTGAAAGTGATCACTTAAGTCCATAAGTTGTAAAATGCGAGATCACTTAAGTCCTATAAGTTTTAAAAAGTGATCAGTCGTGGTCGATTTTTTTTTCAAAAAAGGAAATTTTGGTTTGAAAAGATTTTTTTTTTCAGGTTGAGGAAGCTACTACACGAGTTGCTGCTGGTGCTACACCAACACCAGCGAAGCTGCTGTGGTGCAACTGCTGCACTACACCAGCACCAGCGGCTTCACTGGTTCAGCTGCTGCACTCCACTAGCAGCTGCTGCACCACCAGCGAAGCTGCTGTGGAGTAGCTTGCTGGTTCGTGCAGCTGCACCACAACTGTACCCTGCACCAGCTAAAGCACCAGTTTGTTGATGCACCCAACACAAACTCAACCACAACCATCAACTCAGTCACAACCATCAACCTAACCACAACCATCAACTCAGCCACAACTAGCAAAACAACCACAACCACAAAGCTAACTATTGAAATGACAAAAGTAAATTGATATTGAAATCTAGAACTTAGTCATTACATCCACATATGTGCACAACCACATACAAGTCTAGAACTCAGTCATTACATCCAAAAGCTAGTCGAAAAGCAAATCCACGTCCACATACAAATCTAGAACTCAGTCATTACATTCAAAAGAAAATCCACATCCACATTGGTGCACCACCTCCCAGCCAAAAAATAATAACAAAAAACTAAAACCAGCAGTTTCCCATCAATTAATTTCCACAAGCCCCCAGTTCCTTTTCCTTATTTCGATGGTCTGTCTTGATTCATTATCCTCACACTCTTTCTAATTGGCGCTACAGGTTCTTTAGTTTGGCTTCTTGCCGCATGTTCTTTCTTCTTAGTAGGCTCATTGGTGGTGCGAGAATCACTTTGCTTTGATTGAGCTGGCTTCCTTGGAGCGGCACCCGTTATCTTCTTCTTAGGAGCAGTCTTCTTTGGCACAGCCATTGACTCTTGAGTTGCGACACCTTCGGTGATAAGCACCTCTGTAGAAAACCCAAGTTACAACAAGAAACCCATATTAAGTTATTGTCAACAAAATCATATACGATATAAATGCATGAGTAGTACAAAACTCACATGCAAAATGGTCATTCCGATACGTTGGTCTGTGAAAAGGCCATAACCACATTGTCTTATCCTTTTCCCAATGGCCCCTCTTGTTCGGTGTGGTCGCTGACTTCCCGTAACCTCAGCAACCTCTACAGTTGGTCTTCTTCCCACCTGATTAAGACAAAATAAGGTCAATCTCAGGCTAATTCAACCCACAGAACAACACAGACACAAGCATAAATAAAACACAACTTACTTGTACTTTTTGATTGGTCTTTTCAACTGTCGAGGAGGGGCTTGGCCCCTTATTTTCCGTAATCTGTGTAGGCCTTTCAGCAATCACATGAGTTGGTCTTCTTTTGACCTGATCAGATTAAGACAAAGTGAGGTTAACTTTGACAAAATCAGCCCACAAAACTAAACAAACACCAACATAAACAAAACAAAACACATCTTACTGTTATTTTTTCCCTAGTATGTGCAACAGTCGAGGATGAAGTTGGCGCTGCATTTTCACCGAGACTTGACCCTATAGCAGCCCCTTCGGCTGGCCATAAACTTGGCTGTTCATATCCAGCCTGTTTCTTCAACACACAACCAGCCTTATTGTGGCCTTCCTTTCGCCGGAGCGAGCAAGTTTTCTTTACACCCCATTTACTCATCTTCTTAGTTGTGCTCTCCCCATCATACATTATCCGTCTCCTTTTTTGCCTTCCTAATTGCTTCTTCAATGGCAAAGGGTGAGGAGCTTCATGATTTGTTGGTTCCCAGAATTTGCTACTACGAATAGGCTGCATCATGAACTGGTACGAAGCAAGGTATGTGCTTTTCGTGTACCAAGTGTCCAGGTAAGCCTCCGAATTTCCGTGCTTATTGTGGATCGCACAAATGGCGTGTTCACATGGAATTCCAGTAAGTTGCCAGCCTCGACATGAGCACTTTCTAGTATCCAGTTTGACTATGTATTTATCATCCTTATGCATGATCTCATATCCATCATCGCCATTCCAAATAGGATGACAGAACCTTACCTTGGCCATGTTCTCACTCAATCTCCTCACAATCCTAGGACCACAATTTGTAGTTCACTTTGCAGCCTCGTCTCTCTGTTTTTGCAGCCTACTCATGACTATCACTCGAATATCCTCGAGCATACTTATGATAAGTTTGCACCTAGCCTCTAAGATTCTGCCATTAAATGCTTAACTCAAATTATTGTCGATGATGTCGCACTTGAACTCTTCGCTAAAGAAGTCCCTACACCAATTTAGCTTCTGTCTGGAATAGTGCATCAAAACCATCATTCATCAAGTCATATAATGCCTGTTTGTGAACCCTAAAATAAGCCATGTTCAAACTCCTAGCTATCAACCAAAATTGCTTCTGTAGTTTATCCCTTTTGTGCTTCTTCGCCCAGTTTGCATAAATGTGCCTTGCACACATCCTATGTTCAGCATATAACATCAACTCAGCCAATGCTGAAATAAGTCCCTGCAGGACAAGACAAGACAAGACAAAGACAGTATCAATAACGATGCACAAAGACAGTATCAATAACAAGACAAAGACAAAGTCCCAGCAGCAAGCAGAAGCAGCTACTGCACCATAGCTGTTGCTGCAGCTGCACCACAGCTGTTGCTGCAGCTGCACCACAGCTGTTGCTGCAGCTGCACCACAGCTGTTGCGACAGCTGCTAAGGCACCAGCAACTAGTCTGCACCAGCAGCTAGTCTGCACCAGCAGCTAGTCTGCACCAGCAGCTACTGGTGCACGAGCAGCAACTGCTTCTTAGCACCTGCACCAGCTCTTATATTCCCCAAAAAATAGAAAATACAAAATATTAATTACCTTCTGTTGGTCGCTCATGAATGCCCAACCTCCTCCATTATCAATGTCAAGGTCTGCCATTAAGTTTTTTAGAAACCATGACCAAGTGTCCTTATTTTTTACTTTCAAAACAGCCCAAGCAATGGGAAACATCTGGTTATTGGCATCCCTCCTAATGGCAGCCAACAACTCTCCCTTAAGTAAACCCTTTTAAAAAATAGCCATTCAACTCAATGATCCTTCTACAACCAACCAAAAAACCTCTTTTGCATGCACTAAAGCAAACATAAATCATATCAAACTTGATCCAATATTAGGTAGGGATCTCTCCACAACCTCTACATACACTCTACTGGATAGGTTATGAAAATTACATTCCCTTGCATAATCCCAAACCTGACTATACTCTTCCTTGTACCTTCCAAGCAATTTCATCATCACCTTTTGCTTAGCTCGTTTGCATTGATTCCTCGAGATATTTATCCCTATATGCTCCTTCACCAAAATCTTCAACTGAGAACTCTTTATATCAGGCATCGCCTTGATAGTATTGAAGAAATGCTTCGACAACCGACCACTCGTTACCCTTCTATTGTCAAATACCACTGAACAAGTATGCTCCTCCTCAAATGACCTAACTTGGAATGACCCATTTTTCGTAATCAATGCGCCGTAGATCTTCCATGGACAGTTCGGTTGAGAGCATATAGCTCTCACAAATTCCTTTGTATTTCTAGTAAACTTAACACTCCTTTGTTCACCAATGGAGTACTTGACAACAGCTTCTTTAAACTCTTTGGCATCACTAAATTTCATTCCAACACTCAAAACAACAGAAGTAGCACTCGGATCGTATGAAGGAAACTTACTTTTCCTTGTACGCACAGCATGTTCATCTTCAAGCTTAGTTCCGGAACTATCAATCTCAAAATCGTCACCCTTGCTTTCTTCATATTCAGTCTCTTCACCATCAGCTGGAGTTCGCGCACCCATATTTACTAGTTCAGCATCGTGCGACTCTCCAAATATGGAAAATCTTTTTTCCTGAAAATACCGCTGCTTTTGCCTCGACTGTGCAAGTTCCTCATCATCATCGTCACTTGGGAAATTGACATTTGCTAAACATTCATCATCTGATGAAGTAGATCCAGCAACTTCCCAGGCCTCGCCTATAATGGAACCATCACCAACCTGAGACTATGTTGTACGCCATCTCATACTTCAGTGCTGTCATAATCATCATCACCATCAATATACTCGACGTACACTTAAGCTTCCTCGCTATGAAGATAATGGTAAAAGATGTCTTTAACACCATTATCATCATGGAAATATTTCAAACCATTCTTCAAGTCCTTGCCAGGAACACAATAGTGCAATCTTGCTATTTTGCAACGTAACTGTTGCACTATCTCCCTAAAGAAAATAATATAAGATGGTCTACTTGCATCCATATACACAATTCCTTCATTCCCACCCACATATTCCCACTCATCAAGTCCTATGACAAATTCCCCACCATAGTTTACAATTAGATTTAAAGTTCTGTCCCCATCCACCATGCCGACACTGCAGCCAAGGAAAGAAAACATTATTAGTTTCTGGAACGACATGCACGACAATATTGACTCGGTAAATCTGGCAACCTACATCTACAGTAACTTCACATGGGTGGGGAACATATGAAGGACAACCTAGACTCGGACAATTTTTTTTCTAGTGGACAGACCGCCACATGCACGCCAACCACACTCGGCCAATTTTTTTAATACAATAGATGCTCCACTTGTACAACAAGAATGGAGGTCCTCACATGGACCACAACCCACATGGACCACAACAATGACAACACAAAGACAAAGGCATGGACAAAGAATCGTGCATTTCCCTTTTCGAACCAAATCAGCAACCCCTGAACCAGGCAGCCCCATGAGCACTTTCGAAACCTAGTTTCGCGCAACTCACCTCTACGCCAACCATCTCATATCCAGTTTGGAGCCCTAATTTCGCGCGACTCATAGCAAGAACCCCAAATCCAAGCCTTAATTTCACTTCCAAACCCTAAATTCGCGTCGACCAAGCAATGGGAAGAGAAACTTACGGCGAGCGTGCGATGGAGAGCGACGGCCACCAAGCGACAATGACTGACGGGCCGAGTGACGGACAGCGACGGGCCGAGCGACGCACACTGACGTCGAGAAGGAGAGCGGCGGGAAAGGGAAGTCTTTGCGAAGAAGATTCTGCCCTTTTTGGGCCCACTTTGAACGACGTCGCTTTTGCAATCACTTTTGCGTTTGCAAAAGTGACTTCGTTTTTCTCATGGTACAGGACTGTAAGTCGAACGGCGCCATTCGACTTACACACGTTTTTATTACATATGCCATGTCACTAAATTTTTGAATTTAAACTGTCATGTCACCAATTTGTTTTAAATAAAAAAAAGGCATGTGTATTGTTTGGCCGGAAGTGGCACTTAAATTATCGTTTTTGGCCGAAATTAGCACTTAAGCGATCGTTTTCTCTCCAATTTGGCACTGAAGTGATCCAAAAAATAATATTGACACCAAAGTGAGCGTCGTACACAAATATTGGCACTCCGAGTGTACTTTTGCCGAAACTATTAATACTTTTTCAATAACTATAGAAGCCATTTGCGTGTATGTACTTGCAAGTAGCCAAATCCTAAACGGCTAACTTATCAAGTTCGTTAAAAGCATAATTAGAAGCATATCACTTAACAAAGAAGAACTTATTAAAAGATATTTTATATGATAGTTACACAGTGTGGCATTTACACGTGGCATAACAAGTTGTTTCGCCGAAAAGTGTCAATGAAATATCTTTTTGAAGAATATGGATGGATTGATATGAATCGACAAAGCTTGCGAATGGTCCTCTGGTGATTTTGGATAGTGATTTTGGATAGGAAAGTAAATGACAATAAATTTAAGGTACGAAAAGTGGAGGCAATTGCGGTCAATCATTTAAATTGAGTTCTGTAATTGATTGAGATCTTCCCAAAAAGTACGATGTGATTATTTAAGCCTATATTGATGATAATTTATTTTAAAAGATAACTTCTTGATCCTATTTTAAAAACAAATAATTATGAGAAGTTACAACAACATTTATCCATACGAAGTAAAAAAAAAAAACCTAAAATAGCGGTAGTAAACATAACCACCTCGTAGTTATCTATTATCTAGCAACACTTATTTGAAAAAAGTTACAATTCCGAAAATATCGTTACTCGGCAGTTACGTGTCGATGTCTATGAGTTTTATCCCTAATTGAACTTCTCATCCATAACCGATGTTTGTTGTCGATAATTTCCTTGGCCAATTGTCGATGCTTTTCAAGTTGTCTACTGTTCTTTTCATCGATGACTTCTCTTGTTCACCAAGCTCTACTATTATCGACTAAGTTTGTTACTTGCCGATTATAACCAAAAGTTAGCCATTTTTTAGTGTCAATATATGCCCGTTTTAAACGAATTGCATGGTTTATCGATCATTCAATTCTTTTACATTGGATAATCAAGGGTATCGAATGCCCCCTTGTCATCGAAAAATTTGATTTTTCCCTACCGAATTGCTTCTTGAATTGTTTTCTTGAGAACAACACAATTAACTGTATTATGGCTCTTTGTGCCACTTACAATACTTTTTGTTTAGTAAATCTTCTTTACTCGGTATAATTTGGCATTTCGTTAATTTTATCAGACGATATTTTATGCAAAGTTTTGTAACCCTTTATCTCTCTATTTTTAGGAAGTTGCTCATATTTAGATACTCTAGTTGCCAATTGAACCAAATCAGCAAAAAAATTTACCCTTCAAATTCTTCTATTAAATTGAATTTCAATCTGTCAAGCCAAATTACTTAAGTCTTTTTCTATGAGTGAAGTAAGGCATTTATTCATAGCCTTCTTAAATCGAGCAACAAATTGATCGATCCACTCATTATTGTATTGGTAGAGTCTAGTCATACCAGCAATCGATATGTCAGATATCGCTATATAAAATTCATAATGGAAATGTCTTTCCATCTCTACCCAATTACACACCGAATTAGGTAATAAATTATTGTACCGGTAAAAGCAGATTTTGACAAAGACAAAGGAAATAGCCTAAGTTTTAAAAACTCATTTGTCCATACTTCTCTGCATTGGGCTATAAATTGAACAATGTGTTCGATAGTCGATTGTTTATCTTTGCTAGTAAAAAATGCAAAATCGGGTATTTTGAAACCTCTTGAAAAGGGCTGATTATCGACCCATTTGGGATGTGGTTTCCTATAAACAAATATACAAACGCCCTTGTCTAATCACAACCGTTGTCGAACTTCTTTGACAAATTGTGCTGGGTTCAATTGTAGATTTAGTTGGCCATCTTGCCCCTAGGTGATAGTGCTGGTCTTGCTATCGGCATGTTATGCCTAATATATATATTTACATTGGGTGGTACCAATAGAGCCATTTGCCTTACATCTTCAACATTTGGCAATGGGCCGGCCTGTTGACCAATTTAATTTGCTAAATAATTATTATCAATTTGGTTGTTTTGACCAAAACTATTAGCATCATTAAATGGAGAGGAATTGGGAATATAGCTACCACTGAATTGACTAGTGGCGATTGATTGGAACAACCGTTTGACGATCGGTTTGATTACACCTGACATGTGACTTACAATGCGATTACCGTTTCATTGCTCTTCGAATAACCTTCTGCTGCTTGATTAATGGCAAAAGATTTGGACGCAGCAATTTCGTCACCAATTTGTGGCACTGGATTATTGTTGCCGTCAACATTATTAGACTTTTGTTAATTTCTTGTTCTTGCCAGCGTAGTCTTCTCAAATCAACAAAATTCGCCCCCTTGAGTATGCCAAAAAGATTGTTTCGCTGGAAAGCGTTAATGGAATGTCTTTCAAAAACTTGGATGGATGATGTGGTCGACAAAGGTTATGAATGGTCCTTTGTTGATTTTAGACAGGAAAATAAATGACAAAAACTTAAATGTACGAATACTAGAGTCAATAATGGCCAGCCATTTAAATTGCGAAAAGAAGTAAAGATAATTATAATTTTGAAAATAGCGTTAAGGCTTGTAATTGAATGGGGTCTTTGCAAAGAGTAAGATTTAGCTATTTGAAGCCTACAATTGATGGTAATAAACTTTTGTTGAACTTAAATAGGTAACTTCTTATTCCTATCTTCAAAACACTAATCCTATCTACGGTTACAAGAAGTTACAACAACACTTACCCACAAAAAGTTACAAAAATTCTATAGCGACACTAAACATAACAATCAATAGTTACCTAATATCTAGTAACACTTATTTAAAGTGTATATATATATATATATATCGCTACCGGTAATTACATGTTGATGTCGATAACTTCATTCCTAATGAAGACTATTATTGATCACTGATGTTTGTTGTGTCAATACTTTTCAAGTTGTCTACAATTCTTTTAATCGATGACTTTTATTGTTCACCAAACTCTTTGTCACTTGTCGGTTATAATAAAAAATTGGTCTTTTTTGTGTCAACACAAGTAAATAAAAAATGATATGTACAACATATACTGCATCGAATAAGATGAAACTTGTAGGTCGATTACATCGCATCATCGCTAAAATATGTGTTAAACAAAATATATCCTCCAGGAGAAATATATGGCAAGAAGCAGAAGCGGGACCCGCAAGGGCACGGGAGTGTTTGGTAAAAAATAGGATAGATGAAGCTTTATGTCTTTGATACATAATGCTCTGTGTTTAAAGTAAGAGAAAAGGATTAAAATGGGAATTAGTGTGGAAAATGAACCAAAAAAATTGAAATTTTTAGGAAGAGGAAGAGAGGCAAATCCAAATCGTTTCTTATAAATTTTAGGGCTTTTAATTAAATCCACCGACAATCTAAGAAATAATGTACACTCATCATTGAATTATATCGGAAAAAAATTGTTTGGAAAGTTAATTCCGTACATACATATTTTTTTCCCGTCCATACTCCATATACATAGGTTACTCATCCAACGGTTAATGTGTAAGTACTGTTTTTTTTTTTATAGGCGACAGACTTAACAATTATCCTAATTTCTATCCCATCCTCGTTCTTTAAATTTTTTGGCAAAGTATTAAGCATGTCACGGTATGTATGGAATGAACAATTCTTGATCATGCGCGAACAATTGTTCATCTTTCTTTAATTTTTTGAAAGATGAACGGTTGCTTACTTATTATTATTTCTTTGGTCGAGACAGTTGCTTATTTACTATGCACTGCTAAAGATGAATGAATGTTGAGTATATGCAACGAAAGATAATTATCAACTACATTTAATAAATGCTTGGTCAAGTATAGTTATAGTTATAAATATTCAGAGATACTCATGAATGGAGATCTTCCTACAATAATATGTTAAAGAGTTCTTGGTAATTAATTTTGAGAGATAGAGCCTTTTTTTTTTTTGGTCAAAGATTAGATGACTTGATTGAGTAAAACAAAAATCACTTAATTAAACATATTTCCATAAGACTAAAAGAGAATGGATGTGATTTTCAAAGCGCATTTAAAGACCTTCCCATCAATGGCTCGTGACCTTATCCTGCCACCTTAAACAAGAATGATTAATTAAGTTAACCTCGAAATGAAATGACGTGCGATTTAGCTTTGCCCCCCTTAAAAACTGGCACTGAGACGACAACACGACAACCTCACGCTCTCCTCCCTCCCTCCCTCTCTCTCTCTCTCCACAAGTACCTGAAACTCCTCTTTCCCGAGAAAGTTGCGCCACAACTCTTCGCTCGTACCCTAGTACTCGCATATAACACCCTCTCTCTCTCTCTCTCTCTCTCTCTCTGTGCCTCTCTTGGATCGTCGTCGTCAGTCTTGCGTGTGAAAGAAGAGAGAGAATGGTCAAAGAGGGAGATCAGAGCGTGACCCTCGGTCTTCTGAAGCAGAAGATGGCCGACTTCGCTAAGGAGAGAGACTGGGATCAGTTTCACAGCCCCAGAAACCTCCTCTTGGCTCTGGTAGTCCTCCTTTCCTTATCATTTTCGATCCTTATATGTTGTTGGGTGATAAACCGATCCGACTACTGTTTGAGAAAATTCCTGTCCCATCGTCGCTCTTCTTCTGTTTGGTCTTCGTCTTTTGCCTGTCGTTTCTGGGTACTTGCTTTGTCTTTCGTGGTTTTGCCATTTTGGGCGATTACATGTTGGCCAAAAAGTCAAAAAAAGAAAACTTTTTTGGCTGATCTTCTTTGCTTCATACAAGATCAAAGTCATCTTTTCAGAAGCGTGTGAATCAGTTCTGCAGACATGGGAGTCCAAACTAAATGGCATTTCTTTGGTGTCGTTTGATCAATGGATCTCGTGCGCACGGACCCATCACTCGGTGTTTGGCATAATTGATAAACACATATTATAATCTACGGGATTTTCTGGATTCTTGCATCCGTCACCATTCGGATGTCACTAGACAAAATGCAAGGAAATACCCAATTGGCTTTGGCTCAATGATATTTTTGCTATTCAATCTTGCTATATCTATCTGTTTGTCCTTACTTATTTCTGAGTACTTCATTGGACTGTCAATGCCGTTTACTCGCCTGTGTGTCTAACGATCATGAAGATAAGCTCGGCCTTCTGTTCACGCAGGTGGGTGAGGTCGGGGAGCTCTCCGAGATATTCCAGTGGAAAGGGGAGGTTCCGAAGGGACTTCCGGACTGGAAAGAGGAGGAGAGGGTGCACTTGGGCGAGGAGCTCTCGGACGTGCTGCTCTACCTGGTTCAGCTCTCCGACGTCTGCGGCATCGACTTGGGCCGAGCCGCCCTCCGCAAGGTTGAGCTCAACGCCCTCAAGTACCCCGTCTCCCTCTCCAAACTAGCCTCCTCCGAGAATAGTGATGCTACTGGCACTGTTGTGGCTGAGAGTGGTTGATCATCTTAGCTTCTTTTGTTTTTTTATCCAAATAGTAGTCTATATGCAACTTTCTCTTAATGGAATCAGACTCTTTGCTTTGTAATTTGCGTCGAATGTCGCAAGAATTGGCTTAACTTTAACATATTGGCATGACCTTACTGCACTCGGACAATCTCGCTCCGTTCAGCATTTATGTTAATGGTTTTGATATGAGTACAATCTAGTCTGGTGAGAAGTTTAGATATCGGTTCATACGATCATGGACTTGGCGATCCGCTCAAACCCGATTAGTCCGGAGGGCACAATGGATGAGCCTAGACAAGCAATCCCTTCTCGAATCTAGCTGGCCAATCTTGGGCTGCATTACTTTCTTAATCATGGGTGAGTCCGGATAAAAAACACTTAGACTCGGTACCATAATCATCTGGTTCAAGCTCGTCCATTGTTCAATGTAGATACTAGATATCAGCTCTATTTTGGAGAAAAACTCTCATCCTTCTCTAGTAGATTTTGGGAGAAAGACCCCTTTTGATTTGCACTTTCAATTTTGTCAAGATTGTGATAAAAATAGGAAAAGAAATGACCAAATCCTGTGGTGGCCGGTTGGAAAATGGAGACATAAAGTCTTCAAGAGGGATGATATGGAGTGGGATTTTGAGGTACTTACGCATCCTCAAAGATTTTGTGACTCTTTTAGGAGCTAAAATCCAATACCCTACTGGATCTCTCGTCAGATATGGTGGTCTTATTATAATTCCTTTTTGTGGATGCATGAACTGGAGATGACTTAGCCTTTCTTTTCCATTTCTTTGACCCGTCACGAGGTGTTAGTCTCCTTTATCGCGAATCTGCGCCCTGCGATTTCAAAGTGATGATACAAAGATTTAACATCTTCTTGATCGCAAATAGGTTACACGACGGTGTTCCTCGGTATGAAATTCCTAAGTTCTAACCTGTGAACGAAGATGGGTGAGTTTTGCGATGATTAATGCTAACATAAGTAGACCATTTCCATGGTTATTCCTTATTCGTTTGGCTTAAATGTCTATTTCGTTGCGGAGACTACATTTAGTTGCGTGCGCAGGTCAAACGCTAGAAGACATCATAGCTTGCTGTTGTTTGGTCTCGCGTTATGGTGGTCAATATCTAAAACAAAGTCTGTCGTGTTGGAAGGAGTCTCGCGTTTGACAAGCGAACGCTCCTAGTTCTAGGACCGAACCGAAAGCACGAAAACCTCAATCCACGCAGTCTTATCGAATCAGATGAAAAATTGAAGCAGAGAGAGACGTGAAAGAGATTGGACATTGGAGGATGGGGGACATTGAAGCAGCAGTGGGACTGAGTGATTCGTAATTCTTATCGGGTCGCTGAGTTTGTCCCATGGATTGCTCTCCCGTGTTCTTCGGATTGCAGACAATGACCACGAAATTACATAACCTCATGGGGGCCAAATTCTTCTTTAATTTGGCTTTTCTCGACATTGCATTGGTGTCATTCTGATAAAGGGAGATTGAGAGAATATTTTCCAGGATAATTTTTATTGCTGTATTTCAATGATATTTATAGTACATGTACAACGATGGCAACAACTAAAAATATGGAGAAAATCTCAACTAATTGACAGCTATTAACAACAATGAGAAGGCTGAAATTATGGAGAAAATCACAACTAATTGATAGCTATTAACAACAATGAGAAGACTGAAATTATACGCCCCTCAAGATGGAGTTTCCGTCAAAAACGCCGATCTTGGCTCGAAGTGTTTGCATGCGCTGTTTTGATAGTGGCTTGGTAAGGATGTCCGCTAGTTGGTCATGTGTGGAAATGTGAGAGACTCTCAATTGTTCATCTTTTACAAGCTTACGAACGAAGTGGTAATCAATTGCAATATGCTTCATGCGAGAGTGGAAGACCGGATTGGCACACACATAAGTGGCCCCAATATTGTCACAGTATATCATGGGTGTTTCAAGTGAGTGTATTCCCAGTTCGGTGAGCAAGTTTTGAACCCAAAGTAATTCCGATGAGGTAGCGACAACTGCTCTATATTCGACTTCTGTTGATGATCGGGCAACGGACCTCTATTTGCGGGAGCTCCAAGAGACAGGATTGGTGCCAAGATAAATAATGAAGCCGGATGTGGAAGTCCTGTCATTTGAATCACCAGCCCAATCTGCATCTGCATAGGCATGTAAAATGGGCTTTGTATCTCGCCGCAAGTGAAGCCCATGGAATAGGGTACCTTTAAGATATCGAAGAAGGCGTTTTGCGGCAGACCAATGATTTAATGTTGGCTTGTGCATGAACTGAAATAATTTGTTGACAGCGAACGAAATATCAGGTCGAGTGATTATGAGGTATTGAAGGGCACCGACGAGGCTCCGAAATTCAGTTGCGAATGTGTACCCCTAATTATCATGAAGTGAAAGTGTAGTACCGGTTGCCATTGGAGACCCAACATCCTTTGCTTCAGCTATTTTATGCTTTTCGAGTAGATCCCGTATGTATTTTGTTGCGAGAGCAAAAGACCCTTCTTGGTGGGAAGTACTTCGATTCCAAGGAAGTAGCCTAAGGTCCTCAAATCTTTGACCGAAAAACGCTTGGATAATCTTGCAACGAAGTCATTGAGAAACCAAGTGTTGTTGCCCGTAATGACAAGATCATCA
This sequence comes from Lenwebbia sp. NSW1173648, assembly GCA_029784005.1. Lineage (NCBI taxonomy): Eukaryota > Viridiplantae > Streptophyta > Magnoliopsida > Myrtales > Myrtaceae > Lenwebbia > Lenwebbia sp. NSW1173648. Next base: position 6,434,512 of record JARCGZ010000002.1, read on the forward strand.
ACATATACCAAGAAATATGCCTCTATGCCATTGTGTGAGTAGATAAAAAAGGAGCTATTGGCCTTGGAATTAGTAAATGAATTGGCTATTAGAAATGCACTGAACTCATTGTACCAGGCTCGAGGAGCTTGTTTGAGCCCGTAAATAGCTTTCCTGAGTTTGCACACATGGTTGGGTTTTGCAGGGTCTTTGAAACCAGAAGGTTGTTCCATGAACACTTCATCTTGTAGCGTTCCTTGCAAAAACGCGTTGTTGACATCCATTTGGTGTAGTGGCCAATTTCGAGTGAGTGCCAGAGCGAGGATAATGCGGATTGTTGTAGGTTTGACAACCGGGCTGAAGGTTTCTTTAAAGTCAATTCCCGATCTTTGGTGAAATCCTTTGGCGACAAGACGCGCCTTGTATCTCTCGATGCTGCTGTCCAATCGACGCTTGATCCTGTCCACCTACAACCAACAATATTCATGGAAGAATTCTTTGGGGTTAGTTCCCAAGTTCCATTTCGAATTAAGGCATTGATTTCCTCGGACATAGCGGAGCGCCATTGGGGATTACTCAAAGCTTGAGTAAGTCCACTTGGTTCATAGGTTTGAGATGGGGGATGTTTTGTGGTGAGTGTATGTATTTGTCTAGGCTTGAAAATGTTGTTTTGAGAGCGTGTGATCATATTATGGGTGCGGATGGGGTGATTCGGGTTTGGCAGGTTTGGGGGTGGTTCGATTAAGAGTGGGGAGAGTGAGGGGTTGGTTGGTGGGACATTGTTTTGTGCTGCTGGTTGAGTGGTGGTTATTACTTGGTGAGGTTAGAGGTGTGACGCTGGTGGTACGTGCATCGGACAGAGGTGTGTGTGCGGTGTTAGAGGAGAGATCACTTACTCAGTTTTCGGGTGGATTGGCTGGCAGAACTTGCGCGTCAGCTGAGCTACTAGGAGGAACGCTTGTCACTGCTGATGGCATGTTCGGAGGAAGAGCAATATATGGCACAGTGGATGACTGAAGAAGATGAGTTTTGGCCAAGAATGAGGGGGAGGACTCGGGTAGGTTCAAAGAGAGGTATGGGAAGACGGTTTCATCAAAGATAACATGACGTGAGAGGAATATTTTTTGGGTAGTGGGATCAAAACACTTGTATGCACTTTGAGTTAAAGAATAGCAAAAAAAAAAAATCATCGGCGAGAGCATGGTAAAAGCTTATTTTTTGTGTATGGCCGAAGCCACGGGTAGTAGAGGCATCCGAAAATTCGGAGTTTTAGGTAGTTCGAGGGTTTGCCGAAGAGGCGGTGATATGGAGACTTAAGATTAAAAATATTTGTGGGTAGACAATTTATGAGATATGTGGCGGTTTGGAAGGCATAGGTCCGAAAGGTGGGAGGTAGGCCGACTTTGCGTAGTAGGGTTAATCCGGTTTCGACGATGTGTCGGTGACGCCTTTTAGCGATGCCGTTATGTTGTGGGGTGTATGGAGGTGTGGTTAGGTGTGAAATTCCGTGTTTTGCTAAAAAAAAAGGTTTGAGTTGAATGAATTCCCAGCCCCCATCAAAATAAAGAGTTCGTATTTTTCCTTGAAATTATTTTTCAACTAGTGTTTTGAACTGTTCAAAAATAGGGGTAACATCGGATTTGTTGTGGATGGGATAAAACCAAACATAATGAGTGAACTGATCAACAAAAATAACATAATAACGGAAACCATCAATAGATAAAGTAGATGCCAGACCCCAAACGTCCGTGTACAATAAGTCAAGTGGATGTCTACCTTCTAAAGTTGAAGAATGAAATGGGAGTTTATGACTTTTATTGCAACGACAAAAGTCATATGGTAACTTATTTCCTAGACTGGACTCATTTGATGACGGAAGTGAAAAATGCTTAATGGTATGACGTAAAATATCGATGGATGGATGACCTAACCGATTGTGCCACGTAGTTGCTCGCGTCCGCTCACCAACCAAGGCCGTGTGTGAGACATGTGGCTGCCAAGAGGATGGCGGCAACCGATAAACGCCGTCTCTAAGTTCTCCTCGAAGTAGCGTTGCCCCCGTGCGAAGTTCATTCACCAAAAAATGAGAGGCAAAGAATTCAATTGAGGCTCGGTTAGTACGACAGAATTGTGAAACCGAAATTAAATTTTTGGTTATGTGAGGAGTGCGTAAAACATTAGACAATTGGAAGGAAGTATGCGGGTAATTTAATGTAGTAGAACCAATGTGAGTGATACTTAAACCTGAGCCATCGCCAATGACTATCTCATCCGGCCCTTCATACTCGCTATGCAGAGATAAATTAGCGAGATCACTTGTAACATGATGTGAGGCTCCCGAATCAATCAACCAACCCTCTTCTCAGGTTGAACTTGGGCCGGCGGCAACATTTGCAACCGGAGCACCGATTGCGTCTCGAATGCGGAAACAATTTTTGGCGGAGTGTCCCACGCGATCACAGTATTGACAAACGAGCCAGGAGCTATTGTGCTGTGGAGACCGTGAGTCACTGCTTCTGTGATCTCTCCGCCGATCTGAATTGCTGGTGCCAAGGGAATTTCTGGAGTCTCCAGCAAGCTGTCCAGAATGGCCAGAATTGTTCCATCGGGATGGGGCTCTCGGACCTCAAGTGTTTCGAGTGCTAAAATTGGCTATTATCGGCAGGACTTCAGCTGTCGTTTCTTCATGTTGAAGGAACATTTCATGGTCGACTAATTTGTCATAAAGTTCCTCGAAAGTGATTATGTTTTCACGAGCACGAATCGCCGCTGCAATTTCACGGTATTCCGATCATAATCCCCGGAGAGCGTGGATGACAAGGTCATCGTCATGGAGAGGTGAATCAATCATTGCCAACTCATCTGCAATAGATTTTAGTTGCTGTAAAAAAAATCAGAAATGGAACGAGAGTTGCGTTTAACCGTTGATAATTGGTCCTTGAGATGTAAGACGCGGGATCAGGATTTGCTTGCGTAAAGTGTTGCAAGTTTGTTCCATGCACTTTTAGATGTTGCACAAGAGGCAATAAGGGGAATGATGGCTTCGAAAGTGGAAGCAAAAATCCCGTTGAGCAAGAGTTGGTCTTGTCTAATCCAATGAGGTGGGCGGCATTTGGGACTGTTTGATTGCCGCGGGTGATCTCTTCCGGTGGGCAAGGACGCGTTCCGTTGATGAATCCTTTAAGGTCATGTCCGACTAGCAAGGACATGAATTGATCCCGCCAAGAAGCATAGTTGGTGGAAGTTAGCTTCATGGGAAGCTGCGCACCAGCAAAGATTGCAATAAGTCCGGTTGCAGTGGCTGCAGGAATTTCGGGGAGAATTGTTTCAGAAAAAGAGTTTGTGGTAGCCATGACTAAGGTAAAAGGAGGCAGAAAAACAAGTTAAAAAACGGGATGAGAGAGGCTTTTAGGAGCAGATCACTCTGATACCATGATAAAGCGAGATTGAGAGAATATTTTCCAAGATAATTTTCATTGTTGTATTTCAATGATATTTATAGTACATGTACAAGGATGGCAACAACTAAAAATATGGAGAAAATCTCAACTAATTGATAGCTATTAACAACAATAAGAAGACTGAAATTATGGAGGACAATTTGAATTTTAAATTGATTCTCTTATACATTCTACACTGGGTTCCGCATGTACGTATGGAACAATACTAGACATGTTAGGGTCCTAAGATGGATGCTAATACTGGGAAAATTACTAAAAAAGTCTTAAATCTATTGCAATTATGCCAATTCAGTTCTAAACTATTTTGTTTGCCAATTGAGTCCTAAATCTTTTGCAATTATGCCAATTCAGTCCATTTGATCGGCCGGCGCTGACGTGGCAAATTAATATTTTAATATTTTTTAATAACTTTTTTTGTCTTTTTTTTTTTGTTTTGGCCGGTGGAGGTCTCCGACCCTCGGCTGGTAGCCGACGGCCTCCTGCCGTCCATAAACAAAAAATAGAAAAGAAAAAAAAAGACAGATTTTTTTTATTAAAACATAGCTAAAAAAATATTAAAATGTTATTACAAATTTGCCAGGTCATTGCTGGCCTGCCAAATGGACTGAACTGTCGCAATTGCAAAAGGTTTAGAATTCAATTGACCAAAAAAAAAAGTTATGACTGAATAGACGCAATTGCAATATATTTAAGACTTTTTGGTAATTTTCCCTACTAATATCATTGCTCGTCGCCCTCTTCTTAGTCTTTTCTCGTTTTTTATCGTCATATGCGTGCCACATTACCTGTTCTACTTACAGTCTATTGGAGTAAGTTCCCCAGTAATTTACGCATCTGTTACAAAATTTGATATGTTGAATGATATGGCAGATTTTAATTGCGCATTGAATTTGACCACTTGTACTCATATCAATTTGTAAACTGGTCTTGATCCTAGCATTATTGCAGAGTTCGTACCATTGAGAAAGTGACCGGAATGGAATGAATTCTAGAAAAGTAGATACGAAACCTAAAGAGAATTTAACTTTCCACATTAAGTATATTTATCTTGACATGTACCTAATAATCAGTTTTGCTCAATCAATTTGTTATGTGGAAAAATTCCAAATAAGAGCTTGAAGTACCAATATTTTTTAAAGAAAGGATTCAAAGTATACCATGTTTCAAATAAGGGCCTGAAGTGACTATATTAGTCTCAAAGAAGGGTCTAACCTCGCCGGCTGATCAAATCTTCCTACTGGTCAAGGGCATTTTCGCCCTTTTTTTGTGAAATTTTTACCTTTTTTACTTTTTTTTTGTTTTTTCCTTTCCTTTTCGTCAGTAACCAATCTTAGGCGATGGTTGGCCACCGGCGATGCCCAAAGAGGGCTGGGCAAGGGTCGCCCTCGCCCATGGCCATTGAAGGCCGCAACCCTCATCAGCGGCTGGTGAGATCAAATCCTTATTTGAAACTGTCATGGCCACTTCAGATCCTTATTTGAAAAATGTCTACTTTGAGCTATCTTTTGAGAAAATGGGAGCACTTGGCTCTTATTTAGAACTTTCCCTTATTATTTTGAGCCAAAAGCTTCCACGACATGGTGGATACACTAAAGTAAATAGAAAAAAAGAACACACTTTCTAGGTTTGATTACTTAATGAAAAAACAAATTACTTAGTTATATTCTAAAGTTTGGTAGTGCAATCATATACATGTCATGATTGGATTCCAAGGTAATTGAGAGATACTGTTGTATCTTCTATTAATTCCTCTTTAGTTTAGTAGAGGCCTATCTCTTGCAATCATGCCTACCACAAGGCTCAAGAAGAAAAAGTTCAAAAAGAAGGTGAAGCCCCTTCCAAAAGCCACAACTCACTTCACTTTAGCATCAGGCTTTAAAACATAATGATGGTGATAATTAAAGCCATCATGATCCTAATGATTAACACCAATAGATGCACCTCATAGACTATATAAAGATTTAATTGGATATGAAGATGCCAAACGCTCCCAATTTTGGCAATGGAGAAGGACGGTGCCAATAGCATCTCTGTGTTGTCGAACTCCGCCATCTTGGTCGAGTGGTGCCGCCCACGCCGGCGGCTGAGGAGGCGGCGGGGCAACACGATAAGGCTCGGCAACAAGCGGCGCGGGTTCTGTCTGGGGACACGGCCGGTGGTCCGGTGGGGAGCGGTGGTGAGCCCGTTTCGGGTGCTGAAGAAGATTGTGATGCAGATAGCATGGGGTGACAGATTGATGGACAATTGTATCTGGTCTCTACCCGTTTTGCGCCCGCAACTGTTTCCCTTGTGTTGACTGCTAACGGCATTTTCGTTCTACTGTAAAATTTCTCCCCTTCTTTTCCTTTCTAAATTTGTATAATAAGGGCACATCAAAACTGCATAACTAAGAAGTCACTCTGACAGCATTTTTCTATGCTTTAAGTTGATGCTTCAATCGATCAAAGACCTACTATGTCTTGAGATCTCTGCTGGGTGCTGGCTCATGGGTCTATACTGAATCTGCTCTTCTTGCACAATTTCAATTATGTAGTGGCCACACAGAAACTACGCAACAGAAGTAATTATATAGACAACAAATTCTCAGCACCATTAACTTAGGAGAATTAATCTCTTCCGCCTCATGGAGTAAATTAAGTAAACTAGAATCTAGAGTGGCGACGAAAGTGCGAAGCAAAAATAGCATAAACTTTGCTCGGCGTCCTGTCACAAGCAAAAACACAGCTAACAATGGTACTATGCGATCCCAAAGATCTTACAGATTCATCTGTTCTTTCATGTCCCTGCAAAATGTACCATATACATATCGATCACCGAGCACTTCCAGCTACACCTCTGCCCAACAACAAAATGGAGGTAAGCTCTCGACAGTCTGTACAACAAATACAATATTATACAGCCGGGGGACGTAAATGAAGCCGCAAAATCTTGCTAAAACATCTGAACTAGCTTTTGTTAAAGTAATCAAATAGCGTGGGCTGTTTATCTTCATTGCTCTTAACCTCTCTTTTCTTCTTCAATGGACTTGTTTGGGTCACATCCGTTTGGCATGTGCCTTGATCTGGATCAGTTGAGAACTCCTCATAATCCCTTTTGACTTGGCCCTGTCCTGTTGCATCATCAAGATGTTTAGCAACGCGAGATTTATCAGTCGGTGATGAGAATTCATTGCAGTCTTCAACATTAGGTTCCCCTTTAAAGCTTGTATGCACATCAGTCTCGACAGAATCATGATGAGAACTTTTCTCTTCTCCCTTAGCTTCTTCTTCTTCTTTCTTGATTTCCTTTCTCGTGAAAAATTTCGAAATCATATTTTTGTCCTCTTTCTTCAGTTGGATCTGCAAAAAGTAACCAATGTAAAACAAAGAAGACTTCTAGATACGAAAGAGTAATTAAGACAGAAAAACCACTCAGTTATTTCTGTGAGGATCAAGTCTGCTCTTGTGCAGAGGCAATTTTATGTAGATAACAATCTTCATTGTATGCCAGTGAGTACAAGAGTTCCCGTGGTCAGGGATGAGAAACGAGGATAGATTCTTGGCTAGCTTTTTAAACTAGTATGGCAATTTGACCACATTTTTTTCACATGGAACTTCAGGAGATCATCACCATCCACAAAAAATATACCTCCACATAATCAGCTATGAATCGCTCATGGAAGCACATTTCGAAGCAACAAAAATGACAACTATCAGCAACTCCCTAAGATTATTCGCTAGGAAGAATAAAGAAACTAAGAAACCAAAGGCATATTGCACGTGAAGCAGCAAATACAAAGTTCTTTTATGTCGACGTTCTAGTGCTCCATCCATAAAGTCTTGAAGGCCTTGTATACTCTCCCTTATGAGTAAAATTCTTTGGCATCATAAGTGAAACTGTGGTGTGAGTGTCACAAATGAAGAAGATAAGCCAAACATAGCTTACCTCCTTAATGCATTCTGGTCCATCAAATGATGGCTTGCCCATTGCAGGTGTCACGGGGTACCAAACCTAAACGAAAAATTCTATAAGCCAGGTACATTACATAAGGCAGGTCTCATCCAGTCTCATCCAATCTTTCCATAGTCATGGAGCTCTTACCAGATCTGGCTCTCCATATGGTTTACGCACAGTATCAAATTTGGAAGAAGACGAACAGCCCAGCCATGTATCAGTTGACTCCTTGTCACCTAAAATAACCGGCATCCTATCTGCAGTGGAGGTTCAGTGAAGATATAGACATAATTCCTCTCGTCTCTAATCAATATTGCATAATCCATGTCCCCAGTGTCTCTAATGTATGTCGGGCTAACATAAACAGATGACCAGAAAAACTGCAATTTTGTCAATCAACTTGCTATGAAATGTGATGAAGAAACTGACTCTTAAGACCTTGAATGGGTGGTGAAAACCAAACATCTATGGACTAATTCAGTGTAAAAAGCTCTAACCCTTGGTTTTAAGATCCTCCCATAGTCATTCCCAGTTTCCGACAATCTTAAACGGAAACTGCAATTTCCAGCTAATCACAAAATCTTATCTTTCAAGAAGTGTACATCTAAGCCCCTCTGTAAAGCACGACCGATCACTTTTTTATGCTTGGTCCGGCAAAGATTAAGCTTGCTGATTATAACTTATAAGTACATCAACATCAAGAGAGTCATTGTAGAATACAGAGAGATACCATGTGATTAGATATGAGAAAGCTAAAACGACAATTGTTTACCATGTAGCCACTGCAAAGCTGGAGATGATGAAGTTGTGAGAATGGTAAAGGTGTAAATAATTTCACCTGCGGAAAAGCATTTGCTCAGTGATCCGGCGGTGAATTGTATGTCCACACAAAGTCAAGCAGATCTAATCAGATCAAATTAGCCTTTTGCTGCCTGTTCTCCAGAGAAAGAGTAATAAGAGAAATAGGACAAATAAAGTCGACAGTTGGGAGCAGGATCAGCTAAAGCAAAACAAAAGGTATGGATCATCATAGACCGACAGATTATACATTGCTGGGCCTGAATTCAAGCGAAGTAGCTGTGAGGTAGGAAATGAGTTAAAATGAAAAAATAGCAAACAAAAGATGGAAAAGAAAAAACAGGATTTTCTCAACGCAGTCATTACACACAGGGAGTGAAATTTATATTAACAGAATAATGAACCTTCCGAGTTCTTCCATGAATCATACAGAGCAGCAAAAACAAGGGGACGACCATCCTTGAAATGAATGTAATATGGCTGCTTTTTGGAACCATCTTTTTTCCATTCATAGAATCTGTAAAGTACATCCAAGCTCATTAACACACTAAAGGATGCAGAAAACATGAAAGAAGCAGCTTATCACCTACAAGAGAACTACAAAACATCCCACAATCAATGAAATATCCAGTACCTATGACATGACCTCTAAAAGAGGCAGAAAGAAATGAGAGCCAACCATAAATATGGCATGTGCTCCAGAGAATAGACAGAAGTAGCAAGACATCCGATACTTAAGAGTATCAATATAACCCATTACAGTCAATCAAGATAAGGAAAAGGCGCAAACCATGGTAAGGAAAATTCTCAACAATGCTCCAGACAACCTAATGATTATAATTAGATGTGGTCGGACCCTAGCTTAAGAAGTCATCACATTATCCTATGCTTTTTCTGTTCCAGTCATGCCATAACTAGAAAACAGAGTCCTCGAGACATCTGCAACTAAAGCTCTTAATTCCAGCAATGTCCTATGCACTGCCTCTAGTAACAGATGAAAAATGACTGCATACTCGACAATTAACAAGAGACCACGTACCCCTACATAAACATGTATTAGGATAAAAAAACCACATTTGAACTAAGATTATTCCTAATACATATGTGTGGCAGATGGGGAGAAAACTAAATAGGAAAGGCTGATTGCCAAAAAAGAACTAAAAAGGGAAGGTGGATCGCCATTACCGTAAAATGTAAGTACCTAGCCAAAAAGAAGAAGAAGAAGTGTCCAACGTCATCCTAGAAACAGAAACTGCTAACTAAAGAAAGTTATATGCCTCCACTGTGCTCCATGACCAAAAGATCACTTCATGCAAGGATTAGATATGTGCATACCCTTCAACAGCCACAAGGCACCGGCATTTGGGAATAAGACGACGAAATGAAGCCTTTTCATATATTGACTCTGACCGAGCATTGAACTGAAACAGACAGACAACAATTAGACATGATGGAAGTTTCTACATGCAGAAAACCAAAGTAAACCAATAAGTTCTAACTCTATCCTCGAACTCAAACAAACATTGGCCCCATCTGCAAGACATCATTAAAGTCCACAAATTATTAACGTGGCATCACAGAAGTTCAAGTCATAAAAAAGGATTTGCGTGCAATAGCTTAATACCATCTTATAATGATCAGGCTTCTCGTTTTTCTTGGTGAAACTGGGAATCAACCCCCATTTCATGCAGTGAAGCACGTAATCATCTCCGTCCGAATTCTCTTCTCTCCGCACCACAGGCAAATTCCGTCCCGGCGCACAGTTATGACAAGGGCGGTACCTGAGTGATGAAGCACAGGTCCCAACACTTACTCACCAGCAAGAAAGACTTTCATGCAGCTTTGGAGATCAAATATGAAGCTCAATATGCCAAAGAAGTTTTCAGAGACTTGCTTTCCAGCCGGAAGCATCGCTTTGTTAATTAGACTATCGGTTCCTGTTATCACTTTAAAAAGCAGAAAACTAGGGAATAGCTCAATCGCACTCCTCAATCGACAGAAATTTCTCTGCAATCGAACTCAAACCCACACAAATACCATACACACGCTCGCACATACATCGGAAAACCTAGAGAAAGAGAGAGAAGCGACACCGATCCAAGTCGATGGCACGGGAGGGTTGACCGCCGCGATGAGTGGCGCGAGGGATGTCGTCGGGCCTGAGGGTGCAACGAGCTCTTCCGCACATCTCTCTCTCTCTCTGCTACGAGAACGAGCGTGTGCAGTCCCGAGGAGAAGTGGAAAGAGCGGGAAGAAGAAACAATGGCGGTTTTATTTCCCTTCTTGAGTAATGTGGAAACTTGCCGACAGCCGTTGGATTCGACCGAGTTCTCGGAGATGGGCGTCGTTCTGCCTCGCTGCTTTTATTCTTCTTCTTTCTTTCTTTTTTTCAATTTTTCTCTTAAGGTTCGACCCAAAAATAAAAAAATTTCCTAAGTAAATACAAATGAGTTATAAATACCCCCATGCTTTGAGGGTTGTTGCAAATTGCCCGCTCAATGTTTCAATTTAGATAATTCGCCCTCCGAATTGCAGAAATCACGTTGCAATGTATCCCTCGACAATGACTCCGACTAGATTATATTGAGACCTTTTATCACGCGACAACACGAGACTTATGAAGAATAATTTTGTCGCATAAGCACACACTCAAATGTATATAAGTAGAATCATTGAGGATTTGCCATAGTGGCCACTCTTCTCATTTGGGAAGGAGGATTCGACCGGTGTCAATGTCGAATACATAGTTATTAATTATTCAGAATTACTATATTTGTTGAGTAACCTCTGTACTTATTCTCGTATAAATAGATAATATTTGACCAATCCACCTTTCATATCATAACATGTCCAGTCACGCGGTCACATGTGTGATAAAAATTTGGTTAGGGGGCGTATTGCCACAAATTTTATAAAATGAGGGGGCAAATTGAAAATAATTAAGACTTCACTTACAGAATCCGAAAATACGAATAACTCTCCAAAATGAAAAAACCTGGACAAAACCCTCCGAACAAACAGTGCCTCCCCCACCCGGAGAGCTTGCTCCAAACTCTTCCATGCAATCCCTCGCGAAACGAATCCGCACCTTCCACCGATGCCTCCCTCTCGCCGCCGCCGGCTCCCTCTGCTCGCCTCGACACTTCGCCGTCCCATCGCGGCGGCGGCCGAAGTCGCCGCCTCTCGCGCTCAAGAAGTCGGATGAGAAATCGGAGTGGTGGATCGTGGACGGCGAGATGCACGAGATCGGCGACAACGTGCCTCCGCGCGAGCGTTTCGTGATCCCGAGGGACAATATTCCCAACAGGCGGCGGAAGCAGCTCAGGGAGCAGTTTATGCGCCGCACTCGCCTCGTGCTCAAGGAGGCGGTCCGTACTGAAACTCAATTTGCTGTTCGAATTTCTAGTGTTTGTGTTGTGGGAAATGTGTCTGTAGCTCCTTGTCATCGCGCTGTGTGAATTGTTGGGAGTGAGGATTTGGATTTGGTCTTCAGCTTGAATGTCGGATATGTGTTATTGAGTTGTAGTATTTTATGCAAATGATGTTTGGCCTTGTGGGTTACGTGGTCTCTAACTCTTCAAATTATTGCTTTTTTTACCATTTATTAAGGGTGTTGTTGAGTGTTCATTCAGTTTTTCTACTTGTCGTAATGATGTACGGAACTGTTCGCCTGTATTCCGTATTATGTTACAGCATTCGACCGAGATTGGAGGTGAACTTTCAGGAGGATGAGTATTGGTGTATATGTTGGGACAGTGTGAACAGTGTGTCATAGAGAATTGAAAGAACCCACATTAGTTTTGTTTGAATCTCAACTATATGCTCTGAGTCAATTAAAGTGTTGAAAATTTGTAGTTTATCGTTGCATTTTCTTTTTTGACTTGCGATAATGATTCAGGAGCATGAGCCTTGGTGCAAAAGGTATATGGAGCTGTATAATGAGCTTAGAGAGAATTGGGAGAGGCTGTATTGGGATGAAGGGTATTCGAAGAAAATTGCCCAAGATCATGCAAATTATGAATCTGCTGAGGATGATGATCAAGATTTTTCCCCCTACAGGTTGGGCAATGATATGCATGAAATTTTCTCCTCTTTAATTGATGCAGTTTAAAGAACTTTTAGCCCCTGAAATTGGATACACAACTAATATATTGGGAAGTTTCTCACTAGCCGAGTCATAAAAGTAAAGCATAGGTTTTATTTCAGCTTTCAAGAGATAGTATGAACCAACTATAACTGTGTTGTATACCTTCTTTATGTTTCAGGAGCAGTAGGTCTTATGCAGGCCAAGTCAAGGTACTGGTGTGGAATCAGAATTCTTGTCTTATTTACAGTATTACTTTTTTATCCGATGAGATCACCATGAGACTGTAATAATTATGAAGGCAAATGTGGTTACTTTCTCGCAACTTACGGTGCTGTGTCTCTGAATGATAGTGATAATCTCTGCACATCCATTAGATGATAAGGTATGTTAAGACGGTAGATTTTTCTGAATGCAGGAGCACGGATTTGTAAGGAATGGACAAGGTGATACATGGGAAAAGGTTAACCAAATTCGAGATAAGTTCGAATATGATAGAGAGAGAAGAACGAGGGAGAAAGGTAAGTTCATGTTTGACTTTTTGAATGATTCATCTTTGTTCATTGGTTTCACCAATTTATGAGCTGCTTGCCAGTGATATTTTACTCCCAAGGTAAAGGTAACATACATGTCTTCCGCCAACTTCTATTGTATGTGACCTATGTGGTAACAGCATGAATTTTTTAACTTCCCATTTAAGAAGTCAAGCTACATGATCTGTCATCTTTTCTTGACAGCGATGGGTCTGTAGGCTATTGAACTCTTGTGAATCTTGTGGTATTCCTCGTTTTCGATAGTTGATGGATTAGCTATTCATATAAGAGGAGAGGGCAGATGTAATTTCTTGTTTCGAGTAAAGAGCTGATTGCATTGGCACCTATATTCTTATTATGTCGCCCAAGGCAGCTGCTTCTGGAATTAAAGACTAGTGGGTTTATTGAAACTAATCTGGGCATCGCCTGTTATTCCATTCAATATAAATGAAGATCATGGTTTAGCTAGACAAAGGATAAGGCAGAGCAGAATTTCTTGTTCTGAGAAATGAGCTGGTTGCATTGGACCTACATTACACCATGTCACCCAAGGCAGCTGTTCCTTGAATCAAGTAAACAGTGGGTTTAGGAAAATATTCTGGGTATCTACCTGTTATTTCATCCTTACTATCTAATCAATATATAGTTGCCAAGTATTCTCCTGAGCTGCCATTACCCATAATTTATGTTTTTCTTACACACATGTAGATCTCAATTGCTCTCTCGCTCCTGAAAAAGCCAGTCCAATTAGATTTTGCCAACAAAATTGAACAGCTTCCAAATTAACAGAAATCAGGAGACCCAATGAATAGGTCGGATTACCAAGTCTACTTGAATTCCAAATTAAAACTCTCATGTTATCCATGGTTACAATAGTAGGAATTCTTCTTATTTTTCTCATTCTAAAACGACATACAGATTGATGGGTTGATAAAAAGTTTACTTGCATTCCAAATTAAAACTCTCATATTATCCATGGTTAAATTAACCCGACTCTTAAGATTATGGACCAATTCTGCTTAAGATCTTTTTGTCAAATTAGCAACTTTCTATTGTTCCATTTCGGTATAAGTAAGATTGATGGGTTGATAAAAAGTTTGATATTAAGTGGCAGAAATTAGCTCTCAACCAACATTGATTAGCTAAATCAATGGTTTTTTAGAATAATATTTTGCAAGTTAAGAATATTTGGGTTCAGGGTTTCTAAGGTCTGGGTATCAATCCCCTCAATGACCTAGTTGTATCTGCGGTTCAAATTCGCAACTCCCACGCAAAGTGTCATAAAACAAGAATAAAAAATTTGCCTATCAGGACACTTTATATGGAAATACCAGAAAAATGAACTTTGATTTTCAATGGGAGATTGGTCTCCTGAGGGACCATAGTTGGGCCGGCCGTTTTGGCCCCCTCAAGATTCTAAGTCTAGATCTGTCCCTATTTGTCGGAGTCACGTTTCTTAGTCCAATTTTATTGACACGCTCCCTTGGTTGTGATGTCATCAATCTGTGATTCGTCTGCAGAGTTGTTTATGAGTCTTTTTACTTCCTATCACGAAATCCGTGTATTTTTTACTTCAAATTCATGCTTCTAGTTTTTTGGAAATGTTAGAAACAGTCTTGTGCATAATTTTTCATATGCGTAGCTTTTACCTATTGCCGTTTTGTATGGGGGCAGAACCCCCTTGGTACCTTCTTAATGAAATCTCATTACCACTAAAAAAATTATCTAGTGATATATAAGCATAAAGTGCCTATAAGAAACGTATGAGCTATGTTTTGCACTTATGGTTATTACTTGTTCTGACACACTCAAGGTTCAGCTGCAGCACGCATTTATGAGAAGTATACTAAAAAATTTACCTTTTCCTGCATGATATAGATGCTATTGATCATGTCTGTTGGTTCACTCTTTTTGCTGATTAGTTCCTCCTTTAACTTCTTAAGCTAGAAGATGAAAATTTTCTCCGTATACTTTTTTCCTAATTTTCTTGTTCAAGCATTTCCCTAGATGTCAGATGGCTATGACATTGCAAATGTGATTGAATAGCTGCGTTCTTTGTCGATTTGCAGGAAAATGAATTATGTTTGTGAAGAAAATGAATGTTCTGTCAAGGGAAAGAAAATGTTCTCATTGCAGAATCTAGATTAGGTTCCATCCTTAATTTTAGCCATGCAAGTGCGGGTGAACTTGAAGCATTCGCGTGTAATATTCGAAAAAGCCATAAGAGGATTGAGGAAAAAAAAAATTTACAATATCTTGTGTCCGGGAATGGTTTTCTATTTGTAGAGTAAATTATGCAAACTATGTTATTGCAAATTCTAAAAGCTCACAAGTCACAAGGACAGTGAGTGGATGCAATCTCATTTCCTTAGTGCATTCTGAAGGCAGCACTTAGATTGATGGCTCTTTCTTCTCATTGGAAATTTTCCTCGGGTTCTTATAATTCAGGTTGCAATATTGTACACCATTTCATGTATTTATGCATGCCAATTGCAGCATTTGCACCGATGAACGCAACACCCTCTTCGGATGATCAAGATGCAAGCTCCCGGTATCAGCCATTCGATGCTCAGAGATACTTTTCGGAAAGTGAAAGTGACTGATGGTTCCCATTAGAGTTCTTTATCTCACCGGCTAAAAGTGGCATATCAGGCAAATTTGTCCTTGACAAGTCACTTCGTTCCCATGCCAGAGCCAATAAAAGCAGTGATTTGCGCGGTACTTACTTTCACTTGTGGTGGTTGACGAAGCCAACCTCAATGCAGATTCAGCAGAGCAGTTTGCACGTCATGCTCCGGGGGAGTGCTCAGAGGATCTGGACTGTAACCCTCTTTCTTCCCTTATACCTATGTATGACATAGGAATATAACTACATGGTTCAGTGTAATTTTGTATCAGAATCTGAGAACTTTAATCTCTTTATCATCCTATTGCTTTCCCATTGTGCATACAAAAGAAGAGAAAGCAGGCCGTTTGCTGTGAAAGTAAAGTGAAAAGGCTCTCTCTCCCTCTCCCTCTCTGCTCGCCAATCAGAAAAGGGACCACGATCTCGGGACCTAACTGTTCTTAACTGCAAGTCCAATGGGATGATTGACTGAAATCGTTAGGTTTGCCTCCTCTTGGTTCCCGATTATTCCTTGCTTTTGCTTTTGGTTTTTACAAGTTCAATGCATTGCTTTTGATTAGTTTCAACGTGAAATGCTATCAAAAGTCTGCAACAAAAGAAAAAGGTCACTTGCGTTGCGTGCACTTAACTTTATGTCAATTTTATGTTCATGCCTGTCTCGATTGTGCCACGGGAAGATTGCAAAGTTCACACCTTTTTTCTCCTCTGAATCTTGATGCCGATTCGACCGGAAAAAAAAATAAAAAATCTTGATGCCGACAAATTACAATTAACAAGTAGAAATTAAACGTTCCGCATTTTTTGTCCTTTTTTTTCCGCTCTTTTCGACTTTCTCCTCTTTTGTAAACGGGAAATTAAACCTACCCTTCATAGTGTTCTTTTGTGCTCTTCATATCAGCCTTTTCCAATTTTCTCAACTTGTATGTCAACACGAGTTGATGACTATCTCTTCATGTAGAATCTAAGTGCCATTATCTGTCCGGGCTCATCCCCTCGTTCAATTTATAATTCGGGTCGAAAGTTTGATTCCCCTCGTTCAATTTATAATTAGGGTCGAAAGTTTGATCTTGTGACTTGCGGAAGGAGAGAGAGAGGACGAAAAAGGATTAAGCTCAATTACCATTCCAACACAAAAAAGCTTGACTTCTTGCACCCAAAGAAAGTACACGTCTTGATTTCCTATAGAAGTGCAGAAAAAGATATACATAGCACAAGCATTCTATAGAATTCATCTCTGTAAGCTTCTCTAACACAAGGCACAGGCTGGAATCAAGCAGCTGGAAAAGAAGCCCGACCCTCTCTTCTGCAGGAAAAATTCAAACGAGTTTAGTTAGCCATAAAATTCAAAAATGGTAATGGAGCAAGCAAACCGTGGCTCAATTGCAATCACATTATCATTCTTGAATGATCATGATTTCAATTGAAAAGCGTCTGAAAGCCCTGCCTTCCTAGGTTTGGCATGAAGGAGTTCGGCTGGGACTTTGTACAGGTCTTCGTCGACGGGTTTTGGCCTCGCCCTGAAGTGAAATCCTGGGATCGGAGACCCTTCAAGGTCATTCAGCCATCGCTTTCCTTTTTCTATTTTGGCATGAGGGTCGCGAACTTTTGTCTACAACAAATAACATCAAACTTGTAAGTACATGCCGCCAGCCACTTCATTATTTTCGACTATGATCACGATCCTCATAAGAGCATCTCAAGCTCCGCAAAATTATTATTGACTTCCAACATATGCATTCTAGACTCTACAAATGTGGAAATCGCATAAGAGGGTGTAAATCTGGATCACCATAGCTTAAGGAGGTATGATAGGGGTAAGGCATGTGTTCTTCACGTTAGAGAAGACTTGCCTAGATTTTGCCTGCTAGATTGAATACGTCACATTTCGCAAAACATATGAAGGTACAAAAGCAGATAGAGACGTGATTTATGTGATTGGAGATTTCAAATTTCCAACTCAATTACATGGACAATAAAGTGATTAAGCATGATTTCTCGAATCAAGATGAAGATAATCGAAGAGAGGACGAGCGTGGAAATCCAAAGGATCAAGGGGAAAGCGTAGCGAACGGGAACCATTCGCACTACGCGGCCACAAATCCAACAAAAAGTCACCACAACAAATGTTCATATCTGCAAGAGAGAAGTATAACTTGTTCAAGTTAGCTTTTCTTTCAACTTACCCTCCGGCGAGGAACAACGATTACTGCAGGTGTTACTTCACCGTTCTCGTAAAGGCCACTATCCATGTACAAATCACGATCCTCGTTGCAGTACTCATGACGAAGCGACTCGACCCGTCTCGCCGAGTCGAAGCACTGAGTGAAAGGAAGGCCTTCGAAGCTATCCCAGCTCCCGAAAGCTGGGACTTGCCACCCTTGCCTCTTGGAAATACCCTACAACACCATTTCATGCATTTCGTATGAGCATGCGTCAATCATTGAAGGAACTAACAAAAGAAACGAGTAAGCAGAGGCAAAAACAGTAGTCATTGTGCCTTACATGCATCATTGGAGATAAATGCAAAGAGAAGTGTATATGATAGTGGAAATTGATCATTCACTAGTCACTAGATACTCAGCCTCATCTCAACGGGGTTTATATACACATGTGGTTTAGATCTCTTTTTCGGATTGCTTTTGAATGTTCCTTCGGATCAAAGTCTATTTTAAAAAATTTCGAAAATTTTCTTTTCAGGCTAAAGCAAATGTGTGATTTTCTTTATGATTTGAAAAGAAGAGAAAAGGAGAACGATAAGGTAACAAAGCCCGTGGCACTGCAACTTTTCCACAACAGTAAAGCGACGGAGAGGTAAGCTGTGTGTGAGGGAAAGAAGGCACAAATTGCTTTTCTTTTTGGCTCATCTATCTTCAACTTTGTCCACCTCGTTCCCCTAATCACGTGTCGAATGGCTGATGATAAAGAGGTTAGGCGCTCTAATCTAGATTATTAGCAAGAGCTCACTACATAGTGCCTCAATAACTCTGGTTGAGTTATCATCTGCTTAGACTCCGTTTGTTTTGCAATTTCCTCATTTTCGGATCACTTAGGAAAATGAGTTAACGGAAAATGTTTTCCTAATCGACGGAAAACATATGCTTAAATTCAGAAAAATGATTTCCTCTTTAAAAATTGAAAAATCATTTTCCAAACTTATGACTAGATTATACGCTTGGACCATAAACTCTACGTTTAGGCATGAGAACCCCAACGCTCGTACTCGGGCCCTTGGCAGTTGACCCGAGTCTAGAGACCCAGTCCGAGTCTACCGGGGGTCATCGAGGGCAAGCCCGAGTCCATCGAAGCTGGGCCCGAGTCCCGACACTGGTGCTTGGGTCCATCGAGGCCGGGCCCGTGATCTCTGGGCTCGTGCCTAGATCCTTGGTGCTCAGGCTTGAGTCCATCGAGGCCGAGCTCAAGACCAGGTCTTGGGCCTCAATGGATCGGCTATTGGGGTATATGGGCCTGGCCTTGATGGACGTGGGCCCGACCTCATCTCGGGCGTGGGTGCCGAGTTTCGAGGGCAAGCCTCGATAGACCCGAGGCCCAGGCTCAGGAGTATCGAGCTTGGGCGCTGGGTTCCTAGGCACGAGCATGGGGGTATTAGCCCGGCCTTTATGGACTTGGTCTCAGGCGCCAAGGACTCGACCTTGATGGACCCATGCATGAGCGCTGCGGTCTCGATTCTGGCCTCGATGGGCCCAGGCTTGGGTGCCGAGGACCCTATCTCGGGCCCGATCTCGACAGACCCAAGCACGGCCCAGTGGCCTTGTCCAGTTCCCCGGCTGCCCATGCGCAATTCACTAGCACTCGAATATTATATGCTTACTTAGTAAAATCAAATCAAAATTTTCTTTTCAAATGACAGAAAATAATTTTCAATTCTTGGAAATAAATGTCTTCTTGAAAAACATTTTCCTAGAAAATGACTTCTCGGAAAACATTTGTCAATAATGTCAACTTTTTCGTGAAATAGATGATGAAGCCCTTAGATGCCAATCGTGTTTCCCCTACCTTAATCTTAAATCCCTAAGCTACGCAGAGTTCTTCTCACCTTCTTGTATTCTTCTTGAAAGTATCATTTTGCCAGCCAAAAAAGTGGATCAAGCATAGATATAGGGCCATGAAATGGTTTCATTGAAACCATCTCCATTGATAAGTTCCATTGGCCCAAACGTGCCTTTTATGCCCATGAATGCAGCTCTGTTTCATGCCACACGAAATCCAAGGAGATAGACCATGGGCCATTGCCTGGCCTAGCCTCGCTTGAGAAGCGGAGACGTCGAGTTCGATTTCTATGGTCGAGATGTATTGGGATTTAGGAGCAAACTCATGAGAGTTCACTTGGATCTTGACACAACAATCGCCGGACATCTTCGATCCTACCCATTTAGATCGGGGCAGGCCGATAGTCAGCAAACTCGTGGAAATTCATGTCAAATCATCTAAAACGACTATTTTCTCTCGTGAGACAACTTTCGAAGATTAGACCACATCCATTTGGCACTTTTCTTTTTTCACGCGACGACAGGGATAAGACGGAGTTTTCTTTGCAGATAGAACAAGCACAGGACTTGTTTAAGACAAATCGAAAGGAAAGCCATACTGGTATAGTTTCAGATGAACCTTTGACCGCATGCAACTTCCGAAGCATGATTACCACTAAAAGAACGGCGTTTCCCTTTTCTCTCCTTGCATCTTTTTCTTCAGCTCGTTTGACCAATTACTAATGATGGGCATGCATGGGTGAGAGAAGAAAAACACAAATGGCCTCAAGCATTGCATGATCCTCGTGCTAACTTAAACAAGTATGAATCTGTGACATTAATGAACAAAGGTAGTCCCAGATGGTAATACACCTCGAAAGGCATAGCTTTTAATGGCATACCCGGAATCAGCAAAACCATGATGAAGATCTCCCAAACCAGATTGGCATAATATAGAAGGGCATGTGTGGGGAGGGCCCAATTTCATTAGCAAGGTGTGTAACACTTTTGTATGACCATCCTTTCATGATTCCAAACGTTGGGAGTAGCAGAAGCAAACACAGCAAGGATTGCTTGCTTCCATATTTTCTCAATATTTTCTTTTCTGTCTATTCTTTTATATATTTCTTCGGGTAAACGACACAATATGCAATGTGGTTCGCGAACTTTAAATTTGTTTAATGTGGTCTCTGAACTTTAGCCTGATGTACAATGTCATCCCTGAACTTTTAATTTATTTAATTTGGTCTCCTGGACTTTTGGTACATGCTCAATTCAGTACCTGGGCTGTATGAAAATGTTTAATGCTGTCCCTAAATTTGAATTAATAGAATGACGAGATTGAACATTTTCATACAGTTCGTGGACTAAATTGAACATGTACCAAAAGTTCAGAGACAACATTGCACATTGGGTTAAAATTCACGGATCACATTGCACATTGGCCAAAATTCAGGGACTGTACGTCACTGTCGCTTTTTCTTTTTTCGAATTTGTTTTTTTTTTCAATTATTGAAGGGGAATGATATTATTTTGTGGACTAAACTCCCAACTAGGGGCACCACACTTTGGTATGATGGGGTCGCTATAAGACGGAATCAATGGAGGAGAGTACTTCAATTTTGAGATGCAGGAAAAGGGGATAAAGCGAATATAAAACTTGATTTAGCCACATGACTTGTCTTTTGCCAGATGGTCCACATGAGATTTGAGAATGTGTCATTAGTAGCTCATGGTGGTGGGGGGGTGGAGATGGTTATCATGGAATTAGTACCCCAACTAGAAAAACATAATTGATGATTAAGGACAGAAAAAGAGACTACCCACTTTCTGTTGCGCAAGTCACTCTTGACCATGGTCTAAGTACTTGATGTAATAAAAAAGAGGGACTGGATTATCTCGAGTCAAAATTGGAAAATGACTCCAAGGAAAAGTCAAATCATTATGTGCCTCCTGCTTTGTACAATGTTATAGGAAATGACTTCTTTTGAAGCCTCGTAAAAAGTGTGCAAATGCTGCTAGAGTTTCTCTAGGCAGATTCCAATTCGAGGGTGAAAAACAACAGTTAAATCAATGGAGAAAGACTTACTGACACAACCGTTCTTTCACCGCATTGGAGAGGATAGTTTCATTCTTTTTTTTTATCGGCCTCGGCCTCGACAACAATGTCGTTGCCGAGGGAAAAAAGAATCGAGAGAAACCATCCGAAAAAGGGGGAAATTACCCAAAAAGTCTCAAATTTATTGTATTTGTGCCAATTCAGTTCTAAACATTTTCATTGTGCCAATAAAGTTAAGCATTTTCTCATTTTGTCAATTGAGTCTATCCATCTAATATTGGCCGGAAATGTCGAACGTGGATGTCGACTATCCAAAGTATGTGATCCCAAGTAAAAAAAAAAAAGAAGAAGAGGGGTTGGATTATCCCAAGTCAAAATTGGAAAATGACCCCAAGGAAAAGTCAAATCATTATGTGCCTCCTGCTTTGTACAATGTATAGGAAATGACTTCTTTTAAAACCATCTCAAAAAGTGTGTGGATGCTGCTAAAGTTTCTCCGGGCAGATTCCAATTCGAGGGTGAAATTGCCGCACTTTATCCATTCTCTCGAAAAACAACACTTAAATCAATGCAAAAGGATTTATTGACAGAACCGTTCTTTCGACGCATTGGAGAGGATAGTTTCATTCTTTGTGTTACTGGCCTCGACAACAATGTCGTTGTCGAGGCAAAAAAATAAAAATCGAGAGCAATCATCCGAAAATGGGGAAAGTTATCAAAAAAAGTCTTAAATTTATTGCATTTGTGTCAATTCAATCCTAAACTTTTCAATTGTACCAGCTGAGTCCTAAACTTTATCATGTTTTGTCAACTGAGTCCATCCGGCCAATGTTAGCCGGAAATTTCGGATATGTGGCACAGTTGATACTGACGTGGACATTTTGTAATAGTCTTTTAGTATTTCTCTTTTTATATTTTTTTTCTTCTTTTCTATACTTTTTTTTGCAGAGTGCCCACAAGGGTCAGCCTCGCCAGCCATAAATATTGGCCGCCCTTGTTGGCCGCGGGCGAGGGCAACCTTCGTCCAGGTGAGGCCAACCCTTGCCTGATCGTGGCCGTCAAGGGTGGCCTCCCCTAGCCCTCTCTGGCCATAGCTTGAGAGTGGCCACCGGCAAAAATGAAGGAAAAAATTGAATTTTTTTTAAACAAATTGTTCACGTCTAGGCCGGTATGCCACATAGAATGACTAGCATTGACTGGACCGTCACGTGAGCGTTCTTCTGTCAAAATTGACCGAATTGGCCCGATTCGTAACACATGAAAAGATATAGGATTCAATTGGCACAATTAAAAAGGCTTATAACTGAATTGGCATAAATGCAGTAGATTTAGGACTTTTTGGGATAATTTTCCTACCAAAAATGGTGTTTTATCATAACCCACCTCTAGATCACTACTATAAAGACTTGGACTTACTATATGTAGCTAAATTAACAAGGACAAGAGCTTGCTTGTTTCTCCCCAAACTGATAAACGCAAGTGAACAAGAGTAGGTGGGGATGGGACCTCAAAGGATAGAAGGCAAGGCAACCCATCCATCCCATTCACAAAGGCTTCCTTTTCTTCCACCATAGCTTTCCCTCCTCCTCCTTTCTCTCGTACACACTTGTGGCCCCTCCATCACATGCATCGTGCAATTTGCAAACACCCACTTTCCCTTTTTAACTTGACAAGTTGTTTAATCAAAAGGGAAAAGCTCATCGACCTTCTCGTGCACACTATTTTGTGATCTTGTCTCCGGACCCCAAAGATAATTAAGAGAGGAAAGAAAATTGAAAGAAGGGGAGAAAATTGTTCTTGCATGCATTTGACTCGATATTCTATCTTAGGAAACATAGGGATTAATTGGTAATAAGGAATAAAAGGAAGAAAAATAGGCTGGTGCTAGGGAAATAGATTGTGTCTAATGGTTGTTCAATGGAACCGTTATCCAATGCAGTCCTTCCGTTTGCTCAAACGAAATATTAGACATTATCTTGTTGACGTTGATTATTATATGTCGAGTTGGATTCTTAGAGTTGTGAGTTACACATGACTATCTTTTTTATCCATCTACTTTGGAAAAGGCAAAAACAAAATACAATTAGGGTGTTGACATGCACATTGTTATTTGATAACTTGAATTATCATATTACGATATGAGATGAATATCGTGTGTAGATAATCCACGAATGACTTTTTGTTGTTGTTGTCCACCGTTCAAACTTAAGTGAGTGGAAGCTACATTAGCATTAGCAGATAACTTGAAAGCTAAAGGGTGACATTGAACATTTTCATATGGTCTAGGGTCTAGGGACTAGACCGAACATTCACCGATAGTTCAGGATCTACATTGGACAAATTAAAAGTTCATGATCACATTGCACATTAAATCAAAGTTGAGAGGCTATTCATGTCATTTTATATATATATATATATATTTTTGTCATTTGGATAGATTAATATATGAATATTCAAAAAAAGAAAAAGAGACCCATGTCCTTTGCCCTAAAATTATCAGATTCCTCCTAGCCAGGGGAATACAATAGAAATTGTCCCATCATCACAGTCTTGAGTAGTATATAGGTCATCCATCTCCCAAAAAATCATGGGGGACAGTTCTTGAGTTTTAGTACCAAAGAGGCCTCATCCACTGGGGTGGTGCAGTGTCATTCACAAAAAGGTCATTGATGCAGTTCACAGGACAGTCCCATCCTCGGTTTGCTTTTTTCTAGTTGGCTCGCTTACACTGACTATACGCCTTTTCTTCATTCAAAGATGCACCTTTTCTGGTTCCCCCTTGTTCGGATGTCCCCTTCACCGTTTTACCTTTTTCTTCACAATCCCAAGCTAA
Organism: Lenwebbia sp. NSW1173648; assembly: GCA_029784005.1. Lineage (NCBI taxonomy): Eukaryota > Viridiplantae > Streptophyta > Magnoliopsida > Myrtales > Myrtaceae > Lenwebbia > Lenwebbia sp. NSW1173648. Next base: position 6,458,804 of record JARCGZ010000002.1, read on the forward strand.
AAAGATCAATCAGATTCCCATTACAAAGCTAAAATTGAAGATGTGAAGCTCCTAATTTTGATCTGAAAGATCTGCCTGTGACTATATGAGAAAGGGTTAACTTCATCTAGATGAAAAAGAACAGAAAAAAAATAGGGCAAATGGCCAATTTGGTCGGCTTGTCTGATAGTTTTGCAGCATTAAAGGGTATGGATGGTTGGGTATTGTGACCCTATTGAACACTGCAATTAACAAATATCTACCTGCTTGGATCACATTGATGAAGGAGTTGGAGCAGAACTAGAGAAGGGGTTCATAACTCACAATCTAAGAACTTTCTGCCCCGATCGAGAATCACCCTTTTGAATTTTTTTTTTTGGGTCGAAAAAAGATTTCATTCATTAAGCAGAATGAGAGTTATAAAGAAGGCTTTCAAGCATAGCAAGTCCCAAATAACTGCATAACAAAGCAAATCAAAGAAAGTAAATAACAAAGCATACTCTGCAACTAAGAATACACTATCGTCCCTTAAGAACAGATTTGTTATCGTAAATGATCAGCGGCCGATCACCAGATTCAGTGATAAGCACACGTCGAGATTTCTCATGCCATTTGCAACGGCTTGCGGTGCGCGTCTAGGTTCGACGTCCCCATCACCATCGTCGAACAGTAACACCAACATCAAAATGTTGAAAGAACACAGATCAAATATCTATAAGGAACTCCTAGATTTATATTTAGATCTAGTTCAGGAGAGTGAAAAATCTCGGATCTAAACCTAAATCTAAATCGGGAGGGGAGAGCGGCCTAATCTCGGAGTGGTTGTGGAGCCACGTTACGAACATCTTCCTCGATGGCTGTCAATTAGACGAATGGTTGAACTAGTCTTCACGTTTACCTAAGAGCAGTTGCAGAAATATATTCACAAAAAAAAAAAAAAAAACTCCCAAAACAGAGTGGGAGAGAAAAGAAAGCCAATCTAAGCAAAGAAAATGAAGTCTTGAAACTTCTCACATAAGATTCCTAAAAGTCCGGCACTTGAATATGACCTAAAATGAGTAGAAATCTTGAAGATGGGGTGATAGCGAGGTAGAAAGACAGGAAAAGGGAGGGGAAGAGGGAGAGGGGAGGGAGAGTCTCTCCCTCCCTCAGAAAATGCTTCTCAACCTTTTGATTGGTGGGTTATAATTTGCGAACATCACCCATGCAAAGATTGAAAAATTAGAAATACGGTGATGCTCGTGATTGTAACTCACCGATCAGAAAAAGTGATTGGAGGAAAACATAATCTATGTGAGAGGAAGATTACGACAATTTTTTTTTTTATAGAGTTTTGTTAATGAGAACACCAAAAACATCGGCGAAGCCGCTATTTAAGTGGATTTTACAGTTTTCGAGATACACATCGTCTCATGTTACTAGTAAACTAGACTAATGAGTCATTCCTCATTAGTATGCTTATAAGCGCTCGCGGCACTCCTTAACAGGATCTTAATTAATTATATCTAGATTGGTGTTTGTCGACATGATGCAAAAATTGTGAAGATACTAATTCATTTCTCATGCATGCGATGTGGAATTTCATTGTATAAGATTCATTACGTGATAATGGAGAACGTAATTCGAGATTCATACGAAAACCTGAATGATATGAGAAAGTACAAGAACGTGTCTGTGTGCAGGTTATTTCTAATTTTAGCGTTTGATTTATAATATATGTTTTACGGAATCCAAACATTGACTTTTGTTCGAAAAGAAAAACTCGAGATCGTTCAAATTCTTTGGATAGAATATCCACCCGCAAATAGCTAGTTAATTTTTTTTTGTAGTACGTCTACGAAATTTACAATTTTAATTTTTTTTTTTTGCTTTAAAAGCAGGCCTCACGTGTATTTAGCTCGAGGTTCAATTCAACTTATTTCAAATCTGCAAATATCCAAAAGAAATTAAATAAACTATTAGCACAAATCCGAGCCGCGAGGGAGAGAGAGAGAACGTCAGCATGATAGCCGTTACGTGATGAGGAACCGCTCATAGCTTTTAAAAAAGGCACGCATACTTTCTCACGTGGGCCTCATCATTTGCGATATTGCCTCATACCCATCCTCCCTCCTCCGTTTTCCCATTTTTGCCCTCAACGGATTTCTTTCTCGCTAATGCCTAAAAGAATGCGTAATTCAATCCTAATTTTTTCAAAATGTACGATTAAGTCTTATCACGAAAGTGAAATTGAATCCCAAAACTTTTAAAAAATACAATTAAGTTCTAAAACTTGTCAAATTGATGCAATCAAATATTAAAACTTGTTATCATATTTCTTTTGTCAAGTTGGGCGGACTTAATTGCATCAACTTGATAGTTGTTGTGTGACTTAATTGCACTTTTTAAAAATTTTAGGACTTAATTACACTTTCGTGACAAGTTTTAAGACATGATTGCACTTTTTGAATGTTTTAAGACAGAATTACACTTTCGTGAAAAGTTTTAGGACTTCCTGTATACATATCCGAAAGTAAATTACCTATTGAAAATGATCTCTAAGTCCTTCTTAATTTGTAATTAGTTCAAAATTAAGAGAATCCAAGGAGGGCAAATTAGTCCATTCGGAGAATTTTAGGCAAGGGGCGGTCCATCTTAAGTGGAAGTAGAGAGAGTAATTTGAATTTGAGAGAGAGAGAGCCCAACTTTGAACGCTTGACAGCTCTGCACCGTCCCAAGTTCGTGGGGGCTCTCTCTCCTTCGCTCACCTCACCAAGAAGAAGAAGATGAAGATGAAGATAAAGATAGATAGATAGAGACTGTTCGATACTAGAGGAAGACGAAGAAGAGGCTTGAGAGCTCATCTTAGAGAGAGATTGTGCGGCGCGTGCGCGTGTTGCGATCGACACCGCACTTCTCTTCCTTTTTCCTAGCTCTGCAACTGCGAAGCTCATCGGAGTTCTCTTCATCGCTGTCGGATAACGAGCTCTCGAACTCCTCGCGTCCGCGGACATGTCCGGTTACGTCGGCATTCTGATGTCCGATCCGTGGCTCCAGAACCAGTTCACTCAAGTCGAGCTTCGCAGCTTGAAGACGCACGTAAGTTTCGTTCTCTGTTTTAAATCTGCACTCCCGGTGCCCGCCGAGGTCGGATGGCGATCTCTTCGATGCCGATTTTCCCGTTGCTTCTTCCGATCACCTGTGTTTTAGCTCCGTTTTGTCTTCTTAAGCCTTTTTATTTGTAATCCAAACGATTTGTGCTTTGAACGTGGGCGTGATGGCTTGATCGATGCAGTTTATGAGCATGAGGCGGGAGAACGGGAAGCTCACGCTTGGAGACTTGCCTTCCAAGATGTCGAGATTGAAAGTAGTCGGAGAGAGCCTGACTGAGGATGAGAGAGAAGCTTTTATTCAGGATTTGTATCAGAACATGCAGGATGAGGTGGATTTCGAGCTCTTTCTCAGGGTGAGGATGTTCTTAGCTTTCATTACTTACATAGTCGCCACAACAATCGCACATTATCTTGAATCTAACATTTTCATTACTCTTTTATGTGAATCCTTGGTAAACTTAAGCTGGATTTTGCTTTTGACGTTGATCGACTGATTGCTATTATCATGAATGAAGTTTCTGCTCAATATCTTGGGCTATTGTACTATTTGATTGATGAGAAAATTGCCAAAGAATGCAAAGTCGATCTATCAGAAAGGCCACTCTTGTGACTTTTGAAGTCGAGGAGCTACATACTAATTAAATTTGCTGGCAACTTGATCCAAGAATTTCGCCAGATTTTGGAATAAATGGTACATTTGATTCCTGAAGATAACTAAGGGTCTGCAAAAATTAGTCCACAAAACTACTGTGTTTGAGTTCAAAATTGCAAGAACTAATTCTAATAATTTATCTGCAGTGGTACTATATGGGATTTACGGTTGATGATGATGACTTCTCTGATCCCAGGTCTACTCGAAACTGCAAGCACATGCGACTGACAGAAGAGGTAGTGGCGCAAAAAGTTCATCTGCGTTCATGAAGGCCGCTACTACCACGCTGCTCCACACAATAAGTGAGTCTGAGAAGGCATCTTATGTTGAACATATTAATAATTACCTCAAGGAAGATGAATTCTTGAAGAAGTATCTGCCTATAGACCCTTCAACCAATGATCTCTTCGAGATTGCAAAGGACGGCGTTCTTCTTTGGTAATTTCAGTGGTGCCTTTTGACTCAGACTCTGCGTCGCTTACTGGTGTTATGCCTGCGATTTTGATATTGAAACCGCTTCCTCTACTGCAGCAAGCTTATCAATGTGGCAGTTCCTGGGACAATAGATGAGCGCGCCATCAATACTAAGAGATTGCTCAATCCCTGGGAAAGAAATGAAAATCACACACTTTGCCTAAATTCTGCCAAGGCTATTGGGTGTACCGTCGTAAATATAGGGACTCAGGACATCATTGAAGGAAGGGTATGCATGCTTGCCTTTTCTTACATATAAGAGCTACATATGTTGTTTGAGTTGATGAAGTTAGCTTGGGCATCTAACTCTCTTTGACTTCAGCATAAATTGACAATTCTTGTTTCTATGTTCAGCGCCATCTTGTCCTTGGTGTGATTTCACAAATCATAAAGGTAAGATCGCTATAAAGATAATCTCTAAATGCACATGCTATGTAAAAAGTTTGAGTTCAAATATTTGCTAGTAATTAAAAACATGAAAACTTTCTCCAGATACAATTATTGGCCGATCTCAACTTGAAGAAAACACCTCAGTTGGTGGAGTTGGTCGAAGATAGTAAGGTATAATTCGCTGCTCAGCAGGTAGTTCACATTCTATCTCTATATTTAATTGTTGTCTTATGTGCAATGCCTTCCAACTTGAACAACAACAGGATGTGGAAGAGTTGATGAGTCTACCTCCAGAGAAAATTTTGTTGAGATGGATGAATTTTCAGTTGAAGAAAGCAAATTACAAGAAATTAGTAACAAACTTCTCTTCTGATGTAAAGGTATGTGAGAACAAGTCGAGCTAAAGCTTAAATTCTCCAAAATTTGTTGTGCCTAGCTTTTACCAAATATAACCTTGGTCTTATCTGCGTTCCAGAATTTCATTATCTCATTTTGAAGGTGGCTGTTTTCTGTCCTTTTATTTTTTTCTGAGGGATGCTGCCATATTCTCAGTAACTTCCATTTTAGTCTTATCTGTTAAGATGATGCTGTTGTTGAGTGTATCAAATGTCTTGGCCTGTAGGATGCTGAGGCCTATGCTCACCTCTTGAACGTTCTTGCTCCGGAGCACCTTGATTCCTCTGTATTCACAGTAAAAAGTCCTCTAGAAAGAGCGAAGTTAGTTCTTCAGCATGCAGATAGGATGGGATGCAAGAGATACCTAACTGCAAAAGATATTGTTGAAGGGTCTCCAAACCTCAATCTCGCTTTCGTTGCACATATTTTCCAACATAGGTAAGAGTAGGCCTTCCGATTTGTGAGCTTCTGTTGATATGGGCTGTCTTTGTTAAAATATTAAGAGCAGTAATCCTCCTTCATTTGGAAGCATGATAATTGAAATGGAAAACAAATTGAAACCAAAGGGTTCTCAGGGAAAACCTAATCGGGAAAAATTCTTTCCAAAAATGTTTCATGTATATAATTTATCAGCTTTAGTAATGAAATATATTGCTTCTCTTCACGATGTAATGCGGATAGAAAGGAACATACAGATTACCTAAGTTGTATGTTTTACAGTCTTACAATAATGCTTCAAGTTCTACACGGGATATTGATGAAAAATGGACCTGTTCGTAATTTTTCCGCTGATTTACTTTATTTTTTCTGCAAGGATATTGTGATCTATTAAAGGTTGTGAGCATGTAGAAGTTTACAAAGTTTATTAGTCACAGTAAAGACACAAGTCCATTGGACCTTGTCACCAAAAATTTAGAATCTTCATAACAAGAGCCATCCCTCATTATTAGCAACAGATTTCTATCTGTGGGAAATGACAACTCGAAGTCTCTTTTGCCTCTAGGAGATCATAGCATGTAAAGTTCTTTCTCTTTCCTGCAGGAATGGGCTGTCAACCCAGACAAAACAGATATCTTTTCTCGAAACTTCTGCAGAGGACACCCAAGTATCTAGAGAAGAAAGAGCATTTCGCTTTTGGATAAACAGTCTGGGAAATTCAACATACATTGACAACGTCTTTGAAGATCTTAGAAATGGGTAAATATTGTCTTGATATTTAATTAATGTTTCCTAAAGGAAAGCATATCTGTAACTTCCAGAACCCCCCACCCTCGATATGGAAGCTCTGCTTGTTAAGGATACTGGTCCTGGTTGACCTTGTAGTTTGTCGAAAGAAGCATGGTATACTAGCTGGAATTTGTGATGTAGTCAATTGACTGGACATTTTCTTAAATGAGTGTGCGTGTGTTCTTGTTTTTTAATGGAGTGAAATAATTCAATTATATCCAGAGATCAAGTGAATTTGATTTTCCTCTGCAGGTGGGTATTGTTGGAAACACTGGACAAAGTATCACCAGGAATTGTCAACTGGAAGCTTGCAAATAAGCCCCCGATAAAAATGCCATTCAAGAAAGTAGAGAACTGTAACCAAGTTGTCAAATTAGGAAAACAGTTGAAGTTTTCCTTGGTTAATGTTGCTGGCAACGATATAGTTCAGGGGAATAAGAAATTAATATTGGGTATGTTCTTGATCTCTCCGCTAAATTAACTCGATCAAGTACTCTAATTTATATTTTAAAAGCATCTTGGAAATCATAATGTCAAGTTCAGAAGCTTATCTTTTCTTCTTTCAGCTTATTTATGGCAACTGATGCGTTACAACATCCTACAACTTCTCAAGAATTTGAGATTCCGTTCTAATGGAAAGGAGATTACTGATGCTGATATCCTAGAATGGGCCAACACCAAAGTGAGGAACACAGGAAGTAAGAGCCGCATGGATAGTTTTAAGGTACTCTACATTCCATATAACCTTGATCTCCTGACAACTTTTCTCCATATTATATCATTTGCTTTTAAGGAATGATCTTGATGCTGGAGGCTTTTAAATAGAATGCCTTCATCTTGCTGCTTCTAGAGTCTTTAGATGTCATCCTGACAAGATTGATTTTTGAAATTGATGGGTAATCAATAACCAAGCTTCAGAATACGTCATCCTGTGAGAGCATTGCAATGAAATGCTAGTTTATGTTTTCCTATTTTAAGTTCTAACCCAGAATGGTAGCCATTGATGGACTGCATTATTGACAACCTATGAGAAGCTCTATTATAGTGTTCCTGATTTGGTTGCCTGCTTATATGCATACAATAATCTCTTATCAATCTTTAGGAAGATAGGTAAGAAGCATGTTTTCAGATTATTTACTGAGGATAATTAGGAAAAGATTCTTTCTTGTAAGGGATTAGTGCATGCTGCCTAGTGTCGCCATTGTCATTCAATGTCCTTATATATAGGAGTGTAATTCCTTAATCCTTTTTTCATTACAGGATAGGAGTTTGTCTGATGGCATATTTTTCCTGGATCTTTTAAGTGCCGTGCAGCCAAGAGCTGTAAACTGGAGTCTTGTTACAAGAGGAGTAACGGGTGAGTTTACTTTTAAGACCTGTTTACTTGAATTTTCTGTCCAGATACTTTACATGAGAAATTTGGCTTGTGATTGTGTAGATGTTGAACTGCTGGCTAAACTAGGTTAGTGTCTGATAGTTCAAGAAGCAGCGAGGGTTTGGAATGATTTAAAGTTAGATGGTCAGAACAACTTACAGTCACTCTGCAATTTCTAAGTACGTTAAGGCACATAAGCAGATGAGATTTCTAGGTAAAACCAAGACCAAGTTAATATAAATTCCCTCATCAGCATAACTTTGCCGGCTAAAATTTGAAGGACTTAAATTCCAAGCTAATGTCAATTGTGGTGGTAATTTGCTACATGCACCAAGCATTGTGTATAACCGCCTTTCTAAGCACATATGTCAGTCCACCAAGTCCCATGTTCCTCTGTCTATGTCCTTTCTATTGATTAGGAGCATCTAGAGGATAAATCACTTTACCACATTTGTTTTGCAAATATATGTAGTTTAATCATAGGTAAATAGTTCATTAGTTCCATGAATATCCCCATTCATACTTTCTTAGGGGTAAATATGTAGATAACCTTGTCCAACTAAGCAAATTCTTAACAGTCCAGAAATTGTTCTCTTTATCTTTTCTCCCATCTTCTTTGCTTTCCGATTTTTATTATCATCATCAACATATTAAAAGTGTCTTATCTTGACCTAATTTACCTGTATTTATTGGACAAGTGTAGATGAAGAGAAAAAGATGAATGCTACCTACATCATAAGCATCGCGAGGAAACTTGGATGCTCGATATTTCTTCTTCCAGAAGATATAACTGAGGTACGGATTAGTAGTTGTACGGAGTAATGTGTATGACTGGTGGGTTATGTGCTCCACTCAGAGTCCTTCCTTCCATGTTCAGTGCTCCCGAAACATTTTAGGTGCTACTTTCCGCCACACTACCGTGTCTTACTACTAAATGGCAGGTTCCTAATCATTTAATAGATTGGCTAGCAGGTATATGAAATGTTGCACACAAACAACTGTGTGAAGACTGAAGCGAGTCATATTTTATTGCAGTTTCAGACTGCACTTGTACATCGAAATTCAACTCCTGTGCTCATTTTTGTCTTAGTTATCTCCGTCCAACTACTAATCGACCTGTATATTATCAGGTGAACCAGAAGATGATTTTGACGTTAACTGCAAGTATCATGCATTGGTTCTTGAATCAACCTGTTGAAGAAAGACCGTCCGCGACTTCAGATAATGAGACTGGAAGCCAGCTAGATACAACCTCGAATTCAACAATGGATGACTCTGGCTCCGAGTCTTCTACCGAGTGTGGGAGCATTTAACTATGACCGAGTTTTACAAAGTTCGTGAGGTTCTGGCTGTTATGGCTTTCGATTTGTATATGGTTTTCCGTATTGATTGCAGAGATCAGTGTATTGCATCTTAGGATGTGGAGTACATAGTGTACACTTAAATTCAATTTTGTATAACCTAATCTATACATGAAGCTTTCCTGTCTAAATACACTGATTGTATTAATCTTTGCGTCGCTTTTAGCCTTTTTAGCCTTCATCGTCTCACTAGCCGACCTTGATCTCTACGATTTGGAGGTCATATCTAGTATTCAGAGTTTGCCTCGATTTTGCATTCAAATAAACTCGATCTTCGTCCATTTATTTGTGACCGCGGTGGTAGACAGATATTCAGCTTTCTTTGTTATTAGTTTGCTTGATTTGAGACGCGAATTGCCCCGCCTCATGTATTTTGGTATACAGAAGATTTGTTTTTGTCAGGAACTCTTCCCGGGATAAACCGGTTCCTCTAAACTGCAATCTGATCAGTGATTTGCAACTCAAGTACAATAAGCGAGGTGATTATTAGACTGATCGTTAATAATCACGAAATAGGGGGATTTATTCACATCAGATCGTTGAAATATATGCATTGGACTGGACACCACATGATTCATGGTCTGTCCATCAATCACGTTGGACCAAACCGACATTCGAGAGCAAGAAACTATTCCCGTGCAAGGGCCATCATTTTTTTTGGGTCTAAATACTCGGAAACTTTCATTAAAAAGCGGGGCAAATGCCAGAAGAGTTCTTACAGTCGTAACATAACGGGGACCAAAGGTGGGGGAGGGTCTAGAAAGCCAAGGACCATCATTGAATCGACCAAATGGTTTTATAAGAAAGTATGTGTTCTTCTGTAAAGTTAACGCCAATGTCATTCATGAGTAGAAGGCTTCCCTCCTTGAGGGGCAAAACTACTGTACGGTTCGGTGCAAACATTTCTCTTCCTCCATTCGAGAACTGGCCTTGCCTGTGGTTCACCGTTTTGCATCGATGGATTATTCGCGAGGAATGATCAGAATAGCTCCGCCGGTAGAACGGAGGACTAAAAATCCTCGTGTCAGATGCTTCAAGGCACGATCGGACATCCACCATTCTAAAGCATATATGTACAAAGGAATTATCCATGTAGTGCATCCAATTAGCGTGGAAATTTCGCCAGTTTCATTTATGCGGGACTCGAAATGCAAGCAAAAAACTTCTCTTTTCATGGTGTGAAATCCATTAGTCTCCATGCCGAGAAGAACATAAAAATCCCACACAGGCCTCTTACAGGGCAGCTTCTGGACTTGTCAAATCTCGAAAAATGCGGAAAAATTCGTCGACTAGCCAAGGAGGGACCAGAAGAGCACACAAGAGCTCAAGGGTTCGGGGAAGGAGACGAGAACATCAGCGTCCATCACCATTGTGGACGGTTACCTGAAACTCAATACCCGACCAATTGACCATGTGGGGAACAAGAAGAAGAGTACACAACAATGATGGAGCCCCTGTATGAAAAGAGATGGGAGCGAGTCTGTGCATCGTAGCTTTTTCATGTGAATATCTCTACACATGACACATTCAAATTGATATCGGAAATTGTCGGCCGCGATGACGACAAGAACCAAACAAATTTGGCAAACCTCGTCATCGGTACTTCTGAAAGAATATACCCAAAGCAACGTTCTTTTCTTGCAGCTCATGTCTGAGCTCCATCAATGTACGTGCGTACTCATCGCAGTTTGGTTTCTAACACTGGAATAACAGGAAAGGCATCATAACAACCCCCAAAGAACTGGTACATGCTCAAGCTCAAAGTGTGCCAGACAGAAGTATGAGTTTCTTGCCGTTAGAGCCGAGTGAAAGTCATAGCAAGCCTGCAACTTATGCATCATGGCATGAAGTTTTAGCAAAACAAAGAACCTCTTATGAACTGTGCAACCGGTCCGGTTCTACCCGAGAACCGGCTGGTTCCCTATTCCAAAAATTTGGAACCAGTATACTTTGTGGGAGTTCCAGGTTCCCATCCACCAACCCAAGAACTGATTAGAACTTGTTTTATGAAGTTGGAAGAAAATGATTTATCTTTCTTAAACGAGCTTAACTTTCTATTGCTTTAAATTTCTGTATTTTCTGTATCCATATTCTACTTTGAGCTGTTTTGTTGCTTATACTACTTTATTTTTACTGCTATTTGTCTTGGTTTTTTCTAAAAAATGAAGCAAAAAATAAGAACTAGCCGGTTCCTAGAAAGACCCTAGAATTGGACCGGACAAACATGGTAGATTTTAGGGTCGGCTCCAGAGCAAACATGATAGGTTCCGGGTTTTATAAACTGAGAACCGATTCTAATAGGGTAGATTCTACGTATATAACCTACTCAGCCTGGAACCAATCACCCTTATCACTAGAAAAGTTTGAGAGAGAGAGAGGGGGGCCATATTAAGCTACACCGGCATGTGCTTGATTCAATGTGACACATACCTCCTGTGTATAACAAGCAAGCTCAATGTGTATGTTGACAAAATAATCGTCCTAAATCTATAACTCTCTTTGCTAGCTAAATTGGTTGCTGACCTGTACAAAGTATTTGCACCTGAACTCGGTACACTCAAGAAGGTACTGGCACATCTCTGGCATTCCTCGTGTAAATTACATATTTCCAGGCCGTGACTTATCAGTATCTTCACCAAGTTGCACTGTGCCAGATATGTCGATGTGACCTTCGCTAGATTTTTTTTTCTGCTATTGTAGCAACTCCAACGAAGAACCAACTTGTAGATTGACTAATAATGATGGTAGGTCCCTAATCCGTGAACCACGGCCCCAGAAAGAGGCAAGGCACAGTCCCATGATAGCCATGGCAACTACTGAACATGCTGGTGGGACAGCCTGACTGCTGCCAAGAAATTGGGATGCAAGAAGGCCGGCGAGAGTGGAACTCTGCATTCCTGTGCATAAAGATATTGTCCGCCCGACATCTTCTTCTTGCCTACAAGGAAATAAAGAGGACAAGTCTCAGCAGTTGATTGATGAAGAGGGAAATGGGATATATAGGAAATAAATTTATCGTCTCTCTCATTAAAGTCTGCCAATATTCCATGCAGGACTAAACTATAAACTTTATGCTATTCATGGAGGCTAGTTTCTGCTGATCCTGCTCTTGATGTTACTCGCAGACAGTATAGCAGGACATGTATCAACTAATTAATCGCAAGTCAAATATATATAAAACATGCAAAGTCAGATGAAAATCTCTGTCCACCGACGAAACAAAATCTTTATAGACATGACCAACTCACACAATACCGTCATACCACTGCATGGGGCTCCTATTTGTGGGTCTTCGGAGGTCCTACTGCATGACTACTGCATTAATTCTCGTTGTCAATGCATTTTTAATTTCAAGTTTTGACCCCTAATCCTGACAAAGAGATCAAGCCCCACAAGTATTTGTCGTTGATTTTCTGGTAGACTTCTTGATCTAGTCTTTAATGGTTGTGCCACATTCACGTTATAACGAAGTAAAGCACGCAGAGAACTGGTTTCTAAAGAGAAATCTCTTTCTTGCAAAGAGTAATGCGCCTGATTCTTTCAGACATAAAAGCCCCTGGACAAATCTCAATTCCTCTAAGCTATAACATGGTAAAAAAGCTATAATAGAGAGCAGTGGAAACACCTGTTTCTTCTATATCATTGACCTTAGCTCCAGATATTCAGGGGTACTAAGAACGGAAAAAAAGGTGGCATAAATGCTACATGAACCAGTCCAGACTCCTAAAGGCCCAACTCAATGTCAACAGCTCTGTGATTAGCTAATAAATATTACTCCTTTTCTTTTCTCACTATACAGAAAGCAGAATAGGCAGGTGCAAATTACCTCAGAGCTGGAAGTTTGGAGATCCAGTACCCTAAAGTGAAAGCCACCACATGGAATGTCAACACTGGAAGAACCAGGCGCAAACCCTCCCTAGACAAAATCTGGCTCCGGTTGATTGCTAGAGGGCTCCCAATACACAATGAAGTGCAAACCATAGCAACCAATGGCATCACTGGTTGAAGAATAGAAACGACTGGTTTTGCATAGGTATTGAGCAGAAGGCCAAGAGTTATGGGGACAAGAACAACCTGATATGCAAAGGAAAAATATCCGATCAAGTTTGTGGACACGAAATAAACAATCGATGTCAATTGCAGATAATCACCACTCCCAAGCATCTCTTACCTGCAATATTGACTTGGACATGGCAACCGCATCGACTGGTACAACTGATCCAATTAGAAGGCCGGTTAGGATAGGTGTAACAAGAACCGATGCAATAGTGGTGCAGCTGGTGAGCAGAATGCTCAAGGCCACATCGCCCTTACTCAAGAAACTTGCATAGCTAGACAGCTGAGCCCCCGCAACACAAGCTGTGAGGACAAAACCAGCATAAAACATGTGAGACATCCCAAATGCCTGGGCAACTAACACCCCAAGGACCGGTTTCAGAACATACTGCCCGATGAACCCGATAGATAGTGGCAAAGGTCTGCCACAAATAAAGAAACAAGATGAGATCACTACTTCCACCGAAGTTGCAAAAATGCTGATAGAGATTGCATCTGAAGTTCAGCAACATAGAATCACCTTTTAAAAGCAAGAGCAAAATCATCGATCGAAAGCCTGATTCCTATCGACAACATGATCCCACCAAGAGCAGGGGCGTACAACTCCTTGGATACCCTGTAGAAACTTCATGTTATTAGACAGCTGCTACATACATAGTCTGAAATTAAGCAGCACAGCTAGGGATGGTTAACTGCACGAAACATATGCAATAGCACCAAATTTAGCAAACTATGAACTGATAAAGCAGATAATAAGTCAATTAAGAAGAATATCCATTGAACAACTGGGTTCGAATGCACCTTTTATCAAACACATCCAAAACCCAGATCTTTACAGAACTCAACCTCCTCCTCTGACAAATTGTAAAACAAATTGTATCATGTTTGAAATCATCATAAAGAGACGTGACGAACCAGAGTGGTATCAGGTATGGCTTCACAAACTTACGAATACAAAATTATAAGTCCCAGTAAAGATACGATTTGTAAAGACTTTCAGTGAATTTATTAGTATAAATGCAGCTTTCATATGATAATCCATGAGACGCATATATAAGTATATAATATTCAAAGTTCAGATACAGCAGAGAAGAGCGGGACGAGGGACTATTCCCGAGGTTCGAAACATCTTCAAATGCATAGCAAATAAACCTGAAAAGTCAAGCGGTGGTCTCCAGAAAGTTCCACGCGTGGAGGAATAAAAAAAGACCCATTTACCAAGTAAAAGTCGCCGGCTGAGCAAGAGCAGCAATCGCCGTAGCAGCGACGACGAAGGGAAGCATAGCGGACAAAACCTGAGACGAATCGGTTCCATCGACTTCGGAGATTACATGCTGTTTGTTCCCGAACGAGAGCAACGAGACATTGCCTTCTCGTTTCTGCAGTCCAACTCTTCCGATGAAAAACGAAGTCGAGCATGCGTATGCGGATAAGCCGCCATTGCCGAGCGCTCTCGGTTGCTTGCGGACTGAAGCCGAAACAGAACACGAGCAAGACGGCGAACAAGAAGAAGAAGGAGAAGGGGAGACGGAATTCGGTCTTGCGGAGTGAGGAGTCAAGGCGCGAAGTCTGGGCGGAGCCGGAGAGAGAACTGAAACTGAGGCCATTGAGGACTGGAGGCAGTCGTGCGACGGTGGAATCCGCGGAGCCACCGGCGAGGCGGTGGTTCCCGGCGAGGTTTCGAGAGAGGGGAAGGACGGCTGGTGGTGGGGAAGTACGAATGCAGATAGAAGGGATAGATCGCGTTGCGGTTATATTTTTATTATTTAATCTCCGGAAATCTGCTGACGTGTTTGCTCCAAACACCGTTAACCTTTCTACGCTCCGGACTTTGAGATGTCACGGCGCGCTCTTCTGATCGTCGACGATGGACGGCGAGGACAGCGCGTATGAGAGTGGGCTCCACCCCGACGTGGGACATAGCTTTTGAAATCTGGCTTGTTCGATGCCAAAAGAATCAATTTCATTACCTTTTTCATAATGCGTAAAAGATATGTCACAATCTCAAAAAAAAAAAAAGCATGAAAAAAAAATTAAGTATGATAATACATATATGGATCTGATATTTTTAGATTTTACATGTTTTATTTTAACAAGAATTGTGAATTAAAAGTAAAATTGCATTGCGAACGGATTTCGACACATCTCTTTTCTTCTCTAATTGTTGTTTGGGTCGGCCTAAAGCCCTTCAAACAAGCCAATGAGATTTTCATTTGAATAAAAAGTAAAACTTTAGTTGACTAGATTTAGGGAAAAAAGTAATTTTAAAAGAATTTGATTGTTGTTGCTTCTATCTTATGAATATTGATCGTGTTTTGTGGTAAAAAAAAGTCCATTTTTTTTTATTACATTTCTTGTCAAAAATTACCATGAATACCGACTATCGTGTTTATTTGTGATTGAATTGAATGTGTTTGCGTGATCCAATGCTAGAGTTGCTAAAATTGGCAAAAATAATTTGATTATGAAGCGCTATGGTAGGTGTCTGTTTTGGATAAGCCTACGAACTTAGATAGTCGATGATAATTTGTCATATGGCTTCGCAAATCAATTCGATATATCAAATATATTTGCCCCCCCCCCCAATATTTTACTTGGGCCAAGAAGCCATCCTAATCGCCATCTAAATCTTTTGGACCCATCAAGCAACTCAGGCCCAGGCCCATTTCACACCCCCCACTGAAAACCCTAATTCACTTCTCCCTCACACTCTCCGTATAAATACCTCTCGATCGGCGACTTTTCTCTCTCGGTGTTCATTGAGCTGCTCCTGCTGCTGCTTCTTCTTCTTCGGCCTACTGCTTCTCCATTATACTTATTCAGCTGCTTTAGTCCTGTCGAGTTTCGCAGTTCGTCTTTGTGTCTTTTTCTTTTTCGCAATTTCATCATTGAACGTTCCATGCGTCGTTCGTAAGCAAGTCAGCTTCTTGACTGGATCTCGATCGCGTCGATCCAGGCAATTCTTTAGAAAAGAAAAACTTGCGATAGCAGAAGACGACCAGCATCACTCGCCTGGATCTGACCCAGCTGATTCTCCGGGCCCTTTTACTGCTGGCACATATCTCTCGTTTCACGTCTTCCCCGTTTCTGATTTCTTGCTCGTGCTCGTCCGCTTCCTTTGTTTGCCCGCACGAGAAAAAGTTTTCTTTTTTCAGTCGTTTGCGAAGCTCGTTCGGCGATTCGGTTCTAGGGTTTTACTTTTTTCCTTTATGCAGATCTGTTGGGTGTCAAACTTTCGCGGTCCTTCTTTTGCATCTCCTTTATGGTGAAGTGAAGGAGGCTGGAGAAGAAAAAAGCAAACGCACTCTGTCCCGAAACCATCGGAAAGATGAATGTTTGGAGGCAATTTCTTCGTTTGCGACATCATACGCTCCGACTTACTCGCCCATATGATGTTTGGTTTGAGATGATCATATCGGGCACATGATCGGAGCACATTTCACTTTCCCCTGTGATCGAATTCCGCTAGATTGTCCGCGAAAAGGGAAGCAGAAGAAGAAAAATGTTATTATCGAATTGACGAAGTAAGTGCTAACAAAAGGATTTATATGGCACGAACCATACTAGTGAACTTATGACTCTTCGACCAAAAAAAAACTTATGACTCCACATGATAAAAATGGACTCCGCCCTCCCTTTTTTTTGAACCTGTAAAGGGGTAAGAGCGGGTGATTTGGGTCGACAAGCTCAAATTATATCTACTGCGTCAAGTGTGCCCAACTAAATGTAGCCCAACTCAATGTAATCGGAATAAACTTGGCCTAATGTTGAGCGATTTGGAAAATGTTTTTTGAAAAGTGATTGCTTATATCGTTTAGAAAAATTAGTTAACGAAAAATATTTTCATCATCGATAACAATCTATGCCTAATTACAAAAATATTTTATTTATTTAATTTTTTTAAGTGATATAAGCGATTACTTTTTAAAAAATATTTTTCAAATCGCTCATTTTTCGTGAAACAAATGGAGTCTTAAAATGAGAGAAATATATATAAATAAACTTTTTGCGTCAAGTGGTTCCATGACTGTTTAATTCATTCAATGTAGAATGTAGTCTGTGAACTTCATAATGATGTGCAATATCATCATCGGATTTTTAATGTGTTCAATTTGGTCAATACATAAAAGTGTTTGGTGTTGTTCTTTATTAATGGAAAGACAATATTGAATATTTTCA
Organism: Lenwebbia sp. NSW1173648; assembly: GCA_029784005.1. NCBI lineage: Eukaryota > Viridiplantae > Streptophyta > Magnoliopsida > Myrtales > Myrtaceae > Lenwebbia > Lenwebbia sp. NSW1173648. The sequence continues at coordinate 6,475,985 of JARCGZ010000002.1, forward strand.
TATAAAAAGTTTATGGACCATATTGAACAAATTATAAATTTAAAAATGATATTACATATGGAGCTAAAGTTTAAGAATCATTTGTGTTAAGGCGAAAGCCATAAAAAAAATCTCAAACTATGCCCACCGTGACATATTTACCCTAAATTTTTTTCGATGACACTAAAAAGCCCAAATTTGTACCATTTAACCTATGTTAAGGCGTTTCGACCAAAAAAAAAAACCCCCCATTAATGAGCACTCTTAAAAATCTGTCGGCATAGTCGTTGGAGTAAAAAAGAAAACAGTGTTGACATGACGCCCATGCGGCATAGGTGAAATAAAAACGACAGTTATTTTGATTAAAAAATCATCTGACGGAACTTTAACGGAGATAAATGAGTTATATAGGTACAAGTTTGGGATTTTTTTATGTCACAATAAAAAGTTTAGGATAAATGTGTCAAGGTGGGCCTAATTTGGGGCTTTTGATGTCATAAAAAAAGTTCGGGATAAATATGTCGCGGTGAACATAATTTGAGATTTTTTTATTTTTTATTTTTTTCCCTTAAGAGTTATTTTTGCTCAAAATTTCTCTGGACCCAAACAAGACGGTCCGAAGGCTTGCAAGTCCAGCCCATCAGACTGGTAGGGACGGACTCACTCCCGACTCGTTCAGCTAGCGAGCAATCAAAGAAAACGACGAAGGTTGAAGTAGGTAGTCCTCGTTGAGTCAATCCACAAGGAAGCTGATGCAGAGAAGACTAAATTTGAGTCTGAAGAGGAAGCACAAAAATGGCGGGTAGGGCTCTAGCCGCGTCTTCAATGGCAGTGGTTGCTCTCTGTAGGAGGTCCCACAGATTCAATAATCTCCTCCCCATTTCTCTCCCCCATGTCCCTCTTCGCCATTTTCACTCTCCCAGGTCTTTCTCTCTCTCTCGCCTGTAATTTATCGAAATTCGTTTCGTCTCTTTCGCTTCCAGTTCTCTCGTCTTCCCAGAAATTAAGCGCATAGTTTCTACAAGATACGACCTTTGTCCGTTCCCGTGCTTTGTTCGTGGCAGCTGTCAATTGGGTTTCTAGTGGAAGCAATCATATGGTCTTGGCTGTGAGTCGGTTTTGTTCTAGTTGCCGCAATTTCGGCTCATGTTTTGGCAGAAGAGTCGAGTATCGTGTGGTTAGACTTCGACTGGATTCTTTTTTTTTTTTGGTCGGAACTTCGAATGGATTCTAAAGATGTTATTTTACATCGTAAGATAATAACATCCTGTTTCGTGTCCGTTCAAGAGCGGCGAAATGGCGTGCCTTCTGTTTGTAGCTAGGCTCTGTTCTAATTCCAATTTGATATCCCTTCATAATTCTAATGTGGATCGCGAAGACAAATTAATACTCTTAGGTGTTGTAAATGGTTTTCTCGGAAGGTCTCATCATGTCTTTCAAATTTCTTTTGGCTTGTCCCTCTATCTTGTGATTGCAAAGTCTCTTTATGGTAATGTATGTATCGGAATAGCATCATTGTGCTGTCTCTGTTTTGATGTTGAAAGTATGTATGCCTAATTGGTCAAAGTGTTTCTAGCTTGGCTCTCCGATTGAACTGAGTTCAATCTAAAAATGAATATCGCGTGAATGCTATCCCTCACTGCAGTAGCTTGGATGATGTTCTATTCAAGGTTGTCAGACAGAAACTCGATATTCGGCCTCTCTGTGATGCAAAAAGGCTGTCCTTGGCTGGGTGTCTACATGCTCGTCCATTATCAAATGTGGTGGACAAAGTCGTAGAGCTGCCAGACCATTCTGAAAGCAGTGGCACAGTAGATGGACCTGGTGAAACTAAATTGAGGAGGAAAAAGCTGAAGGGGAAAAGAGCTGTCGTCAGGTGGCTTAAATGTTTTAGATGGAAGAAGAAGAAAGAGTATGAAAGAATGACAGAAGACGAGAAGATCTTATTCAAGCTCAGAAAGGTTTATATCTGTTCATTGCTCTTACTATTTACAAGTTGTTGGTTTGAGAAGTCCGAGGAACTTATGAACAAGATTCATAGGTGAACTTTCCATTGTTTTCTCTTTTCGTCTTATGTATGTCAGCTGCTAGGTACTTGCTTTTTGATGACCTAGAGAGTATATTTTATACCCTGGGATCTTGAAAAGAATGCTTGTGTGATGTGATATATATAAAGGTTATGGAGTTTAAATTGTGAGTTGAGAAATACTGGACGTTTCCAGTCTTCTTTTTGACATAATGATAGGAAAATCCAAGTAAATAATAAGGTCATGGTACTGTGGTGACTCGTCAAAAGTAGAAAGATCTATTGGGTTGCAGGTCATATAGGCGAGAGAAAATAGAGTTATCACTCAAGAATCCACTATAGAGGTCCATGAATTACGGAACCCCATAAGAGAAGCGCTAATAGTTGTCAGTCATTTGATAGTAGTCTTATTTAGCTCAGGACTGGAACAGAATTTGGAAACCGTGTGATTAAGGGATTTTAAGAGCCCATCATTTGCACATGGATATCCTATCTATTGACCCTTCCTTCCCTTCATGCAACCGGCTGTCTTATTGGCCTGTTTGGTGTGAATAGGCCCCTCCACTGTTAATAACAGCATGATTAAGAGTTGAATTGCTAATTACTCATCGAGAGATAAAGTAAAATCGTTCCAGTTCCTGATCCAGTTTGATCTCCTCTCTCGCCTATCTAAAGATACATCAACCTCCTTTACAGGCTCGAAAGAAAGAGGAGAGGCTTGTCGAAGCTTTGAAAAAGATTGAACCTGCAGAATCATCCGAACCAACCCATGATCCTGAGATATTGACTCCCGAAGAGCACTTCTTCTTTCTGAAGATGGGCCTTAAGTGCAAGAATTATGTGCCAGTTGGGCGAAGGGGAATATACCAAGGTGTAATACTTAACATGCACTTGCATTGGAAAAAGCACCAGATGGTGCAAGTGGTGGTGAAAACCTTCTCGCCAGAGGAGGTTAAGGAGATTGCTGCTGAACTCGCTCAATTGACCGGAGGGATCGTTCTTGACATTCATGAGGAAAACACTATAATTATGTATCGAGGGAAGAATTATTGTCAGCCGCCAACAGAAATAATGTCGCCTAGGATCACTTTGTCGAGGACGAAGGTCACCCTCTCTCTCTCTCTCTCTCTCTCTCTCTCATAAAGTGAATCTGTCTATCAAGTTCAAGTTGGGTAAATCGTTGGTTTTAATCAAGTAATCAAATTTGTTACTGCTTTTAATTCACTTTTAGAATTTAACAGATATCATGCAGACAAGATGATATGTTTAAAAAAATTACGGAGTCTAAATTATTCTTTGAATTGGTTATTGTTAGTAGCATATCTTGAAAAAAAAAAAAAAAAAAAAATTCGGTACAAGCTAATTTCATATTCCAACATCGATATTACTTTGTATTCTCATGTTCTTGGTCAAGCAAATGTATATTTCAGCTCTCAATTTCCTTTTTCACCAAAATAAGGGTCCTGGCATTAGAGCTTTTTACCGTGTTTTAGGCAGTAAATTTGGTATCATGTGCATATCGATAGATTGATTAGTGTCTGCAAGAAGTGCTCTTCTTTGATGATTTACTTTTTTCTTTTAATTGGCTTTGCTGATTTGCTTGAATTGCACTATAGGATACAAAATATTCGTCTTGAAAGCTTCATGGTCGATTTTTTTTGGCATTACAAAGATGCTTATATGTTTGTTCATGACGTAAAGTTATTTCTCTTGTCATCAGGCACTTGATAAGTCCAAATACAGGGACGGTTTAAGAGCAGTTAGAAAGTATATTCCAAGACTTGAACAGGATCTTGAGTTGCTTCAAGCACAGGCTCAAAACGAAGTTGAGGTTAAAAAAGAGGCTGCCGGAGAAATCCAGACAACAGATATTGGAGGCATATCTTCCACAGGCAAATCAAAATTGCAGCTGGCGAATTCCGAGAAGCTGAGAGAAATATTGGGTAGAAATGATGAATCGATTGATGATGACTCTAACATGGATTTGGGCGCAGAATCAGATTCTGAAAATTTATCTGATATTTTCGAGACGGAAACTGAGGCTGATTCTGAGGACAAGGGGGAAGAGGACCTGTTTCTGGACATATTCGATAAATTTCCTGTGGAAACTGCCAGGGAGTCCGAGGATTTTGAGGATCACTTGCGTCAAGTATCCGTGGACACAAGAAACGCGAAACCATTAGGAAAAGATGCTGACTCTCCAGACCTTGATGAGGTCGACAGGATGTTTCTGCGTGCAGCTTCGCTGTTGAAGAAAAGGAGAAGATAGTTTCGTCAAATTAGAAAAAGCCTTCAGCATAAACTCTAAAGAGCATCCTACCCTACACTTCAAATGTTCGCTGTCGGGTGTGGTCAAAAGATGCATTTCTAAGGTCAGCTGTTAGCTTTGGTTGAAGGGCACTTAAAGTTGGATTAGTCTGGCATGCTTCTTGTTACTGTTCTGCAAACAGAACTGGTAATGGCATCATATGTGTATGATAGAAATTCGCCTTTGTTCCGTGAAGCTGTGAGTGTTGAGCTTTTTCGGTGAGGTTTAGGAGAGAATGACATCAGAGGTTTTGCTATTTGGTCCTGCTTTCCTTTGCTCTGCTTTTGCCAAGCCACTTGGGGGAAGCACATCTCGAAATTCAATAGTTTGATGGCAAACCGAACCATCGCGGTCTTGCAGTTGTATTTCGCTGATCATTGTGCGTCAGACTATTTGTATGGAGGAACCGGATTGAAATAAGCCCTTGCTCATTCAAATGCAATCATTTTATTCTCTCCATTTTTCGCCACTTACCTATGTTGCAATGTTGCGTTTTGTAATCAAATTTCTTTGGAAGTTGCTCTCAGTTTCAAGCAGCCCCTTTGAGGGTTGTCTGAAAAATTCTTGCTGGAGCATTGGAGCTGCCTCAACCTGCATCTGTTAGAACTTGAATGCAGAAGAGTTTAGTATAGTATAGTAATGTTGGTTTTTCTTTCATGGAGGATGAGATGTTCCTACTACTCTCCTGAGAGGGTTGAAGTTGGACATCCCAGATAAATGATAATATCTTTCGTTAATTTTTATTAATAAATTAAAAAAAAGTGCTTGAAAAATCACATTATGTTCCTTGTGGACGATGATAATTAATAATGTTTTTTTGACGCAAATTGAGTAAATGCTCCGTTTGTTTAGCGGAAAATAATTTTCAAAAAAATATTTTTCGGATTTTTTGGTGATTGATTTGAAAAAAATAAGCTAATAAAAAAAATATTTTTCACAATGAAAAAAACACCTTCAAGGAAAACATTTCCCTATTTGATATTACACTTCAATTGGCCGGGGGACAGAAGGATGAAAATAATTCATAATCAAATGATCTTTTTAATTCTTTTTTTGTGTGTCATTAATGATCTATTTAATTCAAAATGATTAAAAAAAAACTGCACAATTCACTCTTTTATTTTTCATGGAAAACGTACTAATGTGAAAAAAAGCAAAAACAAGACAGGTGGTTTTCAACGCCTTTTCCCACTAAAGACGATCATTTTCTTTTCTCTGCGTCTCTGAGGTCTTGTCTGAAATCTGAAGAGAGCTTCGCAACTCGGTCTCGCAGCCTCGCAAAAGGATTGGGGTCCTTGCGCTTCTATCAATCCAAGTAAAGCTCCTAAATTTGCTTCTACTTCTAGTCTAAGCTCTGAAGTTGTTGCTCCTGCGCTCTTCCTGATTCAGTGCACTCCGAGTGTTCTTCAGCTTCGAATCTCCTGTTAATGGCTGTGACTACTTGCGAGAGCTCACAAATTAGGATGCTTTTGTAGCTCTCTCGGTTCTTTTCTGTTTGGCCTGGTGAAGTTCGTACTCCTTTATTTCTCGTTTCTGGGGAAACTTGACGAGTGATAGCCAAAACTGGGATTGCATACTTGGGAGCTTCTTGTCTATTGTTTCTTTTTTCCCCGTCACAGAAGTTACACTTTTGGCTTTGTTTGATGACTGTAAGACAACTTTTTTTTTTAGCTGAATCTTGGATCAACTGTTTTATGGGTTGGCTGTGTTCATGGATTGCATATTTATTGAACTGCCAGAGTTCTGTCCAATGATCGACTTTTGACTATTTGGGGGCCAAAAGTATGCGCTCAAGAACTTTTCTTTCATTGTCAGTTCGATATTTTCTGCCAGGAAGGCGCCATAGATCTTTGTTTAATGCGAATTATCATGGTATCTTTACCTTATTCATCAGTACTAATTTTTTTTAAGAAAACAAGCTTCCTTAGTTCCTTTTATGAAATCGGAAGTCTTTCTCCTCTCTCTCTCTCTGGGTGCTAGTTGTAGGCATACATTATTTTTTCAATTCTAAAGGTATCTAGTTCTTTGATATGTTTGGGGAAAAAGAAAAAATATGAGCGTTGAGGTGGTCATCTTGTTTGCTTTGGAATGGCTTTATCTTATGATGGGTCTGCGGTAATGTTGGCAGTGGATGAGCGGCCATCTGTGGTTGAGGATGGGGATGCAATAGAGTGTTCAAGTGGAAAAGACACACCAAATGATGGGAGTTCTGATATGGAGCCATATGTTGGTATGGAGTTTGAATCTGAGGAAGCTGCAAAAGTTTTTTATGACACTTATGCCACACACATGGGTTTCGTCATGCGCGTTGATGCGTTTCGGAGATCAATGCGTGATGGGAAGGTTGTATGGCGTAGGCTTGTCTGTAATAAAGAAGGTTTCCGAAAGTCGAGGCCTTGGAGAAGTGAAAATAGAAAGCCAAGAGCTATCACGAGAGAAGGCTGTAAGGCAATGATTGTGGTCAAGAAAGACAAAACTGGAAAATGGGTGGTCACAAAATTTATAAAGGAGCATAACCATCCACTGGTTGCTGCGCCAGCAAATAGCCGTCGGAGTGTTCTTCTCTCTCAAACACCAGTAAGTGCTCTTATTTTCCATACCTTCATACAAACAGATGAATATGCAGGTGTGCTGTCATTAGATATGACAAATATGGATGGATTGATTTAAATAAAGTCTAAGATTGCCAGGTCCTCCCTTGCTTCTGTCTTCATCTAGCAACTGACTGTTTCTGCTTAACTGATTGGACCACCGTGAGGGTATTCTCAAGCAGTGGACTCGATAGCATTTGTCCTAACTTGGTATTCACCAAGAGCTTTTTCTATTATCCTTGTGCTAATAAATCAGCGTGCTCTGATATTCTCTCGCACTACTACACTTAGTGGGAGCTTATTAGTTGTCCTTTATGCTTCCAAATCGAGGAATCAGATTCAATAATTTCAAGAGCCTGCAGATAGCTTCTCACGTGCAATGCTGAAGATAGTGTTTGCATTCTCTTTTAATGAAGTAGCAGTAAGGCTTAGGATATTGTTAAGATCTGTGAACGCGTAGACTTGTGATGCAGTTCTATCAATTCTTTTATGCTCTGCTTGTCCTAAATCCTGGCTACTCAGAGGCCCAGATACCTGCCCTGGTCATATCCAATCATCCTCACAGTGCATATATCTCAAGTATTAAAGAGTCCGATGCCATTCTGAAAAATGAACAGTAGAAGTGTAGCTTGCCTTCGGTGATTCTTGTTTATGTGGCTAATTGAAATGGTTTCTTGCTGCTTTTCCATAGGGATTAAAGTGTAAGGTGGATGTGAGAAGGCATATCTTCTGGAGAGACTGTGTTGGCAAATTAGTATGTAAGAAGGGTTCGGGTTCAAATGCGGTGAAAAGAGAGCAATTCAGTTGTCTGATCTGGAGAGCGCTAGCCTGTTGTTAGAAAGTAGTTTGCATTCTTTTGCAAGACTTTACCTTTCCTCCCTGCGGTTTGTCACGCTTACCTGGCTCCGACGGCATTTGCTTTGTGTTTTTAAAGTAAGGAGTTCACCGCAATCACCCCTTGAAGATGGGTTTGTTGCAGAAGCAACTATCTTCTAGTTTGTTCACAACATATCGTGAAAGGCAATTAAGTGGAGGACAGGATTACCTTTGAGAGCAGCCCCATGTTGCTCTGGTTTAATAAGGGCGGGCTGCTGGAGGCTTGGTCACTGAGGTATTGGTTGCCTCAGAACCATGACAGCATGATTCTGATTTATTGATAATTAAATGAGTTCCATTGCGGTGATAAACTAGTATAAATAAGTTAAGAGGAACACCCATCTCAAGCGAGGGTATCTGGTTATGTTGAATGCATCAAAATGTGCTTCATTTGACCATGCTTCCTTGTTTAAGAGTCCTTGTGTTGTGGGGGTTTCTGTCGTTTTGGTATGGTAAAGATATTCTGGAATTTCACATCAGCTGAGATTTGATCATTTCCGAGTAAATACTAAATGCCATGCCTGGGATTTGCCATTCTGAATTGCTAGACAGCCGATAGTCGTAAATCTCTCCGACACTTAATTCGATTTACTGTGACATGTCAGGATGAGAAAGATGTTAAGATTCGGGAGTTGACTGCTGAGCTACAGCGTGAGCGGAAGAGATCCGCCGTGTATCTGGAGCAGCTCGAAATGGTTTTGCGGGATATGGAAGAGCATTCGGGCCACCTATCGAAGAACATAGAAGACATAGTTAAAAGCGTGAGAGAAATCGACTCCAGGAGAGCTCCTGTCAGTAGTAGTAGCCAATAGTCACACCTGGCGTATCTCTTGTAAATGCAACTAATCTTGTTCATGTCTTTGTCCCCTCAGGTTGCAGATTAACTGCAGGATAGGTTGAATCTTGTAAAAACAGGAGAATGAGTTAATAGTGAGGCTAACATAGCTGACTTAGAAAATGGAAGGGCTATAATCAGCTTGATTGATTGTGCTTGTTAAGATCTTTTGAATACTTGCTCATAATTTCATCAACCATGCTTAGTCATACATAACATCACTCTGCATTGGGAAACAGAGCACCTCATTCAAAACCCTGCTGGAGTCACTTCTTCAGAATCGACATTTCCCATGAGATGCTTATGCAAAAAATCATATGTTAACCAAGCTGCCTTCCACTTGAGAAGCACGAAAGAACTCAAAAGAGGTAGAAATTCGCTTCAATTTCACATTATAGACACTAAAAAAGGTTCTACTTTCAATTGCTTCGAAACACTCGCTCACGCTCATCAATGCAGAAAAGCATACACGGCGGTGGAAATATAAGCCACCAGAGCCGAGGACACGAGCACGACCAGCGCCGACACCGCACGGACCGCTGACTTGCTCCCGCAGGACAGCATCCCGAGCCTAATCTCGATCACGCTGATCATGGACAGCATCAGGAAGATGCAGCCCATGACCGACCCGAAGGCGGAGCCGACCATGCCGAACCTCAGGACCTTGATGTTGATGTGGGCCCTGAGAGCCTCGTTCACGTCCTTGCTGTTGAGGAGGTTGATGGCGAGCTTGAGGCCCTGGGCGACGAGGGAGGAGAAGAGGAAGAAGCTGAAGGAGACGACCTCGAAGACCAGGAGCTTCTTGACGACGTCGAGGCCGGCGTCGCAGGCGCCGGGGTTCTCGAGGCTGTGCTGGTCCGGGGTGGTGAGGGAGAGGCCCACGAAGACGGCGATGGTGAAGAGGGAGTTCACGTTGACGAGGCCGTCGAGGGCGGTCACCTGGACGCTCGTGGTGGCGGCGGAGGAGGAGGAGGAGAGGGTCCTCGCGGCGGTCTCCGGGTAGTAGTCCTTCGGGTATGTCTCGGATCTGCAAGAAAAGGGGAGAGAACGTTAATCTTAATATGTGGAGAGAGAGAGAGAGAGAGAGAGAGAGAGTTACTCGTCCATGGATGGATCTTGAAAGAGCGGGTGAAGAGGGCTTATGCTTCGGACCGTCTGCTACAGAGAGAGAGAGAGAGAGAGAGGAGTGTGATCTGATCTCTAATGGTGATTGCTTGTAGGGTTTGTACCGAAGTTTCTTGGAAGAGAGAGAGAGAGAGAAAAAAAGAGAGATGCTTTTGAGTTTGGGTAAATTTACTTTTGCTTTTATACTTGAGAAAAGAAAGAAGCGATGTTCGGACACGGAAAACAGGTGTGGACGTGGAGTACTATCCCATTCCCAAAGAGTCATTGTCTGTTATAACCATCGTATTCGTTAGTTGACATGCCGGGGCTTGGGGCCCAATGGGCCGGCCCATTATTTTTTGACAGTGTGATGTTCGGCCCACACTAATGGCGAACTCTGTAAAGTATATTTCCAAGCTTGGAATTCGCAATTGACCTTAATCAGCGGCAGCACCCAGCCCACCTCCCATATGGCTCACCAACTTCAAAGAACTTTCTTTGGCGAGGGTCGAGAATGTTTGGAAAATGTACAACATCGTGGGCTTCCCCAATGGTTTGCACGACATTGAGATTTTTATTTGGAAAATGTACCCATGTAGTGTGGTGATTCGATCCGTGCCTGCGACCCCGACACCCTCCCTCCCCCAAACCTTTTATCAGTGCGGCTGCATACCTGCGCGAAGTTTTAATTAGTTCAAAAAATATAAAAGAAGAAGTTAAAAACTAGCCCTGGGCATAACGTGCTTGAGCCTAACACAGGGGTAGATGTGGCAAGATGGGTCTAGAATCCATATTTAAGGGAGTGGATCATAAATGTGTTGCCTTGAGGGTTTTAAAAACAAACTTAAGTAGGTCATAAATGAGTTAGTTGACACCTTAATGGGTCTTAAATGAATTTAAAATGGGTCATAAATGGATTACCTAATTATCTTAGGTCAGTTATAAAAAGGTTTTTTGATTTTTTGATTTCTTTTTTCTTTTTTAACGAATCCGGCGATCTGGCGAGGGTGCCCTTGCCGGATCCTCGCCCGCGGCAAAAGAAAACGAAAAAAAATAAAAAGATGAAAACATAAATAATGAAAGAGTTCAGAATTTATTTTAGATATTATTTTAATTATCCACAATATTTTAGCAATATAATTTTTTCAAAAATTTATAAGAAATTTTTTTTCCTAAACCGGGTTAAATATGAAAATATTTAAGAAATTTGAGTTGGGTTGGGTACGAGTTAAGAAATTTGCAATGCAATAAATATGTCATAAACGTGTTATATGGGTTAACTTGGGTCGAACCCGGAACCAACCCAACCCAACCCACCCATTTGACAGGTCTACATGGGGACTAGCACAACTTGTTGATGTCATGGGTGTGCCGGCCCATTGGAGTCATGGGCACGAGATTTCCCATGCTGTGCTTGACCCGACACATAAATTGGCGGCGTAGGCATGGTGGGGGGGCCATTGCTAGTCGTCATAATAATATCCTTAGGTTAGAGGTGTCAATATGGGTTGAAAACTTATATTTGATCAATTTTTTTATTTTACAATCCATTTAGCTAGACAATGATGTGTTAGCCTAATTACATGTATGTTGTAAATGGGTTTGTCTTTAAACCCATTTACAATCCATTTAGCTAGACAAGCCCAGCTCAACCCATTTATCAGTTTATATATATTTTTTTATTTTTTTAGAAAAAAAAAAATATTAAAAAAATTTAAAAAATTCATTAAATTTTTATTGCATGAAAGTGTTTTAACAATATCATTTTTCTTAATAAATTATAAGAAATAAATATTTCATGATCCAATCATCCACAGAAATAAAATATACTAGCTTTACACAAATTCACAATCAAAATTAGTAAATGCTTAGTACGTAGAGAAAATCACCACAATCGCTCGAATTGTATTTCATATGGGAATTTCCTCTATTCATTAGCACAACAGATAATTTCTCATTACGGTAGGCTCTCTAGTTATATTACTTAAAGCTCACATTTTTCGTTGATATTTCGATATTAAGTACATTGCGCTAATTATGAGAAAGAAAAGAGAGAGCAACGCCCCATAAGTTAAACGAAAAAAAGAAAGCAAGAACAGTCAGTCAGAAATGAGCAATGATGTTCTCATCTAACCAAAAGAAAACTCTTTACATTCGCATCTTCAATGTTTTAAATCTAGTGACTTTATTAGTGTCCAACAACGGAAAAGGGTCAACGAGAGAATTGCACAATCAGTCTAAAGATTTGAATTCCTATATGAACCTTTCAATCAATATAATCCTAATCAAGTCCTCTTGACAAGTCTCGCAGTATTTATTGGATGTGACAGTCCAGTCAACCGGCCGTGAATGAAACCACGCCATTTCTCTTCCGTTTTATTTTCTATGCACAAGTTACTGTTTCTTGTCTTCAAGCTCATGATCACTCGGCCAACACTCCTCCAGCGCTCAGTCCGTCACTACCCATTGTCGACGAGACCTTGGCAGCGTTCGTTGACCCTTGCTTGACCACCGGAACCATTGTCGTCGTCTCCGTCAACTTCGTTTGTTGGCAACTTCGTCGTCAAACCTTGAAGCTCAGTTATCCAATCAAAATCCACCGCCGAACCACGAGTCGCCAAACCATCTCATGCTGCCGGAACCACAACTCGCAAACCATCTCAAATCCATCCATATTTGAAGAATACATGAACTGCAACCCGGCAAACCATGATATGGCGACCACCATTGAACAAGAAGCCCCCATCCCATGCAACAATATTAGATCTAAATCTGAGAGTACGTGGCTGGTCGCTATCGCTCCCGGCTTCATTCACTCACTCCCTCCTCTCTGTCTCACCCCTCATACGCACGCTTGCACTTCAAATCTCAAATCTGAGAGAAAGCAATGAGTACCTCGTGGGTGGTTGAGCAAGGGTCAATGAACGAGCAATGGTTGACGAACTTCACCGGAGGTTTAGGCGGCAGTTGGTAGCAACAAACGAGTGCCGAAGGAACTTTGGCCAAGCGATGGCAAGCTTGAAGACGACGAACAATAACTCATGGACAGAAAAGGAGGGAAAAAAAGAAAAAAAATAAATTAGAAGAAAAATAGCGTTGTTTCATTCACATTAAATTGCTGGCCGTAACACGTGGGATGCGCAGAAACGACTTAACTGCTGCGTCAGATAAATCCGGCGAGACTTGGCAGCGAGCACTCGACTACACTTTTCCTTCAAGGCTTAAGATTACATTGATCTAATTGAAAAATTTGGGACTAGAACTGATTGTGCAGTCGTCTCATAGTGTTGCATTTCAAGTCAACATGAAAATTCAAGTATGACACAACACATTGATAAAAGTACATAGACTACTAGTATCATTATCTCTTCTAGCAATAGAAACTACTTGTTCTTTATCTCGGTTGAAAGAAAGCAAGAGATGTCGATCCAACGCACTTTCCAAATTCACTTCCTGATCGCTCTGCAATATGTTGGAAATAACTGTGAAATAAGATCTCCTGATAAGCCTTCCCATAATTTTTTCTGGTGCCATGTCTCTAAATTATAAACATCGCACTATTTCCTGAGAAGCTGGCTCTGCATTGAAAATCATAAATCACATGATTGTGGATGAATGAGAACTAAAAAGATATTCGTAAGGTAATCTTCATCATTATTAAGAGCCAAACACAATGTCACATGAAAAAGTAGCTTCAACACGTACTATCTCCTATCAATGCTCCAAATTTTCTGACATTGCGATTGCGAAGTTGCTCTAAGCTTACTGCAGAGAGTGGCATATCCAGTGGTACTTGAGCGCGAAGTTCACACGAGACTTCTCGCATGGTTGGTCGAAGGTGCGGATCAGCTTCCAAGCATGCCAATGCTAGCATGGCAATCGAGACCACGACTTGCGCATCTTGAAGACGAAGACGAAGGCTAGAAGACAGGAGACGTTGATCCAACACATCCTTCAACAGCATCGGCGAATTAGTTTGGGCAGACGAACCTTCCCTGGAGACATAATCTCCAGGATGCTTTCCCATGATTGTCTCTAATGCGACGACTCCAAAGCTATATACATCGCATTTTTCGGTAGGAATCGGAGAATAAGCCAGCTCTGCAAGTGGGGAATTTACAATATTTACGAAACCTTGCGCATAAGCCGTACTCAAATTGACAATATTGCTTCCCATGACGTGACGATCACTAGCACAAATTTCTACTTAATCTACACTAACAACACTTATTTGAGCATGTGAGTTTATGCTTCGACGAAGTTCCAAGGATTTTGTTCCACGCTTAAAGTACGAGTATCATTTAGGTTATACGAACATAATACCCTTGGAAAGAATCGATCATAAGGTTTTTTCCTCATTTGCCAAGTCTTCCTTATCAGGAATTTCAGAAAGCTTTATGATCAACGCTCAATTTCAAAGTTCTCAATGATTTAAAGAATTTCCATAAGATTATTAAATAACTAAAGAACTGCACCAAACTCGTAACAAGTTCAATTGAAGAAGGGATATCTAACACTGAATGCCATCGAAATTGAAAAAAGTTACGAAGTACCTGGAGCAATATACCCAATGGTGCCAGCAATTGCAGTCCAGTTTGATGAATCAGGCCTCAACAATCTTGCAGTGCCAAAATCGGAAACACGAGCCTCATAATCGTGATCCAACAGAATGTTGTTACTGGTCAAGTCTCGATGAATCAATGGAGGTGAACATTCATGATGCATATAGGACAATGCATCCGCAACTCCTCGGACTACATTTACCCTCTTGTCCCATTGAAATTCGGTTGCTCTTTCATCATCGTTCAAAGTTGTTCTCAAGTTCCCCCTTTCTATGTACTCATACACCAAAAAACAGCTTTTGACATGAGAGCAGAACCCATAAAATTTCACGATGTTGCGATGGCGTATATTTGTTAAGGCTCGAATTTCCCTCTCAAATGCTATCATATCTTCGACCTCACTAACTTCCTGAGACGGCGAGGTTCGCTTGACAGCAACTGTTTGACCTTCCGATATCTCAGCTTTATAAACATCTCCATATGCTCCTTCACCCACATAGTACTTGGCGTCAAATCCTTCGGTGGCCTCGACGATTCGGTCATAAAAAACTTTTCCATCATAACTCAAAATAGCCATGAAATCCAAATCATTTGCCTGTTCATTGTTCTCTCTCCTGATATTCCTTTTTCGATGATGATCAATGCGTACAAGAGCTATCAAGGTGCAAGAGAGAAGGAGAAACCCCAAGAAAGAGAGAATGAGGATAACCCTGATCCTAGCGCCAAACCGTCGATTGCGTTTCTTGCTCTCGGTGGAATTGCATTTCGGTAAACCAACAACATTTCCACAGAGGCCTTTGTTATACTGAATTGCCTCAAATGGAGCCTCATTGAAAGATTTGACGTTTGGCAGAGGACCTTCTAGGTTATTGTAGGATATATCGATGGAAGTCAAGGCTGACATATCACCAAAAGTATGTGAAATAGAGCCGGAAAGGCTGTTGTGAGAGATATTTAGAACTTGCAGCATTCTCAACTGTCCAAGTACTCCCGGTATGTTTCCCGTCAACAAATTATGACTCAAGTCAAGAACCTCAAGGAACTGTGCGTTGCCTATTTCAGGAGGAATGCTTCTCCAAAATTTGTTTCTGCTCAAGTTCAAGCTCAACAAGCTTTTACATGGGCCAAGCTGCACCGGTATCGATCCGTTCAAATTGTTTGATGCCAAGTTCAGATGTGCCAGATGGGATAAAAGTCCAATCTCAGTCGGGACGTTTCCCATGATTGAGTTGTTGCTTAAATCAAGTTCTAACAGCATCGACATGCTTCCCAATTCCCTTGGAATCTCGCCGCTAAAATTATTAGAAGAAAGGTCCAGTAGCTGTAACTGAGCCATCCTTCCAAATATTGCGGGTATCTCACCAGAGAGGTCGTTGTTTGATATCCTTAAGCTCGTCAGATTAGGACAACACTCCCATTTCCACGAAAGTTCGCCTCTCAAATGATTGTGGCTCAAGTCCATCAAATTTAGATGCGGATATATTCCGAAAGCATTTGATATGTTTCCAATAAGTTGGTTTTTGCCAAGCTTCAATCTGATTAATGTGCTACAGTTCTTTAGGCTTGTGGGGATGGGACCCGTGAAATGATTATTGAAGACGGAGAAGTTTTGTAATGATCTCCCAACACATATATCTTTTGGCAGTTCCCCCTGCAGTTCATTATTATATAGCTGCAAAGTAGTCAACCGTTTAAAATTATTGAATTCGGAAGGCAAAGAACTAAAGAATTTATTGTCGGCAAGGTTCAGTTGAGTTAGATTGGCCAGGTTTCCAATTTCTGAAGGTATAGGTCCTAAAAGTCCATTTTGTTCGAGGTGAAGAAGAGATAAACTTGTCAAGTTTCCAATGGAACGAGGAATTGAGCCGGTGAGTTTGTTTGTTGATAGACTAAGTTTCAAAAGTGAAGCGAGCCTCCCGATTTCCGAAGGTATGGGTCCCGAAAGTCCATTTCTATAGAGGTAAAGAATAGATAAACTTGTCAAGTTTCCAATGGAACGAGGAATTGAGTCGGTGAGTTTGTTTGTTGATAGAATAAGTTCCAAAAGTGAAGCGAGCCTCCCGATTTCCGAAGGTATGGGTCCCGAAAGTCCATTTCTATAGAGGTAAAGAATAGATAAACTTGTCAAGTTTCCGATGGAACGAGGAATTGTGCCGGTGAGTTTGTTTTCTGATAGAACAAGTTTGATAAGAGAAGTGAGCCTCCCAATTTCTGAAGGTATGGGTCCCGAAAGTCCATTTCTATAGAGGTAAAGAATAGATAAACTTGTCAAGTTTCCGATGGAACGAGGAATTGTGCCGGTGAGTTTGTTTTCTGATAGAACAAGTTTGATAAGAGAAGTGAGCCTCCCAATTTCTGAAGGTATGGGTCCCGAAAGTCCATTTTCCCATAAGAAAAGATACTTCAAATTCCTCAAGTCACTAATCTCTCTCGGAATGGGACCGGAAAAGTTATTGCGTGAAATGCCTAAATCGGTTAAATTGCGTAATTTTCCAAGAGAAGGAGGAATGGGCCCAGAAAGTTGATTTGCACATAGTTGCAGAGAATGAAGACTCTCCAACATACCTATACTTGGAGGAATGTCCCCGGACAGATCATTGAAGCAAAGATCAAGATAGTTGAGTTTGGAAAGGTTACCGATACTCGAGGGAATGGAGCCATGGATCGAGTTGTTGGAAAGGTCAAAGCTGACCACACTGGTAAAGCTTGAGAAGTTGAGGCCGTCTAGAGTTCCTCCCAAACCGAGATCGGAAAGATTTAGATGGGTGAGGGCTCCGTGGTCGTCGCAAGTGACACCGGTAAAGTTGCAAGGATTGTTGCCGTGCCATGAAGAGAGGAGAGACTGGCTGTGGTTGTCGAGAGTAGATTTCCAATTCAGGAGGGCCTCTGCTTCATCCTTATTCTCAGTCGCATTGATAGCGAAAACAGAAATGGAGGAAGCAGAAGCGCCTGCACCATGAAATGAAGTGGTGCCAACCAAGAAGAGCGAGAAGAAGAAGAATAGGAAGACAGCGAAAGGAGACTGGGTGGACACCAGAAAGGAAGAAGCCATGATTTTTTGGGGGGGAATGGTTGGGTTCAGGTCTACATAATGGATAACTATACTTATATAGAGTGGAAGATCACTCCCGAAGCCTCCTCTATCGAGGACAATTCCTATTACAAACATGAAGTCCTTTTACCCTTTCAATCAGTTTAGCATGCGCTGTGGGGAATAGGGGTGATCGGTTCTAGGATGGGTGGTTCCCACCCTAGAATTGAGAACCGCCCGCTAGGGACCGGTTCCGTAAAATGTGAACTGTGAACCACCCGCTCGTTCCATGGATCCACCTGAGAACCGAACCACCGGTCCGGTCCGGTTCCCGGTTTGATCCCGATTACAGTCCTAGTGTCTACCGAATTTTCTGTAAAGAAGTTATGTTTTACCTTTATTTGTCATAAGCCTTTTTCAATGCTATGATCATTCTTTGGAGGATGTAACTTTTGATGTACTGTGCAACAGGTACACAAAGGCCTTGGAAGCCATAAAGAAACTTCACAAAGACCAGGCACAAGGGATAAAAACTTACAAGTTGAAGTTAGAAAATTTCCAGACGTTGAAAGATGCTGCTGCGAGGGAACCAGTCTCCGGCATCTTGAGCCTATTTGACATATAATTATAAACCATACGATGAAGATAGGCTGGGCCGACCATGAAACGAAGTCCAGGAGGAGCATCCAGAAATCTATTACCTTATCCTCAAAGTCACAAACCAATAGAAAAATTCCACAGAAAAAACAAGAGAAAAATCCACTGGAAATCTTTGTGAGGCGAGTACGAGAAGCACTAGCTCCGTGACACGAAGCCGGTTGGATGGTTTCATTTAAAAAATATACATTCATATTATATAAAAGGGCCGATTCGGGTTGGGCCGGTTGGATGGTTCCCACCCGAAATCAAGAACCGAACCGGTACCCCTCGGTTCTAGAAAATTGAAACTAGGAACCGAACCGTACCCGCCGGTTACCATCCAAAATCAGCCGGTTGGGTACGGTTCGGTCCGATTTGGTTGGATCATGGTTTTTTTGCTCACCCCTAATGAGGGATAACGAGTGAGTAACGCACAACCATAAAAGTCTCAGTCGTTGGTCATGCTTCACTTACTTTTCCAAGTCTTCTCTCGCTCGATCAGCAGCTCAATTATTCTTTTTGTACTTTTTTAAATCCAAATTTTTCCTCTAATATATCTGCCATGGCAACTGCATCCGCGTCTTCGAAACATATTAAAAAAAGTACCACATGAGCATTTTTCGTCACTCAAATTAGATGGAGTTAACAAAAGTACTTAGATTACACTAATTTAGCAAGTTTTAAGACTTACTTGCTCTATTTGAAAATTTTAAGACTCGAATATACTGTTGCAATAAGTTTTAGGACTTCTGATTTTTTACGATCTTTAAAACACTCATGGATGTAGGAACAAGAAATCCTCATAAACAACAAAATCAACATCAGCTTTATCTTTCTTTTGCCCCAGTTTTCTCTAAACTTTGTTCTTGTGTGCCCCTCTCTCTCTCTCTCTTCCAATCAATTTGTCTGAATCCTGTGGAGGGCCTAGACCATGAAGACCTTAACCTTTCTCACCTTCTTTACAATTCCTCCATTTTTTAAGCAATCATTTCCCTTTTTCCTTTCTTTTGTGAACATCTAAGTTCTTGACTTACTTTTTCAGTCCTCATGAGATTAGTTCCTCGGGAGTCATGGATTCTCACCGTGTTGCACATGATGGGCCAGAATAAGGTTATGTCCCACTCGAAACTTTAACAAGATTGATGACTATACCTATAGATGGGAACATCATCCTTCCTGGAGCCCCGGTCAAGGTCAATGTCCGCAAATGGTTGCAACATAAAATCTTTTCCTCTTTCAATCAGTTTGTTTGGGAAATTTAATTCAGACCATTCCAGACAAAAATTAAGAAAGAGTGGGACCTCCTCGACCACGGGCGAGGGTCTGCCAGCCCTCACCGGACTTGATAGAAAAAAAAGAGTAAAAGAAAAAAAGAAAAAGAGAAAATTAAAGAAGAAAATTATCGAGAAATTCAATTTTTAAATAAAAATATTTAAAATTGTCAAAACGTTATTGCCGGCCATGCCACGTAGGACGTTCAACGTCCACGTCAACATATCCAGGTAAACTTGGCCAGATTGACCCAATTGGCAAAGTGTCAAAAATTTTAGGACTTAATTAGCAAAATTGAAAGGTTTAGAACTGAATTGGCCAAAATATAATATGTTTATGACTTTTTGGACAATTTTCCCGAACAATTCTCTAGATTTCGTCGAGACTCCTTTGATCAAAGGACGTAGCAAGAAACCCAAGCTCATGAACTCATGATAGCACTCTCTCAATCTTTGGTTCATGCGATTGTTCTTGCGAATGCTCAACCATATGGAAAATTTTCAATTAGATGTTTCTTTCCTTCTGCAAACTCTTCTTTTATGTGAGGGTTCTTGTGAATGCTAAATTTTTTAATCTTTTTCCACACCACCCTCCATTTTTTTTCTTGTATAATCATCATGAGCACATTTGAAGTTGATTAGCACTCGTTCATAGTCTATTATTTTGTGCATTAATTCACTCTTGAATCGGTTTTGTCTATCCAAATTTGTGTCTTCGACAACCTCATCAAGCCAATTCTCTGCACTTTGCCAGGACGCACTGGATTGATGAAGCCAGCAAGCGACCACGAGATCCGACGGTTGCTTGCATCGAGGGCACAAGCAAGGGCCATGCGAAGTAGTGGGAGGCGGCGCATCCCTTTGAACCTGAACCACACCCCCTCTGGCGCTTGTCTCGCTTGATCAGCAGCTCAGTTCTTCTTTTTGTACATTTTACATTATAGATTTTCTTCTTTTCTAAATCCAAAATTTTCTCTGACGTAGCAACCACATCCACGTCTTCAAAGAATACAAAAAAATGCCACATGAGCATTTTTCTATTACTCAAATTGAATGGAGTTAACAAAAGGTACTCAGGTTACACTAATTTAACAAATTATAGGACTTGGTTAATCGATTTGAAAATTTTAAGACTCCTGATTTTGCACAATCTTTAATTCACTTCACTGGTGGGGGTCTTCCTCTTTTTTTGCTCAACAAGTCTTCACCCCTAGAACACTGATGGATGTAGGAACACATGAAATCCTCATAAACAACAAAATCAACATCAGCTTTATCTTTCTTTTGCCCCAGTTTTCTACAAAATTCGTTTTTGTATGATTCTCTCTCTCTTTTCCAATCAATTTGTCTTAATCGTGTGGGGGACTTTGACCATGAAGACCTTCACTTTTTCACCTTCTTTTCTTTACAATACCTCCATTTTTTAAGTTCTTGACTTACATTTTCAGTCCTCATGAGCTTAGTTCCTCGGGAGTGCTGGATTCTCACCGTGTTGCGCATGAATATGATGGCCCAGAATAAGGTTATGTCCCACTCCAAAATTTAACAAGATTGATGACAATAGATGGAACATCATCATTCCTGAAGCCCCAGTCAAGGTCAATGTCCGCAAATGGTTGCAACATAAAATCTTTTCCTCTTTCAATCAGTTTGATTGGGAGATGTAATTCAGACCATTCCAGACAAAAATTAAGAAGGCGCGGAACCTCCTTGACCACGGGCGAGGGTCGGCCAGCTCGCCGGACTTGATAGAAAAAAAAAGTAAAAGAAAGAAAGAAAAAGGGAAAATTAAAGAAAAAAATTATCGAGAAACTCAATTTTTTAATAAAAGAAATTTAAAATTATCCCTGTCAGCGCCGGTCATGCCACGTAGGACATTCGGCGTCCACATCAATGATTTTCAGGTAAACTTGACCGGATTGACTCAATTGGCAAAGTGTCAAATGGTTTAGGACTCAATTGGTAAATTTAAAAGGTTTAGGACTGAATTGCCCATAGTATTATAGGTTTATGACTTTTTTGGACAATTTTCCCCAACAATTCTCTAGATTTGGTCGAGACTCCTTTGATCAAAGGACGTGGCAAGAAACCCAAGCTCATGAACTCATGATAGGACTCTCTCAATCGTTGGTTCATGCCGGGCTTCTTGCGAATGCTCAACCATATGGAAATTTTTCAATCAAATGTCTCGTTCCTTCTGCAAAATCGTCTTTTATATGAGGTTTCTTGAGAATGCTAAAATTTTCATCTTTTTCCACACCACTCTCCATCTTTTTCTTGTATAAGCATCATGAGCACAATTGAAGTTGATTAGCACTTGTTCATATACGTTGTAGTGAAAGAATACGTTTTGAACCCTTTCGAGTGAGAGCTTAGGGGTATGATTCCTGGAGATAATTTCATAGTCTATTATCTCGTGCATTAATTTGTTGGAACCAAAAAACAAAGAAGGGTGACTCTCGGATATACGAAACGAGGCACAAAATGGATGGAGAAAGTATTCTTATTGGAATCAACTTCGGATGGGATACAATATGAAGCTCACTAGGAGTTCTATGGCTTCTCACTTATGGATACATGAACAACCCTCATGTATTTATAGCTTACACAATCCCTTGTGAACACAACATTCAATAAACCAAAAGAAGGTCAAAAAACTACAACACAAATGCAACCATGCCTAACACAAAGTCTAAAGATTACAACATGTGGCAACATGCCTAACAAACATGCCTAATAACATGCCTAACAAACATGCCTAACAAAAAAGACATAAAAATTATGTAGCTTGGAAGTCAATTTTATTAGCATTTCTTCAGCCTCCCTTAAAATTGATTTCCATAATCAGCAATACCAAGCATCTTCTTTAATTTTTCGAATGAATCCGCCTTCAATGGTTTTGTCAAGATATCTGCAATCTGGTCTTCGGACCTACAGAAATCAAGTTCAATCTCGCCATCTTTGACTCGCTCACGAATGTAGTGATACTTGATATCGATGTGCTTGCTCCTGCCATGAAATACAGGATTCTTGGCTAATGCAATAGCCGACTTATTGTCACACATCATTTTGGTAGGACCTGCTTGTTCATGCATCAATTCACTCATCATCCTTTGAAGCCATATTGCTTGACACGCTGCTGCAGCTAACGCCATATATTCTGCCTCAGCTGTCGAGAGTGCAACAACTTGTTGCTTTTTCGAGGACCAAGAAATTATTCCCGATCCGAGAAAGAAAGCATATCCAGAAGTACTCTTTCGAGTCTCAGTATCGCCAGCCCAATCACTGTCTGTGTAACCCACTAGACTAAAATTGTCAGTACAAGAATATAGAATTCCATGGTCACGAGTTCCACTGACATACCGTAAAATTCTTTTTGCTGCCTGCAAATGTGATTGGTATGGTTTTTCCATGAACCTGCTAATAATTCCCACTCCATATGTAATATCTGGTCTAGTAGAGGCCAAATATCTCAAACTACCAACGATACTTTTGAAATAAGTGGGATTTACCAGTTCACCGGTTCCTTCTTTCTTCAACTCCAACCGTTCTACTACGGGAGTCCGAATTGGTTTGAGCGATTCCATTTTGAATTGCTTCAAAATATCATTAGCATATTTCTGCTGTGAAATAAATATGCCATCATATGTCTGCTTCACTTTAAGGCCAAGAAAATAGGACATCAATCCCAAATCAGTCATCTCGAACTGGCTTGTCATAGCCTCCCTGAATTCAGCAAACATTTTTTCACAACTCCCTGGCTTTTGCTTGTAGCCTTTTACAACCAGTCTGGCTTTGTAACGGTCCACCTGACCATCGGGTTTGTACTTCGTCTTGTACACCCACTTGACACCAATGGGTTTCTTACCGGGTGGTAAAGAAGTTAGTTCCCATGTGTTATTCTTCTCGATGGAGTGAATTTCTTCATCCATTGCTTGAATCCATTTCTCATCTACAGCTGCTTCATCATAGGTTATAGGGTCACATTCAGCAAATAAACAAAAGTTTACCAGTGTTTCATCAGTGATTCCGTTACTCTCACTGTCACCGTATCTTGTGACCATATAATCCTTGAATTTTGCTGGCGTCTCCCTCAGTCGTTGTGAACGACGTAGTTGTAGTTCTGAAGCTGCTGTTGGTGAAGATGTACCACCAGTTGAAGATGATGAAGAAGATGGACCACTATTTGAAGATGATGAAGGTGTTTCTGTCTCACCCACCAGTGGTTCATCTTCGATGGTAATGCTTTTTTGGTCACCCTTCTGGTTCCAATCCCAGGCTTCATCTTCAAAAAACTGGACATCCCTGCTGATGATTACCTTGTCAGTGACTGGGTTATATAGCTTATAACCTTTAGTTGTATCACTGTAGCCAATGAAGATGCACTTCTCGCTTTTGTCATCCAGCTTCTTTCTCCGTTCATCAGGTATATGGGGATATGCCACGCACCCAAATACTCGTAGGAACGAAACATCTGGCTTGTTGCCGCTCCAAGCCTCTTCTGGAGTTCTTCCAAGAACACTCCTTGTTGGACACCTGTTTAGTACAAATACAGCACATGCAACAGCTTCTGCCCAAAATTTCTTGGGCAAATTTTTTGCTTTCAACTTACTTCTTGCCATTTCAAAGATTGTCCTGTTCTTTCTTTCTGCTATACCATTTTGTTGAGGGGTATAGCTGGCAGTCAACTGACGCTTTACTCCATGAATTTTATAATATTTGTCAAATTCATTTGAGGTAAATTCTCCCCCTCTATCCGATCTCAACATCTTTAGATTAAAGCCACTATGTTTTTCAACATAGACTTTAAATTCTTTGAACTTGCCAAAAGCTTCAGATTTTTCTCTCAAGAAATATACCCAAGTTTTTCTGGTAAAATCATCCACAAAAATTAGCATGTACCTTTTTTGTCCGAATGATTCAACCTCAACAGGACCACATATGTCTGTATGTACCAGCTCCAAAGGCTGCTTTGCTCTTTTGGCTTTCCCAATTGGAAATGATTCTCGATGTTGTTTTCCAACGAGACATCCTTTGCATGAGTGATCTGGACTGTCAATTAAAGGCATACCGGTCACCATCTTTTTCTGGACCAGTAATTTTAGTCCACGAAAATTTAAATGCCCAAATCGAAGATGCCACAGCCAGTTGTTGTCTTTCATCATTGCTTGAAAACTCAAGAGATTCTTTGTCTGCAGAGTCATGGGGAACATCCGGTTCTTCGTCATCTGTACAGTCGTGATCAATTTGTTGTTGACACCTCTGATGGTGCAAACTCCATTTTCAATGTGAACTTTGTGGCCTTTTTCGGAAAGTTGCCCAACACTTAGCAAATTCCAAAAAAGTCCTGGCACAAAGTAAACATCTGCAATAGCTACATTAGTACCATCTTTTGACTTGATATTAATGTTACCTTTGCCCATCACGGGAATTTTTGATTTATTCCCGAAGTTGACTTCACCACGACTCGTTTCATCCAAGTGCGAGAATAATTCTTTTCGGCCGGTCATGTGATTGCTGCACCCAGTATCTAGGTACCATGTGTTGGTATCTACGATACTTGAGTCATCCTTCGTACATGCTAGTACCATGTACTCTTCAGCATCGGTGGCATGTGCGTGCTCCACCTGCTCGTACGTCGCCTTTGCATGGCATTCGGATTTGTAATGTCCGAATTTGTTACATTTAAAACACTTGACTTTTGATTTGTCACGTGTTTTAAATTTTCCGGTGAAATTTGGATTTCCACCTCTACCTCGGCCTCCTCCGTGACTTCGACCACCTTGATAGCCTCCTCGATTTGATGGGGCGACCCGACTTTGCAATGCTTGCTCGGGAACTGAACCAATAGACTTTTGATTCATTCTTTGCTCATGTGAGCACAATGAACCCATCAACCGCTCCAATGTTAATGTTGACACATCTTGCCCTTCCTCGATCGCGGCGATGACGTAGTCAAATCTTTCGGTCAAAGACCTCAAGATTTTTTCTACGACACGTACATCATGGAGTTCTTCACCATTAACCCTCAATTGGTTAACGATGGTTTGAGCACGATCAAAATATGCTGAGATTGATTCAGAGTCGTTCATGCGTAAAGACTCAAAATTACCTCGAAGTGTTTGTAGCCGCACCCGCCGGACACGATCGTCGCCTTTGTACGATTTTTGTAGAATATCCCACGCTGCTTTTGCGGTCTCCGAACACGATACTTTTTCAAATATCGTTTCCTCCACGGCTTGAAAAATCGCATATAATGCTTTCTGATCTTTCTTCCGGGACTCCACCAGAGATTCTTTCTCCTCCTTTCTTAAAGCCTCGAATGCTACGGCATCGGCCACTTCGTTGTAGCCATTTTCAACCAGATTCCACAAATCTTGCGATTTGAAAAGAACCTTCATCTGGACGGACCAGTTGTTGAAATTCTTTCCGTTCAGCTTTGGAAGCTGCATTTGAACAGAACTAGTGGATGCCATTTCTAGCTCTGATACCAAATGTTGGAACCAAAAAACAAAGAAGGGTGACTCTCGGATATACGAAACGAGGCACAAAATGGATGGAGAAAGTATTCTTATTGGAATCAACTTCGGATGGGATACAATATGAAGCTCACTAGGAGTTCTATGGCTTCTCACTTATGGATACATGAACAACCCTCATGTATTTATAGCTTACACAATCCCTTGTGAACACAACATTCAATAAACCAAAAGAAGGTCAAAAAACTACAACACAAATGCAACCATGCCTAACACAAAGTCTAAAGATTACAACATGTGGCAACATGCCTAACAAACATGCCTAATAACATGCCTAACAAACATGCCTAACAAAAAAGACATAAAAATTATGTAGCTTGGAAGTCAATTTTATTAGCATTTCTTCATAATTCACTCTTGAATCGGTTTATCTATCCAAATTTGAGCCATTTGACAACCTCATAAAGCCAATTCTCTGCACTTTGCCAAGACGCACTGGATCGATGAAGCTAGCAAGCGACCACGCGATCCCACGGTTGCTAGCATCAAGGGCACAAGCAAGTGCCATGCGAAGTAGCGGGAGGCGGCGCATCCTTTTGAACCTGAACCACACCCCTCCGGCGCTTGTCTCGCTCGATCAGCAACTCAGTTCTTCTTTTTGTACATTTTACTTTTAATTTTTACTTTTCAGCTTTTCTTCTTCTTTTTTAAATCTAAAAATTTTCTTTGAAATATTTGATATAGCAACGACATCCACGTCTTTGAAAAAATATATAAAAAAAAAATACCACATGAGCATTTTTCCATTACTCAAATTGAATGGACTTAACAAAAGTACTCAGGTTACACTAATTTAACAAATCATAGGACTTAATTACTCTATTTAAAAATTTTAAGACTCGATTGCACTTTTACGATAAATTTTAGGACTCCTGATTTTTCACAATCTTTAATTCACTTCACTGGTGTAGTTCTTCCTCATTTTCTGCTCACCAAGTCTTCACCCCTAGAACACTCATGGATGTAGGAACACATGAAATCCTCATAAACAACAAAATCAATATCAGCTTTATCTTTCTTTTGCCCCAGTTCTCTCCTAAATTCGTTTTTGTGTGCTTCTCCCTCTTTCTCTTTCATAATCAATTTGTCTTAATCATGTGGAGGGCCTTGACCATGAAGACCTTCACTTTTTCACCTTCTTTACAATTCCTCCATTTTTTCAAGCAATGGTTTCCCTTTTTTCTTCTTTTGTTAACAGGTAAGTTCTTGACGTACTTTTTCAGTCCTAATGAGCTTTGTTCCTCGGGAGTCATGGGTTCTCACCTTGAGTGTGGCAAAGGGAAATGAAGCAAAAAGATGCTCGGAAAAGGGGAAAGAAGGGAAAAGAAGCGAAAAGAAGCGAAAAGAAGCTATCCTCCATTTTCTTCTTATTATCAGTCTGCGTGGCAAAGGGAAAAGAAGCAAAAAGTTGCTCGGAAATGATACTCCAAAGGACAGAAAAGATGGGGAATGGCTGTCTTCTTCATCATGTGCGGTGAAGCGGCCGGGATGACCTATATTTGAGTTAAAAATTAACTTATTTGATACAAATCATCCCCCCTCCTCTTTTCTTAGCCAGTCTGCATAGAAATCTTAAGGTATTTCAAGTTCAATACTTCAAAAAATTAAATCAATCCCTCTACACCAATATAACAGCAAAATTGCAACAAAAATTTTAAACCGTTGCAAAGAATGCAATCAAGTCGTAATTATTTTGATTGGGCCAACCAAGTCATCAACCTTAGCAAAAAGTAAAATCAAGTCTTTTTACATGGTGAAAGCCGAAACTTGCTCAAATAGCACTCGAAGCCTATGCAGCAACCTTAAATTGCACTTCTTAATATAGGTTTAGCACTTTATTGCACTTTGCTATGAAGATTTATGACTTGATTACACCAACCGAGAGTTTTAAGGCTCAATTATACTTTTACAATTTCATAAGACCTTATTTCAGTAATTGGATGGTTTGACACTTGATTACAGTTCATACATAAGATGAAGACTTTTGGTGCAATTTCCTCGAAAACATAACCATGGCATTTTTCATAAAGCAAACATTGCAGGCCAAAGCATGGCGTTGTATTGTAGGGAAGGGTAATCCGCTATAACAAGCTATCAATTATGAACAATTGATGTGCATGAGAACAAACACATCGTTGGATCAAATTTAAAGTTTTTCCTTGCCACTGGGAAAGAATTTCTTCTTCAGTTCAAGTTCATTCCAAAATACTTCAATCGTTAAACGCAAGAAGTAGGCCAATTAGGCAGCTTTTTGCTCAATTTCGCGCGGACTGAAATTCTCATCGGTAAGTGTCAAGGGAACAGCCCCTTGTCCTTTGATTTCCATATAATGCACACAACGAGCACAAATGCCTGCTTTAACTTCTATTCGAATGGATTGAATATCTTTCATACAAAATTGTAGGAAGATGCGACAATTTTTTTGAGGAAATCCTCAACAACAAAAATACACATTATTCCTTCTTTTCTATCAAACCGATCATAACCACTACCTACATTCCAAGAAATTGCGCACCACAAATAGGAACTAATAAAGTAACCTGCAATGCAGCCATCACGATCTCTTTTGCAAAAAAAAAAAAAATTGTTGAGACGGAACTAAAAATTTCAAAATCTTCACGAAAGAACTTGAAGTTCCAATTAATATGAATCATAGTGAACCTAAATAAAGGATAAAGGCTCAGTGAAAATTACTTACTTTTTGATATACCACTATAAGTTCTATTCATAAATGTTCGGATTGCCAACTCATACTAGATCCAATTGCATTT
Organism: Lenwebbia sp. NSW1173648; assembly: GCA_029784005.1. Taxonomy (NCBI): domain Eukaryota; kingdom Viridiplantae; phylum Streptophyta; class Magnoliopsida; order Myrtales; family Myrtaceae; genus Lenwebbia; species Lenwebbia sp. NSW1173648. The sequence continues at coordinate 6,504,517 of JARCGZ010000002.1, forward strand.
TATTGGAATTGAGAAGATAGTCCAAATGAATTTGACTATTCTTTTTTTGCTACCGAAGTAACCCTCATCAACTAGTGCCATTCGAATGTAACCTTGTAGGAGTAATTCATCTAATTGGTTAGGTCTACATTACAAACTCATCGAAAAATCGAATTCACTTATGTGGCATGTGAGCAACCTTATTAAGATTAGGATGACCAAAGTTGGGTCCTTAATTTGTAAAAGACAAATTTTAGCGTGCAAGTGTTGGGGCTAACAATGCAACCTAGAGGGGGGTGGATAAGTTGTTTGAGAACCTTGGAAAACATTTGCGGAATAACAAGTTCAACTTCAAACATCAGGTCAAACATCTGTAGAGACATTGTAGATATCAGGCCAGTAGATGTTTGAAATGTCGTGAGCTGATTGTGTGCGTAAGTGTATAAAGATTACGAGAAACCAAAGCACACAACAATATATAGTGGTTTGGCTTTATCCCCAAGCTTACATCCACTCTCAAGACTAATAGCCACAAGGCTGGAATCCACTAATAATCTTCAAGACAAGTTACAAATAGCAAGTACCGCCTTTCCAATAGATCACACTATCAGGACTCACGTCCTGCTCTCACTATTGTATTCTTGATCTTTCGCAAACTTACAGCACAAAAAGATCACCAAAGAAGATCTTTCGACAGAACAAAGAAACAACAAGAGAAAAGTGGCTCACAGCAAGTATATACATTTTACATTGTGCTCATGATTTCTTGGATGCTTTCCCATAATTGTCTCTAAAAAAAAAAACCAACACTTCTAAATGGCCATATGAGGATCATGTAGTTTAAATGAAACCCACTTGAATAGACATCTACTTTTTGCTCTTTTCTTCATCTAATTTTGCCGATGGACACACTTTCATCTTCATCTTTGCCTAATTCGAAAAGCTCCAAATTTTCACTAGGGATAAGTGCACTTGAAGTCCTAAAACTTGTCACGAAAGTGCAATTGAGTCCTAAAACTTGCAAAAAATACAATCAAATCTTAAAACTTGTCAAATTGATGCAATCGACTCCTTTCGTTAACTTCGTCTAATTTGGCAAACAGAAGCTACTGACCCCAATTTTTTTTATTATTTTCTTTGTCATTTGTAGAGCTGATGTGGCTAAAACGATGTCGTTTTGGTCCAAATCATAATTTTAGTTCGAATTTTATTTAAATTATATTAAAAATAAGCAAAAAAAAATACAAAAAAAATACAAAAAAAAAAAAAGAGAGAGGAGGAAGATGCAGGCACATCCCTCCCCGCCGCCCCGCCATCACCGGGAAGGGCCGGCGACTCTTGCCAACTACAATGTCCTCAATTTTTGAGTCATCGTTTGCTTTTTCTTTCTTTTTTCTTGACCAATAAGTTCTTGACTTACTTTTTCGGTCTTCATGGGCCTAGCTCCTCGTGAGTCATGGGTTGTCATCGTGTAACACGTGATGGGCCCAAATAAAGTCCGGTCCCACTCGAAAGATTTACATACGTATACTTTTATGACGAAGGCAGTTAGAATTCTACAATTCATTGGAAAAAGCCGTAACTCCTAATCATACGCGGACTTAAGCAAGTCCTCAAATTATTTCGTCTAAGGTAATGCTTATATACGATACCGCAACTTGTAAATTTAGGATTGCTTTAGGAATATAAGTCGAGGATATCTATGGTGGCCGTCCGGCTCGGAGGTGGGCAGTTGGTCGCTAGCGACGTCAGGGCCAAGAGACGGCGGAGGCGTGGCTATGGCATGGCAGAGGAGTGAGATCGAGAAGGGAGGGAGGAGAAAGAGAGAAGTTGATCTGGATAGGGGTTTCAATAGTTCAATTCGATTCGGATTTTCAGAAAACCCAAACCGAACAGAATCGCAACCCAAAATTCAGTTTGGTCTTTCGATTTTCAAAGCGAAAAGAGACGGAAGATTATGTGGCTCCGGACGATTTTGAGAGGAGTGACAAAGAAGAGAGATTTTAAGTTACTCGTTCAATTTTTGTTGAGAATTTTGATTACGGTTCGATTAACCGAACCAAACCGAAATAATCCGAATCGAAAAAAAAAAACTGTTATTTTTATGTTATTCGAATCGAAAATGCACAAATTTCGATTCGATTGGGTTCGATTTTTCGATTACACCCCTAAAATCCCTAAATAAGGGCATATAGAATGGATGGTTGGGGTATTTCCTCCCCGTGCGGTGGATTGCCACGTGCTGTGAACTCAACTGCCGATGGATGATTACAGCCCCCAGATAAAGTACCCACGCTTCTGTCTGTTACATGATCAATGTCTCTTGGGCCTTCAAAATGGTGAAAAATCACATCCAGATTTGTTGAATGAGTCCGAAAAGACCGACCATAGGACAGCAGCAACAGTGGCAACTGAAAAGCCCGCTAAGTAGGATTGGGCATATGAATCCGTTTTTTACGACATTACAAAGTCAAAGATCAGGAAGACTAAAATAATTAGAGCATAGCTACATAAGACTCAAAGCCATGTCAGATGCACAACAATTTCTTACCCAAAAAAAAAAAAAACATCCTCACCTTATTTGATGGTGAAAATTCCAATTTCAATCTCATAAAGAAGAAATTATGCAAAATACATTTGGCGGTATGATATCCAAGTTCTTCGTGAGTCAACTTTGGAGCTCAATAGCTCTCAATAGAGACATTATGGACAAATGGTTGTGCTGCCAAACATGTTTCTGGAAACTCAATTTGCAGCAATCACGCAAATTCAGTCGACTACATAATCAATTTCATGCTCAAGTGAAGACTATGCCCCTACCGAAATTGGAAAAAGAGATTCGAACGGAGTTTGCACTTTCCGTGCCAACATTGTCTAAAAACAAATATAATGCATTGATATTCACATGCCCAGCAAACCATATTTTGCACAAGAAGCATCCACATTTATAAGTGCGCATGCGCACAAAAGCAATATAGGGCAAGTCCAGAACCATCTCTGTCTAATATTAAAGTCGTAGACCTCATCTTCGAGTTCTAACGAGGCTAAGGACTGGTGTTTCAGAAAACCATTTGATATTATAGGAAAAGCATGTTATAAAACTTCTATTCAGCAACAAATAAGGACTCTTAAGTGGAGAAGAAATCCTTGCCCACGGTATGAACTTTGAGGCTATAAATGGCACGCATGGTAAAGCCCAAAATCAATGTAATTATTTCCACAGCAGAAATCAAGAATTCTGCTTAGTGAATTGAACGAACCTAAGATCTAACCAAAGACGTAACAATGGCATCTTATGGCCCCATAGTGCTCTGGTGTAATAAGGGCGAGCTGCTGGAGGCTTGGTCACTGAGGTATTGGTTGCCTCAGAACCATGACAGCATGATTCTGATTTATTGATAATTAAATGAGTTCCATTACGATGATAAACTAGTATAAATAAGTCAACAGGAACACCCATCTCAAGCGAGGGAAACTGGTTATGCTGAAGGCATCAAAATGTGCTTCATTTGACCATGCTTCCTTGTTAAAGAATCCTTGTGGTGACTTGATCCTTTTTTCTACTACCGAAGATGTGGGAGTAAAGATATTCTGGAATTTCAAATCAGCTGAGGTTTGATCTTTTTCGAGTAAATACTAAATGCCATGCCTGGGATTTGCCATTCTGATTTGGCGGTGCATAATTGCTAGACAGCCGATTGTCTTAAATCTCTCCTACACTTAATTCGATTTACTGTGACATGTCAGGATGAGAAAGATGTTTAAATTTGGGAGTTGACTGCTGAGCTACAGCGTGAGCAAAAGAGATCCGCCGCGTATCTGGAGCAGCTCGAAATGGTTTTGCGGGATATGGAGGAGCATTCGGGCCACCTATCGAAGAACATCGAAGAAATAGTTAAAAGTGTGAGAGAAATCGACTCAAGGAGAGCTCCTATCAGTAGTAGTAGCCAGTAAGTCACGTCCGACACCGCATGGACCGCTGACTTGCTCCCGCAGGACAGCATCCCGAGCCTAATCTCGATCACGCTGATCATGGACAGCATCAGGAAGATGCAGCCCATGACCGACCCGAAGGCGGAGCCGACCATGCCGAACCTCAGGACCTTGATGTTGATGTGGGCCCTGAGGGCCTCGTTCACGTCCTTGCTGTTGAGGAGGTTGATGGCGAGCTTGAGGCCCTGGGCGACGAGGGAGGAGAAGAGGAAGAAGCAGAAGGAGTCGACCTCGAAGACCAGGAGCTTCTTGACGACGTCGAGGCCGGCGTCGCAGGCGCCGGGGGTCTCGAGGCTGTGCTGGTCCGGGGTGGTGAGGGAGAGGCCCACGAAGACGGCGATGGTGAAGAGGGAGTTCACGTTGACGAGGCCATCGAGGGCGGTCACCTGGACGCTCGTGGTGGCGGCGGAGGAGGAGGAGGAGGAGAGGGTTCTCGCGGCGGTCTCCGGGTAGTAGTCCTTCGGATGTGTCTCGGATCTGCAAGAGAAGGGGAGAGAAAGTTAACATGTGGAGAGAGAGAGAGAGAGGAGTGTGATGTGATGTCTAATGGTGATTGCTTGTAGGGTTTGTACCGAAGCTTCTTGGGAGAGAGAGAGAGAGAAAGGGGGACGCTCATGCTTTTGAGTTTGGGTAAATTTACTTTAGCTTTTGTTCTTGAGAAAAGAAAGAAGGATGCTCCGACACGGAAAACAGGTGTGGACTTGGAGTACGCTCCCCATTCCCGAAGAGTCATCGTCTGTTATGAAGTCATGACCATCGTATTCGTAGGTTACTGTCGTCATTAGCAATGGCCCACTGGACGTCCCGGGCCCATTTGGAGACAGGATCTAACCTGGGTGGGCTAAGCTGGCCCAGGTACTTGGGCCTAATGGGTCGGCATATGCATGGCCCATTCTTTTTTAACAGTGTCATGTTCGGCCACGTTAGTATAAAGAAATTAACTTCTACCAAATTCAACCCACTTATTTTCGCGATCATGGTCTTCTCCTTACTTCTCCAAAGGATGGCGATCTCTGTAAAGGAGGATATTTCCAAGCCTGGAATTCGCAATTGACCCATATCAGCGGCAACACCTAATCCATTTCCCATATCGCTCACCAATTCCAATGAACTTTCTTTGGCGAGGGTCGAATGTTAGGAAGATGATCAACATCGTGGGCTTCTCCGATGGTGAGAAGAAGGCCATCTGCACGACATGTGCTGTGAAATCACCTTTGCAATATGGTGGTGGGACGGGCCACTTGAAAAAGGCACCGACACAAAAATCTCGCTCAAATGGTCAAGCCCAAGGGGAGCTCTGCCGCCTCTTCTGCAACGAGCCATTGAGATTTTTATCAGTTTGTTCAGTATGGTGTTTTAAGTTATTAGGTTGTATTGATATATGTTTGCTTCTTATGTATTTGTATTTGGACAGCTGCAATTCGTGTGGTGTTATTCGATTTTATGATGAGATGTATTCATTCAAGTCTGAGTCTTATGTAATATGTTATGTAACTCATTTTTGTCCAATTATCCCTACTTGGAACTCACTATAAAAATTAATCACGAAGTAGGAATACTTCATTCTATCGACATTTCCTTAAGATTTTTCATTCTTTATTTTTATTTTTAATCAGTCTAAAAAATACATATCAAAAAAGAAATAAAAAACCAGTCCTAGGCATAATGTGCTTGAGCCTAACACGGGGGCTAGCACAGCCCGTTGGTGTCATGGGCGTGCCGGCCTGTGCACGGGATTTCCCATGCCGTGCTTGGCCCGACACATAAAATTGACGGCCTAGGCACGGTAGGGACCATTGTTAGTCGTCCTATATAATATTCTAACAAAAATAATTTCTTTGTCGAGATGGTAACTTATAACTTATAAGCTGATGCAACAAGATTCATCGGTCCTTAGGAAAAAAAATCGCGGTTCACTAAATTCGATTCCGAAACTATGATGATGCCTGTTTGATGTTTGATTGCGTCCTTGACTCCTCGCTAATTATCTATCCCAAGTTCCAAAAAACTGGTCGGAAAACGCGACTTTTGAAATCACCGCATTTCATTTATCCAAATGATTACTTGAAATGTGTAATTGAGTAACATGTCAAAGATGTTTCGATTTGTCTTGTTTATAATTGAGGGGATTCCAATCATCTGCAGAACAAATTATACTATAAGGCTCCGTTTGTTTCGAGGAAAATGTAGCATTTTTGGAACATGTTTTTCAATAAGTCGTTTCCAAGAAAATGACGATATTTTTCGGTGTTTGGTTGCAAATTAAAAACGAACTGGAAAATATTTTCTGCCTTTTGGTAAGGAAAATCAATTTTCATCGTACATGCCTTTTAATATTTTTTATTTATTTTTCAATTTTTTATATCTTTTTCTCTTATATTTTCTTTTATTTGTTTTTTTTTCTTCCAGATATTTCGTAATTTGAAGGTTTACGATACTTGACCATGAATAATTGTCCGGAACTTGTGGAGGTTCCAGGGCTTGATGGAGCGAGATCGTTAAAATTTATTAACATTTCATAGTGATGTTCTATTTTCCTTGCCATGTGATTCGACTAGCCATAGTTTTTTTTTTTCCTCTTCATTTGGCCGGATAAAGTGATCGCCTTGAGCGAGGCCAACGGATCTGGCGAGCTCGAGGCTCACCTAGCCGCCTCGACGGCGAGCTCGCCTGGCCAGATCCAGCGATGCCTGGTGTCGCATGGCCACAAAATGGCGACTAGCCAAAGAATAAGGAAAAATAAAAAAAATAAAAAAATAAAATTTTTGAACGTTTAAAAAATAAATAAAAAATGAAAACAAAAGAAAAAGATAATTAAAAAGAAAGGAAATGTGAAAGAGAAGAGAAAGGAAAGACGAGAAAAATGTTTTCCTCTTCTCAAAAAGAGGCAAACATTTTCCCTACTTTTGAACGAGTTTTTTCCATGAGTGAAAAATGTTTTCTTAGACTAGCTTATTTTCCGCGAACCAAACACCGGAAAATTTGGAAAATATTTTTCTGGAAGTTGTTTTTCGCGAAACAAATGGAGCCTAAATTAAATAAAAACAAAATATACTATAAATTAAATAAACAACGTCAACTGTGCTCTTCTTATTGTGAATTGAACATAATGATCTTAAAATCGTTAAGTCCCAAAGTAATTGCAAATACACAGATTTGTGGTAGGACATGTGAAAGAGGCATTTTAAACAAGTTCTTCAACTATGATTTGGCCAAAAAACCAAGTTCTTTAAATTAATTAACATTGTAAAGAAACGTACAGAAGGGGAAGAAAAAGAGAAGTATTTGGCCAAAGAACCAAGTTCTTTAAATTAGTTGAGCGAGGGTCGATGAACGAGCAAAGGTTGATGAACTTTGCCGGAGGTTTAGGCGGCAGTTGCTAGCAACAAACGAGTGCCGAAGGAGTTTTGGCTCAGTGATGGCAAGCTTGAAGACGATGAACAATAACTCATGGACCGGAAAGAAAAAAAAAATCAAAAGAAAAATAGTGTCTTTTTGTTCACGTGAAATTACTGGCTGCAAGCATGCAATACATGGGACGGGTGGCAATGATTGAACTGCCATGTCAAATAAATCCGGCGAGATTTGGCAAAGAGGACTTGATTATATTTTCCCTCAAAAGTTTAGCATTACATTGGTTCAATTGAAAAAATTGAGACTAAATTTAAATCCCCATAATAACTTTTGGACTGATTGTGCAGTCCTCCCATAGTGTTGCAATTTCAAGTCAACATGGCGTGTGAAATCCACGTAATTTTCAACATCAAACATCAGGTTTATTAAATTGGTGTCCATGCCATATTTCATTCAAATTATTAATGATAGAATGAAAACTTATATTTCGTTTAAATTAACTAATGAAAAAATGAAAACAAACATATCAAAGTATGTTAGGGATCTAATTGGACTAATTGAAAGTTCCAGGACGACATTGCACGTTTGTAAAAAGTGATTTGATTGAACCAACATCACATTGATAAAAGTGCACAAACTACTAGTATCACTATCTCCTTTAGCAATAGAAACTACTCGTTCTTTATCTCGGTTGAAATAAAGCAAGAGATGCTGACCCAATGCATTTTGCTAATTCACTTCTTGATCGCTCTGCAAAAAGTTGGAAATAGCTGTGAAATGAGATCTCCTCAGAAGCCTTCCCGTAATTATTTCTGGTTCCATGACTCTATACCATAAAACATTGCGCTATTCCTGTAACGTTCGCAGTGAAGCTGGCTCTGCAGTGAAAATCATAAATCACATGGTAGGGAATTAATGAGAACTAAGAAGACATTTGAAAGGTAATCTCGTAATTATTAAGAGCCAAACACAACAACACATCACAAAGTAGCTTCAACACTTACCATCTCCTATCAATGCTCCAAATTTCCTGACATTGAGATTGCGAAGTTGCTCTAAGCTTACTGCAGAGAGTGGCATATTTAGTGGTACTTGAGCGCGAAGTTCACGCGAGACTTGTCGCATTGTCGGTCGAAGGTGCGGATCAGCTTGCAAGCACGCCAATGCTAGCTTGGCAATCGAGACCACGTCTTGTGCATTTGGAAGACGAAGACTAGAAGATAGGAGACGTTGATCCATCACATCCTTCAATAGCATTGGCGACTTAGTTTGGACAGATGAACATTCCCCGGAGACAAGATCTCCTGGATGCTTTCCCATGATTGTCTCTAATGCTATGACTCCAAAGCTATACACATCGCATTTTTCGGTAGGAATTGGAGAATACGCCAGCTCTGCAAGTGGGTAATGCACAAGATTTATGTAACCTTGATGATAAGATGTATTCAAATGACAATATTGATTCCCACGACGTGACGATCACAATTACAAATTTCTACTTAATCTACGAGCATCATTTAGGTTACACGTACTTAATATCCTTGGAAAGAATCGCAGAAAGCTTTCTGATCAACGCTCAATTTCAAAGTTCTCAATGATTTAAAGAATTTCCATAAGAAGATTAAATAACTAAAGAGCTGCACCAAACTAGTAAAAAGTTCAATTGAGGAAGGGATATCTGACATTGAATGCCATGGAAATTGAAAATAATTACGAAGTACCTGGAGCAATATACCCAATGGTGCCAGCAATTGCAGTCCAATTTGATGAATCGGGCCTCAACAGTCTTGCAGTGCCAAAATCGGAAACACGAGCCTCATAATCGCGATCCAATAGAATGTTGTTACTGGTCAAGTCTCGATGAATTAATGGAGGTGAACATTCATGATGCATATAGGACAATGCATCCGCAACTCCTCGGACCACATTTACCCTGTAGTCCCATTGAAATTCAGCTGCTCTTTCATCATCGTTCAGAGTTGTTCTCAAGCTTCCTCTTTCTATATACTCATACACCAAAAAACAGTTTTTGGCGTGAGAGCAAAACCCAAAAAACTTCACGATGTTGCGATGGCGTATATTTGTTAAGGCTCGAATTTCCCTTTCAAATGCTATCAAATCTGTGACTTCACTGTCTTCCTGAGACGACGAGGTTCGCTTGACAGCAACCGTTTGACCTTCTGATATCTCAGCTTTATAAACAACTCCATATGCTCCTTCACCCACATAGTACTTGGCGTCAAATCCTTCAGTGGCCTCGACGATTCGGTCATAAAAAACTTTTCCATCATAACTCAAAATAGCCATGAAATCCAAATCATTTGCCTGTTCATTGTTCTCCCTCCTGATATTCCTTCTTCGATGATGATTGGCGCGTACAAGAGCTATCAAGGTGCAAGAGAGAAGGAGAAACCCCAAGAAAGAGAGAATGAGGATAACCCTGATCCTAGCGCCAAACCATCGATTGCGTTTCTTGCTCTCAGTGGAATTGCATTTCGGTAAACCAACAACATTTCCACAGAGGCCTTTGTTATGCTGAATTGCCTCAAATGGAGCCTCATTGAAAGCTTTGACATTTGGCAGAGGACCTTCTAGGTTATTGTAGGATATATCGATGGAAGTCAAGGCTGGCATATCACCAAAAGTATGTGCAATAGAACCGGAAAGGCTGTTGTGGGAGATATTTAGAAATTGCAGCATTCTCAACTGTCCGAGTACTCCCGGTATGTTTCCCGTCAACAAATTATGACTCAAGTCAAGAACCACAAGGAACTGTGCGTTGCCTATCTCAGGAGGAATGCTTCTCCAAAATTTGTTTCTGCTCAAATTCAAGCTCAACAAGCTCATGCATGAGCCAAGTTGCGCTGGAATCAATCCACTCAAATCGTTTGATGCCAAGTTCAGATCTGTCAACTGAGATAAAAGTCCAATCTCAGTCGGGACATTTCCGGTGATCCCATTGCTGCTTAGATCAAGCTTCAACAGCATCGACAGGCTCCCCATTTCCCTTGGAATCTCTCCACTTAAACTATTTGAAGAAAGGTTCAATTCTTGTAACCGAGCCATCCTTCCAAATATTGCGGGTATCTCACCAGAAATGTTGTTGTTTGATATCTGGAAGCTCGTCAAATTATGAGAATGCTCCCATTTCCAAGAAATTTCCCCATTCAAATGATTGTGGCTCAAGTCCATAAAATATAGATGCGGATATATTCCGAAAGCTTGTGTTATGTTTCCGGTAAGTTGGTTTCCTTCTAGCCTCAATCTGATTAATGTGCTACAGTTTGCTAAGCTTCTCGGGATGGGACCAGTGAAATGATTATTTTTGGCGGAGAAATACTGCAATGATCTTCCAAGGCATACATCTTCTGGCAATTCTCCCTCTAGTTCATTATCATAGAGATTCAAACCTTGCAAACGGGTTAAGTTATTTAATTCAGAAGGCAAGGAACCAATGAATTTGTTGTCACCGAGTTGTAATGCAGCTAGATTGGCCAGGCTTCCAACTGATGTAGGGACTGGACCCCCCAAATCATTTTCAAACAAAAATAACCCTTCCAGAGATATCAACCTCCCTATTTCTTGAGGAATCGAGCCCGAGATTCTATTGCCATTGAGGCCAAGATATGATAAACTTGTCAAGTTTCCGATGGAACGAGGAATTGATCCGGTGAAATTGTTGTTTGATAGGTCAAGTATAAGAAGAGAAGTGAGCCTTCCGATTTCTGAAGGTATGGGTCCCGAAAGTCCATCTAGCCATAAGAAAAGAAATTCCAAATTCTTCAAGTCACCTATCTCTCTTGGAATGGGACCGGAAAAGTTATTGCGTGCTATGTCTAACACGGTTAAATTGCTTAATTTTCCAAGAGAAGGAGGAATGGGCCCAGAAAGTTGATTTTTACATAGGCGCAAAGAAAGAAGAGTCTCCAGCGTGCCTATACTTGGAGGAATGTCCCCGGACAGTTCATTTAAGCAAAGATTAAGAGAGTTGAGTTTGGAAAGGTTACCGATACCCGAGGGAATGGAGCCATAGATCGAGTTGTTGAAAAGTACAAAGCTGACCAGATTGGTTAAGGGCGAGAAGTCGAGGCCGCCTAGAGTTCCTCTCAAACCGAGATCAGAAAGATTTAGGTGGGTGATGGCTCGGGAGTCGTCGCAAGCGACACCGGTAAAGCGGCAAGGATTATCGCCGTGCCATGAGGAGAGGAGTGATTGGCTGTGCTTGTCAAGAGTGGATTTCCAATTCAGGAGAGCCACTGTTGTATCCTCATTCCCGGTCGCGTTGACAGCGAAGAAAGGAGTGGAGGAAGCATAAACGCCTGCCCCACGAAATGAAGTGGTGTGGACCAAGAAGAGCGAGAAGAAGAAGAAGACACGTAAAGGAGACAGGATGGAAAGCAATAATGAAGAAACCATGATTTTGGGAGGTGGAGATGGTGCAGGTCTACATAACGTTAACAGGATTTAGATGACATATTTATAGACGGAACTTCATTTCTGAAGCTCCTCAGTACAGGCCAATGCCTTTTTTACAGCTCTGGACAGCTTTTTCCCGCATTGGGGCCCCTCGTGAATAATTCATTTTATTTTATTTATGGCGTGATAATATTTTTCCTTTTCTCTCCCAGGGCCCCGCTCGGAACGGTTCTCATCAACTCGCCCGAGTTTGAATCCCTGACAATAGCGGTGGCTCGAACCGGCATTTCCGACTGAATCACTGTCTCACAATTAGACCCAGCGGGGAACCCGGTACTCCGTCGAGGACGATGACGGGGAAAGTGTACGGGTGGCACTGACCCCACATAACTTGATAGGATTCGTTTAATTTAATGGGGAATTTGGAGACTTTGGGGATTAGGGTTTTAATATGGGAAATTAGGAAATTGAGTTCAGACCATTTCAGACCTGATTTTGCCTTGTGGTGCAGAAAAGCCATGATTAATAAAAAGTGGTACTTTGATATCAGTTTCTTCTCTATTGTTTCCATAAGAGATTGACAACTCCGTTGATTATTATCGCGGACAGAACAAACGAATAGATACCGTTTCATTAGCACTCACATAATCCAAAACTTACTCGGCACCAATGCAATCACTTAATCAACGCCTTGAATTTAAATTTAGGTACTATTGTAATGTCTATATGAGGATCATGTAGTTTAATTAAAATCACTCGAACAGATATTTACTCCATCTAAATTTTGCGATTGACGCACATTCACCTGTTCGAAAGTAGTGCTAGTCATCTAGTGTAAATAACCAATATCCTTTTCAAAAAATTGCCTCTTGTTTTTTTAAAAAGCCTAACTAAACAATCTCTTAGCTTATATGCTTAAAAGATGCCATTTAACGTTCTCGAAACTTTCTAATATCTAGTATAATAATCTATTTTCCATCCGTAGGTGTTTATACAAAAAATATGCTTTAATCAATTTATGTGGCTCGACAATATTATAGCACAAAGAAATTAAAACAAACGCACGCATCCGTCCATGCTTATCCTATAATAATCTTCCGGAGATATGTAATGAAGAGGTCACTGATAAGATTGAAAACGAGTCAAGTGAGTTGCGAGATATTTTGGTTAACTCGTAAGTATATACTTATCGAGTTCGAGTATTGAAAAAAATACTTAGTTGGGCAGAGGTCGAGCTTAGTGCCTATTTAACAACATAACAATTAAATAACCAATATCATTTCACGAATTCACATTTGTTAGTATTAGGTATAGATAAATAGTATTGTTTCTAAATCTAATAGTATTTTCAGTATTGGATGAGAATAGAGGTTTTCTAAAGAATAAGATGCTAGAGATAAAATGCTCAATTTTTAAAATTGGACTACAAAATGATGTAGTCGACTTTTATTGGATATTTGAATATATATATTTCACGTATCTAGGCGTTACTTTATAAATTAATTTCGCACTCGCTTATAGCATGAAGTTACTTCATTCTTCTATTTATAAAACACTCATAATCGGCACATGAACTTAAAAATGCAGATAATTGAAAAGCAATATTCGCATAGTCATCACTGTTTTGAAAAGCAATTTTCACATGTCCAAACAACACTCGCGATTTCTGGGAGCACCAACTTTAGTAATTAAGGTAATAGCGTCGTAGTTTTCGAGTTAAATTTTGTGGGGATATAGGTTGTAAACCCTTTAACTTTTATTTGTGAAATAGAAATCCATTTTTATAAAAATGTTTGTCAATAGATTTACGTCAGCTGAAAGACCTGACCAAGATGAGAAAGCTCACGAATCGACCTAAATAACTTGTAAATAGAACTTTGAACTGTTGACTAAACTCTTGTTCCAGTATCGGAGGAGGCCTAGGTTCCCTGGAAGTAACCTACTTATATTCTTGTTGCCGCTTTGTTTTCTCTGCAAGATAGGGCAGCGTAAAAGTTACTCTACGAAAAAGAGATCCAAGCTCTCTTCACAGACCAATCACTCACTCAAATCTTTATCACATGCACGCCATAGAGCCATTTTGCCGGAATTGACAATGGAAAAATTATGCACAATCAAAAGTTGGTCGATTTCTACGAAATATAACCTGAAATAGAAAATTGCCACCACCTCCGAAAAAAATATTGAGGTCTCGGAACCTTGATCCCACGTACTATATATTAGAGGTGTCAAAATGAGTTGAAAACCCATATTTTAACCCATATTCATGAGATGGGTCAAATATGAGTTAGTCAAGTTTTAATAAATGGGTTGTTGTTAATGAGTTTGAGTTGTAAACTTAATTATATGTGGGTTGTAAATGGGTTTAAAGACAAACCCATATTTTAACCAATTTACAACCCATCTAGTTTATAAAGATTATTAATTGAGTCAATCCATTCATGCACCTCTTCAACAATTTTATATTTTATAATTTTATAATTTCTATTTTATAATTGTAATTTTTCTTCTTTCTTTCTTTTACATAACAAATTAAAAGTCCGGTCGCCGGCCCGCTGCCACCCAGCTGGTTGCCTGCCGCCCCCACCGCCGCCCGCCCCCCGTCGCCACTGCCCAGTCGCTGTTTGCCGCTGCCGCCACCGCCGCCGCCGAGACAATCATCATATTCTACCGACCTTCTTGATTATAGTTATGCATGAGGGCAACTCTTCAGGGGCGTCTACCTTTCCATCAGAGCTAAAGCTACAGTTAAAGGGCCTCCTCCCCCATGCACGATGTCCACCCAAGACTGTTGATGCAGGAAACAGAGCCGATCGCTGCAGATTCGATCAGCTGTGCGAGCTTTTCTACAAATCAAGTCGTGCTTGACTTAATAATATTGTATTCCGATGAGGCGTTCTCGATCCGTAAAAATCTTTCCCTTGGTCCCTCCCACTCCGCCTCCGTGCAATAGATATAGAGGTTGCACAACTTCTGGGCTGATGGCGAGCGGCGGGGCAGGCGGGGACAACGGCAGGCGACCGGGCGGCAACGGCCGGCGAGCGGGGGGTAGCGGGTGACCGGCGCCACCTGCCGCCGTTCGCCGCTGTCCGCCGCACCCGGTCGCTGCCTCCGGATTCCGGATTTCGGAGGAAAAAAGGAAAAGAAAATAAAAAAATAGAAAATAAAAAAATAATTATTAAAAGATTTATAAAAAATTTCCACTAGATTTGTATTGAAAGTATTTAAGCAACATTATTTTTTTGTACAAATTATAAGAAACAAGTAGTCCATGACTTGGTTAAATATAGAAGTGTTTAAGTAATACGGATTGGGTCGGGCATAGATTGGTTATGGGTTAAGTCGGGTATGGGTCGTTAGATTGTGGTCAATTATATTTCACTTTCATCCGAAGTTGCTTCCTATTTCTGATGCAGTCACTTCATTCTTCTCTTCATAAAGCACTCATAATTGGCACATTTATAAATATTTAAAATTACTTGGAATAGAAATCCATTTATAAATATCAATGGGCTTGCGTCAACTGAAAGACTTGACCAAGATAAGAAAACTAACGAATCGAGCTAAATAACTTGCAAACAAACTTTGAGCTGTTCACTGAACTCTTGTTCCAGTATTGGAGGAGGCCTAGGTTCCCTCGAAGTAACCTACTCATTTTCTTATTGCTGCTTTGTTTTCTCTCCGAGTAGGAAAGTGAAAAAGTTACTCTGCAAAAAAGAGATCCAAGCTCTCTTTACAGACCAATCACTCGAATCTTTATCACATGCACGTCAGAACCATTTGGCCAGAATTGACAATGAAAAAATTATGCATAATCAAAATTTGGTCAGTCTCTACAGAATATTATCTTGAGATAGAAAATTGCCACCACCTCCGGAAAAATATAGACGTCTCGGAACCTTGATCCATGTATATTTCCCTTTCAACACCCCACTTATCTACAAAAAATCTGAGTGTCGATTTTGAGCCATTATAAACACCCACGGTCAGGATCACCATTTTCCACAAATATGGTTGACATGTCAATTTGAATGAAGACTTGGAAAAGTAAGTCAAGCAGGACCAACGATTGAGACTTTTAGGGTTCTGCGATATTCACTCGTTATCCCCCACAAGCTGGACCACTGATTGAAAAGGGAAAAACACTTCATCTTTGCAAATATCATCGTCAATGAGGACTCTGTACATCTGTAATAGGGGTTGTCCTCGATAGAGGAGGGGCTTCGGGAGTCATCGTCCTCATCCATGTTTGTTGTGTTAGAATTTATTTTATATGGGTTTTACTAATTGTTATTGTAATTATTAATTGGTCCAATAAATAAAAGATATACAGTTTCCTATTTAGTCTAATATGGAGCTGGATAGTATGAGCCGAGTTAAACCTTATCTGTAATCAGGGGAAAGGTTACAAACTCTATAAATAGAGCTCAAGTCATTCCTCTAAACCCTAATGTCCACATAACCTCACATAAAGAGTCGTCAGAAAGCGATACGTGATGGGCCGTCTCATTGAAACCAGTGCTTAAAAGGGTTCTAGAGGAGAAGATCTTGGAGCATCGGTTCATCGCTATTTCGTATCAAGAACGATTGATCTGAAACTGAATCAATCGTAGCTTACATGTGGTATTAGAGCCTATGCGTTCTAGATCTCGAATCGCGTTCTGGCTATTTTCGAAATTTTATTTTCTATAAAAGGAGAAAATAATTATATATTTGGAAAGTACTCGACGAGTTGAGAATAACCATGGGTGGATCACCGCAGGAGGAGGCCAGACGCACCGCCACACGCGGCCACGCGTCATTGGGCGTCGGGCGTGTGGCCGCCACGCGCCAGCACGATCCCACACGCATGGCTCCGTTCCAGTCGAAGTTTTGTAAACATAAAAAAACTTTATGATGGACAGACTTGGGTAAATTTTTTTTAGCTCAACCCCAAATTTGTGCCCGTCCAATGATTACCTCTACTTCTATAATGTATTGGAAAAAGTCATAACTCATAATCATAATTGTCTTATTGTAATGTTTATTACAATACGGTAACGTTATAAAAATTTACGAATATCCACTATCTATCATTTCGCTCATGAAGCACCGCATGCAGAAGTGGGACAACGATACTACGAGGAAGAGTGACATGAAACCGTAACGAAAATAAGATAAAAAGATGGTTAAAAGTTTTCTTTCTTTTATCAAGTGCGTGGAAGAAAGTTACTAACAAGCTTGAGAGAGAGAGAGAGAGAGAGGCACACATCCAGTGGGTGGATATTGAAGATGGGTAACAACCATCTTTCTAAGATGCAAGGTTGACAAGTAGAATTACTATTAAGCGCGCTCATGTGAGAGCACTATCAAGATGGGTGACCTTATGAAAATGTGTTTACTTGTACAATAAAGGACAAAACTATGAAGCTCAGTACGGGACTATTCAAAGCGAATAATACCTCAAGTGAATACATTCAAGGTGTGCAGGGTTGATGGAATAGATGGTCGGAGTCCTTTCTCCTGGTGAGGTGGATTGCTACGTGGTGCGAATTCAACAAATCGTAACTGGTGATAGTATCCAGATACAATACCAACGTCTGATGATTGTATGGTGGCTCTATAATGTGCGTCTATATGCTACATGCCTCAAATGTAATTTTTTGCTTATATAAATGGACGAGTCTATGGTTCCCAGCCATGCCTCCCGAGCCTTCATCGTTGGATCGATCAGTAAAAAATCAGAACCATCTAGGTTGACATATGCTGAATGGTTGGGACTTATCGCATTTCAATCCACCGGTGAAAGATTACGCGAGCACGGTACCTCCAAGGGACCATTGATTCACCCCATATAAACTATGGTTTTCACAATTATATTTTGAAACTTGTAACTGCACCTAATGTCAATGGCAATAGAGATGACTTGTGTGACCAACAACTTACATAGCTGGAGAGGGAAAACAAATCTTAAAACAATGAAACATTTACAAGTAAGACAGCCAGCTGGTGGCTATATAACTTTTTAAGTCGGCCATCTAATTTGCATGGACTAATCGAATCACACGCCGTAAAAGAAGAAGAGCAGAAATATTACTAGTACGTCCAAGAAAATCCCCATCTACCACCACTTTAAAGGATTCCAATAGATTGAGACAACTAGTTGAATCTCAAGCGTTAATGTATTGAGTGATAAATTCCAAAATTGATCTCTTTCATATGAATTGACCCGGACAATGACTTTCTTCTTTATCGGTCTGTGTGGCCATAAAAAATGGAAGCATAAAAATAGAAACTCGATCGAAGAAGAAAATCCAAGAGACGGAAAAGATGGGGCGTGTCTGTCTTCTTCATCATGTGCGGTGAAGGGGCGACACCTTATCTCCAAACGCATGCACAGACAGATGCACACCGTCCATCGATTTGTGATTTTCTTCTTGCCCAATTCTTATCCCTAAACAAAAAAGATTTGGGGAAGTTTGATTGACGAGGGGAGCTTTCATCACATTTTCATTTACACTTCCACTAAGAACGAAAAAAGCCACTGGGAACTTTGTTTGGAAGAATCATGGACATTTTTTTAAGTGAGAATAAGGTAAGCTTGTTTGCAGTTATTATGCACCAACATGAAAACACTGTATATTGGGCACGTGCTATGGCCACCGTTGGATCACAGTTGGTCAATGGCAATAGAGGGACGATTTTGTAGTGTGGTACTTTTGGTTGCGCGATATTTTCTCTTATGTGGAACAAGTTGTAAATGTGTCACATAAATAAAAGTTTGAGATTTTTGGTGTCTCAAAAAAGTTTGTGGTAAATGTATCACAGTGGGCATAGTTTAATACAAAAACGGTGCCTTTCATACGCACCTCTTCGCCTCCCAAACACACCCCATCATGGGCGAACCGCCGAAATATAACAGGACTAATCAAAGCCAAGAATACCTCATGTGAATACATTCAAGGTGTGTAAGGTTGATGAAATAGATGGTTGAAGTCCTTTCTCCTGGCGTGGTGGATTGCTACGTGGTGAGAATTCAACAAATTATAAATGGTGACAGTATCCATATACAATACCAACGTTCCATGCTTGTATGGTGGCTCTATAATGTCAGACTATATGCTACATGGTCAGCGTAAGTTTTTTCTTATATAAATGAATGAGTCTATGGTTCCGAGCCTTCGTGGTTCGATCGATTAGTAATAAATCACAACCGTCTAGGCTGACATATACTGAACAGCTGGGACTTATCGCTTTTTAATCCACCGGTGAACAGACAACATGAGCGCGGTACCTCCTAGGGACCATTGATTCACCCCAAATAAACTATGGTTTTCACAATTATATTTTGAAACTTGTAACTATACCTAATGTCAATAGCAATAGAGATGACTTGTGTAACCAACAACTCACATAGCTGGAAACGAAAAACAAATCTTAAAACAATGAACTTTTACAAGTAAGACAGCCAGCTGGTAGCTATATAACTTTTTAAGTTGGCCATCTACTTTGCATGGACTAATCGCATCACATGCCATAAAAGAAGAAAAGGAGAAATATTACTAGTGTTGGGAGCGCGCAGTAAAAGCCCGATACCTTCATCCGAAGAGATCGCCAATAGGGAGCTCAAGTCCAAGCTCGTCAACATATCTAGTTAGACCCACCTTCACTCAAAAGCTTAAGCCAATGAGTTATAAGCCAACTTGAATATATTAATTGCTTAATACCACATCAATTCTCCGATGTGGGACTTCTCTAACACAACTCATACGTGCATCCTAACAATCTCCCCCTCACGTGTGAGTTCAGTGTTAGGTTTGCTCCCCATTAATTCAGATATCCTTCTGCACTAATATATCTAAATTGCAATGCACTCACAACTATGCACGGAACACAATTCACACGTGCATCCTAACAATCTCCTCATCACGTGTGAGTTCAGTGTTAGGTTTGCTCTCCCTTAATTCAAATATCCTTATGCACTAATATATCTCAACTTGAATCTCCAAGTTATTGCAATGCACCCGCAACTATGCACAGCAAACAACCAACATCAACTGCTAACATGGGATTGCATCACCAAGGTCTAAACTCGAATCTCCAAGTTATTGCAATGCACCCGCAACTATGCACAGCAAACAACCAACATCAATTGCTAAGATGGGATTGCATCACCCATGGTCTCTACCTCGCGTCACCAGATCAATTGTCCATGGTCTCTTCTCCCTAGGCCCGCGTTACCAGACCAACTGTCCATGGTCTCTTCTCGCCAGACCAACCGTGATAACAATTTCCACCCGAACCGAAGGCCCGCGTTACCAGACCAACTGTCCATGGTCTCTTCTCGCCAGACCAACCGTGATAACAATTTCCACCCGAACCGAAACAAGCATCGATCATGAGATTTCTTTCTTGAGATATTCACCAAACACCGGAACAGATTGGAGGCCCACCAATCAACCATCGGCTCTGATACCAATTTGTTGGGAGCGCGCAGCAGAAGTCCGATACCTTTCGTCCAGGGAGATATTTAAAAGGGAGCTCAAGTCCGAGCCCGTCAACATATCCAGTTGGACCCACCTTCACTAAAAAAGCTTAAGCCAATGAGTTATGGGCCAACTTGGATATATTAACTGCTCAACACCACATCAATTCTTTGATGCGGGACTTCTCTAACACAACTCATACGTGCATCCTAACAACTAGTACGTCCAACAAAATCCCCATCTACCACCACATAAAGGATTCCAATAGATTGAGACATCTAGTTGAATCTCAAGCGTTAATGTATTGAGTGATAAATTCCAAAATTAATCTCTTTGATATGAATTGATCCGGACAATGACTTTCTTCTTTATCGGTCTGTGTGGCCATTAAAAAGGAAGCAAAAAAAATAGAAACTCGATCGAAGAAGAAAATCCAAGAGACGGAAAAGATGGGGCGTGTCTATCTTCTTCATCATGTGCGGTGAAGGGGCGACACCTTATCTCCAAACGCATGCATAGACAGATGCACACCTTATCTTCTTGCCCAATTCTTATCCTTAAACAAAAAAGATTTGGGGAAGTTGATTGACGAGGGGAGCTTTCATCACATTTTCATTTTCACTTTCACTAAGAATGAAAAAGGCCACTAGGAACTTTGTTTGGAAGGAACATGGAAATTTTTTTAAACGAAAATAAGGTAAGCTTGTTTTCAGTTATTATGCACAAACATGAAAACACCAAGGTGTTTTCCTCTTTTCCCGTCTAAAATGAAACGACAGTATATTGGGCACCTGCATTCACCACCGTTGGATCACAGCTGGTGAGTGGTACTCTTGGTTGCGCCATGTTTTCTTCTTATGTTGCACACGTTGTAAATATGTCACATGGAATTTTGGGATTTTTGACGTCACAAAAAAAAAAAAAAAGTTTGGAGTAAATGTGTACGGTGGACTTGGTGGCTTTTTCCAAAAAAAGAAAAGAAAAAAAACAAGCGACACAATTTTACGGTGTGATACTATTGGATACATGACATTTTTCTCTTTGTTATCGGTGACCGTCGCCCACTTTGTGTAAATATTCGATAAGTGAAAAATGGAACATATTTGTGGTGTGGTACTATGAATTACGTTATGGTGCTATAAAGAGAAAGAAGCCTACGACTTGTTGCTGTGGAATAGAACTGTCCACAGTAAATATTAGTAGATCATCGTAAATCAACTGACAGCAGTTGACACGAAATTTAAGTGTGTAGAAGTATGACTATGCAAATCTACTAAATACATAATTTAATTACGTGTTGGTGATGGTCAAATATGGGAAAAGGCAGAGAGTTTAAATTGTAAAACGAGTATTCCTATATTTGACCGAGCGATGCTAGGGCCCTTCACGTTTTTGATACAGATGGGTTGTTTTCTGTCTATATGCTATGCAAGTGTAATATCCAGAATTTTGACACCGTGTGACACGTCGACGATTAATCTAGGTCTTACGTGGTTGTGATGTTAAGTGGACGAATACGTGATTGAATGAGATAGAAATTGATTTTCATCTTAGGCTTCGTTTGTTTGGTGGAAAACGACTGATTTAGAAAACATTTTCTTAAAAATGACCGCTTGAAATAATTAGTCAACAAAAAAAGTTACTAATACCGACAATAATTTATGACTAAACATTTTTCATAGATGATAAAAAAAAAATTGTTCATCATTTCTATAAGCGATACAAGTTATTATTTTTTAGGAAAATATTTTCCGAATCAGTCATTTTCCTCGAAATAAACGGAACCTAAGTAGGACCTAAATAAACTCGTTTTGGAATTGCGTAAGGAAAGAAAGTGCAAATTGTTTTTTAAACCCAAGTCAAGTGGCCTGCCAATAAATATTGCATGAAAAATTAGTGGAGAAAAGTGACGAAGTGGCAATCCATCAAGTCTTCCTCTTCCCCCTTACACGGCCGTTAGAGAAAACAAGGAAGGAAAATTGAAACCAATTTGAAGCAAACCGGAGGGGGGAGTCGCCTCGATTTGTCGGAACATGATGTATCTTTGTGTCGTAACTCGGTGGTAGATGTCTAAAAAAGAGGGAGACTTCTTGATTTTGTTGGATTTAATCGATTTTGTTGCTGTCCCAGATTTTCAAATCTCGGGATTAGACGTTTGTCAGTGAAATTTCTTAACTTTAAGTCATTGAGACGGGAGAGAGATATGCGCAGAATCCCACATCTCCAACAACTAGGAGTCATGAAAAATGTAGAGGCACCACAGTCACGAAATTGGTAAAGACACATCCACAGTCAGGCTAATCGTCTCATTACCCAAGAGGGCTTAAGTAAACGTCAATTTAGAATGGTTCAAAGATGCTAATTTGACGTTTCAAGAAGCGAGAATGGACTTTGTTTAATGGCTCCATACGTTTGAATGAACAACTTATGTTTACTAAATCTGGAAATCAGGTAGATCCAATTGTCGTATGGAATATGAACCGGTTAAAGTCCCGGAATGGAGCAACTGTAACTAGGAGGTACGCACTCTCTCTCTTTGACAGACCTGTCTTTGTGGTGGAATGAGTGAAATGAGCGAGTCTCTGCAGGCTGTACCAAGTTGATTTATCTTTCAGATTTACTTGCTTTGTTTGATTTTCATCTTTATCTTGAAGCAATGTACCTCTTTTCAAGTGAAACGAAAATATTTCTTCCGACCAGAAAAAGAGAGAGAGAAGAAGTCCCGAAATGCTATTGCACATTAGTCAAAAGTGATTTAATTGAACTAATTGAAAGTTCAAGTATGACACTGCACTTAGAAAAATAAAATTTACGGACAACTAGTATAATTATCTCTTCCAGAAGCAAAAACTACATGTTCTTTACATCTCGATTAAAAGAAGGCAATAGATGTCGATCCTAATGCATTTTGCAAATTCACTCCTTGATTGCTCTGCAGAAATTCCAAAGTAGTTGTAAAATGAGATCTCCCCAGAAGCCTTCCCGTAATTATTTCAATTATTTATGGTGCCACGACTCCAAACAATAAACATCGCACTATCCTTGTAACGCTCAAAGAGAAGCTGGCTCTGCTGTGAAAATCATAAATCACATGATTGGGATGAGTGAGAACTAAGGAGATATTAAAGGCGATGGCCATCATTAATAATGAACCAAACAAAATAACACTTGAAAAGTAAATGCAAAACTTACCCTCTACTGTGAATGCTCCTAATTTCCTGACACTGAATCACGAAGTTGCTCTAAGCTGATTGCAGAGACTGCCATTTCCAAGGGTACTTGAACGTGAAGCTCGCGTGAGACTTGTCCCATGCTTGGTCGAAGCCGTGGATCAGCTTGCAAGCACGCGAACGCTAGCTTGGCAATCAAGACCAAGTCTTGTGCATCTCGAAGACGAAGTCTGGAAGGCGAGAGACGTTGATCCAGCACATCCTTCAACATCATGGGCGACTTAGTTTGGGAAGACGATGAGCATTCCCGAGAGACATGATCTCCTGGATGCTTTCCCATGATTGTCTCCAATGCCAGGACTCCAAAGCTATATACATCGCATTTTTCAGTCGGAATGTTGGAATAAGCTAGCTCTGCAATTGAAGAATTCAATGTTTGTTGATAATCTCGTCAGCTATAATTAAAGATTCGGACATTTGATTTCACATAACTATGGAATTTCCAATGATAACACGAGTTGGTGGGACAGTAAACTAATATGCTTTTGCAAAGAACATCACCTGGAGCAATGTATCCGATGGTGCCGGCAAGAGCAGTCCAGTTGGTCGAATCTGGCCTCAATAATCTTGCGGTGCCAAAGTCCGAAACGCGAGCCTCATAATCAGCGTCCAACAAGATGTTGTTGCTGGTCAAATCTCGATGGATCACTGGAGGAAAACAGTCGTGATGCATATACGACAATGC
The DNA here is from genome assembly GCA_029784005.1 of Lenwebbia sp. NSW1173648. NCBI lineage: Eukaryota > Viridiplantae > Streptophyta > Magnoliopsida > Myrtales > Myrtaceae > Lenwebbia > Lenwebbia sp. NSW1173648. The sequence continues at coordinate 6,528,639 of JARCGZ010000002.1, forward strand.
ATCCGCAACTTCTCGAACCATGTTTATCCTTTTGTCCCAGCCAAACTCTGATGCTCTTTCATCATCATTCAAAATTGATCTCAAGCTCCCTCTTTCGACGTACTCGTACACCAGAAAACAATGCCGTGCATGAGAGCAGAACCCGTAAAGCTTCACGATGTTGCAGTGGCGAATATTCTGTAAGGCCTCAATTTCCCTTTCAAAGGGAATGATGTCGACGGTCTCATCTTCCTGGGACGACGGAACTTTCTTGACTGCAAAGGTTTGACCTGTTGGTAGATCAGCTCTGTAAACAACGCCATAGGCCCCTTCTCCCAAATAGTACTTGGAGTCAAATCCTTCCGTGGCCTCCAGGATCTGCTCGTAGAAAATTTTACCATCAAAACTCAGAATGTGCAAGCAATCTAAATCATTCGTCTCTGTCTGTGCATTCCTCTCTCTCTTGTTTCTTCGACAGCGATCAATGATTATGAGGACGATCAAGAAGGAAGAGAGAAGGAGGAATCCGAAGAATGAGAGAACGAGGATAATCAAAATTCTAGCTCTGTTGCTCATGGTAGAAGTATTGCATTTCTGTAATCCAACCTTGTTCCCACACAGCCCCTTGTTATGCTGCACTGCCTCAAATGGAGCCTCCTTAAAAGCTGTGACATCTGGGAGAGGACCTTCCAAGTCATTGTAGGACACATCAACAGAAGTTAATGCCAATAAGTCAACAAAGCTATGTGGGATGGAACCAGAGAGGCCATTGTGGGAGACGTTAAAAGTTTCTAGGACTCTCAGTTTTCCTAGATCTGGTGGTATTCTTCCAGTCAACAGATTCTGACTCAAATCAAGAACGTTTAGGAATCGTGCATTGCCTATCTCGGGCGGGATGCTTCTCTCGATTTTATTTTGGCTCAAGTTCAAGCTCAGCAAGTTGGTGCATAGCCCGAGCTGCGCTGGAATGGCTCCGCTCAAATTGTTTGATGCTAGGTTGAGATATGCCAGTCGAGATAAAAATCTAATTTCATTAGGAATGTCACCTGTGATCCCATTGTTGTTGAGGATAAGATGTAGCAGTAATTGCAAGCTTCCCAATTCCCTCGGAATTTCTCCGCTTAAACAATTTGAAGAAAGGTCAAGTACCTGTAACTGAGCCATCCTTCCAAATATTGGCGGTATCTCACTGGAAATTTTGTTGTTTGATATCTTTAAAGTCGTCAAATTACGACAACGCTCCCATTTCGATGAAAGTACGCCATTCAAATGATTGTGGCTCAAGTCAACATAATTTAGATGGGGATATATTCCAAAAGCTCCTGTTATGTTTCCAGTAAGCTGGTTTCCTTTTAGCCTCAATCTGATTAACGCCCTACAGTTCTTTAAGCTTGTTGGGATGGGACCCGTGAACCGATTATTGAATGCGTGAAAATGTTGCAATGATCTCCCTACGCATATATCTTCTGGCAGTTCCCCCTGTAATTCATTATGAGATAGATACAAAAATCTCAAACCTGTTAACTTACTGAACTCAGAAGGTAAGGAACCAGAGAATTTGTTCCAACTAAGGTTTATGCCTCGAAGAGAGACCAATTTCCCGATCTCTTGTGGAATTGAGCCTGAAAGAAGATTCAAGTAAAGGTTGAAATGAACTAGATTAGTCAAGTTCGAGAGAGACGATGGGATTGAGCCAGAAAGTTCATTTCCCAACAAGTCAAGAAATTCCAAATTCGTCAGGTCACTTATCTCTCTTGGAATGGAACCTGAAAGTTGATTTCTCCCTAGAAAAAGATGAATCAGGTTGCTCAAGTTCCCTATACTTGGAGGAATGTGTCCACTCAAGTTGTTTTCATATAGGGACAGAGATTGAAGACTCTCTAGCATACCTAAACTTGGGGGAATGTCCCCAGACAGTTCATTGACGCAAAGATCAAGAGAGTTGAGCTTGGAAAGGTTACCAATACTCGAAGGGATAGAGCCATAGATCGAGTTGTTGACAAGTTCAAAGCTGACCAGATTGGTTAAGGGCGAGAAGTCGAGGCTGTCTAGAGTTCCCCTCAAACCGAGATCATAAAGATTTAGGTGGGCGACGGCTCGGGAGTCGTCGCAAGCGACACCGGTAAAGAGGCAAGGATTATGGCCATGCCATGAAGAGAGGAGTGATTGGCTGTGGTTGTCAAGAGTAGATTTCCAATTCAGGAGAGCCACTGCTGCATCCTTATTCCCGGTCGCGTTGGCAGCAGAAACGCCTGCCCCATGAAATGAAGCAGTGTAGACCAAGAAGAGCGAGAAGAAGAAGAAGACGACACGTAAAGGAGACAGGATGGAGAACAATAAGGAAGAAGCCATGATTGGGTGGATGGTTTTTGGGAGGGAGATGGTGCAGGTCTACGTAGCGTTAACAAGATTTAGATGACATATTTATAGATGGAACTTCATTCCTGAAGCTCCTCAGTACATGCCAACGCAACTTGATAGGATCCGTTTAGTTTAATTGGGAAATTTGGAGATTTTGGGGATTAAGGTTTAATATGGGAAATTAGGAAATTGAGTTCCAGACCTGATTTTGCCTTGTGGTGCAGAAAAGCCATGATTAATAAAAAGTGGTACTTTGATATCAGTTTCTTCTCTATCGTTCCCACAAAATATTGACAACTCCGTTGGTTATCTTCACGGACAGAACAAATGAATAGATAATGTTTCGTTAGCACTCGCATAATCCAAAACTTACTCGGAACCAATGCAATCTCTCTCCCCAAGTAATTTGTTTTATTTTTTTTGTTGCCAAATTGCTAGTTTGAAATTATTTCAGAAAAGATCACATTTCGAAAGTAGTGCCACTCATCTAGTGCGGGTCTTTCTCTGTATTTGGTCAACCAACCAGTCTTCACCTCCTACAAGGCTACAGCACTCTTGAATGTGGGAACACATGAAATCCTGAGAAGCAACAAAATCAACATCAGCTTTAACGTTATAAAAATTTACGAATATCCACTGACTATCTATCATTTTGCTCATAAAGTACCGCATGCAGGAGTGGGACAAGGATACTACGAGGAAGAGTGATATGAAACCGTAACGAAATAAGATAAAAAATATGGTTAAAAGTTTTCTTTCTTTTATCAAGTGCGTGGCAGAAAGTTACTAACAAGCTTTTGAGTGAGAGAGAGAGAGAGAGAGAGAGAGAGAGAGAGAGAGAGAGAGAGAGAGAGAGAGAGAGAGAGAGAGAGAGAGAGAGAGAGAGAGGCACACATCCAATGGGTGGATATTGAAGATGGATAACAACTATCGTTCGAAGATGCAAGCCTGACAAGTAAAATTACTGTTCAGCGTGCTCATGTGAGAGTACTATCTGTTGGAAAATATCGATCGAAATGGGATAAAATGGAATCAGATTTTGAGGCGTGATAACACTCTCTTTAACGATTTATTTACCCCACAACGTTGCTAATGGTTTCCTGCAAATATCCTCTAAGATACAACAAAATCTCGATGAAAATAGTAGATAGCAATTCTGATATTTCTCCAGGATCTCTCAAGGGAAACAATTGGAAACAATGGTAGTGTATATTTTGAGAAAACAAAAATAGAAGTTAAGTTCTGAAAATGAACATAATCACTCAGTATTTAATAGATGAAGGAAGATAACTTTTCATGTCTCAAAAACTGTCATTCGAACACAACTCTTCGTATCTCAAGAACAGTTAATTTCGAACACACCTCTTCGTTGTCAGAAAAAATAGTTTACTCGGACACAACTCTTCATTGTCTGAAAACTGTCTCGTTTGAAAAATTGCAACTCTTCATTGTCCAAAATTAATATAAAATTCGAAAAAAAAATTTAATAAAAATAACTGCAATTCCTACTTGAACAGTCGCACTAAAAAAAAAGATTGTTAATTAGTATCAATAATTATCCGCGACCGCGCAAGCGAGCCAAGTGCGCCTAATAATCGCGCACTCACACGCATGTATAGTGTGGTCTAGTCCACTTGCCCATTTCTTTATTTTGAATGACCATACTAGCCTTCTAACTAATAAAAAGACTTGCACTCTTTTTTCCGTCCTATGTAGGATTGGAAAAGAGTACTTTTTGTTTGTTTAGCAAACAAACTTCAACACTATCAAGATGGGTGACCTTATGAGTGAAGTCCTTTCTCCTGGCGTGGTGGATTGCTACATGGTGCGAATTCAACAAATTATAAATGGTGACAGTATCCAGATACAATACCAACGTTCAATGCTTGTATGGTGGCTCTATAATGTCAGACTATATGCTACATGGTCAGCGTAATTTTTTTCTTATATAAATGAATGAGTCTATGGTTCCGAGCCTTCGTGGTTCGATCGATTAGTAATAAATCACAACCGTCTAGGCTGACATATACTGAACAGCGGGGACTTATCGCTTTTTAATCCACCGGTGAACAGACAACATGAGCGCGGTACCTCCTAGGGACCATTGATTCACCCCAAATAAACTATGGTTTTCACAATTATATTTTGAAACTTGTAACTATACCTAATGTCAATAGCAATAGAGATGACTTGTGTAACCAACAACTCACATGGCTGGAGAGGAAAAACAAATCTTAAAACAATGAACTTTTTTGAAACTTGCGGGCGAGTATCTCTCTCCCCTATCTCGACCCTCTCTCTTTCTCCTATCACGAGATTTCTCGACGACGCCTTCGGTCTCTGTCTCCCAAATCGACGACGCCCTAGCAGGTCCGACAAACGCTCTAGTGGGTGTTTTTTTTTGCTCATTGACTGTGGGTGTTTATATGGCTCAAAATCGACACTCAGATTTTTTTGTAGATGAGTGGGGTGTCGAAAGGGGAATGTACAGTATGTGGAATCAAGGTTCTGAGACCTAAATATTTTCCCAGTGGTGGTGGCAATTTTCTATTTTAAGATAATATTTCGTAGAAATTGACCGGATTTTGATTGTGCATAATTTTTCCATTGTCAATTCTGGCGAAAATGGTTCTATGACGTGCATGTGATAGAGATTCGAGTGATGGTCTGTGAAGAGAGCTTGGATCTCGTTTTTACAGAGTAACTTTTACGCTTCCCTATCTTGAAGAGAAAACAAAGCAGCAACAAGAATATGATTAGGTTACTTCAAGGGAACCCAGGCCTCCTCCAATATTGGAACAAGAGTTTAATGAACACCTCAAAGTTTTGTTTACAAAGTTATTTAGATCGATACATGAGTTTTCTCATCTTGGTTAGGTCTTTCAATTGACGCAAGTCTAGTGATATTTATAAATGGATTTTTGTTCCAAGTAATTCGAAATATTTACGAAGGTGCCAATTATGAGTGTTTTATGAAGAGAAGAATGAAGTGACTGCATGTGAAAGAGGACGCAACTTAGGATGAATGTGATATACAATTGCGCTAAACTGCTATTTAGTTACATATTTGTTAACGTAGATAACTTTATAGCCCGGAGGAACATAAAGTCCTGTACGAAAAACAAATTCATTGCAGAAAGTTTTATGGATGAAATTTGATACTTTCCTTTTATTCCCATTTATATTGATATACGTAATTCACATGATAATGAAATTATTATCTTCCCTAGAACGTATCTCTTTTTCTTAAATATTTAGTCATCTATCGATTTTTTTTCGTAAAACATGTCTTTTTGTTATGAATTGATTGATTTGTATTTGATTTTGATTTTCTCTGGAGACTACCCTTAATTTGTGAAAATTCATTTGAAAAACGAAAACAGCATAAGGAATGTGCCCAGCAACGCCTTCAAAATTGTGACTATAAATTCGATGAATTTTCTCATTTTGCACATGCATTGATGTCTCTCGCATTTTTCACTATTTAAGGCAATTCTCAATTATAGACTTACCAAATATGTTTTGACCTAAAAAGAGGCGGCATCGCGAAATGTAATTTTGATTATTTTCTTCGGAAAGTCCCTAAGATAAGGATTGTTACTTAACCTACAAATACAAGTTCATTGCCCTTACTGGGTAGATAGTGAAGCCTGTGTTGAATCTAAAACGCACCATCACGTTCATATTGAAGTTTCATGTAAATGTTGAAAGAGTCAAAGCACTGTATTTTTCGAAATTGCAAAATTGAATAATCGTGTTTTCTTTTTTTATTAGATTTGGTGTATACATACATTTCTTGTCATAATCAAATCTGTGGCTCTAGAATATTGTAATGAACTCCTTTTTATGTTTAAGATGTAGAACGTACACTAATTATGAATTGATTGATTGAGGTTATCTCCGTTTGTACATTTGTAATTTTTTTTAGCATTGAATCATAAGAAATTTTTATAGAGTGGAAGACCACTCCCGAAGCCTCCTCTATCGAGGACAAGTCCTATTACAAACATGAAGTCTTTTTCCCTTCTCAATCAGTTTAGCGAGCGCTGTGGGGGTGCTTGACTTACTTTTCCAAGTCTTCATTGAAATTGACATTGTCGGCCATATTTGTGAAAAATGGTGATCCAGACCATGGGTGGTTATGAGGCTCAAAATCGACACTCAGATTTTTTGTAGATGAGTGGAGCGTCGAAAAGGGAATGTACAGTATGTTTATTAATAGACTAAGTTCCCAATTGAAAATGTTAGCATTCACAAGAAACCTCACATAAAAGAAGGTTTTGCAGAAGGGACGAAACAGTTTGAAATATTTCCATATGGTTGAGCAATCGCAAGAACCCTCACATGAACCAAAGATTGAGAGAGTCCTATCATTAGTTCATGAGCTCGGGTTTCTTGCTACGTCTTTTGATCAAATGAGTATCGACCGAATCTAGAGAATTGCTGAAGAAAATTGTCCAAAAAGTCATAAACCTATTGCACATTGGTCTATACAGTCCTAAACCTTTAGATTTTGCTAATCGAGTCCAAATTTGACATTTTGCTAATTGAGTCCATCCGTCCAGTTTTTCCAAAAATTGCTGACGTGGACGCCAGACATCTTACGCAGCACGGTCGACGCTAACGTGGACAATCTCTTAAAAAAAGTTTATTCATTTTTTATTCCTTTTTTCCTCTTTTTTTTTCTATATCAAGGATCATTTTTCGTTACTCAAATTGGATAGGAATAATGCAATTGCTTAATTGTACCAATTTGACAAGTTTCAAAACTTAACTGCACTATTTGAAAGTTTTAATACTCGATTGGACTGCATGATCCTTCTATGGACATTACAATTGTACCTACATTAGAATCGAAGGGATTGGTTAAGGGATTCCGTTGGTTCTGAGTATAATCATGCGGCCTTCTTTTATGTGAGGTTTCTTGTGAATGCTAAAGTTTTTAATCTTTTTCCACACCACCCTCCATTTTTTTCTTGTATAATCATCATGAGCACATTTGAAGTTGATTAGCACTCGTTCATAGTCTATTATTCTGTGCATTAATTCACTCTTGAATCGGTTTTGTCTATCCAAATTTGTGTCTTCGACAACCTCATCAAGCCAATTCTCTGCACGTTGCCAAGACGCACTGAATTGATGAAGCCAGCAAGCGACCACGAGATTCGACGGTTGCTTGCATCAAGTGCACAAGCAAGAGCCGTGCGTAGTAGCGGGAGGCGGCGCATCCCTTTGAACCTGAACCACACCCCCTCTGGCACTTATCTCGCTCGATCAGCAGCTCAATTCTTCTTTTTGTCCATTTTACATTATAGCTTTTCTTCTTTTCTAAATCCAAAATTTTTCTCTGACGTAGCAACCACATCCACATCTTCAAAGAATACACGAGCATTTTTCTGTAACTCAAATTGAATGGAGTTAACAAAAGTACTCAGGTTACACTCATTTAACAAATTATAGGACTTAGTTACTCTATTTAAAAATTTTAAGACTCGAATACACTTTTACGATAAGTTTTAAGATTCCCGATTTTTCACAATCTTTAATTCACTTCACTGGTGTGGGTCTTCCTCTTTTTTGGCTCAACAAGTCTTCACCCCTAGAACACTCATGTGGATGTAGGAACACATGAAATCCTCATAAACAACAAAATCAACATCAGCTTTATCTTTCTTTTGCCCCAGTTTTCTACAAAGTTCGTTTTTGTATGATTCTCTCTCTCTTTTCCAATCAATTTGTCTTAATCGTGTGGAGGGCCTTGACCATGAAGACCTTCACTTTTTCACCTTCTTTTCTTTACAATTCCTCCATTTTTTAAGTTCTTGACTTACTTTTTCAGTCCTCATGAGCTTAGTTCCTCGGGAGTCCTGGATTCTCACCGTGCATGTGCCAAAGGGAAAAGAAGCAAAAAATGCTCGGAAAAGAAGGGAAAAGAAGCTCGGAAAAAGAAGCAAAAAGAAGCTATCCTCCATTTTCTTCTTATTATGAGTCTGGAAAAACCTTTCGCATTTTTGCCAATTCAGTCCTAAACCTTTTAAGTTTGTTGATCCAGTCCTAAACTTTTTATCCTTTTGCCAATTCAATCCTATTGGCCGAAAATCGCTGACATGGACGTCGGCTGTCCTACATGACACCGCCGGCACTGACGTGGAGAATTTTCAATTTTTTTTTATAAATTTGAGTCATAGGGTTGTCACCATGTTACACGTGATGGGCCGAAATAAAGTCCGGTCCCACTCCAAAATTTACATACGTATATTTTTATGACGACGGGAGTTAGGTAAAGATTTGGGCCCGACCACTGATTCGAGTCCGAATCACCTCTACTTCTACAATTCATTGGAAAAAGCCGTAACTCATAATCATACGAGTCTTAAGGTAACGTCTATATACCGTACCGTAACTTATAAATTTAGGATTGTCCACTGAATAGAAGCCAAGGCTAGCTGTGGTGGCCATCGAACTCGGAGGTGGGTGGTTGGTCGCCAACGACGTCGGGGCTGAGGGATAGCAGAGGCAGCGGAGACATGGCTAGGGCATATGGCAGAGGAGTGAAATCGGGAAGGGAGGGAAGAGAGAGAGAAGTTGATTGTGTCAACAAGTTCGGTTCGGTTCGGATTTTCAGGAAATCCAAACTGAATTAAATTGATAGGGTGAGAAGATGAATCAAACCGAATCGCGAGACAAAGATTATGGTTCAGGGCGATTTTGAGAGAGGTAAGAAAGAAGAGAGATTTTAAGTTGCATGTTCAGTTTTTATTGAGAATTTCTATTACTATTCAATTAACCGAACCGAACCGTAATAACCGGAAACGAACCCTAATAACCCGAACTAGAAAAAAGAGCTGTTATTTTTTCATTATCTAAACCTAAAATGCACAAAATTTCGATTAGGTTCGGTTTCGGTTCCAATTTTTCGATTCACATAGAATGGTGGTTGGGGTATTTTCTCCTGGTGCGGTGGATTACCACGTGTTGTGAACTCAACAATTGATGGATGATTACAGTACCTAGAAAAAGTACCCACACTTCTGTATCTTACATGATCAATGTTTTTTTACCCTTATATGAACAATTGATTTTGATTTTTAAAGCTCGTAACTATTATCAAATATCAATGGCAAGAGAGATGTCTTGTGTAATCAACAACATAGATATCCCTTATAACAAATATAATTACTAAAGTAACGAAATTATAAAAGCTACACAATCAGCTGGTAGCTACATAACCTTTTGATTACGAAAGTCATGCTTGTCATTGTTCATTTGGACAGTCTTCAGCACAAACAATTCAAGTGCAAAGTACTATTTAACCCTCTCGTGTTAGTCTTCACCAATTTTGCAAACATAATATTCGGAAGACAACTTCGATTATAACCTTTTCTTTCCAAATTTGAGTCCGAAAGCAGCTGCAGCTGTGAACATCTGCTTTTTCCTTTCTTTTGTGAACATCTAAGTTCTTGACTTACTTTTGCAGTCTTCATGAGATTAGTTCCTCGGGAGTCATGGATTCTCACCGTGTTGCACATGATGGGGGAGAATAAGGTTATGTCCCACTCGAAACTTTAACAAGATTTGTGACCATACCTATAGATGGAACATCATCCTTCCTGAAGCCCCGGTCAAGGTCAATGTCCGCAAATGGTTGCAACATAAAATCTTTTCCCCTTTCAATCAGTTTGATTGGGAAATTTAATTCAGACCATTCCAGACAAAAAATTAAGAAAGCGCGGGACCTCCTCGGCCAAGGGCGAGGGTTGGCCAGCCCTCACCAGACTTGATAGAAAAAAAAGTAAAAGAAAGAAAGAAAAAGGAGAAATTAAAGAAAAAAATTATCGAGAAACTCAATTTTTTAATAAAAGAAATTTAAAATTATCCATGTTAGCGCCGGTCGTGCCACGCAGGACATTCGGCATCCACGTCAACGATTTTCGGGTAAACTTGACCGGAATGACTCAATTGGCAAAGTGTCAAAAGGTTTAGGACTCAATTGACAAATTTAAAAAGGTTAGGACTGAATTGCCCATATTATTATAGGTTTATGACTTTTTAGATAATTTTCCCCAACAATTCTCTAGATTTGGTCGAGACTCCTTTGATCAAAGGACGTGGCTAGAAACCCAAGCTCATGAACTCATGATAGGACTCTCTCAATCTTTGGTTCATGCGGGGGGTTCTTGCGAATGCTCAACCATATGGAAATTTTTCAATCAAATGTCTCGTTCCTTCTGTAAAATCTTCTTTTATATGAGGTTTCTTGTGAATGCTAAATTTTTCATCTTTTTCCACACCTCCCTCCATCTTTTTTTGTATAATCATCATGAGCACATCTGAAGTTGATTACCACGTGTTCATAGGCTATTATCTCGTGCATTAATTCACTCTTGAATCGGTTTATCTATCCAAATTTGGGCCATTCGACAACCTCATAAAATAAAATAAAAAGACAACCTCATAAAGCCAATTCTCTGCACTTTGCCAAGACGCACTGGATCGATGAAGCTAGCAAGCGACCACGCGATCCCACGGTTGCTAGCAAGCGACCACGCGATCCCACAGTTGCTTGCATTGAGGGCACAAGCAAGTGCCATGCGAAGTAGCGGGAGGTGGCGCATCCCTTCGAACCTGAACCACACCCCTCCGGCGCTTTTCTCGCTCGATTAGCAGCACAGTTCTTCTTTTTGTACATTTTACTTTTAATTTTTAATTTTTACTTTTCAGCTTTTCTTCTTCTTTTTTAAATCTAAAATTGAAATATATGATATAGCAACGACATCCATATCTTCGAAAATATATATATATATAAAATATCACATGAGCATTTTTCCGTTACTCAAATTGAATGGACTTAACAAAAGTACTCAGGTTACACTAATTTAACAAATCATAGGACTTAATTACTCTATTTAAAATTTTAAGACTCGATTGCACTTTTACGATAAATTTTAAGACTTCCGATTTTTCACAATCTTTAATTCACTTCACTGGTGTAGTTCTTCCTCATTTTCTGCTTACCAAGTCTTCACCCCTAGAACACTCATGGATGTAGGAACACATGAAATCCTCATAAACAACAAAATCAACATCAGCTTTATCTTTCTTTTGCCCCAGTTCTCTCCTAAATTCGTTTTTGTGTGCTTCTCTCTCTCTCTCTCTCTCTCTCTCTCTCTCTCTCTCTCTCTCTCTCTCTCTCTCTCTCTCTCTCATAATCAATTTGCCTTAAGGCCTTGACCATGAAGACCTTCACTTTTTCACCTTCTTTACAATTCCTCCATTTTTTTAAGCAATCGTTTCCCTTTTTTTCTTCTTTTGTTAACATGTAAGTTCTTGACTTACTTTTTCAGTCCTCATGAGCTTTGTTCCTCGGGAGTCATGGGTTCTCACCTTGAGTGTGGCAAAGGGAAAAGAAGCAAATAGATGCTCGGAAAAGGGGAGAAGAAGATGAAAAGAAGCTATCCTCCATTTTCTTCTTATTGTCAGTCTGCGTGGCAAAGGGAAAAGAAGCAAAAAGTTGCTCGGAAATGAAACTCCAAAGGACAGAAAAGATGGGGAATGGCTGTCTTCTTCATCACGTGCGGTGAAGGGGCCGCGATGACCTATATTTGAGTTAAAAATTAACTTATTTGGTACAAATCATCCCCCCTCCTCTTTTCTTAGCCAGTCTGTATAGAAATCTTAAGGTATTTCAAGTTCAATACTTCAAAAAATTAAATCAATCCCTCTACACCAATATTACAGCAAAAGTCCAACAAAAATTTTAAACCATTGGAAAGAATGAAATCAAATCGTAATTATTTTGATTGGGCCAATCAAGTCATCAACCTTAGCAAAAAGTAAAATTTTTACATGGTCAAAGCCGGAACTTGCTCAAATAGCACTCGAAGCCTATGCGGCAACCTTAAATTGCACTTCTTAATATAGGTTTAGCACTTTATTGCACTTTGCTATGAAGATCTATGGCTTGATTACACCAACCGAGAGTTTTAAGGCTCATATACTTTTACAATTTCATAAGACCTTATTTCAGTAATTGAATGGTTTGACACTTGATTACAGTTCGTACATAAGATGAAGACTTTTGGTGCAATTTTGCTCCAAAACATGACCATGGCATTTTTCATAAAGCAAACATTGCAGGCCAAAGCATGGCGTTGTATTGTAGGGAAGGGGTAATCCGCTATAACAAGCTATCAATTATGAACAATTGATGTGCATGAGAACAAACACATCGTTGGATCAAATTTAAATTTTTTCCTTGCCACTGGGAAAGAATTTCTTCTTCAGTTCAAGTTCATTCCAAAATACTTCAATCGTTAAACGCAAGAAGTAGGCCAATTAGGCGGCTTTTTGCTCAATTTTGCGCGGAGTGAAATTCTCATCGGTATGTGTCAAGGGAACAGCCCCTTGTCCTTTGATTTCCATATAATGCACACGACGAGCACAAATACCCGCTTTAACTTCTATTCGAATGGATTGACTATCTTTCATACAAAATCGTAGGAAGATGCATTTTTTCGAGGAAGTCCTCAACAAAAAATATACATTAATCCTTCATTTCTATCAAACCGATCATAACCACTACCAACGTTCCAAGAAACTGTCCACCACAAATAGGAACTAATAAAGAAACCTGCAATACAGACATCACGATCGCTTTTGGAAAAAAACAAATGTTGAGACGAAACTAAAAATATCAAAATCGTCAGGAAATAACTTGAAGTTCCAATTAATGCGAATCATAGTGAACGTAAATAAAGGATAAAGGCTCAGCAAAAATTACTTATTTTTCGAGACACCACTATAGGTTCTATTCGTATATGTTCGGATCGCCAACTCATACTAGATCCAATTGCATTTTATTGGAATTGAGAAGATAGTCTAAATGAATTTGACTTTTCTTTTTTTGCTACCAAAGTAACTCTCATCAACTAGTGCAATTCAGATATAACCTTGTAGGAGTAATTCATCTAATTGGTTAGGTCTACATTACAAACTCATCGAAAAATTGAATTCACTTATGTGGCATGTGAGCAACCTTATTAAGATTAGGATGACCAAAGTTGGGTCCTTAATTTGCAAAAGACAAATTTTAGTGTGCAAGTATTGGGGCTAACAATGCAACCTAGAGGGGGGTGAATAGGTTGTTTGAGAATGTCGCGACCTATGAATCGGCTTTCCCAATTTTAGGTTAATGGATTGCCAAATTAATTAATTAGATTAATTAACTTAGCTCGAACCCTCCCAAGTTCTACCAAATCGCAACTTAGGTTCAATTTCATGCAAAGATTTATCTTGGAGTCGCCACTAATCGTTTCTTGGTAGGCCGATTAGAAACCTAAGTAAATTAGCGGGAGAACTAAATTACTTCTACGAACCAGAGATTAAGGGTCCGGGAACTTGATTACATTAATTTTTAATTAATGCCCTTTCGGTACCAACTTCACGAAAAAAGTTTAATTTGGCAATTTTGATACATTCTCACTTCATGTCCAAAGGTGCAATTTTTTGGGTTTTCTTTTTTATGAAAATGTAAGAATTAAACTACATGCAATGTATGCAGTGAAAGTTTAATAAAAATGCAATCTAATCGAAATATTTACAAGATGGATTGCACGTGCAATTATCTACATGATGCTAATTTTGGAATATGCAATTTTTAAGCATGGTGGAATAATATGTCCGAGAAGATTTAATCGGGATTCCAATCAATTAGGTAACAAAGTTTTTGAATATTCTAAAAAAAAAGATTAGAATCGTTACCTAATTTGACGGATTCGACTACCGAGTTCGAACCTTGAATTGTCTTGTGGATCGGGACCTTGGACCACGGCTCGAACGACGGGGATGGACTTGCGGCTTTATGTTGATGAAGGGATTGGCAAGGGGGACTCGGTCGGGAAATCTCTCAACCGAACTCTTTCTTTTTTCGCACACAAGTATTTTCTCACCTCACTTTGATGATTCTTTTTTATATCTCTCTTCAAGCTCTCAAGAACTTCTTCTCCAAAAATTCTTCTCCCCAAAAATTCTTCTCCCAAAGCTCTCAAAAAACTCTCTTCCAAAGATTCTTTTCTCTAAAAAATTTTCTCCCCCAAAGCTCTCTCCTCCTCTTCTCCTTTTATAACTCCCTCATTCTATTTACCTTTCTAATTTTTCCACTAACTCCATCTTCCTTTCTCCATCCCTCTTTCTCCATCTTCCTTTCTCAATCTCCCCTTCTTCATCTTCCTTTCTCAATCTCCCCTTCTTCATTTTCTCTATCTCACATTCTCCATCTTCCTTTCTCTATCTCCCCTTCTCCATCTTCCTTTCTCTATCTCCCATTCTAATTTCTCCACTAACTCCATCTTTTGGTTATTTGCAAAGTAGTCCCTCAAGTTTTGAATATTTGCACTTTAGTCCTTGAGGTTTTACGTGTTTGCAATTCAGTCCCTGAGGAAATATTTCTTCTTCTGATTAAGTCCGAGCCTTCAAAAGATAGATCCTTTGCCGAAATTCGTGCCTAGTCCAATCGCCTATCATTTTAAAACTCGAATCTTCCGCCGTTAGTCTGAATGCGATGCATGAATAAATATGAAAAATTACATGATTATTTTTGGCAAGAACTAAAATTAGTTCTAATTTTTTTTATGGAAAAATGACTAGAAAGGTTAGTCAGAATTTAGGTGTCAACAGCTGCCCCTCTTTGAGTGGAGGCTCGCAGAGGTTTCGCTCAAAGACAAGATTGAACCTAAAATTTGACAATGCAATTGATGAATGATTATTTTTTGGGTGGGGTTTTAATCCCATTTTTTATGCAGATAAAGATGATGCATGAAATGCAAGACCGTAATTAAAAACATGCCCAGGCTTCTCTCTTCCATGGAATAGAATGGGGAAACCTGCGCATGGATTGCATATGAAATACCTGTTTTACCAGACACTTCGTAATGCTGATGATTCCCCTGACTTCCAAGCTTCTTCCAGATGCAAGGATCTCAAGGTGCTGGGCCCATCTGTTATCAGAAATCTCATTCTGATGCGAGACAGCGCAAGATATGTTGATTATGAAATGTGCTTGAGTTATGGTTCAAGCTACACCATTTTGTCTCTTGGGACCACCATCGTTTTAATGGGTTGCCATGAGCTGGAAATGTCTCTTGAGATCACCATCGTTTTAGCGGGTCTTCGTGAGTCGGTAAAATTTCTCTTGGGACCACCATCGTTTTAGCGGGTCGCCGTGAGTTAGTAAGATGTCTCTCGGGACCACCATCATTTTAGCGGGACGCCGTGAGTCAGAAATGTCTCTCGAGACCACCATCGTTTTAGCGGGTCTTCGTGAGTCGGTAAAATTTCTCTTGGGACCACCATCGTTTTAGCGGGTCGCCGTGAGTTAGTAAGATGTCTCTCGGGACCACCATCGTTTTATCGGGACGCCGTGAGTCAGAAATGTCTCTCGAGACCACCATCGTTTTAGCGGGACGCCGTGAGTCAGAAATGTCTCTCGAGACCACCATCGTTTTAGCGGGTCTTCGTGAGTCGGTAAAATTTCTCTTGGGACCACCATCGTTTTAGCGGGTCGCCATGAGCTGGAAATGTAGTGCCAAGATCACAAGAGCATGTCGATTGTGATTTGGGTAAAGGTATCACGAGAGCAGGTCGATCGTGAACCGGGTAAAAACCTCATGAGAGCAGGTCGATCATGAGTTGGATAAAGATAAGACCAAGACCACAAGAGTATGTCGATTGTGACTTGGGTAAAGGTATCACGAGAGCAGGTCGATCGTGAACCGGGTAAAGATCAAGAACACGAGAGCAGGTCGATCGTGAATTGGGTAAAGAAAAAGATCAAGAACACGAGAGCAGGTCGATCGTGAACTGAAAGGATCAAAATGACAACTAAAGTTAGCAGAGCTGTCAATTTGAAAAGGATTTAGAAAACTTACCTGGATTCTTTGAGCAAACGGCTAAGGGAAGGACAAGCTGACTGGGTCATACCAATCTTTTCACTCGAAGTATAATCATGCGCATAGACAAACCAATGCTAATGCGACATGTATTTCATAAAAATCACGCTTCACTGAAGAAAGTGGGTACTTGAGTGATCATATGTGCCGCAATGGATTCGAGCACCTTGACAATCATCAGAATTCACTCTTTTGAAAGGTTCGGGTTGAAGATATACTTACCTGAGAGCTTGGAAGATCGCCTGGTGGGCACTTACCAGCAGGGTTTATTCATTCAATAATCCTTGGATGAATTTCGAGACCTCAGAAGGTAACTCGAACATTGGGAATGCACTACCTATCAGATAGTGTTAGAGGTAACACGTACAAGCGTACATTCTAGAATTCAATTGGTTCATGCAAAACTATTCAGCTAAGTTTGCAATGATTAGAACAAAATGTATATAATTTATAATGCAGTTCATGCAAAACTATTTTGTCAAGTTTGCATTACCAATTCTACCTAGGGAGGTCATTACATTATGAATGCCTCGAATGTAACCTGAATGGGGAACTTTAGTCCAAAATGGCTTTCTCACTCTCGAGAAAAGTTGTTTACCATGGCTGTAGGATTCAAGAGAATCACTCAATCTTACCATCATCGTATTCGACAAGGGTCTGAGTAATCTCGCAATTGGTACGACCGAGCCGATCTGGAGGTCTTGATTAGGACCGTAATGAGGGCTAGGTCAAAGGTTCACAAAAGGGGACTCACCGTGGAGTCAAGGCTTTTTGAAAGAGAATCTTCATCATCTGCTCCGAGTTTACAAGTCAAGAACCCTGCAAAAATGAGAGAGAAATAATCTTGCTCGAATTTCTTCGAGCGATGCTTAAAATCATTCAACTCTACGTTAACTCAAATGCCCTAATCAAAAGAGACTTCCAAGGGTTGTAACGTATGTTGGGATTTGGGACTGAGAAACGAAAAGGCTCGTTTTAGCTCAGAAAGTATATGAGAAGGGCTTGATGTTGATGATCATTGTTGCCTTATTACCAATCTTGGCCTTCCAGATTTGATTCTGCCGATTCCATCATTGCTTGAAGATGGCATAAATTCAGTCGAGGATTACATTTTACAATTTGGATCCTCTAGGATTTTTCTTTACGAGTCGACCCATTGGGGATTTACAAAAATGCAAACATGTACATTGAAAATTTGGAAGTAGTTTACAAGGGAGCAAGGGTTTGAATGGACATTGGCCTTGCTTTTGATAGGCACTTTGCTTTTTAATGCTCGAGATTTTCTGTGAGATCAGCCTTCGCTTTTCTTACTCCTGGCTCCCGTTTTTTCTTTTTGTCTCGACGTCTTGAATTTTTGTCTTTTTTTTTTGACGTCTCGATTATTTTTTTCATGAGCGGGCCCTTTTCTTTTAGGCTACACTTGCGTCTTCTTCTTTTTTGACAATCCCGTGATTTGAATTCCCTTCTTTTTTTTTCTTTAAGGAATTACAACAATAAGACAATTTACAAAAATTATGCCAGACATTACATGAAAAATCTAGCACATGAGATGAGTTCATTCGGGAATTCTCTGTTGACCCGATTCTCTTCAATTCTGCCCCTTGGGGATGGCACCGTCTTCACGTTGGAATGAGCAATGATCACCAACAAGGGTTTAAGAAATGAATTTGTAGGCTCAAGTGGGCTATGCAAAGGGTAGAGTGTATAGGATAGAGAAATGAATGCTCTTCATCATCTTAAGACACTTGAATTAAAGTTTGAGTATAATGCAAAGCAAAACTCGAAAGATTGATGTTAGTTTGAGCAAGAGAATTTCTAACCATTTACCTCATGTTCTGCCGGAATTGCCTCGTCTGGACCCCAATGTAGGGTGGTTCTTGACAGGGGTAAAGAAATGAAACCGCCGGTCAAGGGGTTTGCAATGGATAACTTGTAGTGTTTGGATAGAGAACTGAATGCCTCCGTCACTTCGGCTATCGTACCTTTCGCGAGAAAACCCTTTATCTTGAGAATGCAGAATCTAGCTACCTCTCAACTCACTGGGGATTAAAAATACAGGACGTGTGTGGAAATGGCTTGCCTTTCGTCATCCTGTCATGCCCCATTTTGTACATTCGATGCATCGTATGCAATTCATGCTCCCTATTCAGAGTTGGTAAATTAAACATGAAGAATAGTCATGAATAAATTATGCAATGAGTGAGCCATTTCGAGCATCAATCATATTTCATGAAAATCTTATGCTTCTGCTTAAGGATCAGACCGTGCAAGTATGAAAAAGAATTCTTGGGAACGAGAAAAATTGAGTTGCCCCAGAACGCGTGAATGGATCAAACAAGTTGGGGAGCTTAGTCCTCGTGTCGAGGAATGAATTACCCCTGACTTTTCCCTGCACAAGGAGACAAATGAACGAATAATAAGTCGAGTAAAGACCCAAGATGCTCTGGTTGTTCATTGGTGTTGACCATCATGTCGGTCGTGTGCTCCTGCAAGAAGGAAAGTATGAGTGTTATCTTGAAAATATCATGAGACAGAGAAAACACAACTCCATTTATCCAAGTGATGGTTCGCTATCGATTTGCCCCATTTTCGTCAGAATGGATCATGTCAGATGATTGTAGCTTTGCAAAAATCTGCAATTCCCCCCAGATATGACCGATGTTTAGAATTTGATTCCGGGCTTGGCAAATGAAGCGTTTCACCACTTGACCCTGCAAGGAGGAAAAATAGAGGGTCATTATTTCAAAAAATGATCAGGCCATGCAAGATATACTCTCTCTTGAGGTTAGGTCGTCTTGGATTTGTCTCGCTTTCTGTCTTTCAGAATAGGCTATGTCGGGTAGCATAATCCGAGATTGCCTCTAGGTATGCCCTGAGTTGGAAGCTTGATTTCCAGCTTTGATAGGCATATCATTCCTGTGCTTGATCCTGCACGAGAAAAGGGTGCGTGAATGGAGTTCTAAAAAGCAGGCGAAGACCCATGATATCCTGATCATTCATTTGCTTTGGCGATAGCAAATTAGGGTCATGCTTCCTATCTTGGCACCTGCAAGAAGGAAAACAAAATGTCGTTTTCAAGACCGATCAAACTTAAGTAGAGATGTTTCCTTTTGAAATCAGACGGCCTCGGATTTGCCCCGTTTTCCTTCAACTGAAGCATAGATTTGCTTTGACTGACTGATAGCTTCATGTATGGGCCGGTATGGGATCGATCAGGGTCTCTAGCTCGATAAGGCTCACTATTCATGCATGGACTGTCTCAGGATCAACCGGGCCAGCCTCTTAGTTTTCGGCCATGTACGGATGGCTAACGGTCAATGATTCATGATCACCAGGAATGGCATGATTGGTGGTCGTGAGTAAGAGCGTCGCTAGGGGCATAGTAGAGACTGTAATCCGCGAATGAACATGGTTATAGCCATATCGCCAGTGAACTCCGATCAAGGTTTCACCATAACTCAATTGAGTTAGTTGATTTGCTAATGTCATCAACAGCTGACATGCCCCTAGTTTTGTTACCTGCAAGGCAAAGAGGAGGAAATGTCATTTGAGTCAGTCAAGTTCGGAAAAGAAAACTTACCTCTTGGTTCGTCTATCTAGCATCATCCGATGGGACCGTGTTGGATTGGCGGTCGGGATGTTGCCCCTGAATAACTTGACTGATAAGACCGACGTGATCTCTTGCAATACTTAAGCTTGCCTCAGTCCTGAATTCTCTAGACGGTCCGCTGTTAGTTAAGATTGCAGTGTCATAGTGGTTGATGCGGCAAAGTCACAAGGCAATCTCTTCTTGGCCCATTCTTGAGATCTCCTCCAGCCAAGGATGACTACATCCGTTCATTTCTCGCATTTCGACTTGATCAGGCCTAATGCCAATCAGACTCAGGTTGACCAATAGCTCAATCGCCTAGCACGAGAAATGATCATTGGCGAAGCCTGGATCTGCCTTAACTAGTCGATGTACTGGGATCGGTCAGGGACTTCTGGCTTGACCGTGAGCTACGAGGCTCGAAACATATGTAGGGATTGCGCAGGATTGTCTAAGGATCGGTCGGACTAGCTCACTGTTCGAGTTATGAATCTGTTCCTTGCCCTCGGATTAATGCCAAGACATATGGTAGATGAGTCAGTAAGACAAACAGGTTAAACTGCATGCGTTTTTTTTTTTTTTTATAAAAAATTTCTTTGAAAAGCTTTTTATTTTCAAAAACTTTGGGACGAGTAATCTTGAGAAGCCCAATTCTCAGTGCTTACCATAGATGGCAAATTTTTCAATTGTTGGTTATCGTCATCGGGTTGGTTTGGTATGCCTCAATAAGATTCCAAAAATGATGAAAAAAACTTATGTAATTTTATTGATTATGAATCAAAAAGTTACATCTTATTAAAAGGGAAATCCTAACATGATTGGAATGAGAAGTCCTAGAAAGAAATAAAGGTTCCCGCATAGGGAAATTCAAAAACATAAGAATGTTACTCATGTGGGCCTGCGCCCATCCACACCGATGATTCTTCAAGCATTTCCCGAATGATTCGGGAGCGGGTTACTCTGCACATTCGGTTAGCTATTCGTCTGGAAGGAAAATGCCCCAGATTCGAGCAAGTCTTGAATACGATTCTTGAGTACTGAACAATCATCTGTGTCATGCCCAGGCTCCCCCCGATGATAATCACATTTCTTCGATGGGTCATATTTTGGAAAAGTCGCATAACTAGGCCGCAATGGCTCAGTAGTTAGAAGCTCCTTCTTGCGTAACACAGTCAATACATGGGATGGAGTTCCAGGAAGAGGCGAAAATTGACGGTTCCTTCGCTGATATCGTCCTTGATCATGCGAACCGAAGTTGGCCGCCTGCCGATTGGAGACTTGTACTTTAGGTGTCTGAACTGGAGGTTTCTGCACATAAGTCATGTTCACCTGCGAGTCTGGCTCTCTGTCCTTCTTGGCTGGGAATCGCTTTGTGCTTGAGCCAGTTTCTCTGTACTATCCTTTTTTCATGCCAATTTCCACCTCTTCTGCCATTGCGATGAGGTGACTGAACGACGTTGATGCGGTTCCCAAGATACGCGACCGCATTGTTTGAGGGAGGGTGGAGACAAACAGTCTCATGAGTTCCCTTTCAGGCGGGACCGGCTTTAGTTGGGAGGCGACATTCCTCCACCTGGTAGCATACTGCTTAACTGTCTCACCCTTCTTCAACTCTGCTTGTTCGAGGTCCTCCCTGGTAGTGAGGACATCTAGATTGAAACTGAAGTGCTTGACAAACGCATTGGCCATTTTTTCCCAATCCTCCATGCGATAGACCTCATAGTCTGTGTACCACCTTATGGCTGCATCCTTCAGACTGGCCTGAAAAGTCTGAATCATTAGAGGGCCGTTTACCACGTACTTGTTCATCCTCGCCTGATACATTTGGACATGCTGAACCGGATTGGAAGTGCCATCGTACTTCTCGAAGTCAGGCATCTTGAATTTTTCTGGTACATTGACCTTTGAGAAGACGGATAGGTCAACCTGGGGTATGTTGTATGTGCCTTCCACCTCTCGTATCCTCTTCTCCATGTGGGCTATGGCTTTCAAGGCTTCTTCGCTCATTCCCTCGGCCATAAGGCTGGCTTGGGGTATTGAGATAACAGGTGATGTTCCCGGGCTAACACCAGATAGAATAACGTCCTCCAGCGGCAAAGTGTGTATGGGGACACGACCCGTGCCTTTGTTACGATCGTCCACCGGAGGAGGCGGTGGAGGCGCCGTGGGTGACAGGGCAGAACTGGACTGCTGCTGCATGGCGGCGAATCTCGCTATCACTCTTTCCATAGCTTGGGATACCATCCCTTCGAATTGCCCAGTCATTTCACTCGCGTGCTCCTTGAGGGCCTCCTGAACTATTGCGTTAATCTCAGCTCTGTCGGCCATTTTCTTTGCTACTGACCGAGTAATATGAGGGTTTGAGGTACCCGTGATGAATCACCTACAAAAGTTCGTTAACATGATCAGTATGATGGTGGAAAATGGTGAGCCAGCCCATGACTTTCCCCTAGACTCAGAAACAAAAACAACCATAATCAGTAGGTTTGTTCAGCAGATTCCAGTTCTGTCGACATTTACGACAAAAATCAGATTTATTCACAGAGTGATCGAGATGGTGCAAAAGTTTACGAGGACATGGTCAGGAGGCAGATAAACGACTTTTATGTTTAAAGGTCGGGCAGATTTCCCCTGAATCGATACAGTTTAATAGTCCTTTCCAAAAATTCTGTTCAGAAAACTGATTTGTCTGGTTTCTGTTTTGAGGATAAATGGGTCATCAAAATTGGGAATTGATGTCCGAAAATTTGCAGCTTCCTAGTTCAGGGCCCATTATACCACTTTCAAGTTTTGACTTCATTCAAAAAGGCACTTTTACTAGTGGAAAATGGTGAAACAAAACTAGTGTCTGAAATTTCCCGAAAACTCAGATTGCTTTGCCTTCATTATCAATTCAGTAGAAAATGGAAAACATGATGGATTGATCTAAAAATTTTACAAATAACAGGTCAAGATCCTCCAAACACTTTTCATTCAATGGTTGAAACCCAGAAATGCCCCGAAGGAAATCAAAAAAATCATACAAAGCAGTAAGGTATATCTGAACAACAGGAACGCAGAACGCAAACTAAACATGACCCTATTTAGCTTAAGACACTTGAATCACCTAACAAATGTCATGGACCGACTCGAAAAAAAAAATTGATATAAGACAAGATGAAGTTAGGGGTCATACTTTACCGTAGGATAAGAAAGTAAACAATCACATAGACATGCACATGATTCGTGAGTTATCCTTATTCGAACTATCCTAAAGGCTCGCAAATTGAAGTGAAAGACTTGCGACAAGGCGACAATCTCGCGCACATAATCAAAGTTAGTCGTGATCCCTTGACATAACCAAGATTAGCCGGGTCTTTCAACTTCAGCTTCTCGAGTTAAAAATTATAACCCCCGCTTTGGTAATCCTACCGAGCACAAGTTCTAACTTTTGAAACTCATTTTTGAAAAGAGAGTCGGGATCGAATTCAGACTAACTTTCAACCGTGATCACACGGAGAACGCTAGGATCCAATCTCGATACCATCTTAAAACTAGTGGCTCGGGTTCGGCCACGGGTAGTGTGTGGTGTAGTGCTAAAGCAATTAATCATGCATAACAGTTAAATCCAAACACCGCTTCAAAAGGTGCACAAATTAAATAAGGAATTCCCAAACACCACAATCTACAAAACAAGGGATTAGCCAAACACTCCTCCCCTTATAACTCCCATTCTGCAAGACCATTTAACACATAAGGATGAGAATTCAATCAAAATTTGCCAAGCAAAGGGACAATTATCGCGAAAATTTTCTAGCCTAAGTCCTCCTAAAAAAAAAACGTCCCCAGCGGAGTCGCCAAGCTGTCGCGACCTATGAATCGGCTTTCCCAATTTTAGGTTAATGGATTGCCAAATTAATTAATTAGATTAATTAACTTAGCTCGAACCCTCCCAAGTTCTACCAAATCGCAACTTAGGTTCAATTTCATGCAAAGATTTATCTTGGAGTCGCCACTAATCGTTTCTTGGTAGGCCGATTAGAAACCTAAGTAAATTAGCGGGAGAACTAAATTACTTCTACGAACCAGAGATTAAGGGTCCGGGAACTTGATTACATTAATTTTTAATTAATGCCCTTTCGGTACCAACTTCACGAAAAAAGTTTAATTTGGCAATTTTGATACATTCTCACTTCATGTCCAAAGGTGCAATTTTTTGGGTTTTCTTTTTTATGAAAATGTAAGAATTAAACTACATGCAATGTATGCAGTGAAAGTTTAATAAAAATGCAATCTAATCGAAATATTTACAAGATGGATTGCACGTGCAATTATCTACATGATGCTAATTTTGGAATATGCAATTTTTAAGCATGGTGGAATAATATGTCCGAGAAGATTTAATCGGGATTCCAATCAATTAGGTAACAAAGTTTTTGAATATTCTAAAAAAAAAGATTAGAATCGTTACCTAATTTGACGGATTCGACTACCGAGTTCGAACCTTGAATTGTCTTGTGGATCGGGACCTTGGACCACGGCTCGAACGACGGGGATGGACTTGCGGCTTTGTGTTGATGAAGGGATTGGCAAGGGGGACTCGGTCGGGAAATCTCTCAACCGAACTCTTTCTTCTTTCGCACACAAGTATTTTCTCACCTCACTTTGATGATTCTTTTTTATATCTCTCTTCAAGCTCTCAAGAACTTCTTCTCCAAAAATTCTTCTCCCCAAAAATTCTTCTCCCAAAGCTCTCAAAAAACTCTCTTCCAAAGATTCTTTTCTCTAAAAAATTTTCTCCCCCAAAGCTCTCTCCTCCTCTTCTCCTTTTATAACTCCCTCATTCTATTTACCTTTCTAATTTTTCCACTAACTCCATCTTCCTTTCTCCATCCCTCTTTCTCCATCTTCCTTTCTCAATCTCCCCTTCTTCATCTTCCTTTTTCAATCTCTCATTCTTCATTTTCTCTATCTCCCATTCTCCATCTTCCTTTCTCTATCTCCCATTCTAATTTCTCCACTAACTCCATCTTTTGGTTATTTGCAAAGTAGTCCCTCAAGTTTTGAATATTTGCACTTTAGTCCTTGAGATTTTACGTGTTTCCAATTCAGTCCCTGAGAAAATATTTCTTCTTCTGATTAAGTCCGAGCCTTCAAAAGATAGATCCTTTGCCGAAATTCGTGCCTATCTATGGTGGCCATCCGGCTCAAAGGTGGGCGGTTGGTCGCCAGCAACGTCGAGGCCAAGAGACGGCAGAGGCGTGGCTATGGCATGGCAGAGGAGTGAGATCGAGAAGGGAGGGAGGAGAGAGAGAGAAGTTGATCTGGATAGGGGAGGTGTCACTGGTTCAATTCGATTCGAATTTTCAGAAAACCCAAACCGAACAGAATCGCAACCTAAAATTCGATTCGGTCTTTCGATTTTCAAAACGAAAAGAGATGGAAGATTATATGACTTAGGGCAATTTTGAGAGGAGTGACAAAGAAGAGAGAATTTAACTTGCTCGTTCAATTTTTGTTGAGAATTTTGATTACCGTTCTATTAACCGAACCAAACCGAAATAACCCGAATAAAAAAAAAGTGTTATTTTTCCGTTATTCGAGCCGAAAATGCACAAAAATTCGATTCAGTTGGGTTCGATTTTTCGATTACACCCCTAAAACCCCTAAATAAGGGCATATAGAATGGATGGTTGGGGTATTTTCTCCCCGTGCGTTGGATTGCCACGTGCTGTGAACTCAACTGCTGATAAAGTACCCACGCTTCTGTCTGTTACATGATCAATGTCTCTTGGGTCTTCAAAATGGTGAAAAATCACATCCAGATTTGTTGAATGAGAATGACTGAGATTTCCTACATTTCAATTTGACGAGGAATTCGACCCAAAAAAAAAAATTGACGAGGAAAGATTATGCGAACACGATTCCTTCTATAAACCGTTATACCATCTTATACAAATTATGAGTTTCACAACTGATTTTGATAATTAAGACTTGTAACTATATCTATATCAATGACAAGAGATGACTTGTGTAATCAACAACTTACATACCGGTCCGTTTTTTTTGGGAAAAAAATATGGTGTTTCTGAAAAATGTTTTCGATTTTTTTCGGTGTTTAACTAAAACCTAAAAATAAACTGAAAAATATTTTCCGTTAGTAGGTAAGGAATATCAATTTTCACCATTTTAATAATTTTTGTATTTATTTTTTTAACAATTGATTTTTTAATTATTTTTTCTTGTTTTCTTCTTTTGTTTCCCCTTTCTTCTTCGGCTGGCGATGGCCAGTCGCCAACCGTGGACGGGGACCGACCAAGGAAGAAGGACAAAAAAAAAAGGAAATGAAAAAAAAAATAATGAAAAGAAAGTACTAAAAATAATTTAAAAAAGTAGCAAATGTGAAAAAGAAGAGGAAGCAAAAATGAGGAAAATATTTTCCTCTCCTCTAAAAAAGGAAAACATTTTTCACACTTTTGAAAGAATTTTTTCCATGGGTGAAAAATATTTTCATTAACAATGTTAATGGCGCTCTTCTACTGGTTCATTGAAGATCAAGCAGATGCTCCTCGCAAGCCTCTCGTCCTTTGGCTCAATGGGGCTCTCTCTCTCTCTCTCTCTCTCTCTCTCTCTCTCTTCACAAGTAATTTCTTTTCTTTTCCTTTCTTTTCTTTTTGCAAAATTTCTAGCTAGAAATTAAATTTAAAGACGACACATTTTGAAAGTAGTGCGACTCGTGAGTTTTGTACTTCCTCTTTTTTGGTTCAGCTAGTCTTCACCGCCTAAAACACTCATGGATGTATGAACACATGAAATCCTATAAAAAAAACAAAATTAATATTAGCTTTATCTTCTTCTTTTTTTGCCCCAGCTTTCTCGAAAATTACTTTTTGTGTGTTTCTCTCTTCACCTTCTTTTCGATTCCACCCTGCAAAGCTATTCAATTTATTAATCTGATTGAACTCAATTATTAAAGTAATGACAATCAGGAATCCAACTGGAAGGAGTTACGTGCTATAATGTCCTCAATTTTTAAGTTATCCTTTGCTTTTTCTTTCTTTTTGCTTTTTCTTTTTTTCTTGACCTGTAAGTTCTTGACTTACTTTTTCGGTCTTCATGGGCCTAGCTCCTCGTGAGTCATGGGTTGTCATCGTGTAACACGTGATGGGCCCAAATAAAGTCCGGTCCCACTCGAAAGATTTACGTACGTATACTTTTTTTGATGAAGGCAGTTAGGTAAGGATTTGGGCCCGACCACCGATACATCCTTCAAAAGATAGATCCTTTGCCGAAATTCGTGCCTAGTCCAATCGCCTATCATTTTAAAACTCGAATCTTCCGCCGTTAGTCTGAATGCGATGCATGAATAAATATGAAAAATTACATGATTATTTTTTATAAGAACTAAAATTAGTTCTAATTTTTTTTTTTATGGAAAAATGACTAGAAAGGTTAGTCAGAATTTAGGTGTCAACAGAGAACCTTGGAAAACATTTGCGAAATAACAAGTTCAACTTCAAATATCGGGTCAAACATCTGCAGAGACATTGTAGAGATCAGGTTAGCAAATGTTTGAAATATCGTGAGCTGATTGTGTGCGTAAGTGTATAAAGATTACAAGAAACTAAAGCACACAACAATATATAGTGGTTCGGTTTTATCCCCAAGCTTACATCCACTCTCAAGACTAACAGCCACAAGGCTGGAATCCACTTGTAATCTTCAAGACAAGTTACAAACAGCAAGTACCGCCTTTCAAGACAAGTTACAAATAGCAAGTGCCGCCTTTCCAATCGATCACACTATCAGGACTCACGTCCTGCTCTCACTATTGTATTCTTGATCTTTTGCAAAATTACAGCACAAAAAGATCACCAAAGAAGATCTTTCAACGGAACAACGAAACAACGAGAGAAAAATGGCTCACAATAAGTATATACATTTTAGATTGTGCTCATGATTTCTTGGATGCTTTCCCATAGTTGTCTCTAAATATACCAACAATTCTAAATGGCCATATGAGGACCATCACTTGAATAGACATCTACCCTTTGCTCTTTTCTTCATCTAATTTTGCCGATGGACACACTTTCATCTTCATCTTAGCTTAATTCGAAAAGCTCCAAATTTTCATTAGGGATAAGTGCATTGGAAGTCCTAAAACTTGTCACGAAAGTGCAATTGAGTCCTAAAACTTGGAAAAAGTGCAATCAAATCTTAAAACTTGTCAAATTGGTGCAATCGAGTCTTTTAGTTAACTTCGTCCAATTTGGCAATCAGAAGATACTGACGTGGCTTTTATTATTATTTTCTCTGTCATTTGTAGCGCTGACGTGGCTAAAACAATGTCGTTTTGGTCCAAATCATAATTTTAGTACGAATTTTATTTAAATTATATTAAAAATAAGCAAAAAAAAATTAGAAAAAATACAAAAAAAAAAGAGAGGAGGAAGATGCAGACACATCCTCCCTGCCGCCCTGCCATCACCGAGAAGGGCCGGCGACTCCTGCCAACCGCAGGCAAGGGCCGCCAGTGGCAATGGTCCGTCGCTAGTGGCAGTGGTCGACCGCCATTGGCGGTCCTCAGCCAAACCTGGGCGATGGCCAGGGACCCTTGCCTGCATCTTCCTCCTTCGTCTTCTTCTTTTTTTAATTTGTTTGTTTTTTCAACATAAATTTTTTAAAAAATAAAATAAAAAATCGGATTTGGACCAAAACGACGTTATTTTAGCCATGTCAGCACCACGTAGGATAAAAAAAAAATCACGTCAGCATTTTCTATTAGCTAAATTGGACGGAGTTAATGAAATGACTCGATTACATCAATTTGACAAGTTTTATGACTTGATTGCATTTTTTGCGAGATTTAGAACTTAATTGCACTTTCATGACAAGTTTTAAGATTTCCATTGTACTTATCCCTTTTCACAATAAGCAAATATTGATTTGTGAATTCACATGCAATGTTTTCATAATGTTCATAATATTGTTAATGGCGCTTTTCTACCGGTTCATTGAAGATCAGGCAGATGCTCCTTGCAAGCCTCTCGTCCTTTGGCTCAATAGCGCGCGCTCTCTCTCTCTCTTCCCAAGTATTTTATTTTATTTTATTTTCTTTTCTTTTTTGCAAAATTTCTAGCTAGAAATTAAATTTAAAGACAACACATTTTGAAAGTAGTGCGACTCGTGAGTTTGGTACTTCCTCTTTTTTTGGTTCAACTAGTCTTTAAAACACTCATGAATGTATGAACACATGAAATCCAATAATAATAAAAAAAACAAAATTAACATTAGCTTTATCTTTTTTCTTTTTTGCCCCAGCTTTCTCGAAAATTACTTTTTGTGCGTTTCTCTCTTTTCACCTTCTTTTCGATTCCACCCTTCAAATGGTCTGATTAGGTTATTGTTAGTGCAAATCCATTCAATTTATTAATCTTATTGAACTCAATTATTAAAGTAATGACAATCAGGAATCCAACTGGAAGGGTTTACGTGCTATAATGTCCTCAATTTTTGAGTCATCGTTTGCTTTTTCTTTCTTTTTTCTTGACCTATAAGTTCTGGACTTACTTTTTCGGTCTTCATGGGCCTAGCTCCTCGCGAGTCATAGGGTTGTCATCATGTTACACGTGATGGGCCCAAATAAAGTCCGGTCCCACTCGAAAGATTTACACACGTATACTTTTTATGATGAAGGCAGTTAGGTAAGGATTTGGGCCCGACCACCGATTTGAGTCGGAATCACCTCTACTCCTACAATTCATTGGAAAAAGCCGTAACTCCTAATCAGACGCGTCACGGACTAAGGTAATGCTTATATACGATACCGTAACTTGTAAATTTAGGATTGCTTTAGGAATATAAGTCGAGGCTATCTATGGTGGCCATCCGCCTCAAAGGTGGGCGGTTGGTCGCCAGCAACGTCGGGGCCAAGAAACGGCAGAGGCGTGGCTATGGCATGGCAGAGGAGTGAGATCGAGAAGGGAGGGAGGAGAGAGAGAGAAGTTGATCTGGATAGGGGAGGTGTCACTGGTTCAATTCGATTCGAATTTTCAGAAAACCCAAACCGAACAGAATCGCAACCTAAAATTCGGTTCGGTCTTTCGATTTTCAAAACGAAAAGAGATGGAAGATTATATGACTTAGGGCAATTTTGAGAGGAGTGACAAAGAAGAGAGAATTTAACTTGCTCGTTCAATTTTTGTTGAGAATTTTGATTACCGTTCTATTAACCGAACCAAACCGAAATAACCCGAATAAAAAAAAAGTGTTATTTTTCCGTTATTCGAGCCGAAAATGCACAAAAATTCGATTCAGTTGGGTTCGATTTTTCGATTACACCCCTAAAACCCCTAAATAAGGGCATATAGAATGGATGGTTGGGGTATTTTCTCCCCGTGCGTTGGATTGCCACGTGCTGTGAACTCAACTGCTGATAAAGTACCCACGCTTCTGTCTGTTACATGATCAATGTCTCTTGGGTCTTCAAAATGGTGAAAAATCACATCCAGATTTGTTGAATGAGAATGACTGAGATTTCCTACATTTCAATTTGACGAGGAATTCGACCCAAAAAAAAAAATTGACGAGGAAAGATTATGCGAACACGATTCCTTCTATAAACCGTTATACCATCTTATACAAATTATGAGTTTCACAACTGATTTTGATAATTAAGACTTGTAACTATATCTATATCAATGACAAGAGATGACTTGTGTAATCAACAACTTACATACCGGTCCGTTTTTTTTGGGAAAAAAATATGGTGTTTCTGAAAAATGTTTTCGATTTTTTTCGGTGTTTAACTAAAACCTAAAAATAAACTGAAAAATATTTTCCGTTAGTAGGTAAGGAATATCAATTTTCACCATTTTAATAATTTTTGTATTTATTTTTTTAACAATTGATTTTTTAATTATTTTTTCTTGTTTTCTTCTTTTGTTTCCCCTTTCTTCTTCGGCTGGCGATGGCCAGTCGCCAACCGTGGACGGGGACCGACCAAGGAAGAAGGACAAAAAAAAAAGGAAATGAAAAAAAAAATAATGAAAAGAAAGTACTAAAAATAATTTAAAAAAGTAGCAAATGTGAAAAAGAAGAGGAAGCAAAAATGAGGAAAATATTTTCCTCTCCTCTAAAAAAGGAAAACATTTTTCACACTTTTGAAAGAATTTTTTCCATGGGTGAAAAATATTTTCATTAACAATGTTAATGGCGCTCTTCTACTGGTTCATTGAAGATCAAGCAGATGCTCCTCGCAAGCCTCTCGTCCTTTGGCTCAATGGGGCTCTCTCTCTCTCTCTCTCTCTCTCTCTCTCTCTCTTCACAAGTAATTTCTTTTCTTTTCCTTTCTTTTCTTTTTGCAAAATTTCTAGCTAGAAATTAAATTTAAAGACGACACATTTTGAAAGTAGTGCGACTCGTGAGTTTTGTACTTCCTCTTTTTTGGTTCAGCTAGTCTTCACCTCCTAAAACACTCATGGATGTATGAACACATGAAATCCTATAAAAAAAACAAAATTAATATTAGCTTTATCTTCTTCTTTTTTTGCCCCAGCTTTCTCGAAAATTACTTTTTGTGTGTTTCTCTCTTCACCTTCTTTTCGATTCCACCCTGCAAAGCTATTCAATTTATTAATCTGATTGAACTCAATTATTAAAGTAATGACAATCAGGAATCCAACTGGAAGGAGTTACGTGCTATAATGTCCTCAATTTTTAAGTTATCCTTTGCTTTTTCTTTCTTTTTGCTTTTTCTTTTTTTCTTGACCTGTAAGTTCTTGACTTACTTTTTCGGTCTTCATGGGCCTAGCTCCTCGTGAGTCATGGGTTGTCATCGTGTAACACGTGATGGGCCCAAATAAAGTCCGGTCCCACTCGAAAGATTTACGTACGTATACTTTTTTTGATGAAGGCAGTTAGGTAAGGATTTGGGCCCGACCACCGATTTGAGTCGGAATCACCTCTACTCCTACAATTCATTGGAAAAAGCCGTAACTCCTAATCAGACGCGTCAAGGACTTAAGCAAGTCCTCAAATTATTTCGCCTAAGGCAATGCTTATATACGATACGGTAACTTGTAAATTTAGGATTGCTTTAGGAATATAAGTCAAGGCTCTCTATGGTGGCCATCCGGCTCGGAGGTGGGTGGTTATTCGCTGGCAACATCGGGGCCAAGAGACGGCAGATGCGGCGGAGGCGTGGCTTTGGCATGGCAGAGGAGTGAGATCGAGAAGGGAGGGAGGAGAGAGAGAAGTCGATCTGGATAGGGGAGGTGTCAATGGTTCAATTCGATTCGAATTTTGAGAAAACCCAAACCGAACAGAATCGCAACCCAAAATTCAGTTCAGTCTTTCGATTTTCAAAACGAAAAGAGACGGAAGATTATATGGCTCAAGGAGAAGAGAAATTTTAAGTTGCTCATTCAATTTTTGTTGAGAATTTTGATTACGGTTCGATTAACCAAACCAATCCGAAATAACCCGAATCGAAAAAAAAAAGGTTATTTTTCCGTTATTCGAACTGAAAATGTACAAAATTTTGATTCAGTTGGATTCGATTTTTCGATTACACCCCTAAAACCCCTAAATAAGGGCATATAGAATGGATGGCTGGGGTATTTTCTCCCCGTGCGGTGGATTGCCACGTGCTGTGAACTGAACTGCTGATGGATGATTACAACCCCTAGATAAAGTTACCCACGCTCTTGTCTGTTACATGATCAATGTCTCTTGGGCCTTCAAAATGGTGAAAAATCACATCCGGATTTGTTGGATGAGAATGACTGAGATTTCCTACATTTCAATTTGACGAGGAAAGATTATGCGAACACGATACCTTCTATAAACCGTTATACCATCTTATACAAATTATGAGTTTCACAATTGATTTTAATAATTAAGACTTGTAACTATATCTATATCAATGACAAGAGAGATGACTTGTGTAATCAACAACTTACATATCGCTCTGTTTTTTTTCTGGTAAAATATGGTGTATCCGACAAATGTTTTCCGATTTTTTTTTGTGTTCGACTGAAACCTAAAAATAAACTGAAAAATATTTTTCTTTATTAGGTAAGGAATATCAATTTTCACCGTTTTAATAATTTTTGTTTTTATATTTAAAAAAATTGGTTTTTTAATTTTTTTTTTGTTTTCTTCTTTTTTTTCTCCTTTCTTCTTCGGCTGGCGATTGGCCACGGCGACCAGCCGCCGAGCCTCACCAGCCTCGGTCTAGGCCGACGAGGCAAGCCTCGACCTCACCTCGCCAGATTTGATGACACATGGCCTCACTCAGCGATGGCCAATCGTCGGCCGTGGTCGAGGGACCGATCGAGGAAGAAGGACAAAAAAAAAGGAAATGAAAAAAATTTAAAAACAAATAAAAAGAGAAAAATAAATCAAATTTTCAAAAATAAATAAATAATGAAAAGAAAGTACTAAAAATAATTAAAAAGAAAGCAAATGTGAAAAAGAGGAGGAATAAAAAAAAAATGAGGAAAATGTTTTCCTCTCCTAAGAAAAAGGGAAACATTTTTCACACTTTTGAAGGAATTTTTTCCATGGGTCAAAAATATTTTCATTAACTAGCTTATTTTCCGTGAACCAAACGTCGGAAAATCCGAAAAACATTTTCCTTAAAAAAAAATTCTGCAAAACAAACGGACGCCCTAAAATGATGAAATTATATAAGCTACACAATCAGCTGGTAGCTACATAACATTTTGATTACGCAAGTCATGTTCATTTGGACAGGCATCAGCACAAGCAATTTCAAGGGCAATCTAATATTAGCCCTCTCGGGTTAGTCTTCACCATGCACAAATTTCAAGTGCAGTTTAGATTAGCAGCCCTCTAGGTTATAAATTACAACGTTATATGAAATGTTATAAATTTCTAGTTATAACGGCTTATGAACACACAATTAACTGTATATTTTTTAAAACTTTCTTTCAAAGTCAAAATTATAGCTCAATCTAATTATCTAGCAGGTTTTTGACATTGTGGGTAATTTTACGGAATAAATTTGTAGGTTTGTAAAGTTAAACATCGCTAATTTATGCTTTCTTTTGAGCTTTTGACATTTTAATATGAATTGTAAGATGGGGCTGAAAATTTATTTACACATTCTGCACTATAAAACTCGCATAATATATATGGGAAATTTTTAAGCATATTTTAAAGTTTTTATCCACTTGCTATGAGATTGAAATTACAATTGATATTAATTACTTTATTCTTCGCAGGAGTTAAACAGCAAGAAATTTTATGTTTTCCCTTTATGCGTTTATCCTTTGTGAATATTTAGTATGGTATGAATATAAATATGTTTGACATTTGATCACACTTTTAACAATTAACCTTTTTCATATTTTGATTTTTTTCCACTTTTTATTAAGATCGACTAAATAATTAAATTAAATTTTCGACTTTGAAATATAGTTTCACTCACACTATTAAAAAAAGGCACTTAATTATGTGTTCATAAGCTGTCATAAATAGAAATTTTTTGTAAATGAAAATATGAGATCTTAAATTAAAATTGACAATATTCTCTAGACAAAATTACAATAAGATATGGTATAATTGATATCTTGATAGGTGTAATGGAGAATTTGTATTGTGAAATTAATGAGAGAGATGATAAAAATAAAGACAGTTTTGTGGAATAACATAAAAAAAGAAACAATAAATTGAAGAGAGAGAGAGAGAGAGAGAGAGAGAGAGAGAGAGAGAGAGAGAGAGAGAGAGGAGGGTATTTCGGTAGGAGGGTATTTTATTGGGTGTAATTTAACAGTTTTATTGTGAAATTGATAGTTTAAGAGAGAAAATATAAACAAAGGTAGGTATGTTGATTAGGATGACAAAAAAAGGAACAATACATTGAAGAGAGAAAAGGGTATTTAGGTCTATTGATTGAAAAAGGAAGTGTCTTAACAAAAAAAATGGGAGTGAAAATAGCGCCGTCCTTTATATAAGCCCCAAAAGGAATGCATAAGGCAACCAAAAATAGTGTACGGCTTTCCTAACAGCTAGCGATAAGGTTATGTAAAGGTTTAGCTATAAACTCTCATCTATTCTCTCTAAATTAGATGATTTTGTTCCACATCAACCGCGTTCTTCTTCCTTGTTATGAACTGCCAAGAATGATAATTAACGAGGCAGGTGAGGCTATAAGGAACTGAGTTTCAAGCATTAGTCATATAAGAAATTTTTACCTTCTTGCGACTTCCCGATATAGCGGAAAAGCTAATGCCCTTGAAGAAATATAGGTTTAGTTTAATCGATGAAATTTATAAAAGAGATTAGTAATTCATACACATTAGCAAAATTCACAAAATCATTTAGAATCCAACAATGACTGAAGAAAAATGAAACTCATGTAAACTCAATCACAAAACTCAATATGGTTTGGCAACTAATATAATTGACACATTTGATGTCTTCCTGGAACGAGACTGCTCTCCACAAGATACACATACATATGAGGGTTATGCATCATCATTCTCCAGCGCATCATAGACGGCACAATGAGACAAGCATATGTAAAGAAGTCAGGAGATAAACAAAGACCAGAAGAAACATCAAGTAAGTACGCAACAAGAAGCTTGTCATAAAGAAACAAGCAAAAGGTCTCACGGAGAGAAAATTCAAAGAAAGGTCTTGAGCATACGGAACTCATAACACATGGAATGATCCATACTCAATTATTAGCAATGAGATTCCTCAACACCAGACTAGGTCTAAATCAAGTGAAAGGGCAGGTGATAATTCTAGCATCTCCCGAACGACCATCTTCGAGGAGACAATTTGTGGTGAATGCTATTCGTTCCTGCCATCTTAGGCATTGATATCAATATTATAAGCTATATAAATCCCAAAACAGATGCTTTCTCCTTTTTAAGGCAAGTAGGGAGAGGGAAAATACAAGATATTAATAAGGAGCCGACCAAACCTGCTACCGATATTGCAATAATTGTCTGAAGATCACACCCCCAAAAATGAAAACAGTAAGCTTCCACTCATGAGGGCTTTTGGTCTCTCGCGAGTAACCAATAGCTTAGTTCCTATTTGCTAAAGATCTCCTCTACTTCAAAAACATGGTTTGATTACTCGAAACCATGTGGGCTACATATACCACATTTCAATGTTGGAGGTTCCACCTTCTTGTATTTTTCAAGGTCGATATAGCCAGGCTCTCTCTCTCTCTCTCTCTCTCTCTCTCACGCACGCAGAGTTAGTAGTCTTATTAATTCATTTGAAACAGGAATAAAATTCAAGAGGATACCATCCATGTAGACAACGGCTTCATAGAGAGGCCATCCATGTACAAAATGATTCACCATTGGTATATAGATGATGTGTCAACTGTCTCGGCACAAATCAACTTCATGAGAAATGGCCTGTGCAGAAACCAGTTTTCTGCTGTTGTAACATTAAAAAAAGAATTTATCAACATCATATACAAATTATGGTTTCCAACAATATTACCTATTTTACCAAAGTGAAGCATCTATGACAAATTATCCCTAAGAGAATCCCGAGAGGACAACTGCTCCTTCTTCCTTTCTTTCTGGATGAGCCAAAACACAAGGAGAGGAAACATCTTAGTCTCTTTCTTCTTACCAACACAATAATCAAAATCCAACCTCTCCACGCCCAAATTGTGTCTCACTATTATTGAAATATCCCACCCTCTTTAAAAGCTAAAAAGACCATAGTCCTCATTGTAGAAACAAGTATTTTGCTTCAATGCAACAGGTTTATAATTTTTCCATATAATATAATTTCGTTCTGTACATAATATAGTCACCAGGAGTGGACCAAAAAAGGCCCCCAAAAGGGAAAACTACACCTTCTAACATAATAATGTTCTAGATTCTTGTCACAACTATGAATCACCATTCCTAGCAAAGCAAAATTACTAAAGAGAAGAAAATGGAAGGATTTCAGGGCTTGTTTGAATTTCCGATTTCATTTCACTGAGAATGAAAACGCCAGTAGCAACTTTGTTTGGAGGGATCATGGATAACTTTTCAATTGAAAACACGGTAAGCTTGGTCATTTATTAGGCACAAAAGTGAAAACACTTTGGTGTTTTCCGGTCCAAAATCAGAACGCAGTAACTTGAACTGAAGGACAATCTTTTCATGATGTCTTCTTCAAAGAATCGATCCAAGCATAAAAGAAGGGATCTTCCAGATAGCTTGAGAGAGGACCACCCCCCCTCTACTGCAAAGCTGAATGGCGTTGAGGAGAGGAAAAGAGTGAGCTCCAGAAACTTTACTCACACAGTGAATCGGCAAAGAACATTGACCTCCTCTGGAACTTTCTCAATTTCTATTTATGAAAAAGAAACCATA
The DNA here is from genome assembly GCA_029784005.1 of Lenwebbia sp. NSW1173648. Taxonomy (NCBI): domain Eukaryota; kingdom Viridiplantae; phylum Streptophyta; class Magnoliopsida; order Myrtales; family Myrtaceae; genus Lenwebbia; species Lenwebbia sp. NSW1173648. The sequence continues at coordinate 6,565,859 of JARCGZ010000002.1, forward strand.
CCTTTTGGTCAAATTAAGAAAAAGATGAACTCTCTAAGTGAAGCACAAAACATGTTTTCAAAATCGTCATTTCCACCAAGAATTCCCATTTTGACTTACCAAACATCTTATAAACAAAATTAGGAAATGAAAACAGAAAATTGTTTTCATTTCATTTTCTATGGCAACGGAAACTAAAACCGCTTCTCAAACTAAACAGCCCTTATGGTTGCAGTCAAAAGGAACATTGCATGTGAGAAAAAAAGAGTACAAGAGAGTTGTGATTCGTGAAAATTTGGAAAAATATATATGTACATATAAGTCAAGTGCAATACTTACTTATAATTCAACCACAGTAATCTATATTCAAGTTAAAAATTCACTTATTGATTAAATCACCCCCCTTCTCTTTTCCTAGGCAATCTGTACAGAAATCTTAAGGTAATTCAAGTGCAATACTATCACCACCTAGAAAAACAATCCCTTTGCACCAACATAACAAAAGAAGTGCACCAAAAGTCCTAAACCTTTGCATAGAACACAAATACGTCCTAATTATTTTGATTGGCGCAATCAAGTCAACAACTTTTGCAAAAAGTAAAATCGAATCTTTTCCATGGACATTGCTGAAACTTGCCTTGATAGCACTCAAAGCCTATGTGACAACTTTAAATTGCACTTCATAATATAGGTTTAGGACCTTATTGCTCTTTGCAGTAAAATTTTATGACTTCACTACACGAACTGAAAGGTTTAAGACTCAATTACCCTTTTCTATTTACATAGGACCTTATTGCAGTAATTGAAAGGTTTGAGACTTGATTACACTTGGTACATAAGATGCCTTTTGGTGTGATTCCCCCAAAACAGGACTGCCATTTTTTATAAAGTAAAGATTGCCAAGGCATGGCATTATATTTGAAGGAAGGGTTAGAGTACGTTTGGTTCAGCTTTTCCAAAGGACTTTGGCCTCCAAAATCCCTTGAGGAAATGCTGGGGTGTTTGGCAAGCCTTTTCAAGGGGCATTTGGCCAAATGCCAGCCTTGAAAAGGCTAAAAGATCAATGCTGGTAGGGACCAGTATTGAGCTTTCAGCATTTTCGAAATGCTGAAGGCCCCATTAATAAAAATTAGTCAGTTACATTTTTTCCCACAAAACTTTACTAAATATCCATTTTTACCCATTTTCAAAAGTGCAACCATAGATTGTTTCTGTTCATCTTCTTTTTCCTCAAGGTCGTTGGCGAATGACCTGCGAGGGGCCGGCGAAGTCGCATGACCCAAGTGACCATCACCAGAGGACGCGCGACCGCTCGAGCGACGGCATTGCCCGACCCCAGGTGACCCTTGCCAGGGGTTGCCCGAGGTCATGCGACCTTGGCTGACGGCAGCCGGAGAGCTTTATTTTTATTTTTTTTAAAAGAAAATTAAATCCAAAGCCCTTTGCATTTTTTTTTTGCCAAACACTACTTAGTTTCTTTACAACGGATGTTCTTACCAAACACAATTTGCATTTTCCCAAAGCCCCTTAGGTTGAGGGCCTTTGCATTTCCTCAAGGCTCATTTCCAAAGCCAAACCAAACGCACTCTTAATCCGATATAACAAGCTATCAAATTAGAACAATTGATGTGCATAACAAGAAATCATCATTGGATTAAATTTAATATTGTGTTAGAAACTCGTTGAAAAATCAAATTTACTACAGTGGAATGTGTGCAACCTCATTATCATTAGGACTGACCAAAGTCAGGTTTTTAATCTGCAGAAGACAAGTTTTAGCATGCAAGTTCCTCAATTTGGAATCTGAATATTCAAGCCAACCAGGAAATTTTGGCATCCTTTTCCTCCATAAATTAAGCCTACTATGCTGGAGTGCACGTCAAATTTCATAATTCCACTAAAACAATATATATTTAGTCAATACCTAACTAAGCAACTACAAGTTTGAGTAGATTTAAAGCTATGCTGCATAAGTTGACGAGGACAATGTCCCATAACCTCATCCAAACACCAAACGAAATAGGTACTTCAAGGAAAATAACAAACAAATATGGTACCTAGACTCCAAAATCGTGCATTCCACTTATTCATTACTAGTGAGCAATGCAGCTCCAGAATCATTGATCAGTATCATGATCAGTTACATACTTTAGATCAACAAAACATGTGCACATCTCAATGGACATGTCGATGTTGCAGATAATATGGAGAATGCTACCAGCTAGGTCAGAAGAATATGTCTTAATTATTGGAGTATATAGTACATGCTCCATTGCATCACATCTTCACAACAGCCAAACATAAGCAAAGATGCACACAAATTCTAGAAGCATGCACCAAACTATTGGAAGACCATCTAAAATTGCAATATCTTAATGCATCACACATACTCCACACTCATTAGTTTCAGGAATTGAAACGTCGAATTTAAGGAGAAAAAGAAAATTCACATTACCTTCCAGCTATACGAAAAAGGAGACTCAAGCCTCTTGCATCATGTATGCATGACACAAGCCTTCACAGTTCATCAGTGGCATGCATTGAAATATTACACTAGAGACATATGATTTGAAGTCACCATCCGCTTATGCCAAAGATCAGGAACAAAGCCTCAAACGCAGATCGTATGACAACGATAGAGAGCACGCTTGTAGACAGCCAATCTCCCATGTCTGGATGCAAACTAGCGTGCTCTCTCTCGTTGTCAAACAACGATGTCGCCTAGAGGCCGAAATCTGCAAAAAGAAAGCGCAGAGGCGAATTCTACTTATGGCATGGTTGTATAGATCTGTGACCAATATCTATGGAGCAATACACCTTACATGACTAAAATTGAATAGACAATCCAATTCTCGCCAACAAGAGTACTGTATTGGATGATTTTCATAGTATTCCCCAATTCAAATTAGAAGGATATAAGCAATATTTAGGAACATTTAAACATGCAATAGCCATAGAAATTTGCTTGCCTCGTCAATGAAGAGTCTCAACTAAAATCTCAAGCAGCACAGATTGCTCTAGGCCAACCAAAATGTCCCCATACTGACTTAAACACAACAAGAGACGGACAGCTTCGAAGGTTGAACCTAACTAGGCATATGTTTCAAAGGAATCAGCACAGACGTGATTAAAAAGAGCACAAACAGCACTGAGATCTGGCAACTCAAGATCTTCAAAAGAAATAATCAAAAGGAAAGGAAAGGATATATTGCATGCCCTTTCACAAATATAGAATACGAAACCAAAACCTAAGTGACATTTATGACTCCATCATGATGCATCCACATCTCACGGGGAGCGCCAGTGTAGGAACCACCATTTAAAGCCTGCGAGCGTAAAGATCCAAACGGGAGTATATTTCAAAAATAGATAGTTACTCTTGCCAGCTAGGGCAGTAAGCATGTGAATTCAGTAAAGCATGAGTAAGTTCAAGAAAACTCAGACAAACTCATAGAAAAGAACATTCCCTTCCCCTCGATAAGTAGCAACAAACTTAATCCGAACATAAAACCTCCACGAAACAAAACAAGGACAACCAAACAGAAAAAGAAATGTCTCCGCGAAAGCAAACTCTTAATGATCTCGGATCTCCAGATCGAAAACTACCAAACCCTAGCACTATACTGAAGAAAATCCCTCCGAGCTTTGTATCCAAACAATATGAAATTTCGCAACGACGAGCAAAGCAAACCTGAGAGAGTCAAACGGCACTAACTTTACACTACCAAGAAAACCCAGTCTTGCCTCAACGAGCGGAAAAGACACCCACTGTAGAAACTTACAGAGAGAGCCCTTCCTTGAAGAACCTGACGGAAAATGCCCATCAAATCACACGGAACAAACACCGAAACACGAGAGGGAAATCACTTGTCCGAATCTTCGCTGAGGAGACCAATGAAACAGAGAAGAAGAAGAAAGATGATGAAGATGAAACATGATGGAGAAAATCTTGAAAACCCCACAAGCAATGAGTGATCTTGAGCATGCGAGGAGATAAGGATCGAAACAAGGAGAGAACTTTCGCTTTCTTTCGCTGGTCCTAGAGAGAGAGAGAGCTCGCACTGTTCCCTGAGTTTAGAGCGAGAAAATCGAGCTCAAGCGTGGTTACGAAAGCTTAAGAAATTAAAAAACGGTACAACTTCCATATCCTCCTCTTTTTCTTTGCCGGATGGGACCCACGGAGGCGACCGCCGTCCGGAGCTGTGACGTCCGGCGATCCCAGCCGTCCACGTGTACAGCGAGCGCGATGGTCGTCGGACCAGTGGATCTGAGAAGGAGTTACCGACCGAGGAAATGCCGGATTAGGAAGGCGTACGTCCTCACGCGACCGGAGAGCGCGTGGGCAGCACGAGGCACGGGGCTCGAATTGCCGAGTGTTGGTCCCGCTCGTAACTATTTATTACTGCCAATTTGGAAATTTGTTAAACGAGTAATATTTTCTCAAAATATTGATCATATAGACAATCAATGCATTAAAACACAAAAAAAAAAAAAGATTAATTATTCAATAATTATCTCGAGATATTCTTCAATATAATTTTATCCATTGTCACGACATAGGAAATCATGTTTTACCGGTCGTAATTGTTATTTTTATTCTATTTGGCGATGAGGACAAGGCTGTCGACATAATGCGTTATGGTGGTCCTCCTCCATCCGTCCTTGTGATTCTTAAATAGTAAAATTCCAATTTTATGGGACAATACCTTGTTCCTGCAAAAATTTGCAATTTCCTAGGGCCTCACGTTTTCAAAAGGGAAAAAAGACAAGAAAAGAAAAATCAAATTGGTCGGGTTTTTTTATTTATTTATGGCAAAACAGAAATTTATATTTGGAAAGGTTCTATCCGCTTGCCTCCTTTTTGTGGCTAGAATTCTTCATGCGGTTCCATGTACAATTGGCATGAATTTTATTGTTTACACTTTACCGGCATCTATTTATGGATGCATCTGAAAAACATGGAAGCGAGGATGAGTATAAAGAACTGATTCAATTCTCAATTTCAAGATTGAAACCCCCAGTTCAACCGGGATCAATTCCCGAGTTTCACTTCTAAACCGGTTTTGAAGTTTGGTCTTAAGTATGAATAAGTAATAATAGAACCACTCATGCAACAACTGCTTTCGTGATGAAATAATGCAGTTCTTATAATTTATAATAAGAAGTTGGTTTTTTAGCCAAAACTTGAATAAGCCTCTGGGAAACCAATAAGAAACCGACCGGTCTAGGAACCGGCAATTTCAAAACCCATTTGGTTCTGAGTTCTATACCGGAGGTTATAGGGTTTGTTTCCGATTCTACACAACAACTGTAGTTGTGAAAAGTCATGGTGAAACTTTCATTTACATTCACAGTTGCAACGACTTGCAACAGACCACCCCAGCCAAATTTAAAGCATATATTATCCAACCCACATGTTACAACACCCCAATAACAATTATAGCTATACCAAACAGGCATGTGCGTTTGGCTTGCTGACCCAGTCTCCAATAGTATTAAGTACGAGCAAATTGTGTAATACTTAGAACTACGCCATTTACATTTTTTTGGGATGTTGTTCTCATGTCAATAGGATGCTCAATTCATTTTTGCACGCGTCGACCATATCAATCCCCAAAAATTCCAAAGGGTGTCGAAATATTGACTTACCTAAATGTTGAAAAGTAACGATGAAAGAATAAATTGATACGAGGAGGAGCAACCGGCAGTAGCATGTTTATCTTATCGAATCAATCACACCACTTCAGTATACGTAAATGAAGTTGTTTTGTTTGATAATATCGATGTTGTCTCTGGTTCATTCAGAAAAAATAACTTTTTCAACAATTATGATTTTGGGGTAATAAGAACCACTTATCGAAATAAAAGCATGTAATTGTCATTGCAATACTAACGAAAATAATGAACTAGCGTGTGACTTCTTCTGAATTCTAGTGAATTACAGGGACATTCTTTATATCGGTGAAAATTATTGTAACCACTCCGGGGAGAAAAATGTGATTTTGCTATGTTTTTTTGTGGGGCTAATTTCCGAAAAAAAAAAAGAATACCTAACTTTACAGTCAATCGCAATTTTGTGCTGAACTTTTTTCTTTTCAAAAGAGGAACCCAAATTTTCTCCCAAATATGCCCCTGCGTCCGAAAATCGCCACTGATTTCTTCAAAATTATCAACATCAGAAGGCTCATGTTGTTCTATGAATGTGAGAGGGTTGATGAAGATGCAAGTTCTGACAATGAACCTCTAACTGGCCCATTTTAAAAGCGTGGGCAGATTTGGGATTAGAGTGAAAGTTGAGAATTTTTTTGACACAAAAAAAGTTTATGACGGAATTAGGACGGGACTTAAAGTTTGGGTTTTTAAAAGAAATTAAACCATTTTTTTTGTACTAGGGAGGGGCAATAAGTGCCAGAAGTCTTTTCACACGAGATATGATGCAGCTTCGGCTTGCAGCATCACAAGCCTTTTGGAGATAGGCTCATGGCGTGAGTTGAACTCGTGATCTCGCGAAAGACTGGAGATCCCTTAACGACAACCATATGCTCATATCAGAGCTCTTCAAATGGGATTATCTACGGAACTATTTAACGATAGATGATCAAATGGTCCTACTCCTACTACATGACATTAATCGATCATTGCGCAGGAAGTATTACGTGGGGAGTATGTCAAATTTTTCTCAATTGAAACTCCCACTCGACTTGGAATATTGGGCTTCCACGACTCCAATTTGGGCTCGTTTTTACTTTGAGGGGCCGTTGCTATTAGGCCCCCCCTGTCCCTTCATTCTTCCTTTTGGGCAATGCATTGTATCTGTTGTAATATGTCTCGAGTTTGAGAGCTCGTGAACAAAACCCGACGAGAGATCGTATAAAGGAAAGTCTGAAATTGAATATACGTGGACGTCCGTGGAAATATAGATTTCCTAATTCGGTGGCTTCCAGAATTGTCTATATATTAAATCAGCAGGCAAGAGGGGGTGGCCAAAGAAAAGGAAGAAAAGAGGAAAGTCCAATCTTGGACTTTTGTTGATCGTTTTCTAATAGGATTCCATGCATGGAGTTTCCTTTGTTATGTTGATGTCGTCCAAGGAGTCTAACATGTGTGTGTACATACATATCTATGTGCTCATGGGTTGGGAATGTGTTTTTGCGGAGACTTGGATTAGTGCTGCGTGAAGAAATTTCTTGCTGCACAATTCAAGGCAAAGCTTCTTTGTGGAATTACATCAAATATTCAAGTGTCGAAGCCAATTAAATCTTGTGTTAAGATTTTTTTTAATTCCTTCGTGGGACTAAGAGATTATTTCGTGAGGAATTTGGGGGCTAAACACTATGTGCGTTATTGGATGTAATTGGGGCTAGGAAACACTGAGAGTGCTTGAGTGACTCGAGCGTGATTTGTAATCTCCATTGTATCGCTCGATCTATAGTGGAATTCGTTGCTGCTCTCCCCGTGGACGTAGGTCTCTACAACCGAACCACGTAAATCTGGTGTCCGATTTATTTTCTTGCTCTGTCTATTTTATTATTCGATCGCTTCCTTCCGCACAACAATTTGTATCAGAGCTAGGCTTGGTTGAAGTTGAAGCGAATCAATGGCGATAGAAGAAGGAAAAGTGAAAATCGACAGATTTGATGGGAAGGATTTTGGTTTCTGGAAGATGCAGGTGGAGGACTATCTATATCAGATGAAACTGCACTTGCCCCTGTCTAGGGAGAAGCTAGAAACGATTAAGCAAGCTAACTGGGAATTGCCGGATAGACGAGCGATGGGTGTTATTTGGTTGACGTTGGCTTGTAACGCCGCGTTTAATATCATGAAAGAGAATACCACTGCGAGTTTGATGAAAGCCTTGTCGGATATGTACGAGAAGCCCTCTGCGATTAACAAGGTCTATTTGATGCCGCGTCTGTTTAATTTGAAGATAAGCGAAGGTGCGTCGGTTGCTAATCATGTAATAAATGGGCCCAAAGTTCAAGCCCCTGTCTCAATAGCCACAATTCAGCCCACTTACAAGTTTCCTTCACCTAATATGCGCATGAAGCAGTCAAGCCAGCGGACAAAACAAGAAAGGAGATAGTTTGGGAAGGAGAACAAGAAAAAGGAAAGGAGAGAGGAGAGAGAAATGTTGCGCGTTCCCGATTTGGATACCTCGACAAGCTGAATCAACAGCAAATTGTAACGTCGGGTAAGTATTCAAGCCGATTATTCGTCTACTCGAAGTAATTTTGGAAGTTAGGGCACAAATTTAGGGTTATGTCGATTTTGAGCTACAAAGTTAGATTTTGGAGTTGTCAAGCTGTCAATATACATGGAAATGGTAGCTTAAGGTGCTGTGGAGTCGTGGGATTTGATGGAACTTGATTTCAACTTACGGTTTTTCCGAAACACAATTTCGAAGTTGGCCGCGGTTGATGAACAGTGCTCGACCAGTAGCTTTCGTGCCAATTATCGTCGATTTGCAGTCGTTTTTTGGGTCAGCTAAGTGAGGGTTCTTGTAGCATGTCAAAAGAGCTTTCTTTGGACCGTAAGTTTGTTTGAAATGGGATTCGGCGGAGGAAGTTATGATGCAAACGATTTCAGCGTGCAAGCTGTCCATATCGGACATTGATAGGTTTCAGTTATGGGCGAGATTTTCTTTGATGCATAGGCATCGGTTTATTGATGATTAGGCTTAGTTCAGTTGATTCATTCGTTAGAATATCCTTTTACTCGATTTTGATATCGTTTTTCAATTATTTGTTAGGAGTTCGAGTGCATCGGTTTGAGTAACTATTGTATGTGGGTTTTTGGCTTGCCCAGGTGAGTGGTGCTATCTCTTTTTTGAATTTGTAAACTCATGTCTTGAAATGATAACGATTTGAGGATCGTATGAGTTATTGAAGCATGTTTGTTGCATAAAATTTGGATCGAGCATTTACTACTTTTCGGTTATTCGTGAATGGTTTGAGAGACGTTTTTATGAAAGGCATTTCGAAATGCTACGGTTTATGAAGTGGATTCCAAAATGGTGTGAGAAATATGTCGTATGAATAGAATTGACAAAGATTATATGTTTTGGTTTTACGAAACCTTTTTGTGAAAGAATTATGAAAAGCTCTTGACTTTGAGTATGGTTTATGAGATGTTATATATATCGACTTGTGAAATGCTTTGTATGATTTGATTCGGTTTGTAAAACCGATTTAGAGATGAGTCCTGAAATGATTTTAGAAATGTTTTATGAAAAAAAATTATGGCGGGTGAGTTGAGTTACGAAAGGTTATGTTTTGGTTTGTGCACCATTTGGTGATATAGATTCTGAATTAACTTTGTAAATTGTGAAGGATGTTGATATGAGTTTGTGTTGGTGCCTAATATTGTGCCGAACCCGGATGAGGGGTTTGTGGGTATGCGCATACTAATTTAGGATATCTTTGCGGGCCGAGCCATAGGCATTATAGGTGGAGACCTTGCCAAGGGGGGAATCTTGGTAACCTTGTCACGGGGCATTATGCGTGATCATGGTTAGATATTTGAGCACGAGTTTGGTCAATGGAGTGGACCATTGGCGTGTGATTCGAGTTTAGTCGATGGAATAGACCATTGACGTGTGATGTGATAGAGATTAATCAATGGACTCGACCATTGATATTTGAATTGTGATAGTGGTTTAAATGAGTAGTTTTGAGCTATATAAACTTTGTTGAAATTAAACAACCCATACTTGATTTGATATATATATATATATTATATCTTCGATTTGGATTATGAATTTCTGGTCTATTTTTGTAAATATGCATAGTGGGTGCTCGATCTGCATAGATGAGATACGAACTACTAATTGAGCTGTGGTTGCTCACCCCTTCCTTTCTCAATATTTTCAGGTTCCTCGGCTCTTGGCTAAAAGAGCGAGAGCGTTATCGGCAGGGATCTTTGGGAGTTGATATTTGGGTGATTTGAGGCTGCGTCCTTTGCTTGGAAGGATGGCCGTGTCATCCTCTTTTTTTGCTAGGAATCGGGGTGTGACAAATCATATCCATGAATTCAATGTGATTATTAGTCAATTGAGTTCAATTGATATTGACTTTGAAGATCAGGTATGTGCTTTGATTCAGTTATCCTCATTGCTTGATAGTTGGAATACTACTATTACTGTTGTTAGTAATTCCTCTGGGTTAACAAGTTTGACGTTTGATGGGATTCATGATTTAATTCTAAGTGTGGACATCCGTAGAAGAGAATCTGACAAATCTATATCTACTGCTTTAGTAGGTGAAAATAGAGAAAGAACTAGTACTCGTGTTAGCAGAAGTAGTATGAACATGAACAGACGTAATCAGTCTAGGACTAGTGGTGTTGTCTGTTCGAACTGTAGCAAGAGGGGGCATCTTAGAAGAGACTACTTTAAGCTGAAAAATGAGAAGGGTAAGGGAACTAGAGTTGAATCTGCGGATGATGTTGCAGCTATAGCTGACGGTAATTCAGATAATGCTAATTATGTCTTGTTTATCACTGATGATTCATCGTTTGATGGATGGATTATGGATTCTGATTGTTCTTTAACTGGTTTATTACTTATCAATGCATGGATAGTAGTAAAGTACAGTTGAGGAACAATGCCGAATGCGATGTTATAAGTGTTGGCGATGTTAGAATCACAATGCATGATGGTATTGTGAATGCATTGCTTGGAGTGAGGCATGTTCCAAAATTGAAGAAAAATATTATTTCCTTGAGTGCCCTAGATTCAATTGGGTGTTGATATTCGTCAAAATGTGGAGTTTTGAAAATTATTCGAGGTGCCTTGGTAATAATGAAAGGAATCAAACACAATGGCCTGTTTCAGCTTCAAGGTAAGACGGTGACGAATTTCGCTGCGGAGACGTCCGATGCATTTGTTCGAGAGTCTAGATTGTGGCATATGCGTTTGGGGACCATCAGCGAGAGAAGCCTGAAAGTTTTAAGTGAAGAAATTTATTGTGTGGTTATATTACTGACGAACTGAATGTATGCAGGTGTTGTAATTTAAATCAACAACAGAAAGTGTTGTTTAGTGCGACTATCAGAGAAACTACGGAAATTGCAGAATTGATTCACTTGGATGTTCGCAAGTTGTGCGGTTTCCTTCGAGGAAGAGTGTCAGATTTATGCTTAGAAGGACCTGGGTGTTTGAAATGTTATAATGCATCATGTTATCACTTTGCCTAGAGAAGGTCATAATTTTTAATTTATGGTCTCATTTTTCAATTACAAAGTTATATGAAATGTTATAAATTTCTAGTTATAACGGTTTATGAACACACAATTAACTGTATATATTTTTAAAAATTTATTTCAAAGTCAAAATTATAGCTCAATCTAATTATCTAGCAGGTTTTTGACATTGTGGGTAATTTTACGAAATAAATTTGTAGGTTTGTAAAGTTAAACATCACTAATTTGTGCTTTCTTTTGAGCTTTTGACATTTTAATATGAATTGTAAGATGGGGCTGAAAATTTATTTACACATTCTACACTATAAAACTCGCATAATATATTTTTTTTGGGGAAATTTTTTAAACATATTTTAAAGTTTTTATCCACTTGCTATGAGATTGAAATTACAATTGATATTAATTACTTTATTCATCGCAGGAGTTAAACAGCAAGAAATTTTATGTTTTCCCTTTATGCGTTTATCCTTTGTGAATATTTAGTATGGTATGAATATAAATATGTTTGACATTTGATCACACTTTTAACAAATTAACCTTTTTCATATTTTGATTATTTTTTTCCCACTTTTTATTAAGATCGACTAAATAATTAAATTAAATTTTCGACTTTGAAATATAGTTTCACTCACACTATTAAAAAAAGGCACTTAATTATGTGTTCATAAGCTGTCATAAATAGAAATTTTTTGTAAATGAAAATATGAGATCATAAATTAAAATTGACAATATTCTCTAGACAAAATTACAATAAGATATGGTATAATTGATATCTTGATAGGTGTAATGGAGAATTTGTATTGTGAAATTAATGAGAGAGATGATAAAAATAAAGACAGTTTTGGGGAATAACATAAAAAAAGAAACAATAAATTGAAGAGAGAGAGAGAGAGAGAGGAGGGTATTTCGGTAGGAGGGTATTTTATTGGGTGTAATTTAACAGTTTTATTGTGAAATTGATAGTTTAAGAGAGAAAATATAAACAAAGGTAGGTATGTTGATTAGGATGATAAAAAAAGGAACAATACATTGAAGAGAGAAAAGGGTATTTAGGTCTATTGATTGAAAAAAGAAGTGTCTTAACAAAAAAATGGGAGTGAAAATAGCGCCGCCCTTTATCTAAGCCCCAAAAGGAATGCATAAGGCAACCAAAAATAGTGTACGGCATTCCTAACAGCTAGCGATAAGGTTATGTAAAGGTTTAGCTATAAACTCTCATCTATTCTCTCTAAATTAGATGATTTTGTTCCACATCAACCGCGTTCTTCTTCCTTGAAGAATGATAATTAACGAGGCAGGTGAGGCTATAGGGAACTGAGTTTCAAGCATTAGTCATATAAGAAATTTTTGCCTTCTTGCGACTTCCTGATATAGCGGAAAAGGTAATGCCCTTGAAGAAATATAGGTTTAGTTTAATCAATGAAATTTATAAAAGAGATAAGTAATTCATACACATTAGCAAAATTCACAAAATCATTTAGAATCCAACAATGACAGAAGAAAAATGAAACTCATGTAAACTCAATCACAAACTCAATATGGTTTGGCAACTAATATAATTGACACATTTGATGTCTTCCCGGAACGAGACTGCTCTCCACTCGATACACATACATATGAGGGTTATGCATCATCATTCTCCAGCACACCATAGACGGCACAATGAGCCAAGCATATGTAAAGAAGTTAGGAGATGAACAAAGACCAGAAGAAACATCAAGTAAGTAGGTAACAAGAAGCTTGTCATAAAGAAACAAGCAAAAGGTCTCATAGAGAGAAACTTCAAAGGAAGGTCTTGAGCATACGGATCTCATAACACATGGAACGATCCATTAGCTACCTCCTATGATCCTTTACCATTATCTTTCTCGTGTTACTTCAAGCTTCTCTCAATTATTAGCAATGAGATTCCTCAACACCAGGCTAGGTCGAAATCAAGTAAAAGGGCAGGTGATAATTTCTAGCATCTAACCAAATACCATCCTCGAGGAGCCAATTTGTGGTGAAGGCTAAATCATTCCTGCCATCTTAGGCATTGATATCAATATATAAGCTATATAAATCCCAAAACAGAGGCTTTCTCCTTTTTAACGCATTGATATCAATATATTAAGATGTTTTTCTCCTATTAGAAAGCCGTGTTATATAATCAATTTCCTTTCTTCTTCTTTTTCGTGAGTGCATGTTATGCTAACAGTTTGTTTTTGAAAACAACAAATAAGTAAAAATTAATTAAAAATTATTGTGGGATCCACCCTTTTAAAAATTTGTGGCTCACAACATACTGTTATTCTCACTGTGGCCTAAAAACTATTATGCTAGCAAACTCCATTAAGAAATAGAGGAACTTTGAGGTCTCTGTTATTTCCAACAACTCTGTTGATGTTCTTCGTGGATAGATAATGTTTCATTGGTAGGTACTCACATATTCAAAACATACTCAGCACCAACGGAATCCCTTAAACAATCCCTTCAATTCTAACGTAGGTACAATTGTAATGTCCATACAAGGATCATGCGGTCCAATCAAGTATTAAAACTTTCAAATAGTGCAATTAAGTTTTAAAAACTTGTCAAATTGGTACAATTAAGCAATTTCGTTATTCCTATCCAATTTGAATAACGAAAAATGATCCTTGATATAGAAAAAAAAAAAGGAAAATAAAGAATTTTTTTTTTAAAGAATTAAAAAAATTAAGAGATTGTCCACATTAGCGCCGACCGTGCTGCGTAAGATGTCCGGCGTCAACGTCAGCAATTTTTGGGAAAATTGGACGGATGGACTCAATTAGCATAGTGTCAAAAGAATTAGGACTTAATTAGCAAAATCGAAAGGTTTATGACTGAATAGACCAATGTGCAATAGGTTTATGACTTTTTAGACAATTTTTTCCGGCAATTCTCTAGATTCGGTCGATACTCATTTGATCAAAAGACGTAGAAAGAAACCCGAGCTCATGAACTAATGATAGGACTCTCTCAATCTTTGGTTCATGTGAGGTTTCTTGCGATTGCTCAACCATATGGAAATATTTCAAACTGTTTCGTCCCTTCTGCAAAACCTTCTTTTATGTGAGGTTTCTTGTGAATGCTAAAAAATTTCATCCTTTTCCCACACCACCCTCCACTGTTTTCTTGTATAATCATCATGAGCACATTTGAAGTAGGTTAGTACTCGTTCACAGTCTATTATCTTGTGCATTAATTGACTCTTGAATCGGTTTTATCTACCCAAATTTGTGCCATTCGACAACCCCATAAAGCCAATTCTCTGCACTTCGCCAAGACGCACTGGATCGATGAAGCTAGCACGCAACCATGCGATCGCTCTGTTGCTTGCATCGAGGGCACGAGCGAGGTCATTGGCCCTCGCCGCGCGAAGTAGCGGGAGGCGGTGCATCCCTTTGAACCCGAGCCACACCACTTTGGCGCTTCTCTCGCTCAATCAGCAGCTCAATTATTCTTTTTGTACTTTTTTAAATCCAAATTTTTCCTTTGATATATCTGACATGGCAACCATGTCCACGTCTTTGAAACATATTAAAAAAAAGTACCACATGAGCATTTTCCGTCACTCAAATTAGATGGAGTCAACAAAAGTACTCAGATTACACTAATTTAGCAAGTTTTAAGACTTAATTGCTCTATTTGAAAATTTTAAGACTCGAATACACTGTTGAGATAATTTTTTAGGACTTCTGATTTTTTACGATCTTTAAAACACTCATGGATGTAGGAATAAGAAATCCTCATAAACAACAAAATCAACATCAGCTTTATCTTTTTTTTTTGCCCCAGTTTTCTCTAAACTTTGTTCTTGTGTGCCCCTCTCTCTCTCTCTCTCTTCCAATCAATTTGTCTTAATCCTGTGGAGGGCCTTGACCATGAAGACCTTAACCTTTCTCACCTTCTTTACAATTCCTCCATTTTTTAAGCAATCGTTTCCCTTTTTTCCTTTCTTTTGTGAACATCTAAGTTCTTGACTTACTTTTTCAGTCCTCATGAGATTAGTTCCTCGGGAGTCAGGGATTCTCACCGTGTTGCACAAGATGGGCCAGAATAAGGTTATGTTGTAATGACCCCAAATTTTCAGTTAGCTTATTTCAAAGTGCCGTCACAATAAGTATGTATGATTAGTGACTAATGGCATCAACAGTTGACGACGAGACAATGGGAAAACATATCATGCTTGAACTTCGTCCCGTTGAGCTAAATACGTGAGAAATTGGGACCAGATGAGAACGATGGCAACACATGGCAAGGGCACGCCAAGTGGCACCATGGGCTGACACGTAGTGGGGCAACGTGCCACGTGGCACTGCCTCACCGCCACTGTCTACCCCCGTTTTCCCCTATAAATACCCCTCGCCGTCAGTTCGTTTCGTCATTTCGATCGTCAGATCAAATCACCTCTCATTCCCGACCCTCACCTCCGACCTCCATCGTCGCTCGTCGCACGCCTCACCACCATGACTGAGTGCCCAAGCACGCCGCCGCTGCAGTCGCCGCATTGCCGCTCGTGGTCGTGTTCCAAGCAGTTGACGAAGCTCTCATCTTGTTTGAAAACAAAGGTGAGTGGATTTCTAACTCGTATAGCTTTTGGAGATTGGCTTTAGAATCATGCATCAATGAATGGTTTGAGATTTTGCGCTTGCATTTATGAAAATCATGCTTGATCTGTTCAATTCAAAAAGAGAGTAAACCATTCATTTGTCTGTCAATGAGTATTGAACGTGTTATTAACGAAAATGCTGACAAAGGTAAGAGTGCATTGCATATTCATGTCATGGCATTTCATTGAAAGTTGAGAGAGAGTGATGCCGTTGAGATTGCTACCGACGATGCCCCGTGGGAGCCGGTACGGAAGTCGGGATGCCTCTAACGAGTGGAGATACCCCTGCTGTGTGATCTGGGATGCCTCGGGTGCGAGAAGCCGCGTGAGTGTTTAGCGAAAATCGGCACTGTGTGAGCCGAAAATAATGTGAAACTGTGAGATGGTGAGATCGAGAGAAATCTCATGCATACATCTCACACATATGCATCAAGCTGCAGAATTGCATGTTCATCTCGTGGTATTATTTGATATTGTTTCATGAAACTTGATGTTATGTTCTGAATTCAATGTCTAAAAGTTATTGTGTTACACTTTCATTCGCAGAGCTTTGGCTGACTGATGATGAAATTGTGATTTTCAGACAAGTAAGAATGCCGCCTGTAAACCCCGCAACTCCCACTGCTTGTTATGGTGTTCCTAGGGAATGTATCAGCTTGTGGGAAGATCATGTGGACCCTGATTTTTCAGAGGTTCAATTTAAAAAACTAGTTAGTACTTTGTCGGTTGAAGTGGGGTTAGCTACCGCCCCGGTACTGTTTCGTTTTGTAGCTATATACATAGCAGGTCAGGATGGTGAGATGTTGGGTCCTCTCCCGTTAGTTCCAGACGCAGGTAACAATGGTACCGGAGGCAGTCAAGAGAAGGTAGGTGTGGTAATGTTGGAGATCGGGACGAGTATGTTAGGGTACGACGATATCACTTTTTGGATGGCCAGAGAAAGTTAGTTCAGGACGATGGTGTGATGGTCTAGTCAAAGTTGGTGTATTTTGGTCCCGCTTTCCCAGTGGTTTAAGTCTGTATCAATGTAAAGAAAACTGAAGTTCATCCATGTACATATATCTAGGTGAAATGAGATGTTGGATATCATGTAAAAGACTTGAATTGCTGCTCATGTCCTAGTTAATGCATGTGTTATGAGTGTGAGTAGTAAAACCTATGAAAGGCCATACCCTGTTAAGCACGCACGCCACTTTTTTTTCATGCACTTGTGCTTGTATGGCCGAATGATTGTTTTTAGTTAGTCTTCCGCATGCGCCAACTATATCTATATAATAAAAGATTAAAGCAGAGCACATAGTTAGTAAGAAGGTAGCGGATTGGGATGCCATATCGGTTGGTATCAGAGCGGGTTATTGGAGTGATAAGGTGCGCTAGTGGACGAAGTGTTTGGTAGGCACACGCGCAATAAAAACTTAACCGTGCATGTGTTTGTGATTGCCTCTAATTGGCAATAGCTGATACTACTTATGTTAGCAATAGCTGTAGTTACTTTTAAGTAAGGGAGGCACATTGATCACTACTGACAACTAGTGGTCAATTGGGCAGAAGACCCAGTAAATGCAGAATGGTAAGATCGAGTGGATCTGCAGGAAGAACTGATGAAGCCATAGGCAATGACCCTCACGTGGAAGGAATCCTGCAGGCACTCGCTACCGTAGGAAATCTGATGCAAGAACAAGCACAACAACGAGCCATTGCGAATGCCGAAACTAGTGGATGCCGTATGCAGGAATTGCTGGAATGGTTCCTAAGGCTGAGACCAAGCTGATTTACTAGATTAGGAAGGCCAAACGAGGCCGAAAGGTGGGTTAAAGGAATGGAGAGAATCTTTAAGGTATTGGATTATAGCGAGATAGAAAAGGTTGCTCTTGCCGAACACTGGTGGGGAGCAATGAAGACAACTGTGTTCCCCATAGGCATAGAAATAACTTGGAATAGGTTCGTGGAAGTGTTTAATGGGAAATATTTTTCAGACTGTGCGCGAAAATAGAAGATGGAAGAGTTCATAAGACTAACACAAGGAAGCATGTCTGTGGATGAGTACGAAGCCAAGTTCTCGGAATTGTCCAGGTTTGCACCTAGATTAGTAGAAAATGGGGAGGATAAGGCAAGGCGATTTATGGATGGGTTAAAGAATGATATCAGGAGACAATTAGTGCCTCTTGATATAAGAGACTATACTACCTTCTATGGATGAGCTCAACTAGTTGAGCAGGCATTAATGAAGGAACGGAAAGAAACCGAATCATAGGGTAGGTTAAGTCGCCATACTCCCCATGGTAGTTTTCAATGTGATAAGAGGCCTAACCCATTTGGGAGGCACCCATTCATTCCAAATAAGAGGAGTACAATCGGAGGTTCGAGAGGAACGAACCCCGAGCAGTCCAAAGGAAGAAGACAATACCCATACCAATCTTGCCGCATCTGTGCTAGGACACATGGGAATGCACCATGTCCAAGATGGCGAAGGTGTTTCAGATGTGGACAAACAAACTACTTATTAAAAGACTGTCCACGAAATAGTCAACCACAACAGACAATGGCTAATGTGACATCTTCTTAAGGAAGTAATCAACTGCCGCCAGCTCAAGCTAAGGTCTACACAGTTACTCAAGAGGAGGCGGAAATCTTTGAGGTTGTAATAATGGGTACGATCTCTATAAACAATTGCAAAGCTTATGCATTGTTCGATACGGGTGCAACACATTCATTTGTCTCATTAAGATTGGTGCAAACGAACAACTTATGTACTAGATCGATGGACGTACCTCTTAGTGTTGTTACGCCTCTAAAAGATGCTATCTTATCCACAATGATATGTAAGGATGTTAGGATAGAGATATCCGGACGAAACCAAATAGCAGACCTAGTGGTCTTAGCTATGTATGACTTTGATGTCATTTTAGGGATGGACTGGCTCCATAGGCAAAAGGCTAAGGTGGATTGTTACATGAAGGTAATATAGTTCAATCCACCGGATCAGTCTAGTTTTGAATTCATTAGGAACCATACGAGTTGCACAAAAGCACTCATATCAGCACTAGAAACACACCAACTACTTGAGGATGGATGTTCGGGTTATTTGGCAGTTATAAAGGATGAAGGAAAAGAAAGTGCCAAATTTGAGGATATACCCGTAGTGAAAGAATTTCCTGATGTATTTTCAGAAGAATTACCGGGTTTACCTCTCGAACATGAGATTGAGTTCACGATTGAGTTGGTCCCTGGAATAGAACCAATCTTAAAGGCTCCGTATAGGATGGCATTGATGGAGCTAAAAGAACTAAAAGTACAACTGCATGAGTTGTTGGATAGAGGATTTATTCGACCGAGTGCGTCACCATGGGGTGCGCTAGTATTGTTTGTAAGGAAGAAGGACGGATCCTTACGAATGTGTATTGATTATAGGCAATTGAATGGAGTGACGATTAAGAATAAATATCCGCTCCCTAGAATGGACGACTTGTTCGATCAATTACAAGGAGTGTCCGTGTTCTCGAATATTGATTTGAAATCAGGATACCATCAATTAAGGATTAAAAATGAGGACATACCTAAGACGGCATTTCGAACTCGTTATGGACACTACGAGTTCCTAGTCATGCATTTCGGATTGACTAATGTACTGCATCATTCATGGACTTAATGAATAGTGTGTTCAAGCCATTCTTAGATCAGTTTGTGATAGTATTTATTGATGACATCATGGTCTATTCGAAGGGAACCATGGAACATGAAGAACATTTGAGGATAGTGTTACAAACGTTAAGAGAACACGAATTATACGCCAAGTTCAGTAAATGTGAATTTTGGCTAAACGAAGTCACATTTTTAGGTCATGTCGTGTCTGGAAAAGGGATATCAGTAGACCCAGCCAAAGTCAAAACTGTGGTCAAATGGCTAAGACCGACCGGGATGCTGAAACCATTGGAAATTCCCGAGTGGAAATGGGAACATATAATGATGGATTTTTTGCAAGGAGTCCTGAGAACATATCAAGGTCACGGTTCCATCTGGGTGATAGTAGATCGACTAACCAAAAGCGCTCACTTTTTGGCGGTACAAAAGGATCACACGTTGGACTACCTTGCGAATCTGTACGTTAAAGAGATAGTACGATTGCACGGCGTGCCGGTTACTATAATGTCAGATCGAGACTCAAGATTTTCGGCCAACTTTTGGAGAACTTTACAAATTGCATTAGGAACAAAGTTACAATATAGTACCGCCTTCCACCCGCAGACAGACGGGCAATCTGAAAGAGTAATTCAGATACTTGAGGACATGCTACGAGCATGTATTATGGATTTTAAAGGCAGCTGGGAGGAAAACCTACATTTAGTAGAGTTTGCCTACAACAATAGTTTTCAATAGAGCATAGGCATGACTCCGTACGAAGCATTGTACGGTAGGGCATGTAGAACTCATGTCTGTTGGAACGAAGTAGGAGAACGAAGTTTGACAGGACTGGAACTGGTGCAGATCACCACTGATACAGTAAAAGTCATACGAGACAGACTTATGACCGGTCAAAGGCGGCAGAAGAGCTACACCGATAAACGTTGAAGGCCATTAGGATTTGAAGTAGGCAATCATGTGTTCTTGAAGGTGTCACCCATGAAAGGAATCTCAAGATTTGGAGAAAAAGGGAAGTTAAGCTCGAGATTCGTAGGACCCTTTGAGATACTTGAAAAAGTAGGCGATTTAGCATATCGACTGGCATTACCGCCGAAACTATCTCAGATACATGATGTGTTTCATGTATCAATTTTAAGAATGTATCAACTAGACCCTAATCACGTATTGGACTTTGAAACTATTGACGTCGATGAAAGGGTCAGGTACATTGAGGAACCTGTACAAATATTGGATCGAAAAGAACAAGTCCTTCGCAAAAAAACTATCCCCCTTGTTAAAGTGTTGTGGAAATACCATGATACCGAAGAGGCAACATGGGAAAACGAGGAAATTATGAGACGAAGGTACCCTCAATTGTTTGAAGGAGGGAGCAAGAACTGAAATTTTGGGGATGAAATTTTGTACGGTGGGGAGGATTGTAATTACCCCAAATTTTCAGTTAGCTTATTTCAAAATGCCGTCACAATAAGTATGTATGATTAGTGACTAATGGCATCAGCGGTTGACGATGAGACAACATGGAAACATATCGTGCTTGAACTTAGTCCCGTTGAGCTATATACATGAGAAATTGGGACCGGACGACGACGACGGCGACACGTGGCGAGGGCACGCCAAGTGGCGCCCCTTTGGGCGCACCAATGACACGTGGCAAGGGGACGCCAAGCGGTGCCCCTAGGCGCCATTTGTCACCACCACGGTGATACGTGACGGACAGCCACCAAGTGGCACCACGGGCTGACACGTGGCGGGGCGACGTGCCACGTGGCACCACCTCACTGCCACCGCCTACCCCCATTTTCCCCTATAAATACCCCTCGCCGTCAGTTCGCTTCGTCATTTCGATCGTCAAATCAAACCACCTCCTCATTCCCGACCCTCACCTCCGACCTCCATTGTCGCTCGTCACACGCCCCCACTCTGCCTTGCTGTGCGCCCTTACCGCCGTGACAGAGTCCCAAAGCAACTGACTGTTTCTGCTTAACTGACTGAACCACCGTGAGGGTATTCTCAAGCAGTGGACTTGATAGCATTTGTCCTAACATGGTATTCACCAAGAGCTTTTTCTATTATCCTTGTGCTAATAAATCAGCGTGCTCTGATATTCTCTCGCACTACTACACTTAGTTGGAGCTTATTAGTTGTCCTTTATGCTTCCAAATCGAGGAATCAGATTCAATAATTTCAAGAGCCTGAAGATAGCTTCTCAGGTGCGATGCTGAAGCTAGTGTTTGCATTCTCTTTTAATGAAGTAGCAGTAAGGCTTAGGATATTGTTAAGATCTGTGAACGCGTAGACTTGTGATGCAGTTCTATCAATTATTTTATGCTCTGATTGTCCTAAATCCTGGCTACTTGGAGGCCCAGATACCGGCCCTGGTCATATCCAATCATCCTCACAGTGCATATGTCTCAAGTATTAAAGAGTCCGATGCCATTCTGAAAAATGAACAGGAGAAGTGTAGCATGCCTTCGGTGATACTTGTTTATGTGGCTAATTGAAATGGTTTCTTGTTGCTTTTCCATAGGGATTAAAATGTAAGATGGATGTGAAAAGGCATATCTTCTGGAGAGACGGTGTGTTGGCAAATTAGTATCTAAGAAGGGTTCGGGTTTGTTAGAATATGTCTCGAGTTTAAGCCCGAAGCGAAAATCTGAATTGCGGAAATTGATAAATATTTGTAGACGACATCCGTGGAAATTATATTTCCTGTTCGGCAAGAGTCCAAGTTAAATATTCTCTGTCTGGATATAAAATTGGCGTGCAAGGTTTGTGGATCATGAAAAAAAAATCAAAGAAACGAAAAAGGAAAATATGCACAAATATATTGCACGTTGGAGACAGTGGGCATTAAAGTGGAAAGTCCAAGTGGATTTTCGAATTTGGCAAGATTCGGTCAACTTGGTTTTGATATATTCAATATACATTTCCTGAAGTGTGATTGAAGCCTTGAGGAGCGCACATAGATGAGCGCTTGGTAAGCGTTGTTAATGATCTGTGCAGACATTGAAGCACCGATTATAGAGTGCTTGTCCGTGGCTTTCGCTTGTAGAATTACATCAAAGTTCATGTGTTGAAGCCGATTAAATCTTGTGTTAAGATTTGTGTTAATTCTTTCGTGAGATTGAGAGATTATTTCATTAGGAATTGTGAGAGCTAAACACTTGTGGGTTATTGAATGTAATTGGGGCTTGGGAAACACTAAAAGTGTTTGAGTGACTTGAGCGTGGTTTGTAATCTCCGTGTATCGCTTGTTCTATAGTAAAATTCATTGCTGCTCTCCCCGTGGACGTAGGTCTCAATGACCGAACCACGTACATCTGGTGTTTGATTTATTTTCTTGTTCTGTCTTTTATTGTTCGATCGCTTGTTCCTCCCAACAAATGGTATCAGAGCCGATGGTTAAGAAATCTCATGATTGACGCTTGTTTCGGGTGGAAATTGCCATCACGGTTGGTCTGGTGAGAAGTAACCATGGACAGTTGGTCGGATAAAGCGAGTCTTGCAAGAAAAGACCATGGACAGTTGGTCTGAGACGCAAGATGGAGACCATGGGTGATGCAATCCCAAGTTAGCAGTTGATGTTGGTTGATTGAGGTGCATAGTTGCGGGTGCGCATTACAATCACTTAGAGATTCAACTTGAGATAAGTTGATGCGGAAGGATACTTGGATCAAGGGGGAGCAAACTTAACACTAGAGCTCACACGTGAGGGGGAGATTGTTAAGATGCACGTGTGAGTTGTGTTAGAGAAGTCCCACATCGAAGAATTGATGTGGTGTTAAGCAGTTAATATATTCTAGTTTGCCCATAACTCATTGGCTTAAGCTTTTGAGTGAAGGTGCGTTTGACTAGATATGTTGACAAGCTCGGACTTGGGCTCCCTCTTGGCGATCTCCCCGGGCAAAAGTGTCGGACTTCTGCTACGCGCTCCCAATAGGGTTAATGCGGTGAAAAGTGAGCAATTCAGTTGTCTGATCTGAAGAGCATTAGCCTGTCGTCAGAAAGTAATTTGCATTCTTTTGCAAGACTTTACCTTTTCCTCCCTGTGGTTTGTCACGCTTACCTGGCTCTGGTGGCATTTGCTTGGTGGTTTTAAAGTAAGGAGTTCACCGCAATCACCCCTTGAAGATGGGTTTGTTACAGAAGCAACTATCTTCTAATTTGATCCTTTTACTAGGCATCACAACACATATATTGAAAGGAAATTAAGTTAAATAAATAGAAGATAGCACAAAGGACATGATTACCTTTGAGAGCAGCCCCATAGTGCTCTGGTGTAATTAGGGCGAGCTGCTGGAGGCTTGGTCACTGAGGTATTGGTTGCCTCAGAACCATGACAGCATGATTCTGATTTGTTGATAATTAAATGAGTTCCATTACGATGATAAACTAGTATAAATAAGTCAACAGGAACACCCATCTCAAGCGAGGGTAACTGGCTATGTTGAAGGTGTTGAGAAAACCTTCCTTCTGAATATTTTCATTCTGACAAAACTATCCTTCTTTAGAAAGAATCTGGTTAATGCCAATAAACTTTTATTGCAGGAATGAACACATGAATAGAAGCTTGTATTGTTCCAAATCTGGCGTTCAGACTCAATGTGTAATTGTCACGTATTTTCTTTTGAGATATTTGAAGTCTCTTATTCAGGCGGAGGAAGATATTGCCTCTGAAGACTAAATCTCGTGAAGACATATGTGACACGTCAACAAGGACTTTACTGAAGCTCAGAGTCATTGTTCTAATCTGTTCAAATTCAGAGAGTCTCTTTTTACTTCTGAAGATTGCTTCTGAATTATGTTTAGATTCAGCAATATCTTTTTGGCTAGATTCTGAAGACCCGCGTTTGGTAGGTTTTCCGTTTGGGCGCGACATTTATGGAAGTCTGTAAGATTTGATTGGTTGACAGGATTATTTTCCAATCAAAATTGTTCTAATCTGTTCAAATTCAGAGAGTCTCTTTTTACTTCTGAAGACTGCTGTCGCGACCCGAAAGAAGATCCCCATTTTAGGGAGCGAATCGAGGCTAATGGATTACCGGGCCCTACTTTCTGATGGGGGCTTCGGCGCGGGCCCTCCCAGGCCCATACCAAATCGCGGCGGGAGTTTATCGGCTTCGACCTTAGTGTGGTCGGGTGATATGTGCTATGTGTGCATGCAATTGGAGTCGCCACCGGTCTTTCTTGAGAGGTAGACCGGATATCTCTCCGAGCGATTGGGAGAGATCGCTCGGTCCTACGCAACCAGAGATTCTAAGGCCGGTGATTTGGTTACCCTAGCTTAAGCTAGAGTCCTTTCGGTTACCGTCCGGAATTGATTATTATCTAACTTGTGAGCACGCGAGGTTTTATCAATTTGACTCCTAATCATGTTCTTGTCAGTCGCTAAATGTTCATGCAAAATGGTGTTACGGGGTTCATTTCATGGCATTCTAACTTTTTTTGATTTTTATCAAAACGAATTAAAATCAACCAAAGAATTCAAAAGTGATAATAGAGGAAGCATAAGAAAAGCTACGCTAAGGCGGTAAATAAAAAACCCGCAGCCCTCGGGTATTTAGGTACAAGGCCGGAATACAAAACCCGAGACAGGATCGAGTGTACAATAATAAGACCGGATTGGACATCGGTCTTCCTCCAATGCGGGATAAAAGTAAACTGATGTTGGCCATGTTGAAAAAACGCAATAAAAGATCAATTTTGACCTTTCCACGATTTTTTGATTTTTTGATTTTTTTGATTTTTTGATTTTTTGATTTTTTTTTGCGGACCGGGCGGAACAAGCCCGGAGATACTGAAAACGAATTGCGCGAAGTTTCGGCGAAAGTCTCACTCAAAATCTCGGGTTTCGCTCATTTTCTAAAAATATTTGGTTTGGAAAAGTTGACTCTCGGGGTGTTTTCAAGAGTGATTATCTTAATACTCAAATCAAATAGGGGGAAAGAGATCATACCACAAGAAATTAGGTATGATCAGGTTTCCAAAACAAGCAACGGCTCGAGAAATGGTCAACCGAGCACGTCGTAATGGCATCGGGAAAATGGCTTGCTGCAAAGCAACACTTAGCCGAAATCCCAGGCTCACTTTGCAGTTCACCGAGCCAAATTCGAGAGTAATTATCTCTGTAAAAAAACTAATCAGGGGAAACCGATCATACCACGTGAAACTAGGTATGATCTAGTTTCCAAAATGATCAGCGGCTCGGGAATTGACCGAACGAGCGCACCGTAATGGTGTCGTGAATGTGCATGGTGCACAACCAACACTTTCAAAGGAAAACAAACCCCTCACTTTGCAGCTCACTGAGGTGATTTTCAGGGATCGTAACTTGATCCACCGAGACAACCAAATCAAACCCGAAGTATCAACATGAAGAGCTACACACAGAGAGCATGTTAGACCGAATAACGAATCAAAAAGCTCGTGACATGACCAAGGAAAGCGGCCCCGAAGTGGCAGGTCTGGAACTGTTCAAACACTTAGAAAAATATTTCGACCCGGGAACCCAGTTCACGGGAGCATATTCTCGGACGTTTTTCTTGCTCTCCGATCATCACCGATGAGCGAAACAAACACCGACATGAAGATCTACATACAAGGAATAATATAAAACAAACATAACTCTCAAAACACGTGAGGTGAGAGAGAAAACCGACTCCAAAGTAGGAGGGTCGCACTGTTTTTGACAGATTCAGAGTGCAAAAATGATCAACTGAACATATTCCGAACCACATATCCTCTCTCACAAATTGAACCAAGGGGAAGAAAACATACCGACACGCTCTACTATGTTCAGGGAACGTAACGAGTCCAAATACACCGAAGAATAATCACGGAAATGCAATGAAAAACGGGCGCAAACTAGAGGGTTTGAACTGTTTTCCACACTTTGTCAAAATTTTCAGGTTCGGATCAGACCGACAAGGCAACTTTGGAAGGGCATATCTCACACCTCGCTCATAACTAGGGGCCACATAACATATCAAAACGAAGAGCTACATACGTAGAATTCATTTGCACAAATAAATACCAGAATATCTTGCAAGAAGTATATGAAAAGTATGCTCAAAGTCGGGGGTTTGAACCGCTCAAGTTCCCTCCTCTTGCTCCCAAACTCCCTCTCGGTTTCTCTCTTTTCTCTCTCCCGGTTTCTCTCTAAGCTCCCTCACACAAAACTGCCCCTCTCATTCTCTTCCTCTTCTAATTTCTCCACTAACTCCATCTTCCTTTCTCTATCCCCCATTCTCCATCTTCCTCTCTCTATCTCCCATTCTCTATCTCCTCTTCTCCATCTTCCTTTCTACATCTCCCCTTCTAATTTCTCCACTAACTCCATCTTTTGGTTATTTGCAAAGTGGTCCCTCAAGTTTTAAATATTTACACTTTAGTCCTTGAGGTTTTACGTGTTTGCAATTCAGTCCCTGAGGAAATATTTCTTTTTTCGATTAAGTCCGAGCCTTCAAAAGATGTATCCTTCGCCGAGATTTGTGCCTAGTCCAATCGCCTATCGTTTTAAAACTCGAATCTTCCGCCGTTAGTCTGAAAGCAATGCATGAATAAATATGAAAAATTACATGATTATTTTTTTGCAAGAACTAAAATTAGTTCTAATTTTTATGGAAAAATGACTAGAAATGTTAGTCAGAATTTAGGTGTCAACAGCTGCCCCTCTTTGAGTGGAGGCTCGCAGAGGTTTCGCTCAAAGACAAGATTGAACCTAAATTTTGACAATGCAATTGATGAATGATTATTTTTTTTTGGGTGGGGTTTTAATCCCATTTTTTATGCAGATAAAGATGATGCATGAAATGCAAGACTGTAATTAAAAACATGCCCAGGCTTCTCTCTTCCACGGAATAGAATAGGGAAACCTGCACATGGATCGCATATTAAATATCTATTTTACTAGACACTTCGTGATGCTGATGATTCCCTTAATTTCCAAGCTCCTTCTTGGGGATGTAAGGATCTTAAGGTACTAGGGCCTTATCTGTTATCAGAGATCGCAAGATATGTTGATTATGAAATGTGCTTGAGTTATGGTTCAAGCTGCACCATTTTGTCTCTTGGGACCACCATCGTTTTAATGGGTTGCCATGAGTTGGAAATGTCTCTTGAGACCACCATCGTTTTAGCGGGTCTTCGTGAGTCGGTAAAATTTCTCTTGGGACCACCATCGTTTTAGTGGATTGCCATGAGCTGGAAATGTCTCTCGAGACCACCATCGTTTTAGCGGGTCTTCGTGAGTCGGTAAAATTTCTCTTGGGACCACCATCGTTTTAGCGGGTCACCATGAGCTGGAAATGTAGTGCCAAGATCACAAGAGCATGTCGATTGTGATTTGGGTAAAGGTATCACGAGAGCAGGTCGATCGTGAACCGGGTAAAAACCTCATGAGAGCAGGTCGATCATGAGTTGGATAAAGATAAGACCAAGACCACAAGAGTATGTCGATTGTGACTTGGGTAAAGGTATCACGAGAGCAGGTCGACCGTGAACCGGGTAAAGATCAAGAACACGAGAGCAGGTCGATCGTGAATTGGGTAAAATGTCGAAGTCACAAGAGCAGGTCGATCATGACTTGGATAAAGATAAGACCAAGACCACAAGAGTATGTCGATTGTGACTTGGGTAAAGGTATCACAAGAGCAGGTCGACCGTGAACCGGGTAAAGATCAAGAACACGAGAGCAGGTCGATCGTGAATTGGGTAAAGATAAAGATCAAGAACACGAGAGCAGGTCGATCGTGAACTGAAAGGATCAAAATGACAACTAAAGTTAGCAGAGCTGTCAATTTGAAAAGGATTTAGAAAACTTACCTGGATTCTTTGAGCAAACGGCTAACGGAAGGACAAGCTGACTGGGTCATACCTGTCTTTTCACTCGAAGAAGAGATTGAAATGATCGTATGCATAAAATCAAAGTAAATGCAACATCATATGCCAGTAAAAACTCGTTTGCTTGCTTGCATTACAAGGCTTCACTAGAGAATTTCATCAATAAGGAAATCTGTTTGATCCTTTTGATAAAACCAATCAACATTGAATGAGGAACCTTCAGTCAGAAAGGACTTTCACTCACTCTCATGAACAGGCTTTTGAAACCCGACCATTGATGCGGGTATGAGAATCACTCAGAACTGTCACCGTTATGCTTGATAAGGGTCTGGGTATTCTCGCAATTGGTACGACCGAGCCGATCTGGAGGTCTTGATTAGGACCGTAATGAGGGCTAGGTCAAAGGTTCACAAAAGGGGACTCTCCGTGGAGTCAAGGCTTTTTGAAAAAGAATCTTCATGATCTGCTCCGAGTTTACAAGTCAAGAATCCTGCAAAAATGAGAGAGAAATAATCTTGCTCGAATTTCTTCGAGCGATGCTTAAAATCATTCAACTCTACGTTAACTCAAATGCCCTAATCAAAAGAGACTTCCAAGGGTTGTAACGTATGTTGGGATTTGGGACTGAGAAACGAAAAGGCTCGTTTTTAGCTCAGAAAATATATGAGAAGGGCTTGATGTTGATGATCATTGTTGGCTTATCACCAATCTTGGCCTTCCAGATTTGATTCCGCTGATTCCATCATTGCTTGAAGATGGCATAAATTCAGTCGAGGATTACATTTTACAATTTGGATCCTCTAGGATTTTTCTTTACGAGTCGACCCATTGGGGATTTACAAAAATGCAAACATGTACATTGAAAATTTGGAAGTACTTTACAAGGGAACAAGGGTTTGAATGGACATTGGCCTTGCTTTTGATAGGCACTTTGCTTTTTAATGCCCGAGATTTTCTGTGAGATTAGCCTTCGCTTTTCTTACTCCATGCTCCCGTTTTTTCTTTTTGTCTCGACGTCTTGAATTTTTGTCCTTTTTTTTTTTACGTCTCGATTATTTTTTTCGGGAGCGGGCCCTTTTCTTTTAGGCTACACTTGCGTCTTCTTCTTTTTTGACAATCCCGTGATTTGAATTCCCTTTTTTTTCTTTAAGGAATTACAACAATAAGACAATTTACAAAAATTATGCCAGACATTACATGAAAAATCTAGCACATGAGATGAGTTCATTCGGGAATTCTCTGTTGACCCGATTCTCTTCAATTCTGCCCCTTGGGGATGGCACCGTCTTCACGTTGGAATGAGCAATGATCATCCACGAGGGTTTAAGAAATGAATTTGTAGGCTCAAGTGGGCTATGCAAAGGGTAGAGTGTATAGAATAGAGAAATGAATGCTCTTCATCATCTTAAGACACTTGAATTAAAGTTTGAGTATAATGCAAAGCAAAACTCGAAAGATTGATGTTAGTCTGAGCAAGAGAATTTCTAACCATTTACCTCATGTTCTGCCAGAATTGCCTCGTCTAGACCCCGATGTAGGGTGGTTCTTGACAGGGGTAAAGAAATGAAACCGTCGCTCAAGGGGTTTGCAATGGATAACCTGTAGTGTTTGGATAGAGAACTGAATGCCTCCGTCACTTCGGCTATCGTACCTTTCGCGAGAAAACCCTTTACCTTGAGAATGCAGAATCTAGCTACCTCTCAACTCACTGGGGATTAAAAATGCAGGACGTGTGTGGAAATGGCTCGCCTTTCGTCGTTCTGACGTTTCTCATTCAATAGATGGCCTGATAAAAAATTCTTTCTTAACATCATGTACAAAATTTTGCCAAATGTGAGCTCCTTTCAAGCATGCTAAGCATGTTCAAATTCATTTTTTGTGGAAACACCTCTCTTCACTTTGAGCTCACTCCATGAGTGATTTGTAATTTCCCCTTACCAGCTTCGCCGCTTGGCGGAAAACGAGTGAATGAATTTGCAACCATCGAGGTTTTAGAATTGCCTAAGGTCTTTGGTCTCGTTCGGTCTGGCATTCTCGTCTTCTTCTGCAAAAAAGAAAGTGCAGAAAGCTTTTTATTATTGATTTACAATATTTACATCATTCACTAACCTCGGGGATCGAACCCGGGTTGTTTCGGACCACTGTCACTCCCTCATGCCACCAAACTGCGGTGTAGTTGGCATTCGTGGGGTGCCGTACTTTTAGTTAAGTGTTGGCCTGGAAACAGCATTTCTTTCCATGTCATATCAGATGGCTCCATTTTCCACTAATCTCGTGGCGGTTGTCAACCCCCTGTCGAGAATGGTATGAACTCGCGTTAGAATCGAAATGATTAAGGGTAAATCGAAAACGATACAGGGTTACCCTTTTCAAGCTTGCTCGTTCTTTTCACTAATCTCGTGGCGGTTGACAACCCCCTATCGAGAATGGTATGAACTTGCGTTAGAATCGAAATGATTAAGGGTAAATCGACAACGATACAGGGTTACCCTTTTCAAGCTTGCTCGTGCTTTTCACTAATCTCATGGCGGTTGACAACCCCCTGTCGAGAATGGTATGAACTTGCGTTAGAATCGAAATGATTAAGGGTGAATCGAAAACGATACAGGGTTACCCTTTTTGGAGCTTGCTCGTGCTTTTCACTCGCAATTTCCCTTCTTGAGGTTATTCAACATTTTTCTTTACGGCATTTAGAGGCATCGTCCGTAAATTGATTTGCGCCAAATCTGATTTAACAAATAAACTATGCACTTAAACATAGGAAAGACTACACTGCCCCCCTTTCCCCCTAATTCTAGACTCCTAGAAAGCAGGAAAATATCCCACGCAGGGGATTGCATGAAACGAAATTTCACTAATTTGGGCCTACACCCACTTCTTATGAAGGTTCTCCGGTGATCGGCTAGCCAGGTACAAATGGGTGGTGTTCGAGGACCTAAAATCACCGGCTTTGGATCACAAGTTACAGCTTGGGGGTTCATCAACGCTGAACTGGTTGACCATGACAGCAAGCTCGTCGCTAAGGCGACTCGACCCGTGGGGATGTATGTTCCTTCCCTCAGCAAGCATTGATACTGACCTCGTAAGATTGATCCCCCCATGCATTTCTCCAACGGAACTTGATTGTGCCGGGAATTGATCTAGGGAACAGGACGACAAGTGAGGAGGGAGATGAGGGTAGTTGGAAACCAACAGCTTCCAAACATACTTTGAGGCAATGGCGGATATCCTTTTTATCTCATCTTTCAAACGAGAATTTTCAATCCTCAGATGCTGCTCATCAAGGGACGTTCGACCGAGGGCGGCGGGGTCGCCGCAGTTAGGGCAGGTAGCAGTGCTGGGAGCTTCTCCATTCCCCGCGCGCTCTGCTTGGAGCTTTTCAATTTCAGCCTTCAGAATCACATTATCGCGGCGTTCATGTCGAACCTTCGTTAGGGTTCGCTTATTTTGAAACCAAAATTTGATTTGCAAAGGCTCCAACCCAAGCTTTTGGCTCAGTTCCTGTCTTTGTGTGTCATCTGGGTAAGGGCACTCCTTGAAGACAGCTTCCATCTCTTGAACTTGACGTTGAGCGAAGCGCCTCTTTTTCCGAGGTCGACCATTGACGTTGTTGTCGTCGTTGTCGGGATCTTGAATGCCGTTGCCGGAAGGATCGTGTTCCATGGTTTCGGTGCCAGATTTGGTCCCGAGATCTTCAATATCTCTCATCTTTAACACTTCGCCCGTGGAGCTCCACTCGTTGATCGTGTCCGGCAAGTGATGGTGGCTCTCAAACATGCTCATGAAATTCGACTCGTTGGTCATGTCCAGCAAGTGATGGTGGCTCTCAAACATGCTCATGAAATTCGACTCGTTGGTCATGTCCAGCAAGTGATGGTGGTTCTCAAACATGTTGGGTTGAAACATCTTTGATTGATTTTTGTTCCTTCAAGGCTCTCTACTCTCTCATGTATTTTTCTGAATGGCCTTGTATGCTCGGAAGCTTTCTTTTGAACACGGGTGAAAACCAACAAGAGGACGTCTCTCTCAAGATTTCACGTCTTCTGCATGAAAAGCGCGCTCTTTCTAAAAATCTGACGTGTTTCTCGCTCAGTTTGTCTTCTACTTCTTCTCTTTAATGCGGTGGGACCTCCAAATCTTTTCGCGAAGTTTTCAGACTCGTTGGGCTCGAGATTGCAGACCAGTGATGGGTCCACGACCGACGGGCGAAACAGGAAACTTGGACCAATGGATGAAAAGGGAAGTTGGACCAACGGACGAAATAGGGAAAAGGCACTGACGAAAAGGACGAACAGAGGATAGCACCGACGAAAAGGACGAATAGGCTTTTGTCGTACAATTCGGACGGTGTAACACAAGCAGCTAATTCATGGAAGCTGTAAGTCTGCTGGGTTGGCCTTGAATGCTTCTTCTACGGAATGGTAGATATTGACGTTATTCGGTGCGGGAGCAAATGATGGCTTCTTCCTTTCGAAACGCCTGTATTTTTACCTAGTCCTGATTTCACGAGGATCGTCACTGTAACCTTTCCTCACTTTCCTCTTGCTATAAGAATCAGAACTTGACGCAGAGCAGATTAACATCTTTGCATCCTCAGTTTCAATCATCTAATCATTCCTCTGCCCTCAATCTTTTCTCTTCCGTCTTCAATAACAATGGCCTCTAACCACGTCCTCTCAACCGAAGCTTTAGCCAAATGGGAGAGACTTTATCATCTTCTTGGCCGAGGCTACGTTCATATTTCCCATCATCCAGATACTGAAGCTGAGATCTTCAATCTATTTAGTGGCATGGACACAGCTTCCATTGAAAACACCAACTTAGAGAGGGAGTATAGGACATTCCGGACCCTTTTCATCAACTTTCTAGAAGCTTATCGGCGCGTTGATCAGGAGGTTATCCTGGCTCGTGTTGTGAGAGCTCGTTACCAGGATCAGTCTGAGTTTCTGGCGTTGGCCCGTTACCTGGTTGACAAGCACGAGAAGGCTGCCGAGCTCGTCAACGAACGAGTCTCATTGTTGGTTCGTGAGAGGGAGAGACTGGTGGAGCGTTTAGCCCTGACCCAGACCTACTACGAGCACGACTCGAGTGACATCGTGATGAAGTTCCAATGTGAATGGCTAGAAGAGAGGCTTGAATGCCTGATTGTGGATATAGCCCTCGAGAGAGCTCTGATCCCGAATCTGGAGTCCGCCTCTGAATATCACGAAGCCAGCGCGACCAGGCTCAAGGAGAAATGCGATCGCCTCTTTCTCAAGCTTGCGGACCTCGATTCCCGGAGTGCTCAGCGCGTGCAGAGCATTAACTGTATAGAAAGTCAGTTGAGCTCCTTTGTGACGCTTATTAGGGCTCATTTTGGTTTTACTTTTCCCCCTCGATGACTCGTTGTAAGGCTTGGTGCATGGAATGAAAGGATGGTTCTCGTATGTTTGTGTTTTGTTTCATCCCATATATGGCTTAAGGCATTTCCCATTGATAGATTCA
This sequence comes from Lenwebbia sp. NSW1173648, assembly GCA_029784005.1. Lineage (NCBI taxonomy): Eukaryota > Viridiplantae > Streptophyta > Magnoliopsida > Myrtales > Myrtaceae > Lenwebbia > Lenwebbia sp. NSW1173648. The sequence continues at coordinate 6,599,616 of JARCGZ010000002.1, forward strand.
GACTAACTGAAAATAGCAGTATGAGTACAAATTAAGTATAGTACTTCTTTATAGAATCAGCATTGACAAGGCTAGAGAAAATGCGACCATCCATCTCAGCTAGGATCAAAAGCACCTCATAGAAGGACCTTCTTCACAACGTATGGACCTCCTAGAAGGTCATTCGCTTTAAAATGTCGAGGCTTAACTTTTTGTTGAAGGACTTGGCAACTCTTTGCTGATAACACTGGCCATGGCATAGAGCCCTGAGTCGCTTTCCATCAATTAGGTTCAATTGATCCATCCTCTGTTGGATCCAATCAGCTTCAATCAACTTGACTTGAGATAGAATACGCAAAGAAGGAATTTCTACTTCAACAGGTAATACTGCTTCCATGCCGTAAACAAGAGAGTACGGGGTTGCCCCAGTCGATGTTCGGATCGATGTCCGGTATGCCATGAGTGCAAAAGGCAACCGCTCGTGCCAATCTCGGTGGTTCTCAGCCATTTTAGCCAAGATCTTCTTGATGTTCTTATTGGCCGCTTCTACTGCTCCATTCATCTAAGGACAGTATGGGGAAGAATTCAGATGCTTGATTTTGAATTCATTGAACAACTTATCAACCAACTTGTTATTCAGGTTCGATCCATTATCAGTGATTATGGCCTCCGGCGAATCATATCGAGCAATAATATTCTGATGAATGAACTTCACCACGTTTTTCGCCGTGACTGCAACATATGACACAGCTTCGACCCATTTTGAAAAAAATAATCAATGGCGACCAAGATGAACCGATGCCCGTTAGATGCTTTCGGGTTAATAGGGCTAATCACATCGATGCCCCACATACAAAATGGCCATGGCTCAGTCATCTGATGTAATTCGTCGAACGCCCGTTCACACTCTTCATCCCATTTGATCAACGCATTTTTCTTGAGAAGTTTAAAGAAAGGCTTAGCTGTCTCAAATAGCTGGAAAATAAATTGAGCTATATAGTTCAGCCTGCCCATCGGGATTCGAACTCCCTTCACTGAAGTGGGAGATTTTATTTCACAAATGGCCTTCACCTTTGACGGGTCAATCTCAATTCCTTTATTGCTGACAATGAAACCAAGTAGTTTGCCAGATGCTGCCCCGAAGACACATTTTGTTGGATTGAGGCGCAATTTGAATTTTCAGAGCCTATCAAACAGCTTTGTCAAGGTTTCCACATGATCTTGGCCACGCCGGGTCTTCGCGATCATGTCGTCAACATAAACTTCGATCTCTTTGTGCATCTTGTCATGGAAGAGGGTAACCATCGCTCGTTGGTATGTTGCCCTGGCATTTTTTAGACCGAAAGGCATCACTCTGTAATGGAATGTGCCCCACGGGGTTGTGAATGCCGCCTTGGTCTTGTCATTCTCATTCATTAGAATCTTGTTCAAATCCCAATAGTCTACACAAACTCGCACCCGGCCGTCTTTCTTGCTTTCAAATGGGTATTATAAGGGTGCGGGGACTCCGTGATAAATTACCTACAAAAGTAGAGATGGAAATGAGCACAATGAGCAAAAAAAGTGAGTCGGTCCATAACACCCTCCTAGACCCGGAAACCGAAATAAACAAGACCAAAGGATCGAAACAGGCAATTTCCCAGTTTCGTCGGCTTCTACGAGAAAAATCGTATTAATTCGAAAAGTGATTGAAACACTGTAAAAGTTTGCGAACAAAAGGACAAGACATGGATGAACAACTTTCATGTTTTAAGCTCAGGGAGATCCCAAACAGATCAATACAGTTTAATGCTTCTTTCCAAAAACATTTCTCAATAAACTGGCTTGTCCGGTTTTTTTTCTTTGAGGATAGATGGGCCACCAAAAATGAGAATTGATGCCCGAACATTTGCAGATCACTAGTTAAAATCCCATTCTACCACTTTCATGTTTTAACTTCTTGCAAAAAAAAGTTCATTTATTAGTGGTACTCAGCGAAATGAGATTGATGTCAGAAAACTGCCGAAATTCCAGCCTGTTTCATTTTCAAAGAAAATTTATTAATAAATGGAAAACGCCATGGATTAATCTAGAAATTTTACACATGATAGATTATGACCTTGTGAACGTTTTTTATGAAGAATTTGAGGGCCATATCAAATCTCAGAATTCAGTAAAAATCTCGAAAGACCAAAAGGTCAGTCTAAACAGCAGCATATATTACCAGAAAATTCCAATGATGAAACGTAAATGAAAACTAACATCCCAACCTAGAATAAAGAAATGTAAGGACAAAGACTCTCTAAAAGAAACATGACATCAAGCAACTTTTCTTTTCTTAGAGGTCTCGTGATCTATAGACGAATGGGCCTTCAACGCGCGCCGTAGTCGTGCATTCTCTTTAGCCAAAGCATCTAACTTTTTCTGGGCCTCCATCGCCTTTTCCTCGCTGATTCTAATCTGGGCCTGACGGGTATGCTGCTCTGTCATGACCGGGATCTCCGGAAGTATCTCAGTAGGGATGATATGGTACTGAATATACCGGGCCGTGGCAAAGTGTTTCTTCATCCTCCCGGTGGGCTCATCTGCGGGCCAAATCAGCTTCTGGTTGGAACACTTCTGCCAAGTCTCGGAATGACGCCTAAGCTCGGCTCTGTAGTTCTCGCCCTTCTCAAACTGAACTTGGAATTCATTGGGCCCAAGTGGAGGTGGCATATCCTGCAGAACTCGGAATTGTCGTGCAACTCGAAGAGGCTGATAGCTGGTTGCTCCATAAATGCCCATCAAAGGTATGGGCTTCTGATCACCATGGTATAGTCGAGCCTCAGTAACTTGGAACCATACGGCTTGCCAAAGGAAAACCTTAGAGTTTGGATCGCTGAAGAGGTTGACCCATTGTGTATAATGCAAGTTCTTAGTTTGATCTTGTATTTGCTTAAACCTTAAAATAGGGTTATCAGTCATGCCCATTTCAAATACAGTTGTTTTCCCCAAATTGAGAAAGGTGTGAGAAAAACCATATTTGCAAAAGCTCAATTGGGGCTCGAAATGTCTTGTCTTTTTCTTTTTCTTTCTTGAAACGTGTCAATGAAATGAAAGTTTCTGCTATAATAGTGTTTATGAAACTAACTCCACCACATATTTGTCTTACCGTCCAAGCTATCACGGGATTAATAGCATTATGACGGAATGGAAAGATGATAAGTCCAAAAAAGGCTAAGATAAAAATCCTAGATCTCATGAGGTCGGAGTTATTTTCAAAACATTCAATGAGAAAAGATAATGGGCATGCTTGACAATTACCCTTTAGCACTTTTTCAATTTCTTTTTTAGTCAAATTCAAAAATTGAGCAAGCACTACTGCAGGATCTACTCGGATGGGTGGTTCAACTATATCCAACTTAGTCGATTTTCCAATGGCAATACCATATTCTTATAGAGTAGGTGTGAGCTCAAACTTACCTCCCAACACAAATGTAGTTGTCTCGGGGCACCAAAAATGTGCAAGTGCCTGCATGATTCCACTCTGGACATCTATTTTAAGGATCGGCAACATGAACCCAATACACTTGAGCACGTACTGCTGGCCATCTGGCTTCAACTGACCCCATAGCTTCTTGATCTCTAGCTTTAGAGTAGGCACGAAACGAATATCGTTGCGACCCATTCGTATGTAGATCACGCGCCAAATAAATCAACAATCCAAGATCATGGACCGACCCAAAATAAATTATGGAAAACAAGGAGATAAGGTTCAAGAAATTACCACCCTTAGGGAGAAAATGTCAACCACAAAGACATGCGCATGAATCGTGAATTCAGATTTTAATCCTTTTAGCAAAGTGAAGTGACGGACGAAACGACATGTCGCGGCCTCGCGCGCATTTATCATGACCAGTTGCCGCCTCACATACATAGTCATGACTAGTCAGGTCCAATCACTCCGGCTTGGTTCGGTCGACAAGGGTAACGCCCATGCATCATAGCCTCACGTGCATGAGAACAACCCTTGAGCCATTTTTTGGAGAAGTTCGGGATCCAAGTGGGATAACCTTTAGCGAAGCCTTACCGCCAAGGTTAAAGAACCACTTAAATACCATCCTAAAACTATTGGTGTGACCCGGGTTCGGTCACGAATTGAATGTGGTGTAGTGCAATTACACTAAAGGCATGCACAACATTTGAAATCAATCAGCCCTCCAATAGTTCAAAGAATTAAAATCAAAATTTCCCTTTCACCAAACCTGCAAAATAAAGGGTTAGCCAAAGACTCCTCCCCTTATAACTCCCGTTCTGCAAAACCATTTAACACGAGTTAGCGACTAACCTCGTTTTCCTCGCGACTTTGACATGCGCTACAAAATGTAGACCAAGTTAGATAACACTCAACCGGTTTATTACGGCTCAAATCCTCTTACATCCCCAGCGGAGTCGCCAGCTGTCGCGACCCGAAAGAAGATCCCCCTTTTAGGGAGCGAATCGAGGCTAATGGATTGCCGGGCCCTACTTTCTGATGGGGGCTTCGGCGCGGGCCCTCCCAGGCCCATACCAAATCGCGGCGGGAGTTTATCGGCTTCGACCTTAGTGTGGTCGGGTGATATGTGCTATGTGTGCATGCAATTGGAGTCGCCACCGGTCTTTCTTGAGAGGTAGACCGGATATCTCTCCGAGCGATTGGGAGAGATCGCTCGGTCCTACGCAACCAGAGATTCTAAGGCCGGTGATTTGGTTACCCTAGCTTAAGCTAGAGTCCTTTCGGTTACCGTCCGGAATTGATTATTATCTAACTTGTGAGCACTCGAGGTTTTATCAATTTGACTCCTAATCATGTTCTTGTCAGTCGCTAAGTGTTCATGCAAAATGGTGTTGCGGGGTTCATTTCATGGCATTCTAACTTTTTTTGATTTTTATCAAAACGAATTAAAATCAACCAAAGAATTCAAAAGTGATAATAGAGGAAGCATAAGAAAAGCTACGCTAAGGCGGTAAATAAAAAACCCGCGGCCCTCGGGTATTTAGGTACAAGGCCGGAATACAAAACCCGAGACAGGATCGGGTGTACAATAATAAGACCGGATTGGACATCGGTCTTCCTCCAATGCGGGATAAAAGTAAACTGATGTTGGCCATGTTGAAAAAACGCAATAAAAGATCAATTTTGACCTTTCCACGATTTTTTGATTTTTTGATTTTTTTGATTTTTTGATTTGTTGATTTTTTTTTTTGCGGACCGGGCGGAACAAGCCCGGAGATACTGAAAACGAATTGCGCGAAGTTTCGGCGAAAGTCTCACTCAAAATCTCGGGTTTCGCTCATTTTCTAAAAATATTTGGTTTGGAAAAGTTGACTCTCAGGGTGTTTTCAAGAGTGATTATCTTAATACTCAAATCAAATAGGGGGAAAGAGATCATACCACAAGAAATTAGGTATGATCAGGTTTCCAAAACAAGCAACGGCTCGGGAAATGGTCAACCGAGCACGTCGTAATGGCATCGGGAAAATGGCTTGCTGCAAAGCAACACTTAGCCGAAATCCCAGGCTCACTTTGCAGTTCACCGAGCCAAATTCGAGAGTAATTATCTCTGTAAAAAAACTAATCAGGGGAAACCGATCATACCACGTGAAACTAGGTATGATCTAGTTTCCAAAATGATCAGCGGCTCGGGAATTGACCGAACGAGCGCACCGTAATGGTGTCGTGAATGTGCATGGTGCACAACCAACACTTTAAAAGGAAAACAAACCCCTCACTTTGCAGCTCACTGAGGTGATTTTCGGGGATCGTAACTTGATCCACCGAGACAACCAAATCAAACCCGAAGTATCAACATGAAGAGCTACACACAGAGAGCATGTTAGACCGAATAACGAATCAAAAAGCTCGTGACATGACCAAGGAAAGCGGCCCCGAAGTGGCAGGTCTGGAACTGTTCAAACACTTAGAAAAATATTCCGACCCGGGAACCCAGTTCACGGGAGCATATTCTCGGACGTTTTTCTTGCTCTCCGATCATCACCGATGAGCGAAACAAACACCGACATGAAGATCTACATACAAGGAATAATATAAAACAAACATAACTCTCAAAACACGTGAGGTGAGAGAGAAAACCGACTCCAAAGTAGGAGGGTCGCACTGTTTTTGACAGATTCAGAGTGCAAAAATGATCAACTGAACATATTCCGAACCACATATCCTCTCTCACAAATTGAACCAAGGGGAAGAAAACATACCGACACGCTCTACTATGTTCAGGGAACGTAACGAGTCCAAATACACCGAAGAATAATCACGGAAATGCAATGAAAAACGGGCGCAAACTAGAGGGTTTGAACTGTTTTCCACACTTTGTCAAAATTTTCAGGTTCGGATCAGACCGACAAGGCAACTTTGGAAGGGCATATCTCACACCTCGCTCATAACTAGGGGCCACATAACATATCAAAACGAAGAGCTACATACGTAGAATTCATTTGCACAAATAAATACCAGAATATCTTGCAAGAAGTATATGAAAAGTATGCTCAAAGTCGGGGGTTTGAACCGCTCAAGTTCCCTCCTCTTGCTCCCAAACTCCCTCTCGGTTTCTCTCTTTTCTCTCTCCCGGTTTCTCTCTAAGCTCCCTCACACAAAACTGCCCCTCTCATTCTCTTCCTCTTCTAATTTCTCCACTAACTCCATCTTCCATTCTCTATCCCCCATTCTCCATCTTCCTCTCTCTATCTCCCATTCTCTATCTCCTCTTCTCCATCTTCCTTTCTACATCTCCCCTTCTAATTTCTCCACTAACTCCATCTTTTGGTTATTTGCAAAGTGGTCCCTCAAGTTTTAAATATTTACACTTTAGTCCTTGAGGTTTTACGTGTTTGCAATTCAGTCCCTGAGGAAATATTTCTTTTTTCGATTAAGTCCGAGCCTTCAAAAGATGTATCCTTCGCCGAGATTTGTGCCTAGTCCAATCGCCTATCGTTTTAAAACTCGAATCTTCCGCCGTTAGTCTGAAAGCAATGCATGAATAAATATGAAAAATTACATGATTATTTTTTTGCAAGAACTAAAATTAGTTCTAATTTTTATGGAAAAATGACTAGAAATGTTAGTCAGAATTTAGGTGTCAACAACTGCTTCTGAATTATGTTCAGATTCAGCAATATCTTTTTGGCTAGATTCTGAAGACCCACGTTTGGCAGGTTTCCCATTTGGGCGCGGCATTTATGGAAGTCTGTAAGATTTGATTGGTTGAGAGGATTATTTTCCAATCAAATCAGGAGAATATCATCTGATTGGATATTACCTTCCATGAATAAGATATCTTAGAGATTTGGATTAACTCTACTTATGGAAACTAAGGATTTGGCTGTATGGGCGACTGAATCTGAAGGGTTCAGACTCTACTCCAACGGCTACTAAATCTTTCTAAATACAGTCTCATTCAATCAGGATTGGTGGTGTTTAATCAGCGATTGAGGAGCGATCCTTTGAAGGACCTTGGTAATGGCTAGTTCGAGGTCTAAGGAGTATAAAGAAGATCAATGGTAACTGTTGTCGAGAGAGATCAGAACTTACAATTTCAAAGTGCTGAGTTGTTCAGATTCACATTCTTTTGTTCCTAAGAACTGAAAAATCATATCTTTGAGAGGTTCTTTGTAAGAGTGATAGGTGTGACATCTCTTGTAACCTTTCAACGATTCATATAGTGGAATCCAGCCAATCGGCTGCCATCATGGGAGAGTGGACGTAGGCTTGCTAAAGTCGAACCACTATAAACTTGGCGTGCAATTCTCTCTTACCCTAAACTCTCTTTCTTGTATTTAGATTTCTGCATGTCTTGCTACTAAACTTATTCTATTCATATTTTGAATTTGTTTAAATTTCGCAATTAGTTTTCAGAATTGTTCAGAATCACCTATTCACCCCCCCTCTAGGTGATATTGCTAGAGATAATAATTGGTATCAGAGCGGGTTGCTCATTATTTCGAAGTGTTTTACTTCAGAGCTAACGATCTATCATGGCTAGCAATAATTTTTCTGTAGCAAGTGATTTAGTATTCAATAATAAGCCGCCATATTTCGATGGAAAGGATTACAATGTGTGGTGCAATAAAATGAAGTGGTTCTTCAAGTCATCAAACAATCTGATGTGGGACGTTGTGATCGACGGAGTAGTTCCTACTGCCACAGCAACTCCTTCCATTGGAAATGAAGGAAACGATAATACCAATGACACTGCAACACTCACGGATGCTGAAAAATAAAAAAGATAAGGACTTGATTCAAAAACTGTTCACTCACTCTTCTACACCTTATCCACTCCTATTTACAATCGTGTTGCAGAAGAAGAATTAGCAAAGACTATATGGGACAGACTCCATGTCACATATCAAGGAACTGATAGAGTCAAAGAGACCAACTTGAGTATATTACTGAGTGAATATGAAGTCTTTAAAATGAAGCAAGATGAAACAATCACTGAAATGATTGACAGGTTTCAAATATTGGTTAGTGGTCTTGCACGATAAGGTGCTCCTGTTGTTAAACCTATGCAGGTCCGAAAGATACTTCATGGACTAACAGACGAATGGAACTACATCAAGCCCTCTATACAAGAATGTCAAACTATCAGATCTTTATCCATTGATGAGCTTGTTGGAACTTTACAATCATACGAAATAGAGCACAACAATAAATCAAAGGATTCAAAAGGTAAGAAGTCAATTGCTTTAGCTTCTAACATTGAACATGAAGTGTCAGATTCTGAAGTTGAAGATGAAGACGATGAATAAATTGCGCTGATGGTAAAGAAGTTCAGAAAGATGGCCCGAAAAGGAAAAAGCTTCAAGGGAAAGAAATCATTCAGAAAGAATGATCAGAAGCAATCTGGATATGACAAGCAGGAAAGCAAGGATGTTGTATGTTTTCACTACAAGAAAGTAGGGCACATCAAGCCGAAATGTCCACTTCTGAAAAAGGACAAAGTCAAGTATGAAAAATACAAGAAGGCACCGAGAGCAGAAACATTGACTGATTCAGAGAATAGTGATGAAAATTACGCAAAACTGTGTCTAATAGCAAAATCTGATTCAGATTTAGACTCAGACATTGAGGTCTATCCTTCTAAAATACCAGATGAAGTTTCTGAATACATTGAAGAGTTATGCACGAACTATCAAGAAACTCTCAAAAAGTTTTCAGTTTTGAAAAAAGAAGTTTCTTCTTTAAAACAACAAGATGTTTCTCAAAAAGACAAGATCGAGTTTTTGCAAAGAGAATTTCATCAAATGAAGGAAAATTGTGATTTGGTTTTGAAAGAAAATGATTCTTTGAAAATTGAGATTGAAAAAATTTCAAAGAAATTTTCTTAGAGTTCAAAAATTTAGAAAATATTATTTCCAGACAAGTTCCTTATGGTGACAAGTCTAGTCTTGATTTCAAAAAGGAAAATAATTTCGAAAATAGATTTTCGAAAACAAATGACGGGATTTCACATAAACCTTCCAAATCTGCATATCAACGGCATTTTCATAAACAGTTTACAAAATCTTTTTATTCGATGCATTGTTCAAACCGTGGTGCTAGAAATCATGTTAGAAATAATTGCATGATGGTTTGGAGACCTGTTAGTAGAAATGATGCAACTAACTCAAATGGACCCAAAAAGATCTGGGTACCAAAGAAATAATGAGTTATTTTTATCTTGCTGGTACCTCGAAAAAGAAAGAATTAATGATTTCTGGACAGTGGATGCTCAAGCCATATGACTAGTGATCCAGAAAATTTCATTCAACTATCAGAATACAATGGTAGAAGTGTGTCGTTTGGTGGAAAGAACAAAGGCAAAGTAGTTGGCCAAGGGACTGTAAAAATCGAAAATCTTACGATCAACGACGTCTCTTTTGTCAAAGGATTGAAATACAATTTGATCTTAGTAAGTCAATTATGTGATTCTGGTTATCAAATTTGCTTTCAAGATTCAAAATGCTCAAGTGTTAGCAAAGACCAGAAGCAAATCTTCACTGGTCGACAACATGGAAACATCTACCTTTTGGATGTTGATTTTGAAGACATCAAGTGTCTTATATCCATCAAGGATGAATCTGAACTATGGCATAGAAAGCTAGGCCATATCAGTATCAAGCATATCTCAAAACTATCTTTCAAGAAACTGGTTCGAGGTTTACCACAGACAAAGTTTGAAAAATTAGAACTATGTTCGGCTTGCACCCTTGGGAAATAGGTAAGAAGTTCCTTCAAATCTATTAATCATGTTTCAACTAAACATGCACTGCAGCTGCTTCATATGGACATTTTTGGACCAAACAGAATACTAAGTCTTGGAGGTAAGAAATACTTCCTTGTTATAGTTGATGATTACTCAAAATTTACATGAGTTTTATTTCTTGGGCATAAAAATGATGCATTCTCATCTTTATCAAAATTTTCCAAAAAGGATCAGAATGAGAAAGGTTACGCTATTTCCAGCATCAAAACTGATCATGGGGGAGAGTTTAAAAACCAAAATTTCTTTGATTTTTGTGATGATTTTGGGATTCAGCATAATTTCTCTTTTCCTTACACACCTCAGCAAAATGCGGTAGTGAAAACAAAAAATCATTCTCTATAAGAAATGGCAAGAACTCTCTTAATTGAAAGTAAAATTGCATCTCATTTTTGGGCAAAAGCTGTGTCAATAGCTTGTTACATTTTAAACCGTGTTTCTTTAAGACCAATTCTTGAGAAAACCCCTTATGAGCTCTTTAAAGAGAGAAAACCAGATCTTGCATACTTCCGTGTGTTTGGTTGCAAATGTTTCATTCTGAAAAATGCTAATAATCATCTTGGTAAGTTTGATGAGAAGTCGGATGAAGGGATATTCCTAGGGTATTCAATAACGAGCAAAGCATATCGAGTCTACAACAAAAACTCTCGAATTATTGAAGAATCAATGAATGCTAAGTTTGATGAGAACATTCAAAAACAAAGTGATCAATCTGAACATGCACAAGTTTTATCATTCTCTCAAAGTTTAGAACCAGTTGAAGACTCTGAAGAGAATCATGCTTCTGAAGAAGTTCAGAATCAAGAGACAAAACAACTAACGACAGCAGAACCAGAGGAGATGCAGATTGAATCTAAAGATCCAAATGATGCTCAAGACGAGAGATTCAACAAGAACTGGAAACACAAATTCAGTCATCCCAAGGAACTTATAATGGGAAGGTTGGATGAAGGAATCAAAACCAGATTGAAATTCAAGAGAGCAAAGAGTAACATAGCACTTGTTTCTGAAATTGAATCGAAAGGGATTGAAGAAGCTCTTGCTGATGAAAACTGGATCAACGCAATGCAAGAAGAACTTCATCAATTTAAGATCAACAATGTCTGGGAGCTTGTATCAAGACCCAAGAATCGTCCCATGATAGAAACAAAATGGGCGTTCAAAAATAAGCTGGATGACAAAGGAAAAGTAGTTAGAAACAAAGCAAGACTTGTGGCAAATGGATATTCCCAAGAAGAAGGAATAGGTTACGAAAAAAAGTGCATTTTTGAACGTAAGGTTACTTCTTGCTTATGCTTGTTACAAGGACTTTAAACTTTTTCAGATGGACGTAAAAAGTGCATTTCTGAACAGGTACATCAAAGAAGAAGTTTATGTCGAACAACCACATGGTTTTGAGGAAATAAGAGGAAAGGATCTTGTCTATACCCTAAAGAAAGCTTTATATGGCTTAAAGCAAGCACCTCGTGCTTGGTATGAAAGGTTAAGTAGCTTCCTATCTGAAAATAAATTTGTAAAAGGTAATGTGGATACTACTCTTTTCATTCAGAAGTAGGGTAATGATATTCTTCTTGTTCAGATTTACTTTGATGATATTATCTTTGGCTCTTCTAATGAACGTCTGTGCAAGAGTTTCTCTAAAGTAATGCAGGATGAGTTTGAAATGAGCATGATGGGAGAATTAAGATTCTTTCTTGGACTTCAGATTCAACAAACCAAAAAGGGTATCTTTATCCATCATGAGAAATACGCTCTTGAGATTATCAAGAAATTTAAAAGACAAAAACTCCAATGTCACATTCATCAAAGCTTGATAAAGATGAACAAGGAAAAAAAGTTGATTAGAAGCTATATCGCAGTATGATTGGCTCACTTCTATATCTCACAGCATCAAGACCAGATATTTTATATAGCGTATGCTTATGTGCAAGGTTTCAAACAAGCCCAAGAAAATCACATCTCTCTGCTATAAATAGAATTTTCAAATATATCGAAACATATCCATCTTATGGACTCTAATATTCGAAAGATTCAGATTTCTTCTGAAGGGATATTCAGATGTAGATCTCATAGGATGCAAGATTGACAGAAAGAGTACTTCTAGAACCTATCAACTTATGGGAAATATGTTAATCTCTTGGTTCTCAAAGAAGCAAAGTACAGTTGCTCTTTCTACAGCTGAAGCAGAATATGTATCTCTTGAAAGTTGCTGTGCTCAGATTCTATGGCTAAAACAGCAACTAAGAGACTATGGAGTTGAAGACTCGAATGTGGAAATCAAGTGTGATAACACAAGTGCTATAAACTTGACCAAGAATCCAATTCTACATTCAAGGGTGAAACACATCGAGATTAAACACCACTTCATACGTGATCATGTTCAGAACGGAGATATCCACATTCAGTATGTTGACACGAAGAATCAACTCTCAGATATGTTCACTAAACCTCTTGATAAGGAGACTTTCAATTATATTCGCAATAAATTGGCTATTATTAATCCTCTTTCTTGAGTTGTGTTAGAAACAGGCTATCTATTACCTTTAGAAGCACAATTGCAGGATATTCATTCTGAAGCAAAAGGTCAGTTATTCGCAATCTACTTAAGTTTCGAAATTCTTGGAAAGGCAAGGATTCAAGGTATGTTTTTTTAACTTCTAAATATATATTTTGTTGATTGGTTGATATAATATATTATCTTTGGATGTTTCTCTTCAGATTTTATTCTAAATTGATTTTATTTCCAAAAATAACAGTTTTACAGTTTTCTTTTCTTTTTCAAATTTTTGAAAGGACACGAATCGTCACCTTCTCTGAAGAAAAACCCTATTCATGTCAGTCTTCACTCTCTCGCTCGAAATCTCAGACTCTTTTTTCTCTCAGAAAACCCTTGTTCTCTTTCTCTTTTCACTCAAAACTGCTCTTGCATTCCTCGTAAAAATCCAAACTTTTTTTTTCAATGGCTCCTAAATCATCCTCCTTGATAAAGAAAAATGTCGAGCAAAGCGAAAGCCAAAGAAGAAAGTCGTCCCGATTGACGAAAGTACGAAATCTAGGGATTCTACCCCGGTGAAGAACACCACGTCAGAAGAAAGAAGCCGCGATCAAATGGACACAAGTTTGTCTGAGCATCTGTATGACGAAAAGGGGCACTTGCTTATTCTATTAAGCCCATGTATGATCCATTCCAAGAACGGGGTTCTGGAAACGATATAATTGGTAAACTCCTGAATATTCACAAGTTTTCTAGTGAGGAAGATTATTTGAAGCTATTGGATATGCCTCTTCGTATTACGACTCCTATTGCTGTTAGTCCTGTAAAAGTGTCGAAGAAAGGAAAGGAAATGGCTGTGGTCCTTGATATTCCAAAACCTAAAAGGACTCCAACTAAAGGAATAGTTATTCGAGAATCTATTGAGGAAGAAGGTGATGTGGAGTCAAAAGGAAGATTTGATGACGACGATGATGTCGTTTTCAAAAATTTTAAAAGGAGTCTGTCTCACTATGTGAGAGACAAGAGTTTCAAAAACCGTTACTTTTTGCCACAGAAGCATGTGGACAGGTTTGAGGCTCTAAAGGAGCGTGGTGTGATGCCATATAGAGTTTTTGATGTGAAGTACTTTGACAGGGTTGGTATCCCTATAATGAAACATCTGGAGGAGATGAAACTAAAGGACTTTGTGACTGTGAAGACACATGTTTTTCCTAACTTGGTGGCTTACTTCTACTCTACGCTATCTTTTACTAATCCTGAGTCTCTCTCTTACAATATTGTAGATGATCGATACCACTTGCATGTAAATGAGTTGGCAAAACTCATGGAAGTAAGACAAAGTGTTTTCAAGCCCATCGACGTTCAGCCAGAGGCAGCATACAGTTATCTGATGGGGAAGGAGAATTACAGTCGAGACTCAAAGGCTCATGTTGCCTGCAATGACTTCCCTCTGAAGCATGTGATAATGCATAAAGTGGTGATAGAAAGTCTGCATCCTAAGGCCTCATCAAAGATTTAAACAGATGTGGGCTTTGCTCACAGGCTATGATTTTTCGCTTGCACATACTGTACTTCTACATATGTACATGACTGTGCATAAATCGAAAGGTCAATTGCCTTATGCATGGCTAATTTCCTTGATTTTGAAGTATCACAAAGTAAAACTTCCTGAAGAGCTAACTCAGAAGCAAGTCCCATTCATCGTGGCCGGAGAGAATGTGATCTAGAAAATGGGCTTCAGGTTGACTGATGGAAGTTGGTTTAACAAGAATAAGGAATTGGTTCTGGTGGAACTGGAGACAGAGCAGATAGAAATATCTGCAAGAAGAAGAAAAACAGTGGCAAGAAAAGGTAAAGAGGTAAGTATTCAGAGTGCATCCTTTGAAGAAGAAGAAATAGAGGAGGAAGAAGAAGATGCATCATTGGGAGAAGATGATGAAAGAACTCGTACTGCTTCAGATGAGGACACTTCGAGTGTCAAGACAGATGAGAGTGACCATAACGATGGTTAAAAAGAAGAAGGAGAGGATGCTGGTGTTGACACCTGATTTTTAATCATTGTATTTTTAAAAAATTAATTAAAATAGCAAAAAATTCATAAAATTCAAAAATCAATTTTGAAAGCCTTGACCTAGCCTTAGGAACCAATTTTGAACAAAAAATATTTTTCGTATTTTTTGACTTTTTTAATATTTATTTTTATTAGAAAAATAGCCGAAAATTAGGAAAAATAGTATTTGTGTCCAAAAAATATGCAAAAATAGTCACAATTTTTATTTTAATTCCCTTTTCACATTTGACCCTTTAAATCTCAAAAATTCAGTTTGGGTCACCACATTCCTCCTCAAGCATAAACCCAAATTGAGCAAAAAATTACGTTTTGAGTCTTTTATTTTCAATTTTTGGTTTTTCTAAGTTATGACATTGGTATCGGATGCCTTGAATTGCAATTGGGTCCATTTGCTTAACAACTTGTTCGATTTTGGCCAAAAGGACCTATTTGCACTTTTTATTTTCAATTTACCCCCGGTTTCACTAAAAATGAAATTAAATTCTTTTTAGGGGCACCCATGAGAATCAAAGACCTCTACCCTATGTTTTTCATCATTTTGAATCCATTGGTGGGGGTGGTTTGGCTCGATTTGGTCATTTAGGCTTTGGATTATTGAAAAATCATTTTCGGGTCAAGCTTGGAATTTGGGGTTTTGGCGCAATTTCAAACATATTTCACCCAATCTCATCATTCTCAGATGGAATCCATGATTTAGAATCTAATTTTGCTGTTTAATTGGAATAATTTGGTCATTTTTGGGCTTAATTAGGCAGAATTCGCGACACTGGGTCAGGCGGGTCCGACCCGATACTGTTCATCATCCCCAACCTTCAGCTTCTCTGTCCCAGCTGACCCCCGTGTACGAATCCACCAAATTGAACGGCTAATCGAGCACAATTGACGACGAAAATAGTTAGGCTTTGCAGCTAACTCATGTCCGGTCCCATTGAAGCCGTTTTCGCGGCGTGGCGTCGCCAGAGCCGTCGTCCCCAAGTACATTTCTGCAGCTGCACCGAGCCAATGCACGCCCGAGCCGAACTAGGAATTTTTGCCCAAATTTGCGGCCAATCCAGCTCACTCGTGCCACGTACTCCCCGCAATCACATTCCAGAACCTTCACTGTTGTGTTTTGTCGTTTCTGCGCGCGAAACCAGTACGAAATAGGTGAGCTGGCCATTCGGTTATGGAAAAGATTAAAAAAAAAGGAATGTCGTTAGGGGAATCTCAACCAAAATTGGCCACGTATAGAGAGAAAATGAGCGTGCAAGGGAGAGAGGGTGTACATACGAGGTCTATAAGAAGAGAGGAAGGTCATAGAGCAAAGGGTTCCACAATTTTGGCGAAATTGAGAGAGAGAGGGTCTGCCATGGCCGGAGCTCGGGTTGGTGAGAAGTGATTTTTTAGAGTAAAAAACGAGCGAGTGAGGGCCTCTTGAGCGACACCGAGAGTTCGCACGCCTTCACCTACACCCCACCTATACACCGAGCCATCACCGACCTCCCATTGTCGCCGGAGTTGCTCGCAAAGGTAACGCGAATACCCCTTCGCGACCAACTTTGCCCTGGTTTTGTGCATTTTGCCCAGTTTGGTCTCATTCGACTTTCGGGTCGAACGGGACCAAACCGACTTCTCTCATACACCTTTCTATGCCTATTTAGTCCCATTTGCATGTTTGTGTGGTTCGGTTTTGTTGATAATGCCTCGAATGCATGTTTTTAACAACACACAACATGTTCGATAAAATGCCTCGGGTGGTTCAAACCTCCAACTTTGAGCTTGTTTTTCATGGTCTTTTTGCGTGATGTTTTGGTCATTTCTTGTGCAAATACATTCTACGTGTGTAGCTCTTCGCATTGATATGTCGTGTGGCCCTTGGTTGTGAGCGAGGCGTGAGATATGCCCTTTTGAAGTTGCCTTGTCGATCTGGTTTGAATGGAAAATATTTGCTTTTTTAAGTGTTGAAAACAGTCCAACTCATCCGCTTTGCACTCGATTTTTGTTGCCTTCTTGTGAGAATTTCTTGTGGTTCTTGGGTCCATTGCATTCTGTGTGCATAGTATCACGTATAGGTATGATTTTTGGCTCTTGGTTTTGTTTGTGGAGGAAGTTACGGGGTCGAGAATACCCCATGTTGGTCTAATTTGTGCCCTGATTGAGTTTAAAATAGTGCGACCCCCCTATTTTGGGGTCTGTTTTCTCTCACTTTACATGTTTTGAGCATTGTTTTTATTTGATATTGTTCCTGGTATATGGCTCTTCGTATCGGTATATCTCTTGCCCGTTGGTTGTAATCGAAGTGTGAATTATGGTCCTCCGAAGTTGCCTCCATGAATTGTTTCTGGGCAGCGAAAATTTTCCAAGTGTTGTGAGCAGTGCAGAACCGCTACTTCGGGGTGGTGTTTTTTTTTGTGATTTCTTAGGAATTTGATGTCGTTCTTGGGTTGGTCTTACTCTTTAAGTGTAGTACTTTATGTTGATGTTTGGTTTCGGGTTTGGTTGTCTCGGTGGATTAAGTTACAATCCCCAAAATTTGCCTCAGTGAACTACAAAGTGAGGGGCTTGAAAATTTTTCTGAGTGTTGGTTGTGCACTGAGCACATTCACGACACCATTACAGCGTGCTCGTTTGGTCAATTCCCAAGCCGTCGATCATTTTGGAAACTAGATCATACCTAGTTTCATATGGTATGATCTTTCTCCCTTAATTATTTTTGTGTACCAAGATAATCACTCTCGAATTTGCCTCGATGAACTTCAAAGTGAGGCTGGAATAAGTGTTGTACCCCAACTAGTTATATTCCCAACACCATTACGATGTGCTCGATTGATCTTTCCTGAGCCATCGCTTGTTTTGGAAATCTGATCATACCTAGTTTCCATTGGTATGATCAGTTTCCCTCGATTTGATTTGAGTACTAAGATAATCACCATTGAAAACACCTTGAGAGCCAACTTTTGCAAATCAAATTTTTCTGGAAAATGAACGAAAACCAAGACTTTGAACATGATCTTTGCTGAAACTTCGCACAATCCGTCATCGGTTTCTATGGGTCAGCCCCGTCGTAAAAAAAATGATAAAATCCCCAAAAAAAAATCGCAAAAAAATTCAAAATTGATCTTTTATTGCGTTTTTTGACATGACGAACATCGATTTACTTTTATTCCACATTGGAGGGAGACCGATGTCCAATCCGGTCTTATTATTGTACACCCGATCCTATCTCGAGTTTTGTATTTCGGCCTTGTACCTAAATACCCAATGGCCGCGGGTTTTCTTTTTCTCGCTTTAGATTAGCTTCTTGCTTATTTTCGCTCTCTCCTTTTAAATGCTTTGGATGTTCCATTTTTTTTAAGATTGCGAAACCCGAAAAAAAATTAGAATGCCATGAAAAATACCCATCTATAAGAATATTTACATGAACACTTAGCGACTGATAAGAACATGATTAGAAGTCAAATTGGTAAAACCTCGCGTGCTCACAAGTTAGGTAACAATCAATTCCGGACGGTAACCGAAAGGACTCTAGCTTAAGCTCGGGTAACCAAATCCCCGGCCCTAGAATCTCTGGTTGCGTAGGACCGAGCGATCTCTCCCAATCGCTCAGTGAGGTATCCGGTCTACCTCCCAAGAAAGACCGGTGGCGACTCCAATTGCATGCACACATAGCACATACCACCCGACCACACCAAGGTCGAAGTAGATAATTTTCCGTCGCGATTTGGTATGGGCCTGGGAGGGCCCGCGCCGAAGCCCCCATCCGAGAAATCAAGGCCCGGCAATCCATTAACCCGATCCGATTCGCAGGGGGATCGTCCGAGTCGTGATAGCTGGAAAGATACATGAGCATGAGGATCTTAAAGACAAAGAAGAAGACCTCCCTAAGACTCATGTGAGTGGAAAGGAAGAAGAAGAGACATTTGCAGAAAGAGCAGAAAATGAAGCAAAATTGGCTCGTGGTCAATATATTGAAGTTCGGGAAGAAGAGTTGGACAATAGAGCAACACTTAATGTACTTGTTGCTCGTGAGAAGAAGAGATCATCCTCCAAATCCGAAGACATGGATGTTGACAAGGTTGATGAATCTATTCCCATGGGTGAAGAATCTACCGCAGATACTCCTGCCAAGCCAGCACAGATTCAGGGGGAGCAACCACAGAATGTTGATGCATGTACCCTTGTATAGAAACAAAATGAATTTGCTGCTACGCAAGAACAACCTGAGGAGAGAATGACAGATGCTGTTTAGCCTAATAACATTCAGACTGAAGTTGTTCTGCAGGATAAAGTTGCTGGTCCAAGGGAAGAACACACATAAGAGAAATCTGATGCTCAGGAGGAGCACCCTGTAGAGAAGATCCTAAAAGAGCTACCCACTAAGACTGAATCTAATGCAGCTGAAAGTGCTAAAGAGACTTCAGATGTAGCCCCTTCTCAAATTCAGGGGGAGAGTATTCTGTAGCGTGTCTTGGATTCAACTTCTAAGGGAAAGGCTCAAATGGTGGGTGAGGAAACAACTATGACTCTTGCTAGGAAACTGAATCCAGAAGTGACTTTGAATGCTTTTATCAAAGAGCTGTTGGATAAGAAGTCATCGCAGAGTCTAGTTCAGAAGGATGTTGAAAAACTTCAGGTTGAGATGCTACAGAGGTTGGATGGGATGGAAAAGCTGATTGAGAGGAAACTGGGCACATTCCAGCAAATGTTTGATAAGTATTGCCGCTTCTTTTGTTCAAAAATGGCAAGTCTGGGCACCTACACATTGATTAGAGATGAAAGAATCTCTAAAGAGTTCCCAAAGATAGAAGCCCTTAAAGACTTTGCCTCTCTTGTTGCTGGGTCGAGCAGAGCACCTCAAGACATGCCTGAAGAAGCAGAAAAGGAGGGTGATAAATAGCTAGATGATGTTCCCTCCTCCTCAACAAAACCAACTCAACCTCTATCTTTTTGAAAATGTTTTTCAAAATAGTTTGTGTTTGAATTACTTTTTTCTGTGTCGGATGTTTTGTGGACACATTCTGTTACGGCCTTATTATGGCCTGACAGCGTTGCTGATTAAATAATAATTGTCTAGTTTTCTATCATTCTTATTCCTACTACTGATAATAAAAAGGGGGAGAAGCAACCTCATTTTAATTGCAGGTTTACACAGATTATACATGCGATATGCGAATGCATAAAGCAAATTATCTCATGAAAGAAATTATACTGAAGTACCACACGCTATTAATGACATACGGTGATATTCTTCCTCTCTTAAGTGCATATGCTATACTGAGATATCTTCAGATGCACATTTTCTGAAAAATATTTTCATGGCATATATGTTTGTGAAATCTTTTCTGAGCTTAACGTTTCACAAATATTTTTCATAATCTACTTTTATTGAGGAAGTTTTGTCATCATCAAAAAGGGGGAGATTGTTGAGAAAACCTTCCTTCCGAATATTTTGATTCTGACAAAACTATCATTCTTTAGAAAGAATCTGGTTAATGCCAATAAACTTTTATTGCAGGAATGAACACATGAATAGAAGCTTGTATTGTTCCAAATCTGGCGTTCAGACTCAAAGTGTAGTTGTCACGTATTTGCTTTTGAGATATTTGAAGTCTCTTATTCAAACGGAGGAAGATATTGCCTCTGAAGACTAAATCTCGAGAAGACTTATGTGACACATCAACAAGGAATTTACTGAAGGTCAGAGTTATTGTTCCAATCTGTTCAGATTCAGAGTCTCTTTTTACTTCTGAAGACTGCTTCTGAATTATGTTCAGATTCAGCAATATCGTTTTTGCTAGATTCTGAAGACCCACGTTTGGCAGGTTTCCGGTTTGGGCACGACATTTATGGAAGTCTGTAAGATTTGATTGACAGGATTATTTTCTAATCAAATCATGAGAATATCCTCTAATTGGATATTACCTTCCATGAACAAGATATCTTGGAGATTTGGATTAACTCTACTTATGGAAACTAAGGATTTGGTTGTCTGGGCGACTGAATCTGAAGGGTTCAGACTCTACTCCAACAGCTACTAAATCTTTCTAAATACAGTTTCATTCAATCAGGATTGGTGGCGTTCAATTAGCGATTGAGGAGCAATCCTTTGAATGACCTTGGTAACGGCTAGTTCGAGGTTTAAGGAGTATAAAGAAGATCAATGGTGACTGTTGTCGAGAGAGACCAGAACTTACAATTTCAAAGTGCTGAGTTGTTCAGATTCATATTCTTTTGTTCTCAAGAACTAAAAAATCATATCTTTGAGAGGTTCTTTGAGAGAGTGAAAGTGTGACATCTCTTGTAACCTTTCAATGATTCATATAGTGGATAATCGGCTGTCATCGTGGGAGAGTGGACGTATGCTTGCTAAAGCCGAACCACTATAAACTTGGCATGCAATTCTCTCTTACCCTAAACTCTTTTTCTTGTATTTAGATTTCTGCATGTCCTGCTACTAAACTTATTCTGTTCATATTTTGAATTTGTTTAAATTCCACAATTAGTTTTCAGAATTGTTCAGAATCATCTATTGACCCCCCTTCTAGGTGATATTGCTAGAGACAACAGAAGGCATCAAAATGTGCTTCATTTGACCATGCTTCCTTGTTGAAGAATCCTTGTGGTGACTTGATCCTTTTTTCTACTACCGAACATGTGGGGGTAAAGATATTCTGGAATTTCAAATCAGCTGAGGTTTGATCTTTTCCGAGTAAATACTAAATGCCATGCCTGGGATTTGCCATTCTAATTTGGCGGTGCATAATTGCTAGACAACAGATTGTCTTAAATCTCTCTTACACTTAATTCGATTTACTGTGACATGTCAGGATGAGAAAGATGTTAAAATTCGGGAGTTGACTGCTGAGCTACACCGTGAGCGGATGAGATCCGCCGCGTATCTGGAGCAGCTCGAAATGGTTTTGCGGGATATGGAAGAGCATTCAGGCCACCTATCGAAGAACATCGAAGACATAGTTAAAAGTGTGAGAGAAATCGACTCAAGGAGAGCTCCTGTCAGTAGTAGTAGCCAGTAAGTCACATCCGATGTGTCTCTTGTAACTGTAACTAATCTTTGTTCATGTCTTTTTCCCCTCAGGTTGCAGATTAACTGCAGGATGGGTTGAATCTTGTAAAAACAGGGGAATTAGTTAATAGTGAGGCTAACATAGCTGACTTAGAAAATGGAAGGGCTATAATCAGCTTGATTGATTGTGCTTGCTATCATAATTTCATCAACCATTCTTAGTTATACATAACGTCACTCTGCATTGGGAAACAGAGAGCACCTCATTCAAAACCCTGCTGGAGTCACTTCTTCAGAATCGAAATTTCCCATGAAATGCTTATGCAAAAAATCATATGTTAACCAAGCTGCCTTTCACTTGAGAAGTACGAAAGAACTCAAAAGAGCTAGAAATTGTTAAAGCTGATAGGTTTAGCTTAATTCACGCAAGCTTCTTATTTTTACAGGGAGAGATAGAATGAAAAGCATGAAAAAAAACTTCATTACAGCTAACGTGCAAAACAAACTTATTCTTCTTCCTAGAAAATAGCCAACAAACTTATTCTACTTCCTAGAAGATAGCCAACAAACCAACGGCCTAACAAACAAACGTGACTGAACAATCAAAAGCTAAAACGACAGAAGATAAACAGCAGCACTGGGACACAACTCCATCAGAAATTCGTTTCAATTTCACATTATAGACACTAAAAAAGTTTACTTTCAATTGCTTCGAAACACTCGCTCACGCTCATCAATGCAGAAAAGCATACACGTCAGTGGAAATATAAGCCACCAGAGCCGAGGACACGAGCACGACCAACGCCGACACCGCATGGACCGCTGATTTGCTCCCGCAGGACAGCATCCCGAGCCTAATCTCGATCACGCTGATCATGGACAGCATCAGGAAGAGGCAGCCCATGACCGACCCGAAGGCGGAGCCTACCATGCCGAACCTCAGGACCTTGGTGTTGATGTGGGCCCTGAGGGCCTCGTTCACGTCCTTGCTGTTGAGGAGGTTGATGGCAAGCTTGAGGCCGCGACGAGGGAGGAGAAGAGGAAGAAGCTGAAGGAAACAACCTCGAAGACCAGGAGCTTCTTGAAGACGTCGAGGCTGACGTCGCAGGCGCCGGGGTTCTCGAGGCTGTGCTGGTCCGGGGTGGTGAGGGAGAGGCCCTCGAAGACGGCGATGGTGAAGAGGGAGTTCACGTTGACGAGGCCGTTGAGGGCGGTCACCTGGACGCTCGTGGTGGCGGAGGAGGAGGAGGAGGAGGAGGAGGAGGAGGAGAGGGTTCTCGTGGCGGTCTCCGGGTAGTCTGTTATGAGTTATGACCATCGTATTCGTAGGTTACTGTCGTCATTAGCAATGGCCACTGGACGTCCCGGGCCCATTTCGAGACGGGATCTAACCTGGGTGGGCTAAGCTGGCCAAGGTACTTGGGCCTAATGGGTCGGCATATGCATGGCCCATTCTTTTTTAACAGTGTCATGTCCGGCCACATTAGTATAAAGAAATTAACTTCTACAAAATTCAACCCCACTTATTTTCGCGATCATTGTCTTCTCCTTACTTCTCCAAAGGATGGCGACCTCTGTAAAGGATATTTCCAAGCTTGGAATTCGCAATTGACCTATATCAGCGGCAACACCTAATCCATTTCCCATATGGCTCACCAATTCCAAAGAACTTTCTTTGGCGAGGGTCGAATGTTAGGAAGATGATCAACATCGTGGGCTTCTCCGATGGGGAGAAGAAGGCCATCTGCACGACATGTGCTGTGAAATTATCTTTGAAATATGGTGGTGGGACAGGCCACTTGAAAAAGGCACCGACACAAAAATCTCGCTCAAATGGTCAAGCCCATGGGGAGCTCCGCCGCGTCTTCTGCAACGAGCCATTGAGTTTTTTTTTTTTTTTAATCTTGTATTCCTGTGATGATACGAGTATGTTTTTATCAGTCTGTTCAGTATGGTGCTTTTAAATATTAGGTTGCATTGATCTAAGTTTGCTTCTTATGTATTTGTATTTCGACAGTTGCAATTCGTGTGGTGTTATTTGATCTTATGATGAGATGTATACGTTCAAGTCTGAGTCATATGTAATATGTTATGTATCCGTTGACACTCAAAATAACTCGCTCGCCGAAGCACATGCTGCACACGTGAAAGATCAATACATATGCGAAGCATGTGAAGGATCACGCACATGCAAAACACGTGAGGAGTCGACACCTTAGCAGAATATATAAAGAATCGATGCACGTGATAGACACGTGAAGAGTAAGCGTTTCGATAGAGAATAAAAATCCCTATGCAAAGCACGTGATAATGCTGATAAGCATTGATTGATGAGGTCATTAGATCAATCATCAAATTTGAGTGCCAACAAGAAGCAATCCCATCAGATTTAAAGTCTTTCAGGGAGCGCCAAAGAGTACGAAGGATATCCTCTTGAATTCTATGGCGAGAGGACAGCTTTGAGGCAAAAGAAGTCCCTGAGAACAGGTTAAGAAGCCTGCGGAATGCGGAAGACGTGGGCAGACCCTCACTAACTGAAAAGAGTCGGTGATTGTCCTATTGATAGTTATTGAGAATTTGAGCTTCGATGCCCCAAGAAACGGAGAACGTGGGTACGATTAGCATTAATGAAAGGAATAGACAAGCGAACCAACAATATCAGTTATTTGAGATTGAATAACTGCTCAAAGACCAAGTCAAGAAGATTTGAGGAAAGTAAAGAGCACAGCAACTTTCTGCACGCAAAAAATACAAATACTGAAGAGCAGTTACCGTCCCGACCATTATAAATACCATCAAGCGACTACAAAGAATACCCCCTGAACAAATCAACAAATTTATCTTATCTTTACTTATTGTACTGCATTTACTTTTCATAGCTGTAGCTTTCCGATTCTCGTTATCGAGTCAAACTCCGGTGTTTATCTTTATCCTAGATACTATGCCATCGAGTCAAACTCTGGTGTATTATCGAAGCGTATTGAAGGCATTGTCATCGAGTCAAACTTTGACATTATTTTGGGTGCGTTGGTTCGTTATTCTTGAAGGGAATTGTGCTTGTTAGGCCATACCATCGAGTTAAACTCTGGTTTGGTTTATGTTTGTACACTTTCATTCAATTTCATTTGTATCGATTCCTTTGGATTTGTACTTGTAGACTCTCACCATCGAGTTAAACTCTAGTCAAGACAATATTTGTGTAATTCTATTGGATTTTGTACGAACTTCGTGCATTGATTCTTCTAACTATCTAGAACACTCCTGTCCAAAATCATCACAGGACCCCTTAGCACATTTAAAAATCGAAGCACGAATTTCAGTGAAAGATATTTTGTCGCGGAACAATTCCGGCGAAATAATATCTCATTTTTGTCCAATTATCCCTACTTGGAACTCACTATAAAAATTAATAATGAAGCAGGGATAATTCATTCTATCGACATTTCCTTAATATTTTTCATTCTTTAATTGTATTTTTAATCAGGTTAAAAAAACATATAAAAAAAGAAATAAAAAACTAGCCCTGGGCATAACATGGGGGCTAGCACGGCCCGTTCATGTCATGGGCGTGCCGGCCCGTGCACAGGATTTCCCATGCTGTGCTTGGCCCGACACATAAAATTGACGGCCTAGGCACGGTCGGGGGCCATTGCTAGTCGTCATATAGAATATTCTAACAAAAATAATTTCTTTAACGAGATGGTAACTTATAACTTATAAGCTGATGCAACAAGATTCATCGGTCCTCAGAAAAAAACTCGCGGTTCACGAAATTCGATTCCGAAACTATGATGATGCTTGTTTGATGTTTGATTGCGTCCTTGACTCCTCGCTAATTATCTATCCCAAGTCAAAATGCGACGAATGCGCCTTTTGAAATCATCGCATTTCATTTATGTAAATGATCACTTGAAATGTGTAATTGAGTAACATGCCAAAGATGTTTCGATTTGGCTTGTTTATAATCGAGGGGATTCCAATCATCCGCAGAAACAAAATATACTATAAGGCTCTGTTTGTTTGGAGGAAAATGTAGCCTTTTTGGAACATGTTTTGCAGTAAGTCGTTTTTCAGGAAAATGACGATTTTTTTTTGGTGTTTGGCCGAAACCTAAAAACGGATTGGAAAATATTTTCCATCGTTTGGTAAGGAAAATCAATTTCCACCATACACGCCTTTCAATATATTTTTTTAAAAAAATTGATTTTTTAATTATTTTCCTTTATCTATTTTCTCTTATATTTTCTTTTATTTATTTATTTATTTTATTTTATTCTTCCAAATCTTTCGGAATTTGAAGGTTTACGATACTTGACCATGAATAATTGTCCGGAACTTGTGGAGGTTCCGGGGCTTGACGGAGCGAGATCGTTAAAATTTATTAACATTTTCATAGTGATGTTCTATTTTCTTTGCCATGTGATTCGACTAGCAGTAGTTTTTTATTTCTCTTCATTTGGCCGGATAAAGTGACCGCCTCGAGCGAGGCTGCAAGGCTCAGCCTCGCCAGATCTGGCGAGCTCGAGGCTCGCCAAGCCACCTCAACGGCCTCGAGCTCGCCTCGCCTCGTCACCGGCCGGAGACCGGCCAAAGAAGAAGGGAATAGAAAAGAAATTTAAAAAATATAAAAGAAAAAATAAAAATATAAAACATTGGAATGTTTAAAAAAAATACAAAATGAAAACAAAGTAAAAAAAAATTAAAAAGAAAGGAAATGTGAAAGAGAGGAGAAATGAAAGATGAGGAAAATGTTTTCCTCTTCTCAAAAAGAGGAAAATATTTTCTCCACTTTTGAAGGAGTTTTTTCCATGTGTGGAAAATGTTTTCCTTGACTAGCTTATTTTCCGCTAGCTAAATGCCAGAAATTTTGGAAAACATTTTTCTGGAAATTGTTCTTCGCGAAACAAATGGAGCCTAAATTAAATAAAAACAGAATATACTACATTAAATAAACAACGTCAACTATCCCCAAAGTAATTGCAAATACACAGATTTGTGGTAGGACATGTAAAAGAGGCATTTCAAACAAGTTCTTCAAATATTATTTGGCCAAAAAACCAAGTTCTTTAAATTAATTAACATTGTAAAGAAACGTACAGAAGGGGAAGAAAAAGAGGAGTATTTGGCCAAAGAACCAAGTTCTTTAAATTAGTTGAGCGAGGGTCGATGAACTTCGCCGGAGGTTTAGGCGGCAGTTGCTAGCAACAAACGAGTGCCAAAGGAGCTTTGGCCAAGTGATGGCAAGCTTGAAGATGAAGAACAATAACTCGTGGACAGAAAAGAAAAGAAAAATTCAAAAGAAAAATAGTGTCTTTTCGTTCACAGGAAATTGCTGGCTGCATTACGTGGGACGGGCAGTAATGATTGAACTGCCACGTCAAATAAATCCGGCGAGACTTGGCAAAGAGGACTTGATTACATTTTCCCTTAAAAGTTTAGCATTACATTGTTTCAATTGAAAAATTTGAGACTAAATTTAAATCCCCATAATAACTTTAGGATTGATTGTGCAGTCCTCCCATAGTGTCGCAATTTCAATTCAACATGACGTGTGAAATCCTCGTAATTTTCAACATCAAACATCAGCTTTGTTAAATTGGTGTCCATGCCATATTTCATTCAAATTATTAATGGTAGAATGAAAACTCATATTTCATTTAAATTAACTAATGAAAGAATGAAAACAAACATATCAAAGTATGTTAGGGATCTAATTGAACCAATTGAAAGTTTTAGGACAACATTAAACATTAGTAAAAAGTGATTTGATTGAACCAAGACCACATTGACAAAAGTGCACAGACTACTGGTACACTATCTCTTCTAGCAATAGAAACTACTCGTTCTTTATCTCGGTTGAAAGAAAGCAAGAGATGCTGACCCAATGCATTTTGCAAATTCACTTCTTGATCGCTCTGCAAAAAGTTATAAATAGCTGTGAAATGAGATCTCCTCAGAAGCCTTCCCATAATTTTTTCTGGTTCCATGACTCTAGGCCATAAACATTGCACTATTCCTGTAACGTTCAGAGTAAAGCTGGCTCTGCAGTGAAAATCATAAGTCACATGGTTGGGAATTAATGAGAACCAAGAAGACATTTGAAAGGTAATCTTCATAATTATTAAGAGCCAAACACAACACATGACAAAGTAGCTTCAACACTTACCATCTCCTATCAATGCTCCAAATTTCCTGACATTGAGATTGCGAAGTTGCTCTAAGCTTACTGTAGAGGATGGAATATCCAGTGGTACTTGAGCGCGAAGTTCACGCGAGACTTGTCGCATGGTCGGTCGAAGGTGCGGATCAGCTTGCAAGCATGCCAACGCTAGCTTGGCAATCGAGATCACGTCTTGCCCATCTTGAAGACGGAGACTAGAAGACAGGAGACGTTGATCCAACACATCCTTCAACAGCATCGGCGACTTAGTTTGGGCGCACGAACATTCCTGAGAGACATGATCTCCTGGGTGCTTTCCCATGATTGTCTCTAAGGCGACGACTCCAAAGCTATATACATCGCATTTTTTGGTAGGAATCGGAGAATAAGCCAGCTCTGCAAGTGAGGAATTCACAATATCTATGTAACCTTGATCATAAGCTGTATTCAAGTTGACAATATTGCTTCCCATGGCGTGACGATCACAAGTACAAATTTCTACTTAATCTACGAGCATCATTTAGGTTACACGAACATAATATCCTTGGAAAGAATAGATTATAAGGTTTTTTCCTCGTTTGCCAAGTCTTCCTTATCAGGAATTTCAGAAAGCCTCTGATCAACGCTCAATTTCAAAGTTCTCAATGATTTAAAGAATTTCCATAAGAAGATTGAATAACTAAAGAACTGCACCAAACTAGTAAAAAGTTCAATTGAGGAAGGGATATCTGACATTGAATGCCATCAAAATTGAAAAAAATTACGAAGTACCTGGAGCAATATACCCAATGGTGCCAGCAATTGCAGTCCAATTTGATGAATCGGGCCTCAACAGTCGTGCAGTGCCAAAATCGGAAACACGAGCCTCATAATCGCTATCCAATAGAATGTTGTTACTGGTCAAGTCTCGATGAATTAATGGAGGTGAACATTCATGATGCATATAGGACAATGCATCCGCAACTCCTCGAACCACATTTACCCTCTTGTCCCATTGAAATTCGGCTGCTTTTTCATCGTCCTTCAAAGTTGTTCTCAAGCTTCCTCTTTCTATATACTCATACACCAAAAAACAGCTTTTGGCGTGAGAGCAAAACCCATAAAACTTCACAATGTTGCGATGGCGTATATTTGTTAAGGCTCGAATTTCCCTTTCAAATGCTATCAAATCTGCGACCTCACTATCTTCTTGAGACGACGAGGTTCGCTTGACAGCAACCGTTTGACCTTCTGATATCTCAGCTTTATAAACAACTCCGTATGCTCCTTCACCCACATAATACTTGGAGTCGAATCCTTCAGTGGCCTCGATGATTCGGTCATAAAAAACTTTGCCATCATAACTCCAAATACCCATGAAATCCAAATCATTTGCCTGTTCATTGTTCTCTCTCCTGATATTCCTTCTTCGATGATGATCGACGCGTACAAGAACTATCAAGGTGCAAGAGAGAAGGAGAAACCCCAAGAAAGAGAGAATGAGGATAACCTTGATCCAAACTCCAAAGCGTCGATTGCGTTTCTTGCTCTCGGTGGAACTGCATTTGGGTAAACCAACAACGTTTCCACATAGCCCTTTGTTATGCTGAATTGCCTCCAATGGAGCCTCATTGAAAGCTTTGACGTTTGGGAGAGGACCTTCAAGGTTATTGTAGGATATATCGATGGAAGTCAAGGCTGACATATCACCAAAAGTATGTGAAATAGAACCGGAAAGGCTGTTGTGGGAGATATTTAGAACTTGCAGCATTCTCAACTGTCCAAGTACTCCCGGTATGTTTTCTGTCAACAAATTATGACTCAAGTCAAGAACCTCAAGGAACTGTGGGTTGCCTATCTCAGGAGGAATGCTTCTCCAAAATTTGTTTCTGCTCAAGTTCAAGCTCAACAAGCTTTTGCATGAACCTAGCTGCACTGGTATCGATCCGCTCAAATTGTTTGATGCCAAGTTCATATGTGTCAGATGGGATAAAAGTCCAATCTCAGTCGGGACATTTCCCATGATCGTATTGTTGCTTAGGTCGAGCTCTAACAACATCGACAGGCTTCCCAATTCCCTCGGAATAGCTCCGCTTAAATTATTTGAAGAAAGGTTCAGTACCCCTAACTGAGCCATCCTTCCAAATATTGCGGGTATCTCACCAGAGAGGTCGTTGTTTGATATCCTCAAGCTCGTCAGATTACGACAATGCTCCCATTTCCACGAAAGTTCACCTCGCAAATGATTGTGGCTCAAGTCCACATAATTTAGATGCGGGTATATTCCTAAAGCATCTGCTATGTTTCCAGTAAGTTGGTTTCCACCGAGCCTCAATCTGATTAATGTGCTACAGTTCTTTAGGCTTGTGGGGATGGAACCAGTGAAATGATTATTGGAGACGGATAAATTTTTTAATGATCTCCCAACACATATATCTTTTGGCAGTTCCCCTTGCAGTTCATTATTAAATAGCTGCAAATTAGTCAACCGTGTTAACTTATTGAATTCAGAAGGCAAGGAACCAAAGAATTTATTGTCGGCAAGGTTCAGTAGAGTTAGATTGGCCAGGTTCCCAATTTCTAAAGGTATCGGTCCGGAAAGTCCATTTTGATTGAGGTAAAGAAGAGATAAGCTTGTCAAGTTTCCGATGGAACGAGGAATTGAGCCAGTGAGTTTGTTTTCTGATAGATCAAGTTTGTTAAGAGAAGTGAGCCTCCCGATTTCTGAAGGTATGGGTCCCGAAAGTCCATTTTGAAAGAGGTGAAGAAGAGACAAACCTGTCAAGTTTCTGATGAAACAAGGAATTGGGCCGATGAGTTTGTTCTCTGATAGGTCAAGTTCGATAAGAGAAGTGAGCCTCCCGATTTCTAAAGGTATGGAACCCGAAAGTTCATTTTCCCATAAGAAAAGATGCTTCAAATTCCTCATGCCACTAATCTCTCTCGGAATGGGACCGGACAAGTTATTGAGTAAAAGGCTTAATAAGGTTAAATTGCCTAATTTTCCAAGAGGAGGAGGAATGGGCCCAGAAAGATGATTTGCACATAGGTACAAAGAATGAAGAGTCTCCAGCGTGCCTATACTTGGAGGAATGTCCCCAGACAGTTCATTGAAGCAAAGATTAAGATAGTTGAGTTTGGAAAGGTTACCGATAGTCGAGGGAATGGAGCCATGGATCGAGTTGTTGAAAAGGTCAAAGCTGACCACACTGGTTAAGCGAGAGAAGTCGAGGCTGTCTAGAGTTCCTCTCAAACCGAGAAAGGAAAGATTTAGATGACTGATGGCTCCGTGGTTGTCGCAAGCTACACCGGTAAAGTTGCAAGCATTGTCGCCATGCCATGAAGAGAGGAGAGATTGGCTATGGTTTTCAAGAGTTGATTTCCAATTCAGGAGAGCCTCTGCTTCATCCTTATTCTCAGTCGCATCGATAGCGGAAAAAGAAGTGGAGGAAGCAGAAACGCCTGCACCATGAAATGAAGTGGTGCCAACCAAGAAGAGCGAGGAGAAGAAGAAGAAGAAGAAGACACCCAGAGGAGGGTGGTTGGACAGCAGTGAGGAGGAAACCATGATTAGGGACTGGGGGATGGCTGGGGGTTTGGGAGGTGGGAGATGGTGCAGGTCTACATAACATAACGTTAACGAGATGGATGACTGTACTTATATAGATTGAAGATCACTCCCGAAGCCTCCTCTATCAGTTTAGCGTGCGCGGTGGGGGATACTGAGTGGAGTGAATAGCGGAGAACCATCAAAGTCTCAATCAGTCGTTGGTCATGCTTGACTTACTTTTCCAAGTCTTCATTGAAATTGACACTCAGATTTTTTGTAGATGAGTGGGGCGTCGAAAAGGGAATGTACAGTATGTTTATTAATAGACTAAGTTCCCAATTGAAAATTTTAGCATTCACAAGAAACTCACATAAAAGAAGGTTTTGCACAGGGACGAAACAGTTTGAAATATTTCCATATGGTTGAGCAATCGCATGAACCCTCACACGAACCAATGATTGAGAGAGTCCTATCATTAGTTCATGAGCTCGGGTTTCTTGCTACGTCTTTTGATCAAAAGAGTATCGACCGAATCTAGAGAATTGCCGGAGAAAATTGTCCAAAAAGTCATAAACCTATTGCACATTGGTCTATTCAGTCCTAAACCCTTTGATTTTACTAATTGAGTCCAAATTTGATACTTTGCTAATTGAGTCCATCTGCTGACATGGATGCCAGACATCTTACGCAGCATGGTAGACGCTAACATGGACAATCTCTTAAAAAAAATATTCTTTTTTTTCCTTTTTTTTGCTATATCAAGGGTCATTTTTCGTTACTCAAATTGGATAGGAATAATGAAATTGCTTAATTGTACCAATTTGACAAGTTTCAAAACTTAACTGCACTATTTGAAAGTTTTAATACTCGATTGGACCGCATGATCCTTGTATGGACATTACAATTGTACCTACATTAGAATCGAAGGGATTGGTTAAGGGATTCCGTTGGTGCTGAGTATAATCATGCGGTCTTATTTTATGTGAGGTTTCTTGTGAATGCTAAATCTTTTAATCTTTTTCCACACCACCCTCCATTTTTTTCTTGTATAATCATCATGAGCACATTTGAAGTTGATCAGCACTCGTTCATAGTCTATTATTTTGTGCATTAATTCACTCTTGAATCGGTTTTGTCTATCCAAATTTGTATCTTCGACAACCTCATCAAGCCAATTCTCTGCACTTTGCCAAGACGCACTGGATTGATGAAGCCAGCAAGCGACCACGAGATCCGACGGTCGCTTCCATCGAGGGCACAAGCAAGGGCCATGCGAAGTAGCAGGAGGCAGCGCATCCCTTTGAACCTGAACCACACCCCCTCTGGCGCTTGTCTCGCTCGATCAGCAGATCAGTTCTTCTTTTTGTACATTTTACATTATAGCTTTTCTTCTTTTCTAAACCCAAAAATTTTCTCTGACGTAGCAACCACATCCATGTCTTCAAAGAATACAAAAAATGGCACATGAGCATTTTTCTATTACTCAAATTGAATGGAGTTAACAAAAGTACTCAGGTTACACTAATTTAACAAATTATAGGACTTAGTTACTCTATTTAAAAATTTTAAGACTCGAATACACTTTTACGATAAGTTTTAAGACTCCTGATTTTTCACAATCTTTAATTCACTTCACTGGTGTGGGTCTTCCTCCTTTTTTGCTCAACAAGTCCACCCCTAGAACACTGATGGATGTAGGAACACATGAAATCCTCATAAACAACAAAATCAACATCAGCTTTATCTTTCTTTTGCCCCAGTTTTCTACAAAATTCTTTTTTGTATGATTCTCTATCTCTTTTCCAATCAATTTGTCTTAATCGTGTGGAGGGCCTTCACCATGAAGACCTTCACTTTTTCACCTTCTTATCTTTACAATTCCTCCATTTTTTGAGTTCTTGACTTACTTTTTCAGTCCTCATGAGCTTAGTTCCTCGGGAGTCCTGGATTCTCGCCGTGCGTGTGGCAAAGGGAAACGAAGCTCGGAAAAAGAAGCAAAAAGAAGCTATCCTCCATTTTCTTCTTATTATGAGTCTGGAATAACCTTGCACATTTTTGCCAATTCAGTCCTAAACCTTTTAAGTTTGCTGATCCAGTCCTAAACCTTTTCACATTTTACCAATTCAATCCTATTGGCCGGAAATCACTGACGTGGACGTCAGCCGTCTTACGTGGCACCGCCGGCACTAACGTGGACAATTTTCAATATTTTTTTTTACTTTTTTTTCTGGCTTAAGAGGTCGGTGACCCTCGACGGTCCCTGGACAACGGGTCACGGCCCTCACCCTCGCGGGCCACGGCGAGGGCGTCGCGCTCGTTGTGGCCAGATCTGGCCAAGCGAGGGCCATCAGTAGCTAGATTTGGCCATAGCAAGGACAGGCGAGGGCCGCAACGCCCTCGTCGTGGCTCTCGCCCAATGTCTGGCCGGGGTCACCGGCCCCCGCTAGCTCTCACCCAAGGGCCGGGGACCCCTGCCAGCCCTTGCCCTGGGGCTGTCGACCTCTGAACCTAGAAAGAAAAAAAAATATTTAAAAAATATTGAAAAGTATTGAAAAATTATTAAAAATTGTCTATGTCAACGTCGGCGGTGCCATATAAGGCAGCTAGCATCCACGCCAGCGATTTCAGGCCAATAGGACTGAATCAGCAAAAGGTGAAAAGGTTTGCGAAAGGTTTAGGACTTTTTTTGAAAGTTTTCCCATTAGTGTGCGTGGCAAAGGGGAAAGAAGTAAAAATTTGGTCGGAAATGAAACTCCAAAAGACAGAAAAGTTGGGGAATGGTTGTCTTCTTCATCATGTGCGGTGAAGGGGCCGCAATAACCTATATTCCAGTTAAAAACTATCCTATTTGGTAAAATCATCCCCCTCCTCTTTTCTTAGCCTATATGTATAGAAATCTTAAGGTATTCAAGTGCAATACTTTAAAAAATTTAATCTTAAACCGTTGCAAAGAATGCAATCAAGTCACTAATTATTTTGATTGGTGCAATCAAGCCATCAACCTTAGCAAAAAGTAAAATCGAGTCTTTTCCCATGGAGAATGCCGAAACTTGCCCATATAGCACTCGAAGCCTATGCAGCAACCTTAATTGCACTTCTTAATAAACGTTGAGCACTTTATTGCATTTTGCTATGAAGATTTATAACTTGATTACACCAACTGAAAGTTTTAAGGTTCAATTATACTATTCCAGTTTCATAGGACCTCATTTCAGTAATTGAAAGGTTTGACACTTGATTACAGTTCATACATAAGATGAAGACTTCCGGTGCAATTTCCTCCAAAACATGACCATGGCATTTTTCGTAAAGCAAACATTGCATGCCAAAGCATGGCGTTGTATTGTAGGGAAGGGTTAATCCGCTATAACAAGCTATCAAATTCGAACAATTGATGTGCATGAGAACAAACACATCGCTGGTTCAAATTCAAAATTTTTTCTTTGCCGCTGAGAAAGAACTTCTTCTTCAATTCAAGATCATTCCAAAATACTTCAATCATTATGCACAAGAAGTAGGCCGATTAGGCAGCTTTTTGCTCAATCTTGGGCGGAGTCAAATTCGTGATAAGGGAACAGCCCCTTGTCCTTTTTTTGTGGTCGAAATAGCCCCTTGTCCTTTGATTTTCATATAATGGACACAATGAGCACAAATACCCTCTTTAACTTCTATTAAAATGGACTGAATATCTTTCACACAAAATCATAGGAAGATGAGATGATTTTTTGGAGGAAATCCCCAACGAAATAACTGGAAGTTCCAATTAGTACGAATCCTAGTGAACCTAAAAAAAGGATAAAGGCCCAGCAGAAATTACTTATTTTCAAGACCCCACTGTAAGTTCTATCCACATATGTCCTGATCGCCAACACATATTAGATCTAGTTGCATTTTATGAAATTTAGAAAACAGTCCAAACGAGGATGACTTCACTTTTTTTGTTTCCAAAGTAACTCTCATCAACTAGCGTCATTCGGATGTAATCCTGTAGGAGTAATTCATCTAACTAGTTAGATCTAATTGGTTAGGTCTACTTTACAAACTCATTGAAAAATCGAATTCACTTCAGTGGCATGGGAGCAACCTCATTAAGATTAGGATTGACCAATGTTGGGTCCTTAATTTGCAAAAGACAAACTTTAGTGTGCAAGTTCCTCGGAAATGACTAAAGTTCAAAGTCCTCATCCCTGTCCTTATTTGACAATAAACCTAAAATCGTTACCGACGAGAGTCGAGTGGATGATAGAGTGTGTTGAGAAGAGAAAAGGCGGGTTGAGTGAATGGTGATGGTTTTGAAATTTCAAGTCAACACGACACACGCATCCGCACAATTTTCTCCATCAAACATGAGCTTTATCAAATTGGTGTCCATGTTAGGCCACGAATGTGGCACCCCCGGGATCGGCATAATCAGAATGAGAAACACAATACATGAATCGAGGAAAGAGGATTGGCGCAATCCTGATTTGGAATCCATCGTGACTTGAAATGGAATGACGACGATTCTCGGAACAAGACTTCCCCTCTATTCCCTTTAGATTATCGCTGGCCGATGAGAAAGCCACCGCGAGAACGAAACAGTACGTTCTGAATTTTCTAAGACAAATGGCTAGAGGGGGGACTTGTGCCTTTTATAGAGTTTTCAGCGTGAACCCTCTCATCACTGGTCGGGCCTAACTAGGCCCACACTAGCCAGCCCATACTATAACTTATTAAGAATATGTATCATACTTTAATAGACCAACCTATATTTTAATTTCAATTAATGTAGACCACATTAGGATAATTCTAACATTCTCCCACTTGAGTTATATTAATTAAAACTATACTATACATAACTTTATGTTGGTCTTGTGACTATTCTTAACAGTCAATCCGTTCCCATAAAGTTCCAAACACCAAATCATGGCGGTAACTGCATCAATAGACACAGAGCCTTTCATGGTCACAAACGTCTTCAACTCTACTGACATGGATTTAATATGGTAGTATGGCAAATGGATAACACCTCACAGAAGAGTGATGCTTTATGTGTCATCCCCTTTGTCAATCACATTCTCTATCCTTATGTGTCACAAAACCTAATGTGCCATAAGAGAATATCCTAATGGTTCCAATGAACCTACATATGTCTTATCTTTATAGTTAACTGCACTTTATGTGTAACAAGACATATCCATAAGGCTAATAACTTAATGCCCCTAGCCTTTACTCAAGGTTTACACAATGCCTTGAGATTTTCAAAGATGTATGTATTCAACTTGATAACAATACATTCACAAATACTTTATTGAATGCAAAAGAGTTGATACATATCAAACATTACATATGTCAACTTTATTAGAGCAAAAACCAAAACAGCTCCCACTAAACAACAGCATCCCATGATCTCCTAAGCCTATGCTAATGACATGTCGTTCAAATACACAAGGGCGAAGGCCTTTAGTTAGTAGATCTGCAACCATATCATCTGTAGAAACATGCTCTATTACAACGTCACCATTCTGAACTGTCTCATTAATAGTCAAAAACTTGACCGCTAAATGATTAGACTCCTTGAGACTTCTATTATTGTAGATGAACAACACTGTAGAGTTGTTATCATAATACAACCGTGTGGGTCTATCCACAAAATCAAAAACGGTAAACTCCCTAATAAGATTCCGGAGCCAAATTGCCTTCTTGAAGGATGCTTTCTCAGGACCCAAACTATCAGAATGTCTGGTGGATTCATGAGTACCTTTATGAGTACGCTTTTTGAACCTCTTACTCTTCTTGTTGCTTGAACTTGAGGCATACAAGGCAAGGTATCCTCTTTCTTTCTTCAGTTTCTCTTCCTCTGCCACCACCCTAGCAATCAAGTCATTAATTATCTAGGTCTCATCTTGGGAGTTGTAATTTGTCTTTATAATCCCAAAATCAGGTGGAAGGGTGTTTAAGGCATGATGCACAATGCAGGCATCAGGAATAGTAACTTGAAGAATCCTAAGTTTTGTCTACAGGTCCAACATCCTCAAGACATAATCCCTAACACCATTAGCAGTCCTTACAGAAGTGTCCCAATCTCAGCATTAGATGAGACACGATTTCTATCCTCCAAGGCTACCATCATTTCCTTAGCAATGCAGTTAGCTGGCAGACCACTCTTCAAGTGTTCCTTGATGGATCACTTCATTGTCAACAAGCAAATCCTATTACTCTTTTCCCAAGCAGCAAACTACGCTTTCTCAGCATCAGTACTAGTGTCGTGACCTAAAATTAAGTTTTCAATTTTAGGTTAATGGATTATCAAATTAATTAGATTAGATTAATTAACTTAGCTCGAACTCTCCCAAGTTCTACCAAATCATAACTTTATGGTTCAATTGATTATCTTGGAAAAAAGATTTTTAATGTTTTGGAGCCGCCACTAATCATTTTTTGGTTGGTCGATTAGAAACCTAAGTAAATTAGTGAGAGAACTAAATTACTTCTACGAACAAAAGATTTTAAGTTTGGGACTTGGTTACATTAATTTTTAAAATTAATGCCCTTTCGGTACCAATTTCATGAAAAAATGTTCAATTTGGCAATTTTGATTAATTCTGATTTGAAGTTCAAAGGTGCATTTTTTGGGTTTTCTTTTTATGAGTTTTTTGTATTTTTTTTTTATGTATTTTCGAAATTAAAAATTAAATGAAAATGAGAGTGAATCGGTTCAAGATTATCTTAAAGTTTTCGGATTTAATTTGCATTATTTTCAAAAAAATTTAAGAAAATCTTTTTACCCTATGTCTACATCTTTTTTTTTAAATAAAATGGATTCAAAAAGATTTTATTTATTGAACATAATCCATTAGATAGGATTTCCAAAAAATCCTATCTTTCTTAAAAAATGATAAGATGTGGTCTTTAAGAAACCATATCTTGCCACATCTTTTTTTGAATTTTCTTTGATTTGATGAGATGAATTAAGAGATAAGCCATT
Organism: Lenwebbia sp. NSW1173648; assembly: GCA_029784005.1. Lineage (NCBI taxonomy): Eukaryota > Viridiplantae > Streptophyta > Magnoliopsida > Myrtales > Myrtaceae > Lenwebbia > Lenwebbia sp. NSW1173648. Next base: position 6,638,075 of record JARCGZ010000002.1, read on the forward strand.
AAAGTTTTTTTTTTGTGATTTTTTTTTATGATGTGAATTAAAATTCAAGTTGCAAATTTTAAATTGAAAGATAATTACCGTTATTTCTTAGGGGTGAACGGTTTCACGTTCCTTACAGGTTCCACCTAGAACCTTGAACCTGCCCGTCGGAACAGGTTCCTCATTTTTTGGAACCTGGAACCTACTCATTATACTCTAGAACTTGGAACCTACCCTGTCATAGGTTCTAGGGTTGGTTCTAGGGTACCCGAGAAAATGCCAATTTTTTCCTTTTTCAATTTTAGTTAAGCAAAATGAGAGTGAATGCAACAACCGCTAGGGGTGAGCAGTTTCAGATTCCGTACATGTTACATTCAGAATCTGGAACCTACCCGTTGGAACAGGTTCCTCATTTTTTGGAACCTGAAGCCTACCATGTATATCCTGGAACCTACCCTGTCACAAGTTCCAGAGTCGGCTCCAAGGTCTACCTAGGTTTTACATGTATTCTTATTAAACGATTGTAGCAAATCATCACATTTAATGACCACCACTTAATGCTACAATCCACTAACCACAACTCATATTTATACCCAAGAAGAATATGAAACATTAATGAAGTAAAAGTCTCAGTGATAAATGTTGTCAGAAATGGAAACTTGAACTACTGGCTCCAGATTATACACTCATCATCGCACTCTATAGAACACTGCAGGATTGAGCGAAGACATATACCAAGAAAAACACAAAGTTATTTCAAGTTCCAAGGTCCAAGTTCCAGGTTTTAGGTGGTAGAACCTGGAACCTACCCGTTGGAACGGGTTCCTCTTTTTTGAAACTTAGAACCTACCGTACATACCTTGGAACTTGAAACCAGATCGGTTCCCACAGGTTTCGATTCCAGGTTCCCGGTTCTACCCTGGAACTATGCTCACCCCTATTATTTCTTTCGAATTAAGTTTCCATATAAAGTCTGATAGATCGACCCTAAAATTCGAAATACCCAGTATGGAAATAATTCCATCTAAAGCCTCATAGATAGACTTTTTTTCATGTATGCGGTTGCGGATTGGGAAATTTCCTAATCGATCACATTTTTGAAATATTTTTAGATATCTTGGGTATATTCAAAAAAAATTCAGATTATCACAAGATTATCACAAAATATTTACATTGAATTGGAATCTTTCCAATTTAAGCACAAGATTTTCGAAAATATGCAATATTCAAATTTAATGCACAATCTTTCCAATTAGGCAACCCAATTTTGCAAAACAAAATCAGAATACTTAATTTAGACGTGCAATTTCTCAATTAAAGTAACGATATATTGCAATGTTCTAAATCAAGTAACAATATTATCAAAATATGCAACCCAAATGGAAATTTATGTAAAATAAGCAACCAATATTGAAAGCATTCGAAATAAGAAATATACCCAAATTGCTCCCCGGATTTGATTCGCACAGAAACTTGACAATCAAGCCTTGTACTTTGGACCGAATGGCGCGGAAATTGCGCGATTACCTTGGCTGATTGCTCGTGACTGGTTCTTAGTTTACAGCTGGTTGGCGAAAGAACGCTCAGACGTTCGTCAAGATTGTCTCACCCCAAACCTACGAAACAAAATCAATAATGCATCGATTTTGACCAGGAGTTGGTTAGACCAGAACTATTGCACCACTCGCACGTCGACCAAGAACTAAGAACTTGCCAAAATTACAGAACGTGATCAAGAAGCGGTTTGAGGCAACATCAAAGATCCATGTGGTGGCTTTTTGCTGATGTGGGCTTGTCAAACACGCCAATCATGGCACAAAACCCATCGGACGGAACTAGTTGAGCGCAAAGCACTGCACCACCGAAGAAAAGAAATTTTTGCGTGCTTCTCGGATGGGACCACAGCTTCGTTGCAGAAGGTCAAAGGAGATGCAGCAACAGCATCAAGGCATGGACGTCAGTGATGAAACACGGTTGGACAGATTGCGGTCGCGAGGAAAGTTGCTCAACCGTGACTCCTCTCCTTCTCTTTACTGTGTCTTCTTCTTGTTGTGGCCAAGTAGTAGTCCACTTCAGAACCTGCGAGAGGAAGAATTTTTTTTTTTTTTTAGGGTGTCAGACCCTCTTCTTACTTTTGCCGTGTCTCTCTAATTTGTGTGTGTGAATTTCCCCCATGTGCACAACAAGAACTCCTTTTATATGCAAAGATGGGACCCACTCATGGAAAGACTGATTTTCGTTTCCTTTCCCGCTGATCATGTATATCTCTTTCTTGATATTGTCTTTCTTTTACTTCAAGCAAATATCCTTTTTTTGATTGACTGGACCTACCCAGGTCAGATCAATTCTTGCTCATTCACTCGCCTTTCCATTCCTTGATTGATTTTTCTCTTATTCTTTTCTTAATCCACGCCCAAATAGATCAGGTTCTGCACTTGACATATATGCCCAAACTTTGAAACACTTATACTCAGAATGACCCATTAATTTTCCAAAGTTTGATAATAATAACAATAAAAAATGCAATTTTTAATTTGGGCAGCTCATGTACAGTGTGCACGCAATTCTTGGTCATGTGGAGAAGATAATAGGCTTGACCGATTTTTCTTCACTATGGGCTTAGTCCAATTTTTAAATTGAGCTCAAAACCATTACTTTAAATCCACATGCCACCGGTCCGATGAAAATGTAATGCAATGCAATGAATGCTAAAGATTAAACCGTCTTATATGAAAACTATATGAAAATTTTAATATTTTTGGTAGGAATTAAAATTTAACTCCTGATTTTTATGCAAAATAAATGATTAAAGAAAAATCAAAATTTAGGTGTCAACAACTAGTGTCCGTAAGATCTGCTGGCTTATTCTCAGTAAGAGCAATATGATCATCTGCTAGCTCCATCCCAAAAGATTTTTTCATTTCTTGAAATTCGAACTAGTGAAAACCTCGATCGAAATGGAGTTGCCATTTACGGAGAAGGTGACTGAAAAAACAAATAATATGTATATTTAGCATCATGTGAGTACCAAAAACTCAAGAGTTACATACATCATCATATAATTACCTTTGGGTAGAATACATGACACGCAGTTGTATACTCTCCACATGACAACGGCCATGAGAATATATTCCAACCTTCGCGAACTCATCACCTTTGGGTGTATGAACCACTAGGATCAGATACATTTCAAGCTCATGCTGTACATGCGTCCCTCCATGAACTAATACACAATCACCTCCTTCGGAAGTATGATCACGCATTAGAACAGGAGACATCCCACCACAATATGAAATCGATATTTCTCAAACTCAATCAAGTGTGTCACTTTGGCGGTCACTACCCAATTGAATTCTTGAAAATCTCTCATACCAAGGATATAAATCTTATGTATCACATCTATTAAATGCATGTGATTTTAGACTTAAAACAGGGCAATATATCTCTAAAATCACATGCTTGCTAATTACATTATAATAAATTATTGATATATATATCAATGAATTAGCTCTACACAAACTATATGTGGCAATATACACATGAGCTAGCAACTGTATTTCCGAAACCATATGGAAATACAAGAAAAAATGCAAAAATACCCTTACCAACACGCGTATATAAGGTTTCTTATGAATTTTTCCAACCATAAAAGCTTCAAACATGTAATATGAACATACCACAATGTAGAGGGGAATGATACGAACCCAACGCCCCTAACCACGCTTCGATCGGAGCCCGAACGCTCCCTAATGCTCTGCCTAAAGGTTCGGCACGTGAGGAGCACGTGTGCACGTGCGCGTCCTAAGTAAACCGGTCGAACCGGTCAACGGGTCAATGATCGGGTCGGGTCAACAGGTCGGGTCGAGCCTAGGTCAGACCCGGACCGCGAGGATGACGTAGTACCCACGTGCAGTCGCGCCTGCAGCGCATGTGGGCACGTGCGGCTCTGTCCGGCGGCTGTTGGTGACCGGCGATCACTCAAAACGCTCGTCTCTTCATTCCCTTTCTGTCTATTTGATCAAAACTTAATTTCCTCGAACCAAAACGCAAAAATACACCTAAACAGAAACGAATGTCGGAGGTCGTCGCGCGCCACCACCCTCGTAGCGCGTGTAGGCGAGTGCAATGGTTTCCGGCGTCCGCCGGAGGTGTACGACTACTCGTTTTTCTCATATCGACAAGATGAGTCTGAATATGTAATAAAAAATAATTTTCATCGGACGGAAATTTCGAAAACATACCGAAACAGTATGGTGTCCATTCTCGGTTAGATAGCTCTGATACCAAATGTTAGGCCACGAATGTGGCACGCCCGGGATCGCCATAACCTGAATGAGAAACACAATACATAAATCGAGGAAAGAGGATTGGCGCAAACCTGGTTTGGAATCCATCGTGACTTGAAGCGGAACGACGACCATTCTCGGAACAAGCCTTCCCCTCTATTCCCTTTGGATTATCGCTGGCCGATGAGAAAACCACCATGAGAACGAAATAATACGTTCTGAATTTTCTGAGACAAATGTCTAAAGGAGGGACTTGTGCCTTTTATAGAGTTTTCGGGGCCGACCCTCTCATCACGGGTCGGGCCTAACTAGGCCCACACTAGCCAGCCCGTATTTTAACTTATTAAGAATATGTATCATATTTTAATAGACCAACCTATTTATTAATCTCAATTAATGTAGACCACATTAGGATAATTCTAACAATCCATACCATATTTCATGCAAATCAATTAATAAAAGGATGACCAAAAGCATATGAAAATATATTAGGGGTCTAAATGGACCTACTGAAAGTTCTAAGACAATATTGCACATTAGTAAAAAAGTGATTTAATTGAACCAATTAACAGTTCAAGTATGACACTATACATCGATAAAAGTTCACAGACCGCTGGTACTATTGTCTCTTCCAACAACAGAAGCTACATGTTCTTTACATTTTGGTTCAAAGAAGGCAAGAGAATTGATAAAAATGCATTTTGCAAATTCACTTCCTGATCGCTCTACAACAGGATGAAAATAATTGTGAGATGAGATATCCCCAGAAACCTTCCCATAATGATTTATGGTGCCACGACTTCAAACTATAAACGTCGCACTATTCCTTTAACGTTCATAGAGAATCTGGCTCTGCATCGAAAATCATAAATCACATGGTTGGGATTGGAGAGAAGTAAGAAGATATTCAAAACGTGATCATCATGACTATAGAGAGTGGCAATTCCCGGGGGTGTTGAAAGTGAAGCTCATGTGAGACTGGGATAATTGTCCAAAAAGTCTTAAACCTATTGTACGGCGGCCAATTCAGTCCTAAACCTTTCAATTGTGTCAATTTAGTCATTTACAATTTGTCAATGTAGTCCTTTCAGTCAATTATCCAAATAATAGGTTTGGCTAAATTGGTAAAACTTCAAAAGGTTTAGGACTAATTGACACAATTGAAAGGTTTAGGATTAAATTGACAAATCGTTAAAAGGTTCGGGACTAAATTGACAATCCATCAAAAGATTTAAAACTAAATTGACACAATTAGAATATTTAGAACTGAGTTGACCGTCGTATAATAGGTTTAGGAATTTTTGGACAATTTACTCATGTGAGACTTGTCTCATAGTCAGTCGAAGCCACTGATCAGCCTATAAGCACACGAACGCTAGCTTGGCAATCGAGACCACATCTTGCACATCTCGAAGATGAAGTTTAGAAGGCAAGAGACATTGATCCAGCACATCCTTCAACAGCATCGGTGATTCAGTTTGGGTGGAAGATGAACATTCCCGAGAGACATAATTTCTTGGATGCTTTACCATAATTGTCTCTAAATACACGAACAATTCTAATGGCCATATGAGGATCATGTTTTGACCCCCCCCCCCCCCCCAAAAAAATGAGGATCATGTAGTTAAATAAAACCCACTTGAATAGACATCTACTTTTTGCTCTTTTCTTCATTTAAATTTTGCGATGGACACTTTCTTCTTTGCTTAATTCGAAAAGCTCCAACTTTTCACAATAAGCAAATATTGATTTGTGAATTCACATGTAATGTTTTCATAAAGCGGATGCTCCTCGCAAGCCTCTCGTCCTCTGGTTCAATGGAACGAGCGCGTGCGCTCCCTCCCCCCCCCCTCTCTTCTTAAGTAATTTTTTTTTCTTTTTGTTTTTTTTTTTTGCAAAATTTCTAGCTAGAAATTACATTTAGGCTTCGTTTGTTTCACAAAAAATGCATAATTTGTAAAACATCTTAAAAAAAAAGATTGTTTGTATCGCTTACAAAAATAAATAAACGAAAAATATTCTCATAGTTCACGAAAAATTTTAGACATAACATTTTATCGATAATGAAATATTTTTCATTAACTAATTATTTCAAATGATTATTTGTAAGTAATATTTTTCAAATCATCCATTTTCTCGAAACAAACTAAGTCTTAAAGACATCACATTTTGATAGTAGTGCGACTCGTGAGTTTGGTACTTCCTTTTTTTGTTTTTTGTTCAAAACCAGGCATCACCTCCTAAAACACTTATGAATGTATGAACACGAGAAATCCTCGTAAAGAACAAATCAATATCAGCTTTATCTTTTTCTCAAAGATTTGTTTTTGTGTGCCTTTCTCTTTCCTTTGTCCCATTAATTTGTCTTTTTTATATGGAGGGCCTTGATCATGAAGTCCTTAAACACTTTTTCAACTTCTTTTTCTCGACCAAAAAAAAAAAAGGTCTGATTATGTTGTTGTTAGTGCAAATCCATTCGATTTAACAATCTGATTGAACTCAATTATTAAAATAATGACAATCAGGAATCCAATTGGAAGGGTTTACTTGCTATAATGTCCTCAATTTTTAAGTTATCGTTTCCTTTTTCCCTTTATTTTTTTTTTTTTTTTTTTGACCTATAAGTTCTCGACTTGCTTTTTCGGTCTTCATGGGCCTAGCTCCTCGTGAGTCATAGGGTTGTCATCACGTTACACGTGATGGGCCCAAATAAAGTCCGGTCCCACTCCAAGATTTACATACGTATATTTTTATGATGAGGTAAAGATTGGGGCCCGACCACTGATTTGAGTCCGAATCACCTCTACTTCTACAATTCATTGGAAAAAGCCGTAACTCATAATCATACGAGTCTTAAGGTAATGTCTATATACGGTGCCGTAACTTATAGGATTGTCCACTGAATATAAGCCGAGGCTAGCTGTGGTGGCCATCGAGCTCGGAGGTGGGTGGTTGGTCGCCAACGATGTCGGGGCTGAGGGACGGCAGAGGTGGCGGAGATGTGGCTAGGGCATATGGCAGAGGAGTGGAATCGGGAAGGGAGGGAGGAGAGAGAGAAGTGAGGCGGCGAGGCGTGGCTAGGACATAGCAGAGGAGTGAGATTGGGAAGGGAGGGAGGAGAGAGAGAAGTTGACCGTGTCAACAAGTTCGGTTCGGTTCGGATTTTCAGGAAACCGAATCGAATTAAATTGATAGGGTGAGCAGATGAATCAAACCGAATCGCGAGATGAAGATTATGGTTCGGGGGGATTTTGAGAGGGGTAAGAAAGAAGAGAGATTTTAAGTTGCACGTTCAGTTTTTGTTGGGAATTTCTATTACTACTCAATTAACTGAACTGAATCGAACCGTAATAACCCGAAACGAACCCTAATAACCCCTACCAAAAAAAAAGAGCTGTTATCTTTTCATTATCTAAATCGAAAATGCATAAAAGTTCGATTAGGTTTGGTTTCGGTTCAATTTTTTGATTCGGTCCTGATACCCTAGATCAGGGCACATAGAATGCTGGTTGGGGTATTTCTCCTGGTGCGGTGGATTGCCACGTGTTGTGAACTCAACAATTGATGGATGATTACGGTACCTAGATAAAGTACCCACACTTCTGTATCTTACATGATCAATGTTTTTTTACCCTTATATGAACAATTGATTTTGATTTTTAAAACTTGTAACTATTATCAAATATCAATGGCAAGAGAGATATCTTGCGTAATCAACAACATAGATAGCCCTTATAACAAATATAATTACTAAAGTAACGAAATTATAAAAGCTATACAATCAGCTGGTAGCTACATAACCTTTTCATTACGAAAGTCATGCTTGTCATTGTTCATTTGGACAGTCTTCAGCACAAACAATTTCAAGTGCAATCTAATATTTAACCCTCTCGGGTTTGTGACGTCCCGAAATTTTAAGGTCTATAAAATAAATAAAATTGGATTATTATGGTCTAAGGAACAATTATCGAACACGATTTTAAAATGATTTGGAGAGGGATTTGATAAATCCCGAAACGCCGATCAGAGACCCTTCGCTCCCGAAATCCCTTCGCGCCTGAACCCCTCGCGAAAATACCTTTCTGCCTCCATATTATGTGCTAAAAGCCAAAATAATTCAAATGTGAGTTGACCCATTGTGGGTCCCACTAGTCAAATCCTTTCTCTACAAAGTACTCTCTCTCTCTCCCTCCCTCCCTCTCCCCTCTGCTGCCGTGCACCTCTCCCCTCCCATCAACTTTTTCTTTTTTCCCTTCCTTCTCTCTCTCCTCTCCTCTTCTATTTTCTCTACAAGCCACCCGCGACCTCCACCTCCCTCTGTCTCGAGCTTCGACCCGATCACTACCTCCTCCGTCACCGCCGAGGCACCGAGCCCGAGCCATCCGCCTCGCCTTGTCGCCGCCCCTCGAGCTCGTCGTCCGGCCATCGCCCTTTCCCCAGCCCCTGCCATCGCGACCCGCAGCTCCCGAGTAGTCGTCTGTCGCCCGTCTCGGCAGCCGCTGCAGCTCTGCCACGCCAGCCCCCCCCCTTCGTCACGTCACCACCCCTGCCGTCCGTTCCGTCGCCCCCAGCTGCGGTTCGCCCGAGCTTGGCCGCGCCGCTGCTCCGCCACTCGCCGCTGTTCGCCGTGAGCTGCCCACCCGTCGTCGAGCTACCGTGCCGCCGCTGACTAGACCCTCCGTCGCCTGTGCACCCGCCGACCTCAGCCAGTGAACAGTACCGCCCGAGACCCACCGTGTCACCGTGTTGTCGTTGTGTACTCCTGTCGTTGCTGCCGTCCTCCGCCGTTGTCACCGGACCGTTTAGTTGTGAGTTAGCCCCTAACTTTCGGTTAGGTCGCTAGTTGCGTTCGGATTTAGTTTAATTAGTCTAATTAGACGTTTAAGTAGACTAATTGTGGTCGGCTTAGTTAGAGACTGGGTTTAGGTTAAATGACCACAATTAAATAAATTAGATTGGTTAGCTAGGTTGTCTGTGGCTAATTGGTGATTAGACTGGATTGCTTGTTTGATTGCAATTGTTTGACGGCGAGCGAGCATTTGGTTAGAGCCGAGAGGGCGATAAATTGATTAACTGATTGGTTGGTAAGCGGATTAGTCGCATATGGTCAGTTCAAGCATTCGAGTGCGATATGTTGATTTTGTTGTCGACTGTTTGATGTGGTGATTAATGCATGATTACTGAATGCCTTGAATGGTTTGTGATTGATTGTATGAGGATTGATCACCCCTATTTAGATGCAAAGTCTGGTGGATAATTCATACATCACATGATCATGTGTGGGATTAAATTGCATATTTGAGCATAAAAATGGCCAGTGGCCGAGTCTTTAAACATGATCGTGTGAGCATTTGACTAAATGCCAAGATAAGAACCGATTGGTTGGATGATCTGCTTGTGTGGTCATATGATGAGATAAATCCGTTCCAGTCGTACGGTCCGTGCCAGTCGTACGGTTTTTCCTGATAAATTCATGCCGTGCCAGTCATACGGAGCCACACTATTTATCGGACACCGGTCGCAGCTTGTGATAGACCGAAGCCCCTATAGGGATTCCTGATAGTTTCGTGTCGTGCCAGTCGTACGAATCTTACGAACTATCGGATGCCGTCGCCGGAAGTAAGGGATGAAGCCCGGTCATGCCGGAAGAGCATCAACTATTTAGTGTGCTGAGCACCAGCTGTCTAGTGTGCTGCGCACCAACTGTCTAGTGTGCGGGGCCGAGTGGCCATTAATAACCGGAATACATGCGGAGCATTGTACTTGCAAGCTATTGCGGTATTCTGGTTGTTGCCTTGGTTGGTTGACTGTCATGTCGAGTCGAGTCGAGTCTTGCATATGTGTGATCCAAGGCGTGGTAAGCTTGCATGTGATTGGCGTTATACTATTGTGATGTGCTGTGTGTATAGGTCGCCTGAGCGAGTCAACGCTCTAGCCGGGCTTAGGCGTTAGCTCACTGAGATTTATTTCTCACCCCGTCATGGTTAACCCTTTTTCAGGTTCAAGGTAATAGAGACCCCGTTGAGGTGGATGACGAGGGTGACGTGACCTCTCTTTTGGGAGTAAATATGACATTAACCCTGCCCTGACCCACTATCCTTTTGCTGGTCTCAAGGAGCCGCCCTGAAGTATGGGGTTGTATGTGCCGTAGCTTCTGTAGGATTAATGATTATCTATTAATCAATTGGTAGTCTTTTGCTGTGCTGGCTGATGTTGCTTGATTTGATTTCTTTCTTTGCTATCCCTGTTTATGTTTTTGTCCGGGAGTGTTGTACGTTTTCGCATGCATAGTATATTTCGGTAGGTCGTTAGCACGCCTAGGACGTTAACCTTTATGACCTGAGGTGGTTGGTAGGGATGTTGCGAGTTCGAGTATCGGGGCGTGACAGGGTTAGTCTTCACCATGCACAAAATTAGCAGCGCTCTCGGATCCAGCATGTATTCTTGCAAACATAATATAACCTTTTCTTTCCAAATTTGAGTCCGAAAAGACCAATCTCAGGACAGCAGCAGCAACCAAAAAGCCGACTAAGTAGGATTGGGCATATGAATCATTTTTTACGCCATTCCACTCAATTCCAAATCAAAGTCACAGATCAATAAGATCACAAAATTTAGAGCATAGCTACATGTGACTCAAAGCCATGTCAGGTGCCCAACAAATACACGATTATTTGCATTCAAACATCCTCACCTCATTTCTAACAAAAAGCGAAAAAAAAAGAAAGGAGTCTTCCCCTTATTTGAAGGGTGAAAATTCCAATTTCAATCTCATAGAGAAAAGAAACTATGTAAAACACCTTTGGCAGCAACTTTGGTATAATATCCCAGTTCTTGTGGGTCAACTTTGGAGCTCAAATAGCTCTCAATAGACATGTTTTGGGCAAACTAGAGATGCTATGACACTAAAAAATTAACGAAGAAAACACGGCAGATGGTTGTGCACGCCAAACGTGCTTCTCGAAACTCATGTTGCAGGAAAGTTCAGTCTGACTACAATAATCAATTTCATGCTGAAGTGAAGACTATGACCTACCTTTGCACTTTCAGTGCCAACGTTGTCTGAAAACAAATATAATGCATAGACATTCATGTTGCGCGGAACAAGCGATCGAACAATAAAATAGATAGAATAAGAAAATAAATCGGATACCAGATGTACTTGGTTCGGTGGTAGAGACCTACGTCCACGGGGAGAGCAGCAACGAATTTCATTATAGATCAAGTGATACAACCGAAATTATAAACCACACTCGAGTCACTCAAACACTCTCAGTGTTTCCCAGCTCTAATTATATTCAATAACGCACCTAGTATTTAGCCCCTAAATTTCTCACGAAATAATTTTTCAATCTCACGAAGAAATTATACATAAATTCTTACCACGAGAATTTCTCGGCTAGAACACGAACTTCATGAATGTAATTCGAGAAGTAAACTTCACTCGGATGAATGCACGAAGACCCACGCTGTCAAGCACTTGGTAATCGGCGCTTCCGGAAAGGAACGAAAGCCCATGCTCTTCCTGTTTCGTCTGACTCTTGAGCATATCTATATATATTGTTAAATTCTTGGATGACGTGAACCAGAAGAGAATCCTCATGCAATATCTCAAGAGGATTCGGTCAACACCAAAGTCAGTGTTTCTTTTTTTATTGTTTTATTTTATTTCCTTTCCTTAACCAACAATGCAGTAATTCTTCAACTACCGAACATGAAATATATCTCCACGGCAGACCCCTACAAATCTTGCACGCAGTCTTTATATCCGCCGAACACAAAATATAATTTCCAGGATGTCTTCCACAAATATTTATTTATTTCCGCAATTCAAATTTTCGCTTCGGGCTCAAACTCGAGACATATTCTAACAATCTCCACCTTGGCTCGATGTTTGAGGCAAGTCACAATCGCTTCGCTAATAATTTCGAACTTCGTTGCTAGACTCCCACAGCCCCATTGGGCTCAACCGCCACAGACGTCATTCAAGTTCAAGCATCGCTTGAATTTCACCATAACCGTGGACCTCATCAGAACACCAATTGCACATGCACCTTTCACTACTCCATAAGGATTTTTCGATACAAGCTCCTTAATCACAGATAAAGCAAAACCATCATTGCACCCATATCCATCAGGAGATCGAACACGTACCTTGTCAATATCATCAGTTACAGCAACCATTGACTCTATAGGCTCCACCTCACTACAAGCACCGTCCGTGTCAATTACTACGTTAGTATCCGCTATCTCAGGAGTTTCTGGTTGCAACTCCACCTCAAGCTGAACACTGTCCAGATCCGTATGAGCACTACTATAATCACTCATAGCTAGAAGTATTGGAGACTCGTCAAATATAACTTCTCTACTGATGACAAGTAAATTTAATTCCGAGCACAACAACCGATAACCACGTTCACATAGTGCATAGCCTAGGAATATGCACTTTTTTGCCCTTCCATCGAGCTTACCATCACTAACTCGAACATAACATGGGCAACCAAATATTCTAATAACAGAATAATCAGCAACATTACCTAACCACACTTCTTCGAGAGTCCGACATCCAATCGCAGTCGATGGGGATCTATTCACCAGATAGCTAGTCGTACTAAGTGTTGGATCTAGCAATATCACCAAAAGGGGGGTGAATAGGTGATTCTGAACACTTTTGGTATTTAATGCGGAAATTAATAGGTTCAGAACATAAACTGAATAAGATAAGTAAAAAGACGTGCAGATAAACTAAACACAACAAGATGAGTTTAGGGAAAGAGAAATTGCACGCAGTATTTATAGTGGCTCGGCTTTAGCAAGCCTACGTCCACTCTCCCACGATGACAGCTGATCGGCTGGATTCCACTATGAGTCGATGAAAGGTTACAAGAGATGTCACTCTAATTACTCTTACAAAGGAACCTCTCAAGACTGAGAATTTAAAGCTCACAAGAACAAGAGAATGTGAATCTGAACAACTCAGCACTTTGAAATTTTAAGTTCGTGAACTCTACGTAACAGTCACCATTGATCTTCTTTTATACTCCTTCGACCTTGAACTAGCCATTACCAAGGTCCTTCAAAGGATCGCTCCTCAATCTCTGATTGGACCCCAACAATCTTGATTGACCGAGATTGTATATAAGAAGATCTAGTAGCCGTTGGAATAAGTCTGAACCCTTCAGATTCAATCGCCCATACAACCAAATCTTCAGTTTTCATAAATAGAGTTCATCCAAATCTCCAAGATATCTTGTCCATGGAAGATAATATCCAATCGAGGATATTCTCCTGATTTGATTGGAAATTAATCATGTCAATCAAATCTTACAAACTTCCATAAAACGACGAGCCAAACGGGAAACCTGCCAATCGTGGGTCTTCCGAATCTAGCATAGAGATATTGCAGAATCTGAACGCTGTTCAGAAGCAGTCTTCTGAACCAAAGAGACTCTCTGAATCTGAACAGATTAGAGCAGTGACTCTGAGCTTCTGTAAAGTCCTTGCTGACGTGTCACATAAATCTTCTTGAGATAAGTCCTCAGAGGCAACATGAACCTCCTTCTGAAGTCTCCAGAGACAACATGAACCTCCTTCTGAAGTCTTCAGAGACAACGTGGACCTCCTTCTGAAGTCTTCAGAGGCAGCACGAATCTCTATCTGAATGCTAGACTTCAACAATCTCAGAAGCAAGTGTGCTACGACTATTCCTTGAGTCTGAACGCCAGTTTTGGAACATTATAAGCTATTGTTCACATGCTCATTCCTGTAATATAAAAATTATTTGCATTAACCAGATTCTCTCACAAGAGGGTTAGTTTTGTCAGAATCAAAATATTCAGAGGGAATGCTTTCTCAACAATCTCCCCTTTTTTGATGATGACAAAATTTCCTCAATAAAAGTTGATATATATGAAAATGTTTGTATAAAAGTTAAGCTCGAAAAAGATTTCACTAATAATGTGAATATATGACTTAATTGAATCTTTTCAAAAGGATTATATAAGATATGCACTTCAAGCGATGGAAGGATATCACCATATGTTGTATGAAGGATATCACCATATGTTGTATGAAGGATATCACCATATGTTGTATACGTTGTTGAATTTGTTTGAGTGCATAAATATAATTCGCGCGTGTGTGTATCCTGCAACGTGATGAGATATCTTCTCTCCCTTTTTTTCATCAGCAAGATAATATAGCAATCCACACATACATTATCTTAGATTCACATATATATCATAAGAAGGACGTAATAGCCAATGTGCACATAGATGGAACATCCAACAGAGATAAAAATAAAGACAAATACGGACAATTTGAAAAATAATTTCAAGATGACGGAGGTGGATTTTGTTTTGAAGAGGATGAGGGAACATCAACATGCTCTTCATCATCTTTTTGAGCAACTTCAACAGATTTGCCCATATCAGTAATATAGGTGGCAAATTCCTTGAGTTCCTACATCTCTGGAATTTCTTTGCTGATCCTTTCATCTCTGATTAGTGTGTAAGTACCAATGCTGGCCATCTCAGAACAGAAAATGCGACAGTATTTGTGAAGCATTTCCTCAAACCTGTTCATCTTCTTTTCAATTTTCATGTCCATTCTGTCCATCCTCTACATAACTTCTACCCGAAGTTTTTCAACTTCCATCTGAACAAGACTTTACGAAGCATTTAATGTCCCTGCAAAAGTCTGTTGGTTTTCTTCTTCCATCATCTGAGCTTTACCCTTTGAAGTCGAATCCAGAATTCTCTGCGAGTTTATCTCCCCCTGAATCTGATCAGGTGCTGAATCTGGAATGATTGTAACAGCTTCAGCGGTAGTAGATTCAATCTCTGTGGGTTGCTCTTCAGGTATTTCCACTGGAAGTTGTTCCTTCTGAATAGCACTTTCCTCAACAGCTTTTTCCTTCTGAACAGCAGGCAGAATGTCTTTAGTCTGATCAACATTTGGTTCCTCATGTTGGTCTTTTCTGCTGGATTCTTCCTTTTCTTCAGCAGCGTTATCCTTCTGAACAACTTCAGTCTGAATAGCAGATTCTTCAGGTTGTTCATGCAAAACAGCAGATTCTTTAAGTTGCTCCCCCTGAATCTGAGCTGTTATAACAGGAGTGACTTCTGTTGATCCTCCAGCTGTGACAACAAAGTCATCAGATTTATCAATCTCCATGTCCTCAGGTGGTGATGAGGACTTCTTCTTTTGTTCTCGAGCAACCAGAACATCAATAGTCGTTCTGTCATCCAGTTGCTCCTCCATTATCTCCACATATTCACTTGTAGCAAGCTGAGCTTCTTTCTCTACCTTTTCTCCAGATGTTTCATCAGCTTCTACATTCTCACTCTCATGAGTCTTATGGGGATCCTCTTCTTTGTCCATAGGATCCTCCAATTCATTTGCTGTTTCAGCAATCTCTTCAGCTTCTGAATCGATGTTTCCTTCTGATAGGACAGTAGGGGTCCTCTCATCATCTCTAGATGATACACTTTCTTCTTCCTTTGAAGACTCACTCTGAATAGTGGTCTGTTTTCCTTTTCTAGCCTCTGTCTTCCTTCTCTTTGCTGATCTCTCACTCTCGGCATTCTTCTCTTCTAATTCAACCAGAACAGCCTCTTTGTTCTTGTTCATTCATCCACCAGCAGTCTGTCTAAAGCCCATTTTCTGAATCATGGACTTCCCAGCTACCATTATCTGAGTTTCATTTTGAAGGAACTTACTAGGAATCTTGACATTTTGGAAGGACATGATCCGATAGATCAACCCTGCGTAGGGTAATTGTCCTTTGGTCTTTTGCATAGTCCTGTACATGTAGAGAAGAATAGTATGTGCCAGAGAGATCTTGCAGCCATTCAACAGTCCCCACATCAGCTTGACTTCATACTTTGAAATGTCTATTTTTGAAGCAGCCTTGGGTCTTAAATTTTCAATGAAAATCTTGTGCATTACAATGTGCTTCAAGGGGAAGTCATTGTAAGTAATGTGTGCCTTGGAATCTCTAGAGTAGTTCTCTTTTCCAGTTAGAGAGCTGTAGGCATCATCAGGTTGCACATCAATGGGCATAAAATTCATTTCATCAACTCTCATTAATTTTGCAAGCTCTCTGACATGCAGATGATATTGGACTCCTTCAACAGTATAAAACAAAGAATCAAAATTGCTGAAACATAAGCTTAAATAAAAGTAAGGTGCTAAATCTGGAAAAATTGGCCTCCTTGCAGTCGCAAAGTCTCTCAACTTCATCTGCTCTAGATGCTTCCTTATAGGGATACCAACCCTATCAAAATACTTAAGATCAAATACCCTGTGGGGTATAACTCCTCTTTGCTTCAGTAACTCGAATTTGTCACAATGCAACTGACTTGAAAACAGCTTGCTTTCAAAGTTCTTGTCCTTGATAATCCCTCTGATTTTCTTAAAGTCTTTAAACAACACGTCGTCGTCGTCATCAGGCCTTCCCTTGGTTTCACTTTCTTCACTTATAGTCTCTCTGATAACGATGCTCTTAGATGGAGACTTTTTAGGTTTTGAGACTCCAGTTTCCATAACCTTTTCTTTGCCCTTCCGAGATACATTCTCAGGAACAATAGTAGCAATATGTGTCATAGTTTGCAGAGGAAGTTCTAATATAGCAAGAAAGTCTTTCTTGCTTGCAAACTTGTGAATACTCAGCAGCAACTTGACGTTTTCGTCACTAGAGCCAATGCTCTTGAAAGAATCATACAGAGGTTTGATAGAGAGAGCCAGAGCGACTCTTTCATCGAACTCAGACTGAGACAAACTTGATTTCTTTTGAGCAATGTGTCTCTCATCTTCGTGATCAGACCCAGAGATATCAATGGATTCGGTGAGACGAGCTTTTCTGCCCTTCGTCAGCCCTGACAATTTTCTTCTCTGACTTGCACCTTCCACTGCTACTTTCTTCATGGTAGAGGATGATCTCGGAGCTATGGATGAGAAATTTGGAATTTTTGGAGAGGAAGATTTCGAGTGAGCGAGAAGGAATGTAAACAGAGAGAGAAGTAAGTTTTTTTTAGGGTTTGAAAGAAGATTGTGATATTTGAGAGAGGTGCCGGTTCGAGGCCTTATGAAAGTTTTGAAAAACTGTAAAGCGATTATATTTTATTTTTGGAAATAAAATAAAAATCCGAAAAAAATATCAATCCAAAGATACTGAAATATTCCAATCAATCAACGAGGAATATATTTGGAAATTAGAGAACGTAAATTTAGAGAACGTACCTTGAATTTTTGCCTTATCAAGAATTTCTAAATATAAAGAGGTGTAAGATGAACTAACCTTGCTTCTGAAGTACTAAAAATATGCTTCTGAACATAGGTTATGCAAATTTGCTTCTGAACTTTGCTTCTGAGTTCTGCTTCTGAGCAGTTTTGCTTTTGAGCTCTGCTTCTGAGTTCTACTTCTAAGCAGTTTTGCTTCTGAACTTTGCTTCTGAGCAGTTTTGCTTCTGAGCTCTTGAATGAAGAATAAGATTCTTGGTTAGATTTATGGCGCTTGTATTGTCGCATCTGATCTCTACATTTGAATCCTCAACTCCATAATCTCTTAGCTGTTGTTTTAACCAAAGGATCTGAGCACAACAACTTTCAAGAGATACGTATTCTGCTTCTGCTGTACTGAGAGCAACTGTGCTTTGCTTTTTGGAATACCAGAAAATAAGCATATTTCCCATAAGTTGACAGGTTCCTGAAGTGCTTTTCCTGTCAATTTTACATCCGGCGAGATCTGCATCTGAGTATCCCTTCAGAATGAAATCAGAATCCTTTGAATACCAAAGACCATAAGCTGGATATGTTCCAATATATTTGATAATTCTTTTGATTGCTGTAAGATGCGATTCTTTTGGACATGTCTGAAATCTTGCACATAAGCAGACGCTATAAAAATATCTGGCCTTGATGCAGTGAGATATAGAAGCGATCCAATCATACTGCGATATAGCTTCTGATCAACTTCTTTTCCTTGTTCATCTTTATCAAGCTTAGACGAATGAGACATTGGAGTTTCCGTCTTCTTACAATTTTCTAAGCCGAATTTCTTGATAATTTCATGAGCATATTTCTCTTGATGAATGAATATTCCTTTCTTGGTTTGTTGAATCTGAAGTCCAAGAAAGAATCTTAATTCTCCCATCATGCTCATTTCGAATTCATCCTGCATTACCTTAGAGAAATTTTTGCATAGATATTCATTAGAAGAGCCAAAAATAATATCATCAATATAAATCTGAACAATAAGAATATCCTTACCCTGCTTCTAAATAAAGAGAGTAGTGTTAACATTACCTTTAGCGAACTTTTATTCATATAAAAAGCTGCTTAACCTTTTATACCAAGCACGAGGTGCTTGCTTTAATCCATATAAGGCTTTTTTCAGGAAATATACGAGATCCTTTCCTCTTGGTTCCTCGAAGCCAGGAGGTTGCTCGACATAAACTTCTTCTTTGATGTAACCGTTTAGGAATGTACTTTTCACATCCATCTGAAAAAGTTTAAAGTTATTGTAACAAGCATAAGCAAGAAGTAGCCTTATGGCCTCTAACCTGGCAACTGGTGTGTAGGTTTCATCGTAATTTATTCATTCTTCTTGAGAATATCCCTTTGCCACAAGTCTTGCTTTGTTTCTAACCACCTTTCCTTTGTCGTCCATTTTGTTTCTGAACAACCATTTTGTTCCTATTACAGGACGATTTTTGGGTCTTGAAACGAGCTCCCAGACATTATTGATCTTGAATTGATGAAGTTCTTCTTGCTTTGCATTGATCCAATTTTCATCAGTAAGAGCTTCTTCAAACCCTTTAGGCTCAATTTCAGAAACTAATGCTAGATTGCTCATTGCTTCCTTGAATTTCGATCTGGTTCTGATTCCTTCATCCAAGCTCCCCATTATAAGTTCCTTGGGATGACTCGATTTATGTTTCCAGTTTCTGTTGAATTTCTTGTCTTGAGCATCACTTGGATCATTAGATTCAGATGGTATCACTTCTGGTTCTTCTGCGGCTTGTTGACTTGTTTCTTGATTCTGAACTTCTTCAGAAGCATGATTCTCTTCTGAGTTTTCTTCTGGTTCTGAACGTTGATGGAGTGACGAAACTTGAACATGTTTAGATTGATCATTCTGAATCTGAATATTTTCATCAAACTTGACATTCATTGATTCTTCAACACATCGAGAGTTTTTGTTGTAGACTCTGTATATTTTGCTCGTTGTAGAATATCCCAGAAATATTCATTCATCTGACTTCTCATCAAACTTACCAGCTCGATCATTTGCATTCTTCAGAATGAAGCATTTACAACTAAACACACGAAAGTATGCTAAATCTGGTTTTCTCTCTTTAAAAAGTTCATAGGGAGTTTTCTCAACAATTGGTCTTAAAGAGACACGGTTTAAAATGTAACATGCTATTGACACAGCTTCTGCCCAGAAATGAGATGCAATTTTACTTTCGATCAAGAGAGTTCTCACCATTTCTTGTAGAGAATGATTTTTCCTCTCCACAACCCCATTTTGTTGAGGTGTGTAAGGAGATGAAAAATTATGCTGAATTCCAAACTCATCACAAAAATTAGAGAAACTTTGGTTTTCAAATTCTCCCCCATGATCAGTTTTGATGTAGGAAATAGAGTGTAACCTTTCTCATTCTGAATCTTTTTAGAAAATTTTGAGAAGGATGAGAAAGCATCATTTTTGTGCGCTAGAAATAAAACCCATGTAAATCTTGAGTAATCATCAACTATGACAAGGCCGTATTTCTTACCTCCAAGACTTAGTGTTCTGTTAGGACCAAAGATATCCATATGAAGCAGCTGCAGAACACGTTCAGATGATACATGATTAACAGATTTAAAAGAGCTTTTTACCTGTTTCCTAAGTGTGCAGGCTGAGCAAAGCTTAGATTTCTCAAACTTTGATTGTAGTAAACCTCGAACTAGTTTATTGGATGATAGCTTCGAGATATGGTTGATACTAATGTGGCCTAGCTTTCTGTGCCATAGTTCAAATTCATCTTTGATAGAAATTAGACACTTGATGTCTTCAGAATCAACATTCAGAAGGTAAATATTTCCATGACGTCGACCAGTGAAAGTTTGCTTCTTGTCTTTGCTAACACCTGAGCATTTTGAGTCTTGAAAATAAATTTGATAACCAGACTCACAGAGTTGACTTACTGAAATCAAATTGTATTTTAATCCTTTGACAAGAGAGACATTGTTGATCGTGAGATTTCCGATTTTTACAGTGCCTTGGCCAATCACTTTGCCTTTATTCTTTCCACCAAATGACACACTTCTACCATTGTAATCTGAAAGTTGAATGAAGTTATCTGGATCACCTGTCATGTGACTTGAGCATCCACTATCCAGAAACCATTTGTCTTTTCTCTTCTTTGGTACCTGCAAGTAGAAAGTAACTTACTATTCCTTTGGTATCCAGGTTTTCTTGGGTCCATTTGAGTTAGTCACAGTAGATATCTTTCTATTAACAGGTCTCCATACCATCATGCAATTATTTCTAACGTGATTTCTAGCACCGCAGTTTTCACAATGCATTGGATAAAAGGATTTTGTAAACTGCTTTTGGAAATGCTGTTGATATGTAAATTTGGAAGGTTTATGAGAAATCCTTTCATTTGTTTTCGAAAACTTATTTTTGAAATTATTTTCCTTTTTGAAACCAAGACTAGATTTGTTACCATGCGGAATTTTTCTGGAAATAATGTTTTCCAAGTTTTTTGAACTTTGGGAAAATTTCTTTGAAGTATTTTCAATTTTGGTTTTCAAGGAATTATTTTCTTTCAAGATCAAATCACGATTCTCCTTGATTTGATGAAATTTCCTTTACAAGAATTCAATCTTGTCTTTTTTAGAATCATTCTGTTGTTTCAAAGATGAAACTTCCTTTTTCAAAATGGAAACCTTTTTGAGAGCTTCTTTATAATTTAAGCACAACTCATCAATATATTCCGACACTTCATCTGGTATTTCAGAAGGATGTACCTCAACATCTGAATCTGACTTTGCCATAAGACATATGTTAGCAAAGTCATCCTCGCTATCTTCAGAATCGCTTAGAGTTTCTGCCTTCAATGCCTTTTTGTATTTCTCATACTTGATCTTGTCTTTCTTCAGAAGCGGACAATTGGGTTTTATGTGTCCTGCTTTCTTACAGTGGAAGCAAATTACATCTTTGTCTTCCTGTTTGTCATTGCTCGAATGTCTCTGATCATTCTTTCTGAATGATTTCTTCCCTTTGAAGTTTCTACCTCTTCGAGCCATCTTTCTGAACTTCTTCACCATGAGAGCAAGTTCTTCGTCGTCTTCATCTTCATCTTCTGAATCTAGCACTTCAAAGTCAATTTCAGATTTTAAAGCAATGGACTTTTTATCTTTTGAATCTCTTGTTTGTTTGGTACTCTCAGTCTCATATGCCTGTAAAGTTCCGACTAGCTCATCAATAGATAGAGGTCTGATTGTTTGACATTCCTATATTGATGGCTTGATGTAATTCCAGTCATCTGTAAGTCCTCGAAGGATCTTTCTGACTTGCATTGGTTCTGCTACAGGAGCGCCTTGCCTTGCAAGACCACTTGCTAGAATTTGAAACCTGTCAATCATTTCAGCAATTGATTCATCATGCTTCATTTTGAAGGCTTCGTAATCACTTAGTAGAATGTTAAGAGTTGTTTCTTTCACTCTGTCAGTTCCCTGGTATGTGACATGAGGTCTGTCCCATATAGCTTTGGCTGAATCTTCTTCTGCAACTCGATTATATAGAGGAATGGATAAAGCGCAGAAAAGTGCATGCACAGCTTTAGAATCGAGTCATTGTCTTTTTGTTCTTTCTGAATTTGACAGTATTGTAGTAACATTTGTATTATTGTTTCCTTCATTTCCAAAGGGGGTTGCTATTACAACAGGAACTACTCCATTGACAACAACATCCCACATCAGATCATATGATGCCTTGAAGAACCACTTCATTTTGTTGCACCACATATTGTAGTCTTTCCCGTCAAAATAAGGTGGTTTGTTGCTGAAATGTGCATCACTAGTTCCTGTGAAATTATTGCTAAACATGATAGATCGTTAGCTCTGAAGTAAAACATTTCAAAATAATGAGCAACCAAGCTCTGATACCAATTGTTGGATCTAGCAATATCACCTAAAGAGGGGGTGAATAGGTGATTCTGAACACTTTTGATATTTAATGGGGAAATTAATATGTTGAGAACATAAACTGAATAAGATTAGTAAAAAGACGGGCAGATAAACTAAACACAACAAGATGAGTTTAGGGAAAGAGAAATTGCACGCATTGTTTATAGTGGTTCGGCTTTAGCAAGCCTATGTCCACTCTCCCACGAAGACAGCCGATCGACTAGATTCCACTATGAGTCGATGAAAGGTTACAAGAGATGTCACTCTAATTACTCTTACAAAGGAACCTCTCAAGACTGAGAATTTAAAGCTCACAAGAACAAGAGAATGTGAATCTGAACAACTCAGCACTTTGGAATTTTAAGTTCGTGAACTCTACGTAAAAGTCACCATTAATCTTCTTTTATACTCCTTCGACCTTGAACTAGCCGTTACCAAGGTCCTTCAAAGGATCGCTCCTCAATCTCTGATTGGACACCAACAATCTTGATTGACCGAGACTGTATATAAGAAGATCTAGTAGCCATTGGAGTAGAGTCTGAACCCTTCAGATTCAGTCGCCCATACAACCAAATCTTCAGTTTCCATAAATAGAGTTCATCCAAATCTCCAAGATATCTTGTCCATGGAAGGTAATATCCAATCAAGGATATTCTCTTGATTTGATTGGAAAATAATCATGCCAATCAAATCTTACAGACTTCCATAAAAAGAAGCGGCCAAACCGGAAACCTACCAATCCTGGGTCTTCAGAATCTAGCATAGAGATATTGCAGAATCTGAACGCTGTTCAGAAGCAGTCTTCTGAACCGAAGAGACTCTCTGAATTTGAACAAATTAGAACAGTGACTCTGAGCTTCTGTAAAGTCCTTGCTGACGTGTCACATAAATCTTCTTGAGATAAGTCCTCAGAGGCAACACGAACCTCCTTCTGAAGTCTCTAGGGACAACATGAACCTCCTTCTGTAATCTTCAGAGACAATGTGGACCTCCTTCTGAAGTCTTCAGGGGCAGCACGAATCTCTGTCTGAATGCTAGACTTCAACCATTTCAGAAGCAAGTGTGCTGCGACTACTCCTTGAGTCTGAACGCCAGTTTTGAAACATTATAAGCTATTGTTCACATGCTCATTCCTGCAATATAAAAATTATTTGCATTAACCAGATTCTCTCACAAGATGGTTAGTTTTGTCAGAATTAAAATATTCAGATGGAATGTTTTCTCAACACTAAGCGCATTCCCCAGGAATCTCCTAGCCATACTAGCACTAGAGAGCATTTTATGGGCCATCTCTAGTAATGTTCTGCTCATCAATTTTGCAATATGTTGTGGTTCATTAGCATTACTACGGTGTCTCACTATGCCTTCCTTCATGCAGAATTCATTTAATAGCTCCGAGCAAAACTCCATGCTTTTGTTAGTCCGCACATGCTTGATCGTTTTACTAGTCTCCTTTTCGATTAAAGCTCTCAACTGCCTGATCCTAACAATATCATCAAACTTGTGCCTAAGCACAAACACCTAGGTCTTTCTCGAGTAGTCATCCACAATTGTTTACATAAATCTGGCACTCTTCCTCGAAGGAAACCGCAACAACCTGCGAATATCCAAGTGAAATAATTCTGCAATTTTCATGGTTTCTCTGACAATCGCACTAAAATGCACTTTTCGCCGTTGATCTAAATCACAGCACCTGCATACATTCAGTTCGTCAGCAATATAACAACATAATAAATTCCTTTCACTTAGAACCTTCATGCTTCTCTTGCTAATGAGCCCCCAAACGCATATGCCACAGTTCAGACTCTCGAACAGATGCATCCGACGTCTCCACGGCGAAATTCGTCACTGTCTCACCTTGAAGCTCATACATGTCATTATGCTTGATTCCTTTCATTATCACCAAGGAATCTCGAACAATTTTTAGAATTTCACATTCTGAAGAATATCGACACCTAGCTGAATCCAGTGCACTCAAGGAAATCAGATTTTTCTTCAACTCTAGAACATGCCTAACTCTGGTCAATGTCCTCGCAATACCATCATGCATTCAGATTCTAACATCGCCAACACCTACAACATCGCACTCGGCGTTGTTCCCCAACTGCACTTTACTACTATCTAAGCATTGATTAGTAATAAACCAGTTCCTGTTTGGTGTAGCATGAAAAGAACAACCATAATCCATAATCCATCCGTCAAGCGACATATCCTCAGTGTCAGACTAGACAAAATCAGCATTATTCGAATTACTGTCAGTTATAGCTGCAACATCATCCACAGATTCAACTCTAGTTCCCTTATCCTTCTCGTTTTTCAGCTTAAGGCAATCCCTTCTAAGATGCCCCCTCTTGCCACAGTTCCAACAGACAGCACCACAAATCCTAGATTGATTGCGTCTATTCATGTTCATACTACTTCTGCTAACATGAGTACCAATTCTTCCTCTATTTTCACCTACTAAAGTAGTAGATATAGATTCTCCATATTCTCTTCTACGGATGTCTTCACTCAGAATTAAATCTCGAATCCCATCACGTTAAACTTGTTGATCCAGAGGAATTACTAACAGCAGTAACAGTAGTATTCCAACTATCAGGCAATGAGGATAATAGAATCAATGCACATACCTCATCTTCAAAGTCAATATCAACTGAACTCAATTGACTAACAATCACATTGAATTCGTTGATATGATTAGCAACTGATGCACCTTCGTTCATTTTTAAGTTAAACAAACGTCGCATCAAATAGATCTTGTTGATCGCAGAGGCTTCTCGTACATATCCGACAGGGCTTTCATCAAACTCACAATGGTCTTCTCTTTCACGATATTAAACGCGACGTCACAAGCCAATGTCAGCCGAATAACACCCATCGCTCGTCTATCAAGCAATTCCCAGTCAGCTTGCTTCATTGCTCTTGCTTCTTTCCAGATAGGGGCAAGTGTAGTTTTATCTGATATAGATAGTCATCAATCTGTATCTTCCAAAAACCAAAATCTTTCCCATCAAATCTGTCGATTTTCACTTTTTCTTCTTCTGTTGCCATCGATTCACTTCAACTTCAGCAAGCCTAGCTCTGATATCAATTGTTGCGACAAACAAGCGTTCGAATAATAAAATAGACAGAACAAGAAAATAAATCGGACACTAGATGTACATGGTTCTGTCGTAGAGACCTATGCCCACGGGAAGAGCAGCAACGAATTTCACTATAGATCAAGTGATACAACGGAGATTACAAACCACACTCGAGTCACTCAAACACTCTCAGTGTTTCCTAACCTCAATTACATTCAATAATGGACACAGTGTTTAGCCCCCAAATTCCTCACAAAATAATCTCTCAATCTCACGAAGGATTTATATACAAATTCTTACCAGGAGAATTTCTCGACTAGAACACGAACTTCATGAATGTAATTCGAAAAGTAAACTTCACTCGCATGAATGCACGAAGACCCACGCTGTCAAGCACTCGGTGATCGGCGCTTCTGGAAAGGAACGAAAGCCCACGCTCTTCCTGTTCCGTCTGACTCTTGAGCATATCTTTAAATATTGTTAAATTCTTGGATGACCTGAACCAGAAGAGAATCCTCGTGCAATATCTCAAGAGGATTCGGTCAACACCAAAGTCAATGTTTCTCTTTTTATTGTTTTATTTTATTTCCTTTCCTTAACCAACAATGCAGGAATTCTTCGACTACCGAACATGAAATATATCTCCACGGCAGACCCCTACAAATCTTGCACGCAGATTTTATATCCAGAAAAAATAGGAATATTCAACTTGGACTCCACCGAACACGAAATATAATTTCCACAGATGTCGTCCACAAATATTTATTTATTTCCGTAATTCAGATTTTCGCGTCGGGCTCAAACTCGAAACATATTGTAACAATTCACATGCCCAGCAAACCATATTTTGCACAAGAAGCATCCACATCTACAAGTGCACATACGCACAAAAGCATATAAGGCAAGTCCAGAATCATCTCTGTCTAATATATAGTCGTAGACCTCATCTTTGAATTCTAACGAGGCTAAGGACTGCGTGTTAGAAATCCATTTGATATTATAGGAACATTTTAATAAAGTCAATGAACCAAGATCTATCTAGGGAAAAATAAAGACTCTCAAAGCATATTATAGAACTTCTATTCAGCAACAAATGAGGACTCTTAAGTGGAGAAGAAATCGTTGCACACGGTATGAAGCTATAAATGGCAGGCATGGTAAAGCCCAAAATCAATATGATCATTTCCACAGAAGAAATCAAGAATTCTGCTTAGTGAATTGAACGAACCTAAGATCTAACCAAAGACGTAACAATGGTATCTTATTATTAGGAGACATGATGGAAAACTTTCAGAAACAACGGGTACATAGAACAATTTATTTAAGCCCATCTATTCTCGTCAAAATAAATCTAGTGGAGGAATTAGATTATGTGCTTTGATTTGGTTCTATTTCTTCTTCCTCGATGCACATAAATCTAACTGAAAACACACAGCAATCATGTGCTTGTAATGAAAACGAACTTTGGAAATTAATTTATGGTTGCTTATTAACTAGTGAAATAGACCAGCAAAAGTAGAGTACAAATTCCGACTTAATATCTTCTTGTCGTTCATTCTGCAATGGAAGAAAAATAACAACAAATGTTAAGAGAAAATTGTTAAATCAGATTTTGCAAAATCGAATCTAATGGTGTCTTTTGTCTTGAACATCAGCCTAGGACATAGCTAAATTTTTTGAAAAAGCTTTTGACAGAACAGAGATGGTAGACAAGATTTCAGAGAGAGAGAGAGAGATTTTACTCCCACAACCTGGTCTGGTCTGTGATTATTTCTCTTAGGGAAAATGATTTCCTCCTTGTCTGTCTGTAGGAGAAATGCATGCATATCCTTCTAAATTTAGTTTAGGAATGCATTCTGGATTGCATTCGTTTTGCCTAAAGTGTACGACATTCCTAACAGCTAGCGATAAAGTTATATCAATGATTAGCTATAATAAGCTCTCAACTATCCTCCCCAAAATAGATGATTTTGTTCCACATCAGCCTCGTTCTTCTTCCTTGTTATGAGCTGCCAAGAATGATAATAAATCAGGCAGGTGAGGCTATAAGGAACTGAGTTTGAAGCAGAAGTTATATAATAAATTTTTGCCTTCTTGCGACTTCCCGATATAGCGGAAAAGGTAATGCACTTGAAGAAATATAGGTTTAGTTTACACGATGAAATTTATAAAAGAGATAAGTGATTCATACACATTATCAAATTCATACAATCATTTAGAATCCAACAATGACAGAAGAAAAATGAAACTCATGTAAACTCAATAACAAACTCAATGGTTTGGCAACTAATATAACGGACACATTTGATGTCTTCCTGGAACGAGACTGCTCTCCACAAGATACACATACATATTACAATTATGGCAATTGAAATTTCCCATTTTACCCAAAGTGAAGCATCTATGACAAATTATCCCTAAGAGAATCCCGAGAGGCCAACTGCTCCTTCTTTTCTTTCTGGATGAGCCAAAACACAAGGAGAGGAAACATCTTCGTCTCTTTCTTCTTTCCAACACAATAATCAAAATCCAACCTCTCCACGCCCCAAATTGTGTCGCAGTATTATGGAAATATCCCACACTCCTTAAAAACTGAAAAGACCATAGTCCTTATTGTAGAAACAAGTATTTTGCTTCAATGCATTAGGTTTATATTTTTGCCATACAGCATAATTTCATTCTCCACATGATATAGTTTACCAAGAGTGGACCAGAGGGTGTATAGCTGTTGTTCCACGTTGATAGCTTTTGCTAGACACTGACAGGAGTAGGGAACTGTTCCTGATAGAGGTCAGAAACTTTCCGCTGAGCTTTTCCATCATCAAAAAGCCACTGAAGGCTTTCTTTCAGAAATATCCACTTGTTTGGACTTTCAACAACTCCGTGGATCGGATATTTCAAGCTCCAATAAGAAATTATCAGCGACCAGATCTTTTAGATCCTCAGCAGATATTTTCATAAAAGCGCCTCAGACTTCACTCAATTTTTATCCGATGATCATTACGTGATTCTTGGTCAAATGGATAACACATCTGCACGCTCAAAGGTAAAACAAATACCAAGGATAGTTTGGAAATCATCAAAATGTTTTACGATATATTTCTTCAATAGTTTGGGTACGTCGGTTCGTTCTTTTGGTAGGAATTGTGCTTTCCAAGCCACTCCGTTGTGTCAACACTTCAAATGCCTTGGGAACCGCCCTTTGATCGTCAAGAACCGGTCCAAAAGTGATTGAACCGAGAAGAAAAGTGTCTCTGAACCGGTCGAACCGGTCTGAAACCGAACCGAACCAAACCGTTCGAAATAGAGTCTCGACCGCAAGCACGTGGATATCACGCGCACAGAGAGGAGGTGGCGAGTGAGAGCGTGTGCGGTGGCGTCGGATCTCTGTGCGTGACGAGGTTTCTAGGTCTGACTTGCTGGAGGCTGGTGGTTCGTGAGTGGGTCTTTGTTTTTCGAAATGAGAGCGGAAGGTGCCCAAATCGAAAGATACAGGTGTCATGAATGCTACACACTGATGCAATAATCTCCGCAAGCAATAGGAGACAAATTCCACCTCTTTGACCAACAGCCAAAGCAATTTATGATCTTTGATGATGAATTGAGGGATGGAGACTTCTAACCACACCTGGTCTGAATCGCGGATGACTGTTGACCGCGGGAACCTTGAACTCCTGGGATGGTATTTGTTCACGGCTGAGACCGAGAACAGATGAGCACGACACAGCAGCTTCGTCGGCGAGTCTCCGGCTGGTGTGATCAAGCGTTGGTGCAGCAGACATCGAGAGGCTGCTTTGATCGTCGGGACTGGACCAGTAAAGGCTCAGGTCTTCGGTGGAGAGAGCAGTTTCGTCGCGGGCGAAACAGCTATGAGATTCAACGAGCAACACTCGAGGTTCGTTGGACAAGACTAGAGTAATCTGCAAGACAAAGAAGGCTAAGGAGGGCCCATCACCGTGATGCGCAAGAACGCAGCGGTTTTGTCTGGTCACATCGCGGGGCTTCACGCAGCAGAACTACTCGTCTCAGTGCACGATCTGGAAGCACAGAACTGCGACCGCGGCGGGACATCAGTGGAAAACTCGTCGAACTCGTTGGCAGTCCTTCAAAGACGCTGGCTTCTCTTGTGAAGCGGTGATGGCTTCAAAGACGTTGGCTTCATTGAAAATTTTTTTTTTTGTGCGGAGAAACCAGAACGATGCGGCCTATACGGCTGCCGCCGTGACAGCTATGAGAAGCAAATGCGAACGCTGCTGGCGTTGCAAAGCCGAAAAACTCAGCTCTAATACCAAATTGAAAAAAAATAGTGACAGAAAAAATTATATTGTGTACATTAACAAATGAAGAGAACATGAGCCTATTTATAGGCTTTACAGGATGATTATCTAACCTAGCAAAATATCAATCAGAATCAATTAAGGGAAATACACAATAAATTAAAATATCCTAAATATATCTATCTCTCTAACACTCATGAGCTTTGTTCCTCGGGAGTCATGGATTCTCACCGCGTTGCACATGATGGGCCAGAATAAGGTTATGTTTCACTCCAAAATTTAACAAGATCGATGACTATACTTATAGATGGAACATCATCATCCCTGAAGTCCCCGTCAAGGTCGATGTGCGCAAATGGTTGCAACATAAAATCTTTTCCTCTTTCAATCAGTTTGATTGGGAAATTTGGAGATTTAATTCAGACCATTCCAGACAAAAATTAAGAAAGCGCGAGACCTCCTCGACTGTGGGTGAGGGTCGGCTAGCCCTCGCCGAACTTGATAGAAAAACAAAGTAAAAGAAAGAAAGAAAAAGAGAAAATTAAAAAAAAAATTTACCGAGAAACTCAATTTTTTAATAATTATTTTTAAATTATCCATGTCAGTGTTGGCCATGCCACGTAGGACATTCGGCATCCACATCAACGATTTTTGGGTAAACTTGACCAGATTGACTCAATTGGCAAAGTGTCAAAAGGTTTAGGACTCAATTTGCAAAATTAAAAGGTTTAGGACTGTGTTGGGTTTCATGGGTTTACGGTGGTCCACCCATATAGGCAACCACACCCCATGCCCACTGTTGATAAAGCAGTTATCAACGCTTATCAGTTTTTTAGAAAACGTGACAAAAAAACCACGTTTGTGAAATGACGTGATATACGTGTTTTATCTATTGCTTCCCCCTCTGCCAAGGTTTTTCGACGGAACGAAAGAACAAAGGACGCAGAAATAGAGAAAATGACGACGAAGCTTCTCCCTTCTCCTCTCGATCGTCAAACGAACGAAGTTTCTCGCTGCATTGGACATTTAATCTGTGGAAACAAAAGGTACGCGCCGTTCATGTGACGTATACTTTCGATCAGTGATTCAAGTATGATTTTTGGCATATGAATGTCGTGTAATCCGCTGTGAATGTTTATGGGATTGGTTCCCTTCATTGGTATCAAAGCCGTTGTTGTTGTTTCTTGATCATTTTGTGTTTTGTCGTCGATTTGAGAGCGAAAAACCCATTTTCGAGTTTACTATTCACGGTTCGTTCTTGATGTTCTATTCATCAAAAACGTTTTTAGAACACATGGTCGGAACGGGCTCGACGAGCCTAGAATTTTTAGTTGGTTGCCCGCCACGAGGCGACACCAGGATTCACCACACGAGCCGTGACGGGGTGGAGTCCCTCGGGGCAGTGGCGAAACGTCGCCTTTTCGTGAAATTTTGTTCAACAAAAATTGGTTTTGAGTATACCATCGGGTTCGTATCGTCGATACAATCATTATGAGGGGTGGCTGGTCGCTGGAGGAGGCCTGACGGAGCTACACGCGCCGCCACACGCTGGAGGGGTCCGGTGCTCGTGGTAGTCATGCGCCCATGTGTGCGCCACGTGTGGCGTATCCCAGACCAGTTTAGCGTATCCCAAACCCGGTTATGACCTGTCCTGACCTAGTTGATCCCTAATTTTTCAGAAATTGTAATTTGGTCCCTGAATTTTTTCGAAAACTGCAATTTGGACCTAATTTTTTTTAAATTGCAATTTGGTCCCTATTTTTTCAAAAATTACAATTTGGTCCCTAAAATTTTTGAAAATTACAATTTGGTCCCTGTATTTTTCTAAAAATTGCAATTTGACCTCCGTTGACCGAACGCGCCGAAGCTTTGACCGGCGCGTGGAGGCGCGCTCGAGCTCCGTTTGGGCGTGCGATATACCATTGTGTTCGTTTTGAAATTATCTTCAATTTGGTTTTTTTTTTTTTGTATATGTTTGATGATGTTTATATTACAAAAATACATAAATTACCCAATATGCACGTATTTTGGGGTTTTGTTGATTTTTTTTTATCTACTTCTCTAATTGTAGAAAAATAGAGAAGATGGCTTACATGTAGATAGCCACATAAAGATTGTGTAGTGCATGGTTTGTTGATAGCATGTATAATGTTTAATGTACTTGCTCCTTGTATCCTGTAATCCACGTATGATTTGATGCATGAATTATTTGTATATTAGCTCAAATCATGCCATGCTATTTTTTATGATTACAAGATAATGAGATCATTACGTGATGTATTATCTTTATTCGAGTGGGGAGTTTTATAAAGTTTTAGTAACTTTAGTGAACTCAATTTTACATAGATGATTATATTAATGATAATTTCAAACGAGGATTCTTAGATGATAATTGGGAAGGTAGTGAACTTTCGAATCTGAGACCTTATGTGAAATTATTCATTAATGTATTAGTTAGTGTAAAATAGATGCATAAATATTAGGCATTAATAGTTCTTGAATACATGTTTATAGAACTTCGTGTTCAAATACAATGGCTTCAGCTTCTAACAATATCGTAGTTGAGCTAAACAAATGAGAGAAATTGAACGGCGTATATTATCAAGTCTAGAATGTGAAATCCATTTTGTGTTAGAAAAGCAAAAAGCACTAGAAGCTCTTAACCTAGTTATGGAAGAACCTGAAGATGGAATTACTGCACCACATAGAAAGGGAAATAGAGGCATTTGCTGCATTGAAAATGAAGAACTCTATTGCTCGCATTACGTTGCTGAGTTGCATGGAGAATGATATCATGCAAGAGTTCAAGGATTTTAAGAATGCCAAAGTCATGTGGGAAGCATTAAAAGCCAAGTTTGGTTAGATATCGTTCACCAAGCTGTGATAGCTCGCTATAAGATTTGACATTTATATGATGCCTCATGGGCAGAATATGAAACAACATTTGAAGCATGTGTCAAACATGATAAGCGAACTGTAAGATGCAGGCTACATTTTGATTGATAAGCAGCAAATGCAAGCAGTAATTCGTCCGTTGCCTCATAACTGGGTACATATGAACATCCACTTAATCCACAATGAAAGTAAAGACCTTTGAGGATGCTTTGCGCCGTCTTGAATTAGAGGTGGATCGCATTCTTGCGGCTAAATCAATAACCGACATTTGTTATGCTAGTTCTAGCTCACATGGGGCTTTAGACTCCAAGCGTAAGCATTAAGGTGGGTTCAAAAAGTAGAAGGGCAAGGGAACATATTTTTCAAGAAAGAAACTGAAGTTTAACCGACATGGGAAAGGAAAGAGTCCT
Source organism: Lenwebbia sp. NSW1173648 (assembly GCA_029784005.1). Lineage (NCBI taxonomy): Eukaryota > Viridiplantae > Streptophyta > Magnoliopsida > Myrtales > Myrtaceae > Lenwebbia > Lenwebbia sp. NSW1173648. The sequence continues at coordinate 6,671,188 of JARCGZ010000002.1, forward strand.
TTCAAGAATGACATTTCGTAAGTGAAGTGTTTTAATTATGGCAAGAAGGGTCACTTTGCTCGCAACTATGGAGAGTCAAAGAAGTTAGAAACCCTTTGTACACTTTAGAGTGTTACTTATGTCTCCAGTCCAGTTTTCGTAATTGAACCTCATCCTTTGTGGACTGTAGACTCAGGGGCCACAAACCATGTAGTAAAGGACATAGATGCCTTCGTGGAATTTCGACGAAATTAAAATGGAGCAAAGTAGATATATGTGAGAAATAATTCCTGAATGGAAGTCAAAAGGATTGGCACATGCCAATTGAATATCATGGTGGTCGCACCTTGTTCCTACATAATGTGTTCTATGCTCCAGAAATTTGGCGGAATTTAGTTTCCGTGTTAGTATTGGTTAAACTTGGTTTTAGTTTAAACTTTCGTAACGATGGTGTTGACTTGTCGTTGAGAACAATTTATTATCGTTCTTGATGGTTTTGTTTTGCTGATTGTTAAGTACAATAATGTGAATGTTTATTATTCCCTATTTACATCTTTCGAATCTTATGATAATGATGTGATTATGTAGCATGCTAGGCTGGGTCATATTGGCCAACAACGAATGATTAGATAAGCCAAAGAGAGCTTATTGGGTAATATTGAAAAAGTCTATTTGCTAATTTGTGAGCATTACCAAGTGGGAAAATAAGAAACCATTTTGAAAAGGAATAAGAGCTAAGTTTCCTTTGCATTTGATCCATTCGGACATCTGTGGTACAATGAATGTGAAAGTAAGGTATCGGGCTATTTATTTCATCACATTTATAAATGATTACACTTGATTCGGACATATCGATTTGATTTCTCATAAATCTGAGGCATGAGTTTCTTTAAAAAATTTATGAGTTTGGTAGAAAATCAATTGGACATGAATATAAAAGCATTGAGATCTGACCGAGGTCGAGAGTACTTATATGATCAGTTTAGAGGTTTATGTGATGAAAAAGGAATAGAAAGACAGTTGACTATTCCAACGACTCCTCAACAGAATGGAGTTGGAGAGAGAAGAAACGTGACCCTAATGAAAAGGTCTACGATGGTGCAAGCTAATTTGTCTATCACCTTTTGGGGTGATGCTTTGTTGACTGCTGTCTAGATACTTAACCGTGTGCCTTCTAAATCAGTGACTTCCATGCCATATGAGTCGTGGACAGGTCAAAAATAAGATTTTTCTTATACCTCGGGGATGTGCTGCCTATACATATGAGTTCTCCCACAAGTATGGGAAATTGGGCCCTAGAGTCAAAAAGAGTGTCTACTTGAGATATTGAGAGCACTCAAAACGATAAGTGCTTATAGGCGAGCAAGAAAGTAAAAGTGTAATTGATTTTGAATCACAAGATGTCACATTCTTAGAGTATGAGTTTTCGAAAAAGGGCTAGATAGGTGAAAACTATTCCCTATTTGAAATCTTGGATGGTGATAATAACATTATTGGAGTATCTTATCCAAATGGGAGCAATGAAAGAAGTGGAGAATTTGTTTCGAACCAGTCTCAATTGCAACCACATGATGAGACGATGCTATCGTTATCTAATCCGAGTGGGAGCGTAATGGAGCATGATGTACTAAGTGTAAAAGTACCAAGTGTACGATTTCCAATACGACGAACTAGTCGCAAAAGCATTCCCCGTCGACTCGTCAACGTTTAAACACTGAGGAGTAAGCTCTCATAATCGCTCCACAAGAAGAGGATGAGCCAAGAAATGTAAATGAGGCTCTAACTTGCCCTGATAAGGAAAAGTGGATACAAGCAATGGAAGGAGATAAGGAGTCAATGATATCAAACCAAGTTTGGAAATTGGTTGATCTTCCAAAAGGATACAAAGCCATCGAGAGCAAGTGGGTTCTCAAAATAAAGCGTACGGCTAATGACTCAATTGAAAGATATAAGGCTCGCCTTATGGCGAAAGGGTATAATCTACAGGTAGGAATTGATTATGAAGCGGCTTTTTCTCCTGTGCTGAGATTTACCTCAATTCGCCTTGTTCTGGCAATAGTGGCTAGTATGGATCTTGAATTACATCAAACAGATGTAAAGATTACTTTTCTCAATGGATAATTAGAAAAAGAAATTTATATGGAATAACCCATTGGGCTTGTTATAGAAAGCCAAGAACAAAAGGTGTGTCGACTTTTGAGATTGATATATGGCCTTAAGCAATCTTCAAGACACTGGTATATACGTTTTCATAATGTCATAGTGGCATATGATTTTGTAATGATTGATGAGGATCATTGTGTATATATCAAAAGATCCAAAGATCAATTTGTGATCTTATCATTATATGTTGATGATATACACATTGCCGGAAGCAATATAGAGTTTGTCAATACAGTTGAGAACTGGTTATGTGCCAATTTTTTAGATGAAGGATATGGGTGAAGCTGCATATATTCTTGGAATTAAGATTTCAAGAGATCGTGATCTCTTTCACAAGAGACTTATATAGATAAAGTCCTTGAACGATTTTATATGCAAGACTGTAAACCCATAAATACTCCTATTGCAAGAAGTGAATGATTGAGCCTTAAAATGTGTCCTAAGACTCCACAAGAAAAAGAACGAATGGAAAGTGTTCCATATGCTAGTGCTGTTGGAAACTTAATGTACGCTATGGTGAGTACAAGGTCTAATATTTGTTATGTAGTTGGAATGGTGAGTAGATACCAATCTAATTCAGGTCAAGCACTTTGGACTGCCGTCAATAGAATCCTAAGGTATCATAATGGTACTGCTGATTATTCACTGAGTAATCACGGTAGAGATCTGCGCCTTGAAAGCTATACTGATGTTAACTAAGGATGAGGTTTAGATGAGAGAAATTCTACCTCTGAATTTGCATTCTTACTTAACAATAGCGCCAAATCGTGGAGTAGTAAGAAGTAAACGTGTATAGCCTTATCCACAATCGAAGCCGAATTTGTGGCATTATCAACAGCAGTATGAGAGGGTGTTTGGTTTAAGAGATGATTGGATCAATTTGGTGTTGCTAATGGTACTGCAGGTTCAATTATTGGTTAATTATGATAACCAAGCAGCAATAGCTTACACTAAGGATCCATTATAAGACCAAACATATAGACACGAAGTATAATTTTGTAAAAGATATGGTTGTACGAAGAGATGTGAACTTCTAGTATGAATCTACGCATATAATGATAGCAAATCCTATGACTAAGGCAATTCCTAGAGATGTTTTTTCGTAAACATGTGAACTCTCTAGGACTGCGTAAAAGTTGAAGTACTGGATATTTATATTTCTCAAAGTTCATAGTTAATGGTATTTGTTATCATTATTGATGCATATGAGTTGGTATGACATTTATGCATGTTAATGCTTAGTGCATTATATTGAGAAGGTATGTCAAACAGATAAGAAATTAGCCCACTCACACGGGTAATCGCCTCTATTTACTGTGAAATAAATAGAGATAAGATAATTTTAAGCATATTATCTAGGTGATAATTGAAAGCTCAGGCTTAAAATATAGATGTCGCCTTAATAGAGTGTTAAGATGATGACATATTGTTTATTACGTCCGAAAGTGAAATAGCCCACATATTTCGCTTTATCTATCTTCAATGCCAGATGTGAGTTCTGATGGCTTCTTTCAAGAGAGTAGATTTGTGAACTCAAGTTAGACATTTGGTATGTCTGAACTATCATCTGCACGGTATTAAGTGGAAAGACATACGCTCCATGGGAAAGGAGAGAATACCGTAATATGTATTTCATACTATGTATGCATGAGACGACCAATAAGAGTTGGCGAAAGTTTTGATCTCAACTTTCAAGTCGTGTGAGACTCTTGAGGATAAAAGTTCCTCAAATTTGTCCCCTCACGACTCTTACTTATTCTCAAGATTTCTATTCAGTGTTTGCTATTTTAGAGGGTTGCCAATGGTCATGAGATAGATTCGATCTAATTTGACATTTCTAGAAAAGCGAGTTAAACTGAAATTGAGAGGTTTAAGGGAAGAGGAAGATCAATTTATTTTGATGATCAATTTATTTTAATGTCACATTCTATCTTTGTGTTCATAGGTCGACCAATTATGATTATTTGAGCATAATCATGATTGTGAATATAATGTATTCAAGTACTCAAAGAGATCAAGAGAGATATTATGTAAATGTGACTAATTGATCTAGGGTACTGCATACTAGATCTACTCTGAGTTAATGTGCCCATTAGGGTAGCTATATACTCCCAACGGATATATGGCAACGAGCTCTCGTAGTATGCTGGTCGCATGGATTATTTGTTGATATGAACCTTGCAGAGAAGAGAGAATTATGGATAGTCCTTCGTGAGCGAATGGGAGTTATTGGCCCTTCGTGGGCAAGTGAGATTTGTTTGCCCTTCATAGGCGAGTGGGAGATGTTGGGGTTCATGGGGTTTACGGTGGTCTGCCCATGTAGGCATCGACACCCCATGCCCGCTGTTGATAAGGCAATCAACGCTTATCAGTTTTTTAGAAAATGTGAGATGAAAAAAAAACCACATCTGTGAAACGACGTGATATACGTGTTTTATCTATCGCTTCCCCCTTTGCCAAGTTTTTTCGATGGAACGAAAGAACAGAGAACGCAGAAACAGAAAAAATGACGACGAAGCTTCTCCCTTCTCCTCCAGATCGTCAAACGGACGAAGTCTCTCGCTACATTGGACATTTAATCTGTGGAAACAAAAGGTACGCTCCGTTCATGTGACGTATACTTCCGATCAGACTGAATTGGCCGTAGTGTTATAGTTTATGCCTTTTGGACAATTTTCCCCAATAATTCTCTAGATTTGGTCGAGACTCCTTTGATCAAAGGACGTGGCAAGAAACCCAAGCCCATGAACTCATGATAGGACTCTCTCAATCTTTGGTTCATGCGGGGGTTCTTGCGAATACTCAACCATATGGAAATTTTTCAATCAAATGTCTCGTTCCTTCTGCAAAATCGTCTTTTATATGAGGTTTCTTGAGAATGCTAAATTTTTCATCTTTTTCCACACCACCCTCCATCGTTTTCTTGTATAAGCACCATGAGCACATTTGAAGTTGATTAGCACTCGTTCATATACGTTGTAGTGAAAGAATACATTTTGAACCCTTTCAAGTGAGAGCTTAGGGATACGATTCCCAGAGATAATTGAAGATAATTTCACAGTCTATTATCTCATGCATTAATTCACTCTTGAATCGGTTTATCTATCCAAATTTGAGCCATTCGACAACCTCATAAAGCCAATTCTCTGCGCCTTGTCAAGACGCACTGGATTGATGAAGCTGGCAAGCGACCACGCGATCCCACGGTTGCTAGCATCAAGGGCACAAGCAAGTGCCATGCAAAGTAGCGAGAGGCGGCGCATCCCTTGAACCTGAACCACACACCTCTGGCGCTTGTCTTGCTCGATCAGCAGCTCAGTTCTTCTTTTTGTACATTTTACTTTTAATTTTTACTTTTCAGCTTTTCTTCTTCATTTATAAATCTAAAATTTTTCTCTGAAATATCTGATATAGCAACGACATCCACGTCTTCGAAAAAAAATATTAAAAAAAAAATACCACATGAGCATTTTTCCGTTACTCAAATTGAATGGACTTAACAAAAGTACTCAGGTTACACTAATTTAACAAATCATAGGACTTAATTACTCTATTTAAAAATTTAAAAATTCGATTGCACTTTTATGACAAATTTTAGGACTCCTAATTTTTCACAATCTTTAATTCACTTCACTGGTGTAGTTCTTCCTCATTTTCTGCTTACCAAGTCTTCACCCCTAGAACACTCATGGATGTAGGAACACATGAAATCCTCATAAACAACAAAATCAACATCAGCTTTATCTTTCTTTTGCCCCAGTTCTCTCCTAAATTCGTTTTTGTGTGCTTCTCCCTCTTTCTCTTTCATAATCAATTTGTCTTAATCATGTGGAGGGCCTTGACCATGAAGACCTTCACTTTTTCACCTTCTTTACAATTCCTCCATTTTTTTAAGCAATCGTTTCCCTTTTTTCTTCTTTTGTTAACGTGTAAGTTCTTGACTTACTTTTTCAGTCCTCATGAGCTTTGTTCCTCGGGAGTCATGGGTTCTCACCTTGAGTGTGGCAAAGGGAAAAGAAGCAAATAGATGCTCGGAAAAGGGGAAAAGAAGCAAAAAGAAGCTATCCTCCATTTTCTTCTTATTGTCAGTCTGCGTGGCAAAGGGAAAAGAAGCAAAAAGTTGCTCGGAAATGAAACTCCAAAGGACAGAAAAGATGGGGAATGGCTGTCTTCTTCATCACATGCGGTGAAGGGGCCGCGATGACCTATATTTGAGTTAAAATTAACTTATTTGATACAAATCATCCCCCCTCCTCTTTTCTTAGCCAGTCTGTATAGAAATCGTAAGGTATTTCAAGTTCAATACTTCAAAAAATTAAATCAGTCCCTCTACACCAATATAACAGTAAAAGTGCAACAAAAATTTTAAACCGTTGTAATCAAGTCATAATTATTTTGATTGGGCCAATCAAGTCATCAACCTTAGCAAAAAGTAAAATCAAGTCTTTTTACATGGTGAAAGCTGAAACTTGCTCAAATAGCACTCGAAGCCTATGCAGCAACCTTAAATTGCACTTCTTAATAGAGGTTTAGCACTTTATTGCACTTTGCTATGAAGATTTATGACTTGATTACACTAACTGAGAGTTTTAAGGCTCAATTATACTTTTACAATTTCATAAGACCTTATTTCAGTAATTGAATGGTTTGACACTTGATTACAGTTCATACATAAGATGAAAGACTTTTGGTGCAATTTCCTCCAAAACATGACCATGGCATTTTTCATAAAGCAAACATTGCAGGCCAAAGCATGGCGTTGTATTGTAGGGAAGGGGTAATCCGCTATAGCAAGCTATCAATTATGAACAATTGATGTGCATGAGAACAAACAAATCGTTGGATTAAATTTAAATTTTTTCCTTGCCACTGGGAAAGAATTTCTCCTTCAGTTCTAGTTCATTCCAAAATACTTCAATCGTTAAACGCAAGAAGTAGGCCAATTAGGCGGCTTTTTGCTCAATTTCGCGCGGAGTGAAATTCTCATCGGCATGTGTCAAGGGAACAGCCCCTTGTCCTTTGATTTCCATATAATGCACACGACGAGCACAAATACCCACTTTAACTTCTATTCGAATGGATTGAATATCTTTCATACAAAATCGTAGGAAGGTGCGACGATTTTTTCGAGGAAATCCTCAACAAAAAATACACATATTCCTTCTTTTCTATCAAACCGATCATAACCACTACCTACATTTCAAGAAACTGTGCACCACAAATAGGAACTAATAAAGAAACCTGCAATGCAGACATCACGATCGCTTTTGGAAAAAAAAAAAAAAACTTGTTGAGACGGAACTAAAAATATCAAAATCTTCACGAAATAACTTGAAGTTCCAATTAATACGAATCATAGTGAACCTAAACAAAGGATAAAGGCTCAGCAAAAATTACTAATTTTTCGAGACACTAGTATAAGTTCTATTCGTATATGTTCGGATCGCCAACTCATATTAGATCCAATTGCATTTTATTGGAATTGAGAAGATAGTCCAAATGAATTTGACTTTTTTTTTTTTTTTTTTGCAACCGAAGTAACTCTCATCAACTAGTGCCATTCGGATGTAACCTTGTAGGAGCAACTCATCTAATTGGTTAGGTCTACATTACAAACTCATCGAAAAATCGAATTCACTTATGTGGCATGTGAGCAACCTTATTAAGATTAGGATGACCAAAGTTGGGTCCTTAATTTGCAAAAGGCAAATTTTAGCGTGCAAGTGTTGGGGCTAACAATGCAACCTAGAGGGGGGAATAGGTTGTTTGAGAACCTTGGAAAACATTTGCGGAATAACAAGTTCAACTTCAAACATCATGTCAAACATCTGCAGAGACATTGGAGATATCAGGTCAGCAGATGTTTGAAATATCGTGAGCTGATTGTGTGCGTAAGTGTATAAAGATTACGATAAACCAAAGCACACAACAATATATAGTGGTTCGGCTTTATCCCCAAGCTTACATCCACTCTCAAGACTAACAGTCACAAGACTGGAATCCATTAGTAATCTTCTAGACAAGTTACAAATAGCAAGTATCGTCTTTCCAATAGATCACACCATCAGGACTCACGTCCTGCTCGCACTATTGTATTCTTGATCTTTCGCAAAATTACAGCACAAAAAGATCACCAAAGAAGATCTTTCAACAGAACAAAAGAAACAACAAGAGAAAAGCGGCTCACAGCAAGTACATACATTTTACATTGTGCTCATGATTTCTTGGATGCTTTCCCATAATTGTCTCTAAATATACCAACAATTCTAAATGGCCATATGAGGACCATGTAGTTTAAATAAAACCCACTTGAATCGACATTTACTTTTTGCTCTTTTCTTCATCTAATTTTGCCGATGGACACACTTTCATCTTCATCTTTGCTTAATTCGAAAAGCTACAAATTTTCACTAGGGATAAGTACACTAGAAGTCCTAAAACTTGTCACGGAAGTGCAATTGAGTCATAAAACCTGTAAAAAGTGCAATCAAATCTTAAAACTTGTCAAATTTGTGCAATTAAGTCCTTTCGTTAACTTCGCCCAATTTGGCAAATAGAAGATACTGACGTGGCTTTTTTATTATTATTTTCTCTGTCATTTGTAGTGCTGACGTGGCTAAAACGACGTCGTTTCGGTCCAAATCATAATTTTAGTTCGAATTTTATTTAAATTATATTTAAAATAAGCAAAAAAAAAAAATTACAAAAAATTACAAAAAAAAAAGGGAGGAAGATGCAGGCACATCCCTTCCCATCGCCCTGCCATCACTAGGAAGGGCCGGCGGCTCCCGCCAACCCCAGCAAGGGCCGCCAGTGGCAATGGTCCACCGCTAGTGGCAGTGGTCTGCCGCCATTGGCGATCCTCAGCCAGACCTAGGCGATGGCCAGCGACCCTCACCTGCATCTTCCTACTCCTCCTTCTTCTTCTTTTTATAATTTGTTTGTTTTTTAAATATAAATTAAAAAAATAAAAATAAAAAATCTCATTTGGACCAAAACGACGTTGTTTTAGCCATGTTAGCGCCACGTAGGATAAAATAATAATAAAAATCATGTCAGCATTTTCTGTTAGCTAAATTGGACGGAGTTAACGGAATGACTCGATTGCACCAATTTGACAAGTTTTATGACTTGATTGCATTTTTTGCAAGTTTTAGAACTCAATTGCACTTTCATAACAAATTTTAGGATTTCCATTGCACTTATCCCTTTTCACAATAAGCAAATATTGATTTGTGAATTCACATGCAATGTTTTCATAATGTTCATAATATTGTTAGAAATTAAATTTAAAGACAACACATTTTGAAAGTAGTGCGACTCGTGAGTTTGGTACTTCCTCTTTTTTGGTTCAACTAGTCTTCACCTCCTAAAACACTCATGAATGTATGAACTCATGAAATCTTATAAATAAAAAAACAAAATTAACATTAGCTTTATCTTTTTTCTTTTTTGCCCCAGCTTTCTCGAAAATTACTTTTTGTGCGTTTCTCTCTTTTCACCGTCTTTTCGATTCCACCCTTCAAATGGTCTGATTAGGTTATTGTTAGTGCAAAGCTATTCAATTTATTAATCTTATTGAACTCAATTATTAAAGTAATGACAATCAGGAATCCAACTGGAAGGAGTTACGTGCTATAATGTCCTCAATTTTTAAGTAATGACAATCAGTCTTCATGGGCCTAGCTCCTCGTGCTTCATGGGTTGTCATCGTGTAACACATGATGGGCCCAAATAAAGTCCGGTCCCACTCGAAAGAGTTACATACGTATACTTTTATGATGAAGGCAGATAGGTAAAGATTTGGGCCCAACCACCGATTTGAGTCGGAATCACCTCTACTCCTACGATTCATTGGAAAAAGCCGTAACTTCTAATCATACGCGTCACTTAATCATACACGTCACGGACTTAAGCAAGTCCTCAAATTATTTCGTCTAAGGTAATGCTTATATACGATAACGTAACTTGTAATTTTAGGATTGCTTTAGGAATATAAGTCGAGGCTATCTATGGTGGCCATCCGGCTCGGAGGTGGGCAGTTGGTCTCCAGCGACGTCGGAGCCAAGAGACGGCAGAGGCATGGCTATGGCATGGCAGAGGAGTGAGATTGAGAAAGGAGGGAGGAGAGAGAGAGAAGTTGATTTGGATAGGGGAGGTGTAAATGGTTCAATTCGATTCGAATTTTCAGAAAACCCAAACCGAACAGAATCGCAACCCAAAATTCAGTTCGGTCTTTCGATTTTCAAAACGAAAAGAGACGGAAGATTATATGGCTCAAGGCAATTTTGAGAGAAGTGACAAAGAAGAGAGATTTTAAGTTGCTCGTTCAATTTTTGTTGAGAATTTTGATTACGGTTCGATTAACCAAACCAAACCGAAATAACCCGACTCGGAAAAAAAAAACGGTTATTTTTCCGTTATTCGAACCGAAAATACACAAAATTTCGATTCGATTGGGTTCGATTTTTCGATTACACCCCTAAAACTCCTAAATAAGGGCATATAGAATGGATGGTTGGGGCATTTTCTCCCCGTGCGGTGGATTGCCACGTGCTGTGAACTCAATTGCTGATGGATGATTACAGCCCCCAGATAAAGTACCCACGGTTCTGTCTGTTACATGATCGATGTCTCTTGGGCCTTCAAAATGGTGAATGAGAATGACTGAGATTTCCTACATTTCAATTTGACGAGGAAAGATTATGCGAACACGATACCTTCTATAAACCGTTATACCATCTTATACAAATTATGAGTTTCACAATTGATTTTCATAATTAAGACTTGTAACTATATCTATATCAATGACAAGAGAGATGACTTGTGTAATCAACAACTTACATATCGCTCTATTTTTTTCGGGGAAAATATGGTGTTTCTGAAAAATGTTTTCCGATTTTTATGTTTTTTTGTTTGACTGAAACCTGAAAATAAACTGAAAAATATTTTCCGTTAGTAGGTAAGGAATATCAATTTTCACCGTTTTAATAATTTTTGTTTTTATTTTAAAAAAATTAATTTTTTTAATGATTTCTTCTCGTTTTCTTCTTTTTTTCTCCTTTCTTCTTCTGTTGGCAATCGGCCACCGGCCACAGCGACCAGCCACCAAGCCTCACCAGCCTCGCTCTAGGCCGGCGAGGCAAGCCTTGACCTTTCCTCGCCAGATTCGGTGACACCTGGCCTCGTTCAGCGATAGCCATTCGCCGGCTGTGGCCGGGGACCGACCGAGGAAGAAGGACAAAAAAAGGAAATGATAAAAAATTTAAAACAAATAAAAAGAGAAAAAAATGAATTTTTCAAAAATAAATAAATAACGAAAAGAAAGTACTAAAAATAATTAAAAAGAAAGCAAATGTGAAAAAGAGGTGGAACTAAAAATGAGGAAAATGTTTTCCTCTCCTCAAAAAAAGGAAAACATTTTTCACACTTTTGAAGGAATTTTTTTCATGGGTAAAAAATATTTTCATTGACTAGCTTATTTTCCACGAATCAAACGTCGGAAAATCCAAAAACCATTTTCCTTAAAATTGTTTTCTGCAAAACAAAAGGGCCCAAAATGATGAAATTATATAAGCTACACAATCAGCTGGTACCTACATAACATTTTGATTGCGCAAGTCATGTTCATTTGGACAGTCTTCAGCACAAGCAATTTCAAGGGCAATCTAATATTAGCCCTCTCGGGTTAGTCTTCACCATGCACAAATTTCAAGTGCAGTTTAGATTAGCAGCCCTCCAGGTCCAGCAAGTATTTCTGCGAACATAATGGTTGGAAGATAACTCCGAGTATAACCTTTTCTTTTCAAATTTGAGTCCGGAAAGACCGACCATGGGACAGTAGCAACAGCAGCAACCGAAAAGCCCGCTAAGTAGGATTGGGCATATGAATCCGTTTTATACGCCATTACAAAGTCAAAGATCAGTCAGACTAAAAAAATTAGAGCATAGCCACATATGACTCAAAGCCATGTCAGATGCACAACAATTTCTTACCCAAAAAAGAAAAAAAAAAACATCCTCACCTTATTTGAAGGTGAAAATTCCAATTTCAATCATCATAGAGAAGAAATTATGCAAAACACATTTGGCGGTATAATATCCAAGTTCTTCGTGAGTCAACTTTGGAGCTCAAAATAGCTCTCAATAGAGACATTATGGACAAATGGTTGTGCTGCCAAACATGTTTCTGGAAACTCAATTTGCAGCAATCACGCAAATTCAGTCGACTACATAATCACTTTCGTGCTGAAGTGAAGACTACGCCCCTACCGAAATTGGAAAAAAGAGATTCGAACGGAGTTTGCACTTTCCGTGCCAACATTGACTAAAAACAAATATAATGCATTGATATTCACATGCCCAGCAAACCATATTTTGCACAAGAAGCATCCACATTTATAAGTGCGCATGCGCACAAAAGCAATATAGGGCAAGTCCAGAACCATCTCTGTCTAATATTAAAGTCGTAGACCTCATCTTCGAGTTCTAACGAGGCTAAGGACTGGTGTTTCAGAAAACCATTTGATATTATAGGAACGTTTTTAATAAATTCAATGAACCAAGATCTATTTAGGAAAAAACAAAAAGACTCCAAAGCATGTTATAGAACTTCTATTCAGCAACAAATAAGGACTCTTAAGTGGAGAAGAAATCCTTGCACACGGTATGAAGCTATAAATGGCAGACATGGTAAAGCCCAAAATCAATTTAATTATTTCCACAGCAGAAATCGAGAATTCTGCTTAGTGAATTGAACGAACAGAAGATCTAACCAAAGGCGTAACAACGAAGATGGCATCTTATCATTACGAGACATAATGGAAGACTTTCAGAAACAACGGGCAAGAAGAACAATTTATTTAAGCCCCAAAAGGAATGCATAAGGTTACCAAAAATAGTGTACGGCATTCCTAACAGCTAGCGATAAGGTTATGTAAAGGTTTAGCTATAAACTCTCATCTATTCTCTCTAAATTAGATTATTTTGTTCCACATCAACCGCGTTCTTCTTCCTTGTTATGAACTGCCAAGAATGATAATTAATGAGACAGGTGAGGCTATAAGGAACTGAGTTTCAAGCATTAGTCATATAAGAAATTTTTGCCTTCTTGCGACTTCCCGATATAGCGGAAAAGCTAATGCCCTTGAAGAAATATAGGTTTAATTTAATCGATGAAATTTATAAAAGAGATTAGTAATTCATACACATTAGCAAAATTCACAAAATCATTTAGAATCCAACAATGACAGAAGAAAAATGAAACTCATGTAAACTCAATCACAAAACTCAATATGGTTTGGCAACTAATATAATTGACACATTTGATGTCTTCCTGGAACGAGACTGCTCTCCACAAGATACACATACATATGAGGGTTATGCATCATCATTCTCCAGCACATCATAGGCGGCACAATGAGACAAGCATATGTAAAGAAGTCAGGAGATAAACAAAGACCAGAAGAAACATCAAGTAAGTACGCAACACGAAGCTTGTCATAAAGAAACAAGCAAAAGGTCTCACAGAGAGAAAATTCAAAGAAAGGTCTTGAGCATACGGAACTCACAACACATGGAATGATCCATACTCAATTATTAGCAATGAGATTCCTCAACACCACAGTAGGTAGAAATCAAGTAAAAGGGCAGGTGATAATTCTAGCATCTCCCGAACGACCATCTTCGAGGAGACAATTTGTGGTGAATGCTATTCGTTCCTGCCATCTTAGGCATTGATATCAATATTATAAGCTATATAAATCCCAAAACAGATGCTTTCTCCTTTTTAAGGCAAGTAGGGAGAGGGAAATTACAAGATATTAATAAGGAGCCGACCAAACCTGCTACCGATAATGCAATAATTGTCTGAAGATCACACCCCCAAAAATGAAAACAGTAAGCATCCACTCACGAGGGCTTTTGGTCTCTCGCGAGTAACCAATAGCTTAGTTCCTATTTGCTAAAGATCTCCTCTACTTCAAAAACATGGTTTGATTACTCGAAACCATGTGGGCTACATATACCACATTTCAATGTTGGAGGTTCCACCTTCTTGTATTTTTCAAGGTCGATATAGCCAGGCTCTCTCTCTCTCTCTCTCTCTCTCTCTCGGACGGACGGACGCACGCACGCACGCAGAGTTAGTAGTCTTATTAATTCATTTGAAACAGGAATAAAATTCAAGAGGATACCATCCATGTAGACAACGGCTTCATAGAGAGGCCATCCATGTACAAAATGATTCACCATTGGTATATAGATGATGTGTCAACTGTCTCAGCACAAATCAACTTCATGAGAAATGGCCTGTGCAGAAACCAGTTTTCTGCTGTTGTAACATTAAAAAAAGAATTTATCGACATCATATACAAATTATGGTTTCCAACAGTATTACCTATTTTACCAAAGTGAAGCATCTATGACAAATTATCCCTAAGAGAATCCCGAGAGGACAACTGCTCCTTCTTCCTTTCTTTCTGGATGAGCCAAAACACAAGGAGAGGAAACATCTTAGTCTCTTTCTTCTTACCAACACAATAATCAAAATCCAACCTCTCCGCGCCCAAATTGTGTCGCACTATTATTGAAATATCCCACCCTCTTTAAAAACTAAAAAGACCATAGTCCTCATTGTAGAAACAAGTATTTTGCTTCAATGCATCAGGTTTATAATTTTTCCATATAATATAATTTCATTTTGTACATAATATAGTCACCAGGAGTGGACCAAAAAAGGCCCCCAAAAGGGAAAACTACGCCTTCTGACATAATAATGTTCTAGATTCTAGTCACAACTATGAATCACCATTCCTAGCAAAGCAAAATTACTAAAAATGGAAGGATTTCAGGGCCTGTTTGAATTTCCGATTTCATTTCACTGAGAATGAAAACGCCAGTAGCAACTTTGTTTGGAGGGATCATGGATAACTTTTCAATTGAAAACACGGTAAGCTTGGTCATTTATTAGGCACAAAAGTGAAAACACTGTGGTGTTTTCCGGTCCAAAATCAGAACGCAGTAACTTGAACTGAAGGACAATCTTTTCATGATGTCTTCTTCAAAGAATCGATCCAAGCATAAAACAAGGGGTCTTCCAGATAGCTTGAGAGAGGACAACACCCGCCCCCCCCTACTGCAAAGCTGAATGGCGTTGAGGAGGAAAAGAGTGAGCTCCAGAAACTTTACTCACACAGTGAATTGGCGAAGAACATTGACCTTCTCTGGAACTTTCTCAATTTATAGTTATGAAAAAGAAACCATACCTTTCGGTCAAAATAAGAAAAAGATCAACTCTCTAAGTGAAGCACAAAACATGTTTTCAAAATCGTCATTTCCACCAAGAATTCTCATTTTGACTTACCAAACATCTTATAAACAAAATTAGGAAATGAAAACAGAAAATTGTTTTCATTTCATTTTCTATGGAAACGGAAACTAAAACCGCTTCTTGAACTAAACAGCCCTTATGGTAGCAGTCAAAAGGAACATTGCATGTGAGAAAAAAAGAGAACAAGAGAGTTGTGATTCATGAAAATTTGGAAAAATATATATGTACATATAAGTCAAGCGCAATACTTACACTTGACTTATAATTCAACCACAGTAATCTATATTCAAGTTAAAAATTCACTTATTGATTAAATCATCCCCCTTCTCTTTTCCTAGGCAATCTGTACAGAAATCTTAAGGTAATTCAAGTGCAATACTATCACCACCTAGGAAAACAATCCCTTTGCACCAACATAACAAAGGAAGTGCACCAAAAGTCCTAAACCTTTGCATAGAACACAATTACGTCCTAATTATTTTGATTGGCGCAATCAAGTCAACAACTTTTGCAAAAAGTAAAATCGAATCTTTTCCAGGGACATTGCTGAAACTTGCCTTGATAGCACTCAAAGCCTATGTGACAACTTTAAATTGCACTTCATAATATAGGTTTAGGGCCTTATTGCTCTTTGCAGTAAAAGTTTATGACTTCACTACACGAACTGAAAGGTTTAAGACTCAATTACCCTTTTCTATTTACATAGGACCTTATTGCAGTAATTGAAAGGTTTGAGACTTGATTACACTTGGTACATAAGATGCCTTTTGGTGTGATTCCCCCAAAACATGGCTGCCATTTTTTATAAAGTAAAGATTGCCAAAGCATGGCATTATATTTGAAGGAAGGGTTAGAGTACGTTTGGTTCAGCTTTTCCAAGGGACTTTTGGCCTCCAAAATCCCTTGACGAAATGCTGGGGTGTTTGGCAAGCCTTTTCAAGAGGCATTTGGTCAAATGCCAGCCTTGAAAAGGCTAAAAGATCAATGCTGGTAGGGACCAATATTGAGCTTTCAGCATTTTCGAAATGCTGAAGGCCCCATTAATAAAAATTAGTCAGTTACATTTTTGCCCACAAAACCTTACTAAAAATCCATTTTTGCCCTTTTTTAAAAGTGCAACCATAGATTGTTTCTGTTCATCTTCTTTTTCCTCAGGGTCGTTGGCGAAGGACCTGCGAGGGGCCGGCGAAGTCGCATGACCCAAGTGACCGTCACCAGAGGACGCGCGACCGCCCTGGCGACGGCATTGCCGACCCCAGGTGACCCTTGCCAGGGGTAGCCCGAGGTCATGCGACCTTGGCTGACGGCAGCCGAAGAGCTTTATTTTTATTTTTTTAAAAAGAAAATTAAATCCAAAGCCCTTTGCATTTTTTATTTTTTTTTGCCAAACACTACTTAGCGGCTTTACAATAGATGTTCTTACCAAACGCAATTTGCATTTTCCCAAAGCCCCTTAGGTTGAGGGCCTTTGCATTTCCTCAAGGCTCATTTCCAAAGCCGAACCAAACGCACCCTTAATCCGATATAACAAGCTATCAAATTAGAACAATTGATGTGCATAAGAAGAAATCATCACTGGATTAAATTTAATATTGTGTTAGAAACTCGTTGAAAAATCAAATTTACTACAGTGGAATGTGTGCAACCTCATTAGCATTAGGACTGACCAAAGTCGGGTCTTTAATCTGCAGAAGACAAGTTTTAGCATGCAAGTTCCTCAATTTGGAATCTGAATATTCAAGCCAACCAGGAAATTTTGGCATCCTTTTCCTCCCTAAATTAAGCCTACTATGCTGGAGTGCATGTCAAATTTCATAATTCCACTAAAACAATATATATTTAGTCAATACCTAACTAAGCAACTACAAGTTTGAGTAGATTTAAAGCTATGCTGCATAAGTTGACGAGGACAATGTCCCATAACCTCATCCAAACACCAAACGAAATAGGTACTTCAAGGAAAATAACAAACAAATATGGTACCTAGACTCCAAAATCGTGCATTCCAGTTATTCATTACTAGTGAGCAATGCAGCTCCAGAATCATTGATCAGTATCATGATCAGTTACATACTTTAGATCAACAAAACATGTGCACATCTCAATGGACATGTCGATGTTGCAGATAATATGGAGAATGCTACCAGCTAGGTCAGAAGAATATGTCTTAATTATTGGAGTATCTAGTACATGCTCCATTGCATCACATCTTCACAACAGCCAAACATAAGCAAAGATGCACACAAGTTCTAGAAGCATGCACCAAACTATTGGAAGACCATCTAAAATTGCAATATCTTAATGCATCACACATACTCCGCATTCATTAGTTTCAGGAATGGAAACGTCGAATTTAAGGAGAAAAAGAAAATTCACATTACCTTCCAGCTATCCGAAAAAGGAGACTCAAGCCTCTTGCATCATGTATGAATGACACAAGCCTTCACAGTTCATCAGCGGCATGCATTGAAATATTACACTAGAGACATATGATTTGAAGTCACCATCCGCTTATGCCAAAGATCAGGAACAAAGCCTCAAATGCAGATCGTATGACAACGATAGAGAGCACGCCTGTACACAGCCAATCTCCCATGTCTGGATGCAAACTAGCGTGCTCTCTCTCGTTGTCAAACAAGATGTCGCCTAGAGGCCGAAATCTGCAAAAAGAAAGCGCAGAGGCGAATTCTACTTACGGCATGCTTGTATAGATCTGTGACCAATATCTATGGAGCAATACACCTTACATGACTAAAATTCAATAGACAATCCAATCCTCGCCAACAAGAGTACTGTATTGGATGATTTTCATAGTATTCCCCGATTCAAATTAGAAGGATATAAGCAATATTTAGGAACATTTAAACATGCAATAGCCATAGAAATTTGCTTGCCTCGTCAATGAAGAGTCTCGACTAAAATCTCAAGAAGCACAGATTGCTCTAGGCCAACCAAAATGTCCCCATACTGACTTAAACACAACAAGAGACGGACAGCTTCGAAGGTTGAACCTAACTAGGCATATGTTTCAAAGGAATCAGCACAGACGTGAGTAAAAAGAGCACAAACAGCACTGAGATCTGGCAACTCAAGATCTTCAAAAGAAATAATCAAAAGGAAAGGAAAGGATATATTGCATGCCCTTTCACAAATATAGAATACGAAACCAAAACCTAAGTGACATTTATGACTCAATCATGATGCATCCACATCTCACGGGGAGCGCTAGTGTAGGAACCACCATTTAAAGCCTGCGAGCGTAAAGATCCAAAAGGGAGTATATTTCAAAAATAGATGGGTACTCTTGCCAGCTAGGGCTGTAAGCATGTGAATTCAGTAAAGCATGAGTAAGTTCAAGAAAACTCAGACAAACTCATAGAAAAGAACATTCCCTTCCCCTCGATAAGTAGCAACAAACTTAATCCGAACATAAAACCTCCACGAAACCAAACAAGGACAACCAAACAGAAAAAGAAATGTCTCCGCGAAAGCAAACTCTTAACGATCTCGGATCTCCAGATCGAAAACTACCAAACCCTAGCACTATACTGAAGAAAATCCCTCCGAGCTTTGTATCCAAACAATATGAAATTTCGCAACGACGAGCAAAGCAAACCTGAGAGAGTCAAACGGCACTAACTTTACACTACCAATAAAACCCAGTCTTGCCTCAACGAGCGGAAAAGACAAGACACCCACTGTAGAAACTTACAGAGAGAGCCCTTCCTTGAAGAACCTGACGGAAAATGCCCATCAAATCACACGGAACAAACACCGAAACACGAGAGGGAAATCACTTGTCCGAATCTTCGCTGAGGAGACCAATCAAAC
Source organism: Lenwebbia sp. NSW1173648 (assembly GCA_029784005.1). Lineage (NCBI taxonomy): Eukaryota > Viridiplantae > Streptophyta > Magnoliopsida > Myrtales > Myrtaceae > Lenwebbia > Lenwebbia sp. NSW1173648. The sequence goes on from JARCGZ010000002.1 coordinate 6,690,491, forward strand.
AGAGAAGAAGAAGAAGAAGAAAGATGATGAAGATGAAACATGATGGAGAAAATCTCGAAAACCCCACAAGCAATGAGTGATCTTGAGCATGCGAGGAGATAAGGATCGAAACAAGGAGACAACTTTCGCTTTCTTTCGCTGGTCCTAGAGAGAGAGCGAGAGAGAGCTCGCACTGTTCCCTGAGTTTAGAGCGAGAAAATCGAGCTCAAGCGTGGTTACGAAAGCTTTAGAAATTAAAAAACGGTACAACTTCCATATCCTCCTCTTTTTCTTTGCCGGATGGGACCCACGGAGGCGACCGCCGTCCGGAGCTGTGCCGTCCGGCGATCTCAGCCGTCCACGTGTACAGCGAGGGCGATGATCGTCGGACCAGTGGATCTGAGAAGGTACCGACCGGGTAAATGCCTGATTAGGAAGGGGTACGTCCTCACGGGACCGGAGAGCGCGTGGGCAGCACGAGGCACGGGGCTCGACGCGACCCGTCGCTGTCAAATTGGGTCGAGCCGTGCGTCTCGAATTGCCAAGTGTTGGTCCCGCTCGTAAGTAGTCTTGGTGAGAGGCTGAGAGGCTACAATGTGTCGATTCATGGGATTTTCCGAATTTACCAATTTGGAAATTTGTTAAACGAGTAATATTTTCTCAAAATATTGATCATATAGACAATCAATGCATTAAAACACAAAAAAAAACAAACAAATTTGATTAATTATTCAACAATTATCTCGAGATATTATTCAATATAATTTTATCCATTGTCACGACATAGAAAATCATCTTTTACCGATCCTAATTATTATTTTTATTCTGTTTGGCAATAAGGACAAGGCTGTCGACATAATGTGTTGTGGTGGTCCTCCTCCATCAGTCCTTGTGATTCTTAAATAGTAAAATTCCAATTTTATGGGACAATACCTTGTTCCTGCAAAAATTTGCAATTTCCTAGGGCCTCACCTTTTCAAAAGGGCAAAAAGACAAGAAAAAAAAAATCAAATTGGTCTAGTTTTTTATTTATTTATGGAAAAACAGAAATTTATATTTGAAAAGGTTCTATCCGCTTGCCTCCTTTTTGTGGCTATAATTCTTCATGCGATTCCATGTACAATTGGCATGAATTTTATTGTTTACACTTTGCCGGCATCTATTTATGGATGCATCTGAAAAACATGGAAGCGAGGATGAGTATAAAGAACTGATTCAATTCTCAATTTCAAGATTGAAACCCCCAGTTCAACCCGGATCAATTCCCGAGTTGAATCACTTCTAAACCGGTTTTGAAGTTTGGTCTTAAGTATGAATAAGCAATAATAGAACCACTCATGCAACAACTGTTTTCGTGATGAAATAATGCAGTTCTTATATTTTATAATAAGGAGTTGGTTTTTTAGCCAAAACTTGAATAAGCCTCTGGGAAACCAATAAGAAACCGACCGATCTAGGAACCGGCAATTTCAAAACCCATTTACTTCTGAGTTCTCTACCGGAGGTTATAGGGTTTGTTTCCGATTCTAAGCAACTAACCGACTCACACCCTGGAACCAGTAATCGTAAGTTACTATCAACGGACACTTAGAGCCTATTTGATACATTTTTCACACAACAACTGTAGTTGTGAAAAGTCATGGTGAAACTTTCATTTACATTCACAGTTGCAACGACTTGCAACAGACCGCCCCAGCCAATTTTAAAGCATATATTATCAAACCCACATGTGACAACACCTCAATAACAATTATAGCTATACCAAACAGGCATGTGCGTTTGGCTTGCTGACCCAGTCTCAAGTACAAGCAAATTGTGTAATACTTAGAACTACGCCATTTACATTTTTTTGGGATGTTGTTCTCATGGCAATAGGATGCTCAATTCATTTTTGCACGCGTCGACCATATCAATCCCCAAAAATTCCAAAGCGTGTCGAAATATTTACTTACCTAAATGTTGAAAAGTAACGATGAAAGAGTAAATTGATACGAGGAGGAGCAACTGGCAGTAGCATGTTTATCTCATCGAATCAATCACACCACTTTAGTATACGTAAATGAAGTTGTTTTGTTTGATAATATGGATGTTGTCTCTGGTTCATTCAGAAAAAATAACTTTTTCAACAATTATGATTTTGGGGTAATAAGAACCACTTATCGAAATAAAAGCATGTAATTGTCATTGCATTACTAACGAAAATAATGAACTAGCGTGACTTCTTCTGAATTCTAGTGAATTACAGGGACATCCTTTATATCGGTGAAAATTATTGTAACCACTCCGGGGAGAAAAATGTTATTTTGCTATTTTTTTTGTGGGGCTAATTTCCGAAAAAAAAAAAAAGAATACCTAACTTTACAGTCAGTCGCAATTTTGTGCCGAACTTTTTTCTTTTCAAAAGAGAAACCCAAATTTTCTCCCAAATTTGCCCCCGCGTCCGAAAATCGCCACTGATTTCTTCAAAATTATCAACATCAGAAGGCTCATGTTGTTCTATGAATGTGAGAGGGTTGATGAAGATGCAGGTTCTGACAATGAACCTCTAACTGGCCCATTTTAAAAGCGTGGGCAGATTTGATATTAGAGTGAAAGTTCAGAATTTTTTTGACACAAAAAAATTTTATGACGGAATTAGGACAGGACTTAAAGTTTGGGTTTTTTTAAGATATTAAACCATTTTTTGTACTGGGGAGGGGCAATAAGCGTCAGAAGTCTTTTCACACTAGATATGATGCAGCTTCGGCTTGCAGCATCACAAGCCTTTTGGAGATAGGCTCATGGCGTGAATTGAACTTGTGATCTCGTGAAAGACTCCCGATCCCTTAATGACAACCATATGCTCATATCAGAGCTCTTCAAATGGGATTATCTACGGAACTATTTAACGATAAATCATCGAATGGTCCTACTCCTACTGCACGACATTAATCGATCATTGCGTGAGAAGTATTACGTGGGGAGTATGTCAAATTTTTCTCAATTGAAACTCCCACTCGACTTGGAATATTGGGCTTCCACGTCTCCAATTTGGGCTCGCTTTTACTTTGAGGGGCCATTGCTATTAGGCCCCTCGTGTCCCTTCATTCTTCCTTTTGGGCAATGCATTGTATCTCTTGTAATATGTCTTGAGTTTGAGAGCTCGTGAACAAAACCCGACCCGAGATCATATAAAGGAAAGTCTAAAATTGAATATACGTGGACGTCCGTGGAAATATAGATTTCCTAATTCGGTGGCTTCCTGAATTGTCTATATATTAAATCAGCAGGCAAGAGGGGGCAGCCAAAGAAAAGGAAAAGAAAATAAAATAAAAGGAAGAAAAGAGGAAAGTCCAACCATGGAGTTTCCTTTGTTATGTTGATGTCGTCCAAGGAGTCAAACATTTATATATGTATGTACATACATGTATATGTGCTCATGGGTTGGGAATGTGTTTTTACGGAGACTTGGATTAGTGCTGCGTGAAGAGATTTCTTGCTGCGCAATTCAATGCAAAGCTTCTTTGTGGAATTACATCAAATATTCAAGTGTCGAAGCCAATTAAATCTTGTGTTAAGATTTTGTTTAATTCCTTCGTGGGACTAAGAGATTATTTCGTGAGGAATTTGGGGGCAAAACACTATGTGCGTTATTGGATATAATTGGGGCTGGGAAACACTGAGAGTGTTTGAGTGACTCGAGCATGATTTGTAATCTCCATTGTATCGCTCAATCTATAGTGAAATTCGTTGCTGCTCTCCCCGTGGACGTAGGTCTCTACAACCGAACCACATAAATTTGATGTCCGATTTATTTTCTTGATCTGTCTATTTTATTATTCAATCACTTCCTTCTGCACAACAATTTGTATCAAAGCTAGGCTTGGTTGAAGTTTAAGAGAATCGATGGCAATAGAAGAAGGAAAAATGAAATTCGACAGATTTGATGAGAAGGATTTTGGTTTCTGGAAGATGCATATGAAGGACTATCTATATCAGATGAAACTGCACTTGCCCCTGTCAGAGGAGAAGCCAGAAACGATTAAGCAAGCTGACTGGGAATTGCCGGATAGACGAGCGATGGGTGTTATTTGGTTGACTTTGGCTTGTAACGTCGCGTTTAATATCGTGAAAGAGAATACCACTACGAGTTTGATGAAAGCCCTATCAGATATGTATGAGCAGCCCTCTGCGATCAACAAGGTCTATTTGATGCGGCGTCTGTTTAATTTGAAGATGAGCGAAGGTTCGTCGGTTGCTAATCATGTAATAAATGGGCCCAAAGTTCAAGCCCATGTCTCAATAGCCACAATTCAGCCCACTTACAAATTTCCTTCACCTAATATGCGCATGAAGCTCTCAAGCCAGCGAACAAAACAAGAAAGGAGATCGTTCAGGAAGGAGAACAAGAAAAAGGAAAGGAGAGAGGAGAGAGAAATGTTGCGCGTTCCCGATCAGGATACCTTGACAAGATGAATCAACTGCAAATTGCAACGCCGGGTAAGTATTCAAGGCGATTATTCGTCTACTCGAAGTAATTTTGGAAGTTAGGGCACAAATTTAGGGTTATGTCGATTTTGAGCTACAAAGTTAGATTTTGGAGTTGTCAAGCTGTCAATATACATGGAAATGGTAGCTTAAGGTGCTATGGAGTCATGGGATTTGACGGAACTTGATTTCAACTTACGGTTTTTCCGAAACACAATTTTGAAGTTGGCCGCACGCGATGAACAGTGCACGACCAGAAGCTTTCGTGCCAATTATAGTCGATTTGCAGTCGTTTTTTGGGTCAGCTAAGTGAGGGTTCTTGTAGTATGTCAAAAGAGCTTTCTTTGGACCGTAAGTTTGTTTGAAACGGGATTCGGCGGAGGAAGTTATGACGCAAACGATTTCAACGTGCAAACTGTCCATATCGGACATCGATAGGTTTCAATTGTGGGCGAGATTTTCTTTGACACATAGGCATCGGTTTATTGATGATTAGGCTTAGTTTAGTTGATTCATTCGTTAGAATATCCTTTTACTCGATTTTGATATCGTTTTTCAATTATTTGTTAGGAGTTCGAGTGCATCGGCTTGAGTAACTATTGTATGTGGGTTTTTGGCTTGCCCAGGTCAGTGGTGCTATCTCTTTTTTGAATTTGTAAACTCATGTCTTGAAATGATAAATATTTGAGTATCGTATGAGTTATTGAAGTATGTTTGTTGCATAAAATTTGGATCGAGCATTTACTACTTTTCGGTTATTCGTGAATGGTTTGAGAGACGTTTTTATGAGAGGCGTTTCGAAATGCTATGGTTTATGAAGTGGATTCCAAAATGGTGTGAGAAATATGTCGTATGAACGGAATTGAGAAAGATTATATGTTTTGGTTTTACGAAACCTTTTTGTGAAAGAATTATGAAAAGCTCTTGACTTTGAGTATGGTTTATGAGATGTTATATATATCGACTTATGAAATGCTTTATATGATTTGATTCGGTTTGTAAAACCAATTTAGAGATGAGTCCTGAAATGATTTTAGAAATGTTTTATCAAAAAAAATTATGGCGGGTGAGTTGAGTTACGGAAGGTTATGTTTTGGTTTGTGAACCATTTGGTGATATAGATTTTGAATTAACTTTGTGAATTGTGAAGGATGCTTATATGAGTTTGTGTTGGTGCCCAATATTGTTGTGAACCCGGATGAGGGGTTTGTGGGTATGCACATACTAATTTAGGATATCTTTGCGGGCCGAGCCACCGGCATTATAGGTGGAGACCTTGCCAGGGGGAATCTTGGTCGCCTTGTCACGGAGCATTATGCGTGATCATGGTTAGATATTTGAGCACGAGTTTGGTCAATGGAGTGGACCATTGGTGTGTGATTCGAGTTTAGTCGATGGAATAGACCATTGACGTGTGATGTGATAGAGATTAATCAATGGACTCAACCATTGATATTAGAATTGTGATAGCGGTTTAAATGAGTATTTTTGAGCTATATAAACTTTGTTGAAATTAAACAACCCATACTTGATTTGATATATATATTATATCTTCGATTTGGATTATGAATTTCTGGTCTATTTTTGTAAATATGCATAGTGGGTACTCGATCTGCATACATAAGATACAAACTACTCACTGAGCTGTGGTTGCTCACCCATTCCTTTCCCAATATTTTCAGGTTCCTCGGTTATTGGCTAAAAGAGAGAGAGCGTTATAGGCATGGATCTTTGGGAGTTGATATTTGGGTGATTTGAGGCTGCGTCCTTTGCGTGGAAGGATGGCCATGTCATCCTTTTTTTTTGCTAGGAATCGGGGTGTGACAAATCATAACCATGAATTCAATGTGATTGTTAGTCAATTGAGTTCAATTGATATTGACTTTGAAGATCAGGTATGTGCTTTAATTCTGTTATCCTCATTGCATGATAGTTGGAATACTACTATTACTGTTGTTAGTAATTCCTCTGGGTTAACAAGTTTGACGTTTAATGGGATTCGTGATTTAATTCTAAGTGCGGACATTCGTAGAAGAGAATCTGGCGAATCTGTATCTACTGCTTTAGTATGTGAAAATAGAGGAAGAACTAGTACTCATATTAGCAGAAGTAGTATAAACATGAACAAACGTAATCAGTCTAGGACTGGTGGTACTGTCTGTTCGAACTGTGGCAAGAGAGGGCATCTTAGAAGAGACTGCTTTAAGCTGAAAAATGAGAAGGATAAGGGAACTAGAGTTGAATATGTGGATGATGTTGCAGCTGTAGCTGACGGTAATTCAGCTAATGCTAATTATGTCTTGTCTGTCACTGATGATTCATCGTTTGATGGATGGATTATGGATTCTGATTTTTTTTTAACTGGTTTATTACTTATCAATGCATGGATAATCGTAAAGTGCAGTTGGGGAACAATGCTGAATGCGATGTTATAGGTGTTGGCGATATTAGAATTAGAATGCATGATGGTATTGTGAAGGCATTGCCTGGAGTAAGGCATGTTCCAGAATTGAAGAAAAATCCGATTTCCTTGAATGCCATGGATTTAGTTGGGTGTCGATATTCGTCAAAATGTGGAGTTCTGAAAATTATTCGAGGTGCCTTGGTAATAATGAAAGGAATCAAAAACAATGGCCTGTATGAGCTTCAAGATGAGACGGTGACGAATTTCTCTACGAAGACATCGAATGCATTTATTCGAGAGTCTGAATTGTGGCATATGCGTTTGGGGACCATCAGCGAGAGAAGCTTGAAAGTTTTAAGTGAAAGAAATTTATTGTGTAGTTTTATTACTGACGAACTAAATGTCTGCAGGTATTGTAATTTAAATCAACAGCAGAAAGTGCTGTTTAGTGCGACTGTCAGAGAAACTACGGAAATTGCAAAATTGATTCACTTGGATGTTTGCAAGTTGTGCGGTTTTCTTTGAGGAAGAGTGTCGGATTTATGCTTACATTTGTTGATGACTACTCGAGAAGGACCTAGGTGTTTGTGCTAAGGCAAAAGTTTAATGCAATTGTCAGGATTAGGCAGTTGAGAGCTTTGATCGAAAAGGAGACTGGTAAAACGATCAAGCATGTGCGGACTGACAAAAGCATGGAGTTCTGCTCGAAACTGTTAAACGAAATTTGCATGAAGGAAGGCATAGTGAGACACCGCACTAGTGCCAATGAATCACAATATGTTGCAAAGTTGATGAGCATAACACTACTAGAGACGGCCCATAAAATGCTATCTAGTGCTGGTATAGCTAGGAGATTCCTGGCAGATGCGTTTAATACAGCGAGCTACCTAAAAAATAGATCCCTATTGACTGCGATTTGATGTCGAACTCCAGAAGAAGTGTGGTCAGGTAACGTTGCTGATTATTCTGTTATTAGAATATTTGGTTGCCCATATTATGTTCGAGTTAGTGATGGTAAGCTCGATGGAAAGGCAAGAAAGTGCATGTTCCTAGGCTATGCACAAGGTATCCGGGGTTATCGGTTGTGGTGCCCGGAATTAAATTCATCTGTTATCAGCAGAGAAGTTACATTTGATGAGTCTCCAGTACTTCTAGGTGGGAGTGATTATAGCAGTGTTATACGGATCTGAACGGTGTTCAGCTTGAGGTGGAGTTGCAACCAGAAACTCCTGAGGTAGCAGGTACTAGCGGAGTAATCGACACAGATGATGCTTGTAGCGAGGTGGAGCTTGTAGAGCCAACGGTTGCTGTAACTGCTGATATTGACAAGGTACATGTTCGATCTCCTAATAGATATGGACGCAATGATGGCTTTGCTTTATCTATGGTTAAGGAGCTCGTGTCGGAAAATCCTTATGGAATAGTTAAAGGTGCATGTGCAGTTGGTGTTCTGATGAGGTCCACGGTTATAGCGAAGTTCAAGCGCAGCTTGGACTTGGAAGATGTCTGCGGCGGTTGAGCCCATTAGGGCTATGGGAGACTAGCAAGAGTTCGGAATTATTAGCGAAGCACTAAGACTTGGCTCAAACATCGAACTAAGGTGGAGATTGTTATAATATGTCTCGAGTTTGAGAGCTCGTGAACAAACCCCGACCCGAGATAATATAAAGGAAAGTTTGAAATTGAATATGCGTAGACGTCAGCGGAAATATAGATTTCCTGATTCGATGGTTTCCTGAATTGTCTATATATTGAATCAGCATGCAAGAGGGGGCAGCAAAAAAAAAAAAAGGAAAAGAAAATAAAAGAAAAGGAAGAAAAGAGTTGACCGAATTCTAATAGGATTTCGTGCATGGAGTTTCCTTTGTTATGCTGATGTCGTCCAAGGAGTCTGACAATTATATATATGCGTTCATGGGTTGGGAATGTGTTTTTACGAAGACTTGGATTAGTGCTACGTAAAGAAATTTCTTGGTGTGCAAAGCTTCTTCGTGGAATTACATCAAATATTCAAGTGTCGAAGCCAATTAAATCTTATGTTAAGATTTTTTTTAATTCCTTCGTGAGATTGAGAGATTATTTCGTGAGGAATTTGGAGGCCAAACACTGTGTGCGTTATTGGATGTAATTGAAGCTGGGAAACACTGAGAGTGTTTGAGTGTCTCGAGTGTGATTTGTAATTTCCGTTGTATCGTTTGATCTATATTGAAATTCGTTGCTGCTCTCCCCATGGACGTAGGTCTCTATGATCGAACCACGTAAATCTGGTGTTCAATTTATTTTCTTGCTCTGTCTATTTTATTATTCGATCGCTTGCTTTCGCACAACAGTATCCCTTCATTGAAATTTTTCTTCTTGGCTTCCTCATGAGTAGACAGATCACTTTATATTTGAGTCCTTTTTCGAAAAATGTACTTTAGAAGAGATGGCGATGACAAATTTTTTTTACCTTGCTTTTCCTTTGTTCTTTTAGGGAAATGACGCGTCACTAGTCCGGTCCATTCACCGGGATCGAACTTGAGTCCTTTCGCCAAGTATCTAGCCGACGCACGACGACATTTTCGTGCTTTATGGTCAAATAAAAATGAATTCGATTGAGAATGAGAAGGAAGATTAGCATAATTAGACACGATTACAGCTATAACCAAAAGTAATAGAGGGCCTCTATATGACATAGTTCAAATTAAGGGTGATCAATTCTTGGTTCCTAATCGTTACTAATGAAATATAGAAATTGCGTTATTTGATAACTGTGGTGATCAAGTGGGTATGTACTTATTTCTTGGCGTTGAAGACATGGTTCAATAATTGACAGATAAAAAAGTAATTTTACTTTTCTAAAAGACGCTTCGGATTGGTTTAGAACCGGCTCAGCTCGGAAATCGGTTCCCTGGTAAACTTTGCGGTTTTGGCCTTCGAACCGAGAACCGAACTGATCCTAGGCCAACTCTAGATTCTCGAAATCGGAACCGAACCGCTTCTTCCTAAAATGGCCTTGAACCGGTCTGTCTAGTGTCTAGGTCGTTTCTTCCCGGGTATCACCGGATCCAATGCGTACCCCAAATTCATATCCTCCTGTACATATTCAATGGGTTGACTATATAAGGGAACCTATGAATGACCTTAATATGGCATCGAAAAAAACGAGTTGTCAAACTAAGGAACCTCCTTAAGATTTTTCTTCTATTGAAATTTCCCCTTTTACTGGATTCTTGAGTTGCAACCTGGATCATGAAATTCAAAACTGTTCAAAATGGTCTAGTCAAACAAAGTCAAAACTGAGACTTTTGGTGGCTAACGTCGTCTTCAACTTCAAGAGATACTGCCAAAAAGAAGGTGCAAACATTGGTGCAAAAAAAAATCTATCTTTTTTCCTTGCCTTTTTCCTGTTAATCTCGTTTACGCTCTCCCTCGTGGCCTCTGCCGTCTCAAGGTTGACTTGGATGATCATCATTCCGTGGAGAATAAAAGAAACGGGCTAATGCTTTAGCATGAGTTTAGTTTTTTTAACATGAACTTGATATCTTGCTGTGGTCCGAAACGTTGAATGCGATTCAAGAGTCGTCTCTCCAACTTTTAGCAGTTCCAAGAAACTTAGATTTTTCCTGTAAATGCACATGCAGTCCTTCCCTTTCTTCGCCACATCCTCCAACGTTAAGTTGCGGAAGACTTGAATAAGATCAAGCTGGCCATTTTGCGTTCAACAGGATCTTAACAAATCGTTCCTTGCTTGCCCACATATGGTAGATGAAAGCCTTCCATTTCGGACCAGTTGCGTTTTCAGTAATCACTCAGGATACAGCTGAGATCTCTCTGCACTGAGTTGGTAAGTTGCTTCGAATCCCCAGCCAAGGTAATGAAGTGGTGCCCAGAAATACGCTCGCCGGAGAAATAATTCGAGGAGTGGCAATCTTGTGCACGCCTGTGCTGCTGTATCTAGACGATCATGGGGGATGCGAGGAATCGTTGTTCGTTCTAGTATCGCTCTGTGCATTTCCTAAGACCCGCGTATCCGTTTTCCGTTTTGTGCTTTCTAGGATATTGTCTTCTTCTGGAAGATGAAACTGCCAACTGATGTAAGTCTCCCTCTCATGTCGGCTCTGAATAGTCAAATTTCTCCTTTCGTGTAATCTGATGTTGCTTATTGGATTGAATGCCTGATCTTGTTCTGCCTATGCTTTTCAGTTATGTTTACTGCGGGAACCGAAGAGGAACATATTGTCTCTGTGCAACTTTGTGCTCTTGCTGTCCGCTGCTTTCCTCATTGGCGGAGCGTTCGTCGCAAATGATTATCCACAGCTTTCTTCATTCCCAAATCCTTATTTTCTGGCATGTCGCCTCGGGAGTCCTCTAAGTTCTAATGAAAAGTTTCCTCGTTCAATTTGCATCAACTAAGGCTTTTCTTTTTGCAGAAGTTTCTCGGATTGCACACTGTTAACAATCAGCAGAATGTGACATCCCAGTGCGAGGTTCGGCCATGCAACACAAAAATTGTGTTGCAATTGCGTGCATTTTCTGTCTTTGTTCTTAACTTGAAATCGAGGATTCGGTTTTTGATCTATCTCGGTTACACTGTCCAATCCACAGACACCGTGCAAACCTCGTGGCGGTGAGGTGCTACCCAAAGGCATTGTTTCAAGCACTTCGGATCTAAAATTGCGACCCTTATTGGACTCGCATGATGCAAAGGTGCATTTCCGTCGATCTTTAAGTAGCATTTTCTCGGCTTCTATCAACTCTTTGGTCATGAAGTTTGTTCATCTCTTTGTTCAGAGCTCAAACTCGACGAACTTGCTGGCTATTCCAGTGGGAATACGGCAAAAAGATAATGTAGACAAGATTGTTAAGAAGGTGATCGCTTAGACCTCCGCTCCATGCCTAATCACCTTCTTATCATTTACTTAATTTGATTGAATAACGTTGCAGTTTCTAGCGAGCGATTTCGTCGTGATGCTTTTTCATTATGATGGGAATGTGGACGGAATGAGGGACACCGAATGGAGCGATCGTGCTATTCATGTGTCTGCTATCAACCAAACCAAGTGGTAATAGTACATAGCCGCTGAAGCTAGTTTTCTGAAGTATATTCTACAACCTCATCTATTTCTTCCTTGCCAACTTGCGACAAAGTTCTTCCATTTTGATTTCCTAGGTGGTTCGCAAAGCGCTTTCTACATCCAGACATCGTTTCCGAATACGCATACATCTTCCTTTGGGATGAGGATCTTGGAGTGGAAAATTTCCATGTCGGAAGGTAACATTTTTCTGCTTCACTTGTGAAAAATTCTGATATGACACAGTACTGGATTTTCAGGAGTGTTGAATTCTCCTTTTTGGGCAAGTAAGTTGACATTATATGAAAGCTCAATGCAGATATCTTTCAATTGTCAAAGAAGAAGGGCTTGAAATATCACAACCGGCACTCGACCCGAATAAATCAGAGATTCATCATCCAATCACGGAACGAGATAGAAAATCAAAAGTACACAGGTCTGTTGTTTCTGTCCAAGAATAATATGATCTAGAAGAATAAAGACTCTACAGTTACACCGACCGTTCTTCACTTTGCTATGAGTCCGAACAGCAGATGGAAATCATATGTTCAATTCCTGGCACATCATAAATCGTTCTCTTTTTTTCCTACTCTTGGTATCTAAGATAATGCATTTTCATCGCGCTATATATGGATTGCAATCATTGTAATTTTGGTAACATGGTTGTCACAGGAGGATCTTTAGACAGATGGATGGAGGATTTACGTGCAATGAAAACAGTACAAGGCCTCCATGCACAGGGTAAAAGTCTCTGCACACGCTCTTGTCAGATTCACCGTGGTTTTTTTATCGGTATCTCAGTTTACATCAGCATCCTTCTAGTCTGACATTTCGATACACTTTAACGGAGAAATGCTCTTACCTGATTGTTTGGGTAGCTAAAGTAAAAATTGGTTTCATGAACTGCAATGTAGGTGGGTGGAAATTATGGCTCCTGTTTTCTCGCGAGCATCGTGGCGCTGTGTGTGGCATATGATTCAGGTATTGTGCAGTCGTACAAAATATTTCTAAGGGCATACCAAAGGGCCAAGGCATGGTCATATATTAAGTTAAATGCTCTTTCTCATATCTTTTCTGTTCTTTTTGCAGAATGACTTAAATCATGCATGGGGACTGGATTTTCAGCTCGGCTACTGCGCTCAGGCATTTTTCTTGTAGCGAAATTTTCCTTTGAGATAGAATGCGTTTTCGCCCCGTACTACTAGTCTCACAAAGATTCTGTCAACAGGGTGATCGAATGAAAAAAGTTGGCGTTGTGGATTCCGAGTACATAGTTCATTCTGGCTTTGTTACGCTCGGGAGTGTGGTATGGAAAAAGGTTGGAACCCCTACCTATGTCCTGCTATCGATTGCCTTAAGGTCATTTTCGTCCCGAGCTCAGCTGGATAAATCCTGAGTTTTCCTGGATTCAGTTCATTTGCTTCTTCAAGTATGGTTCTTCTGATTGGAAAAGCGCATCGGTGCCATGTCTGGCACTTAGCCAAATATTTGCGCTATAGAATTTTCTAATTAAGACAAGGTTGGGAAATTTTCAGGGATAAAACCACATCCTTACTTTATGTGTTTGCATGTGATCCACATGATCTTATGCACCTTAACATGTTCTTCATCTTCTTGTTGCCTCTCAGGTTCTTCTCGTTCCAAACTTTGGATCTTTATACAAACAGAAAAATATCTTACTTTCTCCATTTTTTGTAATTTATAACCTGCATAATTCGGTTATCGTATAGAGTAGAACTTCAAGTTTATGCCTGGAGGAACAGCAAAGAGTAAGTCTGTTGCAGCAAGCAGTTGTATCTGTTGAACAGTATTGGTAATCGGTAGTCACTGGTGCAGGCAAATCATGAAGCAACGGAGAAAACCGTAAACACTGCGTCTCCTCATTCCAATCGATCAGTACCTGATCAACCCGATACTAGAAGTTTGGTAAGTGCTCAAACGCAGCCTATGCATGACATTACTCTGCAGGGTCAGATAAATTTCTTCGAGATGTCAATTTGAAGAGGATGCCACCAAAAGAAAAGCTAATAGACCATGACTAGACGGATACTTTCTTGATAGTTAGTAGTACTGTTTTAGAAAACCATTCCTCTATTATGGCATCAATCTGGTCATTGCTTGAACATTTGTTTTGTGCAGATTAGAAATGAGTCCTTTGCTCAGTGGAGGATCTTCCAGGAGAGATGGAGAAAATCTGTTGAGGAGGATCACTGTTGGACTGATCCATATTAAGCAGGACAAAAAGGCTACATGAAAGCATTTCCAGCTCCCCCGCAGAGACGAACCATAACAATTTTTTAAAATCTATTGAGGTATTGCCTCATAAGTCACAAAAGGCGGTAATCCATGCCATTCATCTCTCTGCATACAGCACGTGTTTCTCGATGCCGAGAAAATAGGAGCTACTCAAGCCATTCTTTTCACTAAGTTCTGTAAATGGAAATCAGATCCTTGGGTCCTGGAAACTCTCGAGTTCAACGACAATTCAACCGCAGTTATACATTGAAGAGAACCTTGGACCCTCACCATTTTTTTGAATGTGTCGGTTATGATTGTGACGCATGTTACCTGAAAAAAAATACAGAAAGGAACCTTCGAAGCAGACAATCGACAGTAAACTAAACCCATGGGATATCACTTTGACTATGACTCTTTGCAACTCAAACTTTGTTGGAATGCTGAAATGTTACCTTTAGCTTGAGGGGACAGAGCAGTCTGCATCTTTCTCCTGTTCCCTTATCTTCCCAGATTGTAGTCAAAGCTCAGTGGTTCAAGACCAGCAAATAGATACATGCAGGCACTTTCAGATACAAAGGGTTTTAGGAGGTTTACTTCAGGAAGTTATCTTGAATGGGGAGGTCAATCAGAGAAGACTGAAATTTGTTAAAGCGGACACCTTAATCTAGTTTAAAACATGGGTTTCTGCTACTTTTCAGTAAATTGTAAGATGTCATATCTATTCGCAAAGTAACGAAGCATAACAGACAAAATATTGCAATGTGCAATGATCGTTACAAACAGGTTCAGTTCCTGGGTAGACATTCACCAGAATCGCAACACGAAACCTGAAAGCTAGTGTTAACTAGTGCGAACTCTCGCAAATTCGTTGTCTTTCCAATTCATTCATTTGGAAAGGATCTTACATTCCTGTCCTATCATAGCTGAACTCTTCTACCGATAATCTCCGCGATCAGTTTTCCAAGTTCTTCCCCTGAATCCTCCTGCACGTGATGCCCCGCCTGGAAAACACACCAACCCTTTTAATGCCTTAGCAGATGGAAAATGACTCGACAAAATGAAGGGATCACAATTGCATTCGGATTGTACCATAGGAAGCTCAACCATCTTGAGTTTTGAGTCCTTGCAGAATTCTTCAACCCCATCATAGCCGAGCCAACGGTCTCTCTGACCCCAGCATACCGTAGTTTTAACTTTCCAGCTTTCATCCTTGAGTATCATCCTTGTTTCTTCAACATAGTTCTATCGGGCACAACAGTTGCGATAAGCGTACGAAATACGCAGCGATTGAACGGCTCAATTCGTCTCACACCAAAATATTACAGCAGTATCAGCTATTCTTCATGGTAAGATATCAATACCAAATGTTGAAAGCTAGCTCCATATTTTCCCGGCCTGACTCTGGAGCAATACCAGTTATTGGTAGTGCAGAGAAAAAAGTAAAGCTTCATAGATTGTGAATGTGATTAATGCAATTTTGACAATTTACAAATTATCAATTTTTTTTAATCTTCTACTAAGATGTAGTTTGAGTTTCTTACCAACGCCTTAAATTTTCCAACTTTGTTACTATCAAAATACGGACTAGTATTTGGGGTTACCAACCCTCGTTCGAGTTACTTACAAATGTTTATTTTCTTTTTTTCCAAATTTATCGACTTTTGGTAATGTTTGCCAACTTTTATCTCTCTCTTACAAACGCCTCAGATTTATCAAGTTTAGCATTGTCCAATTAAGCAAGTCCTTTGCAGGTGATAAACGATGTAATAGCTGCGTCATATATCAGCTCAAGTTTCAGCAAAATCATGCGAAATAGACCTTTGTTCAGCTAACAAGTAATCATCAGCAATCATATGCAATAAGGAGAAAGTGAGTTACCTTGAGCTCTTTCCTCATCGCCCTGCTAATTGCATTCAGTGCAAAGCCGGAGGAGCCAGATGTGAGGTAAGGTCTCCTATAAACCATGGCATCATTCTCTTTCATTTTGTAAGGACCACAACTGGTCAGGGCCTTATCGCTGGCCCTAAGCGGATCCTATTCGGAAAGATTGAATCAATTAATGATCCTGAAGTCCTCAGAACATAAGGGAATCACTCAAGAATGAGGGGAAAGAGAGTCCAAACCTGAGCGAAAATCTCACCAAGCAAGAAGTTGCTGAATATGGACAGGCTTGATGGAAGGTTAGCATGTTTGCTTGTCAGCTTAGAGCAGAAACAAGAGAGTTAAACAGCATACATCACTCCAAAGGATGTTATCATCGCCCTACTTGTTATCATCGCGTGTCGCCGCATCAAAATGGTTTATGGTCTAGGTTCAAAGTCAAGCAAGTCACAATCCACTCGAAACATACTGAAAATGGATACGAGTATCTCGACCGCGTGGTTCCATATGGAAAAAGAATGTACAGATGAAGATATTGGCGACAGCCTTTATCACTGCCAACTGAAGACAAACTAGGTACCAGCTTGCTAAAGTTCTTTGAAGCTAGGTAAGCATCAACATGAAAATCAAACAGATAAACCTAGAAAAGAAGCGTTCTTAAAACTTTAAAAAGATTCCAACCCCCTACATTCATGGCGACAAGTGTTGGCATTTGAGGAACTCAATTCGATCAGCTAATAACAAGGTAGATTACTAAAAAAGAATGACATGACTGGAACGATAAGGTTTCAAGATATCTTACAGGTGGGTTTAAGAGGATCAGATGATTTAGCTTCTCCTGATGCTTGCTGGCATATTTAACAACAACTGGGGAAAAGTAGCCCTGCATAAAATCACAGATCTATTGCTTCAGGAATACATTCCATCATACTCAGAGAAATTAATACTTCATTTGTCAAAGGCAAACGTACCTGGACAACTAGAGAAACTTTATCAACACCAAGACTGTTTATAAGAAACTCCAAGGATGACACATATTCTGCAATCCAGAAGCAGAATTATCCATTGCAAACTCCATTGGTACCATCACGCCCAGAAAGGGTCTAAAGAAACCACCATGTAAAGTATATAGTAGGCTTTTATTCACATTGAAGAGTACCATTCAATGTGTAGTTAAATCCATATCCAGGTTGGGGTTTATCCGAAAATCCAAAGCCTGTAAGGGGTAAGGGCAAAACGAAAGAAGTTCCTGTGTCAGTATTGACAATTGAGAAAGCTAGTCGTCACAGCAATCAGCTTATAATGAATGATATGGATACTTCTCTTGCAGAAGGAGAAAGATGAACAATGAAAGAACTAAATTTAGAGTGTCTGCATAAGTGTCATTGGCTTCTCAAAGGGCGCAAGTAGTGCCTATGGTTTAAATTGCAGCACAAATTGATCAGGGTGAACTTTGGACTGTTGAACTGCATTCTCCACAAAGTGGGACCGGATTATGGTCTGAACCATCTCATAATTATCTGGAGTACCACGCTTTTTCCTCCGGTAAGACAAGAAGAACCATTGTATTTCTCCCAGTGCTCAGAATTTGGATTCTGTACAAGCATAACACCTGATACCTGGTTCTTCGCATGCGCCCTGGAGGCAGTGTGAGTGCGGCTAGGTGGTGCCATGGTGTTTTCTCTATCGAAACTTATTAATGTTGATCATTTTTTCCCCTTAGCATATTGTGCAAAATGCATATTCATTGAGCACTAATTCGTGCAAAATGAGAGAGGGGTGATGTACAATTTCGAAAAATTTAAAGCAATTTAAGTGAATGATCTCACCTATCCAGTCAAAAGCAATTGCATGGTAGTCCTTCGAGAGAATTGGAAGAATTTTGCGGTATGAGTAAGCCTGTATTTCAAGCATAATATTTTGTCATTCAGAATGAGCACTACACAGAGACTGGAATGCTGACATTATCTTCCACAGTGGAAAATGGCATAAGCCGCCCCCTACAGCTGACTTGCTTATATATGAACATGTATGGTACTTAAATAAACTCAATGGTTCATCCGTCATCTGCCATAGTTGGAACTAAGAGCTAAATTAAGATGCAGAAGACTAATCCGAACATGAGCACCCACATACATCATAACATGCAGAAACATATGTCTGCCAAGCATGATTGCAAAGACAAATTGCTTGCAAAAACTAAATTAGACTGACCTGAGAAGGAAAGCCGTGGACTAACAAAACTGGAGGATTATCAGCAATTCCACTTTCGACGCAGAACCATCTAGGGGACAAAATCATTTATAGCATGTTTCAATCGGTAGTCCTGCAAATAATCCAATCTCAATTTGTGCATGCATGGAGTATTACATATGAATGGATAGATCAATTTGGTTGATTGACATTCTACAAATTAAGCCGGTTCAGGTACCAGCTGCTTTCTAGTAGTCAACAGTACCTGAAAACATCTGCTGGAGACTGGGAACCAGAACCCATTGTTAGTCCAAAAATAGGGTCTTTGGCCTTCTCTCCAGAACCCAGAACAGGAAAAGCTTTCACCTGACAAATAAGAGGGTAAATACTAATTTGTATGGCGGCAATATCAAATTGACTTGACCAGAAAAACCAGCCTTGGTGCAATGTTCAATATGACCGAGCTTTAGCCTTCGCAAGAACCTCCAAATCTACAATGCAGGTGGCACATGCATTCCTTTGTTCTTGTGTATCAGAAAGGACACTCTCATTGTTCAAACAATATGTGGTATCAGAATGTAGCTAAAATCGATACAACCTATAGCACCGATGTATCAACAAGTTCTCAACAACTGCAGAACTTTTCAAAAACGAAACCCGTGTTCAAAAGATAGAATAGGGTACAGAGACTCACCATCTTTCCTTGCTCAAACCATTCATCAGACTGGCTCGGCCCATCGGAATATTTACCTGGCAAGAACCCACCCAAAGCTGTAGTTCAGATCTTTTGTGCATAAACAAACTTCTGTATAGCGATATTCGTGCGTTCAGCCATTAATATCTCGTCACTTTAAGGATGAAGAAAGAGCGAGAGGAACAAGAACAAGACCTCCACTGAATGAGAAGCCATCTCCAGCTGACACAGGAGCATCTATCAGATAATCCTGTCCACACATATACGAAAACGAAACCAACCATGATCTCGTCAAAGAATCAATGGCACAGTCAAAAATTAATCAAAAAGTCGCTAAATTTCCAGAATCAAGTACCTCATCGCGGTCGTCGACACTGGCCTGGCAAGTGAGCCTGTTAGAATCTCTGCGGCTAATGATCTGAGCTGCCGATTTGGGTCGATCACCGAACCGAGAGGATAGAGAGGACTTATGGCTTCCGACGAGGCATTCGAGTTGGCGTGCGTGAAGAAAAGGGATCATAGCTTGACTTGCTTGGATCGCCATGGCTGTGTTGTAGCGGGAAGCTGAGAGAGTGGGAGAGGCCAAGTGACCGTTAAAGTTAACCGTTTCTTCATAGGATAGGATGTGTCTGGTTGTCGTTAGTTGTCAAATAGCATTCACTCTTTTTCTTGATTTTCTTGATTTTCTTTTCCTTTTTTTTGCTAAATACTCATTTTCATTTTCGTTTAAGAAGCACTCTTTCCCATTTATCAAACAAAAAAAAAAAGGCCAGTAATACAGTTATTTTCTTTATAATTCGATGCACTTTGATTAAAATTTCAATAATCTGGACGGTGAATTACCGTCATGGTGAGTTTGTGCCGTGTAGATAGAAAGTCCAAATGGACATCATTTTAGCTAGAAGAAAAGTATGCTACGTGTCAGTCACTCGACTGACGTGGTGTGATCGATTGTATCACATTGAGAAAAACAAAGCTAGTAGAAGACACTTATTTTATGGTTGCGTTAGGATCAAATTGAACATCATGGAGCATGATCTATTGGATTAGCTTCCATATCTAAAGGGTGCAATATCTGCTAACAAGGCGTATAATTCTGTCACGTATTTTTAGCATATTGACAGGAGAGAAGCGCTCTGCAGAGCAACATAAATTCAGCAGAGGAGACATATTGCCGTAAAACCAAATCCTGAAATGACTGAAACCATCCAAACAATCCCTTTTGACAGCTTCTGAATTACAGAGTTAAATGACACTTCTCGCTCTGTTTCATTTTGGATTCTAAATTAGTACTGTCAAATATCAACAGCATTTGCTCTAGAATAAGCGCAAAATCTGTTCTTAACCTTGCTCGACATGCAAATATCGATTCGTCATCGAAATTCTGATGACGCTTATGTCATCCTTATGATTCAGTTTTGCCTGAGGAAACACTTTATCCGTTGCTGGTGATAATAGTGACACAAGGGAGAGCAATCAGAACCTTCTGCGAATGCACATTTCTTTGACAAAGTCCAGGGAAATTATGGCTTACACAGAGCTAAATATGACATGAAATTTCCTCAATCCCATTCCTTCCCAAACGGTTCAAATATACAGACATGACTCTTCAATTTCATCTCTCTCTCTCTCTCTCTCTCTCTCTCTCTCTCTCTTCTGTATGAATTTTACTTCACAAAGTAAGGAAGGTCGAGCACATAGAGGAGGAAGTAGGCCCAGATGACCCCGGAGATCCCGCCGAAGAAGAACCCTCCGCTGAACTTGGCCCACCCGTCCGCAGTCTGCAACTGATCAGGCTCCTTCTTCCTCCCGGTCAAGGTTAGCGACGGTGCTGTCGAGGGCTCTCCTTCGTTGAATGAGGCGATCCCATACATGGTCAAGCAGATGCTCAGGATCACAACCAGGCCTCCGGCACCCAACGATCCTGCTGCTCCTGCATACTCCGTGTTCCTCAACGGGCCAGTCTTGACAAATGGCCCCACCAGGAGGAATCCGTGGGCGAGGCCCACCTCAACACCCCGGAGGAGCGGGCTCACGGCGGTCCGGTAGGCGGGGAGGTTTGAGAGGTACCATGCAATGATCGGGCTGGACGTGACAGGAGTCTCAAGGCTCCCGATGAAAGGATCACCATTGAGGGGTTCAATCACTTGAAAGGTGGGCTGTATGCAGAGAGGTAGATGCAGGAATGGAAACCCATCAACCGATGTAATGAGTGAATGAAGCCACTCCTAGGAAATGTACTGTACAACTGAACGACCGCGCTATGATCTCTTACTTGTCTCTTTTAACAACCTATGAAAAAATTACCCGCTGACAGAACTAACCACACGACAGAAATCCATCCATGGTGACTTTTACACTCGATGAGCTCAATCAGTTCAAATATAGAATATGCCATGTGAATTCATCTGTATACGCAGATCCAAAGACTATGAAGAGCGAACCAAGAACGAGAAACTAGGCTGCATGCTAGAAAAGTGAAACTTCCATTCTCATCTTCAAGTCTCATTTCCTTCTTCCATTCAAAGACTGGTTCAACAAGTCAGATGACTAGAGAATAACAGAGAGATGCTTAAATGACCAATTTTCTTTGACTTTACACTGTACAACAAGCACATTCGATTGAATCAAGACTCGCAACATTGCCATTGGCGAAAATAGAGCGACAGACATGGTGCATGGAGGACAAGAAATGGTTCACCTTCTCTGACTGGACAGCCTTGACAGTGAAGGAGGGAGTCCTCTTGGTGGGCAAGACTCTGAAGGTGGAACCGGAGAGGCCCTTGGGAGCAATCAGGCTCCTGGCTGAGGATGATGATGCAAAGCTGCTCTTGAGCTGACTGGCCATGGGAGATGCAGTTGCAGCAGCCATTTTCCTTCTGCAGCTTCTCTCCTGAGAGCTCAAAAAAACAAGAAGATTCTTCCGAAGGGGAAGCTTGTGCAGGTATATAACAGAGGAGGGGGAGTTAGATTTTGTGAAATTGGGTGAGAGGATCTATTGCAAGAAATCTCGTGGTTGGAGAGGAGTGAAGTGCAAGGTTGGAGGGCTTTGATTGGTTGGAATGTGGCCATGACCTTATCCGCCTTATCCACTTTGGCAGAAGGCCCTCATGTCCTGGCCAAGACAACCCAGTACATTAGTCAGAAATCACAACTTTCTACTCATTTTCATGTCTTGTTCTGAACTAGTATTGTGCTGGGGGAAAACATTTACAATGTTGGAGATCTTAAAACGAGGTCTGCCAAAAGCAAAAGGAAAAATGAGAAGTTTTTAGTAAAAAAGTTTGTCATCGAGCGATAATTGGATACTGTCGTAGTAATTTTCTTTCTAACACTTCATGATCAACATGATCGTCAATTGCACAATAAAGGAACTTCACGATCCATTAAAACGACATGACAAATCAATCATGCAATGTTAAAAGAACGGATTTTTATGGATATATGATTGAATCGGGCACGTCCCATTTTAGGTCAATGTTATATTCTTACGTCTACTTCGTGACAGTACATATGTATATGTATGCATATGTGGTTGCTTAAGATCGTGTTCTCATCATAGTTTGAGTGTCTCAACTATGTCTCAACTATCTATCTGCCTCAATCTCTAAGATGGAGCCCAAATTGAGTTTCGAGCACCGACACGAGCTCGAGTTTACCCTATTTCTATCGACTTGACTCGACTCAATCATGACTCTTGATTTCTCAATCGGACGAAGCTCAACAGGTTAGAAAAATCCGATCAGGGCAAAGCCGGGGGCCCAGCGGCCAGCCCATACCCAGTAGCCCCGGTCCATAGCAAAATTGGTCCACTCAGCCCTGGCCCGGCCCGGAACCTGAAGTTGTTGGACTCAAGAAGAAGAAATGGTGCTGGTGAGTGGAGATATATCGACTCAGACGGAGCTGAGTCGAGCTTCGAGTTGAATCGAGCGAAACCGAAGGTGATGGCACTTCGCTTTCTCCATCTCCCTCTTGTCTTCTCGCGCTGTTCTACGTCGAGCTTGCCTTGCGCTTCTCATGGTACTCTCTATTTTCATACTGTACCCAGTAATTCAACACTTTGTATTGTGCTTGTGGTTAGCTTTTTGTCTCTCTTTTTTTGGGCCAACATGGTTGTGGTTGCTTCGATTCCATACGTTTCGTAAGATTTCGGGTTTTTCCCTAATAGAAGTGGGAGATTTCCCGCCGAAAGAAGCGTCTTGAATGCTCGTTATTGAGATTCGCGAGTTCTTCAAATGTTTCATGCCTGCGTGTGTTCTCGCAGGCTGTCGCAAGATTTGTAAAGCTCAATCTTTTTGTCCCTCGAGTTTTGGAGGAGAAATTTACAAAAGAGAGTGGAAAGTGATGATGATAGTCTCTCTGCAATTTCATTTTTTCCTTTCAGTTTCTCATATCAGCTAGTATTGCAAGCACAGAATAGTAGTGATGTTTGAGTTGCTTCTCCTTCTACGGTTTGCCTTCACATCATTCCCCGGGCTCTACACCCACTTAAAATGTGGTAAACTTGTTCTTTCTTCCTTAAAAAAAAAGACGTCAATTGTGGGAAATTGATTTTTGATACTTTTACATTGATTTACCAACGCCGAGAACACATTTATCATATTTGATGTGTTCTTATCAACTCGTAACACCCTAGACGTTCCCTGTGCTTGAGAATGTCGGTTTATGATGCCGTTGCCTTTGTGAATACGTTTTGATGATTTTTTAGCCTTCAAGGGGGAGTCTGACTAGGTGGTTTGGTTACTTGTGATGCAGTAAAATGGATCAGAGGCCATTTATTTTGTCCATTGAGAAGTTTCGCTGCTGTCAAGTCACAAAAGCTTCAGCCGCATAAGAAGTAAGCTCTCTATTTCTTAATCCAAACTAACATGTCAAATGAAATCCTTTACAAGAATCAAGCAATCAATTTGGTTTGTTAAGCCCAATGTATAGGCGGGTATCACAGAAAACATTTGCTAGAAATTTCATGCTTTTCACTACTTTTTTATTTGCCTTTAGTATCGCTCATTATGAAATCTGCTTTTTTTTTTTTTGGCATCTTTAGGAAAAAGAGACTTGATGAAGTGTGTCTTGAAAGGTACCAGCAATACAGTCGAAACATAATACAGTCATGGATTCTCCAAGGTAAACCCTTTTGGATTGGATCATGAGGCATCATGCAATGAAAATGGTCGAGCTTATGTATTGAAAAATGTGTGATCAGTATTCTGTAATAATTGGGGGAACTCTGTAGAGAGTTCAGTCTAACATGATATATTTGTTCTCATTGTTGATCATGTGATGACTTTCATATCTAGAACGAAGAGATCCGCTGGATTAACGAGTCATCATTGTTGGGTTCTCGGATAATGGGTGGGGCTGTTATTGTTCGTTCATTATGCCTTATCCATGTTTGTATTTGTTTTACATGATATTGATCCATCTAAGAACTTGTTATCTAAAGAATCATTACTTCTGTTCTTGAGATTTTACTGATCCGGCAAATTTTCTTTCTGGTTTAACCAGAACAATTCTGTCATCTATCGGCAATCAAATGTTTTCCGTATACCATTGGCATTATCACTATAACTGCTAAGCAGATGCTAGGGCCGTTGAGGTCATCTCTCACCTCACACGATCTATGTCTCAGGAAAAGTTTTTGTGAATGGGAAAGTGGTCAATAAAGCGGGAGCACCTGTGTCAGATCAATCAAATGTAGAGATAATAGCTGAAATTCCGAAATATGTATGTAGGTGATTATTCCACAGAGAAAACTCTTTGCATCTTTTCATTTTCTGTTGCCGAGGGAAAAGTTTGGAGTCATTGTGAAAAATGCTCAGCTTGATTTTCCTTTCCTTTGATTATGGAACTCAGAGCAGGATACAAGTTGGAAGCAGCCATTGAACAATTAGGTGTTGATGTGGAAGGAAAAGTTGCTCTTGATTCAGGACTGTCCACAGGAGGATTTACAGATTGCTTGCTTCAGTATGGTGCATCATTTGTTTATGGAGTTGATGTTGGTTACGGACAGGTAAATTCACATATATTGAATTGTGCACTTGATGATAGTGTTCAACGAAGCACTTGGTACCTTCCTTTTATTTATTTATTGCATTTCAACAATATTGGATAGAACGATAAACGCGTATTCAATTTCATGTCGGTTTTGCATAATTGTGATTATTCTTCTGAACCATTTAAATTTGGTGCTGGTGTCTTGTTAGGTAGCAGACAAGATTCGTCGAGATGAACGTGTCTCCGTAATAGAACGGACGAATTTGAGATACCTTCCCGGGCTCCCCCAAAAGGTTGATTTGGTGACTCTAGACCTATCATTCATCTCAATTCTATTGGTAAGATTGGAAGCTCCATAAAAGAGTTCTTCTACAAGCCTTGCGTCTTGTCGCTGATTTCTAGAGTAGTTTATTAGTCGTCGCCAATTGGTGACTGTTGTTGTGGTCTGTTATTGTAGGTCATGCCAGCAGTGGTAAATGTGATGAAGGAAGAGGCCACATTGGTTACCCTGGTCAAGCCTCAATTTGAGGCCCGCAGATCACAAGTAAAAGTTTCAATTAATCGAGTGTTCTGTTCTCTATATAATTCATGCGGATGTACGCGATCTGCATGCATTTACATTCTGCTCATAGAACAGTGAAATGAAAGATGTTTTTTTCTTACCTTCTGGCAGGTGGGGGGTGGCGGTATTGTTAGGGATCCCCTTGTTCACCAAGAGGTAGGCATTACAACGGACTTTTTGCTAATTGATGTTTCGGCCCCACATCTTCCATTCCGTCAGCTCCGTCCGCTCCACCCTGGCTTTCACAAGTCGAATAGGTAATGACCAAGTGTTTTTGTCGCTTTTCATGTTGTGCAGGTTCTTCGAAGAATTATCGATGGTGTGGAAAATTTCGGGTTCCAGAAGAGAGGTTGGATCGAATCTCCTTTAAAGGGTGCCGAGGGCAATACTGAGTTCTTAGTCTGCTTTAACCGAACAGCCGAGAGAAAAGAAACTGACTCCACTTAGAACTTTTTATGCATTTGCCTGCTATGTCAATCCTCAGTTGGTGCAACGGGGCAACATCAAATAGACGAACGTCTACAGAGTCACATATAAAGTTGGCCACTTGCTCTGGTGCAATACCGAATCGATTTTTTGAGACCGAAGGAGTAGTTCAAACAAAAATTTTGATCTTGTTAAAGAGTTACATACATTGGTTTAGTGGTGTCCAAAGATTTCGTTGTTGCATGGAAATGTGACATTTCTTGTTGTAATAACATGAACTGAAACTGATGCAATTGAGAGAGAACTGTTCGCTTGGTCGTACCAGGAGTCCTCTTGACCTCTTCCCTCATGTCATATTTTAAGCAGATGAAATGCACTACCGATGGTTATTGAACTACCAATGGCTCTAAGAGCAAACGAAATCGATCGTGAGAAGCATTGAAAATTGGGTAACAACACTTAGCATTAAAAACAATTCTGAGACGGATTGCAAATTGGGTAACACCCCTTTGCATTGAATCCAATTCTGATATGATCACTCACTTCCAATTGCATCTCAATGTGATACGCACTCGTTATGTTTGAAAGTTACATAACTGCTTAACGATAAGACACTCCGGCTGCCGTGGCAGTAACAAAACAAGTAACACCCGAAGTGACGACAAAGTGAGTAACGACTAACATCCTCCACATGTCCACCGGAGTTCTTGACCGCTAAGTGCAAGCATGAAGAAAAGCGTCCGTCGTGGCTAGAATGGCTTACCTTGGTGGCTAATTTTTAAAATTGTCCCACTGTCCCTTTGATCTAGTCATAGCTTATGGCCGAGTAATAACTCAATGCTTTCTCAGGCTGCCGTACATACTGAACTACGTATCGTTCTCCCATTTCATCATTTCGTAAGGGATACTAAGACCCACCATCCGTCCAACAACTGAGAACCAAGATAGCAAATATAGCTCAGCTGCGCCCGATGTTGTTCTGATCGAGGCGTCGCTCTGGAAGAGCAATTTTATACATTCACTGGTCCCGCAGGGATGTAATTTGTACCATGGCCTGTTCAAGTATGGATGCTCCTGCAGTCCATGATAGAAAGTCTTGTTATCCCGGCAGGTCAACACAACAGTCATCAGAAACAACGAAGAAATCAAGCAGAAACATTTTGATTTAGGAAAATCGCAACAAAAAACTAATATATCGGGCAAGGACGTATACCTCCTGAGTGATAAATGTCCACTTTGATTTCACTAGTGCCTCTGAAGAATCAGCTGGAAGGTCTCCTTCAAATTCACTTAAGAGTAGAGTCCGTCCATCTGATGAGATAGTAATAAGAATGCTTCATAATAGGTTTAAAGAACAAAAACATTAGGTCGACAGTGGTAATAACAAAGATTACCCCAGCACTTGCGACCAGTTTTTAGCTTAGGACGTACACAGATGAATCATACATGCATTTTGTATAGGAAAGGCCACTAATCCTCCCAAAATTAGTCTTATTTGCCACTACCTCCCCAGTTAGCCATTGCACATTGAACTTGACTCACTTGAGTCCTACATTTTCACTCGAATATTATTCAAGTTATTCCACTTAGGAACTGCTTCAAAGGCAGCCTGTCAGTCACCTAAAATTAATGTTGGGTTGCAAATTTTCGGGAAAAACAAGGTGCTTTCAAGTTTCAAGGGCAAGTTCAGCAGTTGTGTGGATGCCCCTAATCAAGGAAACAAGAAGCTCTTCCTGTTATCCCCTCTAGTTTGTTCTCACTTCACTAAAAACAGTTTTATCCTCACTAACTCCCAAGTTTTGCCTCTTTTAACTCCAAGTTACAAATGTTTCTCTCCCATTTGGTCATTTTGCACTGCGAATTAGTTCAACCAAACTATGAAAGCATATCTTAGAATTGGATTCTTGAATATGTTACCTCGAGGACAATTTTGATCCTAGCTAGCAACCATCAAAACCATCATCATATTCCACAGTTGACACATCTTCCTTCCACAAAGGCACCTCTAGGCTCTACTTGCATCCAATATTAGCAGAATAGGAGTAGCTATGGAAACAACATCAGAAGTTCTAGCGCAGAAAGGGACGAGAACAAGCTATAAATCCAAATCCTCCACATTCTGGAAAAAGACAACTTTTTCGTACAGAATCATATTTTACTTCAGTTTTCATCTTCTCCATTACAGAATTTGTACTCAATCCATTTTGCTACATTCGAAAGATAGATGGGGAACCTCCACTCGCCACTTAAACAACTATTTGCTGCATTACTAGTAGTACATTCAGTATGCTTAGTGTCGAAATTAAAGGATAGAGACACAATGACTTATCGCATAAAGTCGTATCGCAGTCCAAGAAACAGACAGCAAACGGTTGCAAATGAGCAATTCAAACTCATCCATCCATTGAGCTTCTACTCTCACACGATCTCATATCATAACTACATCATACCTCCTCTGTATGCACGGAAATATAGCACCGGCACCCTGTATGAAGAGTCGTAAATGACGTGGAAGTCGTAGTAATGAACATTATCTCTACCGCTCTGAACCTGGTGAATGCAGCAATATCAGAATCAGAATACCAATGCAACAGGAACCAGTATCCGACCCTGTCATTTAAAACGGTCACTAAATCATAGATTACTCATTTTTCCATCAAATTACAATTGAAACCAAAGTGATTTCCATTCAATCAAGCATACCAACGTGGCATCGTCAATGGGCTCATTGTCGCCGGAACAATTCGGCTGTTCCGAACCAGTGCAACATCTGACATGATTTCCTGGCGAAAAGATAAAACTTTAGCTAACCGCTACGACCCCAGTATCTGAGAACCAGTGCTACATTCAAATTCATGCGATAGAAACCTCACTAGAGTCGAGAAGGCACACGTTCTCGAGCGCCAAATATCCATCGACCTGAGACACAACGAGAAACAATTAAGCGCATCGAGCTTCGGACCGAATCAATCGGAGACGTGAATGGCAGGATTTACTTCGTTCGAAAGCCAAGGATGCTTCGGACGAGAAAGCCACGACCACGGGGGGAAAGCGGACACCGCACTCTTCCATCGCTCGGCGAAAGCGAAAGCGGCGACTCGGAACTCGCTCGGCGTTAGGGTTCCGTCACCGGAGATATTGCTCATGCTTCGCCAATTTCGACTCCTTGTTGCTATTGTAGTTCAGCGGGGCCAGAGCTTCAAGACGATACCGCGGGAAATTGAACGATCGAACTCAGAACAGAATCGACAGAGAAATCGATCTTTCTTCGGAGGTGGAAGATTTCCAGTGGATGATAGCTTATCGAACCAGACGGGCCTGAAGGCCCAAGACCATGGACCTCAGAAAGCCCAATCAAACACCCTCATCAGCTCTTATCATCTTCTTCCTCCCATACTCACCCCCACGTCACTTCACCTTCCACAGTCATCCATGGAGTCTCTCTCCGTGATCTTCTCATCTTCCTCTCTTCCGTTCCTAAACCACCCCAAAACCCTCAAGCCCACCTCCTCCAAACTCGCCTCTCTCCCTCTCCCCTCCATTTCAACCCCGAAAATTCCCCACTTGTTTCTTCTCAAAAGCCATTCCATTCCTCAGCGCTTTACCAAAGCCCCTCTCTGTTTCCCCCTGTTTTACCTCTTCGGTTCGCTCCCTTGCTTCGCCTCCGAGGTCATCGTCTCTCCCACCGCCGATCAGGTCTCGGACAGGATCAACCTGGAGTCGATTTTGGTCTCTATTGATGACTTCTTCAACAGGAACCCGTTCTTCGTTGCTGGGTGTACCTTCATTTGGCTCGTGGTGGTTCCTGTGGCGGAGTATTACTTGAGGAAGTACAAGTACGTCACTGCCATCGACGCGTTCAGGAAATTGAGGGACGACCCGAATGCGCAGCTCCTGGATATCAGGGACAGGAAGAGCTTGGCGGCCATGGCGTCTCCTGATTTGAAGTACATGAGCAAGACTGTGGTTCAGGTTCAGTTCGACGAGGGACGTGAGGATGAGTTTTTGAAGGCTGTTGTGGCGAGCTTCAAGGACCCTGCAAATACTGTCCTCTGTATTCTGGACAAGTATGTGCAACACCAGTTTGCTTCATTTGTATGTTGTTTGAGATGAAAGAGTAGATTATGCGTTTGATCTTTGATTTTATCATCAGTTGAATTTATCTTATCTTTTGGATTTTTGTGCCTGCCTGCCAAAAATGATGAAAATGGGGACTTTGAGTCTTTAACGAGAATGTGCTATTGGCATGTGCGGGTCATATGCTTGTTTTGATTTTCCACTTTTTTTCTGTGTGGAAGGTAGTTTCGATGGCAATTCGATGAAAGTTGCAGAACTATTGTTCAAGAATGCCTTCAAGGAGGCGTATGCAATCAAAGGAGGGGTTAGAGGCGAGAAAGGGTGGTTGGTATGTTCAATGTTGTTTATTGTAGGCAACTCTTTCCCCTCAATGCTGGTTTTTATTACCTCTCTGTCGTTTCTATATAGAATTTGTTTATTCGGATATGTCAAATCGATCGGGCCTTCTTCCCGGAGGACCAAATGAGAATGGAGAACTGTTGCTTGATCTGGCTAGGTCGCGATTTCCTGTTACTATTTTCCATTACTTGCAGATTTAGGTGTAGTTAGCAGAAGTCTTCTCTTTCTAGGAATAGGAATTGTAGTGTACATCCAGAATCCATAAACTGATTGTTTCATTGTGAGTCAAATAGCCAGGGAACAAGGGACCAAGTATCAAATGTAGTCTAATCCATGGTCTTTGCTTGTTATTGTTCGTGAATATCCTGTCCAGTTTTGGATTGGATGGCTGTTTTGGTATTAAAGTGTAGTCTTTAGCTGATTGATCTTCCGCCTTCCGCATCTCTCAGCCACGCTAGTTGGATCTAACCATCATATTGGAATTAGACTATTCAATGATGGTAGTTCGGGTTTTCTGTGTTACTTTGCAGGCCATTCAAGAATCCCTTTTACCACCTTCTGTACATATGTCTCCCAAGAAGTCCAGACAAGAGCTTGGAATGAATGGTGCAGTTAGCCAGAAAAATGGCAATAAAGCTGAAGGTTCACCTTCTCCAATCGTTCCTGAGGGAGAGAACCAAGTTCTAGACCATGGAAATCAGAATGAGATAACAGTAACTACACCACCGGAGAGAACTGTTTCTACATCATCCTCACCATATCCAAATGTATGATCTCTTGCCCTCACACGCACAGTCCTGTCTATGTGGAGCAAAAGAAAAATTTCCCCCAAATTTCCCGAAAAAATTTGAACTTTTATGAAGAAGCATTCATGCCAAAGAAATCTGTTCTGTTTTTCATATTTCTATCCTAAGGAAATTGCATGGTCTTTGCGAAAGTTTAAGTGCACTCCTTGTGCAAGAACTAATATCTGTAGCCAATACATCAAATGTCTAGAACAAGTCTGCATGGAATTATAAATTGTACGGTGAGCTAGGTGACTGATGTTCCTGGTTTTTCGTTTAACATTCAACCTTTCTCGTGCAGTACCCGGATATGAAACCACCAGCCTCCCCCACTCCATCAAAGCCACGGAGTTGACATCAGAGGCCTTCCTCCTCCTCCTCCTCCTCCTCCTCTCTCTCTCTCTCTCTCTCTCTCTCTCTCTCTCTCTCTCTTTCTGTTTGAATATTCAGGAATTCTTGTGTGTAGCTCGAGATTTGTTGTTCAAACTACAGTTTTGGTCTTCATTTTTTGAGTGAGAAAGAAAGAGGATGCTTTTGCTAAGGGTGTTTTTTCCGCTTCCCCATTTACTTTCTTGACTCCTCCGCTAGCCGTGAACAAATTGTGACGTTTCTCACTGTACGCAAGGAAGGGGAGGAGTCAATAAGGTCATCGGCACAAAATAAGACAGACTTTCTTTAACTCTTTCTACGTGGCTATGCTATATGTTCTCAAATATCACCCATCAGAAAGTGCTTATTCTCAAATTCTGACGAGACTAACAAATCTCTACTTGGTATGAGTTGCATTACAATCACAACTGCTACAACACTTTGGTAAACTTTTCCCAAAGCCAAAATATTCTAGACTAGGAGTGAGCAGCTTTAGATTCCATCTGGGACCTATCTGGATTTCTCATTTTCTCATTTTTTAAAACCTGAAACTTACCTTGCATACCTTAGAACCCGAAATCTATCCGGTCACAGGTTTTAGGTATATTCAGGTTTCACATGTATATTTAATTGAATCCTGTCACAAGTTCTAGAGTCGATTTCAGAGTATATTTAGGTTTCACATGTATACTAAATAGAACGATTGCACTGAATTATTAATTTTATGACCACCATATGCTACAAGTCCAGTGACCATAATCCATTTTTCAAACACATGAAGAATATGAAACATTACCAAATTAAAAAAAAAATTAGATTACACTCTCAACGCAGGATTGCGCAAAGACATAAAATTAAAAAAGCATAAAGATTTGTTCCAGATTTCAGATTCCACCTCTTGGAATTTGGAACCTACTCGTCAAAATCGATTCCCTAATTTTTGAAACTTAAAATCTACTCTGCATACCCTAAAACCTAACCTACCCTGTTTCCACCGACTCGGTTCTCCGATTCCCGGTTCTACGCTGCTACTAGGATCAATGGAATTTCGTATCAAAGGATTTCACTCATGCCTAAAACTTGACTGGAATAATGAACAAGTTGGAATGGCCCTTCCCCATAGCCATGCCTCCTTCAGCCCATCCTCAAATCCCATTCTGATCTGGGTATGCAGCCCCACTCCTTGATAAAGCGACTGATGCGCAAAACCACACACATAAAGAAGAAAGACCGGAGAGAGATCGGGCAGCTTTTGAAATCGTCAGTGAGTGATGAACAAAGAAACAAACACTCAGTTACCACAGTGATAGTTCACCATAGCGCTAAGCAAATCTATAATTAACACGTAATAAGTACTCCACGCAACGAGTATGAGGACAAAGATGATGGAAATACAGAACTGCTGATAAGTTTCACGAAGTTAAAAGTACAGTACATAGATTAGAAATTTAAAGATTCGCTTAAACAAGAGACAAGATTAACATGGATTTATGCGGTTCCTAATTACCAGTCACCATACATTGCAGTACAACATTCAAAGGGGTTAAAACTAGCAGTTAAAAGAGGTTGCCTTCTCCTAACTAATGAAGAAAGGGGGCGTGGTAGTGGTAGGGGTTCCCATAGAAGTTGCCATGACTCGGTGGTAGGTTGTACGCTGCAGCGGCCAAGATTGGCTGACCACGATTGTCGGTGGGTGCAGGGTAAACATAAGGTCTGTCATATACATACTGCGGGTACCCATCAGCTACGTTTGGGTAGAAAGTCTTGTTGGCAGCAGCAAAGGTAACGACATGATGGCCATTAGCAACCCCACCAGCACGGGGTCTCTTGGGTTGAGGCTTCGCAACTTCAGCTGCAGTTTTCTTGTCGGCCTTAGCCTTCTCCATCTGGAGGACCAGCTTTTGAAGTGGATCGACAGGAAACTGCTCCTCTAGCTTGTGTTCTTCAATGCACTTTATCACAGCCTTAAGGGCAGAGAGCTCCTTCTCATTCACTTCAAGCTACAGAACCATAAGTTTGTTAGACATGTTAGACATGGTTATCATGCCTTCTTAAAGGTGTCATGAAACGCAACAAAACCAGGTGAAAAAACATTGTCTCAAATTTAAAGTATGAGAATTGCAGATGTCTCACATGATCATCACTTGGGGACGTTAATAAAAAAAATTCTAAGAATGCGGTCAAAGTGGCTATTGTCTAAGAGAAAAAGAAAGTGCGCACTGAATGGCCTAATTGTAGAACTTAGTTTTGTCATTCAAGGTACCCGTAGTTCTAAAAGGTGATGATTGGCCCCATCTTACATTGCAATCTGAGAAAGGACCCATTGCCTTCATCCATAAGAAGTCAGAATATCAACGACCTTAATGCGACATCAAAGACAATAACCGACATCCAAAATGCAGTGAACAAGCATGGCATGGCCACACAACAATTGCACCCATGCTGAGGCCCTCATCAGTTCATAAGCCACTTGAACTTGGAGCCATCCATCTTCTTCAGAGCATTCACAGATCAACTATCAGACATTTCGTAACTCACCGTGCTTCATGGTAGTGTCTTAGGACAAGCTACAATGGCTACATAATGATGTAGTACCCCTGTTCCGCATGCATTTGTAAGCTAAAAATCATTCCACTGTTATAGGTGTGTAAATCATTAAATTAGTTGTCTCAAAACAACATGCAGAGGAACTTGCAACTCAGATGGATTGCCCCATGCCTCAATATCATTGATTTACTAAGAGAATGATAATCATAAAGCTAAATGCCACCCATTCATATGTGACCCAAAACCAACAATAAAGGGGCATCATCACTGAATGCTATAGAATAAGTACAGTTAAGCGCACGACAAACCTGCCCCGAAGGAGAGCTGTTTCCAGGTTTGACAGGGGAGGAGAATTTTTTGACATCTTTCAGGTAAGATTTCAGCAAAGGCACAGGAGAGAACTGGTTCGTTAGCTCAAATGCAAATGCCAAATTAACAGCATCTATTTGCCTACCACTATTAGCCAAAAGTTCGATTACACCTGTGAAATACAAGAGAGACAAATTGCAAGTTAAAGCATGCGACAAGCAATTTAATTTATGCATGTGCAGGGTCAATGCGAAAGTCAGCACATGCGACCCCTTGCTACAATGACTAGTGCATGAAACAGCCTGTTTGGATGCACCAGCTTTAAAGAACTTGTGTGCTATTGTTTATGCTAAAAGTTTAACGCAAAAGGAAGTAGCAGCATAAATATCTCGACAGTCATGACCACTTCAAATAATTTTGTTCAAGAAAAGCCATACTGGCAAACTAAAACAGCAGAAGATCGTAGTTTCAACTTTTTAAACACACTGGTATCAGTTAAAGTACTTAGTCTTTCTATTTCCAAAATCAATCTTGTTATTGTCAAATTGCAATGCAGGAGTGGGTACATAAAAATAAATGGAAAGGGCAGAACGATAACAAATTTTTCAACCAAGCAGCACAGATTGCTCGACAGCGACAACCTTGTAAGCAAAAGGAAAAAGCAGAATGACTCATTTTTTCTATTGGGGTCAATTCTGCAAAGTCAATATTCAAGATCCAAGACCTTGGGAGTCAAACCTGGCATTTTTGAGGTCAAACCAAGGGAGCGACAAAGTTCAGCAGTTTGGCGGCGACGTGAAACCATAGGTATTAACCTTGATAAATACTCCCCTTCAAAGTCAGAAGCAATTCCAAAAGTTGCCAGAAGTTGTAAAAAAGCGTGAGCCTCCAAAGAATTCCCATTGCTTGCATTCATGTCAAGAGCATCGAGTTTTGGTTTCCACTCCCCAGCAATCACTTTGGCCTGCTGCTTAACATCTTCCAAGATGATGTCAGAAGCAGAGATACCATCATTTCCGAGCATAACCATAAGGCATTCCATAAGCATGATGCAGGTTCGCCGGAGACCCAACAGGTTTGAGTCTTTCTTCCCATCTACATTTGGCAGATCCATGCTGTAAAAATCTTCAACAGATCTCAAGACCAAACCAGCAGGGCTTGGGGCAGCTTTCAGAGCAAAAGGAATTTCCTCTCTGATTATAGCAAGGTTCTTACGGTTGTCCGAGATGAATCTGTGGAGCCCTTCAGAATCCATGTCTTTACATAATTTATCCAAGAGAGGATAGGATGTCACCTCTGCAGAGGAGACCTCAGAGTTATCTTCTGTGTCTTCCGAGTAACTCTCAGTAGTCACAACACTGGCAGAGTTCTCTTCTGAGATGGTCACTCCAGCATCATCCTCTCCAGAAACAACAGCAAGCTCCCCAGATGACGCCCTGCGGTGCTTCTTCAGAGCACTGGAAATTGCTAAGGCAGCTGCATCTCTGTTCATCTGGAGCCTCTCCAATGAAGTTTCTTCCTTGGCCAAGACATCAGCTTCGCGCTTCTCCATCATCTCTCTGGCCTTTGTAGCTTTTGTTTCAAGTTCCTTTTCTTGGTCTTCGAGTTCATGAAATCGCCTCTTCAATGATCTTTCAAGTCCATGGAAATGCTCTTCCAGTTCTTTCCATTTCAAGTTAAGAGTTACTGCCCTGTGACTTTCAAGTTCAGCAAAAGCCTTCTGAAGCTGCTGGATCTTAGAATTGGTAGAATCGATCAGTTTGGCAACTGAGTTGGTATCCTCCATGGTCTTCTGCACATGTAATAGGACAAATATTGAAATGTCTGAATTAGAAATTCCAGCTTTCTGCGGCAAAAACGAACATGAACTGTGACGAGAGCCAAGACTATCCAAATCACGCCTCTCAAAACGGATTTCCCTTCACAAATCAGCTGGAAATGATAGTCAAATGGTCATAAGGGGACCAGTCCCAATGGCATGTTGCAAAGTCTGGCTGGTGTCAATGGCATGGGAGAAATCAGAGATTAGGAATTTTCTGACATGTTTTTTGGCTATTGTGACAGTGCTACCACAAAAAGTTGATTTGGTGGCAGATGGCTCCAAGTACTATCGAGCAAATGCAAGAAAAATTTTAAAAGCACCAAATAATGTGGTTCTGAGACGTCTGGCACAAGCTGAAGGATGTAAAACAACGCAGTACTTGATATGATTCAAAGAAAGGTATTCAGTCAACCATAATGGGGTACCCAGTCAACCATGAGGAAGTAAACTACAAAACTTAAAGCTACAAACCGCTCGAAAGCAACTTTACATGGGAAGTCGAGCAATCAAGAAGTACAAAGAGTCAAAATTTCTTATGTGTAAAAATCCTGAAAGAGAGATCCACGTGGTAGAACAAGAACTAATAGAGAACTCAGAGGAACGAGGGGTCTGAAATTCACAGCCTTCCGCAGCTGGTTGCCCATTTGCACACTAATTTGTAAGATCTTACAAACTCCAGGTAACTATTACAACTGACTCCAAACACTAACACACTACAAGCAGCATTCTATTTCCAATCGCCAACGATTGCCCCCTACTACTTCTGCTCCCATCTTCTCCTTCACAAGTTTAAAGATGCGCAAGGGCAAAATATGTTTCCCCCGAGGTGAGCACAGATTCATGCAGGCTATCCAGGGTCACCGTTCTGAGCACAGTGAACTGGTCATGCAATCTACTCAATCAAACGTACAATAGCCCCAAATGAGAGATCCAAGGGCCAGAGAGACGGAACTTCGGAAACCCTAAAGAAAGACTCTCAAACCAGCTTGCGAAACCCTAAATTGAACTTGAACAACTAAGAAAGATACCTAAAACCACCTCCAGTCACGAGAAGAACACAGACCCACTTCCAGGATCCAAACTTTCCACGAAATACTCAGTCCAGTGAAGCACTAAGGTCCAGTGAGCAAGACAATCGAGAAATCTCCACAAAAACCAAGATATCTTCCCCAAAAGAAAGCAATCACCAAACAAGCAAAGCAAGAACGGTAAGGAAAAACACACGCTTACCTCGTCAATGAAGTTGAAACACACCTACGCGAGAGTGCGATGGCTAACTGCGAAGGAGTGACAATCGATCCATTCTGGAGCAGCGGAAATGGTGGATTTTGGCTGCGACTCTGCAATCCCTAGAAGAGGAAGAGAGAGAGAGAGCGAGAGAGGAATGTTTTTATCACTGACCTCTTGCCTTTTTGCTTTTTGTGGGGCACTCTCGTTTTTGCTATCTGCCCGCCTGCACAATTCCAGAAGGCTGGAGCAGGTAGCTGTCAGTGTCGGGGGGTTGGAGTGTGGTTAGTAAAAGAAGGAGCGCTCGAAGTAATATACCACGTGAGCGGCACGATAAGTAGCTCGTGAGCGGCCAATGAGATGGCATGGAAGAGATTGGAGTTGGCAAGCATCTGTGGGGGATTTCTTGTTTGTTAGGCCGGAAGAGATTGGAGTTGGCAAGCATCTGTGGGGGATTTCTTCTCCGCAATAGGGTCCACCGAAATAGATACATCGCAGCCGTTGATTTTACGAGCCTCTAATTGGACTCTATACAAGTACAGCGACCCATGAAATCAATAGTCGTGAGACACTCGTGATTGATGTTGTCGATTTAATAAGTTTCATACTGCGGTAAAAACCATTGGACGTAAGTTGTAACAAACTATAGAACGAACATTGATCGGACGAGTCATGCGTGGTCAATAAAAGATCGGATGTGATTTGTTAAGAGTCCAACCACAAAACTCGAGCTTGGAGATAAAGAAGAGAAATCACATATACGTAAGGATTTCTCGTGTGTGCAAATGGACCGAAACGGTATGAAAGAAGACATGGTGACTGAATAATGAGGAGCTACACACTCGAAATAAACCAATGACATGAAAAATGTGGCGGAACTTGACTCAATGCATTGATACCATAGGCATCATCTTTGAACCATCGCAAGGTACAACGTGGCTTAGGCTCCGTTTGTTTCGCGAAAAACGAATAATTTAAAAAAAAAAATCATAAAAATGATTGCTTGTATTATTTACAACAAAGAAATGAAATGAGAATATTTCCATCTTCCATAAAAACGTCTAGATATAGACTACTGTCGACAATGAAAAAAAAAATCTTTATTAACTACTTCAAACGATAAATGCGATCATTCTTAGAAAAATATTTTCCAAATTTTTTATTTTTGGTAAAGAAAAAAAAACAAACAAACAGACGAAGCAATATTTTCCCATTGAATTCACTTCATACCCAAAGGTTAGGGTCGGAAGGGGAATTTTATTCACGTCGTACCCAGAAAATTGGGTCGGATGGTGAATTTGAGTTGGGTCGGACAGTAAAATCCAATTCCATGCAAGACCGACGTGGAACGTTCCGATTGAGCAACGACGCTATCCGTGCAATCCACATTCCACAAAATCTGAGCCTCGGTGTCCGACTTTCCTTTTCGTGTGTGAAAAGGAGGAGAGGGAGCGAGGAAATTAGTCGCGAAAGCGACGCTAACGTGAAACAAGGTCTACGGAATTCAAAGTGGCCATAAAGTTTCTCCTCGCTTTAATAGAAATAACGAGGACACTTCCCTTTTTTTTTTTTTTTCTTTCCCCTTTAAATGAAACGACACAAAGGTAAAATAGTAAAAAAAAAAAAAAAAGACAAATTTGACTGCAAACATAAATATTGCCCGATGAAGCTTTGCGTTGACCGGGTCTACGACGACAGAGTGCGCGATGGGGACAAATGAGGACGGAGACTCACGAGGAAAGTTCGTGGTCATTTATTATTTGAACCTCACTTTTTTGAAATTTTCTTTTCTTCCTTTTCTATTGTTTTTGTTTTTCTTTTTTATAAAGTTTCCGGGGGGGTGGGGGGAAATCTCGTCGAACGGCTGCCGTCCCGCTCGAATTCTAATAATTGGGAGGGTCTTATTAATAAATTCTCGAAAGGTTTTGAAAACCGGAGAATACGTGTTTTCGCGACCATCCTTGGCGAGGGCCCACCGTCGGCTGCCGAGCGCTTCCGTAGCAACGGCGCGGCGGGGATTATAATGCGGAAGACGCGGCGGACAGCCGATTGTCCGAATCTATGTGGGAGGCATGTCTGCTTCGAAGATAATCGGCGTGTTCGCGAGCGAAATTCAGAAAGGACGAACTGTGCGGAACATTGATTAGGAAGACGCTCGTGAGCATTAAAGTAAAAACATGCGTAAGGAAAATCTGGCTTTTGGAAAAGTTAAATCGAAGCAATGA
This sequence comes from Lenwebbia sp. NSW1173648, assembly GCA_029784005.1. Lineage (NCBI taxonomy): Eukaryota > Viridiplantae > Streptophyta > Magnoliopsida > Myrtales > Myrtaceae > Lenwebbia > Lenwebbia sp. NSW1173648. The sequence continues at coordinate 6,730,083 of JARCGZ010000002.1, forward strand.
AAATTACCCGTATATGGTAAAAAAAGGGGGTGAATAATTGAGAGTGGGAGTAGGTAAAAACCCTCCTCAAGAATTACTGTTGTAGAAATATAACAATAATAACAATAGTTATTATCTCCGTAGCTCGTATTAATCAGAGACAGAAAGCAGAAAAAGCCACCAAACACTCACTGAAGAAGACTGCAGGGAAATCTGCTTTTCTTCACGCGTTTGAGCTTCTTCGAGGGAAATCCCCGAAATACCCACCCGTCCACAGTCAAACTACGTCTCCATCACTCTTCTCTTTTTTTTTTTTCTTTTTTTTTTTCCTTCGTTTTGGGGAAAAAAAAAATTTCATTTGAAATAAAACCAAGGCAATTCTAGATATGCATGTGGGGAAAGAAAAATTACGGGCTTATTTAAGACAAGTAGTTTACATGAAGGTGAAGAGATTTGGACAAAATGGAGGAAAAAAGCTATAAAGAGTTTGGGAATTTCGTATCTTTACCTTACCCGGTTCATATTATTTTACGATTTCAAAATTTTGCATGTACCCATATTGTTATCGTGGTATTTTTGTTTTAGTGCCGTGTTTGAATCGGATGATGAATTTGCATGGTGGGATCCGAAATTCACCGTGAGTAAAACTCCACGTAAACTCTAGCAGAGAATTTCGACTCTGCGAAAATTCGCAACGACGCCAACGTTTAGAGTAACATAAAAACATGTATTTCGAATTTCGACTCTGCGATTCCCAATTTATATATGTTTGACAAATTATTATTATTAATTTCATTGTAATTCTAATTATTGTTGTTAATAATATGAATTTTTCTTTTACTGTCGTTTTCAACTGCAAAACGAGTCAAGCAACTGGGTGGGGGAGTCTTTCCACCACCACTTTCTTCTTTTTTGCTTTTATCGTTTACGGGGGGCTTCTTCAAGTCAACAGTCTTCGCAAAACCATTGACGAAAATGGCCGTCCTCTCTCTAAACTTCACACTTCATCTCTTCCCCTGATCAGCGTCTCTCTCTCTCTCTCCATTCCTTCTTCATCTTCTTCCACACGAACACCAACTGGAGAAAAGCCTCAAGCTTTGTTCACACCCACGCGCACTTGTCTCGCCCCTCCTCTCACGCTCTCTCTGGCTTATTATAACTTGGTTTTTTTAGCTCTGCCCCTCGAATACGTGCATCTGCTACTTGTCTCCGCCTGCTCCACTGCTTGGTGCCCCTCTCTTTCTTTTGACTGTTCATCCTGTTCCTCGTCCGGGAGGGGGAGAGGAGGGGTTCTTGTTGCTTTCTTGCTGTTTCAGCTGGCGGCAAATCGATCCCGATCGGCCAGCTCTGGGGTACGTGGTCTTTGTCGATTCTTCGCTGCTCTGTTGCTTTACTTTGTTTACCTGATGGGAATTCGCGGCGGTCGCGACTTTTTTGGGTTGTGGTTTTTTTGTTTGAGTCGTCCGCGAGATGTTTCTGTTCCTATTTCTGTATGCTGATTGGTTTTGCAGTTCCGATGTTTGAGATATGTCTCCTGTAGGTGCTTTGTTTGAGAAACTATGAATTTTGGTTGGATATTCTGCTTCTTTTGATTTGGTTTAATGTGTTTTTTTTTTATACCCTTTTTATGGGCTGTGTTCGTAGTATGAGGAGTGTCCGAAATTGAGCGATTTCAGCATGTGGCAGTAGCAAATTGAGGTACTACTGTCTGTTTGCGGAATTCGGAAGTCTTCTTCGCGGGGATGGAGCTGTGGAATCGAGTTTTGAGCCTTGGAGCGACGGGGTTTCTCTGGGCCTTGCTTATTTGCTGTGTGATCGATTGCCTCGAGACTGATATTAACTGCTTGAAGACCATAAAAGCTTCTGTTCAAGATCCCCTGAATTACTTGAACTATTCGTGGAATTTCGACAACAGCACTGAAGGCTTCATATGTCGATTCACTGGAGTTGAGTGCTGGCATCCTGATGAGAACAGGGTTCTCAATCTGAAGTTTTCCGATATGGGACTCAAGGGCCAGTTTCCTCGCGGCATCGAGAAATGCGAAAGCTTGACAGGATTGGATCTCTCAAACAATGAGTTCTCTGGACCAATCCCGGACAATATATCAAGTATAATTCGGTTTGCAACATCTCTCGACCTGTCATCCAATAGTTTTTCCGGACAAATCCCGGTGAACCTTTCGAAATGTGGCTACTTAAATTCCCTTAGGCTCGACCACAACCAGTTGTCCGGTCAGATTCCAGCTGAACTCAGCCTACTTGGTCGACTCAAATCATTTAGCGTGGCCAACAACCTTCTGATGGGGCAAGTCCCCGCATTTGGCCCTAATACTACAGCCACTGCAGATGATTATGCAAATAATCCAGGACTTTGTGGTGGTCCTCTGTCTCCGTGCACGGCAAAGAAGAGCTCAAGCACTAAAATAATTGTCGCAGCAGCGGCCGGTAGCGTAACTCTCACGGCCATAGGTATTGCGATCGGCATGTTCTTTTATCTGCGTAGAGTGTCTGTGAAGAAGAAAGATGACGATCCTGAAGGCAATAAGTGGGCAAAGAGCTTAAAGGGAAGCAAAGGTGTCAAGGTAAGTTCACTGAATGAACTGCTCTTGAAGTGGTTGCAAAAGAATTTCTTTTGCCTTCATTATAAATACCATCTTTCTCTCTCTCTCTCTCTCTCTCCCTCTCCGTGTACATGAGCTTGCGCACTTTGACTGCGAATGAATTTGTATGCGTCTAAAGAACTGTTTTTGAGTTTTACTGAGGATATTTAATGCTCTCTAGGTTTCCATGTTCGAGAAGTCAGTTTCCAAGATGAAACTAAGTGACCTGATGAAGGCTACAAACAGTTTCAGCAAAAACAGCATAATTGGATCAGGAAGGACAGGGACAACGTATAAGGCCGTGCTTGAGGATAATACTTTACTCATGGTTAAGAGGTTACAGGATTCTCAACACTCTGAGAAAGAAGTGATGTCTGAGATGGCTACACTAGGAAGGGTTAAGCACCGCAACTTGGTTCCGCTTTTGGGTTTTTGCATGGCCAAAAAGGAGAGGCTTCTGGTCTACAAGTACATGCCCAATGGCATTCTCCACGATCATCTACATTCTCTGGATGATCCCAATAAAGCTATGGAGTGGACTTTGAGGCTCAAAATTGGGATTGGAGCAGCACGAGGACTGGCATGGCTTCACCATAACTGCAATCCTCGTATTATCCACCGCAACATAAGCTCCAAGTGCATCCTTCTTGATGCGGACTTTGAGCCTCAGATATCTGATTTTGGGCTGGCTAGGCTCATGAACCCAATCGACACGCATTTGAGTACTTTTGTCAATGGGGAGTTCGGTGATCTGGGATATGTCGCACCTGAGTATGCACGTACCCTAATGGCCACCCCAAAGGGAGATGTGTACAGCTTTGGAGTTGTGCTTCTTGAACTGGTAACTGGTGAGAGGCCCACGCAAGTTACTAAAGCACCTGAAAGCTTTAAGGGTAATTTGGTGGAGTGGATCACAGAGCTCTCAAACAACTCGCAACTCCACGACGCAGTAGACAGATTTTTGGTTGGAAAGGGAATCGATGGCGAAGTCTTTAAAGTCCTTAAGGTGGCATGTAGTTGTGTGTTGCCAGCTCCAAAGGAGAGGCCCACTATGTTTGAAGTCTATCAGCTTCTAAGGGCTATTGGGGAACGGTACCATTTCTCGACGGAAAATGAACTTATGATGCCCATAGACAGCGGCGACTCAGATTGCTTGGAGGAACTTATTGTTGCTCGAGAAGCAAGAGACTAGCACAGTGAAACTCCTTTGGGTGAGAGATGGTCGACTTTACAAGCCTCCTATGCTAGATGTAACTAATATGTGTGGTAAAATGTTTAAATCTATATTTTACCCTGTAGCTGTAGCTGTAGCTGTGTACGTCTAGGCACACCGCTTCTTGTCATGCTGTTCGAAGAGGTGGATATCAATCTCCATGTTACTATCGATGGCTATGCGTATTTTCTGCCGATTTGAGCCATTGATTTCGAAAAACACGACTCACGACAAGGCGTGTGGATATTCTATAGTCGTAAATGACTGTAGTGATTATCTTGTTTCTGTACACCGAAACGAAGCTTTCGTTATATGTTACTTGGAAGTTCGCAGTATGTTGCCCTCTTTCCTCTTTTGGAGCATTGGTGAGTTCCTTTAATTTGACAGAAGGTTTGGCTGGATTTGTATGTTCATCAGCGACCTCTTTATTCGTTTTTGCACTCTTTTTAGCTTCATTTCCATAACATCAGTAAGCATTGTTGCATCAAACTTGTCTTCTATTGGCTTTTGTTGTTTTAAATTGCTCTGGAGGTTTACATTACTGGTCTAGATCAAGTGTAAGTCTCCAACAATGTTATAGTTTAGGCAGCTGACATCTGCCGCCGGACTCGGGCGTCATTTTTTTCTCTTACAATTCAGATAACATCTCATTCGAAGATTTTGAATATCTTCCTAACTTGTTCTCCTGAGAACAAGTCAAGTCTTACATAAGATGAACTTTAGGTCAATTCAAGCTAACTAATTTACGCAGAAAATCATTGATATTCCTGTCCGAACTCCCCCGCCCGTCAACTGCTTCTTTGGCCAACTTCCTCCATTTGTCTGCGTTTTTCTTGATCTCTTTTCCCCTTCCTAACTCCATCACTTCGCTTATGCATCTCGTTATCTCTCCTCTCGTGATGATCCCATCTCCGTTCCTGGAAACCCGAAACCCCCACTCCCCAGACGTCCTCCGCGAACTTTGCGTTCGTGCCCTGGTCTGTCCAATGCGACATCGCCACCATCGGCACCCCAGGCTCAGAGCCTCGAGGATCGAGTTCCATCCGCTGTGCGTCACGAAGCACCCGGTCTACCTGTGGGCCAAGATCTCTAGCTGCGGGCCCCACGGCACGAGGGGCCCATCTAGGAGCAAGCCCGTCTCCCGAACCCGGGAGGGAGCTTCGCCGTGTCCGACTCCCGGTCCACCCAGACAGCACTGTCAAGAAAGCATTTACAATTGGATAAGTAGAACATTAACTTCCCCAAGAATAAGATCAAAGAATGGGTTAGAATTGCAAAATTAAGGAGATGAACATGTCTAAGAGTAAATACGCTCATCTTTAGCATCACCTCCTTTTGATTATGCTATCCAAGTTCACTTAATTGCTGCAACTTCAAGATTTCTCTAACCTAGACCATCAATACAAGGACAAGGTGATGATTTTGGCAGAGACGGCAAACATTAACTTCCTCCTTCTCCAGCTCATAGAATGAGTTATATAGCACGAGATCCGCTTCATCGACATTCGAGAATTATTCACGATCAAGTTGAAGAAAGCTGGGTACGACCCGGGACATATAGGAACGATGGGGTCTCTGCCGGCTCGAGAGGTGGCAAGCCGGGAAGCGAAATTGTCGTCCCCGACAGCGGAAGCGGAAGGAGACCTTGGTGCGCGTGGTAGTACACGTTGTTCAAGAGCAAGCTTGGGTGTAAAACACCACTCCTAACTTCCCAAACTGCTTTGCCACATCAAGTGCCCAAGAGAGGAAGCCGTCATAGACGATGGCGTCGCCCGAACTGTCGAGCTTCTTGATTAGCGCCGCCAGTGTTCTCGATCCAACGGCTTGGAGGCTTGTCAAGTAAGCCCTAATGCCCTCTGCCTGTGCAGACCCACCTTTATAGCAGAAAAAGATGCGTCAGTTAGGCTCATTACAAAATGGTCATCACCAATTTCTTGTCATGAACTCTAATGTAAGCTCGACATGATTCTTGTTTGGGAAAATATATGACAGACAAATCATACCAATGAAGCTTCATCTTTTTCATCAAAGCACCTACTCCTTAACATGAAAGTTGTGAATTGGACAAACTTGTTCTTCATCATGTTTGTTGATATGATTGACTCTACTAATCATAACCAACAGATTGCCACAAAACCCAAGAATGGCACAATCCAGAGCTCACTCTAGGCAACTAGCAAATAGATTGACTCTACTCTCACCGTCGTCAAATCCGTCTGAGATCGTTTCGATGCCGATGGAGTCGTTTGGGGCAGCATGCATGGATTTGGCGACGAAGACGGTGGTCGCGAGAGTCGCTCCGGCACCTTTGGAGACTAATCGTTTGGCGAACTGGAGCATCGGACACAAGCTTTGCAGGGTCTCTTCACCTCCTCCATGACTTACTCTGGACTGTGCAGGGTAAGGGGACAACTTTAGTGAAGTTGCTAATTTCTCTACCAATACCGGTTGAGATTATCTTCTAGATAGCTGCCATTTCATAGTGAAAAAGAACCTTATTGTATCCTGTTCTTGGTTCTTTTCGACGCGGCCTGCTGGAACACATTCTGAGCAATCAAACAAGAGAAATTTACGGATTCTACTGCAATCTTTTTGGTAGTGACTGTAAAAATACAATCATTTTAAGTAAATATATTTAACTAGTGTCTCGAAAACAGTTTTAATAATTCCTGGTGAGATTGAGGAAGCTAGACGACTGAACAGGGAAAATTATCCAAAAAGTCCTAAATCTATTGCACGATGGCCAAATCACTCCTAAACCTTTTAAATGGGCCATATACCTAAACATTTTGACGATTTTTTAATTTAATCCTAAACCTTTCAATTGTACCAATTTAGTCCTAAACCTTTTGAAGTTTTATCAGTTTAGGCCTAGACTTTTTCAGTTTTTGCCAATTTAGTCCTAAAATTATATTGGCAGAAAGGACTACATTAATAAATTATCAAAAAGTTTAGGACCAAATTGGCAAATCGCCTAAAGACCTATGATTACATTGGCATAATTGAAAAGTTTAGGACTAAATTAGCCATCGTACAATAATTAGGACTTTTTGGACAATTATCCCCGACTGAACATGCCAGAGATGGGTACGATGTCACACTAGAAAAGAATTTCTTTCGAAAAAAAGGGAATAGATGGATGATTATGCTTTATTTTGGCACGTATTGGTGAAGGTGATATTTGGCCAAAATCACCTACTTCTTTGTATTTACTGGTCAGTGGGTGTTGCTTTCATGACTAAGGAAATAGGAATTGCCTCCATTGATGATTTCCGGAGGAAAATCACCCAATCAGTTTTTTAACTTATTGTATGGATGCCAATTCAGTCTTAAATTTTTGAATTTTGCCAATTTAATCATAAATCTTTACGCGAAATTCTAATGTAGGCCTTTCCGTCAAATTTCGCTAGAAATTGCTGACGCCAAATTCCATTCATCACCGGCCGACCTATGTGGCACACCGCCACGTCAGCTATGAAAATTAACAGAAAGGACTACATTGAAATTTCGAGTAAAAGTTCAGGACTAAATTGTCAACATTGAAAAATTTATGGCTGAATTGATATCCATATAACAGGTTTAGGTCTGAATGGACAGTTTCTCGTGACTTCTAGGATCGGGAAATTTAACATTACACAACTTAATTTAGATTAACATAACAAAATTTAAAATTTTAACTACCGGAGAACGCGATTATGACCTGAAACATAATGATTATTAGTTTTTTTTTTTTTTTGGTCGAATAATGATTACTAATTTCTAATAGCATAGTGTACTTTTTCACTAGTTAATTATTCGTCAGCCTTTGTTTGATCGGATCAGAGGCTTGTTCTGTAATCAAGTTCTTAACAAGCTTGGCGCGGTTAATGAAGTTCTTCCGTAACAAATTCGCAGATACAACTTAAGCGGTATTATTACAACTACAGAATCGAATTCCGTTCAGACATTTCGTTCACATTCCTAAGACATGAGACGTAGCTCAAGCCTTAACCCCCCAATTTAGCAACAAACTCCTCAATGTTCCTGTCGGAACTCCCCCCCTCACCAACGGCGTCTTTGGTGATTTTCCTCCATTTTCCCGCATGTTCCCTCGTCCTCTTCCTTGTCTCCCCTTCCATTACCTTCCTAATGCAGTCCTCTATCTCTTCACTCCTCACAACACCTCTCTCCTCATCAACTGGTGGCCTCAGCCCCATCTTCCACACGTCCATGATGTACTTGGCGTTCGTGGCCTGGTCGGTCCACTGCGGGATCGCCAGCATCGGCGCGCCCAGGCTGAGAGCTTCCAGAGTCGAGTTCCAGCCGCAGTGCGTCACGAAAAGCCCTAGCGCCTCGTGGGCGAGGACTTCGAGCTGAGGACACCATGTCACGATGAGACCCTTTTGGGATGCCTCGGTACCGTTTGCAAAGCCTCGTGGGAGTTTCTCTGCTTCTGATGATCTGACCACCCAGAGGAAATAGCAGTTGCTTCTCCTTAGTCCCATTGCTAGCTCGTGCATTTGGTCAACCTTTAGCTCGGCCATGCTCCCAAAGGAGACGTACACAACTGACCCTTTTGGCTTTGTGCTGAGCCATGTCATGGTGGTGTCGCGGTCCGGTTCGAAGATGCTGAAGCCGTATTCTTTGTCCTGTTCAAGCCTGTTGTCTAAATAGGTGGATGGTACTGTTGGCCCTATGGTCCTGAATGGCAAGATCTTCATGAACCAGTCCGCAACCTACAAAGAAGAAGAAGAAGAAGGAAGTTCTCGTTGAATGCTTGAAAGATCAAGTTGGAGGACTCATGTTATGTCGTTGTGGCGTCAACATTGACAATACTAAAGTCAAATAATTGAATGAGTACTTGACGTATGCATGATATACAATACAGCAAATGCCACAAAAGGTTATATATAGTCAGTCAACTATTGAAGTGCATCCAACTAGAACATCCCCACCCCACCGTACTCACAAATGGTTGTGTTCTTAAGGTTCTAGTGGACTTACTTCTTGTTCAAGTTCATACACTGTATTGCAAAGAACCCAGTCCACTTTGTCAAGATTGGAGAACTGGTTCACGAGCATGGCAGAGAAAGCTGGATATGACCCCACATCACGCACAAAAGATGGCATATCTTGAGGCTCAAGAGGAGGCATTCCAGGAAGCAAAACCTGCTTCTTAGCAGGAACTTCAAGCCATCCCCTTTGGCAGTGGTAAAACACACTGTTCACAGCACAAGACATGGTGAAGAAAGCAGCCCCAACAAGCCCAAATTTTCGGGCCACGTCAAGAGCCCAAGGCAAGAAAGAGTCGTAGACAATGCAAGTTGGGGGTGAGCTGCCGGAGATGAGCCTCTCGACCAGCTCGCTCAGGGTCTCTGGTCCGACCTTCCAGAAGCTGTCGATGTAGGCTTCAGGGCTACCCGCGGCCCCAATGCCACCATCGTCAAAGCCGTCGGAGATCGCCTCGAGCGCGATTGAGGTGCCTGAGGACGACAATCCATGCAGGGTCTTGGACATGGATTTGGTGGTGACAAGAGTGACTTTGACTCCTTTGTGGAGTAGACGCTTGGAGAATTGGAGCATGGGGTTGAGGTGGCCTTGGGTTGGGTATGATAGAACCAGGCAATGTGGTTGCATTTGCAGGGGCTCACTCGAATCCTCCATGCTCTGGTGTTTCTCTTGCAATTCAAGTGAAGTGTTCTCTTTATGGTCTTATATGTAATGCCACAACCTTATGCAGTGCTTGATTGACCCTTGTAACCATAAGTGAAAAAGTGGTCGGACGGTACTTTAGTTCTGGCAAATGGTTTGCTGTGTTACCATTTCAATGAGTGGCCTGGAAAAATTCCTTCTTTTTAATTTGTTACGAAAATTATCAGGTAAAATCGGAATAATGAAACAAATAATCCATAAAGTTTGACTTAACGTGGTTCCTAAATTCTAAATTTGTTTAATGTGATCCCTGAACTTTAGTTCCGTATGCAAGGTCGTCTCTGAACTTTTAATTTGTTCAATGTGATTTTTGGATTTTTAGAACATGTCCAATTTTGTCCCTGGAAAAGTTCAAGGACAATATTGAACATTTTCATACAGTCTATGGACTAAATCGAACATGTATCAAAAGTCCGGGGACCACCACATTAAACAAATCAAAAGTTCAGGGGTAACATTGCACATTGGGTTAAAGTTCAGGAATCACATTGAATAAATTTAAAGTTCGGGGATCACATTACATATTGGACCAAAGTTCATGGACCATTTGCGTCATTTACCCGGTAAAAGCTTACCGATTGATCACGTTGTCTGTCTCTCTCTCTCTCTCTCTCGATCGAGAGAGAGAGAGAGAGAGAGAGAGAATGAATGAAAGAGCAAGCAAGCAAAAGTTCTGAGGATGTACGCATGTGGGGGCAAAAAGTGGCAAAAAAGAAAATTAGAGGTCGCGGTGACTGATCATGAGGCTAAACATGCGATCCGCGAATCCTTTCCACTCAACTAGAAATCTAGAAGAAGATGAGTAAACCAACCATTCAATTCAACCCCAGTGGAGGAGAAGCAGAAGAAAAACAAAAGGAAAACGAGCCACACGTTGTGGAGAGAGAGACAGAGAGAGTCTTCAAATCACCATGGGAGATCATAATCCTACCTTATTTTCAAGTTCGACCCCACTGTGGAACATCATGTCTCAGATTTATCATTGTATTCTAGGTTGAACAGTGTCGACATGTACATAGGAGTAGAATTACAAATGTTAAAACGGTTTATGTATTTTCAAGTGCACTAGAAATTCTAAACTTTGTCTCGAAAGTACAATTGAATTTTAAAACTTTCAAAAAGTGCAATTAAATCCTAAAACTTGTCAAATTGGTGCAATCGAGTCCATCCGTCAATTTGTCTAACGCAAAATGCTGACGTGGCATTTTTAAATTATTTTTTCTCTCCTAGGTGGCTTTTAAAATTATTTTCTTTTCTTAAGTGGCATTTTTTTTATTTCCTTCTCTATATTTTATTTTTAATGCCTTTTATTTTAAAAAACTGGAAAAAAAAAAAAGAGAGAATGGGGACTCGTGGGTGCCGACGCCGCCGCTCCTCATCGTCGGAGGGGCCGGGGGATCCCTAGGCAAGGGTGGCCGGCTTGCCAGCCCCAGCTGACGCCTCGCCGACCGTTGCCTAGGGTCGGCGAGGCCTGCCTTGCCCAGACCTAGGCGACGCCAACCGGGGTGAGCCTCGCTGGCCATCACCTGGGGCTGGCGAGGTCTCGCCCCGGCGTAGCGAGGGTCGTCGGCCCTCGCCGGGGCCTAGTATCTTTGAGGATAATTGAGCATCACTTGTTTAATTGATAGACTAATATCTTTCATTTCATTATGATGTTTCGAGTAACCTAACTTTAGTATAAGCCATCATTGTGGTATCAACATCAAGTTAGGTAACTCGAAACATCATAATGAAATGAAAGATACTAATCTATCAATCAAACGTGTGATGCTCAATTACCCTCCAATCTTCAACGAGTATTTGACGTACGCATGAGTATAATAGATGCCAAAAAGGTTTTATATATAGTCAGTGACCTTGTACATCCAATTAGGACCCCCCCCCCCCCCCCCCCCCCCCAAAAAAAAAAAAAAGGGAAGAGGAAGAAGTGATCCAGACAAGAGTATTAGGGTACTCACAGATGTTTCAGTTCCAAAGGTTCTAGTGTACTTACTTCTTGATCAAGTTCATATACTGTATTGCAAAGCACCCAGTCCACTCTATCAAGATTGGAGAACTGGTTCACAAGCATGGCAGAGAAAGCTGGATATGACCCCACATCACACACAAAAGATGGCATATCTTGAGGCTCAAGAGGAGGCATTCCAGGGAGCAAAACCTGCTTCTTAACAGGAACTTCAAGCCATCCCTTTTGGCAGTGGTAAAACACACTGTTCACAGCACAAGACATGGTGAAGAAAGCAGCCCCAACAAGCCCGAATTTATGGGCCACATCAAGAGCCCAAGGCAAGAACGAGTCGTAGACTATGCAAGTCGGCGGTGGACCGCCGGAGATTAGCCTCTTGACCAGCTCGCTCAGGGTATCAGGGCCGACCTTCCAGAAGCGCTCGATGTAGGCTTCAGGGCTACCCGCGGCCCCAATGCCACCATGGTCAAAGCCGTCGGAGATCGCCTCGAGCGCGATCGAGGTGCCTGACGGGGATCCATGCAGGGTCCTGGACATGGATTTAGCGGTGACAAGAGTGACTTTGACTCCTTTGTGGAGTAGACGCTTGGAGAATTGGAGCATGGGGTTGAGGTGGCCTTGGGTTGGGTATGATAGAACTAAGCAATGTGGTTTCAGGGAGTCCTCCATTTTCTTGTGCTTCTCTTGCAATTCAAGAGAAGTGTCTCTTCATGGTCTTATATGTAATGTCACAACGTGCTTCGTTGACCCTTATTAGCAAATGCGAATGAAGTGGTTGGTGGGTACTTCTAGTTCTGCCAATGGTTTCATATGTCCCAATGTCAATGACTGGCTACCAAAAAAATTCCATCTTTTAAACATATCAGGCAAAAACTGGCCGATTGATCACTGTTAAGGATGCTAACTTTTTCCGGAAGAAGTTGCTGAAAACGTGTGAGAGAGAAGGTCGATTTGCATTAACTAACGTCACACCAGTAGAGATTCTCCTTGACAGAAAGGAATAGAGGGATAGGTATGCTTAGTGCTTACTTTGGCATGTGCTGGTGAAGGTGATGGTTGACCTTAATTTAGATTAACTTAACACAATTTGACAGCTTGTTATGCTTATCTATTAAAAAGGATTCAAAATCAAACAAAATTGATCATCAATGTACATCGTGGGTAGAGAAAAGACCTTGTGATCCACGAGTATCTACTACCGAGAACAGGCAGTCATGTTATTACAGACAAATTTTTTCGACAAGTTGACCGTTATTTGATCAGATCAGATCAGTTGGAGAATGCCAATCGATACCGAGTATTCATTCAAAAGGCTTTGTTTGATCAGATCAGCTGAAGAAGTTAAAATAGAATTGTGGACATCAAATAAAATGCACGGATCTTCGAGATCATCTCATCCCGCGCGCGACAAACATGATGCAAGACTATTGAGCACCTATCTATAGAAGATAGAACTTAAGGGCGATAATCTCCAACTAATTGCACATCCTTAACAATGCCTTAGTTATGAGAAGCACTTTAGCCAAACGAGTATAACCAATAAATACTTAACAATTTGCACTAGGTGATCCTAGTAAGCACAAAACGAGAGATTTAACGCGAAAAATCTGTCACGATATTGATGTCAACATTTGAATGTTAAAGAGGTTTAGCTGGATCATAAGCTGTTGGACAGAGAGCAATATATCAGTACATTTTGACAATCTATATCTATATCAGTACACTATCGGATGAGAACCAACGGAAGCAACCCTAACAGAAGTAGTAGCAGTCGGAGAGTGCAAACAACCATTCCTAGCTGGCCAAATAAAAATAAATGAAAGCATTCCAAGAGAGAGTATGCACTATAGGTTAGGGAGAGCTTTTCCTTTGAAGTTAGCCACAACCCAATGCCAATCCTTCTTGATACCTGGTGAAGCTGGAATAGCATAGATTGGACTTGAAAAGAGAGAGGACTACCAAAAAACAAGTGATTCTTATTGCACGGACAGCAAGTAGGAGAAACAGGCAAGTTCCGCTTGATGGATCTATCATTTTGCCAACCTATTGTGCATCACAAACCATGTAATAAAGCAATGCTTTGGAATACATGGATTAAACCAAACAAGTTTACAACAATGCACTCTTAAACCTTTAACTCACAAAGCGTTCCATGTGCTCGCCACGCGAAAGCGAAACATCCAGAAGTGGCCAACTTCTGGAAGAACCTATTAAGGACGGAAGAGTTTGGCTGCAAAAAAATCAACAAAAAAATCAACTAAGGACTTTGATATAGCAGGAGGATAAAACCAGCGTAAATCACGTATAACATCAGCTACATTCGACTGAGAATGCAGAACAGAAACATAGATTCTGCTAGTGAAATGGTCGAGCAAAGAGCCAACGGGACATGCTTGATACAAGGCCTGACATCATTTGTAAGCCTGAAAATCTTCCTCCAAATGAATGAGGAATTAGCTGAGATCGGAAGAGTCCAAAAAGACCACCTTCATCCTCTATGCAACCAACAAAGCAACCCAACTGGATCCTGCCTGTGAAAATACAACCGTATACATCTCATAGCACAAGCCTTATTCCACCACTCAATCCTTTTGAGTCCAAGTCCACCCTCCTTTTTAGGCAAGCCAATAACATCCCAACTTACTTTGGCCCCTTTAACAGCAGAGCCATTACCCAAAAAACCAAGATTTTCTGGCCAATCAAGCTAATGAACTTTTTGGTGAGTAGGAGTACATTGCACCAGCAGTTGACAATGCTCTGTATAACGGAACTGATCAACTGGAATCTTGCAGAATAAGAGAGCTTTCAAGTGGTCCATATGATGCAAATTAGCAGTGACTCTATCAATCAAAAACAAAACATGAAATCAAATGCAGTATCTCTATTACAACGGAATAAATGATTTCGTTCTTAGTTGTTCAATAGGTCTGCTCGGCTCTGTTTTTCATGGAAAAACATTGATAAGATAATTGTAATTAGCCTGAAGCCATTTTGCATAGTGCATCTCTCTCCCCATTTTGTTCTTCATTTTGCAAAAGGAATCAGTCCAATCGAGTTCTTCCACAACAAATTAGCATAGACGAAGTTCGATAGGTTCACACACATTGTGTAGAACTTGTAGGTACTAAAAATACAAAATCGGAACCTATTCACCGAAATAGGCACTTCCCTAATACACGAGACCCGCCCAAACACGACGCATAGCCAGAATATGCAGCACAACTTATTATATCATTCCACAAGCCTAAGTAGATCGATCACTGCAATAATCGTTTTGCTGTGCATCTAGCACTTCTCTTCCCCCTTTTTTAAGTCTTACCACCCAATTTAGCAACAAACTCATCAATGTTCCTGTCAGAACTCCCACCCTCACCAGCTGCTTCTCCAGCGATTCTCTTCCATTTCCCTGCATTTTCCCTCATCTCCTTCCCTCTCTCCCCCTCCATTACCTCCCTAATCCAATGCTCTATCTCTTCACTCCTCACCACACCTCTCTCCTTATCAGCTAATGACCTCAACCCCATCCTCCACACATCCATTATGTACTTGGCATTGGTGATCTGGTCGGTCCACTGCGGGACCGCCAGCATCACCACACCCAAACTAAGTGCTTCCAACGTCGAGTTCCAACCGCAATGCGTCACGAAAAGCCCTACCGCCTTGTGTGAAAGGACTTCGAGCTGACGACACCATGTCACGATTAGACCCTTTTGGGATGTCTCAGTACCATTTGCAAAGCCTTGTGGGAGTTTCTCTGCTTCTGATGGTCTGACCACCCAGAGGAAATAACAGTTGCTTCTCTTTAGTCCCATTGCAAGCTCTTGCATTTGGTCAATCCTTAGCTCTGCCATGCTTCCGAAGGAGACATACACAACTGACCCTTTTGGCTTTGTGCTCAGCCATTTCATGGTAGTGTCATGGTCTGGTTTTAAGATGCTGAGGTCATATTCGTTTACTTGCTCAATCCTGTTGTCTAGGTAGGTGGACGGTACTGTTGGTCCAATGGTCCTGAAGGGCAAGATCTTCATGAACCAGTCTGCGGTCTCGAGAAGAAGAAGAAGAAGAAGAAGTAAGTCACTTTTATGAAATGAATGTTGTATTCTAGGAAGAATTGATTTATGGATCATAAAGATGACAGCTGAAACAGAGAATGGCAACATGTCCTTGTTCTAACTAGTTGATTGATGAGAGGTTAATGGAGCATCACAATTTGCGTTAACAAATTAGTCTCTTTCGTTTCATTACGATGTTCTGGGTAACCTGATCTTAGTATAAATCAACCTTTTAACTAATGTCGCTTTCGAGCCTGACAATTTCAGGTTGTGTCCAACTCAATCTACTCATTTTCTTAAAATAGAAACAGAAGTATTAGAGTATCTACAACCGCTTTACTTCTAAAAAGCTTTAAGTGTACTTACTTCCTGTTCCAGCTCATACACCGCATTGCAAAGCACCCAGTCCACTCTATCAAGATTGGAGAACTGGTCCAAAATCACGCGAAAGAATGTTGGGAATGACCCCAAATCACACACAAAAGATGGCATGTCTTGAGGCTCAAGAGGAGGCATTCCTGGAAGCAAAACTTGCTTCCTGACAGGAACCTCAAGCAGTCCCTTTTGGCAGTGGTAAAACACACTGTTCACAGCACAAGACATGGTGAAGAAAGCAGCCGCAACAAGCCCAAACTTTTGGGCCACGTCAAGAGCCCAAGGCAAGAGCGCATCGTAGATGATGCAAATTGGCGGCGGACCCCCGGAGATTAGCCTCTCGACCAGCTCGCTCAGGGTCTCAGGGCCAACCTTCCAGAAGCGCTCGAAGTAGGCTTCGGGGCTACCCGCTGCCCCAATGCCACCATCGTCGAAGCCGTCAGAGATCGCCTCGAGCACGATCGAGGTGCAGGAGGAGGATCCATGCAGGGTCTTGGACATGGATTTGGTGGTGACAAGAGTGACTTTGACTCCTTTCTGGAGTAGACGCTTGGAGAATTGGAGCATGGGGTTGATGTGGCCTTGGGCTGGGTACGACAGAACTAAGCAATGTGGCTTCAGGGGCTTGCTTGAATCCTCCATTTTCTTGTGTTTCTCTTGCAATTCAAGTGAAGTGTCTCTTTACGGTCTTATATGTACTGTCGTAACGGGTGCTTCTTGTCCTGGCAATGGTTTCTTGTGGTCCATCAGTGAGGGGCTAGGAAAAATGCCGTCTTTTTAACTTATTGGGAAGATTGTTAAAAGGACAAGGGGCTTATCAGGCAAAAACTGGCCGATTGATCACGTGAATCACAGTTTCGAAGTACCGCCATTTTAGTACATTACAATTCGTCAATGTCAATACAAATGATACGGCCGGAAAATGCAACCTCGTGTACTAGTTCTTGGAAGAGATTCAAGAAAAGAAAAACGATGATGACATTACCAGACGGGGCTGCCTGGTAGCTACTTCCTAGATTGAAGGACAGATGAATGCTGATGATATAGAAAGAGGTTTGATATCGCGGCATGACTCGACTCAAACGAGACTTTTTTCACCATCACAGACGCGAAGATCCTTTACATGAAATCTCGTGGTCGATGACAGATTCTTCAACACTTGATCATGACCTCTCATCAGGATGACTTGCGGCGAGTTTGGAGAAAGTACGTGAAATAGGGAAGCATAACAGTCTACTTGTGACATTAGTTTTACGAGGCACAGCGATCCTGGAAAAGCAACTCGACCCAAGAGTTTGGGAGAATTGTCGAAGAAGTTCTAAACCTATTGCAATTATAGCATTAATTTTACCTGACTTGCGGTCTACCATGTAGTATGGCCGGTATTCACATCAGTAATTTCCGGTCAAGATTGGCCGGATTGACTGAATTGACACAAATGCAAAAGGTTTAGGACTGAATTGACCAAAAAAAAATAGTTTAGGATTGAATTATGTTTAGAACTTTTTTGGTAATTTTTCCCACAAGAGTCCTTTGCCAAAGTCTCAGGAACCGTGTCAAAAAAGTCCTAAAGCTATTGTGTTGGTGCCAAAAAAGTCCTAAACCTATTGTATTTGTGCCAATTCAATCCTAAACCTTTTATTGGTGCCAATTCAGTCCTAAATCTTTTATATTTATACCAATTCAGTCCATGCGCCCAATTTTGGCCGAAAATCACTAACTTGGACGCTGGTTGTCCCACTTGACACGGTCAGTATTGACGTGAACATTTTTTTAAAAAATATTTTAAATATTTTAAATATTTTAAATATTTTAAAAAAATTTCTCTTTTTTTCTATAAACTACTTTTTTGTTGAGGGACGCCAACCGACCACTACCAACCCCAGGTGAGGGACGGCGACAGTTGTCGACGCTATGCGAGAGCGGCGATGCCCTCGCCAGATCTGGCCAGGCGAGGGCGCCGTGGCCCTCATGGGGGTTGGGCAAGGCCAGACGCCCCTCGCCAGCCCTCAAAAAAGAAAAAGTGTACAGAAAAGAAAAGGAAGAAAAAAGAAAAAATCAAAAAAATTAAAAAAATATTAAAAAAAATTATCTACATTAGCCACGGATGACAACCGGCATCCATCTCAACGGTTTCCGGCCAATTGGCAGGATGGACTCAATTGGCACAAATACAAAATATTTAGGACTGAATTGGCACCAATAAAAGGTTTAAGACTGAATTGGCATCAATGCAATAGGTTTTTGACTTTCTTTGCACTTTTCGAAAATTCTCAACTCAGTTAGAAGAAGAAAACTAAACCAACCATTCAACCCCAGTGGAGAATACAAGCAATAGAAAGTAAAAAGGAAAAGAGTATAAAAGACATAACAGCAATATAAAGATTAGAAATCCCAATGAAATCCTAGTCCAAACTTGATTGGAAATTGTCAAACAAGTAAAGAAAATCTCTTAAAACAACTATCTGAAATCTAATGAGATCCAAATCTCTAAGATGATTATATAAGATCCTGAAACTCTAGAAGTAAGAAAAAAACCAATTTCGAATCTTCTAAATTATCCTGGCACAACAACCGCCATGCAAGACTATTGAGCATCCATGTAAGATAGAGCTAAGTGCTATAGCTTCCAACGAATTGCACGTAATTAACAATTCGATCTACTTTCGCCTAACGAGTATAAATAACTATTCAGTAATTACAGATTCGCACAATCAAATCTTAGTAAGTACAAAAATAGATATTTAACATGAAAAATTAAACCCTTGTTGATGTGAATATTTGAATGTTTAGAGGCTTAGCTGGATCATAAGCTGTTGAATAGAAAAGCACTGTCGATTAAGCGGTACACTTTGACAGTCTATATCTATATCAGTATACTTTTGGATGAAAGTTGCTGAGCTACTGGAGCACATCTAGACAACCTACTCTGAACAGGTCTCTTTATATGAGAACCAATGGAAGCAACTCTAATAGAAGTAGCAGTAGGACAGTGCAAGCAGCCATTCCTAGCAGGCCAAACATAATAAAGAGATAAGTGGGCTAAGGGTGCCTTTGGTAACATTTCTCCTCCCGAAAATAATTCTATTTAGAAATAGTTTTTTCTATTTCTATTCACTGGACAAATTTCTGAGCAGAAGAATGTGTTTGGTAACTACACAAAAATTCTATTCCCAAAATAGAAAAAGAATAGAAATGCATTTGGTATGACCCTAAAATTTTCTATTCCCAATTTTTTGATTTTATTATAAAATGTTAGTGCAGACTTAACAATTCATGTTTGGATAAAACTTGATTTTTGTAAGGACTTAATTGATGCAGATATTCATGTTAGTAGAAGTGTCAAAAATACCGAAGCCAGCCCTACCTGACCCGAAATTTTCAGGATTTCTCGGTCCAGGTCGAGTCGGACCGAGTAATGAGTAAATGATTTCGTGTAGTTTGACTGTTCGGGTCGAGTCAGGCCAGATAGGACCAAAGTTTTCTCTTTTTTTTTGCACTTATCTTCTTCTTCCCTTCTCACCTGCATTCCCAAGAATTCTATAACAGCACTATAATTAATCAAAAGATAATATTTAATGATTCAATCCAAAAATTGATAATATATAACTCCACCCTTCTCGTCGACCCCCACCACACCATCTCTGATAAACAAAAAGCAGGACTTAATAAAACTCAAGTGTTAACATAATTCATATATATAGATATAAAGCGTTCGAATACGAATTTAAGTGTTCTTTCGATGTTGTCAATTCTTTCATGTTGCATACGAATTTTTTGATGCGTCTTTTGTAAAATTTATCTAATGGTGTTGAAAGAAAAATCTTAACGTAGAAATTAAAAAGACATCAAATCGATTGTTTTGATTTTATCTTGACATTATTTTGATGTCAAGTATACTAAGGAAGCAAAAAGTAAAAAAAAGAAAAAAAAAAGAAAAGAAAGGGAAATTGAAACAAAATCGGCCTGACCTGTCAACTTTGGTATATGTGAGTCGAGTCGGGTTAAGCTGAGCTTATATCTCTTTTTGTTCCCGAGAATAAAAAAGTAATTTTTTTTACTTCTTGTTTCTGTTCCAAATCTATTCCCTAGCAACTGATCTGCTCCGGAGAACAGAAAAATGAACAAACGTACACAAACAGATTTCTGTTCTAATTTTGTTTCAAAAAAAAAAAGAATAGAAAAACATGGAATATAAACATTAACAAACAGACCCCAAAAGTCCTAATATTTTATCACGAAAGTGAAATTGAGTCCTATAACTTTCAAAGGTGTAATCAAGTCCTAAAACTTATCAAATTGATGCAATCAAATCCATTTGTTAATGCTGTCAATTTGTCTAATAGAAAATGCTAATGTGGCCTTTTTAAATTAATTTATCTCCCATATGTGGCATTTTTTATTATTTTCTTGTTCATATCTTATTTAAATTATATGAAAAACTATAAAAAGCTCATATTTTATTTTATTTTTAAACAGCACTGGAAGAGAAAAGAATGGCAAGGCCTCGCTGCAAATCGCCGGAGTCCATCAAGTCGAGCCCTAGCGCCCGATGCCCGGGCCATGGTCCAGCGAGGCTGGGCCTCGATGCCCACGCCCGAGTCCATTGAGGTCGGGCCCAAAACGTCATCGCCAGCACCCACATCCATCGAGGCAAGGCCCGGCTCCCTCATGCCTGCACCAGAGTCCCTGACGCCTGCGCCTGTGTCCATCAAGGTTGGGCTTGGGACCCTAGTGCCTGAACGGGTCCATTGCGACTACCGATCCTCGTGTTCTTGGCCTCCACGCCTTAGCCCATTGAGGCCGAGCCCGGGTGTCCATCAAGGCTGGACTAGTGCCCGAGACCCCATGCCGGGGCATGGGTCTAACAAGGTCCGTGTCGCGACACAAAATTAGATATTTCAGGTTAATGGATTATTAGGTTAATTAAATTAACTAATCTAACTCGGACTCTCCCAAGTCCTACCAAATCGTAACTTTGGTTCAAGTAATTAATGTGCAAATGATTTTTTAAAATGGAGTCGCCACTAATCAATTTATGGTAGGCTGATTAGACACCTAAATAAAGTATCGGGAGAAATACTTTACTCCTACGAACCAGAGATCAAAGAGTTCGAGGACTTGGTTACACTAATATTTCTATTAATGACCTTCCGATACCCACTTCATGAAATTATCAAAGTTGGCAACTTTCGAAGATTCTGATTTAAAGTCCTAAAGGTGTAGTTATTTTTTGGATTTTTTAATTAATGAATGCATGAATGTAATTGTATTCTAGGAATACAATTATTCTAATGACATGATAAATGACAATTATTCTAATATGGCATGAATATAAGACAAGTGATGACTATTCTAATGTAACATGCATGCGTGACAATTTTTTAAAATTTTCAAATGTTAATGACGTGCAAAATGACATGAACTTTAATTCACACAATATGCAAAAATGACGTGGGTTTAATCTAGATACGTGTGACATTAGGTTAAATGAACCAAACATGTAAACCAAATTAATAAACCTAGTCATGCAGGCTATATGAACGGACCTAGACATGAATTTAGGTGACATGTGACATAGCATATGACATGGCAAATGACGCAACATATGACGCGGCAATATGATATGACAAGTGTGCAACTGAACTTATATGACTAAACCTATATGACATATATATAAAATGCTTAATCTACATGAATAAATGGAATATTCTAAACTATGTGCAAACTAAATGAATGAGATATTTTTTTGGGTATTTTTTTTAGGCAACAAATCAAACCACTCCAGAGATAATGCATGATCTTTTACGAAAATATTTTTCGATTCGAATTAAACGACGGATTGGATCGATGAATCAAATCTAGTTGTTAAGATCAGATATCTCGATTCCCGTGCCATCGACACAAATCTCAAGGTCGAGATTAGTCCGAATTTGGACTTTGTCGGTAGAGAATCACCCCTTTAATTCGAAGCGATTTTCTAATCTATAAAATATGCTAAAAATCGGATAGGCAATTATCACGTATTGCAAGACTAAACGAAAATCACCCAATATTCACATAACAAGAAACGAAATACGAGCAAATCGAATTTTACCTAATCTAAAACAATTGCAAATTTTTGTTTCTCGTGTGAATCCAAATAGGACTTGCGGATGAGGATCGGTTCAAAGGAGAGGCGCTGGACTTGATGGTAGCGTCGGTGCAGGTTAGAAATGACTCGTCAAGACTGCAGGCGTCACTGCAGATGATGCCCCTTCACTGGAACTTGGACTGTCTAACTTTCTGGTCAACAAGATAACAAAATAATGGGACAAAATTGACCAGTGGACAAAAGAAAACAAATTTTCTTTTTTTATTGCTTTTATATGCTTCTCCTTTTGGAATCTTTTGCAGAGCAGGACGTCACGCCAAGAGAACTTCAAGACTGTCGATTTTCTTTTAGGGACTCCACTGGTTCAACTGACAGTCTTCGGACTCGCCGGTATGGGTTTGCTCAAGACGACACGGTGGAGTATGGTGCCCTGTCGATGCAGCTAGTAGGCGTCGAGCAACAGCACTAGTACAAGTTCTCGTCGGGAATCTTAGTCGTCGCGGATGGAGGGACAACGTCGGAAAGCGATGAAGGACCACAGACCTGGATGCTTGTTGGATTGACTAGAGAAGCTATGCGACTGGGAGCCTTTGGAAAGCGTCTCTCTCTCACTCTCTGCCTCCCCTTCTCTGCTCTATTAAAAATTATGAAGTTTTGAGCAATTTTTTGTGAAATCAGAATATCCTCCCTCCCCCGGTGAATGAAAGTCGTTCGCCTTTTATAACAAAAGTCTCTCGTATCTCTTTGGAAATTCTGGATTCGTGGGAGATGATTGATGATACTCAATGGATTATTGTTCTTTCTTTGCAATCTTTTTGCCTTGAACGTGTCCATGTTCATTCATCATCAGCCGGCTCGTTCAATGAGCATTGATGTCATGCCAATATTCCAGTGATCATATCCGTGTTCTTGCCTTTCTGCAGGACTCTGATTGGTGTCCGAAATTGTTGATTGGATATTCCCTTTTCATATGCCTTTGACGTGCCCAAGATTATCATTCAGCTTCAATCATGTTCAAGTCTTCCACAATTTCCTTTCTTTCTTTTTTCTTTTCATTTTTCTTTGTTGTCTGACCACAAGATCTGCTCCAGCACACATTTGACAGCCCACGGTTTCCTATTTGTAATGGATTTGTTCCCTCAAGGCATATGAAAATCGTGAGGAATTAGGCCAATCAAAGATCTTAGGATAATAACCTAATTGCTTCAAAAAATCAATTCCCTTATTAGAACACCCACGTGTAGTAGAAAAATTTGAGGTTTGTGGGCTGCATTCAGTTAATTAAGACCCAAAGCACTCATTTAAACTCGTCTGCCGCTAGTCCGATAAACACACAAACTATATGCAAATACTACTAATATCTATATGCAATTAACTATTTTTTTTTGTTCAGGAATCGAAGTCGATCCCTAATTTTTATGCAATGACAAGGTCGTCAAAATTTAGATATCAACAGCTGCCTCTTTTTGAGTGAAGGCTCGCAGAGGTTACGCTCAAAGACAAAATTGAGGCTTAAATTTTGACAACGCAAAAATGGTGAATGATTTTTGTTTTTTTGTTTTAGGAGTGATCAATCCCGATTTTTTATGCAATAAATGATTAAATAAGAAATCAAAATTTAGGTGTCAACAGTCCGGCCCTGGTGCACATGCTCAGGTACATAGAGGTTGGGGCCTAGTCCCCAACGACCATACTTGGGTCCATCGAGGCCAGGCCAAGGTCCCCAGCACCCGAGCCCGGGTCCTCGGCAATTAGGTCCAGGCACGAACATTAGGGTCCCAAGCATGGCCTCGATGGACACGGGTCCGAGCGCCGAGGACTTGGACGCAGGCTCCGAGGTCCGACGCCACGCATCGATTGACCCAGTGCGAGAGCCGAGGTCTATGGCTCGGCCCTATTGGACCTAGTCGCCCAAGGTCTTGGGCCCAACCTTCATGGATCTAGCATGGGTGGCCGGGGTCCCAAGCACAAGCCCAACCTCCATGGACATGGGCACGTGCACCGGGGACCCGGTATGGGCGGCGATGCCCCGTGCACGGTCTCGATGGTCTCGTAAGATTTTCGGTAAAGCTCACCGGAGTTGGCACTCAAATAATAATTTTTCAAAGAAATTGGCACTTAAGTGATCCAAAAAAAAAATTGACATCAAAGTAAGCGTCGTACACAAACTTTGGCACTTCTGATATCCTGCTGCTTAAGAGAAACTGTTAGTCTAAAGATACCATATAAACTTTGAAAACTAACTCAAATAAGAGTTAATGATGCATAAACTATTTTGTCACCTAACCGTATAATGGTAATAAACGTTAGTAAGCAACTTAAATGGGAGTTGATGTCCCAAAATTAATTGATAATCTAATCGGAAAAAAGCCGATAAGTCACTAAATTAAAGATTAGTAAATTTGTATAAACATCGGTGAATTTCAAGAGTTGGTAATGATATTGGCAATTTGCAAACAAGAACGAAGTTGGTGTTTTCCTTAAGTGACGAGTATGGGGAGAAGAACGTCAGAAGTGCCAAAAGTTGTGTGCGGCGCTGTGACGACCCGTTTTAATCTGATATTACATAATATATTGGCGCAAGCGGAAGATAATATCAAGGAACGAGACCTGTCTTACGAATGCATTCAAGAAATAAGGTAGGCACACCTAAAGGGTACGGCCTCTTAGGGTTCGCTATGGCTTACAATAGATAGTAAAAACACTCATCAGCATTGAAAAATACTTACATTTCATACATAAAACATCGTTTAATACATCCGTTTCATAACAACGAAAATATACCGAGAAGACTTCAAGAGGTTACATCTAATCCCGAATACTATTCACTATCTCCTTCGGCACCCTCCGACGTCATCACTAATATCTTGAGCCATGGGAACCTTGGTATCTGAAAAAAGGGTTCAACAACAAGAGTGACCCGAAGTTCAGCAAGAAAAACATCTATCCGAATGACTAGACTATCCATTTATCATTCATTCAAGCAGAAATTTACAAATAACAAATCAATGGATACCTAACAGAAGGCACTACTAACGTAAGCCCCAAAGGGGTTACAAGACAATCAAACATCTAGCGGCTAAAGTGAACATGAAAGGGCCACAAAACTTCCTTGGACCTCCCCTTTATACCTCATGGCCGAATACTCATAGGGTTCCAATTCCCCTCCACGTCCAACCGGCAAATCGCCAGACCAACCTGCTCTAATTCCAACATACACATCGATCTGGCACAGCTGGCGCTGACGTGGATATTATTTTAAAAAATTATTTAAAATATTTAAAAATATCAAAAAATATTCACGTCAATGTCAACCATGCTACTAGAACAATCGACGTCCAC
Organism: Lenwebbia sp. NSW1173648; assembly: GCA_029784005.1. Taxonomy (NCBI): domain Eukaryota; kingdom Viridiplantae; phylum Streptophyta; class Magnoliopsida; order Myrtales; family Myrtaceae; genus Lenwebbia; species Lenwebbia sp. NSW1173648. Next base: position 6,755,395 of record JARCGZ010000002.1, read on the forward strand.
ATCAGCGAATTTCCGGCCAAAATTGGATGGATTGACTCAATTAGCAAAAATGCAAAAGATTTAAGACTGAATTGGCACCAATGCAAAATATTTAGGACTGAATTGACACCAATAAAAGGTTTAAGACTGAATTGGCACCAATGCAAAAGGTTTAGGACTGAATTGGCATCAATAAAAGATTTATGGCTGAATTGGCATCAATGTTGGTTTATAACTTTTTTAACACTTTTCCCCGTTGCAAGCTCTTGCATTGGGTCAATCTTTAGCTCTGATAGACTCCCAAAAGAGACATACACAACTGACCCTTTTGGCTTTGTGCTCAGCCATTTCATGGTGGTTTACGTGTTCTGGTAGGAAGATGCTGAGACCATATTGTCTGTCTTGTTCAAGCCTGTTGTCTAAATAGGTGGAAGGCACTGTTGGCCCTATGGTCCTTAATGGCATGACCTTCATGAACCAGTCCACTACCTGCTAGGCAAAACCAATGTCACGAAGTTTTTGCTAAGTGCTTGAATGATCAAGTTGGATGACTCATGGATCAGAAAAGGTGATAGCTGAGAGGAAGAGCACGAGACTCAACTCTTGTCGTAATTAGATGATCGACGATTGGGAAATATTTGAGCATCGTGTATTTACATTAGTAAAATTTCAATCTTCACTGACATGTCAAGTCATATTCGCTTTCCAGCTAGACAACTCCAAATCGTGTACCACTCGCGTTGTCGTCTTATCTTCTCATGTGGTAAAACACGTCGTGAAGAACGCAGCCCCAACCAGCCCAAACTTTTGTGCTAACACATCAAGAGCCCAAGGCAAGAACGAGTTGTAGACTATGCAACTCGGTGACAGGCTGCCGGAGATCAGCCTCTCTACCAACTCGCTCAGTGTCTTTGGACCAGACCTTCCGGAAGCGCTCGAGGTAGGCTTCCGGGGCTGCTGGCGGCCTTGATGCCGCCATCAAAGCCATCGGAGACAGTCTCAAGTGAAATCAAGGGGCGTGAGGACAATCCATGAAGGGTCTTGGACATGGATTCGGTGGTGACGAGAGTGACTCTGGCGCCTTCGTGGATTAGGCGCTTGGAGAATTGGAGCATGGGGTTGATATGGCCTTGGGCTGGGAATGATCGAACTAAACAATGTGGCTTGTGGAATTTTCTTGAATCCTCCATTTTCTGTGGTTCTTGTACTATTCAGTGAAGTTTCTCTTTGTGGGCTTATATTGCAATGTGACCACATTAGGAAGTGCATGATTGACCCGTTAGCAGAAAGAAAGTTGTCGGTGGGTACTTCAGGCAATGGCTTGATGTGCTCCATTATCACTGAGCAGCCAAGAAAAATTCCTCCTCTTTAAAGTTTCTTTGAAGATTGTTGGAGTATAAGGAGCTTATGAGGCAAAAACAAGCAGGTGGTGAATCACAGTTTGGAGAATTACGTGATTCATAACATTATAATCCAATGGTTCTATTGGGTGGGAGAATGGCAGCCTTTTCAACCATTTTTGCTAGTGCTAGTGCCCCCAGAAATTCTTGGATTTCTTGTAATATGAGATTGAATGCCATAACTCTTATTTGTATTTTTACTTCTTATTGGTGCTGTTGGGAAATCCGCACAAATAGGATCGCATACTTGGTCACCCGATGCGAGTTCTGGATATTCCCACTCAAAAAAGAGGATGTAAAATCCAATTCATCCATCTAGGTTAAGGGCAATGGAAGCTAGCTCGGTATATGCTTTCTCCAAGTCTTTTGTCAGTTTCCTTCAAGCCAAGCAGTCTTTTATGGCTATCCAATGATTGTCTCTTTCTCTCTCCACCTCAAGTTATGTTACATCGACTTACATTCTATCCAAGGTGACATTTTCTATGGGCCCACTAAAAAAAAAAAAAAACCTTCTCTATATGAATCTTTTTAACAGTAGCACTATTCTAATAAAGAGTCAAAGTGCTAAACAGACAAATAGAACTAGAAAACTATAAAAACGATAAGGAATATGTTCACTAGAAGTCCTAAAACTTATCACGAAAATGCAATTGAGTCTTAAAACTTTCAAAAAGTGCAATTAAGTCTTAAAACTTATCAAATTGATATAATCGAGTCCTCCCATTAACATCATCAACTTGTCTAATAAAAAATGCTAACGTGGCATTTTTTAAATTATTTCCTCTTTCCTACGTGGCTTTTTGAAATTATCTTCTTTTCTTAAGTGGCATTTTTTATTATCTCCTTTTTTAAATTTTACTTAAATTGGATTAAAAAATATAAAAGGCTAAAATTTTATTTTTCAAAAAACAAATCTGGAAAAAAACAAAAACAAAAACAAGGAGAACGGCAGGGGACTCGTGGGTGCAGCCGCAGCTGCTCCTCATCGCGGAGGGGCCGGCAGAGATTGCTGGTCCGACGGGAAATAAGGATTAGCATCTTGTTCTTACAAAAGGAGGGGGAACAAAATTTGGCCAGTTCACAAATATCGGGTAAAAGAACGTAAAAGGGGAAAATGTCCCAGGGGTAATCATGAGAGTAAACATGTGGCCAGAACCCTCACAAAAAGGAGTAACCAAACCAGCCATTCAACCCTGATAGAAAACTTCGACCAAAAAAAAAAAAAACCCTGATAGAAAACAAAGGGAAACGAGTTGCACGCTGAAGAGAGAGAGCTTCATGTAACCACTGCGAAAGACCGTATCATCCCGACCTGATTTTCAGCCCCCCACTGACAATCATAATGTGTCGGATCCTGTCGTTACATGGGTCTAGCATCAACATCGCCACCATGTATAAACAAATTAGGACCCGATTCATAAATACGGGAAGATATCCATGTACACAAGTGTATGATAAGCTTCAATTGAGATTCAAAGTTCGAATGTTGGAACCACTAAATCAAAAACAAGAGGTTTTCCCGTTCCATCGAACGGTGCAAAAATAGGAAATCAAGACTAGTATCCATCTTGGCAAGCAAAAGATCGGAAAGAAAAGAATAGTCCAGCAGACAAGAAACAAAATCGGTTAACCATGAGTTGGGTGTGACTAGCTCATGCAGTAAACTGTAAATTATGCAGTAAATGGGATTTCTAGCTATCGTAGGTTTCCCGAAGATTAAGCTTTCGATAGATCAAAGCAGATCATAATTTGCAGGCACAAGATAGATGATCAAAGAAAACTTTCCGGACAAAACAAGGAAGCACTGTTACACTTTCCATGTACAATAACTAGCACCATCTTTTTCCCCTCGAAACAGCATCAATAATTAAATGAAGGCAATTGCTGTGGTTTGACATGACAGAAAACTGAACATTAGGTCCTGAGGTATCATATTTCATGACATATTTCTCGACGCTTGCAACCCTCTTAGTAAATTAGGCATATTGGACATAACTAACTTGCTACTGTGATAAGGGGAAAAGAATATCGGTATACACATCCCCTCTAAAGTCCAAAATCAATTTTCTTTCAGAATCAAAATTGGAAACTCCGGTTCAGACTAAGTATAGAACTATGCTTCCAAATTAAAGAAATAATTAACAATGTTAAACAGCTGGACATCCAATTCTGCCATTAAGCTGATGGAAAAAAAAGATTAGTTTCACCTATATGAAATCCCCAGTTGTAATACAAAGAAATCAAATTCAGCAATTATACCTCACATCTGAATATTCTTCAAAGGTAAATTCACCTTCAAATCTTCGGTCAATTTTCAGTCACTCTGCATGAACAGAAAAACAGAATGTCAAAGTTCGGTAATTACTTAAGCAGCCCCTCACCACCACCACCCCCAAACAAAAAACCCCGAACCTCTCTCTCTCTCTGTGGTAAACCATGTTCACTAGGGGATCTGAATGGCATTACAGATCTGATGTCGAAAAGATAACTTAGGTACCAAGCAAGCAATCAGAAAAGCATCATACTAGCAAACTAAAACTTAAATTGGTCCAACTGAAACCAGTACTATTGTCCTTCGTGCCAAAAATTTGAATATATTTGTAGCACCAGGTGTAACGGACAACCAGCTGCTAAACAGAGAATCGCTATATGAACCAGTGTAAAATTTCAGATCAAATTCGGTTGGCCGATAGGAGATTGACAGTTGAAGAAAAGTGGGGGATAGGGGAGGAGGTGCAGGCTATGCAATTTATACTCCTGCATGCTTGCCTCGTTTTCATCAGCAAATGTGCTATGCCTAGTTTTCACCCATTTAAGGGCAATACACAACTTTCCCCTGAAATGCAATATGTAGCCGCCCAAGGCTGAAATTCTCTGGTAATATGGCTCCAATGTTCACTTAAGGTACTCCCTCGATGGCCGTAGATAAAAAAATTATCACAAAATTACTTTATAGAGATAAGCATGTCTTTTATATGATGAAACAAAATCCAGTTTAGTAGACATTTATCATCAACTATAGTGCTCAGTGTTCGCTAAACGCAAGTACATTATCAGAAATTGACGGTTGATTCCAGACTGCTGCAAAGAATAGTCAAGATTTCAATCTTTTGATGCATCTCACTACTAAGAAAAAGAGCTCTCTGGTGTAAAAGAACCGACCGGTCAAAGTTCATAAAAGTATTAGACCAAAAAAAACAAAGTTCATAAAAGTAAAAGCATCATTTTTTTGTGTATGGAGCATCAAGAATGTATGCATATGTACCTTAAGTAACGGTAAGAGAAATCCCCAGTGCCTTTACTGACAAAACATGAAGACAGCACATGGACTACTATAATATGCCACCACATCATCCCGCGACTCTTATGACTCCCACCTCATCAAGCTTTGCACTCTTATGCTGTAAACATCAAACAATATGGTGGCCAGCTTGATAAGCATCAATAGATAAAGGACTGAGGGAATATATGGAGGAAACTATAATACCAGAGAAGTACCGCAGCATTTGAAGATTCAGAAACAAAGAAGAAAAAGAAGAAGAAAATAGTCCCGAGTTTAGCACAGAATGTAATACCTTACTTTTCTTGTGTTTGTGCTCGTTAAGATCTTCATCTCCATCATGCTTCCTTTTCTGTCGACACACAATGTACAGTCAAAATAAAATCCACCAAAATACTATTAACTGACTATTTCTTTTTCTTTTTAAAGGTTTTAAAGAATGGCTGGTTCTGGCTCTTTGGTTTTTCAGCCAAGAAATCCGAATGTGACTTATTGGTGGCTTGTCAAATACAATAAGCCCATCCAAACAAGCTCCTGATTTCTGGCCTTGTTGTGCCCTTACTTGATAAAAAAAGATAAATGATTTAAGAAATCAAGGATAAAGGCCTTATTTTAAAATTGATCAAAAGTAGACATCATTTTAATTTTTGGCTCACAAAGGTATACGTCAATCGTCATTCCAAGTTTCTTAGCATAGGCAATTATCCAGTTCCATCGTAACCAACTTTAGGTTTAAGTAAGAGCAGGGGGAAGGTAGACTAATTTGATATTCAGAAGTCAAACCTTTTCATGATGTTTTTTGGAGTTGTCGACTCCTGAATCATGTTGCCCAACTTTGTCCTTTTTCCTTTCCTTGTCTTTGTCTTTGCCCCGATCTTTATGACGATGCTTGTGCTTTTTATGCTCTCTATCTTTATGCTTTTTATGCTTTTTCTCCTTATCCTTTGATTCACTTCTTGATTTTCCTGAAATGGTCGGCATCCCCTTCTCCATCTAACAAAGCAAATGTACGATCAGCAAGCCAGCAATAGCGGCACTCGAAGGCAGTAAATAGCTACAAAAAAGGAACAGAATGTAAAACCAGAGAAAACTTCACAACAGGAATTGCGTAAATCTTACTGCGGGTAAGTCAACACGAGTGGTTTCCCTCAGATGGAATGCATCTCCGAGAGAATCTAGGTCAAAAGGTTGTATGCGGAAGTGAGAATCTCTCCCGTTTGATGTACTCTCAATGAGCTGATCCAACTGCATCCCCTCTCCTTTCCGAATTTCAGTATCTCCCACCAAATTATGAAGATAGTGGGTGTCAGAAAGCGACAATGGTAGGGACTTCTTGCAGAAAAATTCATGATGGGGCGACAGCTTAAAGTGATTTATGAGATCTACAGCACCCGTCAATTCTCTCGGTCCTAAAAGATCAAACAGAGAGATACAGCATGTAGAAATGTAAGCTACCCAAAAAACTAAGCTTTAAAGGGAACACAGAAACATCAGTGCAGCGAAATCCAACATGCACAAAGTGAACATAAAGTCAACACAAATAAGTGCAAGCAAAAAGCAGAAATTTCCCTGCAGAAAAGGAGATGTGCAAATTCATCATAACTTATGAGACAGGATGACTAATATATAAGCGTGGATCAGAAATTGTGCTAGTTGTGCGAAAATATTTCACGAGAATGAAAGTGCAATTAAGAGTTACCTCTTCTTGCTCTCATGCTGTGTAAATATAACACTCATACCGAAGCCAACATTTGCACCAATTTCAGTAAAATGTGCATGAGAAGCAGATTTATAAATGAATATTACCCCTAATATAGTGCATCTGATCACCATATAGATTTTTCCCCGATGGAGGATTGTCAATAGGGACACGATTCCCTCGCATGGAGTGTTCAATACATAATTATACCATCTCTCAAAGTGAAGAAAAGCACACAAGAATCATAAGATCACCCTCAGATCCTATCAACATCAGATGCAAAGAAGGAAGAAAATTAAATAAGGGCTTCTTTAATTAAGATCTAGCAAAAGCAAATAGTATTTTTCAGCTTTCCCGCCGAAACTTAGTATATTCCTTAAATTCAAAAAATTATGAGTGAATTATATGTGGACCTACTTGTTAATATCACAGTAATCTGAAAGTTTCAACTGTTTCGGATGAAAAAAAAAATCGAAGTGTATGAGCCGCTAGATTAAGCAAAAAGTTTTCATTCTAAGACTTTTATTTGTTAATTGAAAGTGGTGCTGCTCAGTGTGTTTTGTCCTATGATCATGACATGTATTAAAAAAAACGAACAGACAAACAAAATGCTTCTTAACAAAGATTCAAATCCCATAACATGGTACCTTTTCCAAAATTCTTGCTTTCTGGATCCATATCAATCTTTCATGGTGCAGCTAACCACAAATATGACTGCAATATCAAACAAGAAAAATTGTTACTTAGATGGCTTAAGAAAAAGCAGGAATTCCTTAAAATTCAAGGCATAAAGAGATGCAAAGCACATTGTTCCACTATATGGACAGCACAAAGGCTACAAGAAAACATCAATTTAAGTGAGCCTGATAATAACATCTAGTATTGGCATCAAATAAGTCAATAGAATAGTCTTCACTGTAACAAACATATACATCGACCGTCCAGGAACCATTCCTTTGCAGGAAAAAAGAATTCAGATATTTCAGTCCTCTAGCAGTGCAATTATGAGAAGCTCTAACATCCAGTTAATCAGACACTTAACAAATAGGCTATCTTCTAGAAAAACTGTGCATATGATATCAATTAGCCTAGGGACACTGACTATCTTTTCAAAGCACAAAATGACTGATAACTGCTCCAATGATAGTAGAGTTTCCGCAATCTCCTCGAAAAGCTCAAATAACAAGATCGTATGATAAGAATGCATATTCTTGAAAGGCAGATGAAAAATATTTTCTGTCAATTTTTTCACGATAATTCGTAATCCTAGTTTTAGGAAGGAATACCAACTACATCAAGCATACAATATAACTGCATTCATCGAATTCCCTCATCCCCACCCCTCCCCCACCAAAAAGAAAAAAAGAAAAATCGATTCCTCCAAAGAAAGCCTTTGTCCAAGACCTCTTGAAAAGATGCCTTTCATCAGCTTTCCTTCCTAAGATAGCCAACCAACTTACTGAAAAGTTGAATTTAATTGTTAGCACTCCTTCAGGTACAAAAGTTCAGTTTTTTTTTTTAACCTTATCTTTGAAGGACAGATTCAAAAGCACACTATACATGAAAGGACGGAAGTTCCAAACCACAATGGACAAGGCTTGGCCATGATACAATATCAATAGACATCATAAACTAAGTGACAAAGCAGTGTCCATGGAGTTGCTGTTCAAGCGTCACCTTGGGTGGGTAATTCGAGGTTCATCGACCCCATTAACTCCAAAGAGGATTTCTAAGATTAAGCCAAATCCAGACCAAATCTGGACATTAATTATGAGTTTAAAACCATCACCTTTTTCCACATCTCTCTCACTTTCCCTAAAAGGTGAGATATTTACAAGAAAAAAGTCCATATTTTCACGACTGTACAGATCACGTATTCATCAAGTAAAACTATAGCAAGTGGGAGGTATGGAAAACCAGAAGTTCAAGGGAACCACTTTAATCGAAATATGGAGTAAACGAAAACCAAGGGATACGTTGTTTTTGTTTCTCTTCGTTGTGATAAGATTTAATGATCCAACAAGAAATTCACTATAACCAATTTGTACTAATTAAGGCACTACGTAAATGATCTAGTACAAAATCTGGCAGAACCACAGATTTTATACAGAGATCAAATATCCAAACAGATCGTGACCAATCATATGAAGCAGAGAAAAACCATAAACTACAGTTAGATGCCTAGATCAATCAAAGTATTGATTAATTAAAACAAATACAAACAAACTGAGATGATTTAGCAATTTTGGGAAATTAAGAGCTTCCAGGTGTACATATGTTGCCTTATTAAACCATGCTTGAAGATGTCAGAAATTTTTAAAAGAAATTCCTGAGTTGATCTCAAATTATAAAACCAAATATGAAATACCCATAAGTTAATCTTGAATTCCGAAATGATAAATCAACATAAGTAGATATGGCGGATACTATAAACAACAGATTCCATAAAATTACACAAGCAGCTCCTATCTTATAATAGCAACTCCTATCTTATAATAGCAAAAGTACTGAAGACAGAGGTATGATACATCAAATGCTATGACTCAAGGAGATACCCTTCGAAAAGCCCTCATGGCAGTTACCCCGCTAATGGAACTTAGGAAAATGGTAGAAGTCTGAAGAGTTTTCTCATATGAAAAGTAGTACTGGAATAGATTATGCAAAAGAACTGCCATAGTATGGACTAAACACACGAAACAGGAACAGGCATAATACATAAAGACAATATTGTTTTCTAAAAGGTCAAGGTCCCATATGAACATACTCTTCGGTCTTTTAGCAAGATCTTATACTTAAAGTGGATAAATAAGTACACAAAGTTCCAGCAATCTAAGAATGTGAGAAATGCTGGGGAAATTTATCGAACGGGAAGTACTATGACAATTTAGAATAATAGCATAGACAGTATAAAACCGTCGTTCATGACTAGCGCAGCTCTTCTAATGATGTGGACATTAACTGAAAGATAAAAAAAATAACAAGGTAGAATATCTGATTATTGTGTGAAGTACAATGGAACTCTATCAATTTTAGGATGCTTTTCTCTAACCAATATAAGATTATTAGTGAGGACAACTACATCATTAATAACTGAACTACACAAATCCACAAGGAGGTAAGATAGTTCTCTACAACTAACATGTTGCCAACTCACTTCCTAGCTGGTCTCTTTCTAAGGTGTTGAATTACTATATTGGCTCGTCTGCAATGATTCCGCATTCTCATATAGTGACATCATGAGTCAATTAGTTTCATCTTTGTAAGCCAACATAGCACCATATAGACATTACCCTATTTGTATTTCTCCTTTTCTCAACTTCAGCCAATTGGGATGTCGGAGATGGATTGAAAAACAAGTTCAACCTGGATAAACTAATTATAAACGAAATTTCAATTGAGGTTGTATATTTAAGCCTCATGCCTAGCCATTCTAAGTAACACCCTGCTGCATCCAATTTGCTTATTAGGGTGGCCACACGCCGTAATAGATACATTTCTACCTTCGATTTCCCCTTTTGGCTTGGATAACTAGATCAGGAGGAGATGCAAGGCCTATTAAAGGAAAAACAACCAAATAATTTAAATCTAGATTACTTCAAACTTCAAGTATTATTTCAAAGATGAGCCCCATGACAAATTTGTGCGTTAATGACGATGTTAAGGATGTTTTAAAAAACACCCAACTGAATAAGATTTGCATACTAGGGAGCCACCTCAACTTTTTAGATGCAATTACTAAATTTATCATTTCTACTTTTGGTTCTAGCTGACAGGTGTGTGAGAGAGAAACTCAAAGCCGGATCCAAGCAATATCAAGGCCCATAATACCAACAAGTAAATCGTAGATGAAAACAGTGTATGAACATGCTTAAAGATCCAATTTATTGATGACGTCACATACTTGGGCCCTAAGACTGATTTGAGCATAGCGTTAATGCTCTCCATAGACAACCACAATGCACTGTATATGCATTTCAAGGAGCAAAGTTCAGTCAATCATGAACACTTCATATATTGATGATTAGACCAGCAGAAACCGCTAGTGTTGCTATCTATGCAAATGTTTGAACATTTAGGGATAGTTTTGAGCAAAGTCTCAGAGTACTTAAGAAGAATTACTTGACGTATAGTGCCAACTATGTTATAATAATGTGTAGCAACTAGCAAGCAACCCTTACAACAGCATTTATAAGTTTCCTTCCCGTACTAAAATGGCACACTATCAGAATGAAGAAAAGCACGTAGTCACCTATTAACTCGCCAATCCATAATAACCCTCTGGCAAATCATAACTAAGTTGAAACTGCAATTATGGATCTAGACATACATGACACCCTTGACATGTCCACTCTGTTATGAGTATCCAGGCAACGGAATTCAAACCTCACGCACGTTCAAGAATAAGGAAAGAAACTCCAACGAGCATTCTCGAACTCCAATCACCAATGGCATAGAAGACCATTAACTACCCAACAGAACCTTTGTGCCCAAGAAAACCCTCACATCTAAAGCCTGAAGCAAGTCTGTAATTCCATAAGGACAAAGACTCGAAAAAGAATATGGATACCGCAAAGAGAAACTTTCAGAAATCAAAACCCAAGAATTCGACTCCAGTAAAGTGAAAAAGGCCGTACCTTTAGCAAGAATCCAGGACGCCGCTTATTCTTCTACAGATCACAGTGGCAGGAAGAATTCAAAACCCCTCTGTCTATCTATCTACCAAACTAAGTCTCTCAAACTGCTAAAAAGCTTTACAGTGATTCGAATCCCTCCTCAAGTACAGCTCGAACTTGAAATCAGCAACAGAAGGAAAAAAAAAAACCCAGATGACTTATCGAATTCAGCTTCCCCGAACGAATTGACACGCAAACAGAAAGACGCATTCTGGATGTTCCTTTGGCTGTGGCTGACTGAGAAAGAGCTTGAGGATTCTGTCGCACGGTTGGCAAACAATGGGAATTGAGATGTCATGAGGAGGTCTTCATCAAGTTCATGTGCGAGTCGGGCAGGAGTTCTGATGGGTGAATGAATTGGAGAGGCAGATTTCGTTTTCTTGAGAGAGCGGGGGAATTATTAGGGTTTCAAACGTTAGTTTTCTCGTTTTGGTCCCTCTCTCTCGTCACCTGGTTGTGATCTAGGATCTTGTCTTGGTCAATAAAATATGATTGTCTTCGTTGGTTTTGACAAATTTGCCCTCGATTTTTCACGTAAATTGGTGGATTTCGTTCATAAGCTCCCTTGATAAAATAATTTTGGACATTTGTCGATTGTTGGCAACTATAAGGGCGCGAATGACGATCATTCTCTTTCCGAACTCTATTTTTTGCTAGAAATAAATTTTTCTAATAGATTTTTCTATTTCTATTCTCTATATAAGTTTCTGAGATAAATTTCTATTTCGAGAACAGAAATTCATTTGATAACAGCATAAAATTTCTACGATTGCCGGCCGCTGGGCTTCGATGGATGAACGGCGGACGGCGATCGGCGAATGGCGAACGGCGGTAGAGACGCAGGTGGACGGCGACGGGCGGACAAAGACCGGTGAACGAAGATGGGCGGACGGCGGTCGGAGATTGGCGTCCGACAGACGGAGACTAGCGATTGAGGAATGGCGACCGGCGACAAGCGAATGGCGAACGGCAGCAGGGAAGCGAGAGAGGCAGCCAGCGAACGGCGAACGGAGACCGATGACCGACAACCGGCGGATGGAGAAGGGCAAATGGGAGCCGAGGACGGGAGATCAGCAGCAGACAGAGAACTGCACCTTGCGAACGAAGGATGGAGAACTACGGACTGTGATCGGCAGTAGGAACGCGAGAGAGAGGGAGTGAGCAATAAGAAGAATTCTTATTTTTGTTTCTGTTACAGAAATAGAAAAGTGAAAAATTTCTACCTTCTATTTCTGTTCCAAACTTATTTGTGAGCCAAAAAATTGTCCTTAGAAAAATGAAATTGCATTACCAAATGAATTTTTATTCCAAACCTTTTCTTCATGACAAAAAAATAAAAAAAAAATAGAGAAATAGAATTGTTGTCAGATAACAACATGATTTTCGCGGCCATGGCCACCATTTGGCCGCCATAGCCGACGCCACGAGCCAGTGGCGTGTCATCGCCTCTAACGCCATTTTTTTTCGTTAAAAGCGGCTGATTTTGGAGATACAAGAGGCAGAAAAGGAAAATGAAGTTAATCATACCAATATTAAGGGTAATCATTCACGAGAGAAGATGGCTCGTAATTTTCTTGAGGCGAACTTGACTGTGAAAGATTCACGAGGTGATTTGGTACCGCATCGATAACGTCCAAATCGATCTTCGAGGCCTACTTTCTCATTAGATGATGCTAACCGCTAGATGGTAGTCAAATAGCATCGACAACCATGGCTACATGTGATTCCCGTCTATGTCGTGATTGTCAAGAAGAATTTAACCGAGGACAATCAAATCAAATATATTCTACTTGCTCCCAAGCCAAAACAAAAGATGTGTACATTCTACATTAATTATGCTCTTTGGACTCTACACACCGATTAAAGTAGTTTGAAGTTACAGAACTCGTGAACGTAGTCTCTGAAATATCACTTCTCCAAGCTAGGAATATTGCACGACAAAAGCGAGAACATGGCCGCTCGCTCTGCTTTCGTCGACCAGCTCTTCTTGAGAATTCCTTGACCACATCAAGTCTTGGGCGAATTGGGCAGAATTCGGCAATCGGTCCATACATTCCATGCGGCCTAGATTCAACCTGATCCAAAGAACCCGATCCCGGTGCAGTGCAGTTCTTCACAACCTCCGGACAGCTTCTACCAGCATCTGAGGCTATTAATGGTCATGATCCAAAAATCAAGTGGTAACTACACATGGACGCTCAGAAGTCAAACTTCGGCTTAGTATCCACTGAAGAAAACCGAAACAAATGAAAAAAAAACCAACTTAGGAAGAAATTAAACAAATAAATGACAAGTTGACCGCATTTAACCACTGGCTCAACTGTGTCATTGACCAATATCCATTAATCATCAGCCGCAGCTACACTGTAAGTGACAAACAACTCAACTACCTTTAACTTTACCTTTACCTTTACTATCGTTACCTTGTTCTTTACCATAGGCTACAAGAATCTACACGACATGGACCTAAAAAAAAAGTCGGCACCATATCCGTCTCCCAAATACATTCCAATGAACTACTTCAAACAGCATGTTGTTGGGCTAATCATGCAGAAGTAAACTACATCCTATCTTCCGTATAATATGACCAAGCTCAGTGACGGCACCATTCTGAGAAGAGCTTCAATCCGATCATGTTTAAATGAAACCCCCAATCCAAACTATTAGGCTCCAAGGGATGCGGGGCAAGGTTTTTGAAGAAATTAACTTTTGTTAACCGCCTGCTGATGCACCTGGCAGCCACAGTGCCATAAACCAAAGAAACAATAAAAATACACATAATGATGCATGATATTAATGAGATTAATCATCAGCGGAATGCATAATCTGATACCTGTTCATAACAAGAATAGGAACTCAGAATATTCAATGAGGATAGAACCATAGTTTTGGAGCAACCTGCGTGTTCAAATCAATCTCGAGTTATTTCCTCAGATTTCAATCATAATTGCCCTTCCTGCACATGCATGACTGCTTGACATGCATAGGAAACCTGAATGTCTACTTTCTCTTTTTAGCGAATTTGATCAACCTATCGAATGATTCGGATTGATTAAATTTTAATTGCAACAAGAAACATGCATACCTACTGTCTCTTCTTGGCAATTCAATTAAGAGCAACTATTTCAGTCCGCCAGAAGAACTTTTTCACACAAAAGAGGAAGTAAATTACCTGTGACGGCCACTGATGTTGGACCAAACATGTTAGGCTGCATCAGTTTGTTGTGTGAAAACCCACTTCATCCACACAGACAAGCAGTGCTTGGCAAGGTGCTCTGGCAAGTCTGGCTAAAAAACCATCACAGATCAGAACGTACAAAATTCAATTGGTGACCATTTAATCTGCAGTTAAAAAGTCCTGGAGCTTCTAGTGGTTAAGCGAAAAAAACAAAATCCCCTAAAAAAGTGCAATATCGCAGCTTACATATCACTCATCAATCAGATGTTCCAAAATACAAAAAGCATCTAGGTCCACAAAAAGAAACAGAACCAGTGTTTTTGTTCATTCGGAAATCTAAACAGGCCACACCTAGCTGGCTGAATAGCTGGGGATAAGCCTTGGCTTAAACACTTTGGAAATTAGACATTATAGATAGCTTCAAAACATCCGACTTATCCAATATCGAGTCAAAATCTTGTTCAAAGTCCTTGCTAAAAACTATCATCATAACATTACGCACCCATCAATTTCTTCATGCGTATGCTTTTTAGAGCAGTGATGAATAACCATAGCAATGGATCTGAAAGGGCATTGACTCCCAAACATGTGAAGGTCAATGCAATGCTGATTATGACTTTATAAAGATGATGTTCCAAAGGCATCTGGCCGAAAAAAATGTTCAAAAGGCGAAATCTCAAATTCAAAGCAACCTCACAATGAACCGTTGATCATACGACGATGAGGCTGACAAAATTTTCTAACTTCTACTTCTTAAATCAGTTTTGCAGATTTGGCTCTAGGGCTAAAAGAAAACCTTGAACCGGAACCTAACAAAGAAGTCTATTCCAATTTCTTTGAAATTGGGAGTCCAGCTCACGATGCTGAGACAGCCAATGGTTTTTCAGGTCCAGCCAACTGGCTGCCCACACCAAGAAAATGCATAGCACAACGGAAAGCAAAGATACCAAATACAGAAAAAAGAAGTGCGAGAACAAATATCTATCGCACTCACCATGGTCCATGGAGTGGAAAAACCGTCTGTGGAAAGCAGCCAACTTATGGTCTGTGATTGCACGTCCTGCCCATCATCCCGCACAAAACGATCATCATCATCACTGCCATCATCATTGAAGCCAACAGCCCTCCTCCTTTTCTTTCTCCTTTTCTCCTTCTTCTTTGAATGAATAGCACCTGGTGATTTATTATCCAACCTAGACCAATTTTCTCCCTGTTTTATTCCATCATGTTCCAGGATTGAATATGTACCAGATTTCCTAAAAGTAATCCCATTCCTTATAAACAAAGACTCCCACGACTCCAAGGTCTGACATTCTTTGGAAAGTACATAATGAATAACCCAAGAGTAAAGTCCCAACAGTTTCACCACATCAAGGCTCCGTATGCAAAGGCACCCCTCCAGGGTTGCAGCAAAGCTGCTGGAAATGCTAGAGGCATTAACAATCTGCGACACTATATCTAGCACTTTTTCCTTTTCCTCCTGACACTCTTCATCTTGCATGAGGCGCAGAAGCTGGCGACCTTGATTAACAACCATATTTAACAGGAGTAATTGATCTATAGATGCAAAATCTTTGCACTTGGAGAGGACAATTTCTAACCAGCAGGACGAGTTGCCAAGTTCCATATTTTCTACAGGTGAGCTGAAAGATTTGCTAAGCGATTTCAGGAAAATGAGAAGTTCACTCTCTTGGAGAGAAATGAGGAGGCGGTTACATAGAGAGGAGAACGACGCACTGCTGAGAAAATCATCCACAGCTTCCCATACATCTCTCGAGTCATCCTTATACATCAATCCAATGAAAAGTTCAACAAAATATTTTGTGTCAAGAGACAAAATCTCACCATCTTTCAGCGACTCAGCAAACTCACAGGAAGACCAAAACTCAGGCACGTATTCAACAAAGTTCTCGACTGTCCTCAAAACATCCAAATCAAGAAAGTAATGTGGCTTGGTGGCGACCATTGCAGGTGACTGACCATGCTTTCCCTTCCACTCAAGTTCCTCCCAACAAATATCACGATTAACGAAAGCAAATTGAGACAAGGCCTTTGCTCCATTTTTATGATCTGACCCACCACCAGCATCGAAGTTAGAAAACCACTTTAATGTACGCCTTGGATTTCCTGCATTGTCCGTCATAGATGTGAAAATCATATAAAAACGAAACACCATTGAATATACGATCTACCTTAACATATTGCCAATTTACAGACTGGTATGCCACGTGACGAGCATTCGGCTCATCAGAAAATTGCGATAATGAAAGGCCAGGTTATTTATCTGCCAGAGAGCTTCAAATTTATTCGTGTTTCTTATCTTTGCCAAAAGTATAGACCTTTTCTTTCAGGGGTTACATAAGACAGCTCTTTTCCCACAGCACAGTGCCCAAAGCTGCCCATCAATATTTACCTTTGAAAAAAGTCTCCAGCATGTGGCTTCTCTTGGCTAGGATTGAACCTGCCAAGCGTGGTCTCTTCTCGAATACCATTTGCAAGAGTTGTGAAGCCAACTCCAGATTTACTGACTTAGATCTCAGTATGTTCCTGAATAGATCTCGCTGAACACGCAGAGACAACGGTGTCATCAGTGATACACTTTTGCAAAGCCATAGTCGAGCCTCCGATTTAGCTCCAGAAGACACGATTGCTGACCAGATGACAGTTCCCAACTGATGCAAGAGAGCGATAATCGCCTCGGAAGAGTCACTATCTCCTTTATCATTAGCATTGGGTTTTGAAAGAAACAGGTGAATCATGATGACATCCCAACTTTTCGAAACTCCCCAGCGCTTGAAAATTCAAGGTACTTTATCGAAACGCCTCCTGCTTTGAAACAGCAAGCATAGACTAAGAGGTATTGCCGTATTGACGAAGTGAACAGTTCAAACGAACAAGCTCAATAATGTAATAAAAGGCGCAATTTGAGAAAGAACCCTAACTAAGCGCATTCTGGCTCATCGACATCGGTGCGTACCGACAAGAGACTACTCAGAAAACGTGATAATGGAAGAAATACACCATTGGAAGCATAGCCCGAAGCCGAGATACATAACGATCCGTCAGAACTCAACATAAGACATCGCCCCACAAAGATACAGCGACAGAGACGAATAGTAACTCTAAGGATGCGCGCCAGTGCATAGAAGAAGAGGAGGAGGAGTACCCGATTCGGCGGAGCGGAGAGCGGACGACGGAGTTCGGCGACGGATGGGGATGAGTTCCAGAGTTTTCTTTCGTATCACCGGCTTGATTGGCGGACGGGACCGCCTCTTCGAGTTTTGTCCACTTTGGACAGTCGCCTCGGCCCTCGCTTGGTTCGCACCCAAACCAGAGTTTTCTTTCGGGAAAATGATGCTAAATAGTAAATACTTCTTAAAATTTGGGTCAACGGGGAATGGCATATCTGGAATCCTAACTTTATTCAATATAGTCCTTAAATTATTTATTAATATTTAATTTAATTCTTAAATTTTTTATTTGTTCAATTTTATTTCTCGATTATTCATAAATATTCAATGTCATCTTAAATACTATTTGAAAAATTTTATAATTACACCATTGTTATAATTTAAAAAAAGCATGAGGTATTTTTATTACTTCTTTACCTTTTTGGTCCTTATAAATATTACGATAGTTCCATTCAAATATATTGTCTCTTGTAGCTTATGTTCTCGCTATTGATAAATGAATTAATATCATCTAGGCTGCGCTTGGTAGTCTTGATCGATAACCAAGATATAGGATATGCGTTCTAGAGATTTTGCTATATTCTATTCATTATTTTGTGAATTTGCAGTAACAAAACCAGATATTTTCATATCATATCTTGTCCAGTATTTAGCATGAACAGTGTATCAGTATAAATGAATCTGAAAATGCACAAATGGAGATGTTAAGAATATCTTATGATTCACTTCTATAATGGAGATAACCTCCATTAATAAATCCACGATTATTGTCTGATCCAGATCTTAAGAAGCAAAGGAGCTCATTGCAGCATTTCAAAGCCATCAGTTCGACGTTGACAAGAAATGTCAACGAGTTACAACAACATCATCGTACAAGATAAGTCAGTGAATGTCGATCTAGTAAGAGAGAAAACTTGATCATTTACCTTTGCGATTCCGATAAGAATAGTGCTTCGACTCTCTTGTCTGCTTCATTTCAGTCGCTTGTTTTTTTTATTTATTGTTTTCCTCTCTTTTTTATGTTCCTTTTTATTCCCATCCATCATTCTTTAATTAAATCTATAAAATGATAAACCATACTAATACACCTAAAACACGTAATAAATATAAATGCTAAATATATATAGGATTAAAAAAGAATAAATAGAAACAAAAATTCTTGTTATTTTTTGTTATTTTTGCATTTTATTTTAATATTATAATTCAATATTTAATTATTACTTTAATTTTATTAATTGAAGAAGTGTGTTATACTAGAAAACTAGTTTTTATACCATGAATATAAGACTTCATATCCACCTTTATCCCACTTCTCCCATGGAATATTTTTATTTGGGTTATATCCCATTATATACGACTTTATCTTTTCTTGGGCAGGAAACAAATACAGAATATGATAAATTTTATCCTAACTACCAAACGTAGCCTCATGGATATTCTTGTGAAAACAGTTAACCTTTAAATGATATGAATCGTTAAGTATGTGGTTGGTGTTTCTCATTTTCAATTTAGAACTATTATATTCTTGCTATTTTAAGAATCAATGTTTTCATAATGATATAGAAGAATGAGATATATATGTAGATCATTGTAATTAAAATAATCTTTACTTAGTTCCTACTTTTTTAGGTAGATAAATTTTATAAATTCTTGTGTTTCGTAGTTTCTTAACTAAGTTTAGTTAAATCTATAATTAAAAAATAAAAATAACAAGAATATGAGCCCCATTCTACTAATATGAGGTTCTATTTTTACAATCACAGAGGACATGAATTACAATATTTTTAAATGGAAATATTAATACGAGAAATAAAAATATCACATGGTTTTTTGGAAAAGTACAAAAAGAACGTCCTAAGCCTATTGCATTAGTATCAATTCAGTCTTAAATCTTTTAATTGACCCAATTTATATAAATCCTTTCATAATAGTACAAATTCAGTTCATCTAGCCAATTTAGGCCAGTAATCTCTAACATGATGTTGGTTTCTTACGTGACACGACCAGCATTGATGTTGATATTTTTTATTATTTTAATATTTCTTTTTTTTCCTCTCTTTTTATTTATGTCTTTATGATGGTGGCTAGCGAAGCAAGGGCTAGTCTAGCCTAAGCGAGGGTTAGCCTCGCCAGATATGGTGAAGAGGGCCTCGTTGACGCTTGCCCACACCCAAGAGTCCCTCGGCGAGGTTGACCCTCACTAGTGGCAGGCGAGGCCAGCGGCTATGGCTTGTGACTAGCCACCGACAGAAAAATAAGGTAAAGAAAAAGCAAGAAAAAAAGAAAAATTTTAAAAAAAAATCATAAAGATAAAAAAAATGTTAACTTCAGTGCCGGTAGTGCCATGTAGGACCAACCGGTATTCACGTCAGTGATTTCTGGCCTAAATTGGCTTGGTGGATTGAATTGGTACCAATGTGAAAGGGTTTGGGATTGAATTGGTACCGACTTAATATGTTTAAGACTTTTTTATACTTGTCCCTATATTTTTTGGTTGATTTGGATAATAGATCGAAATGAATTACATTTTAATACTCGGAAAATAGTGTAATTATGAAAACTCGTGAAATGTTGCCAAAGGATGAAATGGAACATTTATGCATAGTCGAGGGACTGGCGCCATAATAATTACTCCTGGTAGGCGTGCTTGTCTTATTTGCACCACAGATTCAATCAACCTTACGGATGAATCGGAATTTTCTAAGATACAAAAGCTAAATTGAGAAATTTGAATCGTGAGCGAGATACAAACCAAATAAGAGTATGCCATCCCCATAGCAAACCAAATCACGATTAGCTCAACTCCATTAAATGGAAAAGAAATAAAAAATCTCTTTGCTTCGTTTGTTTCCCGAAAAATGTGACATTTATAAAAAATGTTCTCCAAAAAGTCGTTTTCCAAGAAAATGATGATATTTTTCAGTGTTTGGCTGAAATATGAAAAAGACTCAAAAAATATTTTCCATCGTTTGGTATGGAAAATCGGATTTGATTTTCCTTCATGCACTCCTTTCAATAATTTTTTTCTTTTTTTGTTTTTTCTTTTCATTTTTTTAAAAACCAATTTTTTTTTAAATAATTTATCTTTATCTTTTTTCTCTTTTCTTTTTTATGTTTTTTCTTGTCCTTCTAGTTTCGGCCGGTTGTCCACCACGATGAAGGCCAGCGACCGATTGCAGGCGAGCTCGAGGCTCGGCCGATCCCGGCCATCTTGGGCTCGCCCAAGGCCGGTGGGGCCCAGAACTCACCCGAGGCCGGTGGGCCCAGAACTTGCCAGATCGGCAAGCTTCGAGCTTGGCGAGCCCGAGATCGCCGGGATCGGCCGAGCCTCGAGCTTGCTGGCCTGCGTCATGGCCGATCGCGGGCTGTTGGCCATTGTCGAGGTTAGCGATTGGCGGAGCACCTGGCGAAGGAAGAAAAAGAAAAAAAGAAGAAAAGAAGAAAAGAAAAATAAAAAATAATATGAAAGAAAACGAATGTAAAGGAAAATATTTTCCCCACTTTTCAAGGAGTTTTTTCAACGGCTGAAAAATATTTTCCTAGACTAGTTTATTTCTGGCCAACCAAACACAGAAAAATCCGGAAAACGTTTTCCTAAAAGTTATATTCCGCGAAATAAATGGAGCCTTAGTCTTCTAACCACCGTTGATGGCCACTTTGCGGTGTCTGGCAGAAGACGGTAAGCATCTTATCATGGCCTCACGACCGTGGAAACACTATGCCGTGGTCGGTCACAAAGGGTCGAGTTGTCTTGTCTTTCGCGAGGGATTGAGTCACGAAGAGCCAAATCATTGAAGGTTTTCATCTTCTCCGATCGTATGTGCACTGTCTTCGACCAGGGGAAATTGATTAGTATGGCCAAGTTGAAGCGAGATCACAATTCAATTGCAGCTTGGCAGAATGATAAGAAGATTGCCATCGTCTTAGGCTCCACTTGTTTCGCGGAAGTGATTGATTTGAAATTTTTTTTTCTAAAAATGATCACACGTATAGTTTGAAATAATTTGTGAATGAAAATATTTTCATCATCGACAACAAATTGTGAATAAACATTTGTGTTCGTGATAAAAATAAATTTTCTCCATTCATTTTTGTAAGCGATATATACGATATTTTTTTGGGAAACGTTTTTCTAATCATTCATTTTTCTTAAAACAGTGGAAGCCTTATCCAGCCATAATTATATTCCGAATTAGGCTATTTGCATTTCCACCCTCGACGGAGGGGGAATTACCAAAAAAGTCCTAGATCTATTGCAATTGTGTCAATTCAATCCTAATTTTTTTTTCAAGTCCTAAACCTTTTGTAATTTTACCAATTCAGTCCATTTGACCGGCCGACGTTGACGTGAAAATTTTTAATAATTTTTTTTCTATGGAGCGGATCAAACTCTTCTCATTTTTATTAAGAGCTATGGGGGCTAGTGCTAAAAATGAATATGATACCGGTGCATTTGTTGAATCCCCTTTTTCCCTTCTTTACGTACAAGCTCAGCATAATTTGGGTTCATTCGTCTAGGCTTTTGTCTCACAGGCTGAGCGCTTTTCTCTAGCCTTTATTTAATAGAGCGAATGGGACCAAGCACCCCGGGCTGGATGTAATTCATCAAAAGGGGGATCGAGACTTTGCAAATAGCAGTTTCAAAGGCTGAATCTTCCTCTATAGCATTTCTTTGGAACCTTGGTCTCATCGCTCAATGCTGGCCTGACTTCTAATTGCCCTAAGGAAGGGCCCACTTTTTTTTATTGTAGCGATGGATGACTTCAAAGTCATTCTTGGGTTAGAATTTTTTCGAGAAACCAAGACCAGTGTGATGCCGAGTACTGGCACTCTTGCAATGCTTGGGAACAATTTCGATGGTCTTCGCCAGTAGTGCCATCCTCCCCGCTAGCTATATTGGCAGATTGACCCTCACTGCTGCGTTTTGTTAGGAGATGGATTACAGGAACAAATATAGTTGAATGGGACGGCAGGAGGGTTACACGTTCCACTGTGCCGAGATGTGAGGTGCAGGTAGCAATGATCACCCCAGGGTATGCACTAGCACCCTTAACAGGCACTCTAGGACTCGCCAACACTCATGAAAACCCGGGCATTCGACCGAAGGTGTGGATAACGAGGCCACCTTCACAACCTTCTCCCTTATGTCCCTATGTTGGCTGCCGGCCCAAACCCTCGTTGGCGCTGGGTGAGGGCTCGTGACCCTTACCAAGCCACGACGAGGGCTCAGGGCCCTTGCCCAGTCGCGACGACCCTCACCCAAGGGTTGGCAGAGGTTGTTGGCCCTCAGTCGGTGGCCGAAAGAAGGCTGCCGGCCCAAACCCTAAAAAGAAGAAAATAAAAAAAGACAAAAAATTACTAAAAAATAATTAAAAAAATAAAAAATATCAAGATATTATTAAAAACTTGTCATGTCAGCGCCGACGGCTCAGCGTTGGCTGGCCAAAATGAACTGAATTGTTATAATTATAAAAGATTTAGGACTCAATTGATAAAAAAAATTTAAGATCAAATTGACAAAATTGCAATAACTTTATAATCATGAATTCAAAAAATTAGTCGAGAATATCTCAATTTTATTTGGTGTTTTGAGTGCCGCCGTCGAAAGAGGATATCTAGAAGTCCAAATCATCCCAGAAAAGGACAAGACAACCTAGAAAGAGAGAGAAACGGGATGCGAAGGGCGGAGACGGGAAAGGCCCCGCGATTGCTCTGAAGTTTGCCTTGGAGGTCAACGACTCAACCGCTTTGCTGAAAAGTCCATCTGTCTTTTCTTCGCACGATTAATTTCTCTCTCCGCTGGTAGAATTTGCAAAGTCCAACTCGCGCAGCGGACAAAAAGCTCCAAAGCACCGACCGGGACCGAAAGCCTTCTCGTCCCATTGGCCTCCGACCATCCCGAGTTTCGCCAATATATCATTTTTTTTTCCAGCGTAATCTGCCGTCTTTCTCTGATCACAGACTCGAAGCATGTCGGAAAGCGATGTCTCTTACTGGTACTCTCTCTCTCTCTCTCTGTGTCTGGTTGCAGTGCGTCAGTAGACTCTTGAATGCTTTGCCCAGGTACTGGGTTTCGATACCGGAAAGAATGCGGTCTCAGCGCTTTGTTTGTCTATTTGAGATGTTCGTTTTCTTATCTGGGTCGTGGTTTTCTTGATGATCTCGCGGTAATGTTGCTTCTGATGGTGGCTTCGATGTCGAGGACGATGATAGGATTTTTGTATGTTGCCGCATTTGTCGCGCGAGTTTTGGACAAGAACTTCGTGATGGAATCACATGGTTCTCTTTTTTGTCTCCTTTCTATGTTGCCGTTTCCTTTTCAGAGATGTGTGGGTGTTTGATCCAGTCTAATGCAACCAAGCTCACTAATTCTAAAAAGCGTCAGCTCTTTCTGGTTGATCGATCTTACAAGGCCAAGTTTGTAACTTTGTACGACTGATTTTGGCTTTTGAAAAATTCTAATTTTTTGGCTCTTTGGAGTTGGGGAATGGAGGCATATGGAATGGTGCTCATGCATATTTCTTTCGCTGGCTTCTAAATGATCCATTTCCTTGTTCTCCTTTAAGGGAAAGAAAAAGGAAAAAAATTGCTTTTTTCATGGTGATAGTATGGATTTGTTGGACTGTGCTTATTGAAGAAAAAGATATTTTCGAGCTGGCAAGTTCGGTTGGCCATGTGATCGATTACCATGGTTTACGGTGATTTTATGTGTATAACTGATTACTATGGTTTACGGCGTTTTTACACAGTGCCTTAGCTCTATTCAACCATGAAAATGTGGAGGCTCAAAGTTGAGGATCGAGGGTTCGGCAAACCAAAACAATCCCTCGTGCAGCTTAGCATTGATTAGCAACAGTTTTCATTTGCCAGAAAACATCCTTAATTACGAGTCCAAGTTTTTGCATCCTCAGTTCCAATACGATTCCTGACTAAATCCAACCTCCCTCTAGTTTCTTTACTGTTTTTTATACTGGTTGTTTTATGCAACCCAAATTCTGTTAGATTCTCATCTTATAGCTGTTACATGGTCCTATTTCTTGACTAAACTATGCTTCTAATCACCTTTTCTTTCAAATCCTGCATGTTTCAGTTACTTAAACATGTGCATACATGAACATTTACTTTCTACCGCAACTTCAGTTTCCCTGTAGTCAAAACTACTGTTCCTCATAGCTCATATACTAAAGATCTTCTTTGCTGGTAAATCATTTAGATTTTCCAACTCGCGCTTCTAGTTGCATGGTTTCTCTTTTCTGGACTAGAACAGAAAGTTCCAATACGAGGATTTGCTTGAGGCTAGAGCATCGAAATGGTCTTATGCTGTACAAAGACTCATTAGCATATACTTAATTTGGTCACTCGTGTATATCTACATGCATACCAGTTGAGTGTTAAGTACTTCGATGCCCATTTTTGGGTAAAATTCATGCTCTTCCTTTGCCTTGCAGCTGTGGTTCCTGTGGATATCCTCTGAACTTGGCATCTTCCAATCAGATTACTGCTGGAGTGCGTGCGGAATATGATAAAGACTTGAAGAAAGGTTTCACTACCTTTCTTTCGGTTGATCTCAGCAGATTCACCCAGGTGGATGAAGTTACGTGTTTTCCAGTTTGTTGGGGTCTTAACCACTTAAAGACAAAACTTCTCTGCCGTAAGTGTGGTGCCCACATTGGCTATGGTTATAGGGAGTCACCAGTTCTTTGTGGTTTTCACTCGCCCAACTCCTCTAGATCTTCGTACAATAAGTTCACCGTGAAGATTCTAGCTATACAGCCTTCGGGGAACTGCTAATTCTTTGACAATAAATGCTTTAGAAAGTTAGTCTAACCTTCATTGAGCAAGTTGCAGATGATTGCTTTACCCACATAGCAATATTTCATTTGGTTGCAGAGTTGAAATCACATTGGTGGCTTTGTACAAGAATACTGACTATTTATCCTAACAACTCGATTTCTTGCTTGCCCTTTGAAAGTGTCATTCATTTTAGAACGATCTCAATTCTTATGATTAGTTCGTCAAATCAATTTGTTGCTTACCCGTCTCCAGTTTCTGAGTCTTTTCTTTCCTGTATCTGGCTGCAAGAAATATACCAGTTGCACCCAGAGGTGCAAATCCGTAAACTCTCTTTGCTGACTATTGCATAAGAACTATCTATTTCCGCTAGCTGCTGGTTATCCGTTTTTCAGCAGTTATTCTACGACTGCAACACTAGTAATGGTGGATGGCAGCGCGAGATCTCCTTCACAAGAATGGTTCGGATTCGCCAGCTATTTCAGCTATATCATGGATGCAACTGCTTTTCACATCGGAGGTGTCCAAAACTTCACTAACTTTGCCAAGCTTGTTGCCATTTGGAGAAATACTTTTGTGGTTCTAACTGAAGCTAGTCATTAATAGTCAAAGTTGAGGCTTGTTAAGTCATAGAGTAGAGAGCTCAAATTAGTAAAGAAAATGGTATGTATAGTGTTCACAGGGCTTCTGTGAGAGACAGTATCGCTGCAATTCGAAAAATTTATGTTTCTCGTGAAAGCAGTTATTTCTTGATCTCTGTCCTGGTCAATATACTCATTCTAATGAATGCTTGAGACTTTTACCTCGCACTGCTTTAGTATGGTTTTTCGTGCAACGTTTTCTATGCTGCTTCTCCTTAACTGAAGCAATTCTTCTGTTGCAACTCGCAATGAGGGTCAACTAGTTTTACTTGGATTACCAACTAGCATTATGGCTCGGTGTTTTCTTCAGTATCTTGCAGAAAATAGTATGGTGCCAATCTGGAAATAGAGGCGCCGAACTCGAACAAGTTCACTGCAGCAGCAACTGCCTAGGATTTGGTGAACTCTCAGAAGTGATTTCTAAGCTCTTCAGTATTCGGGATTGAGATCTTTTGCTTTTGTCCAAAGAAAGGAAAAAGAAACCAATTGTGGCTGGTTTTGTTGGGCTGTTGTCCATCTCATTAATGAAGTTGCTGGTCGCAGGTTCTGGTTGCTCTGATGTCAACTATCATTTGCTATGCAATTCAATAAGTCATCAACAGCTTAGATAAACAGCGTGAATGTTTTTTTGTCTTAAGGGCCTCCAATGGCATGGAGGCCTATTAGCTCAGTTGGTTAGAGCGTCGTGCTAATAACGCGAAGGTCGCAGGTTCGAGACCTGCATGGGCCAAATCCATTCAATCTCTTTTAGCTGTTTGTTTTTGAAATTGAGTTTTGATATATTTATGCATATGAACTCTTTTCTTTTTCAATTTTTCTTGTTAAAATAAGGCATTGTAAGAGATATAGTAAGCTTTTTCGTTTAAGAATAGATTAAGCCTTGATGCAGAGTTTATTTCTCAAGTTTTCATCGCGTGAAGCCGATACATATTCGTAAGAAATTTCAAATCTTCCGGGGCTAACAATTTTGCAGGCACGCCCATTTGACATAGCGTAATGAAAATCCTAAATGAAAATGCATTAGGTTTGGTGATGGACTTCTGATTCAGGACAACGTCAACATGCGATGATTAGCATATTCTCATTGTCATCGTTGGATAACCAACCTAGCAATTCCCCCAAATGCAAACTAAACCTGGATTAGTTATGTTCTTGATGCAAACTTGACATATTCATTGTTTTTACATCGTCAACAACCCCCATTACATAAAAAAACAACGAGAATTGACGTAATTACAATTTCTGTTTTGTCATTCGCCACTGATCAGCATCTGGTGCGAGAACGAATGAGACTGATCCCATCGCTCAGGTACGGCGAGCAAGAGCTCGAAACATACGAGCTTATTAGTAATTAAAATCGAGGTTCGCTAAGCTGATCGACCTCACGAAATATATGTCAGACTATGATTGACCCATTGAGAGATAAACTCTGCTTTTCTTAATAGAAAACGTTAAAAGCACGTTATATTTGCATACCCGTTTTTTCACTTGTGACTGTTTTAGCTAGAGCGAAAGAATTCGATGGTCATTTTAATTCCCAACACTGTGAACTTCATCTGTTCTTGCTCTTTTTCCTGTTATTTTTACCTGAGAACGATGACTTTGAGTCGCATTCACTGTCGATCGAGGCGAGTAGGACGAAGTTAATCGAATCGGAGGAGCGAAAGAAAGAAATTGAATTGGCCCAACAGCAGGAAGTTTTTACTTAGTGCAGCAAGATTACTCTATCATTTGGAATAGACTTGAAACCTAATTTTGACAACAATTCGCAAATTGATGGCTGGGATTAGGTGTTAGAGGTTTAGCAGTCAGAGCTATTCAGAGCACTTTAAACCCCCCCAAAATTATGATTTTCTTCCAACAATTGACAAGAACACCATTTCAAGAAACTTTTGCTAAGTCAGTGCCTCAGCGGGCCAACATTATTTTTAACCAAGATTCTGTTTATTAATTGATTGGCTTAATTTTGCAAGTGGCATGCCATTTTTAATGGCATTAAAACCTGTAGCAATATATATATATATATAAAGCGCAAGCAGAAAAAAGAAACAGGATAAGTGCGCTAAAAGTCTTTAAAAAGTGTAATCAAGTCTTAAAATTTGTCACGAAAGTGCAATCGAATTCTAAAACTTTCAAAAAATGCAATCGACAAAAGGACTTGATTTCACCAATTTGACAAGTTTTAGGACTTGTTTGCACTTTTTTTGAAAGTTTTAGGACTTAATTGCATTTTTTGAAAAATTTATGACTTAATTGTACTCTCGTGATAATTTTTAGGAGTTTCAATGTACTTACCCAAAAAAAGAAAAAGAAAAAGAAAAAGAAAAAGAAAAAGAAAAAAAGTTTGGGGAAGTTAAATTAGTTATTAAAGAGAAATGGGGGGAGATTAAAAAAGAAATTTGCTTTTCTTAGAAGCCAAAGAAGAACAACTGGAAAGTAATTTCTTTTTTATTATCCCCCAAAAAGGGACAGCCACTATGAGCTTGTCCCATATAGGACCCCCCCTCAAGAACAGGACTCCCTCTCTCTCTTCATGATTTTGGACTTACTTTGACTCTTGTATAGTACTATCACTGTAGCAACTGCTCTCTCTCTCTCTCTCTCTCTCTCTCTCTCTCTCTCTCTGTGTCTGCAGTTAGGGTTGGTAGTGGTGTGGTAGTTTTGGTCCCGCAAAGAAAGTCATCCCCAATGCCCTTTCTTCAATCCCACCCGTGAAATCACATCGATGATTCAACTCGCGTGAAGAATCGGAGAGGGTTCGTGTTTCTTTTCTCAAATCCCTCTTGAATCGCATTTTCTTCACTTCTTTCCTGGCAATGCTTCGGTGAGTCTTGGGTCTAGATCTACGGTACACGACATTGCCCCGTACGTGTTTCTTTTCTTTCAGTTTTTGGTACCCGCATTGCGAGTGCGAGTGCGAGTGGTTTTTACGGCTAGATTTGGGTTCCAAGAACGCTGATTTCTTGGCTAAAGATGCGTGCATTGACTCGGCATTGTTGGTTTTGTGTTCCAGGGCTAAGTAGACAGGTGGGTTCGGGGCTATTTTTGCGATGGAGAGTTCGCAGTCGTCGAATCGTTTTCGAAGAATTCCGCGCCAGTCTAACAACGGTGCCACCTCTGCTCATCTTAAGTTGGACCCATTGGTTAGTTATTTCTGTTCCTTGATCATTATGCATATTGTTGAAGTGTTGTTGACTGTCGGAAATTTTTGTGTTCGCATTGCACCTTCAGTGGCATACTTAAGAAAGAACTCCGAGAAAGAGAAAAAGTAGTTCAGGTAGATGCGTCGTGGTTAAGAGATGTTGCCCATGACTTGCTGGTTTTGACAAACTCGTTGCCACTTTGCAGTTTTAATGGGAATGGCCAGTTCTGCTACTGTGAGCTTTTTTTATTGACTTGCGAAATGCAGTTGGCGGAACTCCTATTGCGATATCCTATTGAAAGGTATCACAAGACGTCCTATTGAAAGGCGTCATATCCCTGGATGCTGCCAAAAGTATTTATGATTGGTCAGCAGCTTGCTCTTCCTGAGAACGCTTTTGCAAATGGTTCTCAGGAAAGGGTTTCACGCGAAATTCTCCCGACTTGACAAAGAAATGGAGCCTTCTCTAGGATGACATGGTGAATTGAAGGACATCAGGACGAATGTCCTTCTTAAACATGGTCTGCTTATCTAAACGTGGAGTAGGTCATGTGCATGATTTGGACCATAGAGGAAGCATGCAAGTAGGGTGCGTTTATTTCAATGAAAACTTCATGATAAATGAAAATATTTTCTATGGTTTTCATTTGTTTGGTGGTTTAGGGAAAGTGATTTCCTTCTTGCTAGAAGGGGAAATCGTTTTCCCTCAATCTAAGCTTGTCGTTTTCAATTCATGGAAGACGTTTTCCGTAGGCCGATTAGTTTTCCGTTATCCAAACACCAGAAAGTTGGAAGAAACAATTTTCCTTCGAACAAACGGACCCTTAGTCGCTTTGATCCATGAATCTTTGTTTGATTTATGCAAAACCAACCTTTATGAATCTGGCTAGATGCCATTAAACTTTTCAATTATTTGGAGATCTTGAATCTCAGTCTTTCATTTCCTACTTAGTAATCTTTCTCCTGTATGCGTGGTGCATGGCCCCTGAACAATCAGCTATTCATTGGAATTATCTTTTGAATGTCTTGTAACTTTGTAATAGAGGTCTCTCTGCTATAACCTATGATGAACAAGCCACTAATCTTGTCTTTTCTCATTGTTTATGGACGCCTACCACTTTCCTTGAGAATTGTCTGGAGTTCACATCTGTTGGAGTCTTTCAGGCTTCCCTACTGTCTCCATTTGGCTGAAAACATTTATTTTGGTTGTTGAATCAGATTTCAAGAATGTTCACATCGATTTTTCATTTTCTCATCAACGAACCATTCATGTGCAGTGAGTTTTAGCTGGTTTCATCCTTCTCATTTTCAGAAGGGGATGACTAGTTGACTTGGCACTGTACTGATCTCAGTTGTTTGATGGAATTGACATCGTTTTGGATGTCTGAAGGCCTACCAAAGATATCATTTTATCTTGCAAAGAACCTCTAAAGTGTCTTTTCTGATCATCTCTACTGCTTGAGTGAACAAGGTGTCGGTTATTTTTCTGCCATCATAAGTATTCAGAATTTGCTTACATGCAATAATTGATGCTGAATGGTGAATGCTTGATCCAGAGAAGTTGAGGGCTTTCCTAACAAATTCTTCATGTTTATCTCAGCTTGATGAAAATCTGGAGCAATGGCCGCATTTAAATGAACTTGTCCATTGCTACAGAACTGACTGGGTTAAAGATGATAGCAAGTATGGGCACTACGAAAGTGTCAGTCCGGTTCTTCTTCAAAATCAAATATTTGAAGGACCTGACACTGATATTGAGACAGGTAATATTAGCGCAGATGTATGGCTCATATTTTGAAAAGCCAAAACTAAATTTGGAGGAAAGGAAAGATAAGTGGTTTAAAACGTGGTTACTTCTTAAAGAGCAATCTGGTTTTGGTGGGTCTGTTTGGTACATGCAACGGAGGAATGTATTGATCAACTTGCTATGGTTGTGTGGCCTCCTACACTTCTGGCCTGTATTAAGTGGCTTGTTGTGGTGAGGAAACTTAGCGCTCTGATTCTCTGAATCCTCCCATCAGTTTGTCTTAACTAGTGGCATATATATGTCCTGGTAATGTAGAAGATACCTTAATTTAATGGAGAAGGACTTTCTTATCGATGGATTTCTTACTGTCACTTAACATCAATGGTTTATTTGCGAATTTCCGTTTCATTGATCTACAGAGATGCGTCTTGCCAGTGCCAGGCAAGCAAAGGCAGATGACACTACCGATGATGACGTCCCTAGCACTTCGGGAAGGCAATTTACAGAGGCTACATCTTCCGACTCTAAGGTTGCACTTTTGTAGGCTTGCATACTGAGTTTATACTTCCATCTATCTATAATGCAAGTTATTTTTCCTCTCATATAGTAATAGTGATTACCATATACAATAGGAGACGTAATTTGTAGACTGCAAAGCTGCTGTAGACTGGTCTGTTTACGTCTTAGTCACAAAATGAATTTCATTGACCTTATATTTTTCTCCGATCTACTTGTGTTTCGATTAAACGTTTTACATTTTTTGGTTTTAGTAGCACACTCCCATATGGTTCAATCTTTCTGTTTTACCTTAGTAAGTGACAAGGTTTAGTTGTATTATGTATGTGCATACAGCATTTTGGTGTATCTCCGCTGCCTGCTTATGAACCAGCGTTCGATTGGCAAAATGAGAGGTCAATGATATATGGCCAGAGGATTCCGGATTCTCATATCTCACAGCACAGCAGGTTATCTACAAGCATTAAAGATTTTCACCATCCTTTTATATCTCACATTTCAGTTTTAAATTTAATTTGCCTTTCGTTTGTTCTATCTCTCACCCATATATGTTTCCCTTGGTTTCCAGTGGATTGAAGATCTCGGTGAAAGTGTTATCTCTCTCATTTCAAGCAGGATTAGTCGGTATGTGTTCAGACTGCGGTTTGGCTTTACGTATTAGAGCTGATTTCTTAATTCTTAATGCACCTAACTAAGTGTTTTCCTAATGAGTAACGACCTTCTTGTCTGGGAACCTTTTCCCACAATTTCCATTTTCAATAGAGCCATTTCACGGTACGATATGCCTGTACAATAGGGAGAGGAAAGAAAAGTTGTCAGAAGATTTTTATTTTCGAGTGCCACCAACTGAGACCCAGGATGTAAGTGAATTAGTTTTCCTTTCGTTTTCCTATCTTCTAGCTAAGTTCGGTGATTAACAACCTTCCACTGATGAAGTCGTGTTTGGATATCATCATCAGAGCAAAATGTCCAACGAGCCACGTGGAATCTTCTATCTGGATGCACCATCAGCATCAGTTTGTTTGTTAATCCAGCTGGAGAAACCTGCGACCGAAGAAGGCGGAGTTACTTCATCCGTTTATTCACGCAAGGAGCCTGTATGTGTTTTTACACCTTAACATTTCTTCTATGATTCAACACTCCAACAGTGATGGATGAACAATCTTTACACACTTGTGATTTATATTTTTTAAAGGAATTCGATAGTGTGGTAGACTCTTACTACCTAACAACCTCTTTTTGTTGTTGAAAAGAGATCTAAATGGCGTGGTGCTTATTTAGAACTATAATCTGATTGTTCGGTTTCTCAGTTGCATGTTTCTGTATAATTTCTTCTTCTAGGCAAATGTTTTTTTCGGATTCCATCAAGGATTCCCTTTTTAGACTGTCAATTTTAGAAATTAGTAGATACCGACTCCATGAATACCTTTGCTTTGTGTCCCTACTGGCAGCTAGATTTACCCGAGCATTTCCCTATACTGTCATCATACAGGGAGAAATGAACACAGGTTCTTAGTACTTTTGTTTTATCAATCTTGCAATTATGAAAACTTGTTGACTGAGTTATACTAGATTGAATTTGATTACTTGCGAATTATACCATGCTTGCACCGACCTTCTTCTAACCTACATTCACGAGCTGAGATATGCTGTTTCCAGTGACTTGAAGACTGACCTGTATAATGCAATGAATGTCCTTACCCTTGCGGCAAGACTTCTCCTCAAATATGAACTTGTAAAGGGAAAAATAGATCGCACCAAGCAGATTATCTATTTCTATTTTCTTGTCTGATGTTGAAGGAATTTGAAATTTGAGAGATTGAAGTAAATTCACTCGAAGTCAGCTTAATATACGTGATTAAATCCCTTGTAGTTCTTGGGAACTACTTGTTTCTGAATGATCCACCCCTGTAGATTGTCTTGTAATAGGGTCCACATCCTTGCTACCCTTTTGCTTTCCTTTAGGTGATAAAAAAAGGTCAATTACTTCTTTCGTTGTTAATATGTTGAGTTCTATGGGTGTACAGAAAATAAAAAAGCAGAAACAAACATGTTGTATTCTACTATCTCATCCGTCAAAACCATGAAGCCACCTGTATTCGACACATTAAATGGCTGGATGGTGGGAGACAGTATGTTAGTTGATCTCTGTATGAACAGGAGTTGGAGGTTAGAAAAGGCCAATTTCAAACTCTGTCGTTTACTTGATTGTATTCTCACCCATACGTGTAAATCTCCTCAATGACCTGATTGAAAGGCTTCCTTTGATCCCTTATAATTATTTTTATTGGGAGGTTGCACTTGTTGGTGTTTCAAGTAAAATATTAGTTATTCATTAAATAGAATCCTTTGAATCAGGTGTTGTGCTATCTCAATCATATTTGCAGGTGCACTTTACTGAGAGAGAGAGGCAGAAATTGCAGGTGTGGTCCCGAATCATGCCATACAGAGAGTCCTTCGCCTGGGCTATCATTCCATTATTTGATAACACCATTGGTGCAGCTTCTGGTGGCTCTGCTTCTCCTAGTAGCCCTCTTGCTCCTAGCATTTCTGGGTCCAACTCCCATGATGGTGGAGTGGAACCTGTTTCAAAGATCACATTACATGGGAAGCTGGGTTATTCAAGTGGAAGCTCAGTTGTAGTTGAAATATCGAACTTAAACAAAGTTAAAGAAAGCTACACTGAGGATTCACTTCAGGTACAGCATGAGCGTGTTTGTTAGATCAATCATTTTCCCATTTTGTTTGCTTATGTTTCTACTGGAACCATGGGCTTATTTCATATTTC
Source organism: Lenwebbia sp. NSW1173648 (assembly GCA_029784005.1). Classification (NCBI taxonomy): domain Eukaryota; kingdom Viridiplantae; phylum Streptophyta; class Magnoliopsida; order Myrtales; family Myrtaceae; genus Lenwebbia; species Lenwebbia sp. NSW1173648. Next base: position 6,789,420 of record JARCGZ010000002.1, read on the forward strand.
CACACACACACACACATATCCCTTGGATGGTTCATCTATTGTTTCTCCAAGCTAAGACAATAAAGAAAAGAATGTTATTCTCCAAAATGAGCAACCTGTCAGCCCTTCATAATGATTAGGAACTCTGGTATTTCGGGTTTTATTATTTTTGTTAATTTAACTTGTGTCATCTTTCTGTCAACTCTTTTTATTATAGTTATATGAAGATCATATTCTTTAAATTAGGCATTTGATGTGTCTCTTCTATTAACTTTCACCACCATAAAGAACTAGTAGATATTACAGGATTCTTTGGTTGCTCAAACTCGGGAACTGTTGAAGTACTGATGCAGTTTTAAAAAAACTCCAACTTGAACGATTGTGAAGGATATGGTGTTTCAGATTACTATATTCGATGTTGCGTTGCCCGATTCTTTTTGGGAATGACCCAATGAAATGAGATTAATTCCGTAGAAAATTAAGTTTGACTTTTATCATCTTAATATCCAGCCTCTCTTGGCAAGACGGATGGCCTTGTTATGTTTTCATTCTATGAGAAGGATTCAGTCAATTTGTGTTATTATTTACTTTCTATTCTAAAACTGTTAAGAGTTGCTTGGTTCAGATAACAGGCACTTCAGTGCAATTTCAAACTAATTCTGTTGAAGGCATTGCCTAATGAAGAAGAAATTTTCAGATCCAGCTCTCATTTTATTCCGTGTGGGTGTAGTTTGGGGCAGGGTTTGAATTTCATGACTTTCCCAAGAAATTAGTTCCATTGCAGTTCTGAAGCTTTGGAGATGTGACAGTTATCTGGCATTGATTTTAAGATGTAGGAAGGAGCAGGTCTTATTTGGATTCTCTTTGAAACCTAATTCCAGGGTAGAAAAGCATATAGGATTACAAGTGAACAATTTTTTTTATCAGTACAAGTATTTATTCCACTAATATTGTTGTTTGTCTGTGGTATCCTTTATTTTGTAGGATCCAAAGCGCAAGGTTCATAAACCTGTGAGAGGTGTTTTGAAACTTGAAATTGAAAAACACCAGACTGGTCATGTGGATTTGGAGAATGCATCAGAAAATGGTAGCATGACCAATGATTCTGTTGATCCAGGCGATACTATTGCTGCTTCTACTTTTTCAAAATGTCCCAGTAATGGTTCTGATGGGACCCCAAGTAGCAATGCCAAATGGCATTCCTTTGATGGAAAAGAAGCCTCAGACAATAGATTGAACAGCCAAGGAAATTCAGATTTTAATGCTGATGATGTAAGTAATATGCCCCATCATTGTCTCGACGAGGACATAATTACGGCTAGGGAAGGAAAATGAAGATAGCTGCATGATTTTATAATAGTTAGTTTCAGGAATTAAGCTCAAATTATGGCTAGGGAAGGAAAATGAGGATAGCTGCATGATTTTATAATAGTTAGTTTTAGGAATTAAGCTCTGAAATAATTCTTTTGTAGGCGCATAAATGTACGTATTCATATGAAAATTGGATTTGCCATGACAGCATGGACCAATTAATAGTTGGGGTGAGGGAAGTTTTAATCTAGTAAATTATATTTCTGTGACTTAATTTATTTGATTGTATAACTTAAATGGGCTAAGTGTTAGAGCTCACTCTGCCATTGGGCGCCTACTTTTTGGATTGCTAAAAGTCAGTATTATTTAAAGAGCAAAGCCTTAAAGGCAGTTGAGGAAAATATCAAAAAAACAGAACATAGGTGTCTACAGACGAGGTAGTGGATGGTCTCAAATGAGCTGTTAGAAAAAGGAAAATGCAGGGACTCACTAGGATATCCTGTCATGGAATTAGAGTGACAAAAAAGTTGACAGAATGCGCTGCGCTAAAATGTTCCACTACTATTTCACGGGCCAAATTGTGTGCATGTTCGAGGGTTATCGACTTGTGGCTTGCATTGTCTTGTGATTCTCCATTGACCCCCTTTCATTGTGCTCAAATGAACTGTTGTTGTTTGTATGCAGCAGCAGAATTAAATGCTTTAGCATTGGTGGGATAGTTGACATATAATAAATCTTTCAGCTGGAATAAATCTCTTGAACTACTTATACTGTGAAGGTTTTTTTTACCATGCTTGCAACTCCTTAATGTTTTTGTTGAACTTCTTTTACTTCTAGTAGAGAAAATATTTAAAGCAAGAAGAAACGAGAAATGTTTGGAGGCTTGAGAGGTTGGGAAGGGCTTGAGAGGGGTTGGGAAGGAGGGTGATTCCTTAAGAGTTGCAAAGGAAGCTGGTCAGACCTAATCTGATTTGTGCTTTTGTTTTGTGGGATGGGTCTACACTTTTGTTTTTGGTGGGTAATTGCACTTTTGCGATCCTGCTGATTGTAGATCATTATGTGCCTGTACAAGCTATGCACTAGCATTTTCATCTTGAAGAATAATCACTGATGGTCGAGCATTTACTTTTGTATGGGCTTCATGAGAATGTTGATTATTTTCCAGTTCCAAGCCTTCGACTTCCGCACCACAACAAGGAATGAGCCTTTCCTGCAGCCTTTTCATTCTCTCTATGTATATCCCCTAACAGTGGCTTTGAGTCGGAAGAGGAACTTGTTTATACGGGTTGAACTTAGAAAGGATGATGCTGATGTACGTAGACAGCCTCTGGAGGTAATTCAAGGACAACATATTGTCAGTTTTTACATTCTCGTTGATGAACTCTTTCTTGTGAATGATTTATACACAAGTTGGCACCCCTTTTGTGCCTATGGCTGGAATTATCTATTTCCCTATCAACACTTTTCCTCAATTTTATGAATTATCTATCTCATAGGCACTGTATCCAAGGGAGCCAGGTGTATCACTACAGAAGTGGGTCCACACACAAGTCGCTGTTGGAGCTAGGGCAGCTTGCTATCATGACGAAGTTAAACTTCTTCTTCCTGCCATTTGGACTCCACTTCATCACCTATTATTCACTTTCTTCCACATTGATCTTCAAACAAAGCTTGAAGCTCCAAAGCCGGTAATCTTTCCTTTTAGATGAATATTCGTTTTGCTGAATGATCTCTTATTGTGCCTAAATTGTTGACTTTGCATTTCTGAACTTTCTTATGCTCCATACATAATATTACCGGGCTACTTCCATTTTCTATTGCATTAATGTAATCTTTCTTTTCCCATTTAATTGATTTTCCAGGTGGTGATTGGTTATGCAGCACTTCCACTATCTACACATGCTCAGTAAGCACATTCATTTGACCCTCTGTTCTGTTCCTTATGCTTACAAATGGGAACAATGGTTCAACTGTTGTACATGTGTTTGACCCTGTCTTCAACCTTTGTTGGAGTTCGTCATGATGCGCATGTAAAAACCAGTGTCAATGCCTGATGTCGTGGTTGAGTATTTACAAGAGGTTCTTTACCCGAAACATGATAAAATGGCACGATTCTGCTAATTTAGGAGCTTGTTTACATCTGTTTACCTTTATTGGTTGTGTAGTTGAATCTTGCTGTCTTAATTTGCAGTCCTTTTCTATTTATAAGTGGTTACCCTAGACCTAACAGGTGTGGATTTGTTCAGGTTGCGATCTGAAATTTCTTTGCCAATCATGAGAGAGCTAGTTCCGCATTATCTTCAGGATGCTGGAAAGGTACAAGTTGTGTCAATCAGCAGAATAACACCTGTACTATTTGTTATTTTCCATGTTAATAATGCCATTATATCATTATCTAGTAAGAGTGACTTTAGAGATGTTCTTGATCTAAGATATCTATTGTTTGACAGGAGTCTTTACATGCTTTAACTTTAGACTGAAAGCTAAACTGCTCTTTCCAATCTCGGTGGTCTAAGCTGTTCCATCCTAGTTGCTTCTGGGTTTCCTGCATTGTCAATATCTCAACTTTTGGCCCCTCTCCTCATAAGAAATATTTGTTTTCTCGTTTGGGTCGAACTGGAGCAAGTCAGATGCCTTTACTGATGGCACTTGCAAGCAGATTTATGTCTGGTGATGAAGTTCTTCATGAATTTCAAACACTCATACCAAATGACAAAATATAGACACGGACACATGCACACACATGAATATGCTGCCAGGTTTCTATGCTGGGGTATCCTGAAACTGAGATGCTTCTTCGAAAACCATTAGGTTTATTAGTCTATAGAGCACAATGGTCACTGCTAAGTAGTTTTTTGAAATTGTTTCCAGATTTCTTGTAGGAGAATGGATATGATTTGCTAATAGGATGTTTGGCTCTTGTCTTTTCATTGAATTTGTAAATAAAGGAATGTGCCGCTCTTTTGCAGGAGAGGTTGGACTACTTGGAAGATGGGAAAAACGTGTTTAGATTGCGCTTAAGACTCTGCTCATCTTTGTACCCTATTAATGAGCGAGTTAGGGATTTTTTTCTTGAATATGATAGACACACACTGCGGACAAGCCCACCCTGGGGTTCCGAACTTCTTGAGGTACTATTTTAATAGATGCTATCTTTCAATAAGCATTTGGCCTCTTCTTTATGCCTAATATGTCTGCTTCACGAGTGTAAATGGGCCCTCGACTTCAGCAATATTTAGTCCTGTTTTCCTTTGAAAGAAATTTCAATTTCTGTCTGCGGATTTTCTTCTAAATCGCTGTGGATGATGGTTTGTTATGACTTGGCCTGTTTTGAATTCATTGCAAATGTTCTTTTGCAGGCTATTAACAGTCTAAAGAATGTCGACTCTACTGCTTTACTCCAGTTCCTTCACCCAATCTTGAATATGCTACTACATCTTATAGGCAATGGTGGAGAAACCCTTCAGGTCTTTAAATAGATATACTCTCTGTTTTTCTCTTTGTTCTTTCAAGGAAGAAGACACTCACTGGAAAAAAGCGTAGATACATCGTAGAATGACAGATCTTTTAAAATCAAACGGACCATTTGAAGCAAAAGAAATATAATAAGGAGCTTTAGGGACGAGTCACCGAAAAGGAACTATTGAAATGTACTCTTGCTTTCTCTCCAATTGCCTCAGTGGGTTTTGTTTTTAATGGGCCGGCCATGGGGTTTTTCTCTATCCTTTAATAACGAGCAGTATCATAATTGACTAGTGCATGATGCATATATTTGATGTTCATTCTACTTTCACTTGGTTCTTATGGTTTGCAGCCTCATATTTTACTTGTCATGTTCAGGTCGCGGCTTTCAGAGCTGTGGTGAATATTCTGACTAGGTTTGCTCTTCACTTTTGATGCTTAATGTATTGAATTGTACACACACCTTTTGTTCGTGCTGAACATGAATTTTGAGCCTTTTTGTTGATGATGATGACATGCTTATCTCTAAATGGAGTTTTGTTAAATGCTGTATGTGGATTCATTGCCATGTGAAAAAGGAATTAAGAAACAGATGCATATGCAAAAAACCGACCCTTTTCTCATGCATCAGCTTTCCTTTTCACCTTTACAAGTAATTCATTCTCTTGGAATATAGTATTTTAAACTTCTATGGTCACATCTAGCCCCTTCGCATTCGATAACATGTGGATTTTGTACCATAGGGCGCAACAGGAGTCCGTGGATGACAATGAAAGAAATCGTTTTCTTGTTAACTACGTTGATTATGCATTTGATGACTTTGGGGGACGTCAACCACCAGTTTATCCTGGTCTCTCTGCTGTTTGGGGGAGCTTAGCTCGAAGTAAGGTAAAAGCTTGCTGGCTGGTCATCTGTTTTGGCTGTTAAACTATGAGCACAGTGATGGATTATACTCAGTTTTTGGGTACCATATATGTATGACGTGTTGATTAAGTTATCTCTCCAATTCACCCACTGTTTCAGTGATTGCTTACTGACACAAGACACCATTTCCTAGTTACAATGAAGTGCCTTAGTTCATAATTTCATGCTTTTGTTTTCTTTCTGGAACCATCTTCATACCAGGATTTTCTTGCACTTCATTTCATTTAAAGAGCTGCTGTTTCTGGCTATATATTCACAAAGCTGCTCAGAAAGTGTGTTATTTTTTAATCTGTTACCTTTTTTAACGTGCCAAAGTTTACCAAGGTTGAAATCCTTCCATTTCTGTCACAGTGAATTTAATGGGACATTGGTGTAGTCTTGACTTTGGTTGCTGAGATTAATTTCCTTGTTATTGATTGTTAATGAAGAGCAGACTAATGACAGTCAATTCAGCTCCACTGGTTTAGTCAATCAAGTAAAAAACAGTAATATCAACGAGAGAGAAAATGTTTGCTAGTTAGTGTACAAAACCTTTTGCAACAGGAAAAACATGCTGCATGGATGCTGCGCCCTTGCTGCAGGATATCAATGTAAAGCTAATACTATGCTACTCCTGATCCCTTTGTTCAGGCAAAAGGCTACCGTGTCGGACCGGTCTATGATGACGTATTGGCTATGGCTTGGTTTTTCCTCGAACTAATTGTCAAGTCAATGGCCTTGGAGCAGACTCGTCTTTTCTATCACGTTCTTTCACTAGGTAGGTTTTAAGGCGTCGGAACATCCTCATTGTATCTTCATTAAATATGAGTATGTCTGAAGAGAAAAGGTCTATGCTTACGTCAAAATCTTAAGAAGAAATTTATTATTGTTCTGACGCTTGCTTGAAAGGTCAATGCTAAGGTTTCCTCTGCTTCTATTTTTGCAACAATTGCAATACTTAATTTTAGGTCTGTAAACATGTGCTCTTATTCATATAGTGCAGTCATTTCACCATTTAATTTGCATTCTGAATCATTGCACGATCCTTAAGTAGTCTTATTATCCTTTATTTTGCAGGTGAAGATATTCCACCTATGCAGCTGAAAGAAGGTGTATTTAAATGCATATTGCAGTTGTACGATTGCCTTCTAACAGAAGTCCACGAGCGTTGTAAGAAGGGATTAAGCTTGGCAAAGCGGTTGAATAGTAGCTTGGCCTTTCTCTGTTATGATCTCTTATCAGTGGTTGAACCACGCCAAGTTTTTGAACTAGTACGATTTTCCTTTCCATTTAATGTTTGATTGTCTCTAATGGAATTTACTAGTTTGGATATGACTCTTTCTTGTTCGAGGGATCCTGACTTACTGCCAAAATATCTGCTTTATTAATATTAAACTGGATTTCTACATCTTAAGATTGGATAGCTTATGTTGAAGTGATTAACTTAGGGAGAATTTCACATATGGCTTGTAGTAAGTTAAATTTGTTTCTTGTGTCAATTACAGTTCTGTGTTCAGTTGTATCCTTACTTCTCATTCATCTGCCACAGGTGTCTCTGTACCTGGACAAATTTTCTGGAGTATGTCAATCGGTTCTTCATGATTGCAAGCTCACATTCTTGCAGATTATATGTGACCATGATCTTTTCGTGGAAATGCCTGGAAGAGACCCTTCAGATAGGTAAGTGTATGAGTTCCAGAAATGAGATTTGCCTCATTTAACTCTGCAAATGCAACATAAATTGCACATCAACTCGCACCCACCACTTCAGATCCTCTACATGGGTAATCTAGTTTGTTGGAAAATGTGGTGGAGCAGTTCACAATCTGGTCCTACTTGATAGCCTTTCGATTACATATACTTTTAGGAGATCTCTTGTATGCCCTTGAGCAATCATCAATTCCCAGTCTTGCTCTATGAATTTTTTCAAGTTTTTCTTGAAAAACTAGTCCTCGTAACTGCTTCATACTTTCTTTCCTGGCCTCAACATATTGTAACTTACACTGCGCACACTGCTGGTCTTAGTCTCCGTGATGCAGAAGATCTTATCTATATGTACATGCTGCAGGAACTACCTTTCATCTGTCTTGATACAAGAGATTTTCCTCAGCTGGGATCATGATGATTTGTCTCAGCGTGCAAAGGTTGTGTACTGTGCTAATTATTTGTACCAACATATGCTTACATTTGAGAAACCATTCTGATTATATTTCTCTTTATTTGCTATTATGGTTTGCAAAGTTGGCAAACATGCTTGTTTCTTCTGTATGTTGACCTTTATCGTACAATTTCTGCAGGCAGCTAGAATATTAGTCATCCTCCTATGCAAGCATGAGTTTGATGCGCGATATCAGAAGCCTGAAGATAAACTCTACATTGCACAGCTATATTTCCCACTCATTGGACAGGTACGTTTCCCTATGAAGATCCCAGATCGTCTATTATTTAGAGCTTTCCACTGAACTTTTGTTCAGTTTTCAATTTCACCTGCTTTCTTTCAGAACAGATTACAAGACATTTGTTCTGATGCCCAGCTTTTAGGTGTTCTTCTTGTACACCTTAAAGTATCATATCAAGTATCGTTTTCTGCATTTCTCCCTAGTTAGAATGCATAATCAATCATGGGCCATTTGAAAGGTTAATTTTCATCTGTTCTTTTATAAGTGAAATTTCTGCTTTTCTGATTGTCTTGTGATAAGGAACAAGTAGGTCGCGCCTTCTTTTGATCCAGATATTTTGTAGTATTAATTTTTTAGATATCAGAATATAAGAGAATTGTCTTTGTATTTATTTGCTGCATACCTGTACTTCTTCACCGGGTCTAGAGAGTGTAGAGTCTGTAGGTGGAAATGACTAAAGGTGCAGAGTTTTAAGCAGATTTATGTAAGTTACTGAGGTAGTACTTTGACACTTATTTGTCGATGCATTTGAACAGGAAGATTACATAATTGCTCAAGCTTGATGCGTCAGGTTGAAAGTATTAACCTTGATTATGACATCTCTGATCCAGGAAGATGTTCAAAAAGAATCTAGAAGCTTAAGCTTAATTAACTTCATGTCATGATGTTTGATTTGTGTAACGGCAGGGCCTATGTTTAGCGTTCGTCTTTGCTACCAAGTAATTACTTTACGCCCCAGTCATCACTTTAAAATTAGGCAATCATTGTGACTATTTTGTGGTTGTACCTTTCGGGGCTTAAAAAGAAAATTGATAGTTGCTAATGCAACCCCGATCCTGGGGGTTAGTTGCAATACCACCTGTATCATTGTACCAAATTCACCATCATTTTATTGTCTCTATGCATAGTAAATGTACTGACAATCACGTGCAAATTGAAGCTACTTAATGTCCCTGGTGTGACAACTATATGGATGATAGACTTAAATTTGTCTAGCGAAAGCAATTTTTCCTTCTTAAGATCTTTTGGTTCTCTCCAATGTAGTTTGCTTTCATGAGATGTGGGGAAAAGATTCATATTAAATAAACAAATCTGACATTGTAGAAGCAACTTGGGGGTAACCTAGTTTCTCGCTTCAAAGTTCCTAGCATTTTCATGGTCTCGAATTGCAATGTTACCATTTATCCATTTCTCTAAGTTCTGAAAGTTTCAAATTTGAATTTGTTGCAGATCTTAGATGAAATGCCTGTCTTTTACAACCTGAATGCTGTGGAGAAGCGTGAAGTGCTGATTGTTATTTTGCAAATTGTGCGCAACCTAGATGATGCGTCACTTGTCAAGGCGTGGCAGCAAAGCATTGCTCGAACCCGACTATTTTTCAAACTCATGGAAGAGTGCCTTACTCTCTTTGAGGTTCCCGTCCATTTTAAACATTTCGATTCTTTCTGGCCTGACTTCTGATTAGCTCATTTCCCCTTATCTGTGCTCCTGGAATATCAGTTATAGATTTAAAGCTTATTCTTTGCATTGAACTTCTTTAGATTTGTCTGGTTTAATGTTGATCAGTGACTGAGAAAATTTGCTCGATTTCTTTCTTCTTTTTTGTTTATGAGTAAATTCATTGGAGGCATTTAGTTCTTTTAGTGGATAGATAGACAGATGGCAAGTTAAATCCCTCAGCATATAGAGGTGCTTTACGAGACAGTAATTATAATAGTTCATTATCAGCTGGACTTATCATTTGTCGATGACTCTTCCTTATAGTTGACTGATGACAATGTTATTTACTCATACCTTTTTTCTTCTTTGCTTTTAGGATTTTACTATTTTAATCACCATAAATTATCTATTTGTCTTTGCAGCTTGGAAGTCAGATTTACTTGGATGACTGAGTAGTCTGAGCGCTTTCCTCCATTCTCAGAATAGTAACTGCATTTTACATGATTTTGCAGCATAGAAAACCTTCTGACGGCATGCTCCTCGGCTGCAGTTCTCGCAGCCCCACTGGGGATGGACCTGTCTCCCCAAAGTACTCTGAGAGACTTTCTCCTGCAATTAACACATATCTTTCGGAGGCATCAAGACAAGAAGTTAGAGTAAGTGAACTCTTGTAACGCATTTGATTTGAGAGAAAGGTCAATATGTTTTGTCTGCTGTTGTAATTCCTGATCTCAGAGGCCATCCTGGTGATTATTCTTTTTAATACTGACAGCCATCCTCGTGAATATTGGTTTCCACACAAAGCCTCTAAGTTCTGCTGCAATATTTATATGCAGCCTCAGGGAACACCTGACAATGGTTATTTATGGCAAAGAGTGAACTCCCAGTTGAGCTCCCCAAGTCAGCCGTATTCTTTGAGAGAAGCCCTAGCTCAGGCTCAGTCTTCAAGGATTGGAGCTTCAGCTCAAGCACTTAGAGAATCCTTGCACCCAATATTGAGGCAAAAACTGGTATGGTGTTTACAGTATTCACTATGCTGCAGCTCTTGTTTTCCTTATTTGAAGAAGTTTGTATCATTTGATATTTCACTTAACTTAATGAAGACAGCTTATAATCTTGGCATTTACTACAGGAGCTTTGGGAAGAGAATTTAACAGCTGCTGTCAGTCTTCAAGTTCTGGAAATAACCGAGAAATTTTCCACAATGGCATCAACTCATAGCATCGCAACGGACTATGGGAAACTCGATTGCATAACCGCTATATTTATGAACTTCTTCTCCCGAAATCAACCACTGGAGTTTTGGAAAGCTCTATTACCTGTTTTCAGCAGTGTCTTTGATCTTCATGGAGCTACCCTTATATCCAGGGAGAATGATCGATTCTTAAAACAAGTTGCTTTTCATCTGCTGCGGCTAGCAGTTTTCAGAAATGACAGTATTCGGAAACGGGCTGTTCTTGGGCTTCAGATACTTGTTAAGGTAAGCTCTCTAGACTTAATATCATGCTCTTCTCTGCCAGCTAGTACAACCAGATTATTGATGGTATGCATTTCACTATCAATTTGCAGAGTTCTTTCTATCACTTAATGCAATCTGCAAGGTTAAGGGTCATGCTGACTATTACAATATCAGAGTTGATGTCTGAGGTGCAAGTCACTCAGATGAAATCTGATGGTACGCTAGAGGAGAGTGGTGAGGCACGGCGACTTAGAAAATCTTTGGAGGAAATGGCAGATGAAGGCAAGAGCCCTAACATATTGAGGGAATGTGGTCTTTCTGAAAATACTCTCATCTCAATTCCAGAAAGTTTGACAGAAAATCAGTGGTCCTGGTTGGAGGTCAAATATCTCTCTGATAACCTTCTTTTGGCACTAGATGCAAGCCTTGAGCATGCTCTTTTGGTAAGTTATGATTGCATATGTGGTAGCATATTTGTGTTATGACTTATGAGTGAGGGGAACCTCATGTATATTGGTAAATATCGGCCACCATTCCTCAGATTGGATCAATTACAAATAGTTGGAGTAGTTCAGTCATCTGAGTCACCATTCTGGTTTGACAGTGGGTTGTGTTAAAGTTGTTGGCTATACCACATCTGATCCAGCGAGCTTGCTGACCATAGACATCTTGGCTTTATCATTAGTTACATGGTAATAATTTTTGGGGTTGTGTTAAGTGACCTATCTCTGATGTTTGTTGTTCAGGGACCTTTGATGAATATGGATAGATATGCTGCTGCAGAGAGTTATCATAAACTTGCTATGGCTTTTGCCCCTGTCCCGGATCTTCACATTATGTGGTTGTTGCACTTATGTGATGCACACCAGGAGATGCAGTCTTGGGCTGAAGCTGCACAATGTGCTGTGGCTGTTGCTGGTGTTGTAATGCAGGTACATACAGTTAAACTATAAAATATAGTCACATACAGCTTTTTTTTAGCGAACACACTCTTCTTCTAAGCTTAATAGTTGGCTTCTGTATGCTGTCACAAAAAAGGTTCCTCTATACAATCACATTTCGCTAGCTCTCCAAGGAAAATTGGCGTTTATAAATAGAAGATCCAACGTACTCTGCCTGTTGTGTGTTCGGAAGGATCTAAGTTATGCTTTAATTTCCAGCCGAATACTTTTATCCGTAATAGAACAAAGACACAGGGTACGGACGAGTTCCCTACTCTTAATGGACAAGAGATACTGTCGGTAGGACATCATTTTCCTCAACCAAAGTGAGTTTTTTTACTGATTTGTGAGGTATCTAGAGTTAACCTCTCTATACTTCTCTACAAAGACCGCTCAAACTGTTTGTTTTCTGAGATCTATTTATAGGGAAAACTTATTACTACTTATCTCTAATTGATTGGAAGAATATTTTCCATCAGATATTCATGCAGCCTTCTATATGTTACTTCACTTTTTGCAGGCCCTAGTAGCTAGAAATGATGGTGTCTGGAGCAAAGACCATGTAACAGCACTACGTAAAATTTGCCCAATGGTCAGCAGTGAGATTAGCTGTGAGGCATCTGCTGCTGAGGTTGAGGGGTACGGTGCTTCAAAACTCACAGTAGACTCTGCTGTGAAATATCTGCAGCTTGCAAACAAGCTTTTCTCTCAAGCTGAGCTTTATCATTTCTGCGCAAGCATTCTGGAACTCGTGATTCCAGTCTACAAAAGCAGGAGAGCATATGGACAGCTGGCAAAATGTCACACCTTGCTGACCAATATCTATGAGTCAATCCTCGAGCAGGAATCGAGCCCAATACCTTTTACCGATGCTACATATTACAGAGTGGGGTTCTATGGTGAAAAATTTGGGAAGCTGGATAGGAAGGAATATGTTTATCGGGAGCCCCGTGATGTGCGCCTTGGTGATATTATGGAGAAGCTTAGTCATATTTATGAGTCCCGGATGGATGGAAATCATACACTGCACATTATTCCGGATTCTAGACAAGTAAAAGCCGAAGAGTTGCAGCCAGGAGTCTGCTATCTACAGATAACTGCTGTTGATCCCGTGATGGAAGATGAAGATTTGGGGAGCAGAAGGGAGAGGATCTTTTCTCTGTCTACCGGCGGGGTCCGTGCACGCGTTTTTGATCGCTTTTTGTTCGATACCCCATTTACTAAAAATGGCAAGACTCAAGGTGGGTTAGAAGACCAATGGAAGAGGCGGACGGTTCTTCAGACTGAGGGCTCATTCCCTGCCCTTGTGAACAGGCTTTTGGTGATTAAATCTGAGTCTCTTGAGTTTTCGCCAGTAGAAAATGCAATTGGCATGATTGAAACCCGAACAGCTGCACTGCGCAATGAACTCGAGGAGCCCCGCAGTTCTGAAGGAGATCAACTCCCACGCTTGCAAAGTCTACAGAGAATTCTTCAAGGCAGCGTCGCAGTCCAAGTGAGTGCATATTAATGGCCTTTGACAAATAACTGGCTTATGCTTGACCAAATAACTTTCTTCATGATAACTTTTGTTTTACATTCAATCACATTGTTGTAGGTGAATAGTGGGGTTCTTACTGTTTGCACGGCTTTCCTGTCGGGTGAGCCTGCCACGAGGTTGCGGTCCCAAGAACTACAGCAACTTATCGCCGCACTTCTTGAATTCATGGCTGTTTGCAAGCGTGCAATACGGGTTCACTTCAGATTGATTGGGGAGGAAGATCAAGAATTCCACACGCAACTCGTGAACGGGTTTCAAACTCTCACTGCGGAGTTATCTCATTACATCCCTGCCATCCTCTCGGAGCTTTGAAATTGTTGTACTATCACTTGTATCGAGTGTACGTGCCTAGGCTTTTGGTTTTCATTGGCATCTTTTGTAGTTTAAGTGCCTCCTTTCACACCTTGCCAAATAGCATCATTTGTTGCTTATGTTGGTAGGAGAATGTGTTCATATCACGTCATGTGTAATGTCATCTGTAATTTCCGTCGCCGGAAGATGTGGATGCTTTCAACAATTGTTCATATCTTTGACCTGGTTCTTGAATGTGAAATGCCCAACGAAATTCTGCTTTCCTTTTCTGTTTCTGTTTTTAAGTCTCAATTATCTTAGCACTTGTCAGACAACCTAAGTCGCAAGAGGAGTGTCGTTGATCGTTCCGAGATTTGTTTAACGACACGCAAAGAGCATACATGTGCCTGAAAATTTACTTGCATTAGTAATCTTGACATGTATTTGTTAATACAATGCATCCATGATGAGCTGCTTTGACAAGGGTAACCTTTTCGTTTTCTTAAACCCTGCTAATCCGGGCTAATTGAGTTCACATGAGAAAATATTCAGTAGTATTAAAGCGTCACGTCAGCGGCTAAAGTTGCATGCATTTACCCGGTCATAACATTCGATACATAACAATTGAATTAAAAGTAAACAAGCAAAATTCTTGACCATCTGCAAGGGACAATTGATGTAGAGCAGCTTCTAAAAAATTTAAACGCCCGCCCAACCATCTCTTCGATCATCCTTTACGATCATGTTTAATTTCTTTCTTTCAGAAGGAGCTCAATTTTTTACGTTTCAGACCCTCGCTCGACCCCTGTGCTCCGAAGACCTCCATTTCGCTTAGAGGACCACCGTTTCAAATATCTCCATTTTCTCTTCCATGGCCTCCATAACTTTGAGATTGCGAAATGTCGAGCGAGGGAGCTCGATATTGAGCTTGAATGTGGTCCGCTCGCTCAGTAGCTTGAAATTAGTATGATTGGATTATAGTGATGCGCGTGTAATACAGTCTCACATTGTTTGTACATATACTGCTAGAAATTTTTCCGTTTGGTGCTGGAAAAATTTGAGATTAACAACAATCATGGAAAGAAAAAATATCAGTGTCCAGACAGGCAGACACTAACAAGGACTTTGTCGTTCCATGAAACTCCCCTAGATTGTAATTTCTCTCTTTGGCTTTATAAACTATGCGCAGTGAGATTTTGAGAGTTTCCCATTTCTGCTTTTATCTTACTACGTTCATGGAAGAGAGCAAGCTGGATCTCCAAATGTGGTTATGAAAAGGGAAACATGTTGATTCTCTCTTCTTTACCTTTTGCCTAAGCTAGTATGGATTAGTGAGCGTTTGAGAAGAAGAGCAGGTATACGGCAAGAGGGTCGGCGATATGCAAAGTGCGTCAGGTCGATTGGCTGTCGAAGTAAAAGAGTTGCATAGTGAGCGCCAAGCTACCAGAGTCCTAGACTAGAGGTCGCGGATCTCTGGCAATAGATAAACTGAAGATGAACGCGGTTTTCCATTGAAGATCAAATGTTCATTAGCTTTTTAACCAACGCACTTCACCACTAACCCATCCCAACAAAGCTACAATCATCTCAATGCCTTTGACACAGTCCATACACATGCAGACCAACTCTAGTTATCTCTAGATATCCAAGCCTTCAAATCAAACCTAGTATGATCCTCCCTCTTCTCTTGCACATCATTAGATAAGCAAGCAGTATAGCCGCCTTGAGGCATTTGGAATTCGTCCGAGACATCGTTCGTGTATAGTGGCTAGCGGCCTTCAGTCATTCATCACCTTGTGTACAAAATCCTTAAAATTTAGATAAGCCTGCATCACCTACCAGATTCGGTTGATTAGGTTCAAAACCTCTTAACCCCTTGAATGGTCAATGAGAAATCAGAATTGTCTTTAGAAGCATTATGCTCGATGACCCATTATATTCTACCAACTCGGGTTCGTTTGGTTCGGTTTTGAAAATGGGTTTTGAGCAAATGCAAATATCTTCGGCCTAAGTAGCTTTGAGGAAATGCAAATGGTGTTTGGTAAACATACTTTGAAATGCAACTTTAGGCTAAGTAGTGTTTGGCAAAAAAATATTTTGCAAGGGGCTTTTTGGTTGCATATTTCTTTTTTCTATTTATTAATTTATTTATTGCTTTATTTTTTTTTTCCGAAAAGAAAAACAAAATCCTTCACCGATCGAAGAAGGGCTCCGGCCACAGGCGAGCCAGATCTGGCTCCGGCGGTCGTCGGTCGAAGCTGCCTAGGGTCGCGCGACCCCAGGAAGCATCGTTGGCCCTTCGCTAGTCCTTCGCCTCCCTTGAAGAAGAAGATGAATAGTTGCAACTAGGGTTTCAATTTTAAAAGAGGGGTAAAAATAGATTTTTTAGTAAGGTTGTGAGGGCAAAAAAGGTAAGTGACTAATTTTTATTAATGGGCCTTCAGCATTCCAAAAATGCTGAAAGCTCAATGCTGGTCCCTATCAGCATTGGGCTTTCAGCCTTCCAAAAGCTGGCATTTGGCCCAATGCCCCTTGAAAAGAGTTGCTAAACACCCCAGCATTTCTCCAAGGGGCTTAGTGACCCAAAGCCCATTAGGAAAGCTGAACCAAATGCACCATAAATCTTCTTTATAATAGCTGTTTATTCCCCCAACATCCAAGAACAGGTGGCAGGATTGCCTCCAACATTCAGATGAAGCGTAACCGTCTCAAATCCTCTGCTGTTTCCCCAGCAAAGGCTACAATGCACAGTAATATGCTGGGAGAGTGACAAAAGAAGATACAAGTATTGCAACTGGAGTAGCTCTGATCCACCTGTAATGACATTGTTGGATTGGCTCAGCAAATTGCTGCAGAAACATTTCTAGTCCGAAGCAGAAAATTCTCGCCAAGATGGATTCGGTCCCGACGCAACTGAAAATGCATATACAAGAGCGAGTCCCATGACAATCGTGTAGCCGAACTAGATACCCGACCCTTCTAGTTTCAAGAGTCATTTAACTTGAATCAATAAACAGAACTCTAAAGTAGACGATGAAAAAAAAGGTTTTGAATTTGAAACTTCAGGCATAGTTACTATTAACATCGGAGAATATAGCCTGAAGAACCAATAAAGCTATTTAATGGCATCACTACTCTCCTAATCGCACCACTAACACCTATATATGATACACATGTCAAGGTAATTTCAGCAAATAAACGGACACATACTACAGATCCAACTCATGTAGACTAAAAATTCCAAATCCCTTTATTAATCAGCATAAGTAGTTTTGCAAAATCTTCCGTTGATTTTCATTAAATTTTACTGTCAAATTATTGAGTTGGATTAATACGTGCAGTTGATGGGTGTACCAGTTTAGGGTTTTATTCTCCGTTTTTCATAGGTGTACCAATTTGCGGTTTTCCGTGGTATTAATCCAATTTAACGGAAACTAACGGAAGTGTACCTGTTTAGAATTTTTTGCGATCAAAAAATTAGTTTGAGATAAATTTGTTACAGATATATCAGCTTGTAGTTTTTTGCGGTATTAACCCCCTTAAATACGATGCAATTTCATTTCCACTCAGTTCCTGTAGCTGTTTGGCAAGGACTTTTGTTGTGGTGCAACAATTTTCCTTTTATTTTTCCAAAGACTGCAATAGTTGAATTAATATACCTTGAGTTTAATGCCTTTCGGTCTTCACTCTTGAGCTGCAACAGTGTTTCTATAACTTAACTAAGGTCCAATGTATCATAGGCTACCGATGGGTTGCTGAGTTCTTGAACTATAAATTTTTGGGAAATTTTCAAATAAGGGCCCGAAGTGCTTTCATTTTCTCAAATAAAGACCTGAAGTGGACCTTGTTTTAAATAAGGACATGAAGTGTCTTCTTTGTTTCAAAGAAGGGCATGACTAAGGGCATTTTCGTCATTTTCTTTTTTTCCTTTTTTTTCATTTTCTGTTTTTCTCTTTTCCTTTTCTTTTTTCGTTTTTCTTCTTGCTTTTACTCTCCCTTCTCCCGGCCATCGCCGGCCTCAGGCGATGGCCTGACGGACCAGGCAACCCAAGTGGCGACTCACGCCGGGAATGCTTACTTCTCCAGCTTGATCAACGAGAGGCAAAAATCCGATCTTGAGAAAGCCCAGTGGGTGACTCGGATCTTGCAGAACCAGGAGGTGAAGAGGGCACTGAAGGCCAATGAGTGTCTGACGAATGCAGCGATGTAGTGGGAGCTGCGCTGAACGAGGATGTGATGAAGAGCGTGAAGTACATGGGCGAGCACTTGGTCAAGAACAGCAAGGTCCTGCTGTACCAAGGTCGATCCGATTTGAGAGACGGTGTGGTCTCGACCGAGGTTTGGGTGAAGACGATGGAGTGGGAAGGGATCGATGAGTTCTTGTGGGCAGAGAGGAAGGTTTGGAGGGTGAACGGTGTGCTTGCTGGGTATGTGCAGAAATGGGGGAGCTTGAGCAATGTCGTGGTTCTGGGTGCTGGCCATCTGGTGCCCACCGACCAGCCATTGAGATCGCAAGCCATGATCGAGGACTGAGTTCTGGAGAAGGGTTTGCTCGCTGATTTGAAGGACGAGGGTCGCCGCTCAGGCCGACCGCAACAAAGAAAAAAAGGGAAATGGGAAAAAAAAGAAAAAAAAATCAAAAAAGAAAATGACAAAAATGTCATTGGTCATGGCCTTCTTTAAAATGAACAGGACCCTTCAAACCTTTATTTGAAACAATGTCCACTTCAGATCCTTATATGAGAAAATAAAAGCATTTCATGCCGTTAGTTGAAATTTTCCCTAAATTTTTTTACTCATGCTTGAGCATGCGCGCACATTTGCACGAGTGTCACAGAGAGAGAGAGAGAGAGAGAGAGAGAGAGAGAGAGAGAGGGGGGGGGGGGGGGGGGGGTTGGCTTGGATCAACCACTAGTATTTAATGGCGTCTCAAACATCAGTATAGCATTCGGTCCCAAATGGAAATACAGCTACAGGTCTAGGGTGAAACCTCTTAACAACTTTCAGAACCGAGAAACTCCAGCTTCTCAAGCAGTAAATTTCATCTTTTTGGCATGGATCATCGTTCTCGGCAACCCGACAATGATGAAGAAGCATCTTCCAGAGACCAGTTTAAAGCACCAAGATTCCACGCGCACCTATGCCTCACCATGTCCTTTTGCATGATGATTAATGTTTGAGCGACTTCACGGCCTCAAAAACAGCAGAGAAGTCTGAATCACCCAGTCCCAGGCTCCTGGCCTTTTTGAAAGCCTACAAACAGTGGAGAGATGACAATGTAAACTCACCTAAAATCACTTTGGACAAAGTGCGATGTATATTTGAGTAAAACAAAAGGAAAGGGTAACAGAACATCAGAACGTAATATTAGTCTCAACATTGCCTGAAGAAGTGAATGATTATGATGATTTTTTTTTTCTCTGTGGAGAATAATGTCTTGCAGTTCATGACTATGACTTTTCAATTCACGGTGTACTTGAAAGTTAATGTCAGCAAGCACCACCACACAGTGGATAGTGGATACGATCCTATTCCCAGTAATAACTCATCTAACTTCTTATGAGAGTAGAGTATAAAACATAAGCACAAGAAAAAACCTCATTGGAAGCAGCTGCGATCGGCATTGAAAGGGCATTTTCATCCCCCAGAGCAACAGCCAGCCTCATGTCCTTCTGCTGATGTTTCAGAGGAAAGGCTGGGGCGTAACTGTTCTTTATCATAGTGGGTCCTTTAAGTTTGAACATTGGGTTAGCAATTGCACCGAGATCCTGCCAAGAAAAGATTTTTATCAGCCATCCATGCTTTAACTCGAGTATATCCGAACAGGTTAATCATTGTCATACCAGTACGTCGAGAAGAGTATGAGGGTCCAATCCACTTCGGCTGGCCAGTTCAAGTCCCTCTGAAAATGCGTTCATCATGCTGCGACAATAAATATACTCTATGAGCCATAAAAATGCCAATGTACTATAACCAAACTAAAAGAACGTAAATCCTTTTTGGTAAATCTTGAATGAAACTGATTTAGTTCTGTGGGACCAGAACAAGTACAGAATTTAAGGTCTGATGCAATGCAATCACAATGCTCTCATATCAGAGCCACAGAGATCATTAACATGCCATTACCAAGAGAGGCTAGGAGTTTCCGCACGTCCTTCTTGTTGACTATCTAACTGATGGATTTTTTTCTTCCCG
The DNA here is from genome assembly GCA_029784005.1 of Lenwebbia sp. NSW1173648. Taxonomy (NCBI): domain Eukaryota; kingdom Viridiplantae; phylum Streptophyta; class Magnoliopsida; order Myrtales; family Myrtaceae; genus Lenwebbia; species Lenwebbia sp. NSW1173648. The sequence goes on from JARCGZ010000002.1 coordinate 6,809,340, forward strand.
TTGCACAGAAAAATGGATTCTTTGAGATTTGCAGATCAAAATGCGGTTGCAGTGTATTGGCTGCATAAGCCTTAAGATCCATGCAAGTGGCTTACAGTGCAATGAGTTATTATTATAAACTAAGATTTTGGTTTATGACAATTCTAACATTATAGGATATTGCTGTCAAGATTATCTAGCATGGACCCGGCCGATGAGAACTTCCATATAAGTTTCTGTTTCAGTATTCAGTTTCATCTTTCACCTAGTAAAGACTACAATGAGCTTCACCAGGCTATCTACATAAAAATTTAGGTTGGCTGCACCTCTTCTAGTCTCAAAGTATAAAGAAGCTATCGGGATTCACCAATTGCAAAGATAAGACAGAAACAAGTACCAGCCCATTATCATGTTCACTACAAGCTTCATTTTAGCTCCATTTCCAACTGGGCCCAGGAAGAAAGACTTCTTCCCCATGACATCGAAAGCTGGAACTGCTTGCTCAAACAATGCCTGCGGATACAAGGTCAAAAGGATAAACAAACGTTAGAGATTGAATGAAGAGCATTTAGCTCTCAGAGAACGAGATTCTTGCATTTTCATCCTGATGTTCTCACAGTGTAGGAGTCCATTTGGTGACATGATATTTGCCAAAAACAGATGCATAGCCACTGCCAGAGTCTGAAATAAGTAGTTATTTAGCTGTACCTCCAGATATATCTTCTTGACACATTCTCTTTCTTAATATCTTACAGTTATCTTTGCACATTACACTAGAAATTCAGGAAAATGGCCAAAACCCCTTGAAAGAAGGATATCCTAACTGACAAAATGCAGCGCTGGTGTAAAGTCTCAGCAAAGGCCACTGGACCGAAAAAATAAGCCTTGACAAGACTTCAAACAATCCATAATTCAAGGAATAAATTCATCCTCCTTGGAAATTCATATGCATTAGTGTCTTTTTGACCAGGAAGCTTTTGTCATATGCAATATCATCATTTAGAAAATTTGTGACCTTGAGATTGTGCAGAAGTGGATGAACTTATAGACAGACCATGGTAAATCTTGGACCAAAGATAGGTGCCTGTATCTTTATCAAAATCATTGCCTTCAAGATTCAACTAGGACTTTATGGGGAATTGGCCAATGTGATTCTCCTTTCCCAGCTAGCAGTTCAACGGATTTTTTTTTTATTAGTATGTGCAGCAGAAATTAGTCTTGGAGTGGCCACATGAACACAATTGATGAACTAGCTAACAGAAAATCTGAACCACCATGTACACCTAAGTTCAATTTGTTTTCATTGACCTGTTTCTATTGTCCATCAGATACAAAGCAGTGCCAAAGAAAGCTAAAGAGGCACAGAGACAGAAAAATCATTAAAGCACATGCCTTTTCTCCAGCTGCAAGTATAATTAATTGTCCATCTTCAGCAGGCTTTTTACTACCCGAGACAGGGGCTTCAAGGAAGTGACCGCCCTTCGATTGAATTGCCTGGAAATTATCAGCAAAAAAGCTAAGGGCCAACACTCATTCTTGTCATAGCGTACTTCATGTGGAAACCTACTACGAAATCTTGACAAAGATGATATGTAGAAAAAGGAGAGAGATCATTGACACCAAGAGTCATACAGCTGGGTTACTAGTCAAAGAATTTTTTTTTTTGATAATTTGCAAAAACCTCTATGAACCACCTGATATTTGTTCATGAGTCAAAGCATCAATACAGACCTCGTCTATCTTAATTGAAGTTTCGGCATCAACTGTTGACATGTCTATGTAACCTTTTCCGGCACAGATCTCCTCAAGAACACCGTCCTTGTCAAAAACCACCTAGCAGTTACCGGACAGACAATCGTAATTAGGATACAGAAAGACAAGCGGCAGTCAAAACCAAAGTATTAATTACCGACCGAAAGAGCAGCTGAAGGGTCAGATAACATTGCGATAGTATACTTGCACTTCTTGACTACTGCAGCTGGGGTTTCTCCGACTGAAGCACCATGCTCCACTAGTTCATCACACTGAAACAGAAATGCATCAGAAGCGAAACAAAGACTGCATGAGAATACAACTCCCAGTAAATTTATTTGACGAGATTTAGGAGGCAGGCGATGCTGGATGCATCATCCAGAACATCATAAATTAATAAACAAGTGTGACTCCAATCAAATCCGGTGGACCACTTTCATCAGTTTTACTTTTGAAACTGACCCTCATGTAAGCACCCTCATATTTCGTGTTTGCCTGTCCACTTACTTGATGAAGGACTAGAGCAAGACTTCAGCGTGGTATTTGCAAGATAAGATGATAATTCATACACATTATTCGTTGCCTCTTTCCTTCCTCCCACTGTTATATCCTTATAGCATTTAAAATGTTTACACAAATCTGCGAACCAATCAGATTATGTGAACCCATTTGGACTGGTGCAGTATCTTCAATAATCAGTGCAAAATCAACTATCCAATCGCAACTCAACCCGCCAGGATATTCCCCGAGTCACAGAATATTGGAAGAAAAAACTTGAGATTGAGAAGCAAAACATCAAACAGCATTGGGGAACAACTTAATCTGAAAGCACATACAAAAATGAATCTCAGAAGTCAGAAGAATATTTAACGGCATAGCAAAATCAGAGGGAGCACATTATCAGAAATAAATCTGAACACCATGATCGACGAATTGTGGCAGTCACATAAACAGCTCAACAGTCTTTTTTGGGTCTCTCTCCTCTCTTCTATGTACATGAGGGTGCAGTGCTCACGGGGGCTCTCCGTGCCGCCACCCCCCCCCCCCCCAATCCATTTGTGAGCAGGGCCGCATGCCTGTTAGCCTAGTCAAACATGTAACTTTCTTATTCTTTCTTTCATGAAATTTTGGCAGAAAAGTCGATTTCCAGAAGCAATGAATTAAGCTGCATCTCTCTTCTTTTCGGCCATTTGGTAAATTCGATTGCTTTTCATCCTTTTTTTTTAATTATTCCCCACCAGATTATACAATCAAACGCTCAGTGAAGAGGACAATGGCCATTCATTAACTGGACAATATAGTCAGAAGTCCGGAAATTCAATAAAGAGGACAATGAAACATCACGGAAAGAACACAATCGCAACAAGACGATCCAACATCCAAGAACGAATCATAAACACCATCCACCCAAACGAAATCACGAGGAAGGGACATGTGAGAACACGAGAGCAACGTCTTTAGCGACTCCAGCACAAGCGATGAGAGAGAGTACCTTAGAGAGGGTCCTGTTCCAAACAGTGACTTTGAAGCCATGCTTGAGCAGATTCATAGCCATGGCTTTCCCCATTATCCCCAATCCCAAGAACCCCACTTCCATCTTCTCTCCTCTCTCTCTCTCTCTCTCGATCTCTCGATGCTGCTGAAGAACCAAGAAACAGAGTACTTGAATCTGAGACTACACCGGCACCATGCACGCTAGCATGCGCTTTATTCACACTTCCAGCCGGAGCATTATTGGGTAAAAACAAATATTTTCTGGGGATGAAAATTTAGACAAAACAAAATTCCGGGTTATCCTTGTCGCGACCAACTCACCCGCAATCCCAAAAGAATGCCCACGTCAAAGGTAAAGAATTGATTGTGAATTTATCAAGAAACAGTGCGACGTGAAACATGGTATTTTTATAACGGTTAATATCACGAAACACTTTAAATTGATATATCTGTGATAAATTTACTTAAATTTTTTTTTTACCACAAAAAAACTCCAAACTTGTACATCTATGACAAATTTACCATAAACTATTTTTTCGACCACTAAAAACCCTAAATTGGTACATCTGTGATAAATTTACCTCAAACTAATTATTTTGACTACCAAAAACCTCAAATTGGTACACATGTGACAAATTTACCATCCATTAGTTTCCATTAAATTGAATTAATATCACGAAAAATCTTAAATTGATACACATGTGACAAATAGAGGGTAAAAACTCCAAACGTGTACATCAGGCAATTGCCACGTGTCATCGATGATAAAATTTAACGAAAATTAACGAAGGATAAATTTATCATAAGTGTACCAATTTAGAATTCTTCGTGGTATTAACCATTTTTTATAATAGACCCAGAAGAAACAAATCCTTTGCGATTGCCTTCTCGACGTGGATGTGTCAGATAAAATCAATTGTCCTGTCCGAATAAGCGCATTTGGAAAAGCAGCACCACAAGATTCCTCCCTCGCATGACTCCCTCTCCCCTCCCTTTTTCTCTCTCCTCTAGAGGAGAAATCAGTAATTAGCGAGTTTGATTTTTTTTTGTCTGTCCTATCGCTAATTCTCTTCTTCTTGACTTTTGCTCTACCTCTCTCGCGAAAGTCGAACCTGCACCTGTGATACTAGCCTCCCCAACTCCTCAATCCATTTACCGCATGCCTATTGACATTAGAGAGCTTGATTAGGCCGTCGAGACATGAGGATTATTCGTTCAAATCATGCTCACCACATGAAATTTATTCCGGATAAAATTATCCTTGCATACAAATAATTTAGACTTAATCGATTTATGGGATTTGCGTAATAATATTAGAGTAAGCGAAGAATGACGAATAAGATAGAAATTTTGTACCATATTCATTATCATCATTGTCATGGTTATTAGTATTATATTAAGTCTGGATAGTGCAAGCTGGAACTTTTGATGAACGGATTCCATTAGTCCACGTGGCGATCCAGCACGAGGATTGGACTGCCCTGGGAGTTGGCTGATGGTAGATTCGGGCCCGTCCAATAGCACTCATCCACGTCGCTCTTCAAGCCCGCTCAAATGACGAAAGAGCCCATTCCGCGCCGCTACAGTCCTCGCCACGTAGTCGTTGCGCCACGTCATCAGCTGGATCACTGACCGAGACAAGAAATTCACTCTCTCCTAAATTTTTTTTTTTTTTTGGGGGTTGTTTCATAATGAGAAAAAACACACAAACACGATTTTCTGATCGGTAAGAATAAGTAAATTTGTAAATGAGATTACCTTAACATTTAATAGGCATGTAAAGATAGCCCGACGAAGTCCCTTATCAATCTCGTCAAGATGGATAGCTCCAACACCAATACGCAATACCTTAGTCAATAGCTTAAAAATTAAATTTGCACCGCGCATTCAACCTCATATTCATGTCCTTGACCCTTTTATCGTCATGTGATCGAAATGGATCGAAGTACTCACGAACCTGACAGAACATGAGTTTGGAATCAATCAAAATTCGAAACTCACAGAAAAATTGCAAGAACTTGGATATTCAGCGTGTCTATAGATGGGAAAAATTGTCAAAAAAGTCATATACCTATTGTACTTTTGTCAATTCAGTCCTAAACCTTTTAATAGTGTCAATTGAATCCTAAACATTTTGCATTTGTGTCAATTCAGTCCTAAACTTTTTGCATTTGTACTAATTCAATCCATCCGGTCAACTTTGACCGATCGGTGCCGACGTGAACGCCGGTCGACGCTGACGGGGCAATTTTCAATAATATTAATTTTTTTCGGACTTTTTTTATTTTTTATTCTTTTTCTTTTTCTTTTTTGTTCATCTTCTTCCTCCAACCGTTTGCCAGATCAGCGATCAGCCGGAGGCAAGGGCTGGCGAGGCTCGACCTCGCCCAGCGACGACGAAGCCATGGCGCCCAGCTGGGCGATGGTGACGCTCAGCTGTCGTCGTCGCTGGGCAAGGCCGGACCTCGCCCAGCGGTGACAGCATTGGCCTCGCCCAACCATGTGGTGGCTCGGCCTCGCCGGCCCTTGCCTCTGGCTGCGGTGGAGGAAGAAGATGAAAAAATAAAGAAAAAGAAAAAAATAAAGAATTTGAAAAAATATTAAATTATTATTAAAAATTGTCCCATCAGCTCCGATCGGCATCCACGTCAGCACCAGTCGGTCAAAGTTGACGGGATGCACTGAATTGGCACAAATGCAAAAAGTTTAGGATTGAATTGACAAAAAAAGGTTTAAGACTGTATGTGTTAAGCATATAAACAAGAAGTTGCTCTAACTGTAGGGGCTTACCTTTACTTTAAGGGATAGCACAAATGCAAAAGGTTTAAAACTGAATTAACAAAATTCAAAGGTTTAGGACTGAATTGGCAGTGCAACAAGTTTAGGATTTTTTTGACAATTTTTCCCGGTAAATGAATTGCATCAAGACAGATTCAAAAGAGAAATAGAAGGAAGAGGACATGTGCAAGTGAAGACCAGTTCCTACATTGGACAAAGGAAAACTAATACAGTTTTCAATATTACCAACGTAAAGAAACTCAATTCCAAATGATTGCACGCACACAACAACGACCACAAGATCTTGCCTTTACTCATCGTGCGCGCGCGCGCACCAGTTACGCCGAGCATTCATACTGGCATGAGGAGGGAAGAGCGAGCAACTCAAAACAGTTAGCGCTAGTGCTGTCATGGAGGACAGTATCGAGGAGCATATTTATACGTGCCCATGTCCGAGCCGCGCATCCTAATTTTGCTCCACAAATGGAGGTAAGACTAACTGGCGTACACGGCGTTTGCCGGGATTCGCCAGTCTCTTGGAAGTGAAAGCTGCAATCGCTTTTGTCCACATCTGAAGCTGGTAACTTCATCTTGAGTACTGATGCGAAATTGCTACACTGAGAGACCTGCATTCGCATTGCGCATTGCCCGGCGAAGTTTGCCCAAGAAGTCTATCTGGGAACCGGGAGTTCCAACACCTGATGGAGCTATTAACTGGACAAATAAAGCCAGAAGCATGATCAGAGAGAGAGAGAGAGAGAGAGAGGTCCTCTTCTTGTCCTTTTTTCATTTGAAAAAGGGATTTCAGAAATGGAAACCTGATGAGGAAGTTTGATGTGTCCCCATGCAGACGCGTTGCTTCCAGAGCACAAAACAGGTCTTTCTGGAACAACAGAAAACAAAAGGGAAAACCAGGTTAGTCAACGATGATAACCTTACAAACAGGACAATTTCGCGGAGCTGCATCGCTGTTTGACTACACACTAAAAAAGAACAACTGTATAATGTTGGATATATTGTTAATATAGTCCAAATAGTATGTTCACATACAAGCCCAATAGGTGAAAGCAGGATTTTTTGGGTCCATGTGAGATGGAGCCCAATAGCTTACATATTAACTCTAGGGTTCTCCTAAGCCGGAGATAACACTGTTGAGCATTCCAAACTTGATGTCTCTTGGTGTAATACTTTAAACAACCAAAAACACTCTCTACTCTTTCAAACCCATAACCTCCAACATATAATTCTTGGCAGGGAAACAATGATGCATCTTAAGCATGTAAGGAAGAGAAACATGAAAGGTACAATGAAATATCACTAAAAACTTATGACTGTTTTAACTTCGGTGCAACGTAGTATTTGTTACCATTGGGTTGCTGAGCAGCTGAGTTCTTGAACCATAATTTTTTGACTCATGCTTGAGCATATTGCACGCGCATTCGCATGAGAGCATGCGCTTGAACTCATGCTTGGGTATGTTAACATGTGGTTGTCACACACACCCATAGAGAGTAGAGAGAGTAGAGAGCGAGCGAGCTTGGACCAAACACTAGTATTTAATTGCGTCTCAAACATTAGTTTAGCATTCTGTCCCAAAAGGAAATACAGTCACATGTCCAGGGTGAAACCCCCAACAACTTGAGAACCAAGAAACTCCCACTTCTCAAGCAGTAAAATTTCATCTTTTGGCATCGATAATCATTCTCTACAACCCGACAACGGTGAAGATGCATCTTCCACTACCAGTTTAAAGCACCAAGATTTCATGTTTACCTATGTCTCACCATGTCCTTCGCATCAAGATGAATGTTTGAGCGGCTTCACGGTCTCGATAACAGCAGAAAAGTCTAAATCACCCAAGCCCAGGCTCCTGGCCTTTTTGAAAGCCTACAAGCAGTGGAGATAATCTAAAATCACTTTGAACATGGTGCGATGTATATTCAAGTAAAAGGAAGGAAGGAAGGGATAACAGAATATCAGAGCTGAAAATTAGTCTCAACATTGCCTGAAGAAGTGAATGGCTATTTATACAGAATTAAATTATGTTCAACGAAAGCACTTTCGAACCATTTATTTATCTCCCAAACAAACTCAGTACATGGACATAAAATGGAAGTAACGAAACAACCTCAGTACTCAAGTTTCATTTGTATTATGAGGATTTATTTTTCTCTCTGGATAATCATGTCTTGCACTTCATGATTTTTAAATTCACGGTGCATTAGAGAGGTAATGTTATTTGGATTGGAATTAGCAAAAACCACCCGACATTGGATACGATCCTATTCCTACCAATAACTCACCGGACTTCTAACGAGAGTAGAGTACAAAATAATGCAAGAAACGACCTCATTGGAAGCAGCTGCGACCGGCATTGAAAGGGCGTTATCGTCCCCAAGAGCTAGAGCCAGCCTCATGTCCTTCTGCTGATGTTTCAGAGGAATGGCTGGGGTGTAACTGCTCTTTATCATAGTGGGTCCTTCAAACTTGAACAGTGGGTTAGCAATTGCACCGAGATCCTGCCAAGAAAAGATTTTTATCAGCCATTCATGTCTTTGCTCGAGTAAATCCAAGCACGTTGATCAACATCCATGTAAATGGTTTACAGTGTGATGAGTTTCTTTTATATACTAGGATTCTGGTTGAGCAAATTCTACAATTAAAGGATATTGATGTTGAGACTATCTAGCATAAACCTGGCCCACAAGAACTTCCACATGAGTTTCTGTTTCAGTATTCAGTTTCGTCTTCTACATAGTTAGAAACACAATGAGCTTCACCAGGCTATCTATGTAAACTTTTTTCGTTATTGCACCTCTTCTAGTCTCAAAGTACCAAAAAGCTATCGGAATTCACCACTGCAGATAGACAGAAACAAGTGTTACCAGCCCATTATCATGTTCTTTTACAAGCTTTCATTCTAGCAGCATTTCCAACTGGACCCAGGAAGAAAGACTTCTTTCCCATGACATCGAAAGCTGGAACTGCTTGCTCGTACAATGCCTGCATATACAAGGTCGAAACGATAAACAAACGTTAGAGATTGAATGAAGAGCATTTAGCTCACAGAGCACTAGATTCTTGCATTTTCTTCCTGATTTTCTCACATTGTAGTAATCCATCTAATGATATAGTAATTGCCAAAGACATTGACTCAGAGCCACTGCCAGAGCCTGAAATATGTAGTTGCTTATCTTTACCTCCAGATATATCATCTCGACACAGTTCTCTTTCTAAATATGCTATAGTTATCTATCAAGAAAGTCATGTTCATAGATGCAAGAAAAATAAGATCTTTGCAGTTTACACAAGGAATTCAGGAAAGGGCCAAGACCATCTGAAAGAAGGAAATCCTAGCTGACAAAATGCCACACTGGAGTAAAGTCTCAGCAAAGGCCGCTGAATAACCTATCGAAACTATAAGGACAAGACTTGAAACATTCCGTAACTCAAGGAATAGACTCAGCCCCGTTGGAGCTTCATATGCATTAGTGTACTTTTAACATGAAGCTATTGTCGTACGCAATATCATTGTTTAGAAAAGTTGTGACCTCAGATCATGCGGAAGTGGACGGAGGTAATAGACAGGACCATGGTGAATCTTGAACCGAAGTTAGGTGCATTCATCTTTATTAGTAATAATTGCCTTCAAGAGTCGACTAGGACTTCACATGGAACTTGACCAAAAAGTAAAACTACTCATTCCCAACACTCATTCTCTTCGTATTGTACTTCATTTGGAAACCTAATAGTAAATGTAGATCAAGATGATATGTAGAAAAAGGAGAGAGATCACGGACACCTAAAATTCATACAGCTGGGTTAGTAGTGAATTGGACGTTCTTTTGTGAATAACAAACACCACAATAAACCTCCTGATAGTTATTAATGAGTCAGAACATCGATTCAGACCTCGCTCGTCTTTATTGAAGTTTCGGCATCAATTGTTGACATGTCTATGTAACCTTTTCCGGCACAAATCTCCTCAAGAACACCATCCTCGTGGAAAACCACCTAGCAGTTCGGAGACACAGAATCATAATTAGGAAATAGAAAGACCAGCGGCAGACAAAACCACAGTGTACCTATTACCAACCGAAAGAGCAGCTGAATGGTCAGATAACATTGCGATAGTATACTTGCACTTCTTGACTACTGCCGCTGGGGTTTCTGCAACTGAAGCGCCATGCTCCACTAGTTCATCACACTGAAACAGAAATGCATCAGAAGCAAAACAAAGACCACGAATAAACAACTTCCAGTAAATTAATTTGGTGAATTTGGATGCACCATCCAGTCCAGACATCCTAATCAATAAACAAGTGCAGATCCAATCAAGTTGGGTGGACGTGGACCCAACTTTCAATCGGTTTTACTCTCGAACCAAATCCTAATTTGAGCAACCTCATGTTTCGAGTTTCCATGTCCACTATTAGATAAAGAGCTAGAGCAAGATTTCAGCTTGGTATTGCGGAATAAGATGATCAATCATACGCGTCACTCGTTGCCTCTTTCCTTCCTCTCACTTTTATATCACTATCTGTGATTGCAATTCACGAACGTTCACACAAAACCACCAGCCAATCAAGTTATGCAAATCTATTTGGACTAATGCAGCATATTAAATAACCAGTGCAAATTCGACTATCAAATGGCGAGCTCACCCTCCGGGATATTCCCCGAGCGGCAGAATATCATAAGAAGCAACTCGACGTCAAACAGCATAGGGGAACAACTCTATCTGAAAGTACATACAAAGATTAATCCCAGAAGTCAGGAGGATTGTTAATGTCATAGCACAATCAGAGGGTGTACGCTATCAGAAAAGAATAAATCCGGACCACCTTGAAAGAAGAACTGTGGCCAACGCGTGAACAGCTAACCAGTCAAAGACCAAGTAAAACATGTCACTTTCTTTCTTTTACGGAATTTTGCCAGTAAAAAACCGAATTCCCGGAAGCAATGAATTAAGCTGCACCTCTCTTCTAGTGGGCCACTTGGTAAATTTGGTTCCTTATTATCTTTTCTTCACCGGGTTATACAATCAAACACTTAGCGGGCAGTGTAAGAACGCAAGAGGAACGTCATTAGCGGACTCCAGTACCGGCGACGAGAGAGTACCTTAGAGAGGGTCCTGTTCCAAACGGTGACTTTGAAGCCATGTCTGAGCAGTCTCATCGACATGGCCTTCCCCATTATCCCCATTCCCAAGAACCCCACTTCCATCCTCTCTCTCTCTCTCTCTCTCTCTCTCTATGCCCCCAGCACCATGCACAGGAGCATGCTTTTATTCACACTTTCTGCCGGAGCATAATCAGCAAAAAGGAATATCTTTTGGGGATCAAATGGCATCCCTGTCGCAATTAGCCCACCCTATCCTAAACCGACAACAACGTTAAAGGTGCAGAACTGTTTAGGGAATCCATAAAAAAAACGACGCGACGCGAAATATGGTATTTTCCTATAAAGAGCCAACAATTCCTTTGTGATTGGTCAAAGAACCGAGAGATAATATTCCGTTCAAGTTCCACCAATTACAATTACGTACAAACTGTTGTGGATAGAGATCGTCTGTATAGCACAAAGGTCTAAAATTTAATAAGTTCATGGCTTGTAAGGTATTTATAGACCTCCCGGGGAGAGCTTAATAATCACAGTCAATGTGGAGCATGAAAAGTAAACAACAAAAAGGATAATGACATAAATGGTATCTGGATTTTGGCCCAATGTACAATATGACATGAACTTTTAATTTGTTCAATGTGGTCTCTGAACTATTGGTACATCTTCAATTGAGTTCGATGCACGGTATGAAAATGCTCAATGTTGTCCTTTCATTAATTCAAGTTCAGAGACAACATTGAACATTTTCATAAAGTTAAAGGACTAAATTAGATATGTACCAAAAGTACATGGATCACATTAAATAAATTAAAATTCTAGGGACGATATTGTACATTGGGCTAACGTTAAGAGATTGCATTGAACAAATTAAAAGTTTTTGGATCACATTTCACACATCCCAAATTTAGAGACTATTTGTGTTATTTTCTCACAACAAAAATACGAATTTTGCAACATTATTTGTACTATATTATTGAACGGATTGGATAAATCCACGTGGCGCTCAAATATGAGGATTAGGTTTTTCTTGGTGTTTCCCGCTGTCCTGCGTTCGCGCGTGGGAGATCTCGGCCACACCAATAAAACTCGTCCACGTCGCTCTTCAACCCCGCTCAAATGAGGAAAGAGCCCATACTCGTTGCGCCACGTCATAACTGAATCACTGACCGAGACAATAAATTCACTCTCTCTCATGGCTTCATAAGGAAAAATAATAATAAGCACTATAATTTGATCCTTAAGTATAATGAAGCCAATATATATATATATATATATATATATATATATATATAAAAACAAATACCCAGAATCCCTATTAATAGAAAAATGAAACCTCCCGCAATGTACAAAATAAATTTTGTAGTGGAATACAAACCTTCCCCCCCCCACAGGTTGTAGATAAACAGGAATTAATTCCCGCATGATGAAAAAAAGTAAAAGGTCTCAAGAAGAAAATGATTATATTTGACCGTTGTACATTGCTAACATTAAGAAATGGAATAATTGGGAATCTCGAGTAACAGGCCGAGCCGCTAAAGTAGCTAAAGTGATGATAAATCCCGTCAGTGGAAATATGTCCTATAGAAAGTCCATCTATTCCCAATATCCGGTAAAAATAAAATAAAAAATTAATCTATTTATAATCCTATGTTGATTGGGTTAATGGATCGTTCAATTGAAAATATGTGTATATTTCACGTTGACAGGCATAAATATCAAGCTGACGAAATCCCACATTAATCTCAAGGTCATTGCCAGAGCAAGCACAAATTAAAAATCAAGATGGATAGCTCCACACCAAATTATTTATAGCCAGTAGTCTAAAGAATCAGATTTGTACCGGGCGTTTGATCTTATACCCATGTCCCTTCTTTCGCATGGTTGGGTGGGAATAAAATAAAGAAAAACGCAAACGAGTTTAGCTTATGCAGTCCAAAGCAGCTCGAAATGGAATCATTTTTCCGCTTTCAACTTGTCATTGAAATAAGAAGTTCGTAATGGAACTCAAGCTAGTTATGTCCATGAAAAAACATGATCCTATAAGGTCTGAACATGTAGAGCCGTCAAATAGGTAGGTCGAGTCAAGTTTGGATCAGGTCGGGGTCGAACATTGCCCGACATGAAATGACCCATTTATACGCAATACAAAGCTACCCTTATTAATAAAACACGTCCATATTAAATTCAACCTACGAAAACCCCATGACCAACTATTTAATTCACTTTAAGCTTTTATGTGCATGTTACTTGAATTAAAATTACTCCATATCAAAAAAGCTCGAGTACTTGCACACAGGCCCACACGCCCACTGGGATGCTTATAACTACAAAAAAAAAAAAAAAGAGGGATGCTACAACCATTTCTCAATTAAAAGAAGGGCCCTTTTCAGCTATTCATGTATAAAAGGCGTATTAAAAGAAAAAACCCAGATGAGCAAGGATAAGATACCAACAAGGGCAAGCAAAAGATAGATAAAAGATGGGGTCAGAACAGTTCAATTCCCTCATCCACAAGGGGAGCGAGTCCTTGGGGTCAGTACAGAGAGATTGAGGATGACAAGTTCGAATTGTCCCCAAACAACAAGCTCAAAGATGTTTTCGCCACGTCTCGGGTAATTACCACATCAGAGTCAGCATTATGCCTTGGACAAACTCTTAGCAGCTCCAATGCAAGCAAGACTAACACAAACACCAATTAGTTTCATTTCCCAATTAGAACCTCAAAGAACCTGAACTCATTTCTGTTTACTTGACAGAAAAGACTGGAATACAACTGTACAACGCTCAGAAGCCCCAAATTCTATGCAATCAATGTATCAAACCCGATTTTGACCTAAACACAAAATCCTTCCAGAGGGGCAAAAGAAAATAAAAGGCACAAATGACAGCCACAGCCAATGCAGTTAGATAGAGCCAACACGAACGCCTACATTGTAAATCAGAGATGGCAAGGCCAAAGAAAGGAGCTTAGGCAGGTAACACTGAGTAAATTATGTAAAATTGACGAAGAGTACTTAAAACATCAACTAACAAAAAGCTGCAATTCCCACGTATATGCATACTGAGCCACAAATCACACAAATGGTGCAGAGTGAGAGGGAGATAGAGAACTTCAGTCACAGGAAAAGGAGACGACAGCTTTGAGGGGGGGGGGGAGGGGATGCGAGATCAAAATAAAGTGAAAGGTGAAAAGGTCGTCAGCATGGAGAGAGAGAGAGAGGGAACAGTGGATTCCGGTGGCCGAAGTAGGACATCCGGCTAGTATGTGGCCACAGCAAAGCCAAACCAGCTTCCAAGATCCACTACAAGCTGCTGCGCACTGCGTTTTGAGGGATCGAGTGAAGGAAAGAGAGGGAAAGAGGGCTAAGAGAGCTGAAAGAGTAGGCCACAGAAAGTGGGCTGGGTTTGAGTAAAGTCAAATCCATTAAGACCCATAAAACCCACATATATTGCCCCCCTTTCAAACTTTGCTGACCCATTTAAAGACTCAGCCAATTAAATATGAGTAAAAGATGGGTCATAGACCCATTTTGACAGTTCAAGCTCGCAGCATGGCTGCAAGAAGATGGACATTCGGTGTCTGTAAATCAACTGCAACAGATTCAGAGAGAAATAGATGGAGGAGGACAAGTGAAAACCATCTCTTGTATTGGACAAGAAAAAACTTGAAACAGTTTTCAATCACCCTGTTAAAGAAACTCAATTCAAAATGGTTGCACACACACAACAACAGATACCTACTCCACGCGCACGCATGCACACCACTTGCACAGAGGCATTGGTATGGGCATGAGGAGGTCATAATGAGCTACTCAAAACGGTGAACAGTAATTCCATCAGGGAAGACAGTAGCGGAAAGCATATTTATATGTTCGCGTATTTGAGCGATGCATCCTAATTTAGCTCCACAAATGGAGGTTAGCCAACTGGCGTGCACGGAATTTGCCACAACTCGCCAGTTTCTTGGAAGTGAAAGCTGTAATATGTCCAGATCCAAAACCAATAACTTCATCTTGAGTACGGATACGAAATTGCTACACCTAGAGACCTGCATTTGCATTGCGCATTGCCCGGCGAAGTTCACCCAAGAAGTCCATCTGGGAACCGGGAGATCCAACACCTGATGGAGCCATTAACTGGACAAATAAAACCAGAAGCATGATTAGAGAGAGAGAGAGAGAGGTTCTTTTCTTGTTCCTTTTCAATTTAGGGAAGGGATTTCAGATATGAAACCTGATGAGGAAGTTTGATGTGTCCCCATGCAGACGTGTTGCTTCCAGAGTACATAACAGGTCTTTCTGAAACAACAGAACACAAAAGGGAAAATCAGGTTAGTCAAGGATGATAACCTTATAAACAGGACATCTTAACAGAGCTGCAATGCTGCTGTTTGACTACACATTCAAAAAGAACTGCGGTGTAAGGCAAACAATGATGCATCTTACGCATGTAAGGAAGAGAAACATGGAAGGTTTAACAAAATATCACTAGAAACTTATGGCTGTTGGTTCAGGATACTGAATTAAAGAAGTAAAGCATAAGATCCAAAATATAGGGCTGCAACTCGACATCCCAAGTAAGTCCTTCAAAGTCCCTCTCTACATTCACCATGCAAAAGTTACATTGACCAGAGATAAAACTATGAAGGATCTCTATTCATATTATCCCTTCATTTGAATCTGTCTTTGGCATCAAATGCTCAAAAGGTAGCACAACTTAGGTATGCAGAAAACAAATCATAAAAGATCTCATTAATGTAGCAGCCAACAGGAAGCAAAATGTCGCCATTACTATTCCATAGGCAATCAAAAATGCAAATCATCAGTTCATGAAAGAACAAGACAGTATTAAAGGCTCGGCATATTTCTTGCAGCAAGATTCTTTTCATTTCAAGCAACAGTCACACTCGATAACAAAGGAAACTGAATCTGTTCAATGGAACTGTAATATAGCCTATATTGCTTAATTTCTTTTTTGATATACAAGTTGTCCCCACACAATTTTACAGTTAAAAACATGCAATTTGATGAAGATGGTGATGTCTTCCATCCATCAACACTCATATGAAATGCTTGAGTGAAAAGTAAAGAACTATGTTACGTACCAGATAAATCTATACATGAATCATTGCAGCTGTGAATCGTAGCTTCCCAGCCTGAGATCAAGATTAACAGGTTAGGAAGGAATGACTTACAACATAGAAGCAAAATCTTATCCTAGACATGCCAATTTTGCCTATTAAATGCCAAATAAATACGCTAGATGTGAACAGTACTCAAGTGCATAACTTTGTCTTCTTCTAGAACTCAAATGCATTACCATGGAGAATGAGGAGAAGACCTCGACAAAAGACTGCACATCTACTGAACTCAAATCCGTGCAACTTGCAGTGCAACCTTGTGGATCTCTCAAAATAATGCGGTAACTTCATTTTACATATAATGTATAGAACCATGATTTCTTCTGACCTATTCAATGTACTAACGCTGACATTCCAGTGGATTATAAGCTTTATAGCTTTCACATGCTACATTGACCAGACTCTAACATGAAAAGTCCACACTTCACACATGCACAGAAGAAAATACTGTCCAAATCCTCATAAACATACAAGAACTTTGAGTTTATAAATTGAATTGTCTAATTATCTGCTTAACAGTATTTATAAATTGAATATAATTTGAGTTTTCAGAAGAAGAAACCTTTATAAACTCGAAATAATTTAACATTGGACATCATATTTGAAAAGCTGACTGTGTAACCCCAAAAAAGAAAACAAGTCTTCACATCAGCAATGGTTCTTTAACGATCACTATTTTTAGGACAGCCCTTTTTCACCATATCTCTAACAGAAAAGGAAAATTAAATCCAGACAGATTCCCCTTTTACACACACATAGAAAAGCAACATTGTCATGCAACAACGGGTAAGAATGACCATGTCCGGGAGGACACCAATTTAAATTCAAAAAATCGTGGGATAAAACGAATGAATTATAAAGTACAACAAAAAACTGTATGAGACCACCATACGGTCATTTAGAAGCCGAGAAGCTTCGCTGGTAGAGCATCCTTCTAAGGCAATCAATCCCGAATGAGGGTTTTCCTTCGGAAGGTTGCTACTCCCTGCATCCCTCTGATCATTGGCAGTGTTCCTTGAAGCAGCTGTGTGATTCTTCTCTCCATCACTTACATAAAAATTGTTTGGTCGATCAAGTTGCTCTATGAGAGCCAATGAAAGCACATTTTAGCACATCCCAGTACGATTGTTTATGTACAGAACACATAATAATAGGAGTTACACGCTGGCAATATCCCAAGCCAACTATATTATCATGTGCATAAGAGATATTTATTCACAAGTTCTCACAGATTGCAGGCCTATTGATCAACTCCTGAACCTAGTCCACCTCTCTCTCAACGGCTACACCAACCACAGAATTAGAGTAGCAGTAAGGTGATCAGTGGGTTGTCAAATCGAGTGTGCCTGAGAGGCAAAGTGCAACCTTTCTTCTATGTCTTCCGTTGTCTAGGTAGGACGAGAAGCACCTTTCAACTGACTAGTAAGATAGCATAAGGCCATTACTTGTCCTCAACCTCCATCACAATAGACTAATCATTACTACAATTCTCATAATAGCTTGCGTTCACCATTTCTTTGGTTTCGGTACAGGCATTGAAATGACCCCGAGAACCATACGTGCGAGACATCTTTACAGAAACCACAATCTCATTCTCGTAAAATAACTCGTCAAATAAAAGATCCCACGCAAAACCTATCACGCGAATGGATGAAACAGATGATGAGATACTTAAAAAAAAAAAACATTTCAGACCTCCCGATTTGCGCCTGCTGAGAGAGCGATTCCTGCGAGTGCGACCGCTAGAGGCAGTTAATAAAGCTGATTAAAGCTAGGAGGTGGAATGTGAGCTGCGAGAAGTTCGAGGATGCGGAAAAAGAAGAAGAAAAAACCTCTGATTCGGAGGAGCGTAGCGCTTGACGACGGCGGTGGACGGATCGGCTGCTGAAGCTGAAGAAGGGTTCTCAGGCATCTTCCCCTCTCTCTCTCTCTCTCTCTAGAGCTTCGTCTGAACTTGCCTGATACTGTCTCGGAGCCTCTTCTTCAACAGAGCAGCAGCAGATGAAGAAGACGAAGCTCCTATCAGACTGAGAGAATCTGTTGAGAGGGTCGCTTCTCTTGGATAAGTCAAATCCTTCCTCAGTCTTTTCGTTTTCTTTTCCTTTTCACAGGAAAAAAGGACAAAAAACAAAAGGCACCCAAAAAAAAAGGAGTTTTTATTTTTGCCTATTTTAGTAAAATCGGGAAAGAAAAGGTAAAAAAAAAAAGAGTTTGTCTTTTTCCTGTTTTAGTAAAATTGGGAAATGAGTTATTATTTTCATGTTTTCCTCTAAAGTCTAAAAATCATCATAACACAATACAAAAGATAACGAGGAGCACAATGAGATTGAACTTAATTTTACCCAAACCACCATAAACTATAAATACATATATTTCGGCATAAATCAAAGTAGATTAGTTTTCATTTCTTAGGCAGCGTCATTATTATCTGCTTCTTTTTATCGCTACAAGAACCTTTTCTGGAAAATAATCACTGAATCAACATTTTCCTATTTTTCTAATAATTAAAGGCAGAACATTTATTCAAACCTTTAGAAGAAAAAGAAAGGGGAAAATTTCAAAAAATGGCCTCAAGTCCCCTCATTTTCTCAAATAAAGGCCTGAAGTTGATATTGTTTTCAAATAAGGGCCTGAAGTGCACTCTTTATCTCAAATAAAGGCCTAAAGTGGATATTGTTTCAAATAATGACCTAAAGTGACCTTATCGATTTCAAAAAAGAGCTCAACTCACTAGTTAACAAGGGCATTTTGGTCATTTCATATTTTGTTATTATTATTATTTTTTATTTGCTTTTTCCTTTTTCAGTTTTTAAAAAAAAAATTAAAAAATTAAAAGAAAAAAAGAAAAAGAAAAAAGAGACTCAAGCGGGAGGGGGCTGCTAATTTTGGTTGGTCTTTGCAGCAATTTGATATGAAGAACGCGTTTTTACATGGAGATTTGGAGGAGGAAGTCTTTATGGAGCCTCCACCAGGTTTTGACAAAGACTTTGGAAATAATCAGGTGTGTCGGCTTAAAAAGGCTATATATGGTCTCAAACAATCCCCAAGAGCTTGGTTTGGAAGGTTCACGAAGGCAATGCTTGAGATGGGTTACAAGCAAAGTAGAGGGGATCACACCCTATTCATCAAACATTCAAATGAACGTATGGTCACAGCTCTACTTGTGTATGTAGATGATATAGTTGTGACTAGTAATGATGAAGCTGAACAAAAGTTCTTAAGAGTAGACTTGCTTAACAGTTCGAGATCAAAAACCTTGGAAAGTTGAGATACTTCCTTGGTATCGAGATGGCCTACTCTAAGAAAGGTATTTTTATATCCCAAAGGAAATATATACTTGATCTTCTCAAGAAAATAGGATGTCTCGATAGCAAGGCGGTGAGCACTCCTATTGAAGCAAACCATAAAATGGATGGACAGGGAGAGAGTGGAATAGTTGATAAAGGGAGATATCAAAGGTTAGTAGGAAGGCTTATTTATCTGTCTCATACTAGGCCAGACATAGTCTATGTTGTGGGAGTTGTAAGTCAGTTCATGCATGATCCTAAAGAAGAACATATGCAAGCTGTCTACCGGATTCTTCACTATCTCAAAACTACTTCTGGAAAAGGAATTTTGTTTAAAAAGGGTGACAAGCTGAATCTTGAAGCCTATACTGATGCAAATTATGCTGGGCCACCAACAGATAGAAGGTCCACATCTGGCTATTGCACTTTTCTAGGGGGAAATCTTGTCACTTGGAGGAGTAAAAAACAAAACGTGGTTGCTAAATCTAGTGCTGAAGCTGAATTCAGGGCAATGGTGAATGGGATATGTGAACTTTTGTGGCTCAGGATTGTCATTGAAGACCTCAGAGTGGAACACGAAGGAACTATGAGACTCTATTGTGATAATAAATCAGCAATCAACATTGCTCACAATCCGGTTCAGCATGATCGAACCAAGCATATTGAGGTAGATAGGCATTTTATAAAGGAGAAGCTTGAATCTGGTTTGATCAGTACTCCCTACACTCCTAGCAAAGATCAGCTAGTAGATGTACTGATCAAAGGCCTACCAGTGTCGAGATTTCAGGAGATTATCAGCAAGTTGGGCGTGGAAAATATTCAATCACTAACTTGAGGGGGAGTGTTGGAAAATCTCCTATAATCTCTCCCTAATTATTTGGAATATTATTTGCTATTATGTGATTTGATTTTGTTAGCTGTAAATTAGCTTCTGACAGAGATTATGGGCTAATTAGGATCTATACCTAAAATAGGTTTCTTACCTAATTTAGGTATTCTATTCCTGTATATATACACATTGTAATTACTCAATCATAATAAGAAAAACGCAGATTCTTTTCTTGAAAAAAATACCCTTATTTTTCCTGAAAAATGACTTCTTGAAAAATATTTTCCAGAAAAGCTATATTTTTCACGAAACAAACGGAGCTTTAGATGATATAATCAGGTCTATGATGTTATATAAGGTAATACGATGTGAAAATGACTATACAGATATTTTTGTGACTTCATATAATTAGATCGGATCGAATAAGGAAATGAGCGATAATCATTAAACTGTATGCTACTTTTTAAAATAAGAAAAAAATGGTTTATTGCATGAAGAATTGATTCCTTTATCAAATTTATAAAGTTGTAACACATTGGATTATAAATTGCAAGAATTCTACCTTTATGCTATTTAAAAAACAGATTTTTATGAAATAGTACACAATTTAATCAATAATTGGAGTCGAAATACAAATATTCCCAGAGGCGATGATATAAATACCGGACGAAATCACCGCCAAAATTCTCTCTCTAAATGAGTCGGAGTCGAAGCTCATTCGAACTGGAACGGAAGAGCGCGGAGCGATGCAGAACATGGAGGATCTCGATCGAGCCTCCGCAGAAACGGCGATTGCAAGGAGGACATCTCTGAAAGCTCGCTCTAACTTCAACAATTACTCCATTTGGAAGCACAAGGTCTCGTCGCTCGCCTGCTTATTTTCGATATTGCCCGTATTAGGTTAAGATTCTTCTTGCTCTGCAGCGTCAGACGAATTTATGGCTTTTGGGCACTCATCGGATCTGCACTTGTTGCGTGTTGACGTATTATTCTCTTCCGTTTCTTCTGATGCGGTGTTGTGTAATGGGCCGAGGAGAAATGGTCGTTAATGCTGTGGTTCGTGACAATCTGTAGCTCAGGGAAAGTTGCTACCGGAGGGTCCGGGAGGATCGAGGCCAGCTGCTATGGAAAATGAGATTGCCCGATTCCGAGCCCTGCACTAGCAAGGTTCAATGGTTTTTCCCCCTCTTTTTGTTTTTCAGTCTGTTTCGATTGGATTCAAAGTCATCGTGTCATTTGAGTTGTTTTACAACTATGTAGTCCGCTCAAATTATCCTTCTTTGGGTATCTTTTTCTCTTTGGATGGACTCATTATTGAGTGAACTTCGTTGCTCGCGGTTCTCCATGCATTTCGACTTGATTTGCAGCTCATTGTAATGTTCTCTTTTTCCAAAGTCCTGAAGTTGAACTGATCAAATGGGACGAAACTTGTAGGGATTTTTATAGGGTGACAACTGCAGATCCAAATGATTAGCGAATATAAGTCCAGATGGTTTTGTCGATTATGTGGAGGATTTTAGAATATGTTATTTTCTCTTAGGGGTTTACTGGATTTCTGGAATTTACGCGTTGATCGTGACAGCTTTTTACTAGGTGCGTGGAGTATGGACAATCCCACAAATTATGGAACTGGTTTTGCCATGTCTTTATGGACTAGTGTTTGGAATATTACTAAATATGAGGAGTGGAGAGTCTAGGTTCTTGCCTTGCCAACCACAACTCTGGTAATCATGTCCGATGAGTTAAATATCTCCGGGTCAGAATTTCCATCAAGCAGTGAAGGAAGGATGATGCATACGCTATAGGTCCCAATAAAGGGTGTTCAGTAACCTTCATCTGATTGTTTGCCCAAGATTGAGGGGTTGATGTTCCTATCTTGAAAGTGAAGGAACTCCCAGTAAAGTGTGATATGCGTATTGCAGTAGTTCCCTGCCATAGCAACCAAAGAAAGCCTGCTTACTTTCCGTTGTACTAGTTGCAGCTAACTAATTTTCACTCGATGGAAAGCTAACTATCCAATTGAAAAAACAATGTTCTTGTCTTTTTAACAAGGGGGAAAAGAATGTTGTTTATCCAGTGGTTGTTCTTGCAGGAATTCATAAAATCTGCTTTTAGGGACATTGTCTCTGATGAATTGAAGAAAATAAAAAGTACCTCTGTTACTGACAGTCTGAAAACCGTGCATGGCGCCCATGAATCAGATGATATCCTTTGGGAATATGATGGGCTTCATAATGCTTATCAAGGTGATTGCGAAGAGATTTTGTTGGAAATGCAAAGGATATTTTACGAGGATCTCGATTCAGAGCGAAACAGAAAAGGTAATGCTCTTTAGCAAAATGAAGTTTCTTGAGAGCACTGTCTGATCCTTTAGGTTATAATTTGGGAAGAACACAAACTAAGAGGTAGAGAATTATGTCTTTTTAGATGCACTTCCGCAATTTAATGAGGGTGACTCTTTTGCACAGTACTTTCCTCCCTTTATCATGCACGATATTATCCTCTCAGGTCAAGTTGTTCTAGTCCCTGGATTGGCTTCATTTGTGGCCCAACATATGGGTGCTTGACTCTACAATTTGACTGCTGAACTTAAGTATTTCGTTCACTGTGCAGAGAAAGAAAGCTGTGTGGACAATTGGGAAGATGAAGAAGATGAACTTTTGGCTTGTGCGGTTTTTGAACACATGCAGTTGAATGAGGATGAGGTATAATTAGTGTGCTCAATGGTTGTGATGAGATTCATTTAACCAATCTATCAAAACATATCCTAAACAGAAAGGGGAGAGAAGCTTCTTGTAGAAAGTCTGTCATATATTTCTGAGTTGATTAAGTTATCAATTTTATGCAAACTAAATGCAGATATAATTATGTGTTTGTGTGAAAAGAAAAGCACTTCGAATTGTTGATTCATCGCTAGAGATGGCTTATAACCAATAGTTCATTATCTAATGGTTTTTTTGGTTCTAATACTCCATCCGAGAGTTATCAGAATTTATCAAATCTGTTCCTATCTAACGGAAGGCTATTGGGTCTAATGACATCATTATTATGACGTTCATTCTTATTTTAAATTTTGGGATTGAGCTCTCTTTTTCTTCTTTAAGAATACTAATGTAAAACTCAACTTTTCTTCTCAAAAAGAACTGTTCCAAGAGTTGTGCATATCTTTGCATTTTAGTTATCGTGGCATGGCAGTTAACTTATGATGTGGCAATATCATCATTGAATTAACTTTAAAGTTCATTCATGAAATTTGCAGGCTTCCACACTAGTTATGACTTAGTTCTATTCTAAAGTCTTCTTTGTTATGTTCTTTTGCCTTAATTTGGAGATGTGTTCCTAATCCTACAGAACAACTGCTGATGCTAGGTAAGCAAGAGGATTTGGTGCCCAATTTGTAAGCAAGGAGAGTTGCAAGAGAACCATAGTCTGATTTATTGCACCCTCTGCAAACTGAAGCTCAACAAAGGCAGTGAGGTCCTGGTCTCCTCCCCTGATCTTGATATTTGAATATGTTAAAATGCAAGCAGCTCGTATCATTCTCTAATGGCTGATGGTGTTAAAATGTACTAGCTGACTGAGGTATGATTAGTGGATAACCATGGACGGATATCCGAATGTTATGTCTAAGCCTGCTCCTTCAATCACGATGACAGATCATTTATCTGCCTGTTAATGTCAAGTATACAATTGCATAAAGTGTTGAGTGATAGGGTGGTTGCTGATATCTTTACTCAGTTAACTCAATTCACAATTACTTAGGAGCTCTACTACAGAGCATGGAGAGACGACCACACTTAATACCTTAAACCCTAACTTATCTGACCATCTATTACCAATTGACTAACACCATTAAATATGCTTCAATAGTTGGTGACACAGCGAAATCATTGTATTTCAGGTTAACTTGGATTTGCTGACGTTTCGGCTTGCAGAAGCTCATTCGGAACATCTTGATCGAGGTTGCCGATTAAAACCCAACTTTAGTGTCGAGACAATTATTGATCTCACAGCTCTGTATATAGTCTGCTCTGGCTGTCAAACGTTTGAGGTTGTCATATAGCTTCTTTTCTTGCTGAAAGTGTTATTTAAATTTGAGGACAGAATTTTTTCGCTTTGTCTGGAATTTTTTTTGCGTCAGAGAATCATTTCAGTGATTTGTGTTGGCTCCAGCAAACTTTCATGTACAGGCATGAAATGTCATGTCCTTGCTAAGATTGGTTAAACTGGATTATCTCTTCTCGCCACTCCGATCGTCATATCCCAGGAGTAGAATTTGAGGCATATCATCCTTCAATTTTAACCAGTCTCTTGAACTATTATTGTTGCTGCTACATGTTACTTCCTTCAAAATATGTTATGTTAGGTCAATTCAACCAAATATGGGTTTCATTTATTGAATATTTCACCAAAGAAAATGACTGTTCATCAAAGAGGCAATCCTGGGTAATAATGGTGCTCAAAGAGCCTACTGATGTCGGAGAAGCCAATTTGAGACGGGCAGGGCGAAGAGAAGGTTGTTTTGCAGAAATTGGGCTTCTATAGATCCATCGGAAGGATTCTTGAAGTCCCTCAGCGAGAGTAGATGCATAAACAGATATACCTTTCCAGAATAGCGAAATGCAGAAATAGACTAAGCGCGCGTGTTTGTTTCACAGAAAACTCAATATTTGGAAAACACATCAGGTATCGACGTTCCCTGATCATAATCAAGCGCGATTAAGCCATACATACGAACTATAGCACGCACTAAGCTAAAGATTGATTACAAGACTACAGTAAAAGCCTATCTAACAACAATCTTCCTACACTCCACGTTCAAACTTTCTTGGAAGGATCTGCTTATCATTAAAATGCTACTGATCCTGTAGCTGATTCCTACCAGTTCTGTTTTCATGGTTCCTCACATAGGCCCTCAAAGAAGGCGACTGGGTCAGGACATCAGGAGCGACTGGGTCAGGCCATCAGGAGTGACTGTGTGGCGTTCTGAGTCCCATTCTTCAGCTGCATCCTCCTCCTGGCTATGTAACCCCTGACCCAAGGAGTCACATCCTCGTTGATCTTGATCATGACGAAGAAGATGACACGATATATCACGATCATGCTGAAGAGCACTGTGAGGTCTACCCATTTCGATTGGCTCACGTCGATCTGAAACACGTTCACCAGAACATACTCTCCCGGGATCTTCGGGAGGTCCAGCGACTGGTTGTCGAACAGCAAGCCCTTCAGGTCGTTCTTGTATTGCCCCTGGAACAATTGTCAGACTGATTTTTAGTATATTAAGAATCCTTTTTTTGTATTTCGAGAAATGAGATTGGTGACATTGTCCTTTACCTGAAGAGCCCAGAAGTGGAAACTGATATAGGACATCGGATACCGCCACACGGGCTTCGGGATGTCCTTCGGGAGCCTGAAGTAGCCGGAAACTAGCATGAAGATGCCCTGAAATGAGGATGATTATATGTAAACAAGTATTAGGTGGACTGAAATCGGAAAGGCGATACATGATTGGTTGGTGAAGGAGTTCAGCTCAGATCACTTGGCTGCATTTTATGCCAGTTTCAGCAAATTTCTTAAGACCAATCGATGCAGAAACAAGTTACTTTGAAGACTACTGTAGATTTCTGAAAGGAAGGGCTAGTTTTTCCTAAGTCAAATAACTGAGAAACGATTCAAAACTCATGTATGCAATGCAATGTATTGCTTGCTCTTGGCCAGGCTCATTCATTTGTGTCAAAAATAAGATCAACAGGAATGAATGAATGAACCTGAATTCCAGCCCCTATGACGATGCCCATGAGGAAGTTGGGGACCACGCTGGCAATCGCCATCATCAAGCTCTCGACGACAGTGACGCTCGCGTAAAGGGAGAGCAGGAAGAACAGGTAGTGCACCAATCCGGGGTGGAGGCGAACCATGAAGTAACAAATGGTCCCCGAGAGGAACGTGATCAATATGAGGAACGGCATTGCAGAGAAGGTGTTGCTGACGACGAATGCGGCGACACCGTAGTGGCCGTTCATCCTCTCCCTTTGGAAAACCTGAAGATGTTCGGACCGTCGTGTGCAGTTCAGTCTCATAGCCATTGATGGTTTGCGAGGCGTAAGATAGCGAACATCACCTTCATGTCTTCTACAAAGCATGGAAATCCTCCAATCGACATGAACGTGACAAAGCCGAAGACGAAAGACGCGCAGGCACCTCTTGCCTGTATAACGAACAAAATCACAATGATCAAAACGCATTAGTCATAGGCGACACTTCCTTCGATGAGGTGAAACGCGGGGAAAGAACTGATTGATTGTCCACCAGTCGCGAAATGCGAACTTAGCTGAGAATGCGAATTCGAACATACCAAGATCGAACTATAGCCAGTCCCTACATTCAGATAGATCGTGCCGATGCAGATGGTGACCAGAACGTAGATCAGGAGCCTCAGCCAGTAATACCCGAAGTCCCTCGACATGTTAGTGAAGGAACGCTTGGTCAAGGAGAGAGCTTGCATGAAGAAACTAGCTTGACTCCCTCCTGAATCGAGTACCGTTCCTTTCTGCAACAACGTGGTATGACGGTCACGACACGAAAGAAGTCGAATAGCATATACAAGAACGGAAGCCGACTTACAACTCTGGACATGTCCTCGACCCTTTGTCTAGTCGAATAGTAGTATTGGGAAGACCGATAAAAATCGATGAGAACTCGGGTAGCTTCAGCTGTTGTAGTCCTATCCAAAGGATCATCGCTCGCCAAAATCTGCGCAAATCATTGGAATTACCTCGTACCAGTTTAGAACGACACGAATAATCGATTGCAATACTAAATTCTGAGATGCTGTGATGTGCATACAATACAATGTATACATATAACTCAAGAGATTTGAAGAAAAGAAAGCTGTGTACCTTATGTTTCATAGACCCCTTGAGAGTGGCTTTGACTTTATCAAAGTCAGAGTTGATGCATCTGAGGAAATGATCAGATGGATTCCTCAGAGCAGGGCATGGGAATCCAGCTTGAGCGAAGAACTGCAACATTACCAAGCTTCAGGTTAGGCTCGAGAGCAGTTTCGAAACATGAACACGATTTCATGTCTTGAGGACAAGGATTGATCACCTCATACGCTTCGGAAGCATGACCGAAATAAACGTTCTTGCCGCTGGAAAGCAGGCACAGCCTATCGAACAGCTCGAAGACCTCGCTGCTCGGCTGGTGCACGGAGGCAATCACGGTCCTGCCGTCTCTTGATAGGCTGCGGAGGGTCTGGGTCACGAAGAAAGCTGAAGCACTGCCACAAAATTGACTTGCTAGGAGTAAGTTTAAGTTCAATCTTCTATACTCCACGCTGATTTTCATGTTTACTACCGTTACAGTTGAGTTTGCCTATAGTTATTACTAAATCAGCACCTGTCGAGGCCGCTGGTGGGCTCGTCGAGGAAGAGCAACCGGGGGCGCATGAGGATCTCAAGGGCGATGCTGACGCGCCGCTTCTCGCCGCCGCTGATCCCGCGCAGGTGCCAGTTCCCTATCACCGTGTCGGCGCAGTCCTGGAGTCCCATCTCGATGATGGTGCCCTCGACCAGTGCCCGCTTCTCCTCCCAAGGCATTTTGTCCGGCAGGCGCAGCCTCGCCGAGTACATTACCGTCTCCCTCACCGTCAGCGTCCCGATCAGCGTGTCGTCTTGCGTCACGTACGCCTAAACATCAGGCAAAAACACAAATTTCTCAATCTTTACGCTCGCGTACAGAAATGTGGATCCTACACTTACCGGATACTCATTAACTATGAAGAACAGTATATACATAAAAGAAGAAATTGTGCAGAAGGCTCTCCTTAATAATCAACTGTGCAATATAACTTCACACCCAAAACGTCACATCTGAATCCGACGAAGACTTTCCAAAATGTCTCTACTGTGCCTGAACTGAGACCTGACCCTCGTACCAACATTTACTTCTTCTGACCCCACTTTACTTCTTTAAGGATCATCATCATTTAATTGACCCTGTCTCGTCAAATTACTATTTGTTTGGCTTAATTACGCATAGCCTCAGACAGCCAAGTTCCAAATAGAATGGAGATTATTAACCTACACGTTCGGAAGATCCATCATCCAGTTGGTCTTATTAATCTTAATCGTTGTTCTTAATTTTCATAGAATCATCGCCATTAGAGGGGGAAAGAGAAAAGTAGCTGATGAGAGTAACAAGATTACTCACAGCACTTCCGAAAGAGAGCTTGGCCTTGCGGCCATTGAGCAAGATGGTGCCGGAGAGGAAGGAGTTGGCGGCGAGCCGGCTAGCGAGGGCATCGAGGAGAGTCGACTTGCCGGAGCCGGAAGGCCCCATGAGCGCCGTGAGCGTCCCCGGGTCGGCGTGCCCCGTGAGCCCGTCGAGCACCTTCTGGGCCTCCCCGTTCCCGTGCGTCACCGTCACGGTCAGGTCCCGCCACGCGAGCCGGGCCAACACGTCGCCGCCGCTGCGCTCCACGTCGAGGCTCCTGTCCCTCCACAGCGTTCGGCTTAGCGGGCTGAGCCCTATCACGAACCCTCCGTTAGTACTGCTATTGCCGGTACCGGTACCATCTTTATCGTCGCGACTGTTGCTGTGGTTCCCGTTGCCAGCTCGGTGCCGACTCGCTTCAATCTCCATCTAATTTAGAGAGAGAGAGAGAGAGAGAGAGAGAGAGAGAGTTATGAAGAGAAAGTTTCAAGAAGGATGGTGTGAGAGGGGGGAGAGAGAATGGGATGTGAATGAATGTAGTGGGAAGAGAGAGACACACAGAAAGATAGAAATGAAGAGTCTGTGACGCTATTTCAAAATATAACTTTCATGCAAAAAGAGCCTGCAACTGCAACTGAAGAAAAGAGTTCATGACCAAGAAGATGATCGAAGCTTCGGCCACGTAAATGGCCAGAAGCACTTGATTGTTCTTGTCAAGACAGGAAAAGAAGAGCATCTAGCATCTCTCTCTCTTCTGGTTAAAACTCAGGAGTCCCTCTCTCTTTCCTGAACTTCTTCTCTTTCTTGAACTTGAACAAGAGGGGAAGAAGAAGAGGGATCAGATCACGACGGTCGAAAGGGCGGAGCTTTGTATGGAACATTGATGGATGCCGGTGGGTGTTGGGTAGGGCCATTCAATGCGAAATTAACCGACCCACCACAAGACAAAAAAAAAAACCCTAATAGAAAAAAAATTTCAACCCTAGAAGAACTGGTTTGTCACGGAGGCGACAGAAGAGATCAGAGGCTCTCGCACTCTTTTTGGTGCTATTGGATTGAAGAGAGGGACCGAACGTTACCAAGCATCATGATGATAGAGCGCAACTAAAATTGGAAACCCTAGTAACTTGCCTCCTCAAACGATACGAGAGATCGTTCTTGGGACTTGAATACCGTCCTTCGTTTATTCAAATGCCGTCACGTAATAATGTTACCTAGTTTCCAGTTAGGTAGTCGAACTCGTGGTTCAGTGTTTAGATGGATGGCGTAACCTCAGCAAGCTATTCAATGCCACGTGGACACTTCAACGGCGTAGATTCTCCCGTATCCCGATCAGGCCGCCCACGATGTTGCCACGTCGCCGCTCTTCAGATGGTACAGGGAATGTCTTTTTGTGGTTACTCATCAAATGTCGCTCTCGTTGTCTCCGTGGAAACATGCAACGTGCGCCTCAATTTTGCACACTATCGTCCGTCCTAATTAAGAGGGGCCACCTGGCCCAAAATCCTCATTTAAAGAAACATAACATAACAAAAATGAGAGTAACTTTGTATATTAATTAGTTTCTAGAAAACTCAATATATATATATATATATTTATAACTTATTGAGTCACGTGTCGAATCGGAGAGATCTTATCGAGTGATCGATAAACCAAATTGCTCTCCTCAATTGTCACCATTTTGCGGTGCTCTTTTTCGAGAGATTGACTCACGTGGATCGAGCCAAGCGATTAATGAATGGTATCAAAATCGGTTGGGAAAATGATTGAAATTGTACTTAAATTTTTGTCCAATGTGCAATATCGTATCTAAACTTTTGATTTGTTTGATTTGGTCCCTAGACTTAGGTCCAATTTGCTGTTGATATGTCTTGAATTATTTATGAGCTTGGGCCAACGTTAGAGTTTGGGGGCAGTAGTGTGTGTGTATATATATATATATATATATATATATATATATATATATATATTACTCTTTCTCAAGCTATTAGGTTAAAAAGAGTCTTTAGCTTTTTGAGCCACCTTTTGTAATTTTTGATTATTTAGTGGATTTCGCTTCTCCTCTCCCCGTGATTTTTCCCGCAAGGGTTTCCACGTAAATCTTTGTGTTCTTTTCTTCTTCTCAGTTTTAATTTCGTTTTAGTTTTCCCATTTTCATAACAATATGGTATCAGAGCCTTAGGATTTTTTGATCTTCTAGTTATGGCTTCAAGTTCAACAACGAAATTTGATATTGAGAAGTTTAATGGGAGCGACAGTTTCAACCTATGGTAGGTTCATATGTTAGCTGTTCAGAAAACTCTGTTTAGTAAAGGGAAGAAACCAGAAATCACGTGGGATGAAACGTGGAAAGAATTGGATGAAAAAGCTTTGTCCACTATCCAGTTATGCCTCGCGAATGAATTTTTGCAGGAGGTATTAGATCAGAAAACAGTTGCAGGTTTATGGATGAAATTGGAGAGTATTTTTCTGACAAAATCTCTCACTAATCGATTGAGGCTCAAGCAACGACTCTTCACTTTTCGTATGGCTGAAGAATTGGCTTTTGAAGGAATAATCATGGAGCTGGTTTAGTTGCTCGGGGAAGGTCTGTTGAGAGAAGCAATAGTGGCAGGAGTAGGTCAAAATCAAAGCACAAAGATATGATTTTCAACTATTGTAAGTATAAGGGGCATATCAAGATAAATTGTCTAAAACTAAAAGCAAAGCTGCAAAGAGAAAATAATCTAAATCAGCAAAATCAAGGGAATGCCAATCGTCACAATAATCACAACTACCAAAATAGAAAGAATCAGGGAAATGAAAATCTCGCTCAAGCTGGTATTGCTAAAGAAGAAAACGAATATTGGCTATTGGTTGCAGATGATACAGACAAATTGTGTGATAGTTGGATTCTTGATTCAGGCTATTCGTACCACATGTGTCCTAATCGTGATTGGTTCTCTACGTACAATGAATAAAATGGTGGAGTTATTCTAATTGGCAATAATGCTAAATGCAAATCAGTTGAGATTGGAACTGTTAATATTAAGATACACGACGGCATGATCAGAACCTTAGATAATGTCAAACATGTTCCTAATTTGAAGAAGAACCTCATCTCTTTGGGTACACTTGATGCTAACGGTTGTAGAATTACTATTGAGGTGGAGTTATGAAAATTATGAGAGGTTCTCTTTTGTTGATGAAAGGGCTAAAAATTGGTACTTTGTATCAGCTGCAAGGCACTACAGTTACTGGTTCAGCAGCAGTCTCGTCCCCTTTGACAGAATCAGTTAATACTAAATTATGGCATATGAGATTAGGCCATATGAGCATCAGAGGGATGGAGGAGCTTAGGAAGAGAGGTCTTTTATGTGGTTAGAAAATTGAAAAATTGGACTTTTGTGAGCATTGTATTTTTGGGAAACAGAAAAGAGTCAATTTAAAAACAGGAATTCACACAACAAAGGGCACTTTAGATTATATTCATTTTGATCTTTGGGGGCCTACGAAATTTCCTTCTAAAGGCTTTAGTTCTAGGTATGTACTCACTTTTATTAATGATTTTTCAAGGAAAGTTTGGGTCTATTTTCTAAAGCAGAAGAGTGATGTTTTTGTTACATTTAAGCAATGAACAACATTAATTGAGAAGCAGATCAGTAAGAAAATCAAGAGGCTGAGAATAGATAATGGGCTAGAATTTTGTGGAGGTGAGTTTAATGAGTTCTGCTAAAACAAAGGAATTGTGAAGCATCATACTATAGTGAATACACCATAGCAGAATGGTATTGCAGAACGCATGAATAGAACCTTAATAGAAAAGAGTAGGTGTATGTTGTCTAACGCTGGTTTGAACAAGGAGTTTTGGGCTAAAGTAGTCAATACAACGTGTTGGTTGATAAATCGTTCTCCTTGCACATCTATTGAGTGCAAGACACCTGATGAGGTTTGGTCAGGTAAACATGTTGATTATTCTTCTCTTCGAGTATTCGGAGGTTCAGCATATACACATGTTAATGAAGGAAAACTAGAGCCTAGAGCAAAAAAATGCATCTTTCTTGGTTATGCTTTTGGTGTAAAAAGTTATAGACTTTAGTGTTTTGATTCATATAAGATTATTATTAGCATGGATGTTACTTTTGATGAGTCTGTTATGCTTCATCCATATGTTACTTGTCAGGAAGATCTCAAAAGTGCAAGGAAAAAGGTAGAGCTTGAAGTAACTTCTTCGCAACCAGTTCAGTCATCTACTAATAATATTGAGATTGAAGAACTTGAAGAAGAAAATTATTCTATTGCCAGAGATAGACCAAAAAGAATAGTGAAACCTTCGCAGAAGTATGGGTACTCAGATTTTGTTGCTTATGCTCTTTCAGCTGCAGAGTCAATAGAGTATAGTGAGCCTAAAACGTACAAAGAAGTTGTTTCTTCAAAAGATTCAGCAAAGTGGTTAGTTGCTATGAATGAAGAGATGTAATCTCTTGAAAAGAATCAAACTTGGGAGCTTGTCAAACCACTAAAAGAAAATAAAATTGTGGATCGCAGTGGGTTTTCAAAAGAAAGGAAGGTATTCCTGGAGTTGAAGACATCAGATTTAAAGCACGTCTAGTTGGTAAGGGCTATAGCCAGATTAAGGGAGATGATTTTAATAATGTGTTAAGGGCTATAGTCAGATTGAGGGAGTTGATTTTAATGATATATTTTCACTCGTCGTTAAACACAGCTATATTCGGGTTTTTCTTGCGTTAGTTACTATGTATGATTTAGAGTTGGAACAACTCGATGTGAAAACAGCTTTCTTGCATGGTGAACTTCAAGAGAAAATCTATATGGGTCAACTAGAGGGTTTTCAATTTGACGGTAAGAAAGATCATGTTTGTTTATTGAAAAAGTTTATCTATGGCTTGAAGCAATCGCCTAGACAATGGTATAAAAAGTTTGATTCATTTATGGTGTAACTAGGCTATTGTAGAAGCAAATATGACAATTGTGTTTATCTGTGCAAACTTCCAAACGGCTCTTATATTTATCTGTTGCTATATCTTGATGATATGTTGACTGCAGCAAAAGATAAATCTGATATACATAATTTGAAGGTGTAGTTGAGCTCTAAATTTGATATGAAGGATTTAGGTGCAGCAAAAAAAAAAAAATCCTAAGAATGGAAATTCGACAAGATCGAAAAAGGAAAAAAAGATCGTGTCTTTCCCAGAAAAGCTATATTGAGAAGGTGTTAGATCATTTTGGCATGAAAGATTCCAAACCTATAAGTACTCCTCTTGTTGCTCACTTTAGATTATCAGCTGGTTTATGTCCACATACAGATGAGGAATAAAATATATGTCACATATTCCATACTCTAGTGCAGTTGGTAGCTTATGTACGCAATGGTTTGCACTCGACCCGATATTTCACATGCTGTTAGCATGGTAAGTAGACATTTATCATGCCCAAGAAAAGTTCATTGGCAAGCTGTGAAGTGGATTTTGAGATATTTGAAGGGTACTTCAGATTATGGTTTAGAGTTTGGGAAAACTGGTGATACTCTTACAGGATATGTTGATTCTGATTATGCTGGTGAACTTAATAAAAGGAGTTCTTTGACTGGGTACATCTTTACTATTAGAGGTTGTGCAGTTAGTTGGAAAGCTTTGTTACAGCATATGGTTGCTTTGTCTACTACAGAATCAGAGTATATGGCTATTACAGATGCAGTTAAAGAGGCTATATGGTTAATAGGCTTATTTGGAGAGCTCAGTGTGGATCATGATATGACTGTTGTCCATTGTGATAGTTAGAGTGCTATATATCTTACTAAAGATCAGATGAATCATGAGAGGACAAAGCACATTGAAGCACGGTATCATTATATTCGAGACATTCTTGTTGATGGCTATATTGAGGTCTTGAAGATTGGTACAGAAAATAATCTAGCTGATATGTTGACGAAGTCTTTGCCTATTGCTAAATTCAAGTATTGCTTGGATTTGGTTAATGTTTGCTGCAACTGAGTTTTACTTTGGTGGGAGGAGAAGATTGTTTATTGCTATGTCTACTTGAGGGATTCAAGACAATGTGGAGATTTATTAATATGTCTTGAATTATTTATGCGCTTGGGCCAACGTTAGGGTTTGGGGGTAATAGTATATATATATTGCTCTTTCTCAAGCCATTAGGTTAAGAAGCATCTTTAGCCTTTTGAGCCACCTTTTGTAATTCTTGATTCTATAATGGATTTCGTTTCTCCTCTCCTCGTGGTTTTTCTCGCAAGAGTTTCCACTTAAATCTTTATGTTTTTTTTGTTCTTCTCAGTTTTAATTTCCTTTTAGTCTCCGCATTGTCATAACATGTGCAATATTGTCCATGAACTTTTAAACAGCTTCATATAATTTATGGACTACATTAGGGATTTACTAATAGTTCAAGGATCACATTGAATCAATTAAATGTTTAGGGACGACGTTGCACGTTGGCTCAAAGTTGAGAGACCACATTGTACAAATTAAAATCTCAGTGACATGATATCATCCCAGAAAGGATTCTCTTTTGTGGTAATGAATGGTTTGAGGACAGACTAGACTCTCACCAAACCCTGATTTGAGGAGGGTGGAGAGTACTTTTTGAAATAAAAGGGCTCAGACAAGATTCGGTTCCTAACAAGCCTCTTAAGATAATAGCAGCTGCGAGAACTACACACTAAACAGTGACCTTTCATTGGCCAAGATCGAGACGAAAAGAAATCTGAATAGATAGTCAACACATGATCAAAAGTGAAGAGTCAGTTGCATTTTCAATTTTACACTCCGTTTGTTTTTGCGGAAAATGAATGAATTAGAAAATATTTTCTTGCAAATGATTGCTTATATTACTTATAAAAGTGAATAAACGAAAGATATTTTCACCGTTCACGAAAATGTTTAGATATAAATGAGTGTCGATAATGCAAACATTTTTCATTGGTTAATTATCTTAAGCCATACAAGCGATCTTTTTTTAGGAGATTATTTTTCAGATCATTCATTTTGCACGAAACAAACAGAGTCATTATTCTCTTACCTTTTCTCACTATTTCCTTCGCACGCAATACTCATAATCTCTTGTCATTTTATAACAGAAAAAAAAAAAGATGTACAACTACTAAAACACGTATACATGTATGACTACCAATAGCGACGTGCTTAAGCGAGATTATTATGTTAAAAAAATAAGGCAATAATTACTAAATAAACTATATGGAGATGTTGTTAACTTATTTTGTTGGAAAATTTAATGAACGAATGGGAAGAAATAGAATCAGACTTTGAGGCGTGAATTCGCTTTCTTTAAGGAGTTATTTGTCCCACAATGTTGCTAGTGGTTACTGGCAAAAATCCTCAAAAATACAACAAAGTCTCGGAATGAGAATATCAAATAGCAATTTTGATATTTCTTCAAGAACTCTCAAAGAGAAACAATTAAAAACAATGGTTGTATTTCTTTTGAAGGAAACAAAAATGGAAGTTGAAATTAGTGATATATTAAACAGAAATTGTAACGAATACCTTTGTGAACAAACTTGTTATTCTGAAAAAAAAAAAAATAACTTTTCAAGTTTGAAAAGAGTGCAATTCGTATATGAAAACTGTAAATTCAGACACAACTCTTCATGTCTGAAAAACAGTTAACTCGGATACAAATCTTCATTTCCGAAACTGTCATGTTTGAAAAATTACAACCTTTCAAAGGTTGTAAGAGCGCCTAATAACTGTTAGGCAAAATAAAAATTCGGAATAAAAAAAATTGTAATTCCTTTGTTTCGCTAGGACACAATAGTTAATTCTTATAATTATTCAATTAGAAATTTAATAAACAAAAATAATAATCATTAATTAGTGTCGGCTCTGATCCGCGATCGTGCAATTATTCACGCACCCACACACGGGTATAGTAGGGTCCATCCCACTTAGCCCATTGTCTTCTTTTGAAATACTAGTAAAGCCTTTCACTCATATATTGGCACACACTGTGGAAGGAGAAAGAAGGCACCACTTTGTTTGTTTTTACAAACAAACCATCAACAAATGTAAGGTCGGAACGTTTAACGGGTGCAATTATAAATCGAAACATAATCTGTCTCCCGATTTTTCTCTACAAGAAATAATTTCAGGGAAGATTTGCAGTTAGCTAAACATATTTATGATTGTGAGCGTAATCGCAAAATGGAAGAAGTCGAGCTTGCCCCTTGACTCGATCACCAAGTGAAATCAAATTACGAAATCTAGAGGCTAGAATGGTAAATTTGGGGTGGACACTTCAAAATGCAGATATTTCATGTTGGGAAAAAGCCACAAAAAATCTCAAGCTATGCTCATTGTGATACGTTTCCCATGAATTTTTTTTATCACATAAAAAACCCCAAACCATGCCACTGTAGCACATTTACCATAATTTTTTTTCTTATGACATAAAAAAACCCCGCACATGTACTTATGTGACACATTTACCCTCTGTCAAGGTTCCGTTAGATGATTTTTAGCAAAAAAAAAATGTCATTTTTATTTCACTTAAGCCACGTGAGCGTCATCTCAATACTCTTTGATTTTAGTCGTCCATGTGGGCAGATTTTTAACCATTCTCATCGATGAAACTTTGACAAGTTAAATGTGTCACGCGAGTACAAGTTTGGAATTTTTTCTGTTAGAAATTTTTTTAGGGTAAATGTGTTACGATGAATATAGTTTAGGGTGTTTGGTGACTTTACCCTTTCATGTTTGCTTAAGCTTTAGGCTCCGCCTGTTTCATGACAAATGAATGTATTAAAAAATATTTTCCTAAAAATGATCGTTAGTATCACTTAAAATAAATAATTAAAATAAACAAATTATCGATAACAACTTACGTCTAACAATTTTCATGAACAATGAAAATATTTTTTGTTCATTCAGTTTCGTAATCGATACAAACAATCATATCTATAATTTTTTTAAAATCATTCATTTTTCACGAAACAAACGTGGCCTTAGTTTGATGTGGACACCACAAGAAAAAAAAAGGGATATGTTCACTAGAAGTCCCAAAACTTATCGCGAAAGTGCCATTAAGTCCTATAACTTGCAAAAACTGCAATCAAGTCCTAAAACTTGTCAAATGGGAGCAATCGAGTCCTTCCATTAACTCTATCAAATTTGGCTAACGAAAAATGATGACATGGCTTTTTTCAATATTTTCTCTCTTAGATTGCTATGACATGGTTAAAACGATGTCGTTTTAGTTTAATTTAATTTATAATACATTTTTATTTAAATTAAATCAAAAATAAGCTAAAAATTAATAGAAGAAGAAGCAGCAGCATGGCGGTGGTGGGGAACTGGTCTACGGGGGTCGCCGGACTGGCGACCCTCGCCTGCGGTAGGCGAGGGTCGCCGACCATATACACACCACCGCCGGGAAGGCGATGGTGGGTAGGGGCGGCAAGGGCTCCCTCTCGTCCCATGATTCTAGATGCTACTGCTTCTATTTCTTCTATTTCTTTTTTAAAAAAAATTTAGCTTATTTTTTAATTAAATTCAAATGAAAAATATATTAAAGATCAAATTTGTGCTAAAAGCCACATCAAAACCACGTGGGAGAGATAAAATATTCAAAAAAGTCACGTCAGTATTTTCTGTTGGCCGAGTTTGACGAAGTTAATGGAAGAACTCGATTGTACCCATTTAACAAGTTTTAGGACTTAATTATATATTTTGCAAGTTTTAGGACTCAATTACACTTTCGTGACAAGTTTTAGAACTTCCAATCCCAAAAGAGAACTGTATCAAAGCCCAAGGGAAAGAGGTTCAGACTCATGACTAGGGAAGGCCCATATCATATCCCAATATGGAACGAGGGATCCTCTGCTCCGCACACGTGTTCTCGTTCCGTCTCCGAACCATCCCAACCGTTGATCCGTTCGACCACACACCATTCCTTTGTCAACCGTTGAAAAGGCTAATTGGGCTACACCATCTATGTGTTGTCGATATCCGATGCGAAATATAAAATCAGTTTTCGAGTTTGGATATCCGCCCCCATAATTACTACTATACCCTCATTTGAAAGTATCTCATGCTGTTGTAAACTTTGAATATTTTCCATGTCATGAATTAATCTTACAAAAATAGTTTCAAATTTCGTCGATGATTTCCGTTTCCTTTCGTCGATCCATAATTCTTTCCAACTACTCTCTTGCAGATGATGCATTTAAATTCAGTTCACGATACGACAAAAGATAGAGAGAGAAAAATTACCGTCGACTCTCGTGTCTTGTCTAAACCTTAAAATGCCTCGCAATTATTTATATTTTGTACCAAGTCTCGTCAGTACTTACGTAAATAATTTTTTCAAAACCATAGATCATACGCCGAACTTCTTTAAACCAATTTGTCCCTCTCCAAAAATAAAAACCATGAAAAGCCACACGGTAGCTCGAGAAATGAAGGCGTTAAACTGATGTCCGTAAAGCGTGAGTTTCCAATTTAACGAATCAATTGTTTTCGCTGAAAACTGTTGAAATTATGCGCACAGACACGACGACGCAGAGAGTAAGAGCGAGAAGGAGAAATCAAGACACGAGGTTTATTCTAAACAAGAATTACATCCCCAAGAGGGTTCAAATATAATTGGCGCCTCTCACCTTTATGTTGCAACTCTCAATTACGGTAGAAAGAGATTATATATAACAGTAGTTATTCATGGGCTCAAATCCAAACTACCAATAAAACACGGGCTTAAGCGGGACCCCCAACAAAACTTGGTTATCAAGGAAAATATATTCCACCGAAAAATATTTGTTTTCATTAGTTTGGTGATTTAGAAAAAGTGATTTCCTTCTTGTTAAAGAGGGATATCATTTCCCCACAATATCTAAACTTGTTATTTTCAGCCTATGAAAAACGCTTTTCGTCGTCCAAACGCTATAAAGTCGAAAAATAATTTTTCGAAAATAATTTTCCTAAAACACTTTTCCTTACGACAAATGGACCCAGAGATATTTTTTCGTGCCGCATACAAATTAAATTGTAATAAGATAAAAGTTATGTCTATCAAATCATGAAACAAAACAAACGCAACTTTGGTCCATCGTTAGCTCTCGATGGTTGGCTTCGAACGCTCCTCTGTGCTGTCGCTGTCCAAAAAAAAAAAAACAGGAAAGAAAAAAGAGAAAATCGGGACCGCGAACTGCGAAGAGGGGAAGATAGTTCCAAAGGAGAGGCCACGTGACTTCACGAGGGAGATCGAAGAGGCAAGTGAATTCGACACGTGCTTCTCGATTCCGGGATACGGCCAAATCAGCGTAATCCTCACCAGTGCCAATAGATACAAAGGGCAGTGAATTGACAAAATTACCCTCGTGAGCGAGCCCAAGGGGGAAATATTCTTTTTGAGAAATCAGTTTACTAAAATTGACGTGACGACTTTTCCTCGAATATTCATATACGATTCGGTTTTAATATCGATTTTACAAAGTACACGTGCTATCTTATTTTATTGAGATTGTTCCAAGGGGAAATATTCTTTTTGAGAAATCAGTTTACGAAAATTGACGTGATGACTCTTCCTCGAATATTCATATACGATTCGGTTTTAATATCGATTTTACAAAGTACACGTGCCATCTTATTTTATTGAGATTGTTTGTCACGTGATTTCATAAAGCGAGAAATTTTCTTTTTGAGAAATTAGTTTACGAAAATTGACGTGATGACTTTTCCTCGAACAATCATATACGATTCGATTTTAAGATCGATTTTACAAAGTACACGTGCGATCTTATTTTATTGAGATTGTTTGTGACGCGATTTCATAAAGCTGGAAATATTCTTTTTGAGAAATTAGTTCATGAAAATTGATGTGATGACTTTTCCTCGAATATTCATATATGATTCGGTTTTAAGATCGATTTTACAAAGTACATGTGTGATCTTGTTTTATTGAGATTGCTTTTTTCGTAGCGTAATCTTTATACAATCAATTGGGTTTTGAATCGCTTGATTATATAACGAGTCAACTCATCCTTCAAATTTAATGTAATTACCATGGTCGGCTCCCAGAAAAGTTGAATGCTCAATTTCGGGCTATACATGACTATAGTCGGACGAAGCTTTTCCTGTGAGGTTCTTTTTCAAGTCCATCAATCGACTATCGGGTCTAATACGAGGAATCGAGAGGGTTCTCAAACTATCGATCAGATCCGTATTTGACATGACAAAATGACAATATTCAAGAAACCTCTAATTGACAACACATCCAATGACAAGCAGATAATTTTGTATCAAATAAACTATGTGGTCTCGATTTAAAGAAGCCTGTGTTTACTATCACACTTTTATCGCATAGTAGGGTATTTCCACAGAAAAGAAAGGCATCAACTTTCACCCACGATTTGACCCTAACTCTCAAAATGTTGCACCGGAATGGCATCGAGGATAACCTAAAGTTGCATTAAACGATGTCGCTCTCTCTCTCTCTCTCTCTGAACAAGCAGAACGGCGTCGTTTTTGAGCTATTTATTAAGGTTTCAAGGGTGATATATATCTCTATGTATGTACGTGATGCGACCAAAATTGTCCTCGTCCTCGTACATAAGTTTTGTTTTTTTCTTGGGTCATAACTCGAATATAAGTTAGTGGTCTGGTTTTTGCTGAAAAACCCCTTGACAGCAACTAATATCGAAAACAAAAAACTTGACGCCGACAAAAATAAAAAAAAATAGATACGACGAAAGAAAGCTCTTCTCCCCCGGGCTCACACTGCCTCCCTCAACACGCGGCGAAGCGAACTCTCACGGCTCCGACACCATTCCCCCCTCTCTCTCTTTCTCCCTCAATTCGCTGCATAAATCTGCAGAGAGTACGCAGAACGTAACCAAAGATCCAATTTTTAAAAAATCCAAAGCCTTGAAAAGCCCACCCTTTATCCCTCATCCGTTTCTCATAGATTCCCTCTTCTTAATTCATCTCTCTCGCTCTCTCTCTCTCTCTCTCTCTCTCTCTCTATGTGCTTAGTCAGCGTCAAGCGTTTCACTTCACCTCCCTCCTCTGCTTCCATTAACTGATCCGGGCGATTAATAAAGTCAGATACGTGTTATCACTCCCCATTACGAGACACATCAT
This sequence comes from Lenwebbia sp. NSW1173648, assembly GCA_029784005.1. Classification (NCBI taxonomy): domain Eukaryota; kingdom Viridiplantae; phylum Streptophyta; class Magnoliopsida; order Myrtales; family Myrtaceae; genus Lenwebbia; species Lenwebbia sp. NSW1173648. The sequence continues at coordinate 6,851,055 of JARCGZ010000002.1, forward strand.
TGATGCTTGCGATGGCTCTGTATTTATAAGCTTGTGCGTGGGGGGATTCATGGGTTTTTGTTCTCCTCTCGACATTCTGTAGATGAAGCGTGCCTTTCTGTGATCCTCGGCCCCCTCCTTGATTCCCGATATCTTCTTTAATTTCCCTTTTCGGGCGCCCCCTGTTTTCGGATTGCATGACTTTTTGTGCTTCTGCAAATATGGAAGTTATCCCTTTCCTTTATTTTCTTGCTTCTTGAAGCACATGCCTTTTTCGGGACCAGCACGATGGTGAAAGGTCATTTGGGTGTGTGCGTCGAAGTCGTCAGTTCCGCTGATTCTCTCAGCACCTGCTTTTGCCTCTGTTGAGTTCCGTCGGATTGACCGCCTTCGGTCGTCGTGTTGGGCGTTTGAGCGGGGACTTAGAATTGGAAGCTTCGATGGCGTTTTCAAGAGGTTGTAGTCAGCGTAATCTGCAATGCTTTCTCGACTCGGTCACTCCAATCGTTCCTTCAAGAACAGCTTCTCGGGTAATTTTTCGGTTCCTCTTTTGCTGTATTTAGTCATGATTCTGACGAGAAGAGTCTCTGTTTTTCCCTGTTTCTGATTCTTTTGCTTGATTTTTCTTTTCTGAACGTGGGTATCCCTCTGAAAGGAGCGTTCTTCTCTTTTCCTTTTTGTTCCTTCCTAATCCTCTCATCTGCTGATATTTGGATGAAATCAGATCTTCTTGTTTCTTTTTCTTCAAATTTTGTCTGCATTTTGGGTGCAAGATGATGAACTCTTCTGGATTCATTAAATCGCAGAAGGTTGTTGGGATTTTAGCTGGTGAATCTTGCGAAATTCAGTCTACTTAGCAATTAACCCACGTTTGGTTAATCTAATGTGTAATTAGATGAAGTTACTGTGTCTGCAAAATCTTGATCCAATCATCGTGGTCAGTTAAGATTAAAAAATCAATTAATATGTGATCATGATGTGGACATTCAAAAGTGTCAAGGTCAGAAGAGCTGGATGGATAATCTGGTAAAGAGTGGGCCTTGCATGGTCACTTTGGGCCGAGAAAGTCCTTACATTTCTTAAATTTTGGTTGACAATATTCTCTTGGTGCTTAGGATATTCCTTTCTCAGTACATTTTACCTCTTATCTTGGGAAAAATCTCAGTGTTGTTTATGTGCTCTGCTCTGCTGCATCTCGTAGTCATACCAATGTATGCCCCACTTGAGAAGGGCTAGAATTTCATTGACTTCGTTTGCTTATGCCTGTGATGAGTGCATATATTGTAGGTACTTTTAGAGAACTTTCAGATCCATTTTCTTATCCTAATTAAATACGGCGAGATGCCTAATTAATTGTCTTAGTACCTTCAATTGAACTTGCCTAGTGTTGTTACACTGGTTTGGCAAGGATCATGTGCAATTTTTTTTCTTTTACTAAATTGGTTTGGCATATTAAAAATGCTTAATTTGGTTTAGGACTTTTAGTAGATCCACTGCCGGTATAAATTATTTACACACTGTCCATTAGAGTATTGACGTGTGGAAGAATTCGGTTACATAATTCAGTTCAAGCACACATGTCACTCATCCAACGTGGATGTATAAGTACCAAATCCACATATTTATGACTGACCTTTCTCTCTGCCGTGGCGGAACATGTAAGATCAGCATGTCCAACCCTCGGGAAAGCTGCAATCTGTATGATCTTCTCATGCTTTTGGTCAACCAACGAGTCGGGTCTTGCATGCGTTACCGATTGATTTTCAGCAGTGTCATGCAAGAACGTTGAGTAAGAATCAACTTCTTGGACGATGACAATGATGTGGGTGCGTGTGCGTGTAGCGCATATGGCGAACGTATGCTAGTATAAACTCATGGCGCTCTCTGTCTCAGTGCTCCTTTTTATGTTAGACTTCTTCAGATTCTGAATTTACTTTTAAGCGATTCAATCATTCCATATCTAGAAACATAATGTCTTAGTCTTTATGATTATGTAAGGATCCCTGCCTAGATGGAAAGGAATGCGTTTCTTAGGTGCATGAACACAATATGAAAATCTTAAAACTTCTCAGCATCTTTCAAAGTTTTAGGCTGATTTGCATGCCATTGTCGGGCAGATGTGGGACCCGTCCTAACTGTTAATTGTGATCCAGTTGACTGCATGGGGAAATTGCCTTTTACCAGATCATTGTTTGCTTAGACCAATGTTTCTGTTATGGTAATCCTACCACTCGTGGAGAACGGAAAGATCCGCCTTTGCTTCCAACTAATCTGTTCCCGGGCGTTACTTTTCCATTTGGCCCTCCACTCTTCTTAAATCCTAGGACTTGAAAGAAAACCTCAGTTCAACAGGCTTAGGGAATTGAAGCTGCTGTTTTTTTTTTCTCAGAGTCACAATGTGGACTCATAAAGTCATCTTGGTAACTCGTATTCCTTAACTTAGGATCCTGAAAATGCCTGGCTAATTGTCCGTATTTGTCTGAATGTTGTTATCATGAAAAACTAGAGAGATGCATTAATGACATCAACCATCAACTTACCATAGTTAACGTGAAATACCTGCAGAGCCATATTCACGATATCAACCATCTATGGCAACCTGCTGGTAAGGACATGATCGAATACTTTGAGCTGCAAGATCTTTGGCACAGCTACGAAGAATGGAGTGCATTTGGCGTCAGTACTAAAGTCGTGTTAAGTAATGGACAGACGGTTAAGCAATATTATGTGCCCTATCTCTCGGCAATCCAAGTTTACACTAACCGGTCCATTGTTCCCACCAGGTACTTCCGATTGCTTTTTTACTCATTTGATTCGTTGCATACTAACGTGTCGGTTACATATCGTACTTGATTTATTGGGATTTCCTTAATTCAGTTGTAGGACCAAAGCGGAGGGAAATGTCGCAGTGGAATTTGAAAGCGACTCGTGGAGTGATGACAGTGGCAGCGATAAGCTGTCAAGGTCCCTAAGCAACAATTCGAGCAAGGCTTGGGATAGCAGCTCCGAAGATTCGAGCTCAGACCAGCCAGTTTCATGGCCAATGAGGGATAAGTTTGGCTCCATCTACTTGGAGTACTTCGAGGCATGTTCTCCTAACTGGAGAATTCCTCTGTCGAATAAGGTGTTCCTCTTTGACTGGTCACATTGATGAAGACACTTTCTTATATCAGCTTCCTCCAATCCCTTGTCGATGACTAGAAGAGTTGTTTAGTCATAACTTAGCAGGGCAAGATCTTGTTCATTGACTGAAACTGTGGTTCTCTCTGACTCAGATAACTGCATTAACCAAAGATCATCAGGCACTGACAACACTTAGAAGCATGGATATATCTCCGGCGAGCTGGATGGCTGTAGCTTGGTAAGTTTCTCGGCATTTCGTTTCATATTCTTGCCCAATCATAGGTAGTTTAGGCAGATTCATCATGCTACATTAACCAAGGAATGCTTGACGTCATGTACGTTCTTTCCATACTAATGTTTAGTCATTCGAGCCTTTTCTGTTATCTCGATTATGGAATTTAAGTGAATACTTCATCTTGACAGGTATCCAATTTACCATATTCCAAGCAGCAGCAACAATAAGGACTTGCTGACTTGCTTCCTGACTTATCACACATTGTCCTCATCATTCCTAGGTACACGACTCACCGTGGCTTTTTTGCCTGATGGACAAATTTTTAGTGTTATCTATTTACCGAAAATTGCGCGTAAGATGTAATGGACTATTGCATTCAATCTCCACTTTGATTTATTGTATCAAGAAAACAATAGCAGGTTCCCTCCAAGACTCGTGCATTGGCCACTTAACTAGCAGCATCCTTACAAAATTTTGATTGACTCCTGTATCAATGTGTCAAATCGAAATGGGTCATCTTTGCATTTCTAGTGACAAAAATGGTTCTCATTTTTTTTTCTCCTGAATCATATAGTGGTAAAAACTCTGTCGATTCAGTAAACTGTTAGCTTCTGCGTGCAACCTCCACCACTGATGTCATGCTGTTTCTTCCGCGATTTCACAGATTGTACTCATGATTTTTATGAGGACGACCAATGCCATCCTCTTGACATGGACAGTAAACTGAAGGGGGTCGGTTCTGACCAAATTCCAATTAGTCCGTTTGGGTTGGCTACGTACAAGATGCGAGGCGACCTCTGGGTGAAACCGGGCACGCACGAGCATCTCAAGTTCACCCACCTCCACAACGCAGCACATTCCTGGGTGAAGCAGCTCAACATTTACCATCATGACTTGAACTTCTTCAGCCGCGACTCTATTGTATAAACTTGTTTCTGTAAAGCAGCTTTTGTTTTTTTTTTCAACCGGCTTTTCTCCTTTCTTGTCGAGTAGAGCGCTCCAGCACCACCCCCACCTAATTCCGCGACTCGGAGGATGCAGCAGAGAGCCCCCAAATTGTGGTTGCACCGTGAACTGGAGGAAACGGTTCCGTGCTCTGTTGCTAATCTATCTGGTGGCTTTGGTCTAGGAAGTTTTGTTGGGGAGGAGCTTGCTGTGGAGTGTGGTGGACACAGAGTTTGTCTAATGTTCATGTACCAGGGAATTTAGGTGATGTCCTTATGGTGGTGATCTCATTGCAGGATTTTTTTTTTATATCTCATGCGTTTTTCCAATTTCGTTTTTCTTTTACTGCTTCGCGGGGATGAGCTTCGCGGGCATGTACATTCGAACTTGAGGATCAGCTGCAGATGATGTTCTATGTACAAGGTATTGTAATTGAAAAGGGTAACTCTTTGATGTCTTTGATGTCTTTGATGTCTTTGATGTCTTAGATTGTCTGCACTTGGAAAGAATGAATGCATGTGAAACATTGTGAAGTGTTCAGTCGGTTTCTACTGTTGCTGCGTTAAAAGGACATTCTTGAAAGGAAAATGGCAATTAAAGACCGCAGAGTAGACTGTTTTGCCATGAAGTTTACTTGGAGTTACACTCATAAATGTTTTCCCCCAGTTTGCTTACCCCTTAAATTATTGATTTGTTTAGTTCCCCGATTCTCGAAGGAGATGAATGCTAATTAGCCAATTTAGCAATCGAGACAAATGGTCTCTGAATTTTGGCACAGTAGATAATGTGGTACCTGAACTTTAAATTTGTTTAATGTGATCCATGAACTTTAACATAATATTCAATATGGTCTCCGAACTTTTAATTTGATCAATTTGATCCTTGAACTTTTAGTACATGTTCAATGTTCAATGTAATCTTTCTATTAATTTAAGATCAGGGACAACAATGAACATTTTCATATAGTCCAAGGACTAAATTGAATATGTACCAAAAGTGTAGGGACTACATTGAACAAGTTAAAAGTTCATGGACCATCACGAACATTGGGTTAAAGTTTAGGGATCGCATTGAACAAATCTAAAATTTCGAGATCACATTACACATTGAGTCAAAGTCGACGGACTATTTATGTCATTTTTAATGAACAAAAGATTTGTCATCAGAAAATCCAAAGCTGCACTAAGAAGTGGAGATATGTGTGAAGATTTATGGCTACCGTCCAATAACAAAGGTAATTTTACTAAGGGAAAATTTCAAAGAAGGGTCCGAAATTCTCTCAGTTTTTCAAATAAGGCCCCAAAGTGAACCTTATTTCAAATAAGGGCCTAAAGTGCCATCATTTTCTCAAACAATGGTTTGAAGTGAATGTTGTTTCAAATAAGGGCCTGAAGTGGCCATAAAATCTAAAAAAGGGGACTGATTTCAAGGGCATTTTCGTCTTTTCCTTATTTGATTTTTTTCTTTTTTATCAGACTTTTCTTTTTTCTATTTTTTTTTTGAAAACCCAGCCACACACAGGCGGGAGGCCAGCCCACCGCTTGTGGGGGATTGGCGGGGGTGGCGAAGGCCTGCACCTCGGTGAGGGCCGGCGACCCCGCCGACCAGAGGCGAGGGCTAGGAATTGGGAGAGGGTCGAGCCCTCTCTCAGATCTGGGCTAGGGCTGCGGTCGCCGGCCCTCCCGATTTTGGCGAGGGCCCGATCCTCTCCCGATTTTGGCGAGGGCCAGTGGTCGGCTGGGTCATCGGCCCTCGCCGAGGCGCCGGCGACCCCTCAGGCCTTCGTCGCCCCAATTGATCCCCCACCAGCGGTGGGCCGGCAACCACAAGCGGGAGGGCTGCCCCTCTCGGTTGTGTGTTGGCTGTTTTTTATTTTTATTTTTATCTTTTAAAAATAGAAAAAAAGGAAAAAATAGAGAAAAAATAAATAAAAAATCAAAATGGGAAATGACGAAAATGCTCTTTAGGCCAAGGCCTTTTTTGAAACTCTATGGCCACTTCAGGCCCTTATTTGAAACATACTATGCCAACAAGGTTCACTTTGGGCCTTATTGAAGAAAATAAGAGGACTTCGGGCTCTTATTTGGAATTTTCCCTCCTACAAAAGTTCTTGGGGGCGAAAGTGCAGAAAAGCTCAAATAGATGAGGCATGAGAGATAAAAATTCCTACTTTCTTTTTCTTTGTTGCATTTCTTTTGCCATAAATCGAAATTGCAATTCTGGGTTGGTGAGATCGGGCTCCTTTCTTTGAAGGACGTCCGCTTTTCACTCTTGAAAAGGGCAGAATCTAGGAATGACTTTTTTCCAGGTCAACGACATGATCAAAAAGGTGGCTTGAATCGGACATTGCAGATTAACTAACCAACGACCCGACCGAGGATTCTTGGTTTTTGGTCTCTCGTCTTCTTCGTCCATTGAATCCAACACCCAGGTACTTGCCCCGAGTTAACAGCGATCTTCTAATGCAATTCTGGATCTATTTCTCGTCGTTTGTAGAATACTCTTTACCAGATGAGGAATTAGTCTTCTTTCACCGATAGAGTTCACTTGTCAGGAACTTTCCCCGTGCATGGAAATCAGTGATTCGTTTTCTCTCTTCCAATTTCTATGCAGTGGTGATGTTTACGTTTGGCAGTTCTTTGTGAGCTGAAAGTGATGATTATCTCGAATTCATTGCTGGGTTTCTTGATGGCGAAACCAGTCGACTGTGTGAAAATGCATGCGCTGTGTGGTTGCTGGATGATGATACAGTTACACAAAAGTTCATTGGATTATAAAGCAGACCAAAATCTTGCACAAATTGCACGCCTTTTATCGAGTGATTGATGTATTGATAATGGGTGGCTGCTCCTTCCCTCAGTGTATATCAAGGGATTACAATGGTTCTGAGGTTAGCCTCCTCTTATATGAGCTTACCTCGGACCCCGCTCCGTTCGAGCTCTCTTTCCCAGCGCATCCCTTCGAGAAAATTTGGAAAGATGTGGAAGAGGGGTTGCACTAGGAGGCCGGATATTTTCCCTTCCCTAAATGGAGATGATGCTCATTTACGTGTTTTTGTGCTCTCGGATTTGCACACGGACTACTCAGAGAACATGAACTGGGTCGAATGCTTGTCAACTGTTAAACACAAGAGAGACGTGCTTCTTGTTGCTGGCGATGTGGCGGAAACCTATAACAACTTTGTCCTAACGATGTCCCTCTTGAAGGAGAGATTCGAGCATGTCTTTTACGTGCCTGGAAATCATGATCTTTGGTGCCGTAGAGAGTCAGAAAATCATGTGAGTGGCTTCTATCTTTCTTAGTGTTTCGAGGTTCACTGAGTCACAGTTATAGTTCCTACATCTCCTCTTTTGCATCCGTGGAGTACTGTGGCAAAGTGTGTGATTGCTGTTAGTGTTATATTCAATCCTCATGTATAACTTGTTAATATACGGTCCTCGGATGATGTAGGAATTATATGATATTCTTGTTGCCTTTTCCTTAGTCTAAAACTTGATTGCTGGCCCTTTAAAGAGTGCTGGCTGTCTCCATACACCTCAAAATCCTTAAATGATTTATGACGTTTACAGTGTTTTGCTTTTCCTTTCAATCTTGCACCTTTGGAATGGGGAGGAGAATTAAAATACCTTTTCTGTTAGTCAAAGGAGTCTTGTTTTACCCTTGCATGGAGACATTGTTGATGTGGCTTCTTTCCTCCATTGCCAAGCTGACTAAGAGAAATGGAGAGAAGCCTGCTAATATTCTTAAAACTTAAATTGTTAGATTCATGCTACCCAAGCTTTATCATTTCATATGAAATATACCTCTTCATGTTACGTCATTGGATAAGATAATTTTGGAAGGCGTATGGCATATGGATTTTGATCGCATGCTTTACCCTCAAGTTGGAAAAACAACTGTTTCTTTGGTATAGTTTGTAATAATAATTGGCGTATTCATCCTTTGCCTTGGCATGAAGTAACCGCATATTTCCAGTTAGTGACCTCTGTCATAATCAATCTAGGCTTCCAACCCGCAAATTCTAACGATCTCTTCTTCTTATAAAAGCAAATTAAACCTCATATGATCTGACTATGTGGAAATGATACACAGTTTGGTTCTTTGGAAAAGCTGGAGAAACTACTCAATGCATGTCAAAGACTTGGTGTAAAGACCGATCCAATGGTCATAGGCAGCTTGGGAATCATTCCTTTATTCTCTTGGTATCATGAGGTGACTGAGTGATTTTCCTTGTGTCTCAGAGATTGTTACAGAACCCTTTATTTGATAATTTTCGGCTTTTCCTGCCCTCATTTAACAAAGAGTTATGGTTCCTTTTAGAGCTTTGACAGAGAGGAAGACATAACCAGTTTCCGCATCCCTCCTTTGGAGATGGTGATTCACTTTCCTTTATCCTTGTTAAGAGCTTAATTATGACAGTAAGCTACCGTCTTTCCTGATCAATTATAGATAAATTTCAGACAGAGTAATTTATCTGTGATTTTTTATCCATGCCTGTTAGGATTTGAACCTGCAATCTCAATTTTATCGCCTAGCATATATTTTGCTCTTGAACTTTTATCTATCATAGTCCAACTCCAAAAGTGTTGCAATCAGACTACTCGAGCTTTAAAACATCTACTCAGTTTTCACTACGATGTGCATAGTGATAGCCAGCAATTAGTATATAATTATAGACAGAGGGCAGCACAAGCTCATCCTGATAAGTCAAGTGCTATACTATGTTGGACTTGAACCTTCTCTATTTTTAGATTTCGATGGTTTGCATTTGTTAGTCGTATTGGTATTAGTTGCACAAATACCGAAAAAAATTGTATTTCCTCGTTCAGGCATGTAAAGACTATCATGCATGCAAGTGGCCAGAGGAGCTTTCAAACAAAGATACTTCCCTAGCTTCTTACTTTGATGCGATGAACGAACGTAATACGGATGCAATGGAAGATATCAAGAAGACATGCGGGCAGATCATCACATTTTCTCACTTTGTTCCAAGGTAATTAATTTCCTTGTAAACCAAATTCCTTTTTTTCTATTGCAATTTTAGTTTTTTTCCCTGCAGTAGCGATATTGTCTTAATTCCATCCTTATTGGAAACCTACTTAGCAATCCCTGTCACTCTGCCTAGCTCAGTTTTCTTTGTTTATTTTGATCAGAGCACTTATTGTAATTTTCTGTTCTGGAAATCAATTTGGTTGTTTTGTACCATACTTTGAGTTGTGACGTTTGAATTGTGCCCTAAGTGTAGATTAGCCAAAGGCCACCTGTGTTTGTCAAAACCTCACAAGGTGATGATTTTGAAGTAATGTAACTTCATATCTTCGGTCAGCTCTTACTGAAAATCATTCCCCTTTCTGGCATCATCCACAGAGGAGCAACTCAATGGCTTCGTGAAAATTGTAGGAACTTGTCGAACAGTATAAAGCCCATGCTCGAATATAATGTTATGTCTAGAACCATAAAAGTACTGTCCAGCTCCCCAATTGCGTCACCACTTTCTCGAATATGTATATGGTACATGCTTAAACATGAGCAATGTGCATGCAGACCCTGAAAATACAGTTAAGGGAGGGAACTTGACTGCAGAGTTTGTGGACTTGTCTGTGCAACTATATAGTTTACTTCTCAAAGTGCCCGAGAATTGTAAAGGCAGTTCAATTTTTCGCTTTCTTTGGTCAAATGTATCCGAGTCTCATTTACTATCATGAGTTGGGTCATTAAAACCATTGCAAGGTCTTGCAAAAGATATCCAAGTGACCCATGGTATCTGTTTTTCAAATCCTTTGGTTGGTCTATGTGCTCTTCTCCTTAGTAAAACATGGATTGATGGCCAATTATGCTCATTGCCATATTGCCAGACAAGAGTTGTGCCCAGAAAAACGGATGTTGTTTTACCCGAATCTCCCCAAAATTATCGGTTCCGATTGCCTCGAGGTTCGCGTAAGGTCCATACATGGGGCCAAGGGTAGTGGTTCAGCTTGCCATGTCTTTGGCCATACCCATTTCTGCTGGGACGCCATGCTTGACGGAATCAGGTACCATTGTTTTGTTCTGCCAAGATCTAGCGGTGGAGCTTTCGTAATCACTACAAGTTCAAATGACCATTTGTGGTAATGTTACATTCGTGATCGATGTGGCTTACCGAGTTTTACCGCATTATGTAGATATGTGCAGGCGCCTCTGGCTTACCCAAGAGAAAGGAAGAGAAGGATGAACGGCGGCGAGAATTGGCTACCCTTCTGCATCTACTCCGACAGTGAGTTTGCCGGGAGGCTCTCACCATGTTACTGGTCAGATTACTACTCTGTAAACCCTCGACAACCCCAGAACACAGAACTTGCACCCTGGGTTGCCAGATTCTACAGCCAAAGAATAGATACCACATGATTACTTGGTGTCACCAGCATTTTCTCTGGTACAATCAAGGTACAAATTTGGAAGTACTGGTCTTAGCTCCATTTGTATGTTGTTTTCTCTTCTTGCCACCTTTAAGCCTTGATTAGACAATGTAGCTCAAAGAAGATCACCAAGTAGTATTGTGATTTTAGCTTTGGTGAAACAAGATCACCAAGTAGTATTGTGATTTTAGCTTTGCCATTTCTGCTGATTGTATCTTGATAATGACAGATAGATCTTGCGAGGTGACATGATCATACAATGAAGCATTCATGAACTCTGATTGAGACACTTGGAAGGATTTGGAAATCAAAACCAGAGACCAAAGAGAGGTTTCACCAAACTCATATCCTATTTGACATTCCTCAGTGAACTTTTATTTTCACATAACTACAGGAGTTCAATAGCAAAATGCACTGAAATTTAGAGTGGAGAGACGGTGACTTTATGACATTACACACAGACAAGTTCCCAGAAGAGAGAGGTTACAATGCAATAAGATTTAAACCCCAACAGCAACAGGCATAAGGCAAAACTAAACTGAACCCACATGACTTGGCTAGTAGTCCTCAGGAGCCAAGGGCTGGTGGAGAGTGTGACGAGGTGCCTCAGTCGGTATCACCAGGTACTCGTATATCAACCCCGCAAGAGCTCCTCCGATGAGCGGGCCGAGCCAGTAGATCCAGTGATGCCTCCACCTCCACCCGACTAGGGCCGGTCCGAACGCAAGGGCCGGGTTCATGCAGGCCCCGTCGAATGGCTCGCCCACGAGGATGTTTGCTGCGAGCATCAGACCGATGGCGAGCGGGGCTATGATTCCCAGGGTTCCCCTCCTGGGGTCGATCGCCGTTGAATATACAGTATAGACCAGCCCGAATGTCATCACTATTTCCAGGAGCAGCCCATTCACTTCTGGGACCCCTCCTCCAAGGATGAATCCAACTGGTCTCTGCAAAAGAACCAACAGAAATTGATACTCTTGTCCCAAGAAGAAAGGAAAATGCCCAGTGACGCAAAAATCAAAGTGTTTTTTCAGTTGAAATGGTTCAACCATTTCCTAAATTCATTGTCCTCATGTATGACTATTGGAAGCTCAGGACAGAATGTGATGACATGGAGGACAACACAATATGAACATAGCATTTCAAAGCAGAACAAGCGAAAATCTAAGACAGCACCAATATGGATTGACCCATTACTCGAGATGAACATCTTGTTCTTCACTCGCTAGAAATAACAATACACATCACGAGAGTCGATCAGAGGAAATTGATTTAGTTTTCGAGCGCTCAGAGTTGAAGTAGCAACAATAGCAACAGGGGTCATATGTTAAGCTTGTTACTACCTTGAACAGTGTCTGAAACAGTGTCACACTGTCGCCAGTCAATCCAAGTTGAGCAAAGCATTTCACTAATGATTAATGAAGAAATGAGCTGATGACAAATGTCAAATCACATGGTATATACCTTCAAATTTGAAGGTTAATATTTATGCAAAATAGAAACTAGACCTATCTGTACAAAAGGAAGAGCAATTTGGACTCGAGATATGTAAGTGTTTACCATTCCGGCAGTTACAAGCCTCAACAGGAGTGAGGCAAGTATGGCACCCAAGAGCTGAGCCACCCAATAGTATATGGCTCGGATAAACGAGATCCTCCCTCCGACAAGGGCGCCGAGAGTGACCGCGGGATTCACGTGGCCTCCCGAGATGTTAATACTCGACGCGACCGCCGCGAACAGCGCTAGCCCGTGTGCAAGCGCAATGGCTATCAGCGAAGATGCTGGTCTAGTTACACCGGTATCTGCCAGGTACATTTTGCCTACAAAACGTGGCATATATTTGGATGATTTTTAACTTGGCTTGCACCTATCGTTTAATCTTCCATTTCAGTGCATTTAGAAGAAAAAAAATAAGAGCTTAGAACATTTATAAATAGATGGCTTGAACTTTCATGCAGTACGGTCAGTATAATCGCATGCGAAACTTCGATGGAAAACGAGTGCTCGGGTAGCGGGTATAGTGAAAATTCGATGTTCAAAAGATCGATCACACACATAAAATGGTTGATCATCAAAATCGACATATCGAAGTTCGATCCTCAAGACTGCCTTGTTTATGTAAAACCCATTTCACACAGCCATCTATTATGGTCTAGGACTAAGATAAAAGAGCATTAAATATCAAAACCATGCACTCACAACACAAGACAAGTCTCAACTCGTGCAATAGTGATCAAAGAAAAAAGAGGACATGGGGGAAAATCGATATACCGAGAGCGAGAGCCGAGCCCTCGCCGGCGAAGACGAAGATGAAGGTGGAGAGGAGCTCGGCCAAGGTGGCCCTCATGGAGTCCGGGTGGGTCGCCTCGTCGGCCCTCCTGAACACGTACGCACGAGCCGGAGCCGGCATTCTGAGTTCGCCCTAGCCGAGTGTTTTGAGGGGGTTTGTGAAGAATCGAAACGATGGAGAAGGCGAGCAAGATGGAAGATGGAAGGTTGGTGAAGAGAGAGGGGTGTTCTGCATGGGTGAGAAGTGGAGGGTGTGTTCGGTTTGGAGTCATGTGGGACACTTGTTGATGTTCTTTGCAATGGAGTTGCCACGTTGAGAGCTTGGCTGCTGAAACCTCCCTCCCTCCCTCCCTCCCATCTCTATCTCTATCCTTTTCTTTTTTGCTTACTTCGTAAGGAGTTCCAAAGTCTCACCTCCTCACAAGATAAAATTGGTGGACTTGGAGAAGAATGACTAAGGTACGGTCCTAGTAGGTCCGATCACTTTAGAGATTTGTAGAAACTATATTGCAAATCCCACCAACGGCTCGAGTGCGACACTTGGTCTATGCAAGTAACATCGATTTAGATTGCTTTGTATGCCCTTTGCGAGATTCGAATGGGCGACCTCCATATTCTGTGCCTGAAAATTTCCGGGCGCCTTATTTCGTTATGTCGATTCTGGAGATGATGATCTAGAGTTTGAATTTGGTTTCGCTGTTAAAATTGTTGCGCCGGTTGAATGTGAAAATGAAAGAGTACGTTGTAAAGTGTAGTGGGTATCGTCCCTAATGTACAATATACCATCGTACATGTAAGAGCAGGACCACGAAGAGTCTCATCCATACATTTTCAAGAGCTCTCGAGACTTTTGGGGGATATTGTTCAAAAAGTCCTAAGCTTATTGCACTTTTGCCCGGAAAATTATCAATTCAGTCCTAAATCTATTACAATTGTGCCAATTCAGTCCTAAACCTTTTTTTTGTTGATTCAGTCCTAAACCATTTTTTCAGTCCATCCGACGAATTTTGGCCGACCGGTGCTGACGTGGACGCCGTCCGACCGGTGATCTAATATTTTAATAATTTTTTTGATATTTTATAGTGATTTTTAATTTTTAATTTTTCTTTTCTTTTCTTTTCTTCCCTTTCCCTTTCCCTTTCCCTTTTCCTATTCTACCTTTAGCCGATCGCCGGACCTCTGTGACCGACCAGAGGACGATAAACGAGGCCCGACCTCGACATGGCAAGGCGAGGCTCGACCTCGCCAGCCCAGATTTGGAGAGGGCAACCTCGCCCGACCATGGTGAGGCTCAACCTGGCCAAATCTGGGCCGGCGAGGTAGGGCCTCGCCTGGCTATGGCGAGGCCGAAGAGAGCCTCTCTGGTTGTCTTCTGGCCAGTCGCCGAACCTCGGCGACCGGCTGGAGGTAGAATAGGGAAGGGGAAGAGAAAAAAAAGTAAATAAAAATTGAAAAAATAAAAAAAAGATCAAAAAATTATTAAAATATTAGGTCGCCGGTCGGCCGGCGTCTGCGTCATCGCCGGCCGGCCAAAATTTACCGGATATACTGAATTGGCATAATTGCAAAAGGTTTAGGACTGAATCGACAAAAAAAAAAATATTTAGGACTGAATTGACATAATTGCAATAGGTTTAGGACTTTTTTGGTAATTTTCTCCACTTGTGCCAATTCAATTTTAAACCTTTTAATTTTTTTAATTGAGTCCTAAACATTTTAATGTTTGGCCATGAGTCAATTCGGCTAATTTTGGTCGAAAATCGCTAACTTGGACGTCGACCGCTCTACGTTACACGCCGGTGCTGACGTGAATAATTTTTAATATCTTCTTCAATTTTTTTTTTCTTTTCTTATGTTTTCCTTCTTTACTTTTTCCCTTCGCCAGGCCTCGTCGATGGCCTGTGGAGGTTGCCGGCCGTAACGTCGACGATTGACAAGGCCTCACGATGGTAGATGAAGGGAAAAAGGAAAAAAAAAAGGAAAAATATGAAAAATATATTATTAAAAATTATCCGCGTCAGCATTGGCCGTGCCACGTAAGACGGCTAGCTTCCACATCAGCGATTTCAGGCAAAAATTGGCCGGATTGACTTAATTAGCAAAATGTGAAATTTTTAAGGACCCAAATGACAAAATTAAATATGTTTAGGACTCTTTTGGCTTAGTGCAACACGTTTATGAATTTTTGGACCATTTTTCCAAACTTTGTTGGAACAAAAAAGCAAGAGAATTTGGAATTTTTGGAAAGTCACATAAACTTTTGAGAATTAATATGTTCTTATCAAACAATTTTAACAAGTGTCAACCTCTCTCGCTCATTTGATTCCT
Source organism: Lenwebbia sp. NSW1173648 (assembly GCA_029784005.1). NCBI lineage: Eukaryota > Viridiplantae > Streptophyta > Magnoliopsida > Myrtales > Myrtaceae > Lenwebbia > Lenwebbia sp. NSW1173648. The sequence goes on from JARCGZ010000002.1 coordinate 6,866,349, forward strand.
GTGAATCCTCTCTCGCTCTCTCTACACAGAGAAGCAAAACTCAAATCGCACTTCTCCAATTGATCAAGCGATATCAAGCTTATAGATGAAAGCAGTAATCTCTCTCTCGATGGGAAACATATTAGGGGAATTTAGTTTCTGCCGCGTGTTCTTGTTGTCTGTTGATTTTTCTGGTTTCGAAGTCTTATTTTGATTGTCCTGTTTCGCGCTATAGTAGGTAGGCAGCCTTCTCTTTTTTGTCCTGGGGTTTTGAAATTTGTGTAGATGTACGCAGAGGAAGTTCCGCGTTCCAAGCATCGGTTATGATCGCTTCATGCTTGGCGGAATCTAGGTTTGTGCTGGAGTCACTTCGAGAATATGAATGTTTCATGCACTGAATTGATGGATCGTAGGATTGGGAAGGGGCTTTGTTTCATGAACTTTGCAGCCTACATGAATGGTAGTTAAAATGCACAATTGAAAGCATAGCACATGGCACATATCCACCTATTGCTATTGTATTTCTTTGTAGCTTCGTGTCCAATTCTGCCTTATTATTTCTTGCTTCAGTGGTGTGAACTGATTTTAAGTTTCCGATTCTAACGCATCAGCAATTTATCGACTCGTCTTAACATTAACAGCTTCTTGGGGAGTTTGCTGATTTTCTCGTATGCGAATCATGAGTTTTATCACCACACCAAGCCTCACGGATTCTTATGTGACAGAAATGTTGCATGATTCTACCAGTCTTTCACCCCCACCAAAGGTGTCTTTAGTTTTCTTTGTTTTGGGAAATCCATTTTCCATACTTGTCTGCTAGCTGCTGCTGCTGCTGCTGCTGCATCGCATTCCAGCAATAGTTTCTCTCTTCTATTGGTCCTTTAGGAAGTAGTTGTTACTTGTAGATTACTTTCATATAGACCATATAAAGTTTGAGCTCTTACCTTGTTTCTCATCTCTTTGTAATGATCTTCTTGATTTTAGGGTTTCCTCCATGCCCATGGTTCTGATTCACTCTAAATCATCGATGTTTGAAAAAGTCTAGCAATGGAAGGCTGGACCAACAAGGATTATGAGCAAAATTCAGTGGATGTTACAAACACTGATGAAACTAGTGGTAATACTATAACTGCACTCAGTGTGTGTCATTTCACTTCAAAATAATCACCTTCATTTGATGAGTATCTATATTAACACACTTTTTCCATACTTCCGTCTCTTAATATTTATTTACATCATTTTCTATTCTCTTTAAGTTATATATCTAGGTCAGTGGCTTGTCTAACTTTTTGACAAATCAGATGCGGTGAAAGAAAGGTCTAGAGATCAGAGACTGGCTTTCCCTGGAGACCCGAAATGTGTGATATGCGGCCGCTATGGTGAATACATATGTGATGAGACAGAAGATGATATTTGCAGCTTGGAATGCAAACGGACTCTACTAAGCAGGATTAGTAACTCTTCCAGAGGTGGTCATCCATCTTCAAAGAAATTACCGACTGTTGATGAGTGCTATTATGTTAAAGATGGCAATCATAAAACAGGATCTCAGTCTTTACCTAATGACCAATCTGAAGTGCTTAGGATGAGACTTGGCATCCATGTGAAGGGAAATTCAGTTCCGGCACCCATTTTGTCTTTTTCCTCTTGCCACCTTCCGCAGAAGCTTCTAGAAAATATAGAATCTTCCGGCTATGAAATGCCCACGCCCGTTCAGATGCAAGCAATACCTGCGGCTTTGACTGGCAAAAGCCTGCTTGTTTCAGCTGATACAGGGTCAGGGAAAACAGCATCCTTTTTGGTTCCTGTAATTACATACTGTGCAAATAATGGCCTGCAAAACTCTTCAAATGGGAGAAAGCCCCGTGCTATTGTATTGGAACCAACTAGGGAGCTCTGTATACAAGTTGAGGAGCAAGCAAAGATGCTTGGCAGGGGTTTGCCTTTCAAAACTGCACTTGTGGTTGGAGGTGACCCTATGGCTGGACAACTTTATCGCATTCAGGAAGGAGTTGAATTGATAGTGGGGACTCCAGGAAGACTTATTGATCTATTGACCAAGCATGACATTGAGCTAGACGACATTATGATTTTTGTTTTGGATGAGGTGGATTGCATGCTTCAGCGGGGCTTCCGTGATCAGGTGATGCAGATCTTTAGGGCATTATCACAACCCCAGCTGTTGATGTATTCAGCAACTATATCTCCGGAAGTTGAGAAGATGGCAGGAACCATGGTCAAAGATGTAACTGTTGTCTCCGTCGGCAAGCCCAATGCTTCAAATAAAGCAGTGAAGCATATAGCTATCTGGGTGGAGGCAAAGCAAAAGAAGCAGAAACTTTTCGATGTGCTGATGAGCAAGCAGCATTTTAAGCCACCAGCAGTGGTGTATGTGGGTTCTAGACTTGGTGCAGATCTGCTAGCCAATGCAATAGCCGTTAAGACTGGCATGAAAGCCTTATCAATGCATGGGGAGAAGTCTATGAAGGAGAGGAGAGAAGTCATGCAGTTATTTTTCATGGGAGAATGCCCTGTCATTGTTGCAACTGGAATTCTAGGTCGGGGAGTTGACTTGTTGGGTGTGAGACAGGTGATAGTTTTTGATATGCCAAATTCAATTAAAGAATATGTCCACCAGGTTGGGAGGGCATCTAAATTAGGCGAGGAGGGTACAGCAGTTGTGTTTGTGAATGAGGAGAATAAGAATGTGCTCCCTGATTTGGTCGAACTTCTAAGAGCTTCCGGTGCAGCTATTCCTCGGGAGCTCCTTAATTCACAATACACAAGGAGCTTTGCTTCTGCTGGCAAGGGGCAGAAGAAGAGGAAGCATCGTTACTAAGGTTTTGAGTACTTATGCTGGCTTGGATTCTTAGGAAATTGTGTTGCTTGGTAGCTGCAACCATTTCTTTATTTATGGCAAAGCATTTCATGATCTTTATTTCTCATACTGCTTTTTTGCAAACTATTTATGTGGTCCTTTCTTTTAGTGGATCTGTTTTCTCTGTTATGGTAATTCAAGTAGAGGAAATCTGATAAACAAAGTAAAAGGATACCAATTTATTTACCTTTTACATCCTCTGCTATCCGGGTTCCACTAAAACATTGCTATATTTTTATGGTAGAACTTCCCAGTCTTAGGCTTGAGTGCCATTTTTGTGCTGATTTAGAGAGGCCTTGTTTGTTGGTCTACATTCGTAATTCATGGGTGACATGAACAGAGAGCGAAGTGTATTCACTGGAGAATTTATTTGATGAAGACTCTCGCGGTTATGTATGCCGTGGATTTTTAACTTCCCATTGTTAGGATATAATTTTAAGTCTCTCATCATGGAGAACCTTCTTTTAATTTCTAAGGCAAGTTTGAGGATGAAAGGTACCTGAGGCTGTTTTACTTCTATAGACTGGTACTGTTACTGACCAGAGATGTAGAGCCAGATTTGAGATTCTGGTGGACATACCCCTTCACATTGATTTTAGTTTTTCTAGGACACGAGATAGCAGTATCAGCTGTTCATAATTTAATTGAGAGACAGTGATCGCCTGTGTTTAGGATGAGTTGAACCTATCAGAAATGTTATGTGCAATGAGTTTCTAAATCATCAGTCATGTTGCTGATAACAGAAACAAGTTCGTTATCATCCAGCCATGTTCAATTCCTGGTTGTGCGGCTGAAGTGCCGCAAAAATTAGCGTTTACATTGGAACTGAATGTCTTTAGGTGAATGCTTTTCAGGAACAAAAAGATCTTATAGCAACATCTCGTCATGCAGGCATGATGTTACTAGTCACAAAAGATGGGCGAAATATAGTGCTGTGTTTCTCTTTGGTTATTTTTCCGCTTGTTCATCAGGAGAGGTTGTCATCTGTTAACCATGTTTCCCATACAGGGGGATGTTGTATGGTTTGGACCAAGCTACGAACATCAATCTCAATAAATCTCATGATCGTGGCGTCCTCTACCGCGGTTTGTCTCCATGTGCGTTGTAGCAATTTTTCAAGTCCGTTGATCTTCTCTCTTTGCACTATCTCTCCAGGATCTTCTTAGTTTCTCTGAATGGTTGCTGTGATTTTCTTGGACTACTTCAGTTGCCTGGGAGATGTTAAACATCTAAGCTGGTATGATAGTTTCTCCCGAGTGTTGTGTACTTCTTTGATTTTGCTACCTGTATATCCTTTAACCTCTCTGTGCAGGATCAGTTTCTGAATCTTATGTTCCGATCTGCAGGAGCTGTGCAGCAACTGGTGCGGGGTGTTTACATAATATGGGGGGACAGACTGTGATGGCATATTTAGGGTGCCTCTTCACTTCAGAGGAAAAAGATTGCCTCGACAGGATGTGCATGTTAAATCACGATCATTGCAGCGGCATTGACGGGGAACTAGCTGCTATAGCCTTGATCTGTCTGCACCGCCGGGGGCTGATTCCTTGGAGTCAGATATCCAGTATCCACTAATAAATGGCGAGATCGTCTTTCTTGGGATAGCTCCGGATTATGCGGTGTGGCGGTAGTGTGAATGTGGTGTGAAGATGACAAATACGAATGCTTTACAGAGAATTCCTCCGCCCCTTTTGAGATCTCAACGGCTGCGGATCTCTAGCGCTTGAGCTCAAACAATGTTCCAAGTTTTGTATTGGATGGAAGGAGGAGCTCGAAATTGATCGGTCTTTCAAAACTATTAACAGAAAGCAGCAGTGATGCTAATCAATGAGAATTCGATGGGAGTTCTGCTGGAAATTCCTAATTTTAAGTCCAAATTCAAGAGCAAAAACAAATAAAGCGTATCTAGTGGAGGAATAACGATGATACGTATCCGTGCTTAATGAGAGGCTGCTTGCCAACATCCTCACTAAATCAAAATGAAGACAATAATTTTAGCGTAACTGTAATCTCATTACATCAATGTCTAAACCCATGTTCGGCCAAAAAACAAAAAAAAGTCTAAATCCAGGTTCAACATTTCTCAAACTACATTAAATTCATTTTTAAATATAATAACCACATTTTTCTACCTTATTTTGGTAAATCTTAATTTGCGACACATTTTTCGGTTTTAATAAGGAAAACTGGAAAAGACAGCCGGCGAAGAGACGACAATGCCGAAGACTCTCTATTTCGTCGGCCGGTTTATATTAACTCGCCGACTCGCTAAAACCCTCACTTTCGATTTCAAAAACTCTCTCTCTCTCTCTCTCTCTCTCTCTCTCTGGGACACTGTTGCGTCTCGCGCGCAGAAGAGGCGCATGAACTCGATGAACAGAAGCTGAGACAAAGATGAGGATTTTGCGGATCATAGCAAGAGGACGAGGATCGACCCTTCTTCTCGATTCCTCGGCTGCTAAAGCTGGTATCTTTTCCTTTTCCCCTCCTTTTCTCCCTTTCCCATTTGTTATGATCTTTCATCTTCTGCTGTTTTCAGTTTTCTTTTCTCTATATCTGCTTCTCTCAACTTAAATGGCCGGCGCTTGAAGGAATCACCGGGTCTGTTATGTGTTTTAATTTGGATGGAGGGCTCATCTTCTTTTCTTTTGTCATTTGAATGTGCAAAATGCAAATGGTTCCTTCGTTTTGTTCTCAAATAGATGTGTATGGCTCCAATAAAAACCAGAGAGGCTTGAAAGTCACGATGTGAGATGAGATGAGAACAGACTTGCTAGAAAGGATGATTTTTTACTGGGATGGATGATATGTTTTGAAATCACAGCTAGTAGTGCTTGAAGTTTTGTTTGATAAGACCAGCAAAGTTACTTTAGGGTCGAAGCAGATTGAAGAGCTTTTGCTTGATGTTGGTGCCATTTGTGGAGAACCCAGAACATCTATTTTCCTTTAGGGGTAGTGACATATGTAGAGGTGATATACATCAGGAGTTCGACGGCGCAGTTTCTTTTTCACTTAATAAATTGCTTTTGCTCAAGGACATATTATGAAACTTAGGGTGTCGCCGTTATCATGTAAAGGGTACATGTACGTCGCAGTTAATTTTTAACAGGCTGACATACCAGGGATGATATCGGACTTGGGCACTTTTTAAGCAGCTATATCAGTCTTATTGGGGGAAAAATATGGATTATCCCTGCAGAAGGAAGGGGTTCTTTTAATGTTCTTGGCAACTAGATGCATCACATCAAGATATCGACTCTAGGGGGATATTTTGTGGTTAGTCAGTGTCCAAAAAAAATATAAAAAAATTTAATTGCCTATCCTTTGCCCACGTCAACTTAGTGTTGTGTTCAGGCTAGGTCTAGATATGAGCGTTTGTGAAAAATCAGCATCCAGTTATGATTCCTGAAGATACTTTCATCTCTCGCCATCTTTAAGAACTGAAAACTTTTAAATCTCCATTCTGCATGGAAACTGGTTGACCGTTCCTTCTTCCTGTCCCATCTAATTCTACTTCGATATCCAACAGTATTGACCAACAGAATCAATGCTCATGGATCAAAAGTTCAGTGGTGCGCTATATCGAACGCCGCATCTGTTTCTTCTGATTTGCCAAATTCTCGTAAAAGCCGCAAGCGGATTCCAAAAGATGAACGTCAAGCTATGGTGGAATGTTATGTTAATGAGTATGTATAATAATGCTCTATCCTTTTTACATTGTTTTGAGAGCGGGTGGAATATCTGCACCGCTTTCTGTTATGTTATGCGCCTCACATATGGCAATTATTGAAATACGTATTAAATTTCCTCTCTAGAGCTGTCTCTTCTTATTCAAAGTTAAATGAGATATTTTTCTCTTTAGAAGACTGTGTTTACTAATTCCTGATTGGCTGTTTGTTTCATGAGGCTCTCGAAAGTGAAGTAGACTGCATTTTCTCTTTGAAGTTTTTCTTTGCTCCCTCCCTTGAGAACTTTTTTTCATTGCCTTGGTGTTAGCACTAGTTACATGCCATTGTAGATTTTCATGGATCCAAGAGGAGATTGGCCATTTTATGATTCTCATGCAGATCATTTGCAGCGATATGTTGAAATGAGTTTTTAATTTTTAAGAGCATTTCCTCAAAAAAATTAAGAGTAGAAATGGTTGTTACTTTTCTGTTGGTAAATGGTGTGAGGTCAGGTAATAGATTGGTAGTTGTCCATTGCATTTGAAAAGGAGCTCTCCTTCTACATAGGACATGGCTCCTTTCCCTAGATCAAGTAGAAAAGGTGTCTTGTCAAAATCACGTTTCTTCCATGTTACTTCTGACTTTCTTATTCTGAACTTCAAAGAATAGTCAATGCTTTCACGTACTTTCATTCCCATTTTAGATCAGTCAAGAGCTGGGGAGCAATATGATGCAGATGTCTGTCCCCCTGGAAGTTTATTGTTTTGACTGATGGTGACCATTTACGTTGAAAATAGCAAGAGAAAGTGGCTCGTTTTGGTATTGTGATCATGGTTATGCAAATTATTATTCTCTGTTTGAGCAAGTGCAAGAATTTTTTCCGGAATCGCCTTTGCAGGTACAGAGTAAAGAATGCGGGGAAGTTCCCAACTGCTTCTGATGCTATGAATCATGTTGGTGGTTCTTTTTATGTCATTAGAAAAATTATTCAGGAGCTAGAGCACAAATCCAAGTTACCTCAATCGACTAGCAGAACTGCAATATCATCAGGTCCCAAGCTAAATCGTGTGAAGAAATCCGGGACTAAAGTTGACACCAACAGCAGCAAAGTGTCCGTGAATGCTGGGACTGAAGTTGAAGATGATAGGTTGATGTTTGTTGTTGCTGAGAGTCAAGGTTCAAGAGAAGAAATTACGGATGTTTCTCATCTGAGTCGTGACAAATTACAGGATATTAAGAGGAAGGAAGTACGGAATGATGATAGCGATAGTGTGACAGAGAAGAGTAGTGTCAAAATGGAAGTACAGAATATGACTTTGGATGTTCATCCACATGAAGATAATGCTAGGCATTCTCCCAGGGAAGATTTGACTGATTCTGGTGCTCCGGAGCTGCGAAAGGAGCCTTCACATGATGTTGAGACAGAAGAATATGTTAAGTAAGTCTCGCTGCCTATTATCATGTCATCAATAGGGTAGTACAGGTTCATCCTACGTTCCTCAATAAAATTTTGGAAATATTAACTCTCATATTAAACTTGGCAAATGATAAAATAAAAATATTAAAGTCACGAATGACAAACCCTTCCTGATGGAAAATGACGAATCTTTGTTATTGATTTTGTGTGCATTTAGAGTTTGTTCTGCATGCTCCAAACCTGCTATCTGAACATAATTGACTGTCTTTTCTATCGAGAAGTATATTTTTGTAGAAAACCCAAGGACATCAGTGCTTTTCTCAGATACAATCTGCGTGTATGCGCGCGCACATGTGTGTGCGTGTGAGTTCACACTAGTGCATACTCAAGCAGGCATGAATGCATATGGTCATGTATGTATGTGTTTTTGGGTGAGCACACCCATGCAGAGGAAGGCATGAAAGCATCTGCACGCACTTGCATTTACATGATAAGCATCAAATACTATGAATTATCCAATTATGACCGTGCCTCTGTATGTAGGAGTTCTAGACCTGGAAATTTTTTCTTTGCATGTCATGTATTATTACCATCTTATTATTGGTAGCATGCTAACTAGAAACTGTCATTCAGAAGGAACGACGATGCGGACATATCCAGAAAATCATCTCTGTGGGGAAATCTTAAATCTTTTGCAGACGGTATTGTCAGTATATGGAAGAAACTGTAAATTGTCGAGGTAATTGTTTGGACTTTACGGGAACCGGTTTTGCCAAATGAGGTTAATAGATGGATGTCCTCCTTCAGTCTTCCTTGTGTTACTTGTATGTGTGGGACATTTAATGGCAAGTTTTAAGATGAAAGATTAGGTTTGATATTTTATGGTAAAAACGGTCCTTAAAACTTTGGTAAACTTTGGTCTAATGTTCAATCTCATCCCTAAACTTTAATTTGTTCAATGTAATCTCTGAATTTTAACTCAATACATAATATCATTTCTGAACTGTTTGTATATAAATAATCTAGTCCATAGATTAGGCAAAATGACACAAGAAGTGCCAATATTTGTATACAACACTCACTTTAGTGCAAATTTTTTTTTTCCGGCTCACTTATGTGTCAACTTTTTTGAAAAACGATGACTTTAGTTCTGTTTGGCCGGAAATCCTACATGGTAGTTTTTTATTTATTAATTAAGCTTACGTGGCTCGCCGGAGAATCCAGTCAGCAATAAAAAAGTTAAAAGTTAAAAAATATATATTAAAAAATAAAAAATAAGCAAAAAACGAAAAAAGAATTTTTTTAAAAAAAAGAAGGGCTTGTACAGCCCTCGCCGCCACTTTCGCCCCACCATCGTTGGCAATGGCAATGGCTGGCAAGGTTGGGGGATGGCCAGCGGGGGTCATTGAGCCCCGGCCAGTGGCCGGTGATGCTGGGTGACCCCCGTCGGCCGCAGGCCTGCAAAATCCCCACTAAGTTTGCTCTAAAAAGTCAAGAAAAAAAATCACATGAAGGGGCAAAAACGATGAACAGGAGGAGGAGGAGGAGGAACACAACGCAGAGAAGCAGAACTGCATCCCTGCTCTGCTCTTACGTGGGGACAAAAGACGAAAAATACCAACGTCGCACCGTAAAAATCTCCTCTAAGGATCGATCCATCTTTGTTTCTTAGAAGACGGAGCGACAAAGAGGGCAAGTTCTGTGGTCCTTCTCGAACCACCTCTCCAGACACTCTGGAAGAAATGCTTGCAGTCGAGCTCCCTCACCTCCTCCTCCGCCTCGAACTGGCACATGCACATGCGACAAGAGCAACCACGCTCGTTCGCTGACGCCGGCATTTTGGGGCGCAACGCCTTGAACCGCTTCACACGGACCCTCCTGAGGTGTGGGATCGCGGCTGGCCCTCGGCCAAATTTGGGCGAGGGTCACCGGCCCTAACCCGTTGCCAAGCCTTATTTTTTTTTAAGAATTTTTTTTAGTTTTTTTTAGTTTTTTTAAAATTTAATTTGATTTTAAAAAAATTAGCTTAGTTTTAAGTTTCGAAGTCCACTTGAACTGATTTTTTAAAAAAATTTGCCACGTAATCAATTTGTCCGGAATCTCTCGTTGTTGGCACTTAAGTAGTCGTTTTTTTCTCCGATTTAGCACTTAAGTGACCCGACAAAAAATTTTAGCATTAAAGTGAGCGCCGCACAAAAAATTTGGCACTTCTGATGTCCTTTTGCCCCATAGATTATATGAAGATATCCAATGCTTTCTTTTTATTAATTCAAGTTCAGAGGCAACATTAAATATTTTCATACAATCCAGAAACTATATTAACCATGTACAAAAAATTTAGGAATCGCATTCAACAAATTAAAAGTTCAGGGATGGCATTGCACGTCGGACTAGAGTTCAGAGATCACATCGAACAAATTAAGAGTTTAGGGATCCCATTACACATTAAGCTAAAGTCCAAGGACTATTTATATCATTTTTCCCTTTTATTTATTATAATTGGTTGATCAATCTAAAACTAATTAGATCTTGTCTATTTTTTGGCTAAAGAAAAAACCAAAACTGCTACTCTTTTTTGTCGAGAATTTGTGAGCATCATTCATAATCAGGGTGATCGCGCATGTTTCAATTCTATTCATTATGCAACACCGGATTCGTTGAACCCTATTTTCTCCAGAATCTTAATTTGTTTCTAAGCTCCGACGACCCGATTACCCGTTTGTTGCTTCAATTTGAAACTTGACGGGACCGGATCGAATGAACCGAATAAATTTTTGCGAACAACGATATACAATTCTTAATAATAATAATAATAATAATAATAATAATAGCTTTTCGTAAGTTATTAAGTGAAATTGAGGGCATATCAGCGTCGATAAGTATTCAAAAACTACCTTTCTCATTGAAATCTGAAAATGGGGGCGAAGCTGTCGCGTAAACCGGCCGAAGCAAAAAGCAGCCATTCTATTTCAAGCTTCTTTTAGCAAATCGGCTCCTACAACTCCAAAACCAATTAAACAAACTCACTAACCACTTTCCCTAAGCCTTCCCACTATTTATAAGCCTTCACTTTTACCTTTTGTTTTCACAAGAACACCAATATGGCCACTCCTCGCACCACGACCACCATCCCTTGGCACTTCGCCTTGACGTTCCTCATCGCCGTCCTCTTCTCCCCGGCCCCGGGCCTTGCCCACGAATCGCGGTGGAGCCGCTCCAGCTTGAACGCGATCGACCATTGCTGGAGGCGAAACCCCAACTGGCGGAGCCAGCGACAGCAGCTTGCCTCCTGCTCGGTTGGCTTCAGCGGGAAGATGACCGGCAACATCGGCAAGGGGACCGTGCAGTACACCGTCACCGACCCGAGCGACGACCCGTTGAGGCCGAGACCGGGGACGCTGAGATATGGAGCCACTTTGGTAAATGGCAAAGTGTGGATCACGTTCGAGAGGGACATGACCATCACGCTCCAGAAACCTCTCCTCGTGAGTAGCTTCACGGCCATCGACGGCCGCGGCGCCAGCGTTCACATCACCGGAGGTGGATGCTTATTGGTCTATAAGGTATGTCCAATCCTTCCTGCATCATTCTCGTTTCCATTTTTTTGTTTGAATTTGGAAGAAAGTTGCGTAAATGCATTGGAAAATAACCTCGCTACGACTCACTGAGTTGGGTGTTTATGAGAAATTACTTGCTTGTGATCAGGCCACGGATGTGATTATCCACGGTCTATACATCCACCACTGCCGAGCGCAACCGCCGAGCCAGGTGATCGGGCCGGACTCCAAAATCATGCCCCTCGGCCAAGTAGACGGCGACGCCATCCGGCTCGTGACGGCGTCGAAGGTGTGGATCGACCACAACACGCTCTATGCATGCCAGGACGGGCTCCTCGACGTCACGCGAGGGTCCACCCAGATTACCATCTCCAACAACTGGTTCAGAGACCAGGACAAGGTCATGCTCCTCGGCCACGACGACGGCTACGTCCGCGACCGCAACATGAAGGCCACCATCGTGTACAACCACTTCGGCCCTAATTGCAACCAGCGAATGCCAAGGTAGTAGCTAAGGTTTAGGGTTATTTGTGCCCAAGATTAGTTGGCGGCGACGTTATCAACCGGAGATCATCTCCTCCTTCCGATTCCCTCACTGAAATATTCTATCTTCATATGAACTAGGGTTCGACACGGATACGCACATGTGGCGAACAACTTGTACCAGGGATGGGAACAGTACGCGATCGGAGGAAGCTCGGGCCCGAGCATCAAGAGCGAAGCCAACCTGTTCATCGCACCGAAAGGAGGCAACAAGGAGGTAAGCGAGAGATCAAATCCGAACACGGATCTACTGCATTCAGACCGACAATGTCGATAAAATGGCAATTCTGATGATGTTGATGCACAGGTTACATGGAGACTAGGAAGCTCCTTGAGCAAAAGAACTTGGAGCTTCTACTCAGTGAGGGATGTGTTTGAAAACGGAGCTTCTTTCGCGAAAAAGGGAAGAATCGGCGGCGCAAAACCTCACTACAATATGCGACAGAGCTTTAGAGTCGGCGATGCGCAGTCCGTGAGGTCGCTGACCAGCTCGTCGGGCGTTCTCAAGTGCTCTAGGGGATCTCGATGCTGAGCGATACCCGGAAGCTCGATCGAACAAAACTCAATCTAAAAATAACACCTAAGAATTATTAATGGCTAGATAACATGGCGAAGAACACGGATCGATCTGTGCTCAAGGCTGAATAGAAATGGAAGTGTCTGCGTATTTCAGACACTCGTCTATGTACATGACAGTTTGGAGAATGATAATAAGCATAGTATTTAATCCAATATTGGCGATCTAAATTGAATTGTCATGTATTTGATTCTTGAACGTGTTCTTGCTCCATTTTAGTTTTGATTTGATTTTTCATCGCATTAACAACTAGCCGATGTTTAATCAAATTATCGGATGCAACGTAGGTCTACCAAAATAATGAAAATCCCAAACAAATAATCCTCGTTATAAAATGAAATAATTGTCGAATTATAAGTGCAGCATAGATATAAATAGAACGATAAACCTAAATCAACGCGATGTTAGAAAAAGTTCATTTTTTCACTTCGAAATCATTAAAGTGTAGCATTATGTGCATTTTCCGGTCGGTCACAAATTTCACGTGATTTTTATTTACGATTTTTTTCGAATTGGCTTGTCTCTTTCTTCCTTCTTAGTCTCGAAAACGCGAGAGAAATCGAAAACGGCACACACAGCGCGAAATTTTTATTTCCGTAAATGTGGAAAAAAAACATAATATTAAGAACTAAGAAGTATTTATTTACGACACCAACAATTTTGCAGTCACTTGGGCGAATCAATCAGAGTTGACTTCGCCTGTTCAAGCGCACTTGGAATCCGTTGACTAGCCTCGCCGATGGGAAGAAGGACATCCTATCTTCCTTCAGCTGGGTCCACCTGCTCATATTAAATTAAGTTTATCAATTTAACTAAATTTATAAGCAAAGATTCTCATTCTTTTGATAGAAAAATAACCTGTAATTAGTCACGAAATAATGGAGAAAGAGAGCAATCTGAAGGCGAGCTAGTTCTGCCCCTGGACAAAATCGAGCTCCTCCACCAAACGGTGCATAGAATGGACTATTCCTCCAATTTCTCTTTTCCTATTTCAAGTGCTTCGAGAACACTCGTTAGGTTTATACTTAACGAAAGATACTACGATCTCTGAAAACACCGATTACACGTTATGTGATAGTAAAAGCCAAATTATCATATGTGGACCGACCTGATTTTCGGGGTGTAACCATCTCCAAGGATTGAAGTTGAGAGCTTCGGGGTACAAGTCCTCGTCCAAATGAACGGCCGAAAGAAATGGGACGACGAAGCATCCTTTGGGGATGACATAGTCTGAATTGGCAGTACTTATTATAAGTCCGGTGTGTTTAAGTCGCTAAAGAGCGATTAATTCATTCTTATCCAGTTAAGAATACATAAAAAAAAAAAATTGTTAAGGGAGAGAAAATATAGTAAATTCAAAGACCTTGATAAGCAACGTCCTCCTTGGCTTCCCTCATCAACCAGATCGCAATCCCCCCAAGTCGCAGCGTCTCGTCTATCACCTGCACCAAAAAGATTAGGGTTTCTGAGTATTTGGCGTCAGGACAAACTTTTTGAACTCGGGAAACATCATTAAACATCATAGATTAGGTAACATTGCGAGCAACTTCTTAACAGATTAATGACATGATAAAAAATAAAAAACAAAACCGGTTTTTTTTTTTTGGAAAATTATAAATATTTCCCCTTCTCATTTCCTAGTAAAAAAAAAAGCAATAAGAATGACTTACACATTGTGTGAAGGGCATTGCTTTGTAGTCCTGCCATGTGAGCATCTCAGCATCAGCTGCATTGTTCCTCTTTAAACCCTCTTGCTCTTCCTGTTCAAACGATAAATTAGGAGAGGAACATAAGTTTCCTTTTCTTTTTGGCTAATTATTCTTTTTGGGCATGTTTGTTATTTACCTGGAGTTCCTTCAAGGCTCTGGGGCACTGAGTGAGGAAGTAGACGGCGAAAAGCATGGTTTTCGCGGTGGTCTCGTTCCCAGCAAAGATCAGATTGATGATAAAGTCTGCGACGGCTTCGTCGGGAAGGCTCTCTTCGTCGAGCAGCCTTCCGAGCACGCCATTGCCCACCTCTGCCGAGTCTTGGAGTCTCTTGATCTTCGCGATCGTCTCATTTATCTTGCTCACTATGTGATTCCTAGCCTACCAAATGCATATATGTACATAGTCTCGTCAATTTAGTCCTGATTTCTGGCGTACAAAACTCAGAAATTTCTTCTTTCTTTTTGTTGAAAAATTAGACCTGATTATTAAGTTTGTCTAGGCCTACCAAATCCAACCAGTAAACTTGATCAATATTTCGACCCAAAAGAAAAAAAAACCCTTGATCAATAGACCTATTGACCCACCAATCGGCTCGGGTCTAATGGGCCCAACACTATTTTAGGCTAGCCTAGACAACACGTTGGGACTAATGTCAGCTTGGACTCGACCCATAATCACCTTAGCAACCCAATTTTAAAGTATAAATTGAGCGAGCCTGAATAAGCAATTCCCTTATTGATAAGTTCGCCTATACCTGATCATTTGTTACACAGACCATTTGTATCTCATATATAATGAGCGGGTTCGGGTAGGTCTTTAGTGTCTAGGTCTGGCATACAATCCGTCCATTGATGGCATCAATCTTACTAATTCAAATATATTTTGCCAAACATAATCCAGCAAATAAATGAGTATACCTTCATGGCAGTGTGGTAGGCAAAGCCGGGCAAGTTGATGGGAAGAGAGAGACAGCCATCGACGAAGTTGGAGAAGAGGCGAGCCATGTTGTCGATGTCCGACTCACTGGTCATCCCCAGCAGTTGATTCACCATCAGATTTATTGCCACCTGATTCATCGTCATCAACCCCAGAAAATCAAATCACAAAAGCAGTCACTCCACGTAAAACCGCTCATGTCACCAGCATTCATGTCCTAGAGGTATTAAAACTCCGTATAGAGCAGTGAAACTTGCCTTTCTGCAAACATCTTGGAGGATGATGACTTGATTGTCCGGAAAGTCGCAGATGCTCCGAAGCATGACGAGCTGAATGTCCTCCAGGAAGTGGCACTTGAGCTTCTCCAGGCGCATCATGTTGGAGGCGATGCTGTGGAGCTTCCGCTGCTGCTCTCCTTGCGTGGTGATCACCCCGTTCTTGCCCACCAAGTCCCGGAACGACTTGGGGTAGCTCGATTGGAACAGCTTCCCCTCGTTCTGCATCACGAACCGGTTGAACGCTGGGTCCGCCGACACCACCGCCGGCTTCCCCAGCAGGCTGCACGAGAATATCTTCCCGTACCTGCTCAAAAGAGAATCGGAACCATTCGCAGCGAAAATTTCGTTAATCTTATGTGCATCTTTTCTTGTAAAAGGTTAACCATAACATATTTGAATACTCAAAGTCAGCCAAAGTTATAATATATCAAGTGAAATAGCATTAAACATACTAATAAAAGCAGTTACCATGATATAGGCCTATGTATTTATGCAGTAGCATAATAAAAGGAGTTCGATGCGGAAAGATTTTGCTTGTCTGAAGAAAAACAAAGACTGATGACAAAGAATATTTAAAGTGAATCTTATCAACCTATACCATCTGTCCTTTGGGCTAAGAAAATGTACGCATGCATACCTTTTGACTTGCTGCTCGACGAAACGAGGCGGGTGCGAACTCGCCACTGCCCCGAACCAGGCGAAGGTGTCTCCGACGAGCGGCCAACCTGTGCTTCCCGGCGGCAACTTGTATCCGCCACCGCTGCCTCCTCTTCCACTTCTCCTCTTCTTCGTCTCCGAAATCAACTTCGCCAGAAACGCGACAAATGCCAGCGTCGTTGCGAGGACGATCGCATAGCTTAATAATGGCCAATGATCACTTGAACCAGACGTCTTTTCTCTCATTTTGGTGATTAGCTCAACTCGGGATAGAGATCGGAGCAAATCTGGCACAACGATGTTCGTCGTCATTCGTTGTTGGTGCAATGGCTTTATCACCTTAGTGGAGCATCACATTTGGTATATTATATACGTACTTGAGAAATTTATATTAAGCACAGAAAGCGAGGGGATATAAATAAGATGTTGTTTATTAGGTTCGCAAAAGCATACTCGTTGACCTAATGCCGAAGACGTAAGATGGCCACGTATGTATTTGTACTTAAGCGAATTTAATAGTGATTTTGTGTTCCTAGAAAATATGTAATAAGTCTCATGGTGGCTAATGTTCGCTTTCAGAAATTTATTATTATTATTATTATTATTATTATTATTATTATTATATTTTTTTTGTGAAAGGATGGCGAGATCTTGCTGAAAAACAAGTTTATTTTAAGGAAAAAGGTGAAATTAGCTTAGGATACTAAAGTTTTAATTACCTTACATTCCTTACTGAATGGTGAGAAAAAAAAAATAGAGAGAGTATCGATCTCGATTATAAATAGCTATCGAAGCTAGGAAGGTTATTGAAATTCATTCTTTTCATATGTTTATCCCCGCAACAAGGGCGCTAGATTAGCAGATACGAAATTTGAGTTAACTACAATATAAGCTTGGCATATACGTCAATTTTGACCAATATATAAGCTTGGCTTATATGCAAGCTGGACTAGGAATGACGTGCGGGGTTTGAAGAATGGGGGGCCGCATATGCGAAATAAACTGGTGTAAAATCTGACTCCGATACCATATTAGAAAACCTAACCAAAAAGCTTGAGTTTGTAGATTGAGGGAGACTGCATGTATCTAAAAAGGGGAGAATCACCAAAAAAGTCATAAACCTATTGCAATTGTGCCAAAACGATCCTAAACTTTTTTTTTTTGTCAATTCAATCCTAAACCGTTTGCATTTGTGCCAATTCATTCCGTTCGACCAATTTTGGCTGAAAATCACTAAAATGGATGCCGGTCATCCTACGGGGTATGGCCGGCGCTGACGTGCACATTTTTTAGTTATATACTAATAATATTTTCAATTCTTTATATTTTCCTTTTTCTTTCTTTTATTCCCCAGCACTTAGGGTCGGCGAGGGCGCGAGGCCCCTAGCCCAGATATGGCGAGGGCCGCGATGCTCTAGCCGGCCCTAAGTCCATGGGAAGAAAAAAAGTAAAGAAAAATTATACAAAAAATTGATTCATATATTATTTTAAAATGTCTACATCAATGATGTCCAGCCAAAATTGATCTGATGGACTGAATTGCATAAATGCAAAAGGTTTAGGACTGAATTGGCCAAAAAAAAAAGATTAGTACTGAAATGCCACAATTGCAATAGTTTTATGACTTTTTTGGTACCTTCGGAGTTATAAACCTTTAGAAATACTTTGACCGTATGTATGAGTTGTCATCCCAGTAATAAGGGGCTTAAATTAGTAGATACTAACTTCTAGTTCACCAATATATAAGCTTGGTATATATGTCAGTTTTGATGAACTCTCACAATATTTTTTTTATTTGTTTTTTTTTTCTATTATTACGATTATTTGGAACCCTAGGTAAGAAATTCTTGTCTTGTTAACAAAGATACATTAATATGCTTGGATGACATGTTAATTATCATTACAATTAGACTAAAAAGTTTTTACTTAAAGTTCTTACTAACTCACTGATGATGCGGCAAATCACCTGTTACTAAGTAACTCTTCAAAACAATGGGTCATAGCTCATAACACATGGGTGGCGGCTTTCCTTCGCTTCATCTGCAATAAAAACTCGTCGTGTATCGTACTTGCATCTACGAACTCTTCTATAGCAATAATAGCATCTTCCAAGAGTGGAATTCTCATATATATTTCGAGCGAAATCACACGCGTGATTTCTTTCCTTATTTTAGTTTTTTTTGTTTGTACGAAAAAAATGATGAGAATCGCGACCAGTGTTTGCTAACCCGAAAACGTAGGATTGTAATGAAAAGATTATTTAGGGGACTTAATCAGTGGAGATATACATCGGTAAGGACCTTGTAAAAAATATAGACTTTTACCTCAATGTGTGTAAGAGTAGATGAAGTGCAAACAGACTTGTGCCTCGTTCACCTCCAACAACAATTCCAGGGTTCACTTTGCAGAGAGGCTTCCAAACTTTGAAGCGAAGTGTATAGCACACAACCCTAGCTTATCCCCATGCTTCTCTTCTTAACTTCTGCACTTCTGAATCACCAAGGAGAATAGAGAACTGTAACAAACAAATTTGCTGAATAGATCCAACGAGAGGTCAGTGCAAAAACTATATATTAACTTCTCCTGCACATATAATAGAAGCTTGTGCTTATCTTATGGAGAAGAAGAAGACCCAAGGCACCCAGAGAGAGAGAGAGAGAGAGAGAGAGAGAGAGAGCATGAAAAGAAGAGCTCCATTCTCTAAAAGAGACATGATTATGAGTACGTGCTACAGCTGAGCCTAGGAAGATATGGGTGATGGAGAACAAAATGAAGCAAAAAGCAGGAAGGATAAACAAACAGACTTTGAATGGAATAAAAAGAGGAAGCTAGAAAGATTATTCTCTAATGATAGGCGATGCTAGAATAATCTCTATTCGAATGTAAGCAAAATTCTAAAAAAAAAATAGAACCAATGGAGCTTATAGCCAAAGAAATAAAAAATAGGCGCGGTCCTTTCGGAATATATGCATCAGATGCATGTGCAGGAGTGTAGATATAAAGCAAATCAAAGAAGACTAGAAAGCGCCTCCTAGATACCTTGATGTGGAAGATGGATACTGCAACGCAGTCGTCATATTATTGCTTCTTGGCTGAGGCGCGCCCCAGAAAGAATATATGGTCTTCCCACTTTGAATCTAGGCAATAGATTAACTCTAATCTGTCAAATAATCAACAGCTCTCTTTTGTCGATGCATATGATGTTTCTTCAGTAGCTCTCAGAGTTCCTCCAGAGCTTCGAGAAGGAACTGTGAGGCCCGACAGTGAATGCGAAACCACTCAAACGTTAGAGAGAGAGAGAGAGAGAGAGAGAGAGAGAGAGAGAAGCTGTCCTTAATTACGCTAAACGTCTGTTCCAGCGAAACAGCATAAGACCAGGTGAGTAAGCTTCAAGATGGAGAGATTCCCAAGAAGACAAGTTTGATCATCAAACTCAAAACTAGTTTGACTCGCATAGTTTAACGTTTAAATTACAACAGGCCACATTGGACTTGCCACCTGCTTGAGTAACATCTGCGCATCATAATTCAAGAGAGAGAGAGAGAGAGCATTGACCAGTTATGAGCTCGAGACTAAAGAAACAAACTCGCTTGTGCTTTTTCCCCACCTTCCGTGCGGTTCTTGACATTATTACGTTAACTTCTTCATGCATGCGTTTAAAGGCGATATGACCCTTTTACCCATCGGCGTGCCCTGGAAATGGCGCCGTCGGCGAGGGTAATAAGGTCATTGCGAGAGGGTAAAAACTAGGGTTATCGAGGAATTCTGGAGCCACTAAAAAAGCCGGTCAAAGAAGGAACGTGCAAAGGACAGTTTGAAAAGGCCGAAAAAAAAAAGGACAGTTTGAAAAGGCTTAGAAGTAAAAGTTTGCAATTTTCGAAATTTTCAAAGCCTAAAATTCTGCCGAAATTTAGCCACACATCATCGAAATCATGACTAAGACGTGCCAAACCCTAAAAAAAATCAATAAATTTTGCTTCCTTCAAAGTGGCAAAACACTCTCGACCTGTATATATTTAAGGATCTTGCTAGCATAACAGTCTTTGATTGATTATGAGAGTAACAACATGCTTTGAGTCACAAATTTCTTGATGGAGTGTATCATACGATAATTTTAATTATTTATTATTTAATTTTTTTGTGATGCAGAACAGGTTATTAATCTCCCAATGGATTAAAGATAGTCACAAAATCATTTCTTTTGTATGATCACATTATATATGTATTCTTTTTATATATTTCCATGGACATCGTGCTCATTTATTTTATGTTCGCTATGGATGTATTTTGAAAAGTGCCATGTCGATTTCTTATAATAGGGTTTCTCTTTCTCATCATCTCCCTCTTGTTCGGCGGCTTTGAACGTGCATCGAGAAGGTGCTTTCTACATGGGAGACCATATGGTTTTAATTAATTGCACAATAGGTCTAGTCGTATTTTTGTCATTTTCTGACTTTTTAAATGTGCTTCTATTGTTTTATTGTTATAATATTAGGGATTAAATTAATTTTTTGGTGTCTTCACAATGGGAAATTTTCGTATAGTTAGCAACAGGAAAAATTACGAAAAAAGTCTCAAACCTATTGCAATTGTGCCAATTCAGTCTTAAATTTTTTTTTTGGTCAATTCAGTCAAAAATTATTTGCAATTGTGTCAATTCAGTTCACGCCAGCCTCAGGCGAAGCTTGTCCCCGCCGGCCACTAGCGGGGTCGAGCCTCGTTGTCGCTGGGCGAGGCTCACCTCGTAGTGGCTGCACGAGGATGAGCCTCGTCAGCCTAGATCTAGCGAGGTCAACGCTCGGTCGACTTTGCCCAGAAACGGCGAGGCTTGTCCTGGCCCAGGGCGAGCTTTGCTTGAGGCCGACGAGGTTGACCTCGCCGTCCGTCGCCTCTGGCGGGAGGACGAAGAGGGAAGAAAAAAGAGAAAGAAAAAATAGATGTCATAGGTGTCCATTCAGGAACTACGAACACTAGAATCAAGTCCATAGTATGGGTGAACGTTGATCAAGCAGAGTTGGTTCTAGTTAGGTTCGTGGCTTGGCATCTTAATGCAGACGGGCATTTGATTGGACCTCTACCTGGATTCGATGGACCCCCTGGTTTTCACGGTGAGGGATCTCCTACCAGAGGTTAAGCCACCATGGAGTTTCAGCCCGGGCTGCTTCATAACAGTTATGGTTGTGTTAGGTGGGGCTTGAGAGCTAAGATGTGTGATGAGAAGTTTAGTATTTGTGTGTGTGAGAAGATGGAAGAAGTTGCAAGCCGACCCCTTCCTTTTCCCCAAACTTTTGATTGAATGTAGTTTTATGGGGAAAAATATTATATGTAAATAGTAGAAGCAATATCGTAAATAAAGGGTTTGTTCGTCTTTATCAAAATGACGATATTTGTTATCTGGCGTTTTGGTTGCTCCTTCTCCGCACGTCAAAATATATAGAAAATTTCCATCACATACTAGTTGGATAAATAGATAATACAAATAGGATAGAAGGGGATTATCCTGGGCCGTCACAAATTATCCGATATGAAACTTTCTCTAACACAACCTACACGTGAGTCCTAACAATCTCATCCTCATGTGTGAGCTCCAGTGTTAGGTAGCCCCCCTGAATTCAAGTATCATTATGCATCAAGATATCTCAACTTTGAATCTCCATCAATGCCAAACTTCATCCGTAGTCTCTTTCTCCAGAATTCCGCTCAGAAACCGCATTGGTCACTAGATTCCTTTTTTAAGATATTCACCAAACACTAAACATATTGGGAGCCCACCAATCAACCATTGACTCTGATATCATTTGTTGGGAGTGCGCAGCAAAAGTCCGATACCGAGCTCGTCAATATATCTAATTGGATCCATATTCACTCAAAAGCTTAAGCTACGTGTGAGCTCCGGTGTTACGTGTGAGCTCCGGTGTTACGTGTGAGCTCCAGTGTTAACATCAATCTACTATCGACTCTAGTCCATTTGTTCGGAGCTGCCATCGGGCTCACGTTGCTACACTACAATGCCCACTGTCCGAAAACCGCGTTGGTCACCAGATTCATTCCTTGAGATATTTGCCAAACACAGGAACAATTGGGGCCCACCGCGTTGTTCACCAGATTCCTTCCTTGAGATATTCGCCAAACACCAGAACAGATTAGGAGCCCACCAATCTACCATTGGCTCTAATACCATTTGTTGGGAACGTGCAGCAAAAGTCTGATACCTTTGCCCGGGGGATCGACAAGAGGGAGCCCAAGTTCGAGCCCGTCAACATATCCAGGTGGACCCACATTCACTAAAAAAACTTAAGCCTTTGAGTTATAGGCCAACTAGGATACATTAATTGTTCAATACCACATCAAATCTCCGATATGAGACTTCTCTAATACAACTCACACGTGGATCTCAACACATACCACTTTTTGAGAAGGAAACACTATCTCTTGACCAAATAACAACAATTCTATTACAAAAATTTGCATGATTATGAAAGAAATCATACATATGGATTAAGTATGTTCTCTTTTCTTCTTTGATGTTAAATTCTCAAAATACTTCCTATTAAGTCATAAAATCTTGAGGCTTCAAATTCTACACGAATAACTGCGCTTGCCTTGTCAGTGTTGGGATCCGATGTGTTTTACAGTGAAGGAGCAGTTGAGGATCTGATGGAGACATTGCTGCAACTTTCTGGAACTCAAACAATGACCATTTTGGCTAGAGAACTTCGCAACGGTATGCTCTCCGTTTGTGTGCATGTGTTTTTGCGTGAATATGTGCATTGGGCAGGGGTAGATATATTGATGCATCTTCTACTTGGCAGATAGTGTTCTGGAATACTTCTTAGACACTGCGATGAAGTACTTCATTGTTGAGCATAGATGAGGCACAATTCCATCCAGATCATCGCAGCTAGCAAGTACAAATGTATGTCCTGGAGAAAAAATGTAATTCAACCGAAACTGAAGATGGGTATGACTCGGGGAGTAAGTTCTATTACGAGAAGTCAAACAGTTAGGCATAGCAATGCATTGGGGTTCTGGTTTGATGGAGATTTTGTTACATTTCTGGTCGATTTAGCAATTAGTACATCTCAATTTTTAGGAAAACTCCAGACATCTCTTGCTATCTAAAGGTGGATCAATAAGAATATCTGTGTCCCAAATTCTCCCAAAAGTGTAGTTTTAAGCTGTCAAGCCAAATCCTCTCTTCAGCATCAACAGATCTGTGAACTTAAGGCGTAATACGTGAATGCCAGTGCAGCTCTTCCGCTGTCTTGCCTCTTCAAGGGTGTTCAAAACATCTTTTTGGAACTGAAATCTCGACGGCTTAGCCCAACCAAAGTTGAGTCATAGTCATTTCGTCGCTTTTAAGCGCGAAGGAATTGGCAATGGTGTGATGAAATCGGTTTAGAAACCACCAAGGTTTGGCGAAGGTAAAATTGTGGGGGAATTAATAATGAAAGGAACAAATTAATTGTGAAAGAAGAGTCTGGCATTCGTGGTCCTCTATAATTAGGGAAAAGTGTCCAAACACTCCTAAACTTGTTACATTGGTGTTGAAAAAATTGTAAAAAAAGCTCTAAACCTATTGTACTTTGGCCGATTGAGTCATAAACCTTTCAATTTTGTCGATTCAGTCCTAAACCTTTTACCTTTTGCTAATTCAGTCTTCCGATCAATTTATCTCCAGAAAAATGCTTACGTGGATTCCTAGTAAGCGCTGGCCATCCTAGGTGGCCAGTCCGGCACTGTCGTGGACGTTGGAAATAAAAATGGCAAACGTTTTTTTTTCTTCTCTTACGTTTCATTTCTGGGCAAAATGCCCTAAAACCAGAACACGCCCAACCCCAAAATCAGAACAGAACCCTAATTTGCTCAATGATGGACGGCGAACGATGGACGACGGATGCTCGACTACTTTCGACCACACTCCTCCCCTTTATGGCAA
Organism: Lenwebbia sp. NSW1173648; assembly: GCA_029784005.1. Classification (NCBI taxonomy): domain Eukaryota; kingdom Viridiplantae; phylum Streptophyta; class Magnoliopsida; order Myrtales; family Myrtaceae; genus Lenwebbia; species Lenwebbia sp. NSW1173648. Next base: position 6,890,488 of record JARCGZ010000002.1, read on the forward strand.
CTCTCGTCGGTCGTCAGATGCTCGACCACACTTATCCCCTTCACGACATTACGCTAATCTGCTCACCAACATAGCCCCTGACTCCTCGACGACGGGTGACGGCCATGACTCTGACGACGCTCCATGACGCATTGGGGGATTTTCGCACCACGACGACTTAGTGAGTCCTCCCCGATCGAATCGCGCTGGTGTTGCCGGCTCTACTTCAACTTGCAAAGAGTCAATTTTTGCCTCAACAGCTTTCGCCGCCGAGGTGAGTTTGAATAATCTTGAATCTCCTTCCTGATTACGCGGATTGTGTCCGGTGGATGCATGTCCCTCTGCCGGGTGCCTGTACAATCGCTGCATCGATCGCTTTCACAGTTTCTCTAGGCGTGAAGCTCGTATGCTGAGTGTTAGGTGAAACCTCTTTGGAGGTTTGATAGATGAATTAAGAGGTTTATTTAGGATATTGCATTGATCCTTGACGACTGGATCATTCCTCATTGTGCAAAAATCATTCCTCCGAGTAATATTCAACCTGTTCGATCAAATGCCTTAGTGAAAACTAAGTGATTCTGCTTTGTCATGGCTCGTTTGTGCGAAAATCAACCACATAAAGGGCATGCTTTCCTTTCCTTTTCTGTCATGGCTCATTTTTTTTTTGTAGAATTCATCGTGGCTTTGGTTCCAAAAGAATCGCTTTCTTTCATGTAAACTAAGTGATTCTGCTTCAAATATTTTTTTTTTCACTTCATTCATGAAAAGCCTTTATTAGGGATGTCGCTAAGAGATTTAAATATTTGGCCGTAAAAGAGTGTTTAATTTTGGACGTAATAGAGTCTTTAATTATAGGGTTAATACCACGAAAAACCTAAAAATGGTACACTTGTGATAAATTTACCCCAAACTATTTTTTTGACCACGAAAAACGTCAAACTGGTGCACTTGTGACAAAGTTACCCAAAATTATTTTTTTGACCATAAAAAATCCTAAACTATTACATCTGTGATAAATTTACCGTAAAATAATTTTTTTCACCACAAAAAATTTCAAACGGATACATCTGTGACAAATTTACCCTCAGTTAAATTAGGTTAATACACCAAAAAATCTCAAATTGATACACCTATGATAAATAAAGGGAAAAAATCCCAAACTGGTATACCCGTCAACTATCACGTGTCATCCAACTCAGCAATTTGATTATTAGATTTAACGAAAACTAAAGGATGGTAAATTTGTCACAGGTGTACCAATTTGGAGTTTTTTGTGGCAATAAAAATAGTTTGAGGTAAATTTATCACAGGTGTACCAGTTTAAGATTTTTCGTGGTATTAACCCTTAATTATATTATTAATACAAAAATTTTATCGCAAATTGTTTTCACGTGTGTCATTATGTTGACCCTCCATTAATATAAGTTTTATTTTTGTATATGGTCAATATGGGCGGCAAGTCCGCATTGGTTTGCCTTTTCAATGGTGGAAAATTTGTCCGACGCCCAATGCTTGAGTATGTTGGGGGGAAGATGGATCTAGTATACATAGATATCAACTCCATGAGTTATGAAAGGTTCATCACAGACATCGAGGACGGGGCAAATGATAAATTTGAAAAGCTTTATTTTAAGTATCCTCGGAAGTCTCTAGAAGATGGTTTGAGATTCATATTTGATGATACCACTCTTGTCGTTCTACATTTCCATCATTTGCATCGGGAGTGTGTTGAGGTTTATGGAGAATATTTTGACGATGAGGTAGGTGAAGGTGCTGGTCATGGTGAGGGTGCCGGTGAGGATTTTGTCCAGGGTGAGGGCATTGGTGAGGGTGCCGACGAGGGTGTTGGTATAGATTTTGATTTCTTAATTGATGACGGTGTTGGTCAGGGTGAAGAAATTGATTCAAATAGCGAACACTCAGACTTCCTAGTTGATTCAAAGTTCTTGACTGATGATGAGGACCTTGTAGAAGGCATAAAGGATTTTAGGGAATTTCACAAGAGAGCCACAAAAGGGTTGGATTCAAGCAGAACCACTCATGGAAGTTGTACCATCCCAACAATCCATAGTAGAATCATCTATTCCCCAACGATTTGATGGGGTTATTGTTGAAACCAGTTACCAAACAGACTATTATGAAACAGATGAAGATAAGAGTTCGGATTCTAATGTAGAGGAAGAAGATGTTGATGTGACAAGAAGGACAAGCAAGCTTCTAAGTTATAATCCTGACTGTGCAGCCCCTTATTTTACTACGTCTATGAAGGTTGATGATGGTAGGAAATTTAAAGATGCTCTCAAAAAGTATTATGTGGCCGACCGTTGAGAGATAAAGTTTGTCATGAATGAAAATAAATTTTTTACAGATAAATGCGCTGATGAGAATTGTCCTTGGAAGATTTCTGCATCTTTTGATGTTAGAAGTGAATCATTTCATGTGAAAACCTACAACGAAGAACATACATGTAGCATTCGCTTTAATAATAAGAGAGTCAACATTTCTTGATTAGCAAAGCACTATCTTGGTCCAATTAGAGCAATGTCAACTATGAAAACCGCTGCTTTGAAGGAGCTTATCAAGGATTAATTGAGCTTAAATGTTAGTATGAATTAGTGTACTAAGGCTAAGCTACTTGCCTTTGAAGTTTTGATGGGAAACTATAAAAATGAATATGCAAAGTTGTTGGATTATGCAGAGGAGCTTAGGGCCACAAATCCTGGGAGTATGGTTACATTGAAGGTTGAAAAACCCAACATACACTCGAAGGCATTGTTTGAGAGAATGTACATCTATTTTGCTGCATGCAAAAGAGGCTTCCTTGATGGATGTAGGAAAATTGCGGGGTTAGATGGTTGCTTCTTAAAAGGAATTTGTAAAGATAGTCATGGCCACGGTTCATGAACTACCGATTCCGGTTCCAATTTTGGGGGAACCGGAACCGAGCCCTTAAGTGGTGGTTCCGGTTCCGTTTTTAAACCACCGGTTTCGGGCCCTATTCAGGTTTAAAACAAAAAATGGAACCTCTAGTTTTGATTCTGATTTCGGTTACGATTTTTGAGTTTAAAAATTAAATTGCAATGAATTTTTAATAAAATTGTAATCAAATTATCAAATAATTAATTATGAAATAAAAAAAATAATGAATTGTGAAATTAGGAAATAATGAATTATCAAATACAAATAGTAATCAAATTGTAAATTGTAATCAAATTTGGCAACGGCTCTTTCTTTCTTTTTTTTAAAAATTTTCCCCATTTTTTCACGGTTCGAAACCGGCCCGAAACCGCCGGTTCCGGGCACGGTTCAAGGTTTGAAGAAATCGGAACTGGACCCTTAAGTCACGGGCCGATTCCGAGCTCAACCCGGCTCGTGACTATGACTATGTAAAGGGGAGATCTTGTGTGTCATTAAAAGAGATGCAAACGATCAGATGTTCCCAATTGTATGGACAATTGTAAGAGTTGAGAGTGTAGACACCTAGACTTCGTTCTTGAGAAATTTAATGTGGGACCTCAACATAAGAAGCACGTATGGACAAGGTTGGGTTATAATTAGTGGCAAGCAAAAGGTAAGTTCCTTATTTCTTTTTTAATTGTCATGCCTCTTAAATGATCACACTTGTAGTATGATTTATTAATTGGAATCACATTTTGTAGGGCTTTCTACAAGCTGTGGCTGATTTGTTGCCTGCAGCTGAGCATAGAATGTGTGCTAGACATATCTATGCCAATTGGGGCAAGAAGTATCAGGGGATACAAAGGCAGAAATTTTTTTGGCGGTGTGCTAAGAGTAGTACTATGGTAGAGTATGATGAACATGCTCAAGTATTGAAAAAAAACCAGTCCTGCCGCGTATCATGACTTGGTTCAAACTGAGCCTAAGCACTGGTCCAAGGCTTTCTTCACTACTGACGTTAAATATGTAGTGGTGGCCACGGTTCGGAACTGGAACCTTAAGGGCCGGTTCCGGTTCTGATTTTGAACCGACGTTTCCGGGCCGGTTCAAGGCCCGATTCCGATTCAAAATCGAAATGGAACCGACCGGTTCAGAGAGAAATTTAATTTGTAAACAAATCTGCAGCTTGGTTTTCTGTTCTGACATGCTCCGACTCAATTTCTTCTTGCAAGACTTTCTCTCTGATAAAATGATAATGCACCTCCACATGCTTAGTTCTTGCATGAAAAACTAGATTCTCCGCCAAACGTATTGCCGACAAGTTGTCGCAGTACAAAGAGATACCATACTCTGTTGGCTGATGCAAGTCTTTCAATAATTGCATAAGCCAAGTGCTGTCTTGAGCTGCCATTGCTGCTGCTCGGTACTCTGCTTCCATGGTTGACAAAGACACTGTTGGTTGTCTTTTGCTACACCAAGAAATTGCTCCGGACCAGAGCATGAAAACATACCCGGTAGTTGAACGTCGGGTATCATGGTCACCTGCATAGTCAGCATCACAATAGCCAACTAGTTTGCAATCTCCACCTCTCTTATACAGAATACCATAGCCAAGCGTGCTCTTCACATATCTCAGGATTCGACGAACTGATTCCAAATGAGTCTTCTTTGGACTTTGCGTGTAGCGACTCATCACACCAACTACAAAAGAAATATCTGGTCTTGTTAAAGTTAAGTAGATAAGACTACCCACTAGCTGCCGATACACGGTAGCATCTTCTAAATCTTTCCCTTCATGAGCACACATTTTGGCGTTTGGCTCCATCTGTGTCGAGATTGGCTTGCATTTAAGTATTACAAATTTCTTCAACAAATCTTTGGAATACTTTTGCTGATGGAGAAATATTCCTTCCTGAGTATAGTTGACCTCTAAACCAAGAAAATGCTTGAGCTGTCCAAGTTCTTTCATTTGAAAGCGAACTGACAAATTCTCCTTGGTTTGGAGAATTTCTTCTTCACAATCTCCTGTGATGATTAAATCATCCACATACACCAGCAAAATAGCTAGCTTCCCTCCTTTAGCTTTGACAAATAAGCTAGAATCTGCAGATGTCACCGAATAACCACTATGAGTAAGAAATTCGGCAATCTTACCATACCAAGCCCTCGGTGCTTGTTTCAACCCATAGAGGGCCTTCCGGAGCTTACACACATACTCAGGATGATCTTGACTCTAAAAGCCCATCGGTTGGCTCATGTAGATCTCCCGATCTAGCTCCGCATGCAAAAACGCATTCTTCACGTCCATTTGCCACAAGTTCCAACTTTTGCTCGCTGCAAGTGCCAGTAAGACTCGTACAGTTGTAAACTTTGCAACTGGACTAAACGTTTCATCATAGTCTAGTCCATATTGTTGAGAGAACCCTCGGGCTACCAGACGAGCCTTGTGCCTCTCTATTGATCCATCTGTGCGGCGCTTTATCTTGTACACCCATTTGCAAGAAATAGGCTTCACATCTCTCGGCTTTGGTGCGAGCTCCCAAGTCTGATTTCGCTCTAATGCAGTAATTTCCTCTTCCATAGCTTTAATCCACTCCGGACTCTGAGACGCTTCCTCAAATGTCTCTGGTTCTTTTGTATCTGCTTCTTCTACTATGGCGGCATTAGCATACTTGGGATTTGGCTTTCTGGCTCTTGTTGATCTTCTAAGTGCAGTTGATGTACCTGCTCCACTTGGCTCATCTTCTTCGCTTGGTCTTTGGTATACACCTGTTTGCCAAGGATTTTGAGCTATGCCTTCTTCAACATCTCCATCGTCTGCAACCTCTGTTTCACTTGAACTCAACTGAAATTGAGAAATTTCTAACACTTCCTTAAAAACATCTGGGTCTAGTAGTACTTCCTTGTTTGAGGACCACCATGAGGAAGCTTCATCAAACACCACATTCCGAGATGTGTAACATTTCCCGGTTATTGGATCGCAACATCGCCACCCTTTCCTTTGACTGTCATATCCTACAAAGATACACCTAACAGCCTTTTTCTCCATCTTGCTACGTTAGTGGTCAGGTACAAATACATAGCATACACATCCAAAAACTCGAAAATGACCAACAGTTGGCTTCATGTTCCATATTTTTTCAAAAGGTGAAAGGAAGCATAACCTTTGTTGAGGAAGCCTATTGGTCACGAAGGCCGTGGTCTTCATCGCTTCTGCCCAAAATCGTCCCGGAACATTCTTTGCATGAAGCATACTTCGACATACTTCTGCCAGATGCCCGTTCTTCCTTTTTGCTACCCCATTTTGTTGCGGAGTACTGGCACATGTGAACTGATGGAGTATTCTACACTCCTGAAGGAAATCTGAGAACTCATCTGAGGTGTACTCTCCCCCGTTGTCGGTGCGTAGACAACAGACTCTTTTGCCAACCTCCACTTCCGTTACCTTCTCGAACTCTTTGAACTTTGAAAGAGTTTCATATTTTTCCTTCATAAAGTAGACCCACACGTACCTCGAGAAGTCATCAATGAAGGTCACCATGTACTTCATTCCACCAATGGAGGCTTGTTTAATTGGTCCAAACACATCAGAGTGACTCAACTCTAATGGTTCTTTCGCTTTAAATTTGGACTCTTCGTACGGCAACTGGTGTGCTTTTCCATACTGACAGCCTGCACATACACTGTCTGTTCTCACTTCAAGTTGTGGAAGTCCCTTCAACATCGACTTCTTCATCATCACATCTAGCTTGGAATAGCTAACGTGACTTAGCCGCATGTGCCACAAGTCTGCTGTCTCGTTCCTTCTCATCTTGTCTACATATGCGGTTTCTGCAGACATCACGTAGACTAACTCCAATCTTCGTCCCTTCATTACCGGCTCTTCTGTAATCTCAAGGTCCCGATATATCTTCACATCTTGTGGACCAAACAAGACAAAATGGCCAGACGATGTTAATTGTGCTACCGAGAGAAGATTTTTCTTCATACCTGGAACATGATAGACATTTTGGAGTGGCACCTCGGTATCACTACATTAGGGACAGACTGCCGTATTACCGATGTGAGCTATCGGTAACTTTGAGTTATTCGCCGTCACCACCACCCGACTTCCCTTGTACTCTGACAAGTTCTGCAACTTCTCTTTATCATCGGTCATATGGTTTGAGCAGCCTGAGTCAACGATCCAATCATTCTCATAATCAATTTGATTGAATGTTGTTGCTGTAAGGGCTAGCTCTTCTTCATCTATAGCAAAGAAAGCCTCAGCATCCCATTCGTCTTCACTTTTGGAAGTAGCAGCGTTACTCTCGACAACCTTCTTCTTTGACCAGCAATCTTTCGCCATATGACCCTTCTTCTTGCAGTTGTAGCACTTCCCTTCAAACTTTTGGGCATTGCCATGGTTCCTAGAACTTCTCCCTGTACGAACGCTCCCTTCGCCTTGATGACTTCTCGCCTTGTCATCGTTCTTTTTGGATCCACCGTTGGCATGCTGCTTGGAATTCCACTTGCTTTTGTTGGCATAGAGTGCCTCTTCTTCATTCTTCAACGAGACTCCTCCCATTTGCTTAGCTAAGGCTTCTTGACCAGCTAGCAAATTTTCGAATTCTACAAGCGACGGCTGAGTTTTCCATCCTTGTATGGCAGCAACAAAACTCCTGAATTCTGGCTTCAAACCATGGATGATGATCCGCTTCGTCCTAGTATCGCCAATAGGAGCCTCCGGATCCAACTCAGTAATCTCTCAGCATAACGTCTTCACTTTGTGGAAGCACTATGCGACCGTCATGTCGCGTTGCGCCACCGACAACAACTCACTTTCTAGGAGTTGGAGCTTCGTATCGTTCTTCTTAGAGAACAGCTTGGCGAACGTATCCCAAGCTTCTTTGGGAGTTTCCGCATCCTGGATATGCTCCAGCACATCCTCTTCAACCGTCGTCTTCAAAACGAACATGGCTTTGCCTGCTTTAATCTTCCACTTCCGCAATGTCCCATTTGCATCTTCAGCCTCCGGTTGTCTCACATCATTTCCATTTACAACCTCCCACAAATCCTGGCCCTACATGTAAGACATCATGCAGGTAGACCAAGAATTGTAGTTCTGGTTGTTGAGCTTCTTGATTCCACCAACGACTGAAGATCACCCATCTTGGCAATAGAAATGCTCACCAAATACCCAGAACCTAGCTCTGATACTAGATTTTTGAAAGGACAAGCGGCAAGGATGATTCAATAACCTCTAAACAATTTGATACCACTGTTGTAATTTGATCAAATAAGCTCAGAGAAGAAGACACTCAAGAGAATTGCTGCTATAACTCTCTTACATTATTCATCAGATCAAAGGCCTATTAAAATAGGCATAACATCCTAAACCACTTAGCAAAAAAAATAGCAACAGAATAGCAATAACAAAGACCCACTAACATACCCCACTAACTAGAACATGTGTAGAAACAAACTCCTACAAACTAGGACTCCACTACTACATTATTGAAGACACTTAAAACTGAAACTTGACTACTTCAACAATTCCTATAGACTAGGATCAGCATAACAGACGCTAAGAACTCGGTAACAAAATAACAAATAAACAACAATATGTTAACAATACGCAATACTTGGTCACAAGGCAACCCACGTGCTGGTGTTGTTTTATTCAATAGAATCAAGAAGAAGTGATAAGAAGTAGTGTTGTGGATGTGTTTTTGCTGCTGATGGGTTCAATGAAGTGGCATTGCTGCCCATATTTTTGTTTGTCGATGATAGGTTCAATGAAAGACTCAACCTGAAGCTTCACTGAATGAGAAAAAAGAGCGTTGATACTGCAGTATGATTCTCAATTGGGTAGATAGCGGTATTGCTACTAATTTCCTTGTCAGAATACGACTCAAAGTCGATATAAAAAAAAAATTTCTCTCCTTGAGAGGATAGTTCCTCTGAGATCTTTGCCATTTATAATAGCTACTCTTATCTTTGTAATCAGCCTTGAAATTTACACCTGCCACCATGAACTAAAATTAAGAGGACATTAATAGATCCAAAGCCCTCGTGGAAATACAAGATTACACGCAGCAACAAACCTGTCACGTCTAAACGATGAGTGCCCACTTACCAGTTCTAGGAAACTCATTCTTTGATCTTAAAGCTACTTACCAGTTCCTGTTTTCAAAATGTTTGTGCTCAACACTCATATGTCTGAGGGAGTAACTCCCCTCCTAGTTATTACACGGAGGTGAAACAGAACAATTCAAGTTCTAGGAAACAGGCGGAGTCAAATGCTTAGTTCCATGTAGCCACAAAGCCTCTACTTCCTCTTCCTACAGATTGAACGACTATTCGAAATTATGCATCCAAAAGGAAAAGGACATCATGAGAGGGAAACTTTTGGCAAATACCAAGATAAAACAGCATTCACTTCATTCATCCCACTAACAGTGAGCACATACATACAAAGATATGTTCAGGATGGTTTACTCTATGGCAAAAGCATAGATTGTGTTATTACTATAAACAATAATATAACCACAATTATCTTCAATCTAGAATTTTCTTTCTTCAGGTATGCCGATTCTTGTTTCATTTGTTTTTGTTGTGCCTTGAGAGTTTTGACCTCAGCGACTATTGAACAACCATCATCCTCATTATGGGTTGATATTGGTTCTTGTTTGACATTGCTCCGCTGGAAACTTTTGGAAACACTCCTTGCCTATTGACTGATTTCCTCATCAACCCAAATGAAAAAACTATAACTTTCCCCTTTATTATTGTGGTTGTATCTTGGGAAGCCATGGTATCGTCTTCCCCAGTTGTCCTCCGTCCTTGCTGTTCGCAGAGGAGCTTTGAGGCCACAATAGCAAAACACGAACGTCGCCCGTCGCCTATCGTCAAGGAGTCAGGGGCTATGTTGGTGAGAAGATTAGGGTAGTGTTGTGAAGGGGATAAGCGTGGTCGAGCATCCGATGGCTGACGAGAGTAGTCATGAAGGGAAGGAGCGTCGTCGAGAGTCGTCGAGCATCCGTCATCCGTCGCTCATCGCCTGTTGTTGAGCAAATTAGGGTTATGTTCTGATTTTGGGGTTGGGCGGGTTCTGATTTGGGAATGTTCTAGATTTAGGGCAATTTTGCCCAGAAATGAAACGCAAGAGAAGCAAAAAAACGTCGCCGTTTTTATTTCCCAGCGTCCACGTCAGTGTCGGACGGGCCACGTAGGACAGTCGGCGCTTACTAGGAATCCACGTAAGCATTTTTCGAGAGCTAAATTGGCCGGAATACTGAATTAGCAAAAGTAGAAAAGGTTTAGGACTGAATCGACAAAATTGAAAGATTTAGGACGAAATCGGAAAAATGCGAAACGGATTAGGATTGAATCGGCAAAATTGAAAGGTTTATGACTGAATCGGCAAAAGTGCAATATGTTTAGGATTTTTTTGACAATTTTCCCCATTGGTGTCAATTCAGTCCTAAACCTTTCAATTGTGCCAATTTAGTCCTAAACCTTTTGCATTTGTGTCACTTGAGTCCATCCGGTCAATTTTGACCAAAAATTGCTGACATGGACGCTGTCTGTCCGTCCGGCCTACGTGGCGTGACGTGGGCATTTTTTTTAATAATTTTAAAAAAAAATTGAATTTTTAATCTTTTTTTATTTTTCTTTTTTTATTCTTTCATTTTGGTCGGTGAGGGCATGCGGGCCCTTGCTAGCGGCTGGTGAGGGCATTTGGCCCCTCGCTAGGCAAAGAAAAAAAGAAAGCAAAAATAATTAATAATTCAATTTTTTAAAAAATTTATTTAAAAATGTACACATCATACCGGTCATGCCACGTAAGACGGATGGCTTCAACGTCAGTGATTTCTGGTTAAAATTGGTCGGATCGACTCAATTGGCACAAATGCAAAAGGTTTAGAACTTAGTTGGCCCAAAAAAAAAAGATGTTTAGGACGAAAGTGGCTCAATTGCACTAGATTTATGGTTTTTTTGCTAATCCTCCCGAAAATTAATGAAGGGAGCAAATTAATTGTGAAAGAAGGGTTTGCTGGTATTTGTGGTCCTGTATGAGTACGATGAAAGTACTTGAACATCACACATGCAGTTCAATGGAATTTGCAGTACTTTATGATCATGACGAAAGTACTTGAACATCACATTCAAGTCAATCGATTTTCTTATAATCTGTTGTCGTGGAATCAATTAGTATTGTGATGCGTAACATGAAGTTTAGATTGTTTAATCTTAAATATCCAAAGATTGAGAGATAATTGACATGGCAAATGAACAAAGAGGAGCAATACCTGGACGAGTTTTCTCATGAATCGCTAGACGAGACGAGTGAATTTTCCGGCAATCGTGCATCGATGGAACTACAACCAATCAGACACTTCTTGCCAAGAACAATCTTTTATTGTATTACAGAACCCACGATCCCGCGGATGCCAGATCACACTGTGTCGGTCGGCAAAGTGGCTTCCAATAAGTTAATAAAAAAATTCAATAATATATTAGAATGAAAACAGGAGGAGGAGAATCAATCCCCCCTCTCACTCACCGACTAGTCCCGATCCCTCTCTTGTCTCTATTACACCGAACACCAAAATTGTACTACAGAAAGCAAAATCCAACGTCAGTACGAAGCTAAGTTGAACCATCATCTTCCTTCTTTGCTTGCCCTTCTTGTTTCCAGCTCACCCACCTGACGCACGCACGCACCTCCCGCTTTCCAGCCACCATGTCGTCCTCACCCTCCGTCATCACATGCAAAGGTTGGATCTTTTCCTGTCCCTTTGAGGAATTCATCTGGTTTCTCTGCCTTTTCTGTTGTTGGGTGTTCATGGCTTTTCTTGATTCTCTGTCGAGACAAAAACATTAGCTGCGGTGGCATGGGGAGCTGGACAGCCTCTGGTGATCGAGGACGTGGAAGTGAGCCCGCCTCAACCTCAGGAGATCCGAATCAAGGTCATCGCCACTTCCCTCTGTGGCAGCGACGTCGCCGCTTGGGCATCCCAGGTAAATAGAATCTGCCCTGCTTCTTCTTCTTCGTCTTCTTTGTTTCTTCTTCTTGTCCGTTAACCTGAGCCCCATATTTAAACAGAGAGAGTTTAGAGGCATCGTTCATCCTGAATCCACAAGAACCATCATTTGCTATGGATCTTAAGTACGAGAATTTTCTTTTTCCTTTTAGCCATTGGGTCTAATCTTATCTTTCTATAATATGAAAACTATCCCAAACAAGATAATCTTAGAATTTTGGTGCCATTTGGCATCTTGAGAAAATTTCAAATAAGGGCATAAAGTGTCCTCATTTTCTCTAATAAGTATCTGAAGTTGATCTTATTTTAAATAGAAGCCTGAAAATGGCCTTGACTATTTCAAAAAGGGTCTGACCTCGCCTGTCGGCTAAATGTTTCAGCCGGTCAAGAATATTTTCGTCCAGAAACAATTTTAACCTAAATTTTAACTAAATTAGATTAAAAATTTTAAAAAGTAATTTTTTTTTTTTAAGAAAAAAATATAATGGCGAGAGCCCTCCCGCCCATTGTCTCTGCCCCATGGCCGATGGGGCAGCGGCCACAGGTGGAGAGCCTGAGTTTTTTGTGTGTGTTAGTTTTGGCCTTTTTTGAGTTTATCCTTTTTATGAATTTTTTTATGAATTTTTTAAACTAATTTAATTAAGATTTTGTGTAAAAATTAAGATTCTGATCAAAACGACGTCGTTTTAGTGCTTTAATTAACCTTAACACCACATAGAAGAGATAAAATATTTCAAAAAAAAAAAATCACATCAGCATTTTTCATTAGTCAAATTAGATGGAGTTAACGAAAAGATTCGATTTTTACACAAATTCAAGTCCTAAGCAATGTCACCTAACCCTTGTTGGCTGCGAAATCAGGTCCTTGCTGGCCTCGGGTGAGGCGACCCTTGCCCAGATCTGGCGATGGTCGACCTTGCCTGTGGCTGGTGAGGGTCACCTAGGTGAGGCCGACCCTCGCCTGTGGCTTTCGAGCACGGCCTCGCTCAGCCATCTCCGGGCATTGCCGGTGGCAGCCTTCGCCTGAGATCAGTCACCGCGCAAAGGAAAGAAAAAAAAAAAGGAAACAAGAAAAAATTAAAAAATTAAAAAATTAAAAAAGTAAAAGACGAAAATGCCTTTGAGTTCAAACCCTTTTTGGAGATTAACATAGCCACTGCAGGCTCTTATTTGAAACAAGATCAACTTTAGGCCCTTATTTGAACAAACAATAATACTCATGCCCTTATTTAGAACGAGGGCCACTTCATGCATTTATTTAGAAAAATGAGAGCACTTCAAGCTCGTATTTAGAATTTTCCCTAGCATATTTTTTCTTGAAAATTTACATCTATGTGCATCTTGTACAGCTAACGAAACATTAAGTAATGTGGTTTTTGTGCTTACATATTTCTAAAGGGTCATTGTTTTGTATGAAAGTCTACGCAATGCGTCAATTAAGGTCTAGCCGCCGAATGTATTTGGGTGCATCCACCGTAGTCGTACAGCAGTAATGTCTCGAAATATGATCAGATTCTTTTATTGTTAGAAAGTCTTAGCTCTATGCAGGGTGGCTATGTGAAAGTAGGGATCCATGGTATATAAGCAAGTGATGTTGGATAGTTTTAACATAAACAGCAATTTCACCCGAGGTTCATGACAACATTCCGACCTGACATTCTCATTGTTCAGAAAGCTTCCCAGTAAAAAAACACAGAGTTGATCCGAAACCTCACTCTCTGTTCGTATAATATCAACTTAAGGCAAGAGATAGATACCTATTGCTGTGCTGTGAAGATAATGACAAGTGAGTGCTAGTAGAATACTGTTGAGAGGCTAAGCAAGTGGAGGAAAGACTAAAGAGGGAATCTTCTTCTTCTTCGTCTTCTTGTTTTTCCTTTTTGTTCATTCTCGACTCCGTGGCGTCTCGAATCACATACCGAAAAACATGCTGCTGTTAGAAAATGGGGTCGTACTTGGCATTGTTTAGGCCTGTGCGATGCATCTGAGTTATTTCTTGTAGAGTTAAACACTCGAATGCTTATGATAAAATGAGTTAGTTCAAGGTAAATTCTCCTCAGGAGTTTCAATTGTTTCAGACAATTCCGAAGCACGATATTGAGGAAGATGTCCACCATTCTGGATTTCCAGTAAAATCGTCATTTCCTAGAATCACGGCCAAATCACTTGGGATGATTGGCAGGGGAAAATTTTCATTTGCTCAAATTGTCAAGTAACATTCAGGTGTCTTACACATTGAAATCCTTAGCTTCTGCCTATCTTAAAAAACTTTTCCGGCAAGCTCCCGTTTGTTCTGATATTGGCCTATCAGTTTCTTGTCTTTGGTGAAGAAACCTCCCCCACTTTAAGCCTATGGAGTCTCTGCATTCATTTTCTAATACCTATGCTCTGAGATAATTCTTTGAACTTGGGGAGCTGCGAATCACATTGAGTCATTGACAACTCTTTTGATCCATCTTTTGTTTTTGTTGGAAAATAAGGGTGTATGGAAGTAACATGGTCCGCCCATGTATGGTATCCCACCCCTTCAAAGGAATAACTGCCAAAGGCAGTTTATCCTTGAACGTGATATAAGATCACGTTTTCTTCCTTACGTTAGAAACTGTCTCTCATTCCAACGAGAAACACATCTTCTTCAGAAAGAAGAATAGTGACAGAAAAAACAACGACGAACTCTCCCGATCGTCAAACGGGTGATTGGACGAACGATCTCTCGATGAACTGCAACGGTAACATCTAATCTGTGAAAACCCGAGGTATGTCCGTTACGTGATGTACTTCTCCGATCAGTGATTCAAGTAAGTATCTGGGCTTGTTAATTCAGTGTAATTCCGCTGCGTACGTTATGGGATTGGTTCCCTTCATTGGTATCAGAGCGTATGTTCTTGTTTCCTGATTGATTGTGAAGTTTTGTTCTTGATTTAACCCGAAAACACTATTTTCGACCGTACTGTTCATCGACGTTTGTTTTTGTTTTATTCATCAAAAATGAATTTCGAACACATCAGAGGAACGGGCTCGGCGAGACGAAGATTTGGAATGGTCAGCCGTCGCGAACCGACGTCGGAAAACGCCGCACGCGCGCCACGCGCCGTGACGAGGCGGGGTCACTCGGGGCCGCGGCGAAACGTCGCCTTTTCGTGAAATTTGGCTTAGTGAAAATGAGTTTCAAGTATACCAATAGGCTCGCTTTGATCATACGAGCACATTGAGTGGTTGAACGCCGTCAGATACGGCCGGAGCAGCCCACACGCGCCGACACGCGCCGAGGAGCACCGTTGCGCGTGGAACTCACGCGCCCACGTGCTCCGCGCGTGCGTGAACCAGCGAAACCGATCGCTGACGTGGCATGATGACGTCATCTGACTCGGCCCAACCCGAGAACCGGAACCGACTCGACCCGGTACCGACCCGTTGACTGCTTTGATCGTTGACCGTTGACCATTGACCATCATTGTTGACCGTTGACTGGTCAACTGTTGACCGCTGACCTGCAAAATTACGTTTTTGCCCCCGAACTTTCTGAAAATTGCAATGTGGTCCTCGAACTTTTTGAAAATTGCAATTTGGTCCTCAAACTTTCGGGAAATTGCATTTTGGTCCCTGATCTTTCTGAAAATTGCAATTTGGTCCTTCAATTTTTGGAAAATTGCAATTTGGTCCTCAAACTTTCGAGAAATTGCATTTTGGTCCCTAATCTTTCTGAAAATTGCAATCTGGTCCCTCAATTTTTGGAAAATTGCAATTTGGTCCCCAAAATTGTTGAAAATTTCGATTTGGTCCTCTATTAAAAAAAATCATTTTGTCCTCCGTTGACCAAACGCGCCGGAGCTTTGACCGGCGCGTGGAGGCGCGTCCAAGCTCCGTTTGGGGCGTGCGAGATACCGTTGTGTTCGTATCGAAATTATCTTCAATTTGATATATTATTTGGACAGGTTTAATGTATTTTAAATTTTGAAAATACGTATGAAACCCATGATACGCGTATTTTGGGGCGTTTTTCAAGTATTTTTTGTTCTTCTATATTTTTGTAAATATAGAGGATGGCTTACGTGTACATAATCGCATGCAAATTGTGTAGAGCATGATTGCTGATAGCATGTATAAAGTTTAGAGTACTTGCTTTTATATCTTGTATTATGAAATTAGAGTATGATTTGATACGTGAATTATTTGTATATTAGTTTAAATCATGTCATGCCATGCTATGATTACAAGATATAGGGATCATTAAATGATCTATGATCTTTATTTGAGTGGGGAGTTCTAGAAAGTTTTTAGTAACTTTAGTGAACTCAATTTTACATAAATGATTATATTAATGGTAATTTCAAACGAGGATTCTTAGACGATGATTGGGAACGTAGTGAACTTTCGAATCTGAGACCTTATGTGAAATTATTCATTAATGTAATTAGTTAGTGTAAAATAGATGCATAAATGTTAAGCATTAATAGTTCGTAAATACATGTCTATAGAACTTCGTGTTCAGATACAATAGCCATAGCTTCTTAGAATATCGTAGCTGAGCTTAACAAAGGAGAGAATTTGAACAACGAAAATTATGAAAACTGGAATATGAAAATTCAGTATGTGCTAGAAGAGCAAAAAGCACTAGAAGCTCTTAACCTAGTTATAGAAGAATCTGAAGATGGAAATACTGCACATCATAGAAAGTATAAAGAGGCATTTGCTGCATGAAAAAAGATGAACTCTATTGCTCGCATTATGTTGCTGAGTAGCATGGAAAATCGTTTTATGCATGAGTTCAGGCATTTATGAAAATGCCAAAGTCAAGTTGGAAGCATTAAAAACTAAATTTGGTTAGACATTAGTCACCAAGTTGAGATAGATCACTATAAGGTTTGGCACTTATATGATGCCACATGGGCAGAATATAAAACAACATTTTGAGAAGTATGTCAAACATGATAAGTGAATTGTAAGATGCAGGCCACATTTTGACTAAGGAGCAGTAAATGCAAGCAGTAATCCATTCTTTGCCTCATAGCTATGTGCATATCAAAAATCCACTTAATCCACAATGGAAAGTAAAGACTTTTGAGGATGCTTTGCGCCGTCTTGAACCAGAGGTGGATCGCCTTCTGGCGGGTAAACCAATAACTGATACTTGTTATGTTGGTTCTAGTTCACATGGAGCTTCGGACTCCAAGCGTAAGCGTCAATGTGGGTTCAAGAAGTGGAAGGGCAAGGGAACGAATTCTTCAAGAAAGAAACTGAAGTTTAACGGACATGGAAAAGGAAAGTGTCCTTTCAAGAATGACATTTCGTAATTGAAGTGTTTTATTTGTGGCAAAAAGGGTCACTTTGCTCGCCACTGTGGTGAGTCAAAGAAGTTAGAAACCCTTTGTACACTTTAGAGTGTTACTTATGTCTCCAATTCAGTTTTTGTAACCGAACCTCATCCTTTGTGGACTGTAAACTCAGGGGCCACAGACCATGTAGTAAAGGACATAGATGCCTTCGTGGAATTTTGACAAAATTTCACATGGAGCATAGTAGATATATGTGAGAAACAATTCCTGAGTGGAAGTCAAAGGAATTGGCACTTGCCAATTGAATATGCATGGTGGTCACACACTGTTCCTACATAATGTGTCATATGCTCTAAAAACTCGACGGAATTAAGTTTCCGTGTTAGTTTTGGTTAAACTTGATTTCAGTTTGAATTTTCATAACGATGGTGATAACTTGTCGTTGGGAACAAGTAAATATGGTTCTGGATGGTTTCATTATGTTGATTGTTGAGTACAATAATGTGAATGTTAGTTATTCCCTATTCACATCTTCTGTAATGATGTGAATTATGACATGCTAAGCTGGGTCATATGTGCCACTAGCGAATGTTTAGATAAGCTAAAGAGGGCTTATTGGGCAATATTGAAAAAGTCGATTTGCCTATTTGTGAGCATTGCCTGGCGGAAAAACAACGAGAAAACCATTTGGAAAATGAACAAGAGCTGAGTTTCCTTTGCAGTTGATCCATTCGGACATATGTGGTTCAATGAATGTGAGAGTAAGGCATGAGACTGTTTATTTCATCATATTTATTGATGATTACAATCGATTTGGACATGTTATTTTTGATTTCTCATAAATCTGAAGCATGAGTTGCTTTAAGAAATTTTTGAGCTTTTACAAAATCAAAAAAAAAAAAATCCGATCGAGGTCGAAGAAAATCTATCTGATCAGTTCAGATGTTTATGTGATGAAAAGGGAATAAAAAAAGGTTGATTATTCCATCCATTCCTCAACAGAATGGAGTTGTAGAGAGAAGAAATACGTCTCAATGAAAATGATTAAGTCTATGATGGCATAGGCTAATTTGCCTATCACCTTTTGGGGTGAAGATTTGTTGAATGCTATCTAGATATTTAATCGTATGCCTTCTAAATCAGTTACCTTCACTCCATATAAGTTGTGGACAGGTCGAAAATAAGATTTGAGTTTTCTCAGACCTTGAGGATGTGCTATTTATACACACGAGTCTTCCTACAAGTATGGAAAATTGGGCCCTAGAGGCAAAAATGAGTATCTTCATGAGATACTGAGAGCACTCAAAAGGGTATGTGTTTATAGGTGAGCAAGAAAGTAGACAGTGTAACTGAATTCGAATCACGAGATGTCACATTCTTAGTGAATGAATTTTAGAAAAAGGGCGAGATAGGTGAAGACTATTCTCTGTTTAACATCTTGGATAGTGATAATGATTTTATTGAGGCATATCATCCAAGTAGGAGCAATGTGAGAAGTGGGGAATTTGTTTTGAATCAGTCTCCATTGCAACCACTTGATGTGAAGATGTAGTCGTTATCTAATCCGAGTGGGAGCGTAATGGAGATTGACGTACTAAATGTATAATCTCAAATTTGGTGAACAAGTCACAAAATCGTTCTCCGTCGACTTGTCGACGTTTAGACATTGAAGGTAAAGCTTTCATGGTCGCTCCATAAGAAGAGAATGAGCTAAGGAATGTAAATGAGGCTCCGACATGCCCCCATAAAAAAAAATTGGATACAAGCAATGGAAAAAGAGATGTAGTCAATGAGATCAAACCGAGTTTGAGAACTGGTTGATCTTCTAAACGGATGCAAAGCCATTGGGAACAAGTGGGTTCTCAAAATAAAGCGTAAAGCTGATGGCTCGATTAAGAAATATAAGGCTCGCCTTGTGGTGAAAGGGTATATTCAACATGAAGGATTGATTATGAAGAGGTTTTCTCCTGTGGTGAGATTTACCTCAATTCGCCTTGTTCTAGCAATAGTGAGTAGCATGGATCTTGAATTACATCAAATGGATGTAAAGATTGCAGTTCTCAATAGAGAATTAAAAGAAGAAATTCATATGAAACAACCCGCTGGATTTGTTGCAGAAGGCCAAGAACAAAAAGTATGTCGACTTTTGAGATCGATATATGGCCTTAAGCAGTCTTCGAGACAATGGTATATACTTTTTCGTAATGCCATAGTGGCATATGATTTTGTAATGATTGATGAAGATCATTGCGTATATATCAAAAGATCCATAGATCAATTTGTGATTTTATCATTATATGTTGATGATATACTAATTGCATGGAGTAATCTGGAGTTTGTTAATACAATCAAGAATTGGTTATGTTCCAATTTTGAGATAAAAGATATGGGTAAATCTGCATACATTCTTGGAGTTCAGATTTCAAGATATTATTCAAAGAGATTATGATCTCTTTCACAAGAGACTTATATTGATAAAGTTCTTGAATGATTTCGTATGCAAGACTGTAAACCCAAAAATACTCCTATTGCGAGAAGTGAAGGATTGAGCCGTAAAATGTGTCTTGAGACCCCACAAGAAAAGGAATGAATGGAAGGTGTTCCATATGCTAGTGCTGTTGGAAACTTAATGTATGCTATGGTGTGTACAAGACCTGATATTTGTTATGTAGTTGGAATGGTGAGTAGATACCAATCCAATCCAGGTCAAGCACTTTGGACTGCCGTCAATAAAATCCTGAGGTATCTGAATGGTACTACTAATTATTCGTTGAGTAATCAAGGTAGAGATCTGCGCCTTGAAGGCTATACTGATGTTGACTGAGGAGGAGGTTTAGATGAGAGAAATTCTACCTCTAGATTTGCATTCTTACTTAACAATGGCGCCATATCATAGAGTAGTAAGAAGCAAAGGTGTATAGCCTTATCCACAATCAAAGGTGAATTTGTGGCATTATTAGCAGTAGTTCGAGAGGGTGTTTGTCTTAAGAGATGTTTGGATCAATAAGATGTTGCTAAGAATGCTGTAGGTTCAATTATTGGTTAATTATGATAGCCAAGCAGCAAGAGCTTACATTAAGGATCCACTGCAAGACGAAACATATAGACACGAAGTATGATTTTGTGAAAGACATGGTTGTACGAAAAGATGTGAACGTACAGTACATATCTACGCATAGAATGATAGCAGATCTTATAACGAAGTCAATTCCTAGAGATGTTTTTCCTTGGTCATGTGTTGACAAAGGGATTAATTCTATATATTGAAATTTCTAGGATTGCGTAGAAGTTGAAGTACTGGATATTTATTTTTCTCAAAGTTCACAGATAATGGTATGTTCCATTATTATTAATGCTTGAGTTTGTTCTATATTTATGCATATTAATGCTTAGTGCATTATGTTGAGAAGGTATGTCGGACAGATAAGAGATTAGCCCGCTCACACGGGTAATCACATTTATTTACTATGTGATAAATGATGATGAGACAATTTTAAGCTCATTATCTAGGTGATAATTGAGAGCTCGAGCTTAAAGTATAAATGTCGCCTTAACAAAGTGTTAAGATGAGGACATATTATTTATTATGTCCGAAAGTGAAATAGCCCACATATTTCACTTTATCTGTCTTAATGCCAGATGTGAGTTCTGATGGATTCTTTCAAACGAGTAGATTTGTGAACTCAAGTTAGACATTAGGTATGTCTGAACTATCATCTGTACGATATTAAGTGACAAGACATACGCTCCATGGGAAAGGAGAAAATACCGTAATACGTATTTCATACTACGTATGCATGAGACGACCAATAAGAGTTGGCGGAAGTTTTGATCTCAACTTTCAAGCAGTGTGAGACTCTTGAGGGTAAAAGTTCCTCAAATTTGTCCCCTCACGACTCTTACTTATTCTCAAGATTTCTATTCAGCGTTCGCTGTCTTAGAATGTTGCCAATGGTCATGAGATTGATTCGATCTAATGGGACATTTCTAGAAAAACGAGCTGAACTGAATTTGAGAGGTTTAAGGGAAGAGGAAGATCAATTTGTTTTGATGTCACATTCTATCTTTGTATTCACAGGTCGACCAATTATGATTATTTGAGTTTAATCATGATTGTGAATACAATGCATATGAAATACTTAAAGAGATCAAGAGAGATATGATGTAAATGTGACTGATTGATCTAGGGTACTGCATACTGGATCTACTCTGAGTTAACATGCCCATTTTGAGCTGCTATATACTCCTAACAGATGTATGGCAACGAGCTCTCGTAGTATGCTGGTCGCACGGATTATTTGTTGATATGAACTTTGCAGTAAAGAGAGAAAGTTATGTTTAACCCTTGGTGGGCAAGTGAGAATTGTTGACCCTTCGTGGGCAAATGAGAGTTATGGATAGCCCTTCATGGGCGAGTGGGAGATGTTGAAAAATGAGGGTGTATGGGAGTAACATGGTCCGCCCATGTATGGTATCCCACCCCTTCAAAGGAATAACTGTCAAAGGCAGTTTATCCTTGAACGTGATATAAGATCACGTTTTCTTCCTTACGTTAGAAACTGTCTCTCATTCCAACGAGAAACACATCTTCTTCAGAAAGAAGAATAGTGACAGAAAAAACAACGACGAACTCTCCCGATCGTCAAACGGGTGATTGGACGAACGATCTCTCGATGAACTGCAACGGTAACATCTAATCTGTGAAAACCCGAGGTATATCCGTTACGTGATGTACTTCTCCGATCAGTGATTCAAGTAAGTATCTGGGCTTGTTAATTCCGTGTAATTCCGCTGCGTACGTTATGGGATTGGTTCCCTTCAGTTTTCTAGAGTGGTGTTTTCTACTCATGTTTGTATGATTCTATCTCCCGGAGAAACTTGGTACTCGACTAAAGTGGCGAGCCCTTTTCCTGTGCAGACTATATTTCCTCGCATATTTGGCCATGAAGCCGCCGGGTATTATGCTTCTTCCCTCTTTCTCCTTGAGCCACTTCATTTTACTCTTCAGCTTGCAATCAGTCGCGCAGTTACCATACGAGTTGACAGATACGAAATTACTGATCTCTTTGAGTTCGTGTCAACTATTATATGGCTACCATTTTGAACAGATCTTGGTCGATATAGCTCACGTTAGAGACAGAACCTAACAATCTTGCTTCTTAAAATTGAAATTCGCCACGAAGAATCAAAGAAATTTTAAAGTAATGCTTATATCATTGAATGTTTGCGCTCAGGATTGTCGAGAGTGTGGGGGAGGGAGTGACCGAATTCAAGGAGGGAGACCACGTGTTGACGTTGTTCACAGGCGAATGCAAGACATGCCGGCACTGTACATCGAAGAAGAGCAACATTTGCCGAGTACTTGGGTTGGAAAGGAGCGGCTTAATGCACAGCGACCGAAAGACGCGCTTCTCCCTTAGAGGGGATCCTGTATATCATTACTTGGGCGTTTCGAGTTTCAGCGAGTATACGGTGGTGCACTCGGGATGTGCCGCCAAAGTCAGCCCAGCGGCACCTCCAGAGAAAATTTGTCTTCTCAGTTGTGGAGTAGCAACAGGTAACATCTCTTATCCTATAGCGCATGGAATCATGTCGGCCACGGTACAATAAGTTCTCGCTGCTGGCGTTCTTGAGCAATGAGATTACACAGGTCTAGGTGCGGCTTGGAATGTGGCCGACGTATCCGAAGGATCAAACGTGGCAATATTTGGTCTTGGAACTGTGGGTCTTTCTGTAAGTGCTTCAGCTTTCGGATTACTTCCTGTTCTTCACTTATCCACTGAGCATCGCCGATTACTCTAGTAACTTCTCTTTGAAAAGGTTGCACAAGGTGCCAAACTTCGGGGAGCTTCACAAGTAATCGGTGTCGACATTAATCCTGAGAAGGGCGAGAAAGGTGAACAAAGAAATGTATTTTCTTTCATTCTGAGAACTTATCTTGCGAATCGAACGAGCCTTGATAGTGATCTGTGCATCCTGGAGCAGCAAAAGATTTTGGAGTTAACGTATATCTCAATCCAAAGGACTATGATGAACCCATTCATGAGGTATGTTATCCTAAAATCATGATACAATAGTTATGGTTCGCGTATAATTATCTGTCAAAACCGATCTCCGGAGAGAAATTGACCACCACAATGTCAGTACTCAGGTCATCAAGAGGATGACTGATGGGGGCGCTGATTACTGTTTTGAGTGCACCGGCGACACAAGAGTGACTACGACTGCGTTGCAGTCTTGCTGTGAAGTAATCTTTCTTTCACCGAACCTCGTTCATCTTGGTTAAGTTTTTCGAAGGAAAATAGTGAAACTTCTTGTCCAATGTTGTTTCCTTCAGGGATGGGGTTTGACCGTGACCCTTGGCGTGCCGAAAGCAAAGCCAGAAATAACAGTTCACTATGGACTGCTGCTCACTGGAAGGACGCTGAGAGGTTCCGTGTTTGGAGGATGGAGACCGAAATCCGACATACCATCATTGGTCCACAAGTACTTGAACAAGGTAGTGAGATTTTATACTCATGCCTGCAATCACTGAAGTCGTGTCCAGTTGCAGCAATTTGCATTTTCCTCTTTGATATTTGTGACAACAGTGCATAGGAAGTTGCTTCTGGAAAAGAGTGGAAGTTACTAACATGGAATCACTAAGACATTTGGTTATTAACCATCACTGGCTAAGTCACCCACCACAGATGAATCTATATAGCCAACTGATCTGTAGAATTGTCCATGATCAGGGTAACAGAAAGCAAAAAGATTACTCTGTTCGATGCGTATTAAGGATGTGCTTAACGGCAATGTTATGCAGGAAATCCAGGTGGATGAGTTCGTCACCCATGACTTGCAATTTGAGGATATCAACAAAGCTTTTGAGCTGATGAGGGAAGGCAAATGTCTGCGCTGCGTCATCCATATGCCAAAGTAGATCGCTTGCATACAAAGAGGCCGGTATAGGTGCCGGTTCTCGGCGATGCACGAGGCGTAGAACGAATGTCATGGAAGCCTATTTCACCAGGACAAAATGGCAAGGACTTGGTGGCCAGAATCACTATTTTTGTGTCTTCTCTCTCTCTCTCTCTCTCTCTCTCTCTCTCTCTCTCTCTCATGTATGGGAGAAGTTCAACTCTTTACTGAGATGAACTTTTGGAACTGAGCTGCCAAGCAAATGAATAAGACTTCTAAAATCTGAGACCGGTCTTGCCATCTGAATGCCTTCAGCACCATCATCAGAGCTCCATCTATATTGGACTCTGGGAACACTTGATAGATTGAAGCTGATAAGCCATGCGAGAGAAAAAGTAGGTAAGGTCAGTATGTATATATATATGAATTGACAAATTTAAAATGTTTAAAACAAAGACAAACTAAATATACGGAAAAAGAGAAAATTTGATAATTTGTGAACTACCCCGGAAAAAAGAAAAAAAGAAAAAAATTGCATGTAAGACGAATTAGATATCTTTTTATGATTCTGAAAATTGAGATAAAAAATGAGGGTATCTATCAAAAGAAAAATTAAAATTTGAAATTGCACGAAATTAGACTACAGTTTTACTGTACTAATGTCTAATCTCACGAGAAAATATTGAGGGCCCAATACCCAAAAAAAACCCACAAACTTTTACATCGGTCCTAATTATATTCAATTTGTTTTGTCTTATAAAAAACCTCTAGCATTTACTTTTATCTCAATTCTACTGGCTTAATACCAAAAAAAAAAAATCCAACTTTAACATTTGTCTCAATTATATCTAAATAATTTTTTGTCGCATAAAAAACTCTCAATTTTTACTTTTGTCCTAATTCTACCACCGGTGGCCTTTCGTTCATAATCACAGTTAGTTAATCATATGTGGTATTTTCACGTCGTTAATGAATTACATCTTAGCAAAGTTGACATGAAAAAAATCTCAAACTTTCCTCTACACATTGCCGGGAGATACAGAGCCACTCAAGACAACGCGTTTCAGATTCTCCCCAGCACTCAACAGCTTAAAGAACGGCTAGACGTAGAGATCTGATTATTTGGACAAACGATCTCAAATCTCGTTGTCCCTGAAATCTGGTATTTCCGAATTTTGAAAATTTATTAGTAAGTTCGGCCAAAAAATTCGAGTCACGTAGGATTAACTAATGATGATTATGGACGGAAGAATGGCGGTGGTAGAATTGGGATAAAAGTAAAAATTGAGGTTTTTTATGTGACAAAAAAAGTTTTGGATATAATTAGTACAAATGTTAAAGTTGAAGGTTTTTAAATATTAGGCCGATAGAATTTGGACAAAAGTAAGAGTTACGGGTTTTTTATGAGATAAAAAAAATTGAGTATAATCAGGAGAGATGTTAAAGTTTGGGTTTTTTTTTTTTTGGGAATTAGGCCAAATATTGAGCGGTATTCGAACTTTGTTTGAAATAATTAATAGAAAAAGACAAACGAAAACGGAGACGAAGCAGCACCGCGGAAGTGGAAATACACAAAGTGGTGGTGCTGGGATGGCGGCTGCGGGCGCCGCGCATATGGAGGTGCTCGAAGAAGAAGACGACGACGGCGAAATGGTGGTGGGGCTGGGTTCATACGGAGGGAGGGTGAGGTTGTTGGGCGGCGGTGGAGGTTGCGACGAGGAAGGAGAGGCGGCGGCGGCGGAGACGATGCTGCTGTGGGGACTTCAGCAGCCGACTCTCGCCCAACCCAACGCCTTCGTCTCGCAGTCGTCTCTCGCCCTCGCCATCGAAGCTTGCGGTCACTCTCTCTCCATCCTCCAATCTCCTTCTTCTCTGGTACTGACTCCATTTCTTAATTTCGCGAATTGCACTAGTTCTCGGTGGGGTTTAGTGGAAGCGAAACTTTTCTTTGATCGCCCGATTCGATGATCTGAGTGAGCTGGTGATACAACTGTTATTAGAATTGACATTGGGATTCGTAAAAGGTAGAAATGGCATACCTTTTGGATTTCTATGATGAACAAAGAGGTAAAGTGATTTATTTGGCCGTCGAAACAATAAGACGTGTGAGAGCAGAAACTTTGTTGATCAATCTTTGTGGTATGAATGAGAATCTACGGATCTTCTTTTTGTTTCTCTCAAATGTTTTATTTTGATGTGGTCATAGATAACTCCAGGAGTAACTGGATCAGTGATGTGGGATAGTGGAATTGTGTTGGGGAAGTTCTTGGAACATGCTGTGGATTCCGGGATGCTTCTTCTTCAGGGCAAGAAGGTTGTGGAATTGGGCTCTGGATGTGGATTAGTTGGGTATAAACATCATAATCTTTGAGTCCTGAGATACATCAAATGAAACATGAATTCTTACTTCATGCTCATTGCAAAAATTATGATTTACGACGAGGTTAACTCCTTGTTTCACAAACTTCTGGAGAATATTACAAGTTCACGATGAGTTGGATATGCTGACCTATCTAGTTCTATACTTGCATATTTATGTCTAGGCTGAGTGGTTGCCTTACTTGAGGGTGCTTTACTTTTGGTTTCAGCTGTATTTCGGCTCTTTTGGGTGCTCAAGTGATTCTTACTGATCTACCAGATAGACTAAGGCTTCTCAGGAAGAACATCGAAACAAATTTGAAGCATGACGACATGCGGGGATCTGCGGTCGTGAAAGAACTGATTTGGGGAGATGATCCTGACAGAGACTTGATTGAGCCTTTACCTGACTATGGTAATGGTGCTGTGTCTCTTCTCCCTCAATTGATAAATCTTTTGTCCTTCTCTATGCATTCGAATCTTGTATGAGAGACATTAAATTATTGATTACTGTTTTATCTTGTATGGAGCTTTTCCTCCTACCTTTAATTCTTTGCGCCTGTGTGCCTCTGCCTGGGTTGGTCTTGGTCGAGCTTACCTGTCTTTGTGCATTTGCCGGTTTTCTCATTAGAGGAGAAACGTACTTTTCGTGATTCAAGGATTTTCCCTAATTAAGCTCTTATGCCTTTCCCTCATATCATTGTTTTCATTTCCTGGGGTTCAGTTCCAGCATTTACACAGAGGCAGTCCTTCAGCTACAAGAATTAAGTAATGCGTGCGGGGCTTTCTTCAATTTATCTGCTTATGATGTAATATTACCCATCTTTGAAAGAAGAATGGGTCTTTGGCAGAACTATAATCTATACCTCCTTTTTGGAAAGGAAACACTATCTCTTGATCAAACGGCGACAATTCTGTTGCAAAATTGTGCGATTGTGAAAGAAGCCGTACATATGTTCTAAGTTTCTCTTTTATTGGTCGGTGATATTCTTAAAATGCTTCCTGTTCGTTCATAAGAACTGGAGGTTGTAAACTTCTATGTGATTAACTGTGCTTGCATTGTCAGTATTGGGATCCGATGTGATTTACAGTGAGGGAGCAGTTGAGGATCTGATGGAGACATTGCTGCAACTTTCTGGAACTCAAACAACCATCATTTTGGCTGGAGAACTTCGCAATGGTATGCTTTCCATTTCCATGTGTGTGAGCTCGCACAGCTGTTTGTGTGTAAATAGGTGCAATGGGCAGGGGTATATATATTGATTCATCTTCTACTGGGCAGATAGTATCCTCGAACACTTCTTGGACGCTGCGATGAAGTATTTCGTTGTTGGGCGCGTAGATGAGGCACAGTTCCATCCAGATTATCGCAGCCAGCGAGTAGCAATGTATGTCCTGGTGAAAAAATGAAACTCGCTGAAACTGAAGCTGGCTATGACTCAGGGAGTGAGTTCTGTTAGGAGAAGTCAAACAGTTAGGTATACCAATTCATTGTGATTTTGGATTGATGGAGATTAGCTGTTACATTTCTCATAGATGTAGCAATTAGTATGTCTAAACTTTTAGAAAAATCCGGCCATCTCTTGCCATCTAAAGGTGGATAAGTGAGATGAACATTTGTGTCGCAGACACTCTCTCGGTTGTGTATTTTTTAGGCTGTCAAGCCAAATTCTCTCTTCAGCGTCAAAAGATCTTTGGGTTGAAGGCGTAATACATGAATGACGTTGCTGCTCTTCGCGGTGTCTTGCCTTGTCAAAGGGTGTGCAGAACATCTTTCTGGAACTGCAATATCGACAGCTTAGCCAATTAAAGTCCGAATCATCGTAAGTGTCGTTGCTTTTGAGCACGAAGGAATTGGCAATGAGTCGCCTGAAATCGGCAGAAGAGAAACTTCCAAAGAGGATTTCAGCTTTTGAATAGAAACCAACAACGAACGACGGAGACAAAATCGCGGGACATTGGTAAAAGGAACAGACTGTTTGTGAGAGAAGATTTTTGCTGGGATTTGTGGTCCTGTAAAATTATGACGTAAGTACGTGAACATCACATTCATTTCAATCGATTTTGACAGAAATTGAAAAAAATAATATTCTGATACAGACTTAACATAATACAGGAGCAGTACATTGTCTAGTCTCGTACATCCAAAGAGTGAAAATATTTGAAATGGCAAATGAACAATCTTGTATTACAGAACCCACGACCCGGCAGATGCCAGATCACACTCTGTTCGGTCGGCAAAGTGGCTTCCTTCTTAATAAGTTAGAAAAATTCAGAAGAAGAGGAAGTAGAGGTAGAAGAATCAATCCCCCTCCTCTGACTCGCCACCTAATCTCAATCTCTCGCTTCTACCTAACACCAAATGACACTGTAGGAACGAAATTCAACGTTAGGAAGAAGCTACGTTGAACCATCATCTTCCTTCCTCCTTTGCTTGCCTTCTTGTTTCCCTCACCGGCCCACCGCGCACACCTCCCGCTTTCCACCCACCATGTCGTCCTCACCCTCCATCATCAAATGCAAAGGTTGGATCTTTTCCTTTCCCTTTGAGAAATTCCTCTGATTTCTCTGCCTTTTCTTTTGTTGGGTCTGGTTGGGTGTTCATGGCGTTTCTTGATTCTATGTCGAGACAAAATTATTAGCTGCGGTGGCATGGGGAGCTGGACAGCCTCTGGTGATCGAGGAAGTGGAAGTCAGCCCGCCTCAACCTCAGGAGATCCGAATCAAAGTCGTCGCCACTTCCCTCTGTGGCAGCGACCTCGCCGCTTGGGAATCCCAGGTAATCAGTTGCGCCCTTGTTCTTCTTCTTTCTTCTTCTGTTCATCAACCTGAGCCGAAATCTAAAGAGGGAAAGTTTAGAGTCATCGTTCTTGTGAAGTACGGCTGACAACAAATCTGGAATCAGGCTTAGTGTCTAGTCCAACCATCGTTATCTAAATCACATTCTTGAAAGAGAAAATTATCAAGTAGAGTGCGCTCTCAAGCTGCATTTTGAATCCACCAGAACCATTACACGCGATAATGTTCTATGTTACTTTGTAGAAAAAAGCTTCTATTTTGAGAGATAGTAAATAATTTATGAAATGTAAATATTTTAAAGCACGAGATTGAGGGGATGTCCATAGTTCTCATTTTCCAATAAATTCTCAAATCATGGTGAATCACATTCACGGCCAAGTCGGTACTAATACTCATTTAGTTGAATTTGACAGTAAGTTTCAGATGCCATACACATTGGAGTCCTTAGCTTCTGCCTATTTTAAACAAATTTTCCAGCAAGCTCCCCTTTGTTCTGATATTTGTCTTTCAGTTTCTCGTCTTTGGTGAAGCAATCTGCAACGTTAAGTCTATGGAGTCTCTACATTGATTTTCTTTGTTTATTCTCTGATTTATTTATATGCTAGGGGGTAATTCTTTCCACTTGGGGAGCTACAAATATTCAGAAGTCGCATATTCACAACTCTTTTGATCCATCTTTTAGTTTTTAGAATGATATTCTCTATTCACATTTCTATGATTCTATCTTCTGAAGAAACTTAGTACTTTACTAAAACCTGCGACTTTTTTCCTGTGCAGCCTATATTTCCTCGCATATTTGGCCATGAAGCAGCAGGGTATTATGCTTCTTCCCTCTTTCTCCTTGTGCCGCTTCATTTTATTCTTCAGCTTGCGATCAATCATACAGTTACCATAGAGTCGAGAGATCTGAAATTGCTAATCTCTTCGAGTTCACGACAGAAATTATACGACTGCCTATTTGAACAGATCTTGGTCAATATAGCTCATGTTAGAAACAGTACTTTTTTTTTTTTGGGTCGAATTTAGAGACAGTACTTAACAATCTTGCTTTTTACAATTGATATACACCACGATCACGAAGACCTAATCAGGTTGAATTACCAGAGTAAACTCTGATTTCACAGGAGGACTAGTCCTCCAGCATTGATTTCTTGATCAAAGAAAAGATTGCTGAATTATCCAACAAGAAATAGGACAATTCTAATTAGTGCTTTTATCATTGAATGATGTTAACTTATTATTAACTTGTTATGCAGGATTGTCGAGAGTGTGGGGGATGGAGTGACCGAATTCAAGGAGGGAGACCACGTGTTGACGTTGTTCACGGGTGAATGCAAGAGATGCCGGCACTGTACATCGAATAAAAGCAACATGTGCCGAGCACTTGGGTTGGAAAGGAACGGCGTAATGCACAGCGACCGAAAGACGCGCTTCTCCATTAGAGGCAATCCCGTTTATCATTTCTGTGCCGTTTCGAGTTTCAGCGAGTATATAGTGGTGCACTCAGGATGCGCTGCCAAAGTCAGCCCAAATGCGCCTCTAGAGAAAATATGTCTTCTCAGTTGCGGAGTAGCAACAGGTAACATATCTTACCCGATAGCGCATGGAATCATGTTGGTCACAGGACAATAAGTTCTCACTGCTGACGTTCTCGAGCAATGAGATTACACAGGTCTAGGTGCGGCTTGGAATGTGGCCGACGTATCCAAAGGATCAAATGTAGCAGTATTTGGTCTTGGAACTGTGGGTCTTTCTGTAAGTGCTTTAGCTTTGTGATAACTTTCTGTTCTTCCCTTATCCAATGAGCATCGCCCATTGTTCTAGTAACTTCTCTTAAAAAAGGTTGTGCAAGGTGCCAAACTTCGGGGAGCTTCTCAAGTAATTGGTGTAGACATTAATCCTGAGAAGGGTGAGAAAGGTAAACAAAAGGATATATCTTCTTTCATTCTGAGAACTTATATTGTGCACCGAACTAGCCTTGATAGTGATTGTGCATGCTGGAGCAGCAAAAGATTTTGGAGTCGATGTGTATCTCGATCCAAAGGACTATGATGAACCCATTCATGAGGTATATTATCCTAAAAGTATGATGCAATAGTTATGATTCGATGCCAAAACCAATCTCTGGAGATAATTAATCACTGAAATATTTAGTACTCAGGTTATCAAGAGGATGACTGATGGGGGCGCTGATTACTCTTTCGAGTGCGCTGGCGATACAAGAGCAACGACAAGTGCGTTGCAATCATGCTGTGATGTAATCTTTCTTTCACTAAACCTCCTTCATTTTCGTTACGGAATGTTTTCAAAAGGACAATAGTGACACTTCTTGCCCAATGTTTCCTTAAGGGATGGGGTTTAACTGTGACCCTTGGCGTGCCAAAAGCAAAGCCAGAAATAACAGCTCACTACGGACTGCTGCTCACTGGAAGGACGCTGAGAGGTTCCATGTTTGGAGGATGGAGACCGAAATCCGATATACCCTCATTGGTCGACAAGTACATGAACAAGGTAGTGAGATTTTATACTCATCCCTAAGGTCAATAAACATGAAGTGGTGTCCTGTTGCGGCAACTTCCATTTTCCCTTTTGATATGTCATTAGGGAAGAGCCTACATATTTTTTGACATGTTCAGGAAGTTGCTAATGAAGAAACAAATGTAAGTTATTACCAAACCTGGTTAAAAATCACCCACCTCGGATGAAAAATCTATATAGCCAACGGATCTGTAGAATTGTCCGTGGTCAGGTATCAGGAAGCAAAAAGACTGCCCCGTTTGAACAATAGAAAATGCGCCTTCGACGTGTATTAAGAACGTGGTTAACGGCGTTGCAATGCAGGAAATCCGGGTGGATGAGTTCGTCACCCATAATTTGCAATTTGAGGATATCAACAAAGCTTTTGAGCTCATGAGGGAAGGCAAATGTCTGCGCTGTGTCCTCCATATGCCAAGGTAGATCGCTTGTCTTATGAAGACGCCGGTATAGTTGCCGATGCCGGCATCGCATGAGGCTTAGAACGAATGTTTTGGAAGCCTATTTCACCAGGAGAAAGGCAGGGACTTAGGTGGCCAAAACCATTATCTTTGTTTCTTCTCGATCGATCTCGATCTCGCATGAATGGGAGAAATGTAGTATTTGCTGAGATGAACTTTTGTAATCGAGCAGCTAAGCAGATTGACACTTCAAAAATCTGAGACCGGTGGTGCTCATCCTCATCCTTTCAGATAATGATTTACCAAAAACCATGTAGATTCACCGTTGTAAAGGAAAAATTAACCGCTTATCTTAGACTTTGGCAATCATAAACAGTATAATTTTATTGTTCTGTGTCCAAAAAATACCGATTTTTTCACGGTGATAGGTTTCAATTATTGTTCGTACGTGTTAAAAAAACTGTTGGTAATATAATGGCAGTGCCAGTGACTTTGTTAGAGGCAATTTGGTGGTAAATATCAATAATTTTTATGAACTTGCCATCAATTATCGGTTTTAGTATTAATTTACCAATTTTTATTTGCATAATTTACCAATTTAAATTAGAGTGATATTTCATCTTTTGTCGAGGTTATATTAATTTATTGGAGTTATTTACCAACATTTAGATTTTTTTATAGAGTTCTCGGCTTTTATTTGTCTTGACAATCTCTTATGTTTACTAACTCCTATTAAAGTTTTCTCATGTTAAGATAGTAACTAGTATTGGGTCACCATTCCATTTGCATTTGAATTAGTACCGACATTTATTTGGTTTTTTCCATTTTCAACTTGTCTTCACTTTTACAAACTTTTATTTGCATTTACCTACAATGCCTTAAATTTAACTGCTCTTTTTTGGTAACTGAATAGAGAAAGTTGGTAATTTTTAATGGTTGGTAAATGGTAAGTAACGGAAGTAAAGGTTGGTAGATCAATAGAAAAGTTGGCAAACTTTTTTTAAAAAATCCAAATAATTTTTAGTTAGCAACTCAATTGAGAGAATAAATCCAAAGTTATATCGAAACGTAAAGAAAGGAAATTTGATAAATAAAGAAGAAAGGTAGGTAATTTTGATAAATTGAAGGCATTTGTGAGAAAGACGGACAAAAAAATTAATGAACGATAGCAAAGCTGATAAATGAAAAGAAAAAAATAAACGCCGATAAGCAACTTAAATGCAACCTAATTAGAAAAAAGTTAGTAACTTGTTCGAATAAAGATTGGTTAATTTATTTTGGACTTAATAAATTCATAGCACTTGTAAAAAAGACAAATAAAAGGTGATAAGAATAAGAAAAATTGGTAATTTGAAAACTGTAAAAAACAGTTGGTAATTTCATAAAAATGTCAGCAAGTTATTAATAAATAACCTGAAAAATCAGGTACCATAAATATATTTTTTTCCTAAGGGAGTTTCGACACTTAACAACTTTGAAATGACTTGTACAATTGTTCCAGTAAACTTCCGTGGACCCTTGACGACATCTGACGGACGTGTCGAGATGAAATCCCTGCCGATGCTTATTAACAGCTTCAGTCAACTTCCATGGACCCTCGGTAACATCCGATATGTCGAGTGATTTTAGGTTACAAGTCCTTTTATTTTCTCCAAAAAAAAATTATAAAAGTCGAACCAAATGCTCCGAAATCCAAACTGATATCATCTCACGGCTTTTCTGGGCGAATTGGCACCGTGAATTGTTGTTTGCTAACACTATCACCCAGAGAGGTGAATAGGTGATTATAATCAAACTTCATAATATAATACAGAAATAAAAACTCCAAGTTTGATAAAAGCGGCTATAAAGAACAGAACAATGCAGCGCTTCTATCAGACTATAAACAGATGCGGGTAAGAGAATTAGAGAGCAATGCACAATAGCTTGTAGTGTCTCGGCTTTTACTAACTACCCAAACCTTTCTCAATCTACACACTTTTGAACTCTGTACATCACCTCGCAAAAGATCTCAATGATAAGCTCGAATATGATAATTTAGAATATGTGTAGCTATCTCCAAATATGAATGATGAACTCTTGATCTCTATTGCTCTACAGTACCTTGTGCTCCTTATAAACTCCTCGACATCCAAGCTTCCCGTTAGATAGAATCAGCTTGAGGATCAATTCTAAACTAGCCATTAGAAGATTGATAAACAAAGATCACGTAGCCATTGAAATTGAAAGATCAGAAATTTTAGAGGATTTGCTCACCCATACAATTAAATTCTTGAATTCACAAATCAAGCTTCTAAGAAAAGAAATTATCTTCGAGGTGATTGCTAATCAATCAAGATTCCTCGTATGAATGCCAATCAATCAAGATTCCTCGTATGAAAAATTATGAAAAGATCTTTAGATTAATGGACAATCAAATATAACTTAGGAAAGGAATACCAACTAAATCATTAGCTGTTCCTAAGAGATATCGTATCATAAGAAGATTGATAGAGTCTGCTTCTGTCCGCGAGACCTGCTTCTGTCAATATATAAAACTTAGCAGACAATGGAATATGTTAAGAAGATATCCTCAAAGAATAGACTTAATATCCAAAAA
This sequence comes from Lenwebbia sp. NSW1173648, assembly GCA_029784005.1. Lineage (NCBI taxonomy): Eukaryota > Viridiplantae > Streptophyta > Magnoliopsida > Myrtales > Myrtaceae > Lenwebbia > Lenwebbia sp. NSW1173648. The sequence goes on from JARCGZ010000002.1 coordinate 6,925,262, forward strand.
AAACCTCCAACTTTAGAATTTGTGACAATTATATCCAAAACTTTTTTTTGTCTCATAAAAAATCTCCAACTTTTACTTTTGTCCCAATTCTACATGTCTAATACCCAAAAAAAAAAACCCTCAACTTTAGCATCCATCCCAATTATATCTATAAAAAAAAAATTGTCTCATAAAAAACCCCTAACTTTTACTTTTATCCCAATTCTACTACCGTCATCCTTCCATCCATAGTCACCGCTAGTTAAACCTACGTGACTCAAACTTTCTTGCCGAATTTTCCAATGAATCTTCGAAATTTAGAAACAGTAGGTTTCGGGAACGATGAGATTTTAGATCGTTCGTCCAAATATCTCCATGTCGAGCCGTTCTTTGGGCTATTGAGTGTCGAAGAGAATACGAAACGCATCGTCTTGAGTGACTCCGTATCTCCCGGCAATATGTAAAGGAAGCAAACAACAGAAAAGAAGTTCGGGGGTATTTTCATGTCAGCTTTGCTGAGGTGTAATTAATCAATGACGTGAAAACGTCACGTAAGATTAACTAATGGTAATTATGGATGGAAGGCTAACGGTGATAGAATTGAGACAAAAGTAAAAGTTTAAAATTTTTTATATGATAAAAAAAAATTGGATATAATTAGGACATATGCTAAAGTTGATTTTTTTGGTACTATGCCAATAGAATTAAGACAAAAGTAAAAGTTTAGGGTAAAATTGAGACAAAAGTAAAAGTTTGAGATTTTTTATGAGACAAAAAAAATGGATATAATTGTCACAAATGCTAAAGTTGAAGGTTTTTTTGGGTATTTAGCCCAAAGAATAACACAATCTTTTCAAGATACCAAAGTATTTTTGTCAACTTCAAAATCTAACAGAAATCCTCAACATGAAGTACCGAACGCATGTCGTACAAAATGTTGTCTGAAATAATTGAATAGAGCCACTTGGCACAATCCCAAGACAGTGTCAAAGTGCCAAGCCTGTCCAAGTGCCAAAACCAAAAGTAGGTCGACAGCAAAGAACTTTTGACGATTAGAAACTCCAGCGGGACATCTTACTTCAGTTTGTGTTGTTAACTCCTGTACACAACCAAATGAAACGATTATTAGATGAACCACCCCACGCAAACTTGCCCTTGCTTTTTTATGTGTTAGTAGGTGGGGAAGTTGGAGGACCTGGAGAATTGTGATCCTATATCCACTCTGAAGAACAAATCAACCAACTCAGCTCATCAAGAATCTTGTCTAAGTACCAAAGGTGCTCATACACTCAGCAGGAATTTCGGAATGCATCGTCAGCTTAAGTTCGCTGTTCCAGAAGCAATGGCAGATAATCAGAGAATTCATCCGGTGGTACCGGTTGCAACAAGCACCACGGCACCTTTAGTGCCGCCGTACTCTTCTGTTTCAGAAAAAGGAACCCAAGTTCATCGAGCTTCTCCGTTGCAAGGTGGCAGACCCATGATTCCCCCGAAGCCAAGGAAACGAAAAGGCTGTTGCTGCAGGTTCTTGTGCGGGATCATTAGCCTCCTCCTCCTCATACTGATCCTCATTGGAATAGTTGCAGCAGTTATTTACTTTGTCTTCCAACCCAAAATTCCACAGTATTCTGTTGACCGCCTTCAATTAAGTGCTTTGAGGCTCAACTTCGACCTGACCCTGTATGCACAATTTGACGTGAAGATTACGGCCACCAATCCAAACAAAAAGATTGGAATCTATTATGAGAAGGGTGGCAGATTAAGCGTGTGGTATGCAAATGATAAGCTATGCGAAGGATCATTGCCACGATTCTACCAAGGTCACCAGAACACAACGAGACTCGACATTACCTTGACTGGCCAAAGCAAGTCTGGGAGCACCATAATGACGGCACTGCAGCAGCAACAGCAAACAGGACAAATCCCTCTCGATCTAAAAGTTGATGCACCAGTGTCAGTTGAGCTAGGCACAACGAAGTTGAGGAAGGTTAGAATCTTGGGCCGATGTTCACTGGTGGTGGACAGCTTGAGTACCAATAGCTTGATCAGCATCAAAGCAAGTAAGTGTAGGTTTGGGATGAAGCTTTAAATTGTTTAATTGTCATGAGTTACTTCTTTTTTCTTCAGTTTCTTCTGTAGACTCAATTTCAATATTCTCTAGACAGAGAAGATTCATTTCAATACAGATTGTCGGAAACTATGATTTGTCAGATGACCTATATACATTCCTTTTATGAATTCTCTCTCTCTCTCTCTCTCTCTCTCTCGCGCGCGCGCGCGCAGTTCATCAGGAACTGCCTTCCAACCATTTTAAACGATGCACGTGAATCAATCCTCAGATGAATGACATTACAGTCACAAGAATTTATATGTTTCTGTCACTAAAAAGAAAAAGGGAAGTACAAATGCCATCAATTTTGGGCATTCACCTCAAAGGAAACTCAATTCTATCATAACAATCCAAGAATCTGAAAATTGGGTATTATTATAGTGCAAATAATGAGGTACATAGGAAATGTATCCAATATATTGCGGTCTCACAGGAACAGAGAGAGAGTCCCACACTTCTCACATCGACACATTGTCCCAATTTGATTAAATTGGCAGCCCAGAATTTTTTGGTAATCTTCATAATACATCATCATCGAATTTTAGGTCAAAAATTGCTTAATCTAATATTTACTAACCTTCTTTTTCCAAAATAAATTCTGCAACTCTACTAAGATTTTGTGTTACGCTATTAGAAACAATGAAGCGACAATATCTTACTTAATATGCTAGATCCGTCTTCCACGAAATGAAGTTTTAAATTCCAGGACTTCAAACGGTTAAGTAGGCAGTGTGCTTACACTTTTAGGAAACTAAATCAGGCTAACAGGGGTGTGGTCGAGGCAGGTTTTTCTGAAGGCATTTTAACACAGAAGTAATAGTTGAAAATATGTTCAACAGACATGTAACACATCACTCTGCAGGTAAGGTAATCTACATACAAGTCAAGTTGCACATATTACCTTGAAGTCCACTCACAAACACATGTCGAGCCACTTTCAGAAAAAAATTAGTAGCTAACTTCCAATCAAAGCACGCGGTCTATGCTCGATCATATGGAGAGACATCCCGGTCTGAGAAACTGCTCTAACAAAAGCCATATTTGCGGTTAAGGTCGGCGCATGCCAGTAATCTCCAGTGCCAAAAACGACCTTGTTTTTTTTAGCAAGCTTTCTGGTGGTCGGAAGGCTGGTCATGCGATCTGAAGGATTATCCGGAACAACACTGTTGCAAATCTAACTCGTTAGCTCAGTGAATTGCCTTTGATCAAGATTTCGTTTATAAGTAAAAAACTAGAATGATGCGGTAACTGTAGAGCAAACATGATGACTAGAAAATATAGAAGATTGATTTCGCTAACACCCTCATCTTATCCTGAAAGTGAACAAGGGACCAACTTACATAAGCCATTTTAGCATCTGATCTGCTCTTAGCTTCTCCTTGGTCCCTCCATACATTGCTACTAACTCTTTGAACTCTGAAAGAACACTTTCACATATCACACCATTCTTTCCCCAAATTATTGCACCCAGGTCTGGAAGGATTGGTTTCTGAAGCTCAGAGTTTGCCTGGAAATTGTCAAAGCTGATATTACTGATGCTGAAGTTGAACATAACACTTAGGAGATAAAGGAGAAACCAATGGGTTCACACAGTAAAATTAATGTACCTGTGCAATCACAAAAGGCAAGTTCCCTTTGAACCGCTGCCTCAACTCACTTTCTGCCACATTCAAAAGTTCCTCCGCACCACCATTGCTAATGTCTGATACAAGAGCAATTAAAGCTGTCGTATCAAAATTAATGAGGTCACCTCCACTTAGTACGTCTCTTGTTTTAGCAGAAGCCATATCTTTCCCTTTCATGGGAGGTTTCAAGCCAGAAATTAGAGTGTCAAAGGTAGTAGGATAATTCAGGTTCACATTTCCATCTGGATTCTCTGTCTCCGCAGCACCCAGAATTGATTCTCCAGCTCCCCGTTCTGGATCTCGAGCCGGTTTCTCAAAATTATCTACCTTTACTTCCAGTGCAACTGATTCTTGGTAAGACCTTGCAATTATATTTATCCACTCACCTTCCATTTCCTCCAGAAAAGCAACAACGGAAAGGGGGAAGTCAGCTTCCATTTCATACTTAATGGCCTGAAATTCGTCGACAATCTTCTTGCGAATGGAGTCAGTCACACCACGTGAAAAGAAAAGAATAATTGACGAAGGCCTCAGCGTCGGTGAGGACTGAGCAGCAGCAACAACTTGCTGAATTCTCAATCTCAATCCCTTGCCCTTATGGCCATCGTGCCAGGTTACATAGTTTGGGTTCCTATCGGATACAACAACCCAAACCGGGTTTCCTTTCAGCATGCACACAATATCAACATGAGCTAATTTCGAACCAGAATCAGTTCTCCGCACCTTGCCGCTTGCAGGCAACAGAGGGATAGGCTTGCAAACACGTGAAACTCCCGTGACCGAAAGATGCCGGAGAATGTGAACAACAGCTTCAAGGTGTCCAATATTAACACTGCCACACATATTATTCAGAAGATTGCAAAAATATGCGAGATTTTTCTCAACCAAAACAATGTATTACTACTTCTACAAGTCAACCAAGGGAAACACTAAAAACGAACTCGACAAAGAAAACAGAGTTCATTCTGTTTCTTCGACCTCCGCTCAGTGGAGGCATTCAACAAGATACACCTTGAACTCTAAAGGAAAATCAACGATCAAGTATAGCAGTGATCGAATTGTAAGCCTCGGCGAAAAAGCAACGGGCACGGGCGACTTAGCCCTATTGCACAGAATTTGAGAGCGCCAACGGTCCAATCGTCAAGACTACCACGAGCTAAGAACGACACAGGGAGACTGACCTGAGAGGCGAATCAGAAGCGCGTCGAGAGAGGAAAGAGAGCTCGGACTCGGCCAGCTTGAGGAGCGTGCGCTTGCAGGAATCGGTCGTCGAGGGAGGCAATCGCTCGATCGCGTCGATGAGGCAGACGCACCTCCTCTTCGCGTCTTCCAAGGGATTAGTCTTCGGCGCCATACCTGCTCTTCTTGCTCGACCGGGACAAGGAATGGCGGGAAGAGAATCGAGAATGACTGGGAGTGTGGATTGTGCGGTGGCCCCGGTGGGTGAAGAAGATGAATCCTCCGATCTCTCGCAATTACTTCAAACGACCTGCCGAATGGATCGGGGGTACCTAAGATTCTGACATAAACTAGTGAAATAAAATATATAGAAATATTTTATTCATTTTTGTAATTTACATAAGTGATTATTTTCAGAAAAAAAAAATTTAACCATTTATTTTTCGCAAAACAATCGGATATTTAAAATAAGAGGGAATAGTACAAAACTCCACAAATTTAGCCCTCAAATTTGGACCGTTACACTTGACCTCCTTATCGTTGATTTTGCTATGGCCATTAACACTCAGGTTATATTTACCAAAAGCATAGCAAGCAAGTGCGTTGCATGATAGGGGTGAGCAAATTGGACCGATCAGATCGGGACCGCCCCTGTCACACCTCGATTTTCGGGAACGCAACAACTCTGCCAAACACCTCGGGTCATTTAAGGGCGAAGTCCCAGGCACGTCATCGATCCATTCATTTTATCTTTAAATTAAGCCGCATACAGAAGCGACTCACATTCCCAGAAAATTATAAAAACAGGGATAACAACCAACATACAACAAAAGCTCGTTTTATTTATTTACAGGTAACCCTGATATCTACAAGCCTTACTCAGGGCCACTTTCGTTGACCATCAAAAAGATACCGGGTCGGGTTGGGATTAACGCTACTCCCAAAAGAAATCTACTCCGAAAAGGGTCCACGTCCACATCCACCTCTCAGGTCCAGTAATCGGCCGGGGTTTCAAGGTCCTCGTCCGGATCAAATTCCGAATTCTCTACCTCGCCATCAGGGGTATCCAAGTCCATCGGGTCCTAGGTAAGGATAGTCGGGGTCGCAGCCGGTGGTCCGTCGAAACCACGAATCGGTCTGAAGAGTACCTCTCCGTGACGAATGAACCAAGTCTTGAAGCAGTGAGGTACCAAGTACCCAGCCCCTCCTCAATCCAGAGCGTCGTCACGCGGTGCTCCTAGACACAGTTCAACTATGGGATCTAATGCGACGTGATAGCGAGGGTCTAGTCAATGGGTATCCCGAACCGTACTAGCCTGAGTTCCATAACTAAGGCCCTGAAAATATTTAACAAAAGTGAAATATAAAATCTCCATGAGTTGACGCCTAAGTCCGAGCATGGCATTAATTCGCTCAAGGCGGCCTATACATGCATGACAGAGTCGAAAACAGATCAATAGCATGCGACTCTCACAACGCTCTAGCTACCACATGATCCGGCACAAACTCAATAGTCAAACATCAATCGCATGCAAGCTTACCCCGCCTTGATCCACGCATTATACATTACTCAACATGGCATTCAAATCACACTCAAACCAAGGCACATAACCAAAACACTAATCACAATCTTTCATGCACAATGCATCACACGTGTTCCGATTATTAACGACCACTTAGCCACGGTACAACCCGAAGATTGACGGTCTCCGGCATGACCGGGCTTCGTCCCACTCTGTCGAGCACGACAACCGATAAGCCATATGGTTCCAAGTACCCTCAGCATAGACTAACAATTAGGCATTCATGTAGGGAGCATCGGTCCGCACCTTGCCGCGACCGGTATCCGATAAACTGTGTGGTTCCAAGTACCCTCGACACGAACTTATCAAGCTTCCACCCCAAGTACCCTCGGGTGTCAGTAACCATCATGTGACCACACGAGCACACCAGACAATCATGCAAGTTCTTATCTTTGCATTTAGCTCAATGCAAACGCTGTCGTGCTCACAACTCAATTGATTGTAATTTCTCGTGCCAAAATAATACAATAAAAAATTCATATGTAATCACAAAGACATACATTTCTCGTCAAACTTGGTATTCTTCAATATTATACCACACTGGATTTTTCAGACACAAAAACATGTCAGTCTAAAGTTACCTCATAGCACGTCCTTAATAACGTGTCCAAAAATTTATTTTTTAGTATGGTAATTCAATCTCAAAATAGGTGATAATATTACCACGTCAGTATATACATTCAAGGACACAAGACGATCGCCAAATTATCACCGAATAATAATAATTAATTAAAAATTACTTAAATAATTCATTCATTCATTCATCTAAGGTTAATTAACCCAACTACAGTTAATTAATTCAACTTGAGTTAAATAATCCAACCATGATTAACCATAAAGCAACTACAATTTAATTAAAGTAACCATGGTTAACCAAAAGTAACTACGGTTAAAATAAAGTAACTGCGGTTAATTAACTTAATCAAGATCAACTAACCTAACCAGACCACAGTTAACTAAACTAACCTGCCATTAAACCAACTAACCCACAATTAACGTAACTAATCTAACTCCAAGCGCAATTAACGTCATAATCAGATATTAGGGGTTAACTCACAACAAATCGTCCGGCGACGACGATGGCGACGATGACACGGGCCCGAAAGCGGTACGGCGGCACGGATGACGGTGGCGCGGCTACGACGAAGCTAGGGTGGCTAGGCGGCGGAGCTCGGGCGGCTCGGCAGCGGTGCGGGTCGGTAGACGGCGGCGGTTCAGAGGACAAGGACGACGGCGAACGATGGCTCGGCGACAACACGACGACGACGACGCACGGTTGCACGGCGGCGAGGCGCAGTGGCAACGGCAACGGCAACGGTGAGGCGCAGCTTGGGCGGATGGGCGATGCAGCTCGACGATGGACGGTGCGGCTCGTGGCGGTGGCAATGGCGAAGAACGACGCGGCAGGTGGCTCGACTCGAGGCGGCGAACAGCGGCGAACGAAGCGGCGGCGGAGCTTGGGGCTTGGGCGGCCAAACAAAAATGGCATGAGGGAGAGAGAGAGAGAGAGAATTCAGCCATGGGGGGAGGAAGAGAGAGAGGAGTGAGAAAAGTGGGGCCCAAGGTCAATTTTCATTAATTGGTTTTGTTCTTAGCTAATTAATGCAAGGGCAAAAGGGTAATTTCACAACGAGGGATAGATTAGTCATTTGGCATAAAGGTCGAGGGTATTTTGGTAATTTGGTATCAAGGGTAAAATGAAATTTTTGCAGAGGGCAAAATGGGAATTTCAAGGCAAAAGGGAAAAATCGTAAATTTATCTTTAGGGGCAAAATGGTAAATTCACTTCTAAGGGTCGGCCAGAACTAGGCTCAGACGCGAATGATTTCGATGCTTCGATTCGACGGCTCAATTAATTCTACTCAATTACCCTCTTAAAAATAATAATTCAACGTCCAACTATTATCCCTTAAATCTCGAAAATTCAATTTTATTTATCTGACAAACAACATAATTTTGGGATGTCACAGCCCGGACCAGACCGAGACAGGTAGTCCGATTCCCTGTACTAAAGGGCGGCGGTCCGGTTCGCGATTCCTAAAATTGGAACAGGTGGCCGGGCGGTCCGGTTCCAGGTTCCAGGGGCCAGGGACCGTACCAAACCAGTTTAAATTTTTATTTTATTTTTTATTTTTTTAAAAGTAACCCAAAATCTGCCAAAACTAAAACACTAATATGAGAGATGTGGTATGCCAGTACTCTCCTTTGACGTGACTTTGACATGTATGTACTGCATTTACGATAAGAAGCACAGTAGGTAGTCATCTTTACGTTTTCCTTTTTTTGTTCCTGTACCATAGCATGAATGGTGCATGTTTTTTTTTTGGCATGTTTCCTGTCCAGGTCCCGGTTCCGAAAAATTGAGAACCGTGACCACCGGTCCAATTTCCGGTTCTTGAGGCGAATCGGACCGGACCGGGAACCGATCAACCCTAATGCATGATAAAAGAGAAATTTTCAAATAATGACCTAAACTCATTTTCTTAAATAAGGGCCTGAATGGATCTTGTTTCAACTAAAGGTGTGAAGTGGTCAAATCGTCTCAAATAAAGGCTTGAAGTAGCCAAATCGTCTCAAATAAGAACTTTTGGCCGATCGACAAGCATATGACTATTCCAACTATCGGAGAAAGGATATTTTGGTGAAAACAAAATTCTAAGCACTTTTACATTTTTTTATCTTTTTTTACTTTTCTGTTCATTTCCTCTCTTTTTTTCGTTTCTTTTCTTTTTCTTTTGCCTCTTTTCTCCCCCAGCCATCGCCGGCATCGAGCGAGAGCCACCCTCGCCCTCGCCGGTGTCAGGTGAGGGTCACCCTCACCCTCGCCCTCGCTAACCCAAGCGAGGGCACCTTTCACCCGCCTAGCAGCGGAGGGAAGAGGGAAAAAGGAAGGGAAAAAAAAAAGAAAGGAAAAAAAATTTAAAAAATAAAGGACGAAAATGCCCTTCGGCCAACGAGGTCAGGCCCTTCTTGAGACTGATATGCCCGTTCAGGCCTTTATTTGAAACAACGTCCACTATAGACCCTTATTTGAAATTTTCCCGAATTCTAAAGGTAAGTTTTATTTTAATTTTTTTTTAAAGAAAGATTTCTTTTATTATTGATTTATGAGAGAAAACGAACAATTAAAGAAAATAGAGAAAACTAAATTTAACTACAATATTAATATCAGCAAAAGTAAATGTTAATGATACTAAAAAATAAAGAAAAAGTAAAAACGGGCGACAACATTAAAAGGATTAAACTATATAATTTAAGGATTAGAGACACAATTACAACAACAAAAAAATGCCTTAATAATCAAAAGGTCAAGTAACAAAAAGTGGATATTCAGCATACATTTTCATTACGATTTATCAATACAAAAGAAAAAATGATTGATCCAAAGAAACATGTTGGTCATACAACATAATCCAACTCTGCATTCTGCAACGGCATACCTATCATACATGGATCATACATGCAACTCAATCCGTTCTTCACATTCATTCACAATTCTCTGATCCTTTTCACAGTCAATACACAGGCTAAAATTTTCCAAATTGACAGTAAGATAAACATTGCTTGGTTGAGAAGAAAAGGCCACACACTACGTTCCCACCGGAGTCTGAAACAAATTACACTCGCACAAATACTTGTACAGTTTCAAAGGCCCCTTCTCTTGAACTGGCTGTGACCATAATGAAAACAGAGCCAAAAACATACAGCAAAACCGAAACTTAATCGAGAAAAATTTCCCGTCATTGGATCCGAGTGAACTTCTCCAACGATCCACTTTGCTTCTGTATCTTCCCTATCCGAGTTCCAAAGCTGTCTTTTGTATTTGCTGAACATTACAATGTAACACTTCATCTTGTGCCCTTGGCCTGGTTGGCCTCCAGCCTGCTTCTCTCTGTTTTCTCCTCATTCCAACAACTATGCACTGAAGGGAGTTGGTATTCATCGGGTTTTAAGGCCAAAGAAAAATCGGGCAAGGTCGGCGCACTCTCCGTGGTCCTGCTACACGACAGTAACGAATGTGATCGATCGGTTTGCTCATGTCGAGATTCTTTCACGTTTTCTGTAGGCAGAGGAGAAGGACATACTTATCCTGGGAGTACAGATCTCTGTTTATCCGCACTTTGACGGAAGCATCTTTCGGAATTTTCTCGGAGATGTACTTTGTGGTTCCCCAAAGCGGCGGGTTCCTGCAGCAAGAGAAGTTGTTAGGTTCTATTTTCCAACTAGAGATAACAAACTAATTCCGGTTACTCGCTGAGAAAATAAGAAAACTAACAGAAAGCAGCGAACAGGAGAACTTTCGATTTGTCACCTTGACAGAGGAGATGTTGCGTCAAATGCCTCGGAGAGCTTCTTACTTTCTTCGAGAGACTCGACTGCTACCTGCAAAGCAGCTGCTGCCATTCCGTGGGACTTCCCCTCGTCGAGTATCAGACCATGGAAATAATATGCTGCAGCCTGGCGGAAATATGTTGGCATTGGGAAGATTATTATAGATGAAACAATATGAGATGTGATGCCCCCTAGATACGGAAGAATGAGCAATCTGTCATGTTGGGTTTCATCCGCTTATTTCGACCTGAATTTCTCTCTTCCTAGATGTTCCCAAATGAACTAATTAGTCTCTGGTTTGGCATGCCAACTTAGTATCTCCTATAAACGATAATGGGATCAACTAACAATCACCTTGTTTCATGCCTAGTCAATTGTCGATATGAAGCACTAAACCCAAGTTTATACGTTGAATAGGCAGCTATTTTCTTTGGTCGTGTGAAAAGGCAATGGAATAGTGATTTTCGAACCACTGGTTTGATAATCTTTGTTTGAAGGTCCATATGATAACGAATGCTGAGAACCAACTACAGTTCATATGACAGAGCATTTTCCCTCTGGTGCCTCTTGATGAGACCTCCAGTCAAATGAGGAAGCTTGTCCATGTGTGTGCTATAGCCTCTCCAAATAAGAACATAAATAACAGTTTCAAACTGATAATATTGTGCGTAAAGTTTGGCTTTATAGGTGATGGAATGAACATAGTTTGGATGCATGGATCATGGAATGCATATGAAAGATACTGTGCAACAGTGGCACCAGACCACGAAAAACCCAGAATGTTCATGCTGTCAGATATTAAACACTCAACTGATTTAACCTAGAATAATACGCCAAAGATTTGGTATGATAATGACCCCTTTCGTCCTGAAAGTTGACGCATATGCACAACCTATCAAGCAAAGGGATAAAAGAGCTAAGCAGGAGAAATCATGCCAATACCTTTGCTTCAATGTTCTTCCATTTAACATATTGACGGTGCTTTTCTCCCCAACCATTCATTAAGGGAAAGTTCACGAGATTCTCTTGAGCCTTTAAAAGCAAAAAAGAGCATTGAGGAGCCCATTCATAAGTCAGACACCAGCGCCCAGATCAAATAATACAAACATATCAATTAGAAGTCAAAAAATGAAGCAAATATCATTTTAAGATTCTATCGGGGCTCTAAGCAATTGGTACAAAGTTGGCAGATCTTACCTGCTGCCAGTATTTTACCATCTCGCAGGCAAGCCTACGCTTCACCGCCAGAGTAGCTTTGGAACTGTCTATAGCCATCCCAAGTTGAATATCAGCAGCCTAAATCAGTTCTTGCAAAACATTATCCAATAACTTAGGGTGAAATAGCACGCGTTAAAACTCGAGTGGACAAAACAATTATGCCACTAATAAGGAAGAGATATCCTTCAGTATTCCAGAGCACTTCAAACAGGGCAAAAGTGGTCGTCCGAATAAGCACCATACTAGATTTCTTACCACACACGAATCTTTGAGTTCATATACAGTTGTTATAGGAATATCCTCCAATATTCCTAGCCCACAAATTCACTAAATCTTTGAGTTCACATACAGTTGTTATAGAAATCTCGCACAAAGCACTCGAACTGCTATCAGGTTTCGAAGGGTTTTAGCCCCTGTGAATGATATACAGATCACTGAATCTCTATCTAAACTGCCAGACATTACCCTTAACACTATTCTCCTCTACAATAAGTTCAGAAATTTATGTGAATGCAGGCTTTCTGAAGTAGAAAAATACTTCAATGATGAACGTTGATCTAAAGTTGTGAAGCATTAGCAACTTGATTCACAAACTACATCTTCTCAGGAAACTAAATGGAATACCTGCCCCAGTGATTGGAGGCAAAGTGCTTGAAGAACTCCGTCTTGAAGGTCTACCGGTAACTCTCTCCTAAGACGCAAAAGAAACATCAACATAATTAGACCACATTCACTGCCCATAAAGCTGTGTACTCATGTATGTTTGCCTGCAAACCTGAGTTCAGCAGGGAATTGCGGAAGAACATGCCAAACTGCACAGTCCAAGAACCCAGCTGCTTTTAGGAAAACATCGACAGATGCTCTCCTACATTCTGTGGCAAAGAGATAGGGAGGAGGTCAAACATACTATCAGGAAAGGAAGAAAGAGAACAGATGATAAGTTAAAAAAAGCCTAACAGTTGTATGACAGTATAACAATCAAATGCCGGTAGACAATATCAGACTACATTATCAGTATGATCCCATAACTAGATTTGTCCTTTTGGAACTTTAATTGGACTTGGAATATGCACAAGCTGTCCTCTAGTGAAGCTTCCCCCCATCTTTTTTCTTTCATCCTGAATTTAAAATCATTTCTGTTGTTAATTCTCACAGCATCCATGCTATTGAATCCCCATAACACATGCCTAAATCAGGTAAACTATGCTGAAAGTTCCAGTGGTGTCCCTGGCCAAATAAACAAGATAAAGCTCCTTGTCTCCGCATTCTTTTATTGTAACCTATTGATGATCTTTTGTCCAGGATATTCTCCTACAACTACGGAGCTCCCCAGGGGCCCAGAGTAGTTCAAAAGCCTAATGAAACCAGTCTAATACGACTGTAGTTCTCTATGATAAACATAACTGCTTAGAAGTCGCTATGCCACGACAGAAGCTTTTTTAGGTAATTCGATTTACATACACTAAAAGCTGCTTCTCATGGTGCTGATGAAGGCAGTATGAGACCAGACTGAAATCTTCCTTTCTTATGTTCTGGTAAGTGCTTAACAGCCTCAGTGCAGAATCTTTAGCATCTCAACCACCTTTTGGACCAATTAAAATGCACAGAAACATTCATGTACTATAATATCTGGATTAATTCCTACTGAACTGATGATGTCGAACTATAATTTATGAACCATAGGAGAACGACAAGAAAAGGAAATTACACTCCACTGCATTTTCTTCCATCCACCAGATATACTAGAAAATCATTGAAGCGTATTGGTCCAGATGAAAATTTTCAGTGAATACCGGAATCTTGTAGTACCAACCTACTGAGACTTTTGACTGAATGCCATCGGCTGATGTCTTTGGAAGGAGCATTATGTTAGCTTGTAACAGCAATACCATTGCCATCATATGCAAAATTGACAAAACCTCGTACCAAGCATTAGATATTGTGGTTTCCTGCAGATTACAGCTCACATCAGTCCACCATAGCCTATCATGGCACCCCAGAAACAAGAATACACAGTTAGTTCCTGACCTCTGCTTCATCCTCCTGATTAACCCAAACAAAGTGTACTTTGTGCATCGGATGGTTTCCTATGACATAGACATTACCAATAAGATCAGCAATTCTCATCGATTGCGCACATTCCAAGAACAACAAACCATTTGACATTTACCTTCTTCAACAAATCCCAATAGTACAGGCAAGTAATCTTCCAGAGCCTGCTGCAGATCAGTCAAAGTTGAACCTCCTGTAAGAAGTTCATGAGTAGGTCAACAAATTGAGACCACAAACAATTGTAACGTGAAAGAGCAAAAAAAATTTTTTTGAAAGAAGGCTAATGTGTTGCAGGGTAGACCATGCTGAGCGGCTCTTTTTCTCGTCAATCTCTTGACTGTAGGGGCTCCTTCACTGGCCAGCACGGCTATACGGGTCCTAAGGGCAGTCAGGAGTTGCACCAAATTCCTCGATAAATTGCTGCCCAGTGACTGAGAAAAATCGACTGGTTTAGGAATCCGGAGACCCGGAACGTAGACGGAGACCTCCCCAATGTCTCGTGGCGTCCTTCTCTTACCACCATTATCCTCTGGTGTTGACACCAAGCATCCCATATCTTGAGGCTTGGTATATCTGTAATGACAATACAACTGATTCAATTTAACCTGTGAACAGATTGAGTTTAACATGCCGAAGAGACTCTCTCTCTCTCTCCCTCTCACACACACACACACACACACAAGCATGACAAACTCAAAAGCAAGAAAGCTCTCAGTTCATCAACTCTGGAAGCATTTTCCAATTAGAAGAGAAAAGAACAGAGCTCCTTCTTTGCAAATCCACCGTACAGCTAAGAATCAAATGTTAATCAACGCGATCACCAGGACGAAATGCAGCAACCCCACAATCGGAGAGAACGAGAAAACCAGCGATTGATGAAGTAACTACATAGCTAAGCATTTCCACAAACTACTAAAACCACTTCTTTTTTTATCGAAGCAGCGAACATCGAATTGCAAAAGCCATGGTTACGCACGCCAAGGCCTTGAAACAGTTATTCCATCACTACCTCAAAAGAATGCCGGAGCTCCAACAGCGACGAACCCCAACAAGAACCACCTTGTCGCGACGAAAGAAGCAATCGCAATGTTCCAAAAAGGAAACAGCTTTTCACTCGCCGATCGAACTGTTGGCAGAGGGAATAGAAAAATGGTTTGATAGTTGAGGGGATCCAATATTTTTTTCTTATCTTAAAGTGGGAGGAGACCCATGTAATCCAATGACATACTGGCGACGAGACGACCCACCCGCCACCATTTTTAAAGCTCGCGCTCCCTCCCTCTCTCTCTCTCTCTCTACTGTTTGATCTTCTTCACGTCCTTTTCATTCCCCTTTCCTCTGTTCCCATCACAGTCATATTCATGGAGGGATCTATTTCCTCGTTTCAATTTACCGAGTCAAAACCAGTCACATCTCCCATGAGCCAGAAGCAGTCTCCATCGTTTAAACAACACCGAGGTTGTGTTTATACGAGAAAAAAAAAATTGGCATGAAATCGGCAATATGGTCAATTAATATTAACCGTTGAAAAACTTAAATATTAAATCGCGCATTCAACAAATAATTTAATATTCTAAAATAGCGGGGGATAGCCTCTTGTTCATCGCTCTTGTACTCTTTTATCATATATTTCCAATTTTTCACGTCTTGGACGAAAATACAGCCTACGCATGAGGGGGAATGTTCAAATATTTAATTATCAACATTGTAGAATCAAATCGCCCCTTCATGATCCCACGGAATTTTACATTAACTACACCGCCATTGCGTACGTTTCTGTCTTTTTAGACCACAATCCACGTAAAACACCCTCGGGGGTGTCGATGAATTCGAGCATATGATACAATAATTTATCCAAAAAGACTGTAATAATAATGGCCAAAAAGAAAATCCAAAGCACATAATAACAGCACAAAAATTAAAGAAAACCTAGCAAAGAGTCTTTGCCGACCGGTTTTATTAAAATTCGCGTGGCAAATTATATTATCGTTCAATATTAATTCTAAATTAAACACTTGAATATTCTTGCGGCGGACGAGGCAGGTCTCAATCACGTTCAAACCATTTTGATTCACGAGAAACGAACATATGATTATAAGATAGAACTCGACTGATAATCTTGCACGACCATAATTTCCCAAAAAACAACGAAACCACTTGACCAGCATTCCCCAAATGTAGACGATTACAAAAATTAAAAATAATTTGACTTACTAATTCAAACAAAATACATAGTTAATAACCACACTCATAAATTTAAGGGAAATTTTCAAAAAAGAGCCCCAAGTCCTCTCATTTTCTCAAATAGGGGCCTGAAGTTGACATTATTTCAAATGAGAGCCTGAAGTGTCCTCATTGTATCAAATAAGGGCCTGAAGTTGGCATTGTGTCAAAGAAGGGCCTGAAGTGGCCATACCGGTCTAAAAAAAGGGCTTGACTCACTATTGATTATAGGCATTTTCGTCATTGTCTTTTTTCCGTATTTTTCTTTTTTCTGTTTTTTCAAAAAAAAAAAAAATAAGAAAGCACACAGGCGGGAGGGCAGCCCCCTCCCGCATGTTTCTCCCTTTTTTTTTACTTTTACATTTTTATTTTTAATTTATTTTAACTAAAAATTAAATTAAAATTGTATTTTGACTAAAATACCATTGATTGGTCGGAATTTTTGGCCTGCTGGCGAGATCGGACCTTTATTTGAAACAACTATGGTTACTTCAGGCTCTTATTCGAGACAAAGAAGGCACTTCATGCCTTTATTTGAAATAATAAATGGACTTGGGCCCCTTATTTGGAATTTTCCCTAAATTTAATAAACGTGCATGAAAAATATTTCTTTTTGCGCTAAATTCAAATAACCTGTGTCTACCCTCGACCGTTAGCAATAGTGTCTCTGTTTCAAATTACTGTCGGAGAGCGACAAGCCAACAGAGGTCAAATTCCCTGTTTTTGACATTTCGCGTTGCAACGGGAGAGCGTGGGAAGGTCCCAAATTGTTGCAATGATTAGTGTGGAGCACGACCCATTTGCTGGACCAGAGTCTTGCATGTGGAGTCCATGGCCAATACATCAAAAGACCCCACCAAGCACAACGTTGTTTTGATGCTATAAAACTAGAAAGATTGACCTATACTTCTGTTTACCATACATTTGTGGTACAATCTTCCCAAACGCTGAATTTGATTCACCTGTTCGAATAATCGCTCTCGATTTTTGTAAAAGGCTATATAGAACCAATCTGTAAATTAAATGATCACATCTACGTCAATAGCATCTGACTAGCATGATGATGTGTTGCTAGTTCATCAGCCAATGGTACCATATGTCGTTGGGTCCTTGCAAGTGATTAGTCGGTTGCCAATTTCCTACGGTGATATGACTCACTTTTCAATGTAATTAAGGAGATACGTGTGGTTATTTTGTAATATCATATGTTTATCCCGTCTCATATTTTGTATGGGCAGGTAAACACATCCTCGAATTTTTGTACCGGCGTAAAATGCACGTTCCAAAGCTAGATAACGATGACATCTAATCGCGATTCCTTAAATAGTTGTTGATTCTTTCTTTTTAATGATGAGGACGTCTACCCCAAAATACGTAAGCTTCGTGTTTATGGAATATTCTACTAATTAATTTCATGAATATCAACGCGAATCTTATGCATTCAGTTGGTTTGTAATATATTTCATGAATATCAACGCGAATCTTATGCATTCAGTTGGTTTGTAATATATGTGCGCAGGTTGCAAAAAACTGCTCTCTCTTCACACGTTCTCACCCCACTTCACCCGAAGGTGGGGATTTGAACCACCCACCTCCCTCTTCCCAATTGAGAAGAGTAGCCGCTGGGGCAAACCCCCAGTGGTTAGTTGATTTGTTCTTATAAAAAAACGTCTATCACTTTTGATCCTGTGGCTATTTACATGCTTTTATTCTTCTAAATACTATTTACATTCCTCTAAGCAAAGCTTCAAATTGAAAAGACCAAATCGCCCATTCTTATAAAATTATTTTAGTAAGTTCGAGTGGCTTGATTTTCAGCTAATTTTAAGCGTGACATTTTAGAAAATAAATATATAGCGATAATTGATGTGAATCTCAGAAGGTAAAACTCTTTTCTAATGTAAATAATTATTGTCGAATGTTCTCACCACGTGATGAAAAATTCGAGGACAGCTTCCAAGCAACAAACAATCTCGACTAGATCACGAGAATCCAAGAATCTTCAATCGAAACAAAGGAATAAAAGCCGGGGAAGAGGATCCAATCGCTTGCTTTTTGGTGAAACCAACAGGTCGGGATCACGACGCGCGCGACCAAAAAATCTTCCAGCCACGTTTCGGGAATTTGCGGTACGTGGGGCCCACCTGTGCCCTCAACCCCACGTATACACGCCACCTGGCCACCGCCCAACGCTTTCCGTCCCTCCACGTACACGAACACGTGGCTGGACTGGTCCATGACGTCACTGCTGCGCGCCAAACCTCGAGCGTATCTGAATCCGGGCTCCGATTGGTCAATTCGCGGAAGGACGGTGATATTTGCCGAACACCCCGATAAGGGAGCGATACGGAGAGCGACACGCGTCGGGAGTACACGTGGCGGGCCTTGGTTCTGATCTACAACGCCAGGCGAAATTACCGTCTTAGGCCATGAGCTGACGTCACGTAGCGTTTGCCGCCGGACAGGGCTCGAGGTTTTTTGTTTTTTTTGGGTGGGGCGGGGTGGGGTGGGTTGGAATTCTGTGTCCCTCCGGAAGGTTGACTAGAACGCAGTGGACGGCCAGAATATTGCCACGTGGAAGGAGGTGCGACGGCTTGCAGAGCCTTGCCGTTGCAAATCTCGTCTGGCTCTATCAAAGTCAAGGTCCAGCTGGATGGCCGAAGTTACTGCCACGTGCGGTCTCTCATGGAAGATCCGTTTCATGGCAATCATACTAATTTCAACCAAAAAAAAATAAAAATTAGGATATCAATGAACGCCCCCCATTCATGCTCACGTGGCGTGCCAATCGAGTCGTTGTCCGACGAGGATGGTGCTGTTAGGTTGACTTCCTCGTTGATGAGCTGATCTTTTTCTTTCCCCCTCTTCGTAACACGTGGATTGCCAAAAAGCTAAACACAAAAATTCAAGCTACATAGAATTTTTTTTTTTTGGTCGAAAAATACATCGATTCAAAAGGGATCTATTTTATTGAAAGTAAACTTTGATCGAATGTTTAATGTGATCAGCCATTTTATTGAATGAATAATTACACAAACGATTTCTGAATTTTGGTCATGGTTATATTTATATATATATTTTTCATAAAATTAGAGGAAATTGTTCATAAAGTCATAAACCTACTGTGCGGCCGCCAATTCAGTCATCAAATTTTCATGTCGGCCAATGATATCCTAAACCTTTTAACAATTTTTCAATATAGTCAATTTGTCCAATTTAGACTGGAGCTGATATAGCAGTCTAGTCAGCGTTTGTCATTCTACGTGATACGACTAGTGGCTAGCATATCCGATTTTAAATGAAACGATATCATTGCATTTTTTTATTCTTATTTTTTTCCTTTTCATTTGTTTCTTTTTTTTTTCTTATTATACTGTTCGTCTTCTTCTCCGCCGGTAGTCAAGGCCTTTGCAATGGTCAGCGACCGTAGGCGAGTGGCGGATGAAGGCTTCGAAAGCCCTCGCAACCCTCAAGAGGGCAGATCTGAGTGAGGGTCCCGGCCATCATCCATGTCCCTGGCGACCTCGCCAGCCGGATAAAGCCTCTAAAATCTGGTAGCGCTAGCAATGTTGTATACACTATACACACCGTCATACCGGATAAAACTTATTGGGCCTGCTCCGCGCATGATGGCCCAAATCCGTTGATGTCCATTAGCAAAAGTGCGTTGCAACGGTCGAGAAATATACCTGGTGGAAGTAGAAAAAGGAGTGCGCGTAGCATAACAGTCTACAGTATCTACAATCGTCGGGCGAGGGCAGTTTTGTCCGATAAAACCAGTTTCAAAGAATCTTCGTTTCCTTTCCCTCTCTTCCACTTCACGACTTCAGTCTCTCTCTTCACTCAGGTCAGACAGAACCTAGGGTTTCTCCCAATCAGGCAGGTCCTCTTCGCTTCAATCTTCCACACATTCCGCAATTTGTGATCATTTCGCTTTCGATTGGCTTCGGTTCTGTACAATCGCCGTTTAACGATGGATCAGAAGAAATGCGAGACGAGCGGAATGGTAACGAGCTCGGAAGAATCTGGGTTTGCGTTGCAGACGCCTCGGAAGATCGGCGAGCCTCTGCGAAGCCAGACTGAAGTCGCAGATAAGTAAGGACCCAGACGATGCTTTTTGCTTGTTCTGTGGAGGATGTGTTGTATTTTATTTTTGTATTTTGTAGTGTGGCTGATGGTGATGTTTCTTTTAGCTTTAGGTACGAGACAATTGTGGAGCTCTTTGATCACATGACCTGCTCGCTGAGGTTGCTTAATCTGTGTAAGAAGTCTCCCACGTTTTGGAATGTCACTGCTCAGGTGGAAGTTCTGGCGAAAAGGTAATCGCTAGGAACCTCCCTGCGGTTCCTCTCTTTAGCAATATATCACCTTCACACGTATCGTCATGTTAGAAAGAGGTGGTTTTCGTCCGGTCAAGGCTGTTGTGATTGAAGTTCTAAATGTGCTGAGCATGTTATCTTGTCTACTTGATGCTGATGATTTTAGTGTAGTATATACTATAGTCCCTTAAATGGTTCTTTTTCTTTCCGGTCAAAAGGAGGAGGAATTTGATGAATATGTGAGATTTTCATAGCAACTATTATTTGGGATCTTCTCAGTGCATATTTTCTTTACCTGCTGACAATGTCCTCTTTCTCTCAGAAAATTTCTATACAGCCATCTTGCACAGATTAAATACATACTTCCTGAAGTTATACAGATAGAGAAGCTCCTTATATATGATAAGAAAACCTTATGCATGAGGCCAGATATGAAAATCACAGTGCAACTTGATGCCATAGAGATGCGCCATGAACAATCTGGCTTCGTGGAACTGCAGGAACTTTTCATGTCGAGGCTTGTTGATTATTTCACTGACCATCCGGAGGTACTACTGTCCTTTTCTTGCAATTCTTGTTTAAGATAATCGTGAAAAGCATTTGAGTAAGACAAACTTTTGACAAATGGAATTTGACAAGCTTTTAACAAATTGATAGTGGTTTTACTCTATTGAATGGTTGGGAATGAGAAGTAAAGTTCCATATCGGCTGAACTGAAGTCCTTGCACAAATTATGCTGCATATATAGGTTTGACATTTTGAGAGACTAAGAGAGCTTTTAGCCCACAACATAAATCAATTGGTTGACTTGATTATATATTCTTCTGACTTTACTAAGGAAAATGGGTTGACTTGATCAAATAAGATGGCAGTATAAACAATATGCTTCTGTTAGCTCCTTATTTGAGTCATTATTGCTTTGAAGTAGAACTACAACTGCATTGCATTAGGGCAAGGGTTCCTTTTTCTTGTAAAATGATTGCTTTTATGCTAGATTATACAATGTTGTATGTGATGTAGGGAAAACCCTGAAAAAGTGCTCTAATACCAATTGATGTAGTCAGAGAAGTAAAAAATAGCAAAAGGAATAATACAGGGCTACAATAGAGTTGATTCGAATAAGGCAAAACTAATGACAAAGAGACATAAAGACCTATTTATACTAGGGTTAAAGACGTAAGGTGATCTCAACCCTTGATCTAATTAACTACTTATAATCTCAATGATCGAGCTGAATTAAATACTCACATGACCATTTATAACCCTAAAATATATGAGAAAAGACTAAATAAAGAAGAAAAACACTTAAAACTACTAAAATAGGATTGTGCTCCTGCATCAGTATGTCAGGTTGAGTGTACTGTATAAATTTGTCTGGAATTGACTTTCTTTATGTGCTCATTCAACTTCTGGTAAAAAAATGGAGAGTTGAACATTTGGTCATTCACCAGCTATTGTGTTGTGTCCTCCACCAGGCTTCTGTTGTTCCAGAGGCCATTTTACCTGGGCCTTTTCACCAAGGCAATCAGATCATCGACATCCAAGATCCTCTTGGAGATTCTGTGTTCCACCGTCAGTCCACAGTTGCTGGTGGTGTAATATTGTCAGAGGCATCTGGTTTACCTGAGTCTTTCAGCAGACACTTTTCTCAGAAGGTTGTTGTATCAGAGAATACTCAACTTTTAGCATCACCAGTTACCTTTTCTTCTTCCTCATGCACCAATCCTACCAATCAGGAATTGCAAGGAAGACAAGAGGGACACTTAAATCGCGTATGCCCTGAACCTATAGGTGAGATCAACCACAATATCAGTACGGAGGAAGAAGCTTCTTCCAGTTGTTGTAGATCCACCTTCATTGTTCCCTCTGTTGAGTCGCCTTATCCATGCTCATCTGTTGACCCTATCACCAAGGAAAGTCCTGCAGTCAGGTTTTCCTCATCTTCTGGAAATTTAACGATTGACACACCGGCACAGATGACACCCAAGAGATCAATATCTGGTTGTGACAACAATATTAAATCAATGAGTAGCAAACAATGTCTGTCATGTCAGAAGCCTGCAAAAAGGTCTCTGAACTTCTCTTCCCCAAAAGGTGATAGAAGTTCCATGGATAGATCAGAGACCTGCAAGCATGTCCATGATTACAGCCCATGCTCTCTGAAACTTGTGGAAGAAAAGAATCTCTCAGGTTTTGCAGCGGTATCAAATCAGGTGGGTAACGCAGTTACATAGTTGGCTTCACTCTCATTTCTTTGTAGACATAGCATCGAGGCCAAGTCTCATATCTGGCAAGGCTGCAGGTTTGTGTCCTGTCTGTATACTTGCATTTATGACGTGGACTACATATGACATTACTGATAAAGTTGGACCAGCCTTTCCTTTTCCCCTTTTGCCCAAGTAGAAGTTGAAAAATTAGGACAAGCTGACATGGTGCCCCTCAAAGCACTGGTCCATAATAAGATAAAAAGCTGGTCAATGATGATGAAGCTTCTTAAGAATTGTTTGCTAAAATGCAGGATTGAAAAGAAGTTATCTTCCTTTTATTAGTTGAATCTTAGCAGAGAATTATGAGCTTAAATAAATAAATGAATAAATCTGTATGAAAAGAATATAAACGTGAAGTTAAATGGTAGACATTATTTTAACAGAGAATTGTATTAGGAGTTTATTACATGAACAGGATCTATGGTACTTTTGTAGACCTTCCATTATGCTTTTAAGGATAATAATGTGCTCATTTTGCATTTTTGCGGTGATGTTTTTTTAACTTTTGCACACTTCTCTTAGAGACAACTCATGCTTGTCGCTTCCCAACAGTATTGCCTTGACATTTACAGTCACAGGAGAATGAGAGTGGTCATCTTTCCAAGGACCAAATTTCGACCAAAAGAAGTTTAAGAATGTGCCAGGACCTTTCTTACTTGAATGGAATTGCTGCCACAGTAAATTATGTTTTCCAGTCAGGTGGCTGCTCTTCAATCACAAGGGAAGAGCTTGTGCACAAGATAATAATTAATGACTTTGAAGTTCTTGAGAGAAGTATGTAAATGCTCTTTAGCTCTGTAATTACTTTATATCAAGCTTCAATTATTTTATATCAAACTTCAATTTGTGATGATTGTAATATCCTATCTACAGAGGAGGTTGAAGAGCAGGTCGAGCTTCTTGAGAAATTGTTTCCTGATTGGTTCTGCCGCAGATCAACACATAGCGGAGATATTGTGTATAGGTGAAACCCTAATACTTTCCTGTAATTACAGCACAAAACTGTTATTTGCTTGTTCCGAATATACACAGTTATTTGGTTTTAAATTTGGCAGAAGAAACATAAGAAAGTGGAATTTCAAAGTTATCAAGTCGCTTACGTGGATGACCCAATCTGACTTTTATGGAGTTGTGAGGGTAGATATACTAGATACAGAGAAAGCCTTTTCTGAGGTTAGAAAGAGCATGGGATTGTTTGTGGAAACTCTTTAGTGTTGTAAATGATGCCAGGACAATATTCGCTGATAGATTTTTATCTCTGAATTTAGCTCATACTTTCAGACTTCCTACAAAGACTTTCCTTTTCATAAAGCTCTCTTCAGATTTCCTTCAGCTTAATCAAGCAATTCATATTTCAGAATAAGAGTTCTTCTCCCTGACAGCTTGAGGTCATTGCTGAGATTTATTATCAATACTATCACTATTATTAATAAAACATCATTATCTTCTGCATATGCATCATGACAGAGACCTTTTAAACCTTTTGTTGCTGTTACTGTATTGAATCGCGAATCCACACTTACATCGTACTTCATGCCATTTCTCATGCTGCAATGTTGTGGCCACATCTTGAAACTCGTCTTCCTTTTCTGTCACCTGCAGCATTAAGGAAGGGACAAGGCTGGAGTCAATTACGTCAAGGCTCATTAGTAGTTGACAAAGCTGGGAAGCTACTGCAACTTACAGCAGGTATTTATTTCATTTTTGTTGCAACTTAGACTAGGAGGAGAAAGTGCATGGAATGGTTCAGTTGGCATTGCTTGCATCTCCAATATATAGTCGAGGTTGTACTTTTTGACAGATGCAACAGATTCCCTGATTGCCACCCACTTTTAAACAGATGCAACAAATTCCCTAATTACTTGTACTCTGTCCATATACGTTCTTGATTCTTCTTCATTGCAACTGTACGTTTTTTCATATGCATATTTCCTTATCGTGCATTCTAGTATAAATAGTTTTTTACAACAAATTTTATGTTTGATCAGTTTTAATAATTGGGAGACAAGTGACCACTATCAGGTACCATTCACATTGACTGGGTACCTCCAGAATCCTTTATGGGGTTCAAAATTTTAAACACTACCCAGAAGATAGTGTTTTCTATCTCGGCTTTTTAGTTTCATTGTGGGTTGTGAATTGGTGATCCAGATCAATATTCGCACAAGGCAAACCCCAATAGACTCCTTCATGTTCCATTGATCAGATATAAGAACAATTCAATTCGGTTTGTTTTCAACTCCAATCTGCCTTCCCGACGCACCAGCTGAAAGAGACAGCTCAAGATCGGATCATTAGAGGCGAAATTTGTCCCGCTTTGAGTGTGCATTTTTCATTGCATTTGTCTCTTACGATGCTTGTTTCGTGTACTCGTGACGAAGTTGATAAGTTGTTCTTTCCAGCCTCCGTCTTTTCTTAAAGTCCGCAGAATTTGGTGCACACGAACGCTGTAATAAATCCGAGCGGTGTACCATGTTCTCATCCGCTCAATATGGCAAGTCCCCACGTGATGTTGAGGTTGGAGGATTTGTCATTTGTTTGACCGAAACACGTCCGAATAGGGAAAGGTTCCATCCTATACGGCCAAGGACAAATCTCTTATCAGATTGATAAGAGACGTCGACTTTTGCATATTATCTTGGACTTTGTCCTTCCCTCCATTAATTAGTCCGACCTTCAAGGACCGGTCTACTCTCAATCCATGCCAAATCGTCCTCGTATCACGTAAGTTCCCAACGTTGTCCTTGTTAAGGGGTTACTAGTTACCCGCTTTCAATGTCGTTTTAACTCCATTCGTAGTGAGTTCTCAATACCATACCGTGGGTCAAAGTCAAACCACACATCAATGCATTTGCAATCTCACCCACCTCGCACCATCTGTTCTGCCAAACCCTATCCCCGTATATGTACAATTCATGCCTCCACATCTCCTATATATATATATATATCGACTCACCCACATTTCTCCACACCAATCAATCACATCACACCATGGACACGAAAGCTTCACTTCTCACCCCACTCTCTCTCCTCCTCTTCCTCCTCCTCTCCTTCTCCCCCAAACCCTCCAATGCATCCTCCCCGGTTGTCGACACCGACGGCCACAAGCTCCAGACCGGAGTCGGCTACTACATCCTCCCGGTCATCCGCGGCCGCGGCGGCGGCCTCACGCTAGGCGCCTCGAGGAGCGGCACCTGCCCGCTCGCGGTCGTCCAGGAACAGCACGAGGTCTCCAACGGCCTCCCCGTCAGGTTCTCCCCTGCGGACACCGGCGCCGTCCGCCTCTCGACCGATCTCAACATCTGGTTCGAGGCGGCGACGATCTGCGTGCAGTCCACGGTGTGGAGGCTCGGCCCCTTCGACGGGATAGCGAAGCAGTACTTCGTCATGAGCGGCGGGATCCTGGGGAACCCGGGACGTGAGACCGTAAGCAACTGGTTCAAGATCGAGAAGATGGACAAGGATTACAAGCTCGTGTTTTGTCCCACGGTGTGCGACACTTGCAAGGTGATATGTAGGGACGTCGGGGTTTATGTGGAAGGTGGGACGCGGCGTTTGGCCTTGAGCGACGAGCCGTTTAGGGTCATGTTCAAGAAGGCATGAAGCGCGTGTGTCGTAACGAAAGTGCATGCAGATTATGCAAGGCATATTTTAGGCAACACGCAAGGGAAGGGACTTTTAAATGCCAAATAAAATTTGTACTGGGATTTATCTTATGTAAATCTGATCTTTGTAATGGTATTTCAAATAAATTTCTAATAAGAAGTCCGTGAGCTGAAAATTCCATGCCCCAAAACAAGAAACTAGAAACGATGTTCGAGTGAATGGCACGTGTAAATTGGGAAATTTGTCAAAAAAAAAAAAGTCTTAAACCTTTTGTAATTTTATCAATTCAGTCTTGAACTTTTTAAGTTTGGCGATTCAGTAGTAAACATTTTTACCTTTTGACAATTCAGTCTTATTGGTCGGAAATTGCCGACGTGGACGCCGGCTGTCCTACATGACATTGACGCTGACGTTGAGAATTTTTAATAATATTTTAATATTTTATCAATTTTTTTCTTTTTTCTTTCCTTTTTTGTTTTTTCCGTTTTTCCTTTTTTTCCCTTTGCCCGGCCTCAACCTCTGTCGGCTCGCCTGAGGCCAGCGGAGGGAAAAAAAGAAAAGGCAAAAAAAGGCAAAGAGAAAAAGGAAAAACAAAAAAAAAAACAAAAAAGGAAAATAAATAAATAAATAAATTTGAAAAAATTAAAATATTTGAAAAAATTGTCAACGATGTCAGCGCCGATAGTGTCACGTTAAACTGTCGTTGTCCACGTCAGCGATTTCCGGCCAATAAGACTGAATTGGCAAAAGGTGAAAATGTTTATGACTGAATCGGCAAACTTAAAAGGTTTAGGACTAAATTGGCAAAAGTGCAAAAGTACAAAAGGTTTAGGAATTGTTTTTTTTTTTTTGCAATTTTCCCTATCTAAATTGATCGAACACATTCTTAGAATCGTTTAGACTGCTAATGAAAGAACAGGTCAAGTAATTTACACTCGTTATTTCTTGCATAATTTATGCTTCCACATGCTTTTGGCAGAAACGAATAAATCTCTCGAGTTAAAATAAAGTTTCTCTAGATCCTAACATGATTGTTCTTGAATAATTCAAGAAACAACATTAACTGCACGGTGTTCGATTTGAATATATTTTGCATAATAGAAAACGGTCACATAAATTCCACCCATCTAAAAGTGCTTGATGCTAACAACACAAAATTGGATGATGTTCTGCTACAGTGCATTCTTTCCAGGCCCTGCATCTGAAACACATTTCACCAGCACAGAGGAGTTTCGCTAATTTCACTAAGTTGAACAAGATCGTCTCTTTTGCCTTCCCTTTACATCCTATTAGCCACTGTCATGGCCTTCTCAAGATTCTTGAAGGCCTTCTCGTACCTCAGGAACCCCATGAACCAGAACTCGTAGTCATCTTCGGTGAGTATTTCTATGTACTTCTGCGCTGGGTTGTTCACGTTCTCGCTCCGGTTCGCTCGCTTTACCTTCTCGGTCGGTATCATAACCTGCGAAGATTGCAGCGATCGAACACTGTCATTCATTGATTCAATTCGCGTTTTGCGTTTTCCGTCGGAGGTTTTTTCCGTCCCGAAATGGAGAAACTATCATGTTTGATTTGTGTTTTTTGGAGTTGTACCTTGTAAGGTGATCTAACTAGCTTCCCATTAGGGGAAGGGAAGGTGATGGATCTCTCACTGCAGAAGGCAATCTTCTTGGTGGAGATGAAGAGGAGGCCAGCAATTGGACCAGCAGTGGTTGACAAATAGCACTGCGAGGCCTTGAGGAACTCCTCCCCTTCCTCCATCCCAAAAACCTGCTTGAATATGCTGTCTCTCCCTCCTCCTTGCACGATTTTCGCCCCCAATCTCAGCTTGCCCTTCACCGTCTCCGACAACTTCGGCCCCAGTTTCACTGCAACAATTTAGCGTTCAACTATGAAGGAAGATGTTTCATCTTTAAGGAAAGTGCATGAGTCTCACTGTACTGTGAATCTCAATATGTATATGGTATGAATAATACCATGGTCCCGGACCCGGAAGGCGAAGCTGCTGCTCTTCCTGCCCAACTTTCTCTGGTGCCCCGGGTAGGTCTCCTCCTCATCTGCACATGCCGAATTTCGCTAGTCATGTAAAAACATAGAATTCGAAGATAAGATTTCTCCTTTCCAGCATCATAACTTGATAGGAGGTCATATTAAGCCCCGATTCACCGTGAGATCTTAGCAACCGAGGGTTGCCAAGAATTTACAGTTCGGGTCAAAAGAGCGATCTCATTGGCACGGGACTATTTGGAGATAATAGACAACCGAACAGCACATATCAGGAGGACATCCTCAATACTCAGCAGAATTTTTAAGCAAAAGAGAAGCAAGCCATGACCCATGTCTTATGGAAATGCCTTGCAATTACCACAAGCGGTTGCATATAAAGCAAAGATTAGCATACCTCATGGAAGAAAAGGGCAGTTGACATTACTTAGCAGACTTAATCACTGTGTGTATTTACATACTTTCCAAGGGACAGAAGAAGCAATTCCACTGATTCTAACACAGCTAAAGCCACCATCTTTGCCTACTAGTGTCTGTAAAACAGAGAGAGGATCCATGACAGTTGCATACCGATCTTGAAGGAGTAGAAGCCATCCGAGGAAGAGGGGCTTTGGAGCAGACTGACCGGTTCAGACACAGAGAAGGGTCTCTCTGGAGTGCTCTCGTATGACCTCATCATCAATGGACTCCCAGTGATTTGTTCCTTCATCTCCCTCCCCACAAAAGCAGCTTCCTCTTCTGTTCTTGTTATTCTTGTCCCTCTGCAAGAGAAAGTGAAATCCCGGAATATATAAAAGCTGCTCAGGGATTCTGTTAATTCCACGTCACTCTCATTCAACCAAAAAAAAAAAGAAAAGAAGAGGAAGAGATTTTTACAACACGGGTACCCGAACCTTTCTATTATTCGCTGATCGGATGCACGCAAATCGACCGTCCACGTGAATCGGGTGATCCTCCACACGAGGGTACTTCGCTAAATCAAAAGCTTAGGCGCTAATGATAGCCATTATGCTCTCGATAGCTGTTTCTTGCCAGAAATAGATTTTACTTTTTCTATTTTTTAGATGAGTTTCTGAACAGAGAAACGTGTTTAGCAATGACACATTTGATAACATCATTAAATTTCTATGTTTGTCGGTCATAGGGCCTTAGACGGCAAGCGGACGGTGCCGGCGATCGACGGACGGTGACAGGGATGCGAGAGCGGGAATGAGCGATGAAAAGAATTTTTATTTCTATTTTTGTTCTAGAAAAATAAAATTAAAAATTTCTCCACTTCCCATTTTTGTTCCGAACTTATTTATGAACTAATAGAAAAATGAAATTGCATTGCTAAACGGATTTCTGTTCCAAACCTGTTTTCGAGAACAAAAAAAAAATGAAAAAATAGAATAGTTATCATGCACGCCTTAACTACTCAGCTGATTCGGATCAGTAAGATGTTATAATCTGAACCACACACCTCGTCAGAAGACCATTGGTGGGGCTCAGGAATTTTTCCAACCTCTTGTCTCCTCCTCTGCATCTTATCTCAAGATTCGCAATAATTTAGTGATGAATAGAAGCTTCTGGTGTGCGGTACCTCAATTTCTCAGTTGTTTCTCATGCTTGAAAAGCGTGCCCTCTTCTGCTATTCCTCGACAGATTCCCCAGTCAACATTAGTGGGCAGATTAATCAGTTCTTGTTGACTATTTTGCGGGTTGCGATTGGAGAAATGGGATGAAGATATTCAAACTTGCGTTAGGGTTAGTGGAATTTGGTGGGGTTCATGCAGAAAAAAAAACAGGGGAAGATGAAGAAATTTCAGGACTTGACGTACGTCATTGTTTACGCGCTCAAGCTTTGAACCGAGGAGGGACTTGCAAAGTCTGACTTGGACCAGAAATTTATATTGAGCTTGGTAGGGACTGTTGATGTAACTGCAAATGAGAACTTTAGTCTATGTTCATATGTGATGTGACTAAAAAAATACTAAGGGTGGTTGGGGAAAATTCCGCGATAAAGCAAAATATTTTTCGGGAAATCATTTTTCAGAAAAATGGTATTGGTAGATGATATGGCACCAAAAATGTTTTTCGGTGTTTGGATCTCATTCGACAAACGATTTCAATTTCATGACTTTAACTGAGGCAACTTTTTTTTTTTTGTTGAATTTTTGAATATTTATTATTTATTATCTATGTTACTTTACTGGCCACCGGTCGAGAAAAAAAGTAAAAAATAAAAAAATAAAATAAAATAAAATGATTGGAAATAAAAAATATTAAAACAATAAAATATTGAAAAATTCGAGAGGTGCAATTCTGAAAAGTGTTTTCATCTCTTTAGAGTTAGGAATTCACTTTCCTAATTTTATGCATGAATACTCCATTGATCGGAAAGTGTTTTCGGTTGTCATTTTTTATGAACCAAATAGGTGAAAGTCCGAAAAATTAATTCCCCAAAAATACTTTCTCTCAAACAAACGCACCCTAAGGTCATTTTTTTTTTGTAAGGAGTGAGTTGCACTTGCAACAATTCTAAAATGACCTGGACTTGCTTCAAAAAGACGCTGCGAATTTCGTTAGGAAAACATTACCATGCGTAACAATTCTCCAGCATTTTATCCCTATCCGTACGAAATTGCTTGTTTTTGGGAAAAATTACCTAATCAGTCAAGCCTTAAACTTTTTAATATTGCCAATTTAGTCTAAACCTTTGCGCGAAATGTCAATGAAATCATTTCAATCAATTTTCGTCCAAAATTGTTAACGTGATGATCTAGTCATCATCGACCATCTTAGGTGGCACATTGCCACATCGATGATTTTCGATGAAAATTGGTCGGGAGGACTCGCGCAAAGTTTTAAGACTCAATTAGCACAAATCGAAAAATTTAAGATTGAATTGACATATGTATAAAAAGTCTATGGCTAATTCGGCAATTTCCTCGCTTATTTATTTGATGCACGGAATAGGAAAAGAAATAACAACTCTCGTGTTTCATTTTCATGGTATTATCGAGAAATTTCCGTAGGAGAGGCAATTAGGGTGTTCATGAAAAATTTACTGCATACGAACTGACCCGAACCAAACCGATAAGTTTGGTTTATCAGTTTATTAGTTTGGTTTTGATGTTGATTTTTATTTTGTTATTGGTTTAATGAAAAAAATCATTTTCCTTTTAACTAATAAAGTTTGTGCAGTAGTTTAACCAATTAAGTTCTTTCGATTCTTCGACAAAAAAAACAAAAAATTTCTTTCTAGATTTCTCTACACCATACGAAATATTTTTACATCTATTATTCGATTGATTTTTAATCTCAGACGATACTTATGGAATTTTATGAAATTTTATATTCTCCTGTTTAGTGGAATAATATTCTTTAATGTTTGATAATTTTCATTTTTCTCTAAGTTTGTAGAAGTAGGTACTTTTTTGGTCAATTTTATTTATTGGATATTGTAGTTAGATAGTCTAAATATGTATTAATCTTCATCTTGGTAAACCAGCTTGATGATATTGAATTGAAATGGACAAAAAAAATAAAAATAAAGTCATTGGTTTGGATTAGGGGTGAGCATGGTTCTAGGGTAGAACCGGGAACTTGGACCCGGAACCAGTGGGAACCGGTTCGGTTCCAGGTTCCAAGGTATGTAGGGGAGGTTTCAGGTTCCAAAAATTGAGGAACTTGTTCCAAAGGGTAGGTTCCAGGTTCCACTACCTGGAACCTGGAACCTGGAACCTGGACCCTGGATCTTAAAATAAATTTTTGTGTTTTTTTTGTATATGTCTTTACACGATCCTACAATGTTCTATGGTGTCCGATGATGAGTGTATAATCTGGAGTCAAACAAATTTTTAGGTTTCAAGTTTCAAAAATTGAGGAACCTGTTCCAATGGGTTGGTTTCAGGTTCTAAATGTAACTTGTACGGAACCTGAAACCGCTCACCTCTACTTCCCCTTAGTGATTGTAGCGTTCACTCTTATTTTGCTTAACTAAAAATGAAAAAATGAAAAGAAATTGGCAGGTTCTCGGGTACCCTAGAACCTGTGATATGGTAGGTTTCAGGTTCCATGATACGAAGGGTAGGTTTCAGGTTCCAAAAAATGAGGTACCTATTCTGACGGGTAGGTTCCAGGTTCTAGGTGGAACCTGTAGGAACCTGGAACCGCTCACCTTTAATTTGGATTGAGTTATAATTAAGATGTGTTTGGGAGAATTTTGGAGAAATGAGTTTACAAAACTAGACAGCCTTTGTTTTTGTTCAAAGTGCTTTCATCAAAAGCAAAGAATGTTTGGTAATCAAACGCAAATTGGATGAATAGACCCGTATAATGATCCGTCTCCGTCCGATTCCGATGGATCCAAATATCGGGTCGAAATGGGCCCATCACATTGTGAGAATAGTTTGATACGATGGGCCGGTAGCCCACGATCAGCCACAGAAAGCGGTATATAACGACTTCGACAAGTCCATCGTAACTATTCTCCAAAACAGATTTGAAGAAATCTCCGCGCCTTCGGTCACCGCTCGCACCGGAAAAACCCTAAGAGAATCCATGGACCCTCAGCCTGAACCGGTCAGCTACATCTGCGGAGGCAAGTCTTTCTTCTTCTTCTTCTTCTCGAATCATCTCTCTTTTGATGCTTCAGTGGTTTTCCGATTTCTAGTTCGGTGGTTTTGTGCTTTTGGTGGGTTTTGATTTGTATTGAGGCGGTGGTGGTTGATAATGGCGCGCAGATTGCGGGATGGAGAACACACTGAAGCCCGGGGACGTCATCCAGTGCAGAGAGTGCGGGTACCGCATCCTCTACAAGAAGCGAACCCGCCGAAGTAAGCTCGCGTCGCCTTGAGTCTGCTCGACCATGGTCTTTTTTATTCGCGCTCTCTTCGGCGCTTTATGTTATTTATGGGCTCGTGTTTATCTGGATGACTACGTGGACCGCGATCGTCAAACTGAGGGAGCAATTGCCTTTTGGAATAGATAGTCTTGGTTGTTCATTTCTACAGCTAGTTGGGATGCAGTGAACTGGGTTCCGTTGTTGTTCTTCGAACTGAATTAGCTCAAGTTCGATTGGTGCTGACTCGGCTTGGAGTGACCTTATTGTATTGGCACACAGGGTTTTGCTGTAGATATTTTGAGCCTGAATGAATTGAGTTTGGCAGTTTGTAGCCATCATGGAAATGGATAAGCCTAGCCGGTATTGCAAGGTCCCGTAGCGAAGTTTCCATGAATGAAATTGTCTAAGCTTGATATTATGAGGAACTTCGACAAGTAGTTTGGAGCAACATCTTTTGGAGAGTTGTTACCCCATTCTTTTGTTTTCTTCGGAGGAGTGCTCGTTTTGTATCATAGATAATAGATGACGATATGAGAACGGGATTGTAGGATCTTTTTGTTGAATGGACTTGTCTAAATTCTCTAGTACTAGTACACAGAGAATCATATTCTGCGTGTGAGGAGTCAGGTTCAAAGGCTTCTAGAATCTTTAGATCATCATCTTTTTGTCGGGATCCTAGTGGTTTCAATCTTGCATGTACACAAAGTCGATTTGCTTTAGTTTTGTGTATTGAGCTGTCTATTTTAAATAAACCATTCTATGAACTAAGTAGCTTTGTTTCTTTATCTTTTTATAGTAGATTTACCTCATTAAAGAAGAAGTTTATTTGGAAGGTTTCTCAACTACGGATATCTTGCAAAGCCTCACTGGTCAATGGGATATTGCCACATAGGCACATATGCAAGAAGGATCGTTGATTTCATAATAAAGTTAAAACACGTACTGAATCTTTTTGAAATATTTTTGTTACGCTCCGTGAGTATATTTCTGCTTGAATTTGTGAAGAATGAAACGTGATTGCTTTTCATTTTACTGGTTGGAGAAATTAAGAGCTGTTCTGTCTAGGTTGTACCGCTTAAGATCATTTCTAAAGAAAGAGGGTCAACCGGTTTTTATCATGATGAATCTGCAGTGAAGGTCCATGCCCTGAAAGCTTTTGGAACCTGAACTCTGTAGAATTGGTGACTTATGGGCACCTGGGTTTAATTGTAATAGGCTCATAATCCTATAGTACAGTGTCTTTTGTTGGTGTTGGCACAGTGATTTTGGTACTTAGATCCATTGTCTTGTTATATTCAAGATCGAAAGTGCACAATTATCAGATTCAGAGAAGTTCAGATTTCCTTTAAATATTCTGCAACTTCCATGGACCCATGCATGTGATATGATTGTTCCGGGACTGAGTATGCTCTCTCTAGTCTCTGAAATAAACTCTAGCCCTTATTTCATGTGCTTGAACTTAATATTTCTCTGCTCTTTCTACTTCTCTTTCTTGGAACAGACAATTGCTTACCTCTTTTGATTGGTGATTCTTGCAGTCATTCAGTATGAGGCCCGTTGAAAGAACTTGAGGGTGTGGGCTTCAATTTCCGTACAGACTTCTTTGTCGTTGCAACTGGGCACGTGGTATGTCTTTGGATGATAGTAATGAAAAAATGAGAGGTAACTGCTATACAGTCTTGTAAGCATGTGTGGTGCCAACTTGTCAAGAGCGTGGATAATGTTTATATGTTTTGGAGTCCCCATTAAAGGTGTACCGCGACACCGGTTTGTTCGAATTCTTTTTCTCTAGTGGGAGCGGTTTTTGTCCGCCAATTAACTCGTCTTCGCATAACCCGGTGACGGAAGTACACAAGACAAAATTGATGCAATCAGATCAGCGCCAAAATATCACATTGGTTTGCGCTAAATCTTTTGCGGTAATTGCGGCTGAGGGGGATTAAGAATACTAGCGTGTTATTTCAGAAAGCATTTGAGTAGTAAATCTCGAAATGATTTGTGCAAATGTTTGGGCGAATACCTCTGCTTTCCTAGATTTTTGAAAATTTTGAATGAAAGTCTTGAGGGCTCAACTTCTTCCTTATGTTGAAATTAGAACTGTTTAACGGGTGGGCTGAAAATGAGTGGTCTAAGTTGATACATTTTACCCATTTTTGTATACTATAGCTTTGGCAACTCATACTTGACCTAACTGGGGCACAACCCGTACTCATCCTAACCCGAGCTTCATTTCTTTTTCTTTTTTTTTCTTGACAACAATTCAAAACCCCGAATGAACCGTCGCTTCCGAACTGGCGAACCGCGAAAAAAAGGGCATAAAAAAAATATATATATATATACAAATCGGCCCGAATCGCCGGTTCTGAACCGTTGGTTTCGGTTCTCGGTTTTCATGAATCGGAACCGGTGGTTCCGGAACTGTGGCCACCACTAGCCCAAATGTTCTCGGAACCACAAGATTGGCTGATGGGGAAAATTGCTTAAAAAGTTTTAGATCTATTGTATTTTAACATATTTAAAATCCCGACTCTTTTAAATTTGTCGATTGTGTCATAAATCTTTTTACGTTTTGGCAATTGAGTTTATTCAGTTAATTTTGGTCGGAGATCACTGACGTGAATATGCCCGGCGAAGATGCGGACAATTTTTAATATTATTGTAATATATTTTTACTTTTTTTTTTTTTTTTTCACTTTTGTCCCTCCACCACCTTAGGCAAGGGTTGCCCTCGCCCGATCCGGCTCGGATCAGGCGGCCCTCGCATGAGGCCTGTGACCTCCATCGGCCATTAACGAGGAGCTGTAATGGCCGGCGGAGCGAAAAAAAGGAAAAAAAATAGAAAAAAGAAAAGGAATAAAAAGTAAAGAACGGAATATAAGAAACAAAGAATTTAAAATAAATGAATAATTGGAAAAATAATAACATATAAATAAAAATTTTCTACGTCAGTGCCGGTTGTGCCACGGAAGACGATCGGCATCCACGTCAGCTCCGATCGTGCCACGTAAGACGATCGACGTCCACGTCAACTATTTTCAGCCAAAATTAGCCGAATCGACTCAATTGACAAAACGTGAAAATGTTTAGAATTCATTTGGCACAATTAAAAGATTTAGGATTGAATTGATAAAAATGTAATATGAGTAAAATTTTTTGGACAATTTTCCCCTAACAAAATGCCATATGGTTAAAAATTTGCATACATGGCTCCTTACGATATTATATTTAGAATGGCATCTCTAATGATGCATATTGAAAAGAGATTTTTCGATTTTTTTTTTTTAACCTTCTTTGGAGACATTGGCCTAGGGTTCTACCATCACCGATACAGAAAAGAGTCAACGTAACTTTGCGGTTGACTATCATTGCGAGTAGCGACGAGAGAGAAGCACGAACGGTTCGATTCGAACACTAGCGTCAGGAGCAACGATGATTGAGGAGAGAAGGGCACGAATGCTTTTTGACCTGCTGTGGAAACTGAAAATTACTCTGACCCTTCCAAAAGTAAAATAAAGCTAGCTATAGAGATCGGCGAAAATAGGAGAATAGAGAAGACGACCGTCTCGGTTTGGTTTCTTGAGTTGCTTTTCAACGATGTCTCCAGTCCCGTTTTAGTCTTAGAAGGCCGAATGAGTTGAAAAATGAGTCATTTAAGGGAGCGCATGGCAATACTTCTGCTTTAGAAGTTGATTTCTGATCAGAGAAAGACGTTTGATAACAAGATAAAGTTTTTGTTTCTGGGATAGAAATTCGTTTCGTAACGGTTGAAAATTTCTACTTCTGGAACATTATTAACACAAAATCTTCTACGGAAAATTATTGATCATAACCTAAAATGCATGTTATTCGAGAAAAGTGGAATGCAAATACTAACGGATTTACGTATAACTTGTCATTTAATTAATAGTAGGGATCAATTTTATGGGGAAAATTGTATTAATGAATGCGATGGTCGAGC
The DNA here is from genome assembly GCA_029784005.1 of Lenwebbia sp. NSW1173648. Lineage (NCBI taxonomy): Eukaryota > Viridiplantae > Streptophyta > Magnoliopsida > Myrtales > Myrtaceae > Lenwebbia > Lenwebbia sp. NSW1173648. The sequence continues at coordinate 6,962,545 of JARCGZ010000002.1, forward strand.
TCATATATCTACGCTAAAAACACGAGTAATTCCGGTGCTTCCTCGCCTGTGCCTAGAGGTATCAAACGGGGTGGGTCGGGTCAAGTTTGAGTCGGGTTGAATATGGTCCGACCATATTGATCTATTTAACTCGTTTTGACCCATTTTTATACAGTGCAAAATTAACATCCTATACCCGACCCGACCATATTACTTAAATATTTCTATATTTAATCAAATCATAGAGTATTTATTTATTATAAATTATTAAGAGAAATGATATTGCTAAAATAATCTCATGCAATTGAAATTATTTTAATTATTTTATAATTAAAAAATATTATTTTCCTTTTTAAAAATAATTTTTTTTATCTATTTTTTGCTTCGGCTGCCGAAGACGGCCACTTGGCGGCAGCAGTGGGTGATGGTCGGCAGGCGGCGGCGGCGGCGGAGGCGGAGGCGTGGTTGGGAGTAAAAATGAAAAGAGGCCGAAGTGAGAGAGAGTGAAGACAAAGTGAGAGAGAGATTTTTACTTCTGAAAGAGAAGTAACTTTTTTTTTTTTTACTTCTGAAAGTGGGTCGAAAACACCTTCAAAAGTAAAAAATTGCTTCAGAAGTAGAAAAATGAAGTTGTGTAACCAAACGAATTTCTGATTCAGAAGTTGCGTTACCAAACAGATTTTTGCTTCAAAAGTGTTATCATGCGCGCCCTAAGCAACTCATTATGATCCATTTTAATATGCCTTACTCTTTTTTTTTTTGGGCAATCCATTTTGCTTAACCTTGTTGCCACACTAGTTACCATTCCACATTGGGCCAATCAAACATGGCAAAAAAGACATCATGAGTGTCAAAAGTTATGTACGACGTTCACTTTAGTGTTAAAAGTTTTTTTTTAATCATTTAAGTGCCAATTGTTTTTTAAAAAACAATCACTTAAGTACCAACTCCGATCTGCTTGGTCGAAAATCTGACGTGTCCTTTTCTTTTTATTAATATTTGAAGTCGACGTGACTCTCCGGAGGTCCAGTCAGCATCTAAGGCATAAAATGACGTCATTTAAAGCATTTCCCCAGCCTTTTTTTTAATTCTATTTTATTTTTCTCTTTTTCTCCCTTCTTCCTTTGGCCACCGACCGGCTAGAGGGAGGGCCGGCAAGGTCGCGAAGCCGACCTCGTGACCTCGCCAGCCCTCTGCCCTCCCTCTGGTCGATCGCCGATCCTTTCCCCGGCTAGCCTTTATTTTATTTTATTCTAATTTATTTTTCTTTTTTTCTCCCTTCTTCCTTTGGCCATCGACTGGCCAAAGGGAGGGCCGACGAGGTTGCGAGGCCGACCTCGTGACCTCGCCAGCCCTCCACCCTCCCTCTGGCCACCATAGGAAGAAGGTAATAAAAAAAAAATTGACATGTCACTTTAAAAAAAAAAAAAAAGAAAAATAAAATGTCATGTTTTTTTTTGCCGGAATTTCTCGTCAGGGGCATTTAAGTGATCGTTTTTTTTTTTTTCAATTTGACACTTAAGTGAGCCAACGAAAATTTTTGGTACTAAAGTAAATGCCATACACAACTTTTGGCACTTCTGATGTGCTCCCGCCGTTAAACATGAGTTGCAATACTTAGGCAACTTGAATCACGGCCTGTTGATCAGGATCAGGATCAGGATCAGGGTTCACAAGGGCAACATACAAACCTTTTGATCAGAATTTCTTTCCTTTGACCGCTTCGACGCTCTTCCGAGTTCGCGATACATAGACAGCCCTCTTGAAAATAAAAGACCCACTTCCAATATTAGGGAGGCCAGAAATGTGAATCCCTTGTCTTCACGTCTCCATTCCATCGTCACCAGTCCCATCCATCAAGAAAGTGATACGATAGGGGGCACTCTCTGTTGTGTTTGCATCTGTGTGGTTTTTCCTCTTGTGGAGATGATGGAGACAACGTAGAATTCATCCTACATTGAATCTTCCAGCTCCAATGAAGATGAGATCGGAGATTCACGGGGTGGTTTCTGCATGTCCGTTGTTCTTGTCTTCCTTCGATTCTTGCTATTATCGGAACTGGACCCTCGATGTCGACCTTTCTTTTAGCCAATTGGACATGTCAACTGGGCTCCCAAGTCCGAGCTGCGTGCCGTTCGGAGCGAACTTGATTACGACTCAGGTTCGGATTGTCCGAAAACATCAAGCTGCTTGAGAGCCACCTCTTCTTTAAGAAAATACCGGTCTTTGTTTGTTTTCTGTTGGCTACGTAACGATAGGACCAACGTGGTGTTTAGATTAAACGAGAAAATTGTGAAAATCTTGCTAAAGAATAGACGACTAGAAAGAAGAGTTCTAATAACTTGGTATTTGGCCCTTTCTGGTTTTACACGGCATATTCAATATTTTTTTGTTTTTTTGTTTCTTCTTCTTCTTTTGGCCGTAATTTGATGAATAATACATCTTTGTTAATGAAGTGTTCGGAGCTGTTCGAGCATCTGACTGATCTAATCTAATCTAGAAGTTAGGGCGCGCATGGCAACACTTCTACTTTAGAAATCAACTTCTGACTATAAATTGATTTTTCTAGTTTTGCTTCTGAACAGAAGTTGATTTTTATGCTTCTGGAGAGAAGTAAATTTTTTTAGTTTTTTGATTGGCTCCAAAATTACTTCGCAAAAAAAAAAAAGCTCTAAAAATAGAAAAATAAAATTACCTAATCAAACGGATTTCTGCTCTAAAAATTACATTATCAAATGAATTTCTGTTTTAAAAGGCACTTCTGAAGCAAAAAATTTTATTCCAGAAATATTGTCGCGCGCGCCTAACACGCACAAGGAAGCCGACCGTTGCGATTGGTCCGAGAAATGGCGGGTTAAAACGATGGTGGGTTTGAAACTTTTTCCACTGCGGAGTCTGAGGTAGAGTTCAAACTCATCGACTCCCAACGTCGTCTTCCTCACGCACCGGCAAGAAGACGCCATCAAGATCCGTCCTTTTCCAACATCATTCGTCGTTTCTGCCGTTCTCGACCTCATCGAAGTCAAGCAAGCGACGAGGTGTCGATGTCACGGTGAGAATGCCAGAAGTAGAAATGGTGATCCAACCGGAGTCGAGCGATGACGAGAGCGAGCGAGTTTTGGCTCCCAGCAAACCCAGCAGCTCCTTAAATTTGGCTTGTTTCGCATTGCGTCAATCGATTCGACACACGGGTCATTCTTGCCGGGAGGGATCGCTAGTCCTAGAACTCAAACTTGGGGTCCGACTTGATCGGGAGCGAGTGCAGTCCGAGAATGGGTCTCGGCAAAGACGAATCGGAGGTGGCGGAGATAAGCGATCTCTCGGGGGATGACGTGAATCAGGAGGACCCGAAATCGAAGGCGAAGGAGGAGAAGAGTGCGAGTCGGGGCAAGGAAGACGAGAGCAACAATCTTTCGGTGGAGAAGATCTTCGAGAGCCAGGAGGTGCCGTCCTGGAGGAGGCAGCTGACGTTCAGGGCGTTCGCGGTGAGCTTCGTGCTGAGCATCCTGTTTGCCTTCATCGTCATGAAGCTGAACCTCACGGCGGGCATCATCCCGTCGCTGAACGTGTCCGCGGGGCTCCTCGGGTTCTTCTTCCTCAAGACGTGGACGAAGGTCCTGGACAAGTCCGGGCTGCTCCAGGTCCCCTTCACGCGGCAGGAGAACACGGTGATCCAGACCTGCGTGGTGGCGTCTTCCGGCATCGCGTTTAGCGGTATGTTGGCTTGGTTTCACTCTGACAGCATGTTGATTTGAGCCAACTGCGAAGTGCTCTGTTTTTGCATTTGTCTGCTGACATGCTCTGTCACTTTTTCTTGGCTGCCGATTCCTGAAGATTTTAATTGCTATAATGACGACGTGTGTTTCTTGAGCTGGTTCTACTTCGTTGACTGTCGAGTGGAGAATCAATTGAGATTCACATATGGGGTATAGGCTTCTCAACGTTTTCCTCTTTATTATGTCTTGCACTGAATAAAAGTCGACGAGTTGGCAGTCAAGGTTCCCTCATGCTGTGGCTATCCTTTCATTTAGGCTAGGGTCCACCGTGAATTGTGCTCAAGCTAAACTGCTCCTTAGTCCACAATTTAGGCTCTTTGAAAGCGGCACAGTCCTTGGAGCTCAGCACTCATACCAAGCTCAATTACAGACTCTAATTGTTAAGCCAGAAAATTTGGAAGAACTCATAATTAGACCGCGAAAGGAGAATTTTAAAATGCTAATCAAGCAATTCTTTTTCTTTGTTGTAATTCGGGAACTTCTGTCTATATGGTGGTCTGAGGGCTCCAGGAACGTCGGATGTTTTAAGTCGAAGGGAAGGATTGGCTATCTCTTAACCATGCCAAATCAATCTCTATCCGCATCGGGTCTTATCTTTGTCCATCTCTTTCCTTGGATGATGCAGATGCCGTTAACTGACTTCAACACGAAGAGGCTCGATTGTTTTATTCGATTTCTTTTCATCTCCTCTAGCTGGAGAAAGAAAAGAAACTAAATGATAAAATGACAATAGAACCACAACATAGTAACAAGAGGTTTTGTCTGATAATTCTTGTATTTAGTTTTGCTGTTTTCTATGAGTTATCTATTTCGAAGTGAACTGCATAAAGCAAACTGAGCATGGACAATTTGCGCTCAAGACGTCAAGCAACTTAAATTAAAAAGACCTAAAAGTTTGCCCATTGATTCAAGAGTCCCCTTTTATCTATATGACCTCGTTTGCACGGAAACACCCGTGCCTCAGATATATGTTAAGTTCATGGACTCTAAATGAACCGTACTGCATACACAGATGACATGTAGAATGATGATTGTTTCTGTGTGAACAACATAATGTAGAGTATTTGGCCATAACCATATTGAACAGTCCTCAAACTAATTTCATGTGCATATTTGAGGTCATGCGTTTCTTGGAACATATTCTGAGATAACCAATGCCAATGAGCTCAAGGGGTATGCAGAGATAATGTTCATGTGTTCTTTTGAAGTAATTACTCAGATGTATTGGATGCAACTACTCAGAAATGAAGGAACCTTCCCTAAGTTTTGAGTGCATGCTCATTTGTTAACCATCTCCAGATAAAACCAGTTGCAGATAGCGGAGTTTGCATATTTTCGCCACTGCTTCTTTTTGTTTGTTGAGCCAGATCACCGCTTGTTCAACCCAAAGTGTATTGTCAAGTGTATAGTGTCATTTCAATTAGATGCTTGAAAAGTATTTCAACTGGAGAATAGAGAAAAATATGTCGACTGGAAAGTATTAATTAAACTTCTGCTTCTCTCGACAAAAAAGACTCGTGCTTGTTCAATCCAAAGTGTATTCTCATGTGTGAGCGAGTTGCTAGAGTTATTTACCTGCAAATGTGGTGCTGTGTTATTTTGTATGAGCAGGAGGTTTCGGGAGTTATCTCTTTGCAATGAGTGAGCGAGTTGCTGGTCAATCAAAGGATCCCCAAAGCACTCATGATTTCAAAAACCCATCACTGCCGTGGATGATCGGTTTTCTATTTGTTGTCAGTTTCCTTGGCCTCTTTGCTGTGGTGCCTCTCCGGAAGGTACTCTTTACATGTTGCGTTAGTTTTCTGTAGCGCTTGTCTTGAACATGTCGTAAAACATATTAGTAATTGCCAATTCATCTCCATAAAACGCTTCACTTGAAAAGATTCTCTTTGGCCACGAGGAATCGAACTGCAGGTGCTTCCATGTACTGTTATGAGCGCTTCGCTCACGCTTGCCCTTCTCTGGTTTCAGATCATGATTATCGACTTCAAATTAACGTATCCTAGCGGCACGGCGACTGCTCATCTTATAAACAGTTTCCACACACCTGAAGGAGCCAAGCTAGCCAAGTAAGACACTTTAAGCCGGAAAGCCTTCTCATTAGCGTGTCAACATATTGGCTCTCATCAGCTTCTATTTTTTGCCTGAAGGAAACAAGTGAAAGCATTGGGAAAGTTCTTTTCCTTCAGCTTCTTGTGGGGCTTTTTCCAATGGTTCTATACAGCTGGAGATGGTTGTGGTTTTACCAAGTTCCCCACTCTTGGGCTCAAGGCTTTGCAATACAGGTGTATAAGCTTAGCAAACTTCCAATTGTACAGTCTACAACTACTTTGTGTTATAAGCCGGCCTTCGCTTCGATGTCATGCACTCTAACATGCAAAATCATTAGCTGACTCTCTTACATGGAAAACGTGAAGGTTTTACTTTGATTTCTCCGCGACATACGTTGGAGTTGGGATGATTTGCCCGTACATCATAAATATCTCAGTGCTACTCGGAGGAATTCTATCCTGGGGTTTAATGTGGCCACTGATAGAAACCAAAAGGGGTCAGTGGTATCCTGCAGAGGAAAGCCCAACCAGCATGCATGGCCTTCAAGGTTATAAGGCAAGTCAAGTTATACATGCAAATGTGCAAGTTTGTTTATGTCTTTTGTAGATACTTTTAATCATACAATACCAATCTGTCAGGTTTTCATTGCCATTGCCATGATATTGGGTGATGGGCTCTACAACTTCTTCAAGGTACTTAGCCGAACGCTCTCTGGCGTGTACCATCAGCTCCGAGACAGAGAAACGAGCCATGTTCTACCCGTTGCGAATGGTTCCACTCCCGAGAACCCTCAAGTGTCTTACGATGACCAACGGCGGACACAGCTTTTCCTAAAAGATCAGATCCCGACATGGTTTGCAGTGGCAGGCTATGTCGCCATAGCAGCCATATCCACTGCTACTCTTCCGCACTTGTTCCACCAACTCAAATGGTATTACATTTTAGTCATTTATCTCTTCGCTCCGACCTTGGGTTTCTGTAACGCCTATGGCTGTGGGCTCACTGACTGGTCTCTTGCCTCGACCTACGGGAAGCTCGCCATCTTCGTGATTGGGGCATGGGCCGGTGCCTCACATGGTGGAATTCTCGCCGGTTTAGCTGCCTGTGGAGTCATGATGAATATTGTGTCTACAGCCTCGGACCTGACTCAGGACTTCAAGACAGGCTATCTGACCCTGGCTTCACCGCGGTCCATGTTTGTGAGCCAGGTGATTGGTACCGCCATGGGCTGTGTTATTTCTCCCTGTGTCTTTTGGCTTTTCTACAAGGCGTTTAAGGATCTTGGACTCCCGGGAAGTGAATATGCTGTCCCCTTTGCAACCGTATATCGGAGCATGGCTGAACTTGGGGTGGAAGGCTTCTCTTCCTTGCCCAAACACTGCCTCATGCTCTGCTACGGGTTTTTCGCGGCAGCCATCATGATAAACGGGTTCAGGGACTCAGTCGGTAAGAAGTGGTCCCGTTTCATCCCGCTGCCGATGGCCATGGCAATACCCTTCTACATAGGGCCATACTTTGCCATCGACATGTGCGTCGGTAGCTTGATCCTGTTCATATGGGAGAGAATCGACAAAACCAAGGCCGACGCGTTTGCGCCGGCAGTAGCTTCAGGTCTGATTTGTGGGGATGGCATATGGACACTGCCCAGCTCGATACTCGCTTTGGCGGGGGTTAATCCGCCGATTTGCATGAAGTTCCTATCGCGAGACACGAACAATAAAGTCGACGCCTTCCTGGGATCTTAGTCCTGCAGTTTTTAAACTCACGAAGACGGCATGAGATCTCAAGCATGTCGGAAGTCTCTAGATGGACTGTCATGATCTGCTCTATCTTCTGTTTTTCTCGCAAATCTCCCTTGTCCCTCAACCAAGCATGTACTCCAGATCCCAGTGAAGCAGTCGTTACAACTAAGAGCTGCGAAATTACTCTGCATGTAATAAATGTGTATAGCATTTGTCTTTTATGCTCCTCTTCACGCCTCATAGAATCCACAATTCTGGCGGTAGCCAATTATATTTGCAAGAATTACCATTGACAATACGAAGCTCTCGGGAAGATTGAGCTGCCCTGACCCCATCCCATATCCCTCTTCTTTTCTTGAGTATAGTTGAACACACGTTGTCCCCAAGACACTCGGTAGGACTAGGAAATAGTAGAGGAGCTTGTTTGCCAATGGTCCAAATTCTAGTTTTACAGTCTTGGAATGTAAGAAACAAATTAGCTAGGTGCAATTAAGGATGGTGTAGTTCCCATCCGACGCGATTTCGAAACGGATGTGAGCAACAACAAGAAGCACCTCTAACGGAGGAGGTGATTCTTGATTCATGATTCTCTTCATTTGTGCTCGGGATGATATCGGCACAAAAGATCGAGTTACAAAATTATTTTATATAACGACGAGACATTCACATTACATAGTTTATAATTTATCATATCATAAATCAATTTATTAAACTGACCCTAACATATAGAGCCCATTTGGCTAAAGAAACAAACTCTCTAATCATTTTGATTATAACTCCAGGCCAACAAATTTATGGTCCATTTATATCATGAACTTCTATTTTCTTCATGTTATGGCAGGATTTTTGGACTGGTAGAGTAGATAAGTATAAAGTCAACAAGTCCTGAGAGAGAGAATAATCAACTACAAAAACAAGATATCTTGAACTTGACGGGGAAAAAGAAAAACAACAACAAGTGACGTCGTATGGCTCGTATCTAAACACTTCATTCGCGTTTTTGCATCCGATGAAACATTCAGTTGGCTTCACTTTTGGATCTGCAGTGTCATCGCAAGGCCCGCCTCCCATTCGCAGTTGACTCTGCTAGTAGGGTTCTCTCCCTCACTCCCATAAACCCTCCAGCCACTGGAAGGAATCCATCCACCAACTTTCTCAAACTTTCCCGAGAAAAATTCAGTCTTGATGAAGAATTAACCCCACCCACACTCCCGTCTCCCTCTCTCGCAGTCTCTCGCCATGGTCGGCAAATCAGAACCCATCAACGGCACTGCCAAATCGCACCCGACACCCCCACCATCCCCACTAAGCCCCAAATCCTCAGATCTGCTCTCCAATTACTTCTCCTTCAAAACCCTCAAGCTCAAGACCAAGCAGCAGGAGCTCCTGATCCGGGTCTCGATCCTATGCCTCGTCTACGTCCTAGCCTTCGTGACCCGCTTGTTCAGCGTCCTCCGCTACGAGTCCATGATCCACGAGTTCGATCCTTACTTCAACTACAGGACCACCCTGTTCTTGACCGAGAAGGGCTTCTACGAGTTCTGGAACTGGTTCGACAGCGAGAGCTGGTACCCGCTCGGCCGCATTATTGGTGGCACGCTCTACCCGGGTCTCATGGTTACTGCTGCTGTGTTGTATTGGGGCTTGAGGTTCCTGAGGTTTGCTGTCCACATCCGGGAAGTCTGCGTCCTGACCGCGCCCTTCTTCGCATCGAACACGACCGTCCTCGCCTACTTCTTCGGGAAGGAGATTTGGGATACGGGAGCGGGGCTTGTTGCCGCGGCGCTGATCGCGATTTGCCCCGGGTACATATCAAGGTCTGTCGCAGGGTCGTACGATAACGAGGGCGTGGCGATCTTCGCGCTGCTCCTGACGTTTTATCTGTTTGTGAAGGCGGTGAACACGGGTTCGCTAGCGTGGGGGTTGGCCTCGGCTTTTGGCTACTTCTATATGGTTTCGGCTTGGGGTGGTTATGTGTTTATCATCAATCTGATCCCTCTTTATGTGCTGGTTTTGTTGATAACTGGCCGGTACTCGATGAGACTGTATGTGGCGTATAACTGTATGTATATTCTGGGGATGCTGCTCGCTATGCAAATTCGTTTTGTCGGGTTTCAGCATGTGCAGTCGGGAGAGCATATGGCGGCCATGGGCGTATTCTTCTTAATGCAGGTTCCTTCTTCTGTCGAATCTTCCCTTTGGTTTGTTGTTGAGCTTATACTTGTATTTTGCAGTTCATTCAAAATCCCGATATTGAAGTAGCAATCAATGTACTTGATTTTATCAATGTCTCTTACTGAAAAATATCGCTAGTGTTTTCATTTTAGTTGGGAATAAGTACTAGAATCCTTGTTTCATACTTAAAATGACCGTCTTTGTTTAGATAGAGGACATATCAAATCACAGCGCAACAAAAAAACGTCTTTTATGCCTTTAACTCTACATAGAGCGGCAATTGTGCGTTTTCCTTTCCATTTCCCCCTCCCCCGGCTTCTCTTCTTCAAAAAGCGAAGGTGTTCGCATCCTTTGCATTTAGACAACACCAATTCAGAGTTGTCGTAGAAGAAATTCTGTTTCTTATTCAGATGAGTCAGGTCTTACTTTAGGCGAAGTTTCTTATAGAACCGAATTATTTGTGCAGGTGTTCTACTTCTTGGATTGGTTGAAGCACCTTTTAAGTGACACCAAGTTGTTTCAAGCGTTTCTGAGGATGACTGTGACCTCTGCTGTTGGTGTAGGTGCCGTGGCTCTGGGAGTCGGCACAGCATCTGGATATATCTCTCCATGGACTGGCCGTTTTTACTCCCTGCTTGATCCAACATATGCGAAGGACCACATACCTATTATAGCCTCCGTCTCTGAGCACCAGCCTACAGCATGGTCTTCTTTCATGTTTGACTTTCAGATTCTTCTCTTCCTCTTCCCAGCTGGTCTCTATTTCTGTTTCAAGAGGTTGTCAGATGCCACCATATTCATAGTTATGTATGGCCTTACGAGCATGTATTTTGCTGGTGTTATGGTTCGTTTGATTCTCGTTGCTACACCTGCTATGTGCCTCATAAGTGCGATTGCGGTGTCAGCCACCATAAAGAATTTGACCTTGTTGTTAAGAGCAAAGACAAAGGCTCCCCAAAGTGTTTCCGGCAAAGGTGGAAGTAGCGGCAAGGCTTCTTCTAAGGTGACAAATCCTTTAGGCTAGTCTTTTGCCTTTTCTAATTGGTCGAGTGTCGAACTATTTCTTCAGGAACTCCTGAGTAATTGGCAGCAGGGAGTTTTCTTTGATCTAGGAACTAATCTGTGAGCAGTTAATTCCAAATGCATGTGTAGGTGAGCAACAAATCTCATGATGAGAGTTACTTAGTTCTCTGAATGGGCTAGCAACTGAAATGGAGAATGCTGCTAGCTTCGTTTTATTTGACTTTGCTGTTTTAGGCATTGGGGAGGGGGGTAGGGGAATTGGCAGCCTAAATTTTCTTTTTCATCTTTTTTTGTTTTTGCATTACTGAAGAGGGTTTCTTGGTGATTTCTTTTGACGACTTTTGTGATTTATTTTCCTTTTCCGAAGCAGGGCTCACTTGATCAATCCCCGCCTTTCCAGAAAAATGGTGCTATTGCGCTGCTTTTTGGTGCTTTCTATTTGCTGAGCAAGTACGTTACGCACTGTACTTGGGTCACGTCTGAGGCATACTCTTCCCCTTCAATCGTGTTGGCCGCGAGGGGCGCGCATGGTAACCGGGTTATCTTTGATGACTACCGTGAGGCATACTTTTGGCTTCGCCAGAATACCCCTCCTGATGCTAAGGTGATGTCATGGTGGGATTATGGATATCAGATCACTGCAATGGGAAATAGAACTGTTATTGTCGACAATAACACCTGGAACAATACACATATCGCTACTGTTGGACGTGCAATGTCGTCCTATGAGGATGAGGCATATGAGATAATGAAGTCACTCGATGTGGACTATGTTTTAGTTGTGTTTGGTGGTGTTACTGGGTATTCTTCAGATGATATTAACAAGTAAGCCTTGACATCATCTCATCTTATTCAAACTATTGATGTAATTAATTGTGGAAAATTGTCCATAAACCTGAAAATCGCTGTCTGATTTGAAGCTTCATATTTAAGATGACTTATTAACAAAAGTTCACACTGAACAACCTTCGTAAATTTTGCTACAAAATGTTTCTGTTGTTAAAACGGCAGCATACCATTGAACTCTATGAGACAATTGGGTCTGTGGCTGCAAAAAGTGGAATCCCTGAATGTGAGTACTTAAATGCTACAAAATGAAATTGATTGAGTTTGGGTACTTTGGTTTGCTTCAACTCGGAGTGAGCACTAATGATTAAATAGGTTGCTTTTTGAGAATTGATTGGATTTAGGCAATCATTTCCTAGTACTTTTTTCTGTTCAAAATTTCAGATTCACACTTGAAATGAGTAATCTTCTCATAGTCTCTTCTGTTTGTTTGTTTTCTTCTTTTATTGTGCTAGATTTCTCTGGATGGTTAGAATTGGTGGTGGAGTTTTTCCTGTAATCAAGGAACCTGATTACCTTGTTAATGGAGAATATCGTGTTGATAAAGGTGCAGCTCCCAAGATGTTGAATTGTCTCATGTAAGTTTCCTGGAATCTTTGCCCCGTGTTCGTATCCGTCTCATGTAATGTCTTTCCACAACTCTGTCAAATAAAGAGAAGAATTTACTCGAAAAAGCCTAATTAAATTCTCTTTCACTATTTTTAAGTGATGGAGTGCGCCTCAAACATTTCCACTGTGATGGTACTGGATGATTCTTGTTGTTGGTTGTATAATAAGAAGTCAGTTGTGTTTAATTTTGGCAGTCGAGTTTTCTATTCTGTTAGTGATGAGATGGTTGAGAACTCAAGAGTGATCTAATGAGATTATTTGTTAGATTAGTTTCTTTATGGACTGATGTTTGATTTGGTTGAGTTGTAATTGCATCACTAATGAGATCTGAAAGTGACATGGACGCTTAACCTGTCTTATATCATAATCAATCATCATGATCCACTACCTTTAGTTAATATCATAATCCCGTTTATTTGTTGTAGGTACAAATTGTCCTACTACCGATTTGGAGAGCTGACGACAGAATATGGCAAACCTCCTGGGTAAGTTGAAGATCGTCCTTTTCTTCTCATAAGCTGCCGGACATTCTTTTATCTTCTACAAGCACATGAAAATGCTTGAAAGCATACATGTTGTAAACTCGGAAATCAATCATAGGTGGAACATCAAGCGTAGTCTTTTGGTTATAATCAAGGCTTAAGGCACGTTTCAAAAATAGAAAAGATGAAAAAGATTGTGGAGACTATGTAACATTTTCGTGTTTTTGATTGGTCTTTGAATTCCCCACCCCCTTAGGAGGCCTTTGTTGCTCTTTATATATGGTTGGGCATAAGCTTTGTTATGCTTCACTCTTGCCTATTAGAATAACCATTAGTTTCTCTTTGTAATGTCAGGTATGATCGTGCAAGGGGGGTTGAAATTGGGAATAAGGATGTAAAACTTGAATACCTGGAAGAGGCATTTACAACATCTAACTGGATAGTTAGAATTTACAAGGTCAAACCACCAAAGAACAGGTGGTGATATCCATACTCCCTCTAGTCTTACCTTCCGTTCCGGACTCTCTTCTTCTTTTCTTTAAAGGACAGAAAAGCAATGGTAGGACTAGACTCTGAGATTTGAATCTTGGATTATAGTGATAGACATGGAGGCGAAGCGTATAAGAGAATGTAGCGTTGGTACTATTTAATCCTCTTTCCCCCCCTTGGTAACTGCTCTTGCTTCTGAAAATGCCTTCATGAAGATTTTGTAATGCGGCGGATTTCATTTTCTGAGGCTGTGTTGAGTTTGGTGCATAAGATTTTGAGCTTTTGGCAGTGTAATTCTACTGACTTGCTGCATTGAATGGTTGTAACATGTTTCTACCGACTCTCTGCTATTATATTGGATCATTTGGTGCAGCTGGTCTTCATGAAATATCGATTGTCCTTATTGAGCACAGGCTTCATTAGCAGAGTAACGTCTTGTTCATGTGTTCCGTTTAGACTATTTACCCCTTGTAGGTTTTAGTTGCTGCAATTGCCTTATGGAAGAGTTGCGCTTTGAAGTAAGAAATCTTAGCTGAATAATCTGTCTAAGAAAATGCGAAGATAGCTGCAGGGTGAGCAAAAGTATGTCACATGGTTGCTCTAGGCTGCAAATATTTCCCAGTTGTGAGATTACTACTGGTTCTCCAATGACTGGCGTGCTCAAGCAATTGAGATTTGGAAATCCTGTGAACTTAGTAATAATCTTGGATGGTTTCACTGTAGTCTTTAAAGTTTTCTATGGGGAGATAGGCAGATCTCTGCCTAGGCATGTTAATTCTTTACTCAACTATTTTGTTCGACATAATATGATAAAAAAGTTGCCTGAAACTTTAATTTATTGTTCAGTCTACGGAGATGTTTGAGCGTTTGAACATAGACCCGTCCTCTGAAGTTGAAGTAGGCAGTCATACAACTTTTGGCAAGCACTTTAGAGAAGCCAGCAATTTTAGGAAGCAAGAAACATGTATCAATTGTAAATTTTAGGAAGCAAGAAACGTGTATCAATTGTAAAATTTCTTCGTTTTGTTTTGTTTTTCAATCCATATCTTTTGCTCATTTCAATTTGCCAAAATTGGAGCTTTTGGGAGCATATGGCAACATTTTTGCTTCAAAAATCAATTTCTGACCAGAAGTTGATTTTTCTATTTGAAATTGATTTTTCTACTTCTGCTCCAGAAGTTAATTTCTGATAAGAGAAATCCGTTTTGTAACGGTTGAAAATTTCTACTTATGGAACATTATTAACACAAAATCTTCTATGAAAAATTATTGTCAGCGGCCGAAAAATTTTTATTTCATTTTTTATTTTTTTAAATTTCTTTTAAAAATATTATTACTATTAAAAATATTATATACTTTTTAAAAATAAAAGAATATTATTTATTTTTTAGTCTGGCGGTCGGATATGGCGACTTGACTGCAGCGGGCGATGGTCGGCGGTGGCAGCTGGTGGTGGTCGGCGGTGGTCGCAGTGACTATGCGGCAGTGGGCGGTGGCGGGCAGTGGTCGGCGATGGGTGGTGGCGGCGAGGGGTGGCTGGTGACGATAGGCGGTGGTCGGCGGGGGGCGGCAACGGCCAGCGAAGATCGGCTGTGAGCAGCGACGGCGGAGACGTGGTTGGGAGAGAAAGGCGCTGAAAATGAAAAGAGTCCGAAGTAAGAGAGATATTGATGTTGAGAGATTTCTACTTTTAAAAGAGAAGTAATTTTTTTTTAACTTCTGGAATTGGATAAAAAATGATTTCAGAAGTAGAAATGTAATGTTGCATAACCAAACGGATTTCTACTTCAGAAGTTGCATTACCAAATGGATTTCTACTTCAGAAGCACTTCCGAAGCAGAAATTTATTTCCAGAAGTGTTACCATGTGCGACCTTAGTTTCTCTAATCATCTTTTCTAGCATCTATATAGCCAGGAAATAATCATATATCAAACAGGTCAAGAATAGGTTGATCAATGTACATTTTATGTGCCCTAATCAAGGGCGGCTTTACTCCTCCATCCCGAAATCGCTGTCGGCAACGCTAAGCCATCGAGAATTGGCCCCGTGAGGGATGCTGCTGAAAACAGCGGGACGTCTGGCTTCAAGCTCCACTTTGATGTTTGCCAAATTGATGAGGAATTGGGTTGAACTAAGCTCAACAAGCTCGAAGCTTTTTCTAATCCAGGATGTTCATTAGCAATTATGTCTTCTCGCGTTCCCGCTCGAGTTGAGTTCGCCCAGTTCGACTGTGCATCAGTGGTCAGTGATGTTCGGCTGGCCGACTTGGCTCTCAAAGCCAAAGCCTTCCCTCTAGTTGCTAAGAAGCCACCGTTTCCCCCACTGTTTTCTTCTTTCAACAGCTTCTCCAGTGTGGCATTCGGGGAACTGGCCTCGGTTTCTCGACAATTCCTCGTAGGTTTTGTATTAGATCCCTCACGTTCACTATCTATGACATCGAAGATAGATGCGTAATCAACAATTGAACCGTCCTCTGCCGAGAAACCGGTGCCCATCTTTCGATACTTTGAAGTTGAATCAGAAGCCAGCAACTCATGACCCTTCAGTCGGTTGTTGCGGATACAGCTAGTCCCTGTACCAAAAGCAGTCATTTCCGCGCCTTCGGCTACTCCCTTAGGATTTGAGAGTTTAACCCCGTAGCATCTTGAAGAGCTGATAAATGGAGAAGCTTTCTGTTGGGATGACTTACATTTAAAAAGCTCCGAGGACTTTGACAAATTGCAGTGGCCTGTACTTGATGATGCTTTTTCAGCACTTTTGTCCCTACAAGAAAGCAGAAACTCGAGATCATACTCACCAAGGATACGTAGCACATCTTCAAACTGTGCTTTTTAAGGTTTAGAAACATGACAGAATGTAAAAGATGGATCACAATTATTGCGCCATTGTATTTGTTGTTAGATTGAATCTAAGGGTGCGGGGCATATCTAAAAATGATCTCCAGCAGAGCAGACATACCTGCTCAACAAACATGCTGAACTAAGCTTATCCAGAGTCAAGAAATTAAGGATAACAGGTATGTAATTTACCCTGAAGAAGCAGCACTACTAGGCAAAGAGGCTGAAGGGGGATGCCTTCCGGGTAAAGGTATCCGTAAGGTCTTCAAGGCGAAGATTTGAAAATCCGTGGCCAACCCGTTTACTCTCTTGATGTCGACCACCTAAAAGGTATCAAATAAGGACGTTAGGAGAGAGCGAAACGCGACGATTCTAGACATTCATAAACTTCCATGCCCTGCTTCTGGCATGGAAAAACTCTGTTGATCAACATCTCTTGCCAAACACTGGTTAAGGAGATGGATGGTGCTCATGTCTCTTCCAGAACATGTGTAAGAAGGAAGATACGGATCCTGTTGGGGTAAGACCGTTTGACATATTCTGCATGATTTTCAGGACCAATAACACTGGATGGGCAATTCACATAAAAAGCCTGAATCAACTGCCAAATTTTTCGCCTTCTTTTTGCATCCGGTACGCGAATCGAATACCGTGCAATGCAGGATACAAACAGGAACGGTCGTTCATGTTTGATCCGTGTGCTTATATGAAGCCAATACACAGTAAGAAATCACTCATCATATCTTTCCATGAATCATATTGCAGCAACCTAGACACCAGATGGAACTTGTTGCTTCCACATCCTTACGGTCCTTGTGAATTCTCCTTGAATCAGCGGCGTCATCTTTACGCCCACAAGTGAATAAAACAGTTTGAGGGAACAGATCAACCCAACCACTTGGAAGAAGAGAGAATTTACCTCGACGCCATACTTGATGGCGATCCCGGCCAGTGTATCCATCTTGGACACTTCGTGCTCAATGTAACCATGGCCGTTCGCAGTTCCCGACACATGCCCACAACTTCTGCTTGAAGGAGACATCTCCAGATATGAGATTTCACCGGAAAGATTATCAAGAACTGTCACAGAGAGAGAGAGAGAGAGAGAGAGAGAGAGAGAGGAGAAGGATGAAGAACAGCTAGAAAAATCGATTGATCAGAGGATGGCATTCATTCGTGTCGTTCCTAGGTTGTAACTGTACTCGAATCTCAAAGTACTTAGTTTATATTAAACGAAAGAATCATAACACAACAATGACTCATGGAACATGATGCTTGAATTTCAAGCAATACATATGTATATCACGAGAAAAGTTAGGTGTATCAAATGAAAATTATCATTTATTTCCCCTTTATTTGGTTACTTAACATATCTCGTAAAAACACTTTTAAACAGGATTCCAAATAAATTATTAGGATTTCTTTCCTAATAAAATAAGGGTAAAAAACAAGGAAATGCGGTTGAGCAAACATGTGTTGTTTCACGTTTAGTTCGAGTCTTCTCATGTAGACCCTTTTCTTTTTTGGAAAAATTGTCAAAAAAGTCGTGAACCTTTCGCACTTTTACCAATTCAGTCCTAAACCTTTTCACCTTTTGCCGATTCAATCCTATTGGCCGGAAATCGCCGACGTAGACACCGGCCTTCCTACGTGGCACCGCCGATGCTGACGTGGATAATTTTAATAATATTTTAGAATATTTATAAAACAAAAATCGATTTTTTAAAAATTTTTCTTTTTTTTTTTGTTTCTGGCTTCAGGGTCACCAGAAAATGTTTTAGGACTGAATTGGCAAAAGTACGAAAGATTTAGGACTTTTTTGATAAAAAAAAAATTTTTGGTTGAATTCTCATGTAGACTTTGAGGAGGGACATGATTAGCTGGTACTTTGTACATTGTTTCTTAGTTTTGTCAGAATTTTGACCACGACCTTACTAATCTTATTATATCAAAGTCACATGGCATGACTTATGGATGATTCCTAGGTCACATCTTCTTTTCCCAAAAAAATAAAAATAAAAAATTATTCTTGAAATTCCACATGCTTGAAATGCCGACTTCCGCTGTATAGGACGAACTATAGGTCAACTGGAGATCACAAATAATTGAATTTATTTTGGAGATCCTTTTTTTTCCCCTGCAACTTATTTGATCAAATGTAATCTAGGTCAAACCAGATGGCTGTTGAGTGAAGCATAAGCTCTGGAAAAGATTCACATCATAAGCTTCGTGAGCTTCGTCAACCCTATGATTTCGAGAGCTTCATATGCACTAAAGCCAGAAATAGTGTAAAATATCAGCTCGCGTCGTGCCGCATCTATGAAATTGGTGAGGAGTTTTATCTAAATCACTGACGTGACTGCCAATTGAGGTTAGAACTTTTCCTACCTTAAGTGGTTGTGAAATACTGCTTCTTTATTCATGCGTCCCCACCCTCAATCCTCTCATAAGTTAGGGAATCGAACTCCCCACCTCCCCCTTTCCAAATGAGAAGGGTGGCCATCGGGGCAATCCTCAGTGATTGCGTCCATATACATCAAGTGATGCATAATTGCTAATTAATTTTGTAATATGGGCCATGCGAATTCGATTCGCAATCGATTACACGATGATAAAGCAGCACTTTGTAAATTAGAAAAAAGAATATCAGAGTGATTTGACTTGTGCCCAAACTGACAAACATGCGACCGCCAAGCTCAGCAATCAGCAGCCTCTCTGGAACGCGCTTGACTCTCACCGACACATGAGCGGACTACAGTGGAATACCAAAGTGTCCGTTGCTATTTTACTTTAAAAAACCTGGTTTTGCTTCTATCTTGTGGGTGCTACTTGTGTTGCTGTAATTTGGTAGAATTGGGGTCACTCCGACAAAACCCGATACATTTAATTGACGAGCGAAATGAAGTCCTGTTCTTCTCGAAAAAAAGAGTTGCGGATCGAGAAGTATCTGTCAAGCAAAAACGAGCAGCTATAGAGTTGTCAAATGTGGACATTAATGCAGACGGAGTAGTTCCGGTCAAGACGGAAGAACCACGAAACATAAGATAATATGATCACCGTTCGACTCAAGATGATTATAATGAAAACCAGAGCAATATTATATGCACATTAGAATGGCTAAGAATGAGTGATGACTACTGAATAAAGCCTAGGTCGGAGTTGCTCTCACACATTTCATTTTATGTCTTAGACACGTGATCAAAAGTTCAAGCACACACGTGCAGGAGGGAGAGAGAGTTCTACGCTCTGTCGGATGATCTTGGACTGCCTCCTATCTCAAGTTCAGCCGACTTATGCCCATTTCACTTGGTAATTGTTTCTCCTAAGTGCACCCAATTGCTCATATCTGCAAGTGTCTTTCAGCAAATTAATCAAGTGAACTTCAATCCACTGAAATAACGCCGGCGAACCGCTTGTCTTCGCAACAGCACTAGCATCATCCTAGCAATCTTCTCCTTCAAACACCTGCTGGTGATTCTTTCGGTTTCTTTCTTGCACAGTTTTGGTATCTTCTGAGAGGCCACTTGTAGATGACATTGACAAAATCCTATGCCATCTGCAGATATACAAACCAGATTTTGCACAGTGAAACATACTGGCAAAGAGATGCTTGTCATGGAGTATCTTGCTCTAATTCCTAAACATGGTGCTGAGCAATGATCATGACATTGAAAACCCACGTGCTTATAATGGCCACAACACGGTGAGAAGTAAGACAGTAAAAACTCAACCATCTAGGACCTGGAGCAATAGGCATACTAAGACTAGTATATGAAACTAGCTTACTAAGTGATGTGCCAGACTACTAATGGGACTTTAAACAAGTCATATTTAATATCTGGTAACAGTTCATATCACTTAGTATACTGATCTATAGATTGGTCTTAGTATAATCAGAATTTCTCCTTGGAACTATCCTTGCTTAATTAGAATAATTACCATTCCTTCAATGCCATCCCGTTGCTTCACTGCTAAAGACTGCAATGCTCCATCAACAGGGCTTTAAGCCCAGTCAAACACCAAGTAGGAGTTACCACCATTAGCCTCACCATTATCGTCATCTAGCCATCAGCTAAAGCTAGCGGTCCACCTTTCTCCTGACCGATCCAACTGGACCCAGGCAATTTCCTTACATCAGAAGTCTCCATTAGCTCTCTCATCATCCCAACCCCATCCCAGTTCCTCAAACCAGCGAACATATTTGATAGCAGCACATACGTTGAAGGGTCTTTTCGGTCCAATTTCAACGCATGATCAGAAGCGCGCTTTGCAGTTTCCATATCCCCATGAACGAGGGCAGCTCCAAGCAGCGTCTGCCAGATAAGCACCCCTGGTTGAAATGGCATGCTCAAAATCAATCCCTCAGCTTGTTTAATTTGTCCATTACGTCCAAGTAGATTAACCATACATGCATAGTGATCTTCTCCAGGGGAAATGCCATGATGCTGACTCATGGAGGAAAAATATTTCCACCCTTCATCGACAAACCCTCCCTGGGAACAAGCATAGAGAACACAAACAAAGGTGATGTCATTTGGCTGTGCTCCTTCTTTAACCATCTCATCAAAGAACTTGAGAGCCTCTCTAGCTTGACCATTTTGTGCGCATCCGATGATCATTGTTGTCCATGACACAACTGAATGCTCTCTCGTGGATTGGAAAACACCTCGTGCAGCATCCACGCATCCACATTTCATGTACATATCAATCAGTGCATTTGCTGCACAGATATCAACATCACTCCCCAGTTTAATCCTAACACCATGAATTTTCACCCCGTCTTCCAAAGAAGCAATGTTGGCACATGCATTTAGTGCAGTAGAAAGAGTAAATTCGTTTGGCATTATCCCGGCTTTTCTCATTTCTGCAAAGACCTCAAGCGCTTTGCCCGGTTCTCCACACAATAGACAACCAGCAGCCATTTGGGTCCACGACAAAACATCCCTCGAGCACATTTCTTCAAAAGCTCTAAATCCTTCATCTAATCTAAGGTTTTTCAAGTACATACCTACCAAAGAATTCCCCACACAAATTTCACTTCCATGGCCACACTTAACAAGCTGTGCATGAACCTGCAATCCCATTTCAATATCGGAAAGAGAGGCCAATGCAGTGAGAACACTCGAAAAGGTATAGTGATCAGGCTTCACCTCTCCTTCACGGATCATACGACCCCAAAACCAAGGAACTTCAGCATAAGATAACTCCAAGTATCCTGCCATGATAGCATTCCAAGACACAATATCCCTAAGCGGGCACTTCTCGAAAACTTCCACAGCCTCCAACAATCGACCATTCCTTATCAAGGCCGTTGAAAACGCATTGATCAAATACACATTGCACTCGAATCCCAACCTCACAACATGCGCATAAACTTGGTGAGCCAAACCTGATTCCCTAAGCAAAGAACAAGCATGGAGCGTGCTCACGAGCGTGAACTCGTTAGGCCTCGCGGTTCCCTCACGGTTCATGCGACGAAACAAGGAAATGGCACCCTCGGGACGGCCCTGCTGCACGAAACCCGTGATGAGGGCCGACCAGGACACCACGTTCCGCTCGGGCATTTCTTCGAACAGCTGGAGACCGCTCTCGAGGCTGCCGCACTTGAGGTACGCGTTGAGCATGTGATTCTTGAGGAAGAGGGAAAAGGGTACCGAGCCTTTGAGGAGTGGCACGTGAATCGCTCTTCCATTGCGCAGATCAGAGGTTCGAGCGCACTTTTGGATCTCGCGAGAGTAAAGCTCTTCTTCTTCCTCTGCCGCTGATTTTTGAAAATCGGTTGGTGGGAAAACTGCAGTGACGGTTGGATAGTTCGAAAGGGATCTCCGGGCGCGATGGAAGGTTGGGCCGAGCATGAGTGCTGGAGTGTGTTTCATGTCATTGTCGGCTTCACAGTTTAATTATGGGGCTATTACAAGCCCCTCCTTCATATGAAGTTCTGCGAATTTACACTTCAACCACGCCTTCGGCGGTTGAATATGAACTATACACAAATTTATTAATATTAAGTTTCAATTGCCCCAACAGAAAAGCGGGGATAGCTCAGTTGGGAGAGCGTCAGACTGAAGATCTGAAGGTCGCGTGTTCGATCCACGCTCACCGCATTTTTGGTCTTCCTCTTTTGTTCATTTTTTCTTCGTCGAGGCATCACCATGCAAACCTAAAATCTGAGAAGCGTCCTCAACGATCTTTGCCTCTTTTTATGTTCCCCGTTCGATCACAATCGCGCAGAGTGTTGGCTTCGCTTCGGGTTCGCATGGCTTCCAGAGCATCGAGCGCGATGCTATCGAGAGCCGGCAGGATCAGGTCCAAGCTCCAATCCTCGCTCGAAGCGAGCGTCTTGGACATTGAGGACGTCTCGCACCAGCACGCCGGCCACGCCGCTGTCCGTGAGAGCGGCGCTGCAGAGACCCACTTCAACGTCAAGATCGTGTCCTCCAAGTTCGAGGGGAAGAGCCTCGTGAGCCGCCACCACTTGGTCTACGACGCTCTCGCCGACGAGCTCGGGTCGGGGCTCCACGCGCTCTCCATCGTGGCCAAGACCCCACAGGAAGTTGCCCCCAAGTAAATTATTAGGTACTGATCTCATTGCCTGTGATGGGTGTTGGACTTGGAATCTTGAATTGTACCTTACCGTTTGACGAATTGCCTCAACGGGATGTAACTCGCAAATCCTCTTTAAACGGCATTGCATTGTGATTTATTGGTTGAATTGTATGTTTTTGGCTGCTGTGACTTGTCTTTCAAGTCAAATGCATAGGTAAGCACTGTACTTCGTGAATGTGTAATCCATGTACGCATGCTTTTTAGCTAGATTGAGTTCGTAATGGTCCGAATTCTCACATGGGGGAATACAGTTAATACAGCAGTTAATTACAACTGGTTAGCAACGGATTCTGTGAAAGAGTAGCCGAGCCAAGTTCTCCCTTCCCTCCAGCTAATTCACCATCAGTTGTCCGTCAAAGACTGGCTTGCAAGTCTAAATATTCTAACCTTGGGACTCGGACATTCCAATTGTGCCTGACTGATAGGTTTTGCTAATTTCATCTACCTGATGGACATTTGTCTTTGGTCCTAGCTTTCTGCTTAGATAGTTATCATTTAGCTGGTGAATATAATATTGATAAGGGGCATTAAGGACGATGAAATTTGAATTTACACTTCTTCGGAAATAGGTTGACTTCATTTCTATCTATCTTTGGTCTATGACACATTGTTGAACTTGCCGGACTTTTAAACTTTATGCCGAAGATGTAATTGTTCGAAGCTCTCGAGAATTCTCTGATGTACTACTAGTACTAGCAAGTGCATCAAACATGCAGTTATCAATTCTGTTCTTGTTATATGCTCTAGTAACGAATCATTGTTTTAACTGAATAACTAAATAAAATAGATCGACTCACTTCTTAAGCATCTATAGAAATATTTTGGCAAGTCGTTGACGTGAATAATGTGGTGTCTGCACCAGCAGAATACTATGGCACCCGTGAGAATATTTCTGCTGCATGTTGTAGGTGACCTTTGTTGCCAAAAATCTTAGCTATTGGGAAATGGATTAATTATGCTATATAGTATATTTCTTAACAGTCTCTGTAATGTTTAAACCTGACCTTATCCATGGAACGAGACAGAATATGGATTAAACCTCACCATGAAAACCCAAACAAAAAAAAAAAGCGCAATTACAAGAAATTAGACAATATGTCAATTAAAGGGTGTTGTAGAATTCCAACTCTTGACCTGTGCTCTTATATCGCATTTAGACAGCAATTTTGGCAAAGTTGTAAGTTATCAGGATATGAGTCCATATATATTTTTAAAATATCTCTTAACTCGTGCTCTGTTTATGAGCTCGGCATATTTGGTAACAATTTGGCATGGGCTTTAATCAGCAATGTATTCCGATGAATCTTTTCTGGAGGTGCTCTGCTCTCAGTAAGCGCTCTCAAGCTCAACCCAGGGCTGCCTTCATGCCTTTATGCCCCGAGTCATATCTGGCATTTGGTTGAAATGTATATGCTGTCCTCGCCTGCAGAATATCAAAAGGGAGGTTTTGAACTTTGAACATGTACCTGGCCACAATAATAGCCCTTTAGTTATCTGTTGGTCTCGGAGCTTACTGGGCTACAAGGCAGTATAAGACTGAGCCCTTACATTATTATGGTGTTACGTGAGTACCTGCAGTGATGTGTCTCACCTAAGTAATAGTAAATGCGTGCTTCCATCTTAAGGCACCTTATTTCGGTCCACAAACGGTTGTTATGCTGCTTGTGCTACTGTGGGCTGTTGATATGGAATATCCGTCATGGAAGCATTACTCCTTTGTTTAGAGGATGTCTCCTGCGCTTAAGTCCTCATCCCACTAATTTACCTGGTCCGAGTGTGGAATTCTGGTCTGAAGATTTACAATTAAGCCTTTCTGCATGCATGCCATAACATTTACTTTTGCCTTCATGGATCTTCTAATATCAATCTGGCTGGAGTGTCCCAAAATTTTGAAGAAAGAACAGAAAGACATTTGGCAGGACTAGATGGCATTTCTTGAGGATTTTGAGAGTTCACCAATATGTATAGGCAGTGGATGAAAGTTGTGAGATTGAAGTTCCAGTTGTAGTAGTGACTATTTCCTCTAAGGAACTCTTGTACGATTTTTGGGGAAATTCAATGCTTCTTGGCAGCTTTTACCTGCACAAGGCTTATTTATTAGTTTCTCAAACGATCATTGATGCACCTGTGAGGTCAAAGTGGTGGGGTTTTCATGGGGGTTCTCACTTCTCCTCTGTCAATAGAAGTGCTATGTAGCAGAGTGAAATGCAGTATTATCTAGACGGCATGAAAGTTGCTTGGAGCTTTCTGCATTGATTGTAGATCATGACTGCTTGGTTGCTATAGGTGCAGGCTCTGTGGGAGCTTGTTATGATCTGCATGGCACTGTATTGGTAGCAGTAGCAATGTGTTGTTCCTCCTCCATGTCACTAGTCTCTAACCTCTCCATCATACACCGGTGGGAACTATTGCCATTGTCTGGTGACGTCTTCCGGTTGAAATGTTTTTTGGAACTGATTATTTTGGCCACCATCGAAGTTCTATAAGAACTAGGAAGTGCTCAAGGAATTCATCTATCTTATGGCCGTAAAACTTTTCCTAGCCATCTATCTCAAATGCTTAGAAGGTGCGGCATTACACCTTTGCTCCGTGGAGCATGATAAGAACAGCTTTATTTCCCGCCCATTTGCCACCATCCAGAGTCACAGCAGTATTTTGTGCCAGATAACTAGTAGATGTCGAGATGATCGAATAAATTTATGTATCGCATTCTAGGACCTTCTGATTGCGGGATGTGCCATTGCCATGGAAGCTCAAAGCTAAAGTAGCTTCCTTGGACCTTGACAAAAGAAGTGAGATGACAGACTACGTCATGTACCTTGTTGTCTTCCATTCGAAATGTAAATAGTGCTTTCACTTTGTGAAAAAGCTCATGGAATGGAGGAATTATGGTTTTATAATCAGAGAGAGAGAGAGAGAGAGAGATGCATCGTCTTCCAATATTGACCCATCTTCTTTAAATGGATGCCCAACAAAAGAAATCAAGATGAATTGAGTTGTGTTTCTTCTTGGTTTTTTTTTCATCTACATATTCAGTTCTGAACCACAAGAGAACAGAGTATGATATTTGTTGGGTTTGGGCTATTTGGCCACCTCGCCTTTAGTTGTGGAGGCAGCTTTATCATTGCGTCATTATTTTCTCCTTTTTCTGGTATAAAATATCACCCAATTTTTTCAAGATTCATGACATGACATCTCAACTGTTCAGGGTGTTCTGACTTGTATCCCTAACACTGTACGTGGCATTTAGAACAAAAGGGTAAATGAGTCATGGTTCTTAAGATAAAGCGAATGATTCTATCACTATGTTTTTGGTCTCACTCTCGGATATTTGGGCTCTCGGTCAACTGATGATGTTTGTGCACTCTTTTATATGTGAACTCATATGGCGTAATTCTCAAAAAAAATAAAAAAAATTGTTTTCATTCTCTTTTCATCCCTAAACCTTAATTCAAGAAAAAACATGAAAAAAAAAAATTTATTGTTTCAATTGTTTCGGTTTCGGTTGTGATGCCCAAAATAAGTTTTCTTGTTTCTTTTTCTCTTTAATAGTTGAAAAAATCATAAGAATTATGATTGCCAACCTAATGATACTAAATTCTTCATAATGAGAAGTTTTATCGAGTTAAGTTATTACTGGAGAACTTTGGCAATATTTAAATAGGCCAGATGCATAAATCAGCAAAGATACAAGTGAAACTTCACCTCAGGTTCCGGAAAACATTTCTTTAAAAGCACTTTGGCAATTATAAAAGACCCAGGAGAGTTCAGTGAAGTAACAATTGTCTCAAAGATGGAATGGGACAAGTGCTCTTTCTCATTTGTTTAGTGAAGACACAAGTGAAACTTGAGTTGCACTTCTTCTTTCTAATACCATGTACGTGAAGTACCTTCCTCGTTTGGACCCCTTTAGAACAGAGCAGAATACCAGTCCTTGTCAACAGCCCAGCAGTGCCCATGTGACTGTGGGTTGGTGTTCGAATGGGAAGTAGGGTTGCTTTACTCTAATAATGTTGATTTTCTTATTGAGATGGAGACGGATGAACCGGAGCCCCATTTGATTTAAAACAAAGCGCCAACTTTGATATTTCCATTCTCATATGTTCTTTTATATAATTCGCCCTTTTTCTGGTTGATCTTTTGGCGCCACCCCTCGCCTTCGCCTCGCGAATCTAAGAAGAGCACGAACAAATAATTGTGAATCGACTTAATAGAAATTATGTCGAGAGAATTAAACTTTGTAGGACCCCATTTGTTCTTTTATTGTTCTTTTTCTTTCTTCCTCCCCCTCCAAAAAAAGCTCTATTCTATGATAGCAGATGCTCTTCCATGGAAGTGCAATAACTAATAGTTGCCTTTTGCTTGCTTTCTTGTTCTTTTGTGTTTTTTCCTCTCCTCCCTCTTGGCTTCCACTAATTTCAAATGGCCTTTGTACTTTACTGTTCTTGGATGCCTTTTCCTTTTGGTACGGTCGTAATGATAGAGCATTAGATTCTATTGCAATTTATGAGAAGATTTAGCAGCACTAGGAAAACAATATGACAATAACAAACCCTCTTGATCATTGTCTTGGGCATTACATAGTAAGGAAGAGCATAAAGAAGACAGCTTGATCATTAGTCAAAGACTATTACTTTGGTGTTCAAGATGAAGATAAAGAAGGCAGAAGAAGGAAGAGCATAAAGAGGGATATTCCCTCTTAGGGCCCTTACAAGCTGCTAGAACCCTCACTAGGAAAAAGGGATAGCATAACAAGTAATCAACATCTTCAAGTCGATGAATTTTTTTAAACAATGGTCATTTGGCATATTGCAGTTTGAAGCTGCATTTGTTGGGGTGTGGTTCATACTCTCCTACGACAGGAAAGCACATGGGTCCCGCTCCACGCTGAGTGGGCGGGGGTCTGGGGGAGCCGCCCCGGCGGGGATCTCAAGGAGGCAGCGCTCCCTGGACACTAGAGGGCTTTTACAATTTAAGCCCGTAAATTTTCATTAGTAGTTTGGGCTTGGGCTCATGTATATATACTCTTTTTCGCTTGTAATTGAGTGATGTAACGAGATGTGCGAGGTGCTAATTATAGTGAAATCCTCCGCTGGACGTAGCCCTAGTTTAAGGTGAACTAAGATAAAATCTCGTGTCTCGATTTCTTTTTCTCGCTTTACGTTTTACTTCGACTTGATTGTGCGCCGAATCTAAACAACATTGACAGTATAACAGCTGAAGATACTTCACTGTCCGGAAAACTGAAATTATCGGTTGGTGTCCTCACATGCATCAACCAATCCAATTCCAAGAGGAACAAAACCGTTGTTATCAGCGCCTGCAATTTTTTCTCTTTCGTTTCGGATGGCTCGCTGTGATGAACAATTCATCAGTATGAGTGGTCAATTCCTCATGTTGTCAAGAACCACAAGAACAACCTAATAAAACATTCGAGTGGGGTTGGGGATTAGCGAAGAGATAGATGGAAAGAGACGGATGCTTATGTTGAATGACTATCATTATCAAAGTCTGGAGGGTCCCTGACCGACTAATCTATTGTCTTCTGCACATGGTTTCTGAGTTTGTCATCTTCTCTCATTGTTTTGTCTGAGTTCTTGAGAGATGCTTCTTTAGCTCATCCACCCACAATTTATTAAGTGCGTGGTGCAACCTAAACCTTTTTCCATCTTATCTTTTCCTAGATATCCTCTGTATTCCATTTCTCTACAAAAAAAACTATTCGGAATCGGCCGATACCGGCTCTTTCTTTCGCCTCTTCCCATAAAGATTTCGAAGGTGCTCAAGATTCTCCACCAAGCCAGCTTTCCCATTTGTTTAAAAGCACACACAAAGGTAAAAGAATAGAAGCTTAATAGTAAGAAGCTTTGGTTCTGCATTGTTTATGCAGATATTCATCGTTTCATTCCAAGGAACCGTGAGCAAAGACCTAGAAATCAAGACCATAGACAAGCCCTGGTTGATTCTTCTCCTAGCAACAAGCAAAATACCTGGAGGTGTCAGAAACTGTCCAGTTTAAAGTAGACCAAGCTAGTTCGTGATGAAGGGGAAAAAATCTGATTTTTAATTCACGGAACACAGTCACAGCTAGAGGTCAATGGGATTGAAGGAATCACTGTCCTTTGGGATTGTTCTGTTTTTGGGTATCTAGCTACGAAAATCATGATCAACTTATCACCACATGCCTCTTAATGCTATGCTCTTTTTTACAGCCACAGTTTTTGATAAAAGCCCTCAGCTTTCAATTTCCCTTTCCTTCAAAACCTCATCCCTCAATAATTCTTAGCTCAACGTGCCTGTTGTGTCTCATCCTAGAAGCTATCAATTTCATGCTTCATTCTTTCTAGTTGCACTATGCATATGGCTTTCGGTGTCTTCGATCTGTAAATTGCTCGATTCACTACTTATCGTTCCAAAACTACCTACCTTATGCTGAAACCTATCTAAAAGAAACTTAACCCGATTGGCCTAATTGTCTGTGCCGCCGCCGCCGCCGCCCCCCCCCCCCCCCCCCCCCCCCCCCTCCCGAGAAATATCCATGTCGTGCCCCCACGGTTGAGGGATGGGCCGTCGGTGTTTGTGGTTGCATCTTATTAATTCGTGCTAGTTTTGCTTTATATGGTATCTTCCGGGTAGCATTATGTTATATACTGTTTGATCTTTATACAGTCTTTGAGATTGACATGCATATGAAACTTGAAGCACACCATAGCATCATATGAACTTTGTACACCCAAAGCTTTTCCCTTTCTTGATGAGGAAAGATGGGCCACAAATCTCATGCGCGGTTGAATTTGCACTCGTAAGCGAGAAATGGGGTTCCCGAGAAGCAATTCAATTTGTGTGCAAGATTCAATCAAACCTTCCAAAGTGCTCAAGCCAAAGGAGCCATGGATAAGTACTAGAAAAAGAGGTGCAAAGGTGCACTAGGAAAAAGTTTGCGTACGTACAAATTATGTGAATCATAGAGGAAATGGGGTTCGCGAAATGATGACAGAAGGGACCCAATCAATTCCATTGAGCCACACTTCACAATCCATAGCTTAGCTTGGCAACAAAGCGTGAACCGCCCCGGCAAAAAATGGTGCCCTAACCTTCAAATTCAAGCAAGTACAAATTACAAAGCATGCCCTCTTGCCAATTCAAGCCAATCTAAAGGACCCCTTGCGGCAACAAAAGAAAAGGGCCTCTCAACATGCTAGATACCCTTTTGAAATGACCCTTCCTACTGGGAAAAAAAAGAGATTTTCCCCCCAAAATATGGGGAAAAAGAAGGAAAAATTAGTAAATTTGAGAGCGCCGTCAGGTGGAGCCACCCCACTACCACCACCAATCTTGGACTGCAGTGGGGTTCTACAGTTAGATTTTTGGACACTATATAGCCCCCTAAACCGTGACTCCTCTTGGTGTCTCCATCTGTAGGCTCATGACCAATCTACTTTGAATAGGAACACTTGCATTTTCATCTCATTCTTTCCCTTGGAAGTACACTTTGGTTTCTGGCTAATACCCATGATTTTGATCTTATTCAATCTTGTTGATAACCTTTCGAGCAATGAGCTGATGGTTAAAAGTTAATGGAGTCTTGCCAAGATCGCAGATGCTGCAGATCTTCCACTTAAGAATTTTAATCTGCATGTGTCTATCCCCTACACTCTCACATGTTGCTGTCTGCAAAAATTGATACTATAATGGGTGGTGGGTTGGTTTCAAAAGCCACAGGTTTACTAAAGAAGCACACACACAAAAATTGTTGATGTCAATTTAAAGCAGGGTCTGATGAATTCACAAGATAATGATGCGTGCCCTTATTTTTCCTATTATCCTGATAAACAAATGCATTAAAGTTGGATTGATTTGACAAAATACAGGAAAGAGTCAAGACTGGCAAAGCCCACATACTCAACTAAGCTTAGATGCAACGCCAAGATACAAGACTTTTCTTGCCAAATTTTAAAGTGCCCTAGGTCAGCAGAGCTTTTGATCCAAATTTGGTATGGAACTTGGAATTGCAAGAGCAAAAATTAAGAAGGAACCACTCAAGTACGTGAGAGTACATAGAATTCTCCTTGATGGAGTCAAAAACAATCATTTGCAGGTGGAGCATGCATTTGATTATGCCCTAGCTGTTAATTATGTTCTCTGTCCCCTCAATCTCGCATTTGCTTTACTTCCCGTTAAGAAAAGAACTCACTCTCGGGCGAATGATCCGGAATTTTCACTCTTTTCGATCGGAATAACATCGAAATCAGATTTTAGAACAACGGGATGCCAAATAGTTACATTTATATCTCGGCATTGCTATACCATCTCTTTGTTATTCATCTTTCTGCGGAGGGAATTCAGCTAAATCTGGGTCCTAACATATGTTTGTATGTTCTTACAGACAGATCAGTTGAACAGTCATGAAAAACTTAGGATGGTGGCAGATGATATGAGACATGGACATTGGTTTTGAATACCCCCACATTACAAAGGCTCATGCTTTTATCAATTTCAATGTGAGACAGTGACCTGACTCTAGATTCAAATTCAGGAGTGCTCCTCTGAATGTGTAGGGTACTTTATAATTGAAAGAGAAGGATCAATGAATAGCTCATTCTTTTGTTATTTTGTATCCGTTATTTTTTTTTTAGGTGCGAAATGCCGGTGCGAAGAAATAAAAACTTCAAAGTATTGTAAAAATGTGCACGAGTACGTGATTTCTATCATAATATACGGTGACAAAAGCGGTTCCGATTTTTTCGGAACTTGTTCTTAAATGTGCATCTTTCCTCAATTTCCTTATACAACTTGTTTTAAAGATAATGGGTACTTAAAGTTGGTAACTTACAAAAAAAATTGGATGAAAAAAACTTAGACATCATCCCATTCTTTTCTAATTTAACTTTTTGGGCCAAAATTGGGTACTTGCTTATTATTTATTTAGTTAACACAGATACATATCACGACTCTTGGCGGTAACATAAAAGATACAAATCGTAAACGATGGCCGCTGTTGGATCTTTTTTCTTATATTACAGACTGAAGTTTCTCCCACCAATTGAAATATTTATGATTGAATTGGTATCAATGTAACAGGTTTAAGACTTTTTTGATACTTTTTTCCATATTTTATATATGGCTGTTGCATTTATGAATGCGTATAGCTCTTGAACTTATTCGAATACCTAATCAAGAAGAACATGAATTTATCCAAAAGGGTAGTCACCGAACTCTGACCCGAAACATGGAAGAGTACGAGAAAGTCAAATCACTTTCTGGTGAGCCTTGCTGTTCGTTAAGAGTCTGGCATACGATAATGTAATAAAACTAAAAAGAAGTGATAACCCATCCTTATTTCTTCTAAGCACGAGAGTCGGTGAAAAGGTAATTAACCTAACAAAAGAGCGAAGCAAAACAGCTTTGAGAAGATGGAGGCAGATACCAGAAAAAGAGGGAGGAACTGTAGCAGAAACCACGAATGACGCAACTGAGATAGCTACTTCAATCCCAAACTGGATGGAGACCCTCGTCGATGATCAAATCTCGACGAATAATGCGATGATTCGGCGGTACAATTGATATCGTACGTCAATTGATCCATGACCCCAATATATGATGAGATTTAAAGGGTCCGGATTAAGCGAACGTGCATGCATCTGAGACGCTCGAAACGGGTGAAGCGTAGGATGTGCATTTCGGACTCCTTTATTTTTATTTTTATTTTTTCCATTTGACAAAGCGGGAGAAACCCTACAATGGAAAGACTATTCAATCATAGATCATCCATTTTTATCCATCGAAAACAAATTATTACAATTGTTGCCGTACCCGCGTCGAGTCGTCGACCGATAATACAGAAATTGAAATGGGCAATGGAAAGAGAGATCCGGGATTAGGGTTAAGGCACTACATGTAGTCTCCATTTTAATTAGTTCTTTCAGCAAACCATGTTCAATATTCCAGTTAGGACATTATTATCCTTTCAAAGATCTACTTGTGCATATATTCGTTACACTAAGGATGTTTCTCTGTAGCTTAAAAAATAGAAAATGAAGAGTTTCCCGAAAGAAATATAAAGGGAAAAGAGTGAGAAAAAGGTTGTGGTGGTTGGGTTGGCAATTGCCAAGCTTCTCATAATTCTTTGGTTCCATGGGACTTCCCTATCTGCTCCCTGGGGTCAGACAAGAGACCCCATTTCCCCGTTGTCACAATATTGACCGTAAATGAATTAAGATATTTTTCCCCTAAAAAAATTAAAATAAATAAATAAATAAAAGCATTGAATTTCTTTTTTCAGTAAAATATATATATAATGGACTTGGAGTCACCTCACACCTAAACAAAAATTCTAGAGGCCAACGACTGCCTCTAGTCAATTTTTGCCAAACCCAGCACCAAACCTAGCACCAAACAACTTTGGACCCTCCAAAAGTCACAACTCGTTGATTCTGAAATGGTCTTGATTCAATCTTTTTGAATTTATGGCATGAGGTTTGATTTTTGAGATATGTTCACTAGAAGTCCTAAAACTTATCACGAGAGTATAATCGAGTCCTAAAACTTATCAAACTTGTGCAATCGAGTCTTAAAATTTACAAAAAAGTGCTGACGAGTCCTTCCGTTAAGTTCGTCCAAATTGGCTAACGAAAAATGAAGACGTGATTTTTTAAATATTTTCTCTCTCCTGCGTGGCGATGACGTGGCTAAAACGACGTTGTCTTTGTCCGAATCTGATTTTTAATATATCTTGAAATAAATTTAAGAAGAATGACGTGGAATTTCTGAAATTTCTTCCTCTCCCCAGTTCAGGCATGGAGGTTTTGTGCTTCGGTGCTCTGGCCCCTCAGCGTCGCCATCAATGGAGTTGCCGCCGTCGCGTCCTTCTTGTCCAATTCGAGCCACCCCTTACGGCGTCGCTCGCAGCCTGCCTGAGCTACCCCTCCGTCGTCGGTGTTGGATATGGAGTCGGGCTTGTCCAGATCTGTATCTTGAATTGTGCCTCCGTTTTCTGCTCCTCCTCCATGTCCGATGAAGACTCACCGAGGCTTACAATCATGCATAGAAAAGCTTGACAGAGACCAAAGGGACACCCAAGTACTTAAGATGGAGTTCACCAGGCCGAAGAAGCTCTAGCAGATTTTGCTTGACCCCATCTGGAAACCCCAGCTGCGAACATAGCAGTTTGAGCTGGGGTAAGCTTCAGGCCAGAGAGGATTTCAAATCGGTCGAAAAGATAGCTAGAACAGCTCCCGAATGATTGCCCACCACCACCATTCAAGGAAAGAAACAGATCCATCTGCAAAACCCAGTTGAAGTAGCACTTTTGGAAAGAAGACGAATGGAAGAGGAAGACACGCATGGTCCAGCTTATCTGAATCAAATGCTTTCATGATGTCTGCCATGATTCCACATCTGGGGGATGTTCCATTGCTATGATAGCTCTGGACAAACTCCATTGATGGCGTCGCTAAGGGGCCAGAGCACCGAAGCACAAAACCTCCATGACTGAACTGGGCAAATGAAGAAGACGAAGGCAGTGGAAGAAATTTCAGAAATTCCACGTCATTTTTTTAAAATTTATTTCAAGTTATATTAAAAATCATATTCGAACCAAAACGACGTCATTTTAGCCACGTTATCACCACGTGAAAAAGAGAACAAATTTAAAAAAGCCATGTCGGCATTTTTCGTTGGCCAACTTGGACGGACTTGATTGCACCAATTTAATAAGTTTTAAGACTCGATTGCATCAATTTGACAAGTTTTAGGACTCGATTGCATTTTCGTGATAAGTTTGAGGATTTTTAGTGAACATGTACCTTGATTTGTTTTAGCAATTAATTAAGGGGGTTCCTTTTCTAGCATAGCATAATCAAGGTCCATCTACTTTCTCTTATCTTCACATTAGTACCGCAATAATAAAGTCCTTTCAGTCAACGGAAGGTATTATAGTAGAAGGTAACGTTTTTTTTTTTTTAGTAGAAGGTAAAGTTAACAAAGCTATTGGTGTATATCACAGATTGTCAATCAATTATTGCGACTTTACTTTCACTAAGGCAATAGTGCTCAGAAACATTCAAAATACAGCCACCCTTTTTTTTCATCAACTGTTTTTTTTTTTTCACCCATTGTAAGATCAATATCCATAGGTTCGACTCGGAAAAAATTGTCCGAAAAGTCCCGAACTTATTGTACAGCGGTTAATTTACTCCTAAACTTTTTAATTGTGTCAATTTAATCCTAAACTTTTGGACGATTTGCCAATTTAGTCCTAACCATTTCAATTATGCCAATATAATCCTAAAACTTTTTATGATTTTTCAATTTAGTCCTAAACTTTTTTACCATTTATCAATGTAGTCCTTCCATACCAATGATCCAAATAATAGGTTTAGGACTAAATTGGCAAATTTTCAAAAGGTCTAGGACTAAATTGACACAATTGAAAAGTTTAAGACCGAATCGGTGGTTGTACAATAGGTTTGGGGTTTTTTGGACAATTATCTCGTTCAAACAGAGTACGCGTTTCACCGAGCGATCGGCGACTTGAGAATGGGGAGCTTGAGCGCAAGCAAGGCAACCAGTTTTGAATCTCGCGATCGCGAAGAGGAAAAAGAAAATTGGAAAATCAAGAAAAAGCAAAAGTAACCCCGAGAATAAGAAATGAAGGGATTTTTATTTTATTTTTGGTCGGAGAAATAAAGGTAATTTGCATCACTTAGGATAATACTTGGAAAAGTCCACGGACAGTCTCAACTTGTCTAGAGCAATGAGCATACCAAGTGAGAATGATGTAATCGAACTGTACAAAACCATGGACGTGTCTCTATATCAACACCATGACTTTGTCAAAACAAAAAAAGATGACATAATACATAGAAAAAGAAATGCAACATCCCAAATACTCGAGTACCCATCAAGGGGAACCAAAACGACAAGCCGTTGAAGAAGCATTATTAGTGCTTCATGGTGATAAGGCTGAGGAAAATTTTATTATCACACCATTTCTTGTCTTCCATTGCATTAACATATTTCTCATGTGGAGTACAATGATGAATGAATTGATGATCTACTTCGTATCAGAAAAACAGCTGGAGTCACTCATTAGTGGACACCGCTGCATGTTGGAGCGGCGTTAAATTTGAAAATTTGGTGATTAGGTTCCTTGGTTTAAGCCTGTAAAATATGAAGAATAATTTGGATTTGAAACTTTTCTGATTAGTCAATGAACCCCACTACAGAAAAAATAAAATAGAATTCTGAGAATTTCCTCTTTTAAACGTCGAACGCTTCTGGTACGTGGGATCCGATCGAGGGTGGGGATTTGTTCAAAGAGGGAGAGAGTTGTCGGGTGTTTAAGCATCTCGCACATTTATAAAGCCCCCTCCCTTCTGCCTGAGTGGTCCACTGTTCTGGTGCTGAGCAGAGGGACAGCTTGTGTATAGTGTGTGTCTTGAGGTGTTTGGTGGTTGGTGTTGTACGGGTTCTGCAGAGTTGGTTAAGTTCAGGAGGACAAGAAAATAGGGCGTATAACGTTGCCGATAGGTTCTTGCTTTGCCTCTGCATGTTGCATTAGTTCATGTTCTGTCTTCTGTTTTTTTTGTGCCTCTGCTGTGTTTGAGAAGGGCAGGGCTGGTGTTTGCGAAGCACCCCCATTTGCTTTCCTTTGCCTTTGTGAGGAATCTCCTCTTATATTGTTTTTGGAGGTTTCTTGTCTCTTTTCCTCTCTGCCCAAGAATTTTGAACTTGCTTGCAGTGCAGAGGTTGTCGTTAAGGCTTACGACCTCTCTCTTTCTCTTTCTCTCTCTCTCTCTGAATTGGCTTGGAATATGTCCGTTTCATCAGTTAAAGACACTCTATCTGTGTTTGTGTTTGGTGTCTGAGGAATTCTCTTTTGTCTTCCTACCCGTGTTTGGTAAGTGAACCTGTAGCTTTTGGAGTTGATGAATTCTCCGGGGGGAAATGGCAGTTTTTAAAGCTGTTTCAGGGCATTTAAATGTTTTCTCGTTGCTAAAACCAGAGGGTGGTGGCCAGCAGATTTCCAAGTGCTTTTTCATCAGAATCTCTTGAATCTCCCTCCTCTTATCTTTTTCTTACATCAAGAATCTTGAAGATTTCCAATACCCTTTGCTTCCACTTTGGTTTTGAATTTTTCGAGAAAACCACTGTTTCAATAGCATCGAGATTTATAGTTCTTAGGACTGAAAGAATGGTTGATCCGCACAGAAAATGGTCGCAGAAAAGGGCTACAACATTTGAGACCACGATCTGGGCTATCAAGATAGCGCTAATCTGTGTAGGAATTGGGTCCTGCCTAATCCTGTTCAAGATTGCAGTGATCCCATACACATCAACCTTCCTCATCTCCACTATCCCCAGCTTCTGGAGCTCCATCAAGGTCTTCCTCTCCCCACTTTACATTTATATCCTCCTCAATTTCGTTATCTTCGCCATTGTTGCTTTGTCCGCCTTCCACCACCAGAGCCAGATCATCAAACCTGTGAAAAAGGCTCTCCTCCACACAGAAAAGAGCCTGAATCTGAACTTTGGTTTCAAAAGTGAAGAAGATGAAGCAGCAGTCTTTGAGGTCACTGCTTCGCAAGATGCCACCAAAGAGTCCCATCTTCAAGATCAAGAATGGAAAAATGTCGCCTTTACTCAAAATCAAGAACAAGAAGAAGAAGAAGTGATCGAGCCCATGGTGGTGGTGGCAGCGGCTTCTGTCGACCAGAACGTGGACCCATCGACGGAAACTTCCGACGACGAGGCTCTCTCGGGAAAATCCGGCGAGATTACCGGGGAAGCCGACGGGGAAGAGAAGGCGGGCTTGCCAAAACCCGAAGAACCAGATGAGTCGCTGGACTCTGTTTGGAAGGCAATCATGGAGAGCCAGGGGAGGGCGGCGACGTGGAAGCTCAAGAAGAGCGACACGTGGGATTCACCGCCGAGGGTTGTGGGTGCGGCGGCGGCGGCGGCAGGTCCGTGTCGGCGCGAGCTGCGGAAGTCGGACACGTTCAGGGAGAGGGTGGCGTCCACAAGTGAGAAGTCGACGAATCAAGACGAGTTGCACCGGCGAGCGGACGAGTTCATAAGGAAGATCAACAACGACCTGAGATTGCAGAGGGAAGAATCCGATCAGCGCCACATCGAGACGGTGAACCGCGGCGTATATTGACCGAAAGAGTTCTTGGGGGGTGAGTCTAATCAGAGTGTTTCGGGAGGTACATTACGAGCTTTTGAGTGTAATCATAACATCGGGCGACTCTTATCAAGAACTTAGGACTCTGTCATGTTCATGTTTATATTTTCCGTTTCTTCTGTCACCTGTCGTCTCTCTGCTCTCTCTCTCTCTCTTCTTCCTCTTCTGTTGGGTTTGCATAGATGAGCATAGATAGTTGCTAGGAATGTACTCAGTCGCAGTTTGTACTATGAATGAAGTCTCTGTTTTGTGTTCTGTTCTGTTCTGCGCTGTCTTGTCTGAAAACGACGAATACCTCTTCGAATTTTCTTGGTTTTTTCTTTTTCCGAGAGAGAGAGAGAGAGAGAGAGAGAAAAGCTCACTTTCAGATTCCAAGGTGCTTCTAATTTTGTTTGCTGTCACCTCCCTGGACTTGATTGGGTCCAAAGAATCGTCTGGCTTTTCTCTTGGGTGTTTCCCAGTTGCATCCCATCAAAGCTCAAAATGGATTGCTCGTGCTCACTCCAACTCCAGCACAATGAAGACAAGTTGAAATGAAACTCCAATCTTTTGAATAATGTCATAGTGGGATGATCTTTTTTTTTTCTCGTGTTTGATCATACTGATTCGCACGACAGTCGTGCGAATCAGTATTCCCGTTTTTTTTTTTTTTTTTTTTTTTGGGGTGTGTGGCTTGGGACTTGGGAGTATATGAAATTAGATAGAGTGGGAGACATTCAAACCGAACTAAACCAATTCGTTACTAGCTTACCACCGATCGTAATTGCCCGATGATAAAAGTACGTATTGTCTATCATTAGATTGCGATTTGGAGATATGTCGTGGACAAAAACAAGTCCCTTCCCATTAACGACAAGGCTTGGGATCCCACTCCCCGTTGAGTGGGCGGAGGTTGCACGAGGCAGCGCTCCCTGAAGCCATGGGGCTTTTATAGTTTGAATCCGTATTTTAATGGTAGTTTCGATTTGATTCCATGAAAAGCTATTACTATATATAATATTTTTTCCCTATAATTTAAAGTTGTAATATAGAGGTGAGAGATGTTAATTATAGTGGAATCATATGTTGGATGTAATCTTTCAGGATAAATCTTGTGTCTCAATTTCTCTTTCTCACATTTACTCTCTATTTCTTTGTGTTCGCTTAATCCTAACAATTCCTACTTAGCACATTCGATTATGGGGCTATGTGACAGGGTAGCTGAATGGGCAATCGATTCTTCGTCGGCATCTTACGTCGAACAATCCAACAGCGGCTGAGTTGGGTCTGAACCCTTTTTTGTCCCTGAGCAAAGAAGTTATGGGACTCCTTTAGTTGTTCCTGAGCTAACATTGGGTCCAGAAAATAGGACTATAATTGAAACTTTGCATGTACACGAGATTAACAGTAGTCATGTAAGATAATTCTTTGACCTAATAAAAAATCATGAGCAGACGACTACATCAAAAGCGAAAAGGAAGAAAAAGCAGTGATAGAGAACGTTCAAGTCCGAAAGAACATGGTATTGGACCGGGCCTTAGCCGGTTTCTTCAGAATGCTTCTCATTTGCCAAGGCCCAAAATCACTTGCAAGCCGTAGGCTCATCCGCACTCAGCCTTGAAACCATCTATAAGGGAAGGAAGCGAGTACGAGTTTAATCTGACTTCGAACTCGGGCAGCAATTTGTCTTCGTGGGTCGCGTTCGTATCGTATCGTGTCGATATAAGGTTATTCTGCAAGACAGGTCGATCCGAATAGGACAAACTAATCGTGCCGACACGACTTAATATGAACACGACGCGAAAATCAATTGACACGATACGGCTCCCGGCATAAAATTAGATAATGGGTTGACACGATAAAAGGCATTTCTTGTCATCCTTGATCATATACCGAATTCCATTTTCACCTTACCAACAGGGTCCTCCCTCCACAAAATCTTCAATTATATG
This sequence comes from Lenwebbia sp. NSW1173648, assembly GCA_029784005.1. NCBI lineage: Eukaryota > Viridiplantae > Streptophyta > Magnoliopsida > Myrtales > Myrtaceae > Lenwebbia > Lenwebbia sp. NSW1173648. The sequence goes on from JARCGZ010000002.1 coordinate 7,002,277, forward strand.
GTCACATGTCGACATGAGCATACATTTGTAATCCTCCTTTGTATTATAGTAAAGATGTTCGAACACATAAAAGAAAAGGTACACGAGAGCTTTCATTTGAACGGTCGAGAATAATGCGGAAAATAAGAATCGAGGAATTTCTAGTTATTTTGATATGTCATAATGAAGATTACATCAGTTTTTTCTTTTTTTTTTGTCAGAAGATTACATCTGTCTATTTATAAATTTTACGAGATCACTATCCGACGCAGTAAATATCAATCAAGATACTATCGAATATCTAACGGACAAGTGGCTCTACATAGATCTTAATCATTTCTAACATAAGCCGTTAAAAATGGCATTGCCAAGTGATAATTGAATATAATTCGAGTGCATAAATGAAACTGTCTATGGACCTGTAGCTACTAAAGTCCTGTCTCTCTTTCTTTCTCTCTCATTTTCCCTCTTGAAGCAAAGCTTTGAAAAGGAAAATGAGCAGCCCTGTCCGGTTCTGACAAAAAGCCGCGCGACTCAGTCTCATTCTCCGGATCCTCCCGATCTCCAGAAGATTTTCTTCCTCCTCCTCCTCCTCCATCTCTCTCCCTCTCTTGTCTCCCTCGCTCGCTCGCTCGTAAGCTCCGAAGGACTCTTTCAACAGCGGACTTCACTACTGTGAGTTTCTTCTTCTTTCTGACAGTCACTCCACAGTTCTTCGTTCTTTTAATCTTGTCTGTTCTCGCGCAATCTCATGCCATGCGTAAGATGTTAGATGGGTTTTCTTTTTTCCTTTTCCTCGTCGCGTGTTTGCATCCTTCTACTACTCTTCTACGCTCAAGGAATGGACGGGCTGGGTCGTCGACTGCAAGAAAAGAAGGGGAATGAACGGAACAGAGCCAAAGATAACATTTTTAGTCATGTCAGTCTTCCAGGAATACAGAAACGTCAAGTTGAAGAAGGAGTTTAAGTTCAATCCGGTTTAATTTTCTGATGAGAGAGAGAGAGATGGGACAAGACAGGTTAAGGTTTTTTGTTTTCTTTCTCTTTTCTTTCTGTGTTTACAGAGTACGAAAATTATTGCGTGGGGATGTGAGAAGGAACTGTTTCAACGCCGTGAATGTTCAGAGTTTTGCATTTTTTTTGGCCAAAATTTAACCCCCTCTCTCGAGATCTGCGTCGTCTTCTTCCCCCATCACACGAACAAACAAAAACGTCTCTTGTCAAGCTTCCCATTTACGCATATCTGCACTGTGTGGGGGACGCTGTCTCCATTGTAGTTGCACGGCCTTTTCCTTGACATCTCATTCATTGCCCTACGTGCCGTGCGATGTCCTTAAAAAGGACTAGACATTGGGAACCCATAGAGTGATAGACCTGAGGAGGGAAACCAAATAATGAGACTATGATTTTCTTGGCAAGAATTGATTTTTTTCTTTTTTTTTGGTTGGGTTGATGTGGTGCGTCGTCTTTGGAAAGTGTTTGAAGTTTTTGGAAAGCAATTAAAATTGGGATCTTATGGTGGATATGGGGTTGCCTTTGGTTGAAGGGATTTGAACACGGTGGGTCGTCCTTGCGGGGTCCAGCAGAGAGAGATGATGAAGCAACTGGACAAGGGAGAGGAGAGAGGAGAGAGTGGCGTTGGTGTTTTTTGTGCTATTTCCAAGACGGCGATGCAGTCGTCTCCTCCTCCTTCATTGCCCTCAAGAAGCTCCACCGCCACAACCCCCACCCCCACGCCTTCATGGCTCCTCTCTTCCATTGCAGGTAACTTTGACTGGCACCCCATTGAAACTTTGACGCAAAACCCATGTTCATTTTCACATGTCTGGAAGATGAAAATCATAGTTGTAGTTGCAGTGTTCATTGTTCACGCAAGTATCAGTCTCTCTCTCTCTCTCTCTCTCTTTGAGTTTTAGTTTGAAATGCTTTTGGTCTCTCAAGCTGGCTTCTTCTCCGAAAGCCATATCTAAGGAACCAAATGATTTCAAAATGCCAACTTTGCGAACTTAAACTGCGTCGTGACATCTGGGAAAAGTAAAAAGGCGATGGTTGCTTGGTACTCGAAGAGATTTGCTTGCATGTGTTAACCCTACATGAAGTGCAATTGCTGCTAAAAAAAAGCGTCTCTTCTCAGTTTTGTCAAACTTAATTTCAAATTATTGCTTTATGGATTGCTTCAGTTGCCGAAAGCATAGTCTTTTCGTAAGGCTGGACTACTTTTAGAGTGGATTGACTTATCCAAGAAGGTCCTTAAAATATGGATTTCCTTGTAGCTTACTCCTGTTCTTTCGAAGTCATACTTAAGAATTTCGCAATCACCCAGAGCTTGAACTGAAATCAAGAAACTAATTAATTAATTAATTTAATCCCACTTATAAAATAATCTAAGATTATAAATATGAATACATAAAGGGGAGCTTTTGAGTAGGACAAAATGATTTTACAGCGGTGTCCATGGACGCAGGAAGAAGTTACCTTATGATGGGTTTCTTTCCTACTGCTGTGCTGACTGTCTTCTTCTTCCGTGTCAGTGTCTCGTCCCAATTTACTGTTCATGGCCATTATAAATCCCCTCCCTTGTGGTTTTGAAATTTGAAACTACAGCCAAAAAATTGGAAAAAAAAAAGGGAAAGAATCTCTTTGCTCTGCTTTGCCCTGCTTGCTTGCTTGCTTCACTTTCCAAATGATCTTTTGGTTGGGATTCGCTGACGGCGACCTTTCTTCAATATAGTTCGATTTCGAAAGTCGGAATTCGGGTCTCAAGAGAAGAATTTCGATGCAAAAATTGTGGAGAAGTGGTACACCAGGACAAGGTTGTAATAAATGTCCTTCTGTGGCCCGGAGGAAAAAATGGTTGGCCTTGCCTTGATGTTACGGTCGGAGGCATATTTGACGTGTGGACTTTGACACCGTTAAAAGCATAATTCAACGAACAAGAGCAGAGGGACCAAAACCAAAAATGAAAATATGAGGGTTTATTGAGGCAAGTTTGGAAAGTTAATATTACACCTTTGGGTGTCAATCTTGATTATCGGAAAGATACGATGTCGATCTGAAAATTCCAAAACTCTCAAAGTTGGAAATGAGATTTCATTTTTGGTTTGTTCTGTTCGCAGCATTGAATTATTTCACTCCTACAATGTTGCTGTACTGCAGCATCTTCAGGAATTTGTCCTTATTTGGCTAATTATTGAGTCCTCTGATAGCAGCATACAGCAGCTGTAGCATGTTGTGCGCCCATATGTTGGCCACATTAGGAGACATAGCATGAGACATTTCTCATTATGGCTTCTGAAATGGGTTGATGATTTGAACCGGATAAAACTAGGTTAAGATTTCATCTTGAGGTTGATTTTTTAACTTCAGTGTTGATTATAGTCGTCGATCGGAAGTGTCGGATGCCTAATCAATGCCGAGACTTGTGTCTCAAATCGGCAGTTTGCAGTAATGTCCCATGATGTTCTTCTCTATTCTCACTTAGAGCTCGATCCTGTTGTAGATCTAGATGAAAAAATGGAAGCTGCGCTCGGGGACCCTGGCGAGGACGGAAGTGGCGACACGCTGGCGAAACGCGCCGAATCCTACTACCAGAAGCGTCCTCAGCTTATCGCTCTGCTTCAGGATCTGTACAAGTCCTATCTCTACCTATCCGATCGTTACATCCGAGCCCTCTCCAGAAACAAGAATCGCACTCACACCCGACAGTCCTCGCATGTGTCCGCCCTAACTGACCACGACTACTCCGAGAACGACAAGGAAGAGGACTGCTGGGCCATCCAGATCGATTCCTCAGATGCCGAGAGCTCGCTCTCGTACCAGAATCCCCTTCCACTGGCCAATCTTGGCTATGCATCGAGTCTCGACGCCTTAGTAGCCGACCTTGTGATCAAGAACGTGGAGTGCGACATCCTCCTGGATGAGGTGTCCGTCTCCGAGCTACGATGCAACGACTCGTCGAGGAAGATTGACCTGCAGAAGAGCCTCCTCGAGGTCCTAGAGTCCGAGAGGATGATATTGCTCCACGAGAACGCGAGGCTGGGGTACAGAGTGAGCGCGCTGGTGGAGGAGAACCGCGAGCTGGCTTCAGAGTCGGTGTTTGTCAAGAGGAAGGCGGGCGAGTTGGCCCGGGGCATGATCAAGATGAGGGAGGACCAGAGGGTGTTGCTGCTGAGCCGCAAGATTGAGGACCTTCAGGGGCAGATATATGGCTTGGAGAAGCGGAACAAGGAGTACTACGAGCAGCTCGCGAAGAGGGATCAAGAGGATCACAAGATTGATGCTAAGAAGAAGATGAATGGCAGCGAAGTAACTCTGGAGTCTTGCCTTCCAATTGGGAAGCTCAAGTCGAAGAAGAATGGCAACGAGAGTGTGAAGGGTGATGGCGGGAAGAGGGTGACCAAGTGGTGGGAGAGGGTGAAGAACATGGACATATTCACGTGTGGGATGCAGACAGATATTAACTAAAGTTGATGCCTTTTGCTATCTTTGTTCAAGCTGAAGTGAGATGAACTATATTATCATCAATAGTTCTAGACTTGCCCACGGTTGTGTCGCTCTTCCTTTTTGAAGGTTGCTTGGATGGCAGAAACATCGTTCTAACGTCTCATGGGAGAAGATTGAGGTTGTCAAAAGTTGTTAAACTTGTGCAAAAGACAACCATGTTCAAGGTGTTTAATCTATCTGAGTCTAATAGATGGTAGTTGTGGGGAATGCCTACTCTTTTGCTATATTGGAATCTGCAGAGAACGTTGTTTCCAAGTTGGTTTGGAAATTCTCAAAGTGTACTATCGTGACTGTAGATAACAATATTGGAGAAGTTAAAATGGCCAGTAAAACAGAGCAACTTTAACAGTTGAAACCGATGTATTTCCAAATCTCAGTTAAGCATACAAACAGCCCGAAGGGTCATTCTTCAGATCAGCATGGAACTTGTGGTGCACAAGAGATGTGCATCCAATATGATTTAAGAAGATAAAGCAAAGCTAGATTTTGTATTAAACCCATCACCCAAATAAAACTGCTTACTCTTTATGATAACGTAAAACTCAGAGACCTGAAGGATCCGCATCTGAAACGCCAAATACTTGATCTAGCCCGACAAATATTCAGCGATTTAAGTAAAGAGAACTTGCTCAGATTTCACAAGGCTCACGAGATTAAATTGTTCGTTAAAAGTAAAATGGAAAGACAGACAAAAGAGAGAAAATAAGGATTTTAATAGCACTACAAGTATTGAAATGACAATAACAATCCCTCTCTCTAGGAAGCCTGAGTCGCCTGAGTCGCCTGACCCTCTTCAGCGGCAGCCTCAAAGGTCTCGCCAGGTACAAGCTCGGGGACGTCGTCGTCGTCATCATCCTGCGTCACAGTGGCACCAGAACCAGTGGCCGCACCAGGCGCCTGCTTCTGGAATTGCTCTGCCAACTTTCTCAGGTTGTCCAAGTTATCAGGACCTGCATTATCTCCCCCAAGGAAAATTAAACACACAGTCACAAAGCAAATAAACATCCATTAGTAAGAGAACACAAGCATTACCTAATTGGTTGATGATGCCAGGGAGGATATCCTGTAGCTCTGCACGTATAAGGAGTTAAAAGTCAAAACACATGTCAATACCGTGTGTCAAACTCTGGCATTTTCAAATCCCATGAAACATTCTGAAGATAAAACCATAATAAAATCAAAGCAGGAGAAAAGGAGAAATGTGTACTCTTGGTCTGAGGAGAACCACTGACTACCCAGGTATTTGCAGCAATAGACGCTTGAACTGCATATCCAAAGTAGAAAAATCATCACTCGATCCTGGGGAAACATCATTCGAGTTTGCAATTTGAAAAGTATCTCACCTTTGGGATTCAGAAACTGGATAACTACATCATCCTTAAAAATGTTGACTTCTTCAATCGCAGGGATGGCATTCACCCCAATCCTCTTTAGGGTGCTTTGAAGCCTTTTATCATCTGTCGTAGTGGTCTTATGGACAGCCTTCTTCTTTCTGCAGTTGAGACCACCAAATGAGTAATGACAATCAGATGGCATCAGATCAGAGAGATCTATATAATAACCAAGCCACAACCAATGAAAATGCATATTAAAAGACCTATGAGGAAGGAAACCCTCACTTCTATCTGTCAAAAAGAAAGGAGACCCTCTCTTCGTGTGACAAACATAAAGTAGCATTTCATTAAACTCATTTCAGAATTTCAAAGACTTATAATCTGTCAAATAGATGTGACATGCAAAAGAAACCACCGTATGCTTGTAGACCCAGATTAAGAGACTTCATAGAAACATCTGACTTATGAGTAGGACCGACTTCCAGACCTTCTCACGGTACCCTTTCCACCAGTGCGGACAGAACCCGCCATCTTCATAAGCCTCTCCCTATTCATCTGCATGGTAAAGAAGGGCTAAGCAACAGTAAAACTACTTCAAAGCCAGAAACTTGCATAATAGAAGTCAATAGAATCGTGGAAAGAACTGCACAAGAATCACCAAAAGACCAAATACAGAATTACTGGAGGACCAAAAATCCCAATTTAAAGGATGGAAAGAATAATGGCAATGCAGACTGTAAATTAAAATCTCAACTCCAACAACATTCTCTTCCGAAAACCATCATAGTTTGTCCAGTGCATACGAGGACGTGCAATTACAGGGACAAGTAATATATAACTGCCAAATCATTTCTTAAAAAGATGACAATGTTTCTCGTTGCCCATTTACTAGTTAGTAGTTTTCATGACTTTCAGCTAGGACAGGACATAAACTCCACTTTGTCATCTCTACTGCCAACAAAAATGCAAGATAATCAGATCACAAAGAAGGGCCAATGTCAATCATGTTCTTTATGCATAATTCCAACTTATTAAATCAGAGAATGCATCCTGATTAAAAAAAAAAAGCCACGCCTTATTTATTTCTAACTAGGGTCAGCCACAAGACCGACAACACAATCAATGACACATGCAAAATGGAAAATAAAAAAAAATTGACCACCAATAACAGATGAACAAATTAGACAGAAAGCAACAGAGATACCACGGTTAAGATAATCACCCCAAAAGTGAACCAATATGAAGAATCCGAAACACTCAAACATGGACCCACAACACAAAAAGAAACCAAGCACAAATCTAACCTACACAACTAAGCATAACTTAAAACAAAAGACAGCTATAAGAAAAGCCTCGAAAGCTCAAACACAATATCATAAAATGCTATAGCCAATAAGCTAACAACACTCTGCCTCTAACAGTAAAACACTAAAAACTTATTAAACAAAGCCAGATGAGGATAAAAGGCAAAAACTTAAATATGTAAATTCTACATCATTTCAATTGAAAACAAGGCCTAAAGTCTTAAACTAATCATACATAGCAACCTTTGCAAAGGGACTGCTTTGACACAAAAACAATTATGTTGAACTTCTACCCGCTCTAAACATCATAGAACATGCCACCCTCACTTTGACACTTTTAGAATGCTATCAGTTGCAGACCATATTATTCAGTTTCGCAATGCCTAAAACGTCATAATCATCCCTACATCAAACTTCTCCTCTACTGAGCAATAACAGCTGACTCCATGCCCACAAATATAAACCACCTCAATTGCATCCATCTAACCAAGTTCAACCCACCCACTTAGCCACAAAACTAACAAAATATACAAGAGGGAACACAAGGCTAACTGCGTTATACTACCAGCTGAATTACTCTTTGTATTTTTATTTTCCTCACATTCACATTACATACTTAACCCAAGAAGAAAAATATATAATACTCGAGCCAAAGTGCTCGTCTTCCTCCACAGATTCCGCATCAACCAAACAAATGAGCAAGGCAAAGTGCTAGAAAGAGAGGATATAGAGCCTACACAAGCTTCCGACAACAAAGGCCCTATACACAAGATCAAAGACCAAACCCATAAGACCCCAATCTCCAAAAATCTCCAAATAGAAAGAACAAGACAACTACAGCAGGAATGCAAAAGATATTCCGGCAACCTAGCAATCAGAAGCCAAAACCCTAATCACAGATCGATTAACGACTCAAAAGGATACCGATCGACGAGAATGAGTCAAGAATACAAGAGGTCAAAAGAATCGAAGGCAGAGTCAAATTCGAGGTCAAAGGAGATGTGTGCACCTTCGTTAGGGTTTTTGGGTCCGACTGAGGAAGAACGGAAGGGGGGTTTTTGGGGGAGAAGAAGATAAGAGAGAGCGAGACTCCTCAGACGGCGCACGCTTTAATTTATGGATTGCCCTTCACTTCGCAGCAAGGTTTCCGACTGTAAAGTCCGATTTCTTTACTGTGATCGGACGGCTGAGACAGGGGCTCGCGGGACACGTGTTCTGATCGTGCGGGTCCTTGTGAGTTGGTATTGCCCAAATAGGTGCCACAAGTGCACTCGTTTAGTTAAAAATTCTGTTTAGATCCAATTGTTCGTGTAATGGCAATTTAATCATTCTACTCACAAGTTCGTGTGGACGTGTCGCGACCCTTGTCTGGATAGGGGTCGTGAATAGGAGCTGAGGAGTTTAGAGTGATTACCGAAGTCCACGGATTCGATGTGATCCGTAAATCGGTTTGGATTCTCCCAAGTCTTTACCTCGCGCGACATTGGGATTTAGGAATCGAGTTCTACCTTAGTGCGGTCGGGTGACATATGCATAGGTGTACATACTTTTGGAGTCGCTACCGATCTTTGAGGAAGGTAGATCGGAAACCTCGTCGGGCGGTAGGAGTAGCCATACGACTCTAACGGAATCAGAGATTTGAGATCGGTGGCTTAATTACGCCAATGTTGCCATTGACGTCCTTTCGGTACCAAAGTTGAATAATTTTTCTAACCAAAATTTCATGTAGATGAATAGGAGTGAGGAAGTCCTAAAAGCTAAGAGTTCATGCAGAAGGGGATATCTAACCTATCAATCGCAATCAGGACAAGTAAGTGCGCAAATCAAGGAATGAACACTCGGATAAAATGCATCAAATCAATACATGACATCTCTAGTAAAGCCCTAAAGGCATAGAGAATGAGTACATGGCATCTCTAATAAAGCCATAAAGGCACAGAGAATGAGTGTATTAAGATTTGAAGGAATTTAGGAATATTTTGAGATACTTTGCCAAAATGGAAAAATTGTCATTTTGAAAAGATTTGGAATCAAAATTATCAGAAATAGGGTTGGCTAGTTGAATGTTCCCAATTTTGAGATTTTCTGAAATTTTTCTAGTTTTTTTGGAAATATTTGCCCATGAGGGGCAAAATCGTCATTTTAGGAAGAATCGAAAGTCGAAATCATGAAATACGAGTTTGGCAAGTCAAGTTTGACCATTTCCTATTTTCTGTGAAATTTTGAAATTTTTCGAGACAATTTGCCCACAAGTCGTAAAATCGTCATTTTAGAAGAAAGAGAGTGAAAAATCATAAAAAATAGGATTGGCAAATTGAAATGACCCATTTCCTAATTTTTTAGATATTTCTCAATTTTTGGAATTTTTTTTGGGAATCTTTGGAAATTTTTTAGAATTGATTTTATGTATTTCCCATTTTTTGGATTTTTTAATCATTTTCTGATTTTTTATTATTTTCCGAAATTCTTTTTTATTAAAAAAAATTATCCATAACGGGTCGGCTTGACCCGGACCACGCCTCGCGGGCGCCAGGCCCGGACCGTACGGGTCCAAACCTGCCTAGACCAAAACGACGTAGTTTTGCCAATTTTTTTGAATTTTCGAATTTTTAGTCTTTTTTTTAATTTCCCACCTATTATTGATCTAAGGGTTTCAACGCGCCACGTGGCGTAATCACAGCCTCCAGATTGAAAATTGAATTTTTTATTATTGAAAATGGAATGGACGGTTGAGATCGTGACGTGTGGCCAAACTTGGACCATACGATCACAAAATGATTTTTATTTTGAAAAAACCACGATCACGCCACGTGGTCAAATCGTGACCGTCCGATTGTTTTTTTAATTTTTCGAAAAACCTTTTTATTATTTGAAAATGTTTTTTTTACTAATAAAACCGTCGGATGACGTGACATACCACGTCATCGTTGACTCGATCAACCAGCGTTGACCGAGTCAACGACCGCCGGAGAACATGACCGGAAAGGTCGCGAATGGCGATTCCGCCGGAACCTGGCCGGAGCTAGCTAAAAATTACCAAAACGAGCCCGAAATCCTCCGATTTTTCCACTAATCGACTCCTCAAGATTCCCACGTCAACATACATGAATTTCGAAGCAAAACATAGCCTAAAATTGCTCTAACAAAGACCGTCCGTGAACCTCTTTCCGGCGATTTTCAAGCTTGCTTTTCCTACGTAAAACCTTCAATCTAATTCATCAAAAAGCATTGTAGGAAGCTTAGGAGACTTACCTGATGGACCGAAGGATTCGGTTTTGCTCAGGAAGAGCTCAGGCGCTCAGGGTGAGTTCGAAGGTTTGTGCAGCTCGGCCATGGCGTTTCATGCAAATTTAATGCAAAAAAAGAGTATACTCGAGCTTAGGGACGGTTCTAGATAAGATTCAACTAGTTAAGTCGAAGAAAAATAGCCGGACGAGCAAAACGCCATTAAAACCGAGCTCGAAATCCATTCATGGTGTTTACCTATTTTCGGGATGAAACGACGAACGGCCGGTTTCCAGAGGTTCGTTAGGTCGCCAGAAAGCTTCAGGATCGATCCGCAAGCTTCGGTTTAGCCTGGATTGCTCTGAAAGTCCCCTCGAAAATCTGCCACCGGGGAGCTTCAATGGCTTTTTTCCGTCTGTTTCTTCACTGAAAACTCCCTCCCTCTCTGGTTTCTGTTGGTTTTTTCTTCTAACTGAATGCCCTCTCTTTTTCTTCTCTGCTAAAATCGAATGAATCTGTTATGCCCCCGAATCCAAATTTTTGCGCCGCGCGGGAGGTTCGGTTTCGACTTCTTCGTTACACGTGCAGGCCACGTGGTTTTTGATCGCCTGAGGTCGGACGGGAATGGGCACGCTAGACTGCTCAATCGGCGTCCGGGTGTGCACGATTGTGACCTCAATTTGGTGTCTTTTGTCTTCTGTTTTCCTGCGTGCGCCTGAGGAAGAGAACCTGGGTGTCAACGTGGTCAAGGGGCTGACCCGGTGGGGTTGACCCAATCCAGTTGACCCGTTTGACTAAAAACGACCAATTGAGCTCGTAGATGACCCATTTTTATGAAATTAATGCCAAAAATAGATTCTAGAACATGAGTTTCATCTAGGGGAAGCAAGTTTGAGTTAGATTGGTTCATTTTTATGCAAAACCCTCAAATTTTTGTTTTGATCCGATTACGGATTTTGAATAATCCGAAGTTTAAATGACCAAATCGGGCCAAATCAACCCCACCAATGGATTTATAAAGGTGAAAAACTTATGGGTAAAGGTTTATTTGTGGATGGGTTTGGGCTTAGAATGCCCAATTTGACTTTAATTGAAAATTGGGGACTAAATTGAAAAGATTTTTGTCATTTTTCCAAATTGCTCAATCTGAGAAATTTATTGGACCAAAATGCAATTGAAGGTATGAGGATCAAATGTCATAACTAGCATAAAGTGAGAAAAGCATTATAAAATACTCAATTTGTGATATTTGGAAAACTAGGGACCTAAATGCAAAAATATGGAAAAAATATGTTGCCGATCGAATTTTTGAATTTTAAAGTGACCAAAATGCAATTATAATTTAAAAAAAAAAAGACTAATGACTATTTTTTCATAATTTTCTAGTCACAAATGCTATTTTTTCTTATTTTTGGGCTATTTTCTAATTAAACAAATTCTAAAAATTCGAAAAATTTTCGAAAAATATTTTTTCTTTCTCAAAATTGGTGCCTTAGACTTGGCCAAGGCTTTCAAAGTTGATTTTCAAAATTTATGAATTTTTATTGTATTTTTAAAGATTTTTTTAAAAGAAAAACTAATTAAAAATCAAGTGTCAACAGCTGCCCCTCTTTGGGAGCGATCTCGGTAGAGATTGTTCTCAAAGACAAGGTGACACCTGAGTTTCAATCAACTCAACTGGGAAACAAAATGAGAAAGCTATGATACTTGATCCAAAACCTTCTCGTGAAAGCTCTAAATCCAATTCAAATCTTTATATCTAATGATATGAGAGAGATTGGAGAGAGAGATTTACCTGGCACTTACCTGCTTGTCGTGCGACTATCGCCTAATGTGAATGCTCTTGAAATGATACTTAAGGATTCATTTTAAGAATACCCTAGGGATGTTAAGCTCCGACCTGTATGGTAGGTCAATCCATAATCGAATTGCTAAACGAAGGATTCTAAAGATGACTTATCCCATCAAAAGGACTTGTCTGAGTGGTGCCTGCGATTCAGGACTTGAAGGTGGATCATCCAATAAGAAAGAGTCACCAAGGATTACCTAAATGTCATCTTTTGGGTAGACAGAAGAGGTATGGATTTGGGGTTAGATCATCCTAATAAAAGGAATCACTAAGGAGTGCCTAATAGGAAAGGACACTAAGGTGGATCATCCAATAGAAAGGAATCACCAATGATTACTAAGATTCTACAACTAAGACTCTTGATATGGAGTACTTAAGGTATGATCCTCAAGTTTTAGGAAAAAGTCTTCTAAGGCTATGAGCTGCAGACACTTGCGGATATGGAAGATCCGAGGCATGCTAACCTATGCACACTCGTAGAACGACTTGTTGAAGAAAGGTAATCTATTCCGAGGCTATCGGCTGCTATCCATTCCGGAGGGTGAAAGCTTTGAGGCTACTAACCGATGCACACTCGCGGAAAGGCGGTCACCATATCTCTAGGCGGCAAGTCGCAAGCATTTAGGCTTCGAACTTGAACTATGCCTTGAAATACCTTTGAGGCGTATCCCTGTCATGGAGGGTTTGAGTGAAAAATAGATCTTCTCCAAGGCTACCGGCTGCTATTCGTTTCGGAGGGTGAAAGCTCCGAGGCTACTAACCGATGCACACTCGCGAAAAAGGAGGTCATCGTATCTCTAGGCGGCAAGTCGTGAACGTTTTGAGCTCCAAACTCGAACTGTGCTTTGAGATATCTATGAGGCGTATCCCTATCATGGAGGGTTTTAGGGGAGAACAAATCTTCTGAAGCTGAAGGTCAGCGATCCAGTCCGGAGGATGATAACTCTACGGCTAATAACTTGTGAACGCTTACAGAAAGATTTATCAAAGTCATCATGTTTTCGGAACGGCGAGTCATGAACTGTTTAGCTCCAAACTCGAACTGTGCTCCTAGACGCCTATGTGTGATTTTTCTGAAAAAGGAGACCCGCGACAACGCTTTCACGAAATCTGAGAGGGTATGTTTCTGAAAGAGACTCCAAAGTTTAATGGAAATCTTGTTTCGATATTGTTCTTGGATTTAGACAAAAATTTTCATTTGGTATGCTTATAATGTAGGAGGTTATCCAAAACATCTTGCAACATGACATTGATGATCAAAATTTCTTGTGGAAAAGATTTTGAATCAAATGGTACAAAATTGCCAGAAGAGTTTGGTCAAAATATTAATTGGAGTACGTTCATCAAAGAGGACTTCTTACAATTTCTGAACAAGGGCTTCAATTTCCATTTATTTTTGGAATGATAACTTCAAAAGCACTCGAATTTCCTCTCAAACCTATGTCTAGAATTTCGGAACTATTCGCAGTGTATACAATCTGATCGATCTTAAAAGATCTTTCGAGAGACCGTAATTCAGGTTTGATCAAAGGCTTCCACAACGGGTAGGCACCTTAAGGCTAAGAATAAAATGTTAATCAATGATATCTCTTTCGGGTTTACAAGTCAAGAACCTTGAAGATAAGATAAGACAGTATTATACTTACTCCTTTAAGTAATAGCTTCTTGTGTGAAATCACATATCTACTCGAAACATCCCAATCAGAAAAGTCTGCGGAGAGGGTTGTAATGTTGGTTTCGGTTAGGCTCAAAAAGGCTCAATTTTTCAGAATAGGGTTATGAAAGGTCTGTGATTACCTTTGCATCATTACCATTCTTCATATCCACTGGGGATTGATTTACACTTGTGACTTTAGGAGTCCACTGAACATTCGTCTTTCAAATCAAGAGACTCTTTCTTTCTCTCTTGCTTTGACTCGGCAGAATTGCTTCGATGCAGTTATCATGCTCTTGAATGCATTTCAACTCTTATCATTTTTCTCAATGAAGGGCTTTAGCCTTGCTTTTATCAGGTTTTTTGCTTTTTCTAGTCCTTAAATTCAATTGATTTTTGCCTTTCGACTCTTTTTGACTCGAGCTATAAGGGCTTTCTCAAAATTACCACGATGTTATCCTATCTTTTCGATAAATCACGTGCATTTCCCCAGTGTAGGGATGTAATCACCAACGGGGCTTAGAAATGAAGATTTTAGGCTCAAGTTGCCTTAACAAAAGTTAAAGTGTGTAGGATAGAGAAACGAACTACTCTTCCTCACTTCGAGACGTTTTGAGCTTCCATGAGATGTCACCTGAAGGTATCACAAAACGGTTGATGCAAGTTAGCACAATGAAGTCTTTCTTAATCTTTTTTCTCCAAGATATCCATCGATGAAGCTCCAAATTACCCTGGTGTGGAGTGGTTCTTGACAGGGGTTGTTTTAAGAAACTCCCTTTTAGGCTCAAATGGGCTTGCAAAGGATTAAAATACGTGTTTGAGACTTGAAATGAATGCATTTCATCACTTCAATCCATGTAATCACTGCGAATGATTTCTACGTCCGTAGATCAAGATTTTACTCCCAATTCTCACTTCACTCATCTCTCGAGTGTGTACGGGACGTGTTTGGATAAGGTTTGCCTCTCTTCATCTGAGAAAACGTCCTTTTGAAAGGTTTAAACATCTCTTATTGGAAAAATTCATTTCATTTTCTTCAAAATTCACCCTTTGTGGGAATTTGTGATGCACAATGCATATTAATCATGTTCGGATAACCTACAGACTTTTTTAGCTTTGAATGCTAATGGAGTGTTTTAAGAATGCTCGACATTTTGCTCTGGACTTTAGACTTGAGATTTTCTAGATTCTCAAACGTCTCTGAATTCTAGAGAAAATAGAATACTCGTCTGTTCAATTTGACGATGATTTCCATTTATCACAGCCATGATCCTTGGGGAAAATAAGAGAAAGTGTTAAAATGGATCTTAAAATCCAAAGGGATTAGGGTCATACCATTTCATCTCTGCATATGGTTCTTCGGACCTTGGATGGTGTCCTGCCAGAGAAACAACTCATTTGATGAGCATATGATATAACAGATGGTATTAGAACAAATACATTTCACCTGTTCTTGTGAATCCGTATCAATGAGCTCGTTGCTTAACCTAAATTGCCTATCGATTCCGGAATTTCCTTTGAATCTTTTTGGCGCGACGACCTCTGTAAAGATCAAACATCAAGTGTCAGTATGTGTTCCCAAATTCAAGACAAATTGGAACGATACCTCCTTACTCTTGATTGTGCATTCCAATCTGAACGCCAATGTATAGATCGTAATAACCCGACCGCCATGGCGACAACCCCGCTTTACTCTTGTATGCGTCTTTGGGAGTCTTTGACTCTCTTCACCTCGTAGGTTCACATTGAAAAAGATCCCTTCATCAGGTTGTGTCAAGCACTATCTGTCGCTTTTCATTCTAAAAGCTCCTATTGATGTGATCTGTATTTGCTCGACGGCTGCGAATCCCTTTGGATGGGTTCCTTGAAGCTCTTGACATTTCTTATTCAAGAAATAAAGAAACTTGCGTAAGAATTCATATAAGAGAATGTGATATGGAAGCGACACATTTTACTCTCCATTTAATCAAAGATCATTGCTTGGGTGTTTGATTTCCCGACGTTGGTATTTCCTTTAATCCATGCGGGCCAACTCTTTTCTTCGAGTTCTCTTGAGTGCCAATGATTTCTCCATCACTTGAGTCGATATTGACAACTTCGAGGTTTTACTCTGATGTGGATGACTTCCATCGAGTCCATTCATTCAAACTTTGTAGGCATTGCTCACCAAAAACTAGTACTGCATTTGTTTGAAAGGTGTTTATCTCCTTTGCGTCTATTTGGCTTTTGGAAAGGAAGGATATTGGTTCACATCCAGTCGTACCAATGATCCACTTGCCTCAGTTAAACGCCTCAGTGCTTTTTCACATCTACTGTCCAATTTTGAATATCCATTGTTTGGGATTTTCATTTCTCTTTTCTTGTTTACCCGCTTTGAGGTGTTGTATTCTCAATGTTTGAGGTAATTGTCCTTTCCAGGCGTCTTGTTACTTGTCATCTCCCTCATGACGTCCTCCCTTCATCGGAGCCCATGATGATGTCTTGTCGACACATTCGTTTTTTGTCGAGTGTCGACGTTTTCCTTTAATTGAGTCAATTTTCATATTTTATACTGACATGGACAATCTCTATCAAATCCATCCGTGCTTGAAGGTGCAGTTCACAAGAAGACCCTCGGTCACATCAACAATCCATTTGCCCCTGTCAAGTGGCATTTGACTCAACTAAATGGCTCAGTACTTTTTCCACATCTTCTTGCAATCCCCTGTCTAATTTGGGATATCTTTTATTTGGATTTTCATGTTTCTCTTTACTTTGAGATGCTGTCTTTGTGACACTTGAGGATATCATCCTTTTCAGGCATCTTGCTCTAGTAGGACTTGTCTTGCTACTCGCTACCTCGTTTACAATGGGTTTGATGGCTTTTGCCCCAATATGTTCTTTGGTGAGGAAGGAAAAGATTTTTCCCCTAGATTAATCTTTTGGTGGAAAGAGAATGATTTGCCCCATTGGACTCTCCTTGTTGATTCCAGTCATCTATCTCAGCTACACGAGTCATTGACAGTTTTCATCTGTTCCAATAGATACGGATTGACAAGTTAGTTCACATACAAAATGCTTCCATCGGAATGGCTACATTTACCTTCATGAGGTGTCGCTCTATGAAATGTTCTGCAAGAACTGCTACGTAAGTGAAATCAAAGCTTATGCATGGGATTTGAAATCATTTTCAAAAACCGTGTTAGAAGACACTTAGAGAATCAAACGTCGGATTTTTTTTATCCTTCTCGGTAACGGGCAATCTTGAAATGAGAAGACATATGAAGAAAAAATTCCCAAAGCTTGGCTTCTTTTTGACATTTCAATGTCAAGAATGGCTTTTGTGACAAACACATTTGCATGTTCATTTTCAAGAAAATACCGGAAGTTCCTTCTGATTGAAATAATGATTTGATTTGGCCTTACGAAGAATGACACTTACCTACCCCTCGGTAGCTTGACAACCCTGTAAGAATGGGAAGGGATGTGTCAATTGAAGACCTTTTAGGCAATGAAAGATTTGGAGCGATACAACCTTACCGTTCATTTGGCCTCGTGTCAGCTTCTTTGACAAGTGAAGATGACTTACATCTATTCGATCGTTCGTTAACTCTTCTTTTGAGAATCATTTGGAACTTGCCACATGGTGGCTTGGCAACTTCCTCAATCGTATTCGTCTTTGAAGTATTTGATGTTTCCCTATTAAGAAAAATGACGAAATATGTCAATAAAAGATTATAAAGAGTAAATTGGAATCGATACGAGATTACCCTTCATTCACTTTCCTCTGCCTCGACTTTTCGGCACCCTTGAAAAGGAATACACACATAAAGGATGTATGCATGATATGCATGATGGAAGTGATCTAAAGTGATCCGTGTTCGCAACGAAAAATGGCTTCGTGGCCCTCGCTATATTCCTAGAAGGCATTTCTTTATTGCATATGACAATCTACAAAGTTCAAACGTTTTTCTTCTCAAATGTTCTTTTCCAAAGAGCCTTCTAATTGTTAAATTTTTTTTCAAGTTTTCTCGAAGATTTTGTTCACAAATTGAGGCATTAAGATGCTGTTGAACTCATCCACTCTATATGCATGTTTAAGATGAAGTGAGAGGGGTACTTCCTGTTTTTTCATTTGAATGCATTGTTTGTGACATCCCGATTTTTGCTCGCCTAATTAATTAAGGGCGATAATATCTTAGAACTAAATTACATGACTTAGAATTGACTAATGTCATGTAATTTTCGATAATAGGCAATATGAGCTCAATTTCTCAAACGATGGATTATGGGTAATTATCGTATGAAGGGGGGACACCCTAAAAATGTTACTTTGCCAATTGAGTACGGTTATGGTATAAATTGGATTTTATTTTTACTAAGTCAAATATATTGAGAAATCAACTAAAAGGACTACGGTATACATTAACTTTTAAGAAAAATTATCAAGAGCATAATATATCATATTAGAATCAATTGAGTGTTCTAATAATTCGAGTATGACATGTTGTCGCGACCTAAAAATCAAGAATTTCAGGTTAATGGATTATTAGGTTAATTAAATTAACTAACCTAACTCGGACTCTCCCAAATTCTACCAAATCGCAACTTTGGTTCAAGTAATTAATGTATAAATGATTTAACTTGGAGTCGCCACTAATCATTTTACGGTAGGCTGATTAGACATCTAAATAAAGTATCGGGAGAAATACTTTGTTCCTACGAACCAGAGATCAATGAGTTCGGGAACTTGGTTACACTAATATTTCTATTAATGCCATTTCGGTACCGATTTCATGAAAATTATCTGAGTTGGCAACATTCGAGGATTCTGATTTAAAGTTCCAAATGTGTAATTTTTTTTATTTTTTTATTTTTTTTATTTTAGGCAACAAATCAAAACACATCCAAATATAATGCATGATCTTTTTTTGAAAATATTTTCCGATTCGAATTAGATAACTGATTGGATCGGGGAATCAAATCTAGTGGTTAAGATTAGATATCTCGATCCCCATGCCATCGAGACAAATCTTAGGGTCGAGATTAGTCCGAATTTGCGCGTTGTCGGTAGGGAATCACCCCCAATTCAAATCGATTTTCTAATAACTAAAAAAATGCATAATTGCAAATCATTTGAAGATATCAAATCGGTTTAAAATAGGAAACACGATACTCAAGAAAAGCGGGTAAAGATTTTTACCTCGTTTGAATATCCCTTTCCGGTGGTTCGAATCGATGGTCGAGATCGAGGTTTGAGATTAGACTCGATAGCGGTGCGGCTCCTCGTTGGCTAGACAATGGTGAGAACCCGAGAGGAATTCGGCACACGACCGTCTATTCAAAGAAGCTACTGATCTACTTGGGAAAACTTGAGGTAAAGAAGCACCAATTTGAGATGAATCCCGTGGGCAATCAGGCTAACACATTTGGGAGCTTCCCAATGCACTAGCATAACCACATCAATGTCAGAGAACCTGCAAAAATTCAGATCAAATGTTTACTGGATTGAAGGCACCGAACAGTAACGTTGGTGAGGAGTAGTGGTTCTTTAGAAATCTGCTGGTTTCGCCTAAAGTTTCTGCACGAGACTCAACAAGGTCGCTGCCAAAGGTTACGTCAGGCACGTGACTTCCCGACTGACTTAGGCTCAAATGATGGGATTCGTAGGACCCAGTTCATCGAGGAAAAACTGCAGAAAACCGCACTGGGACAGCAAGGAAAACGGGCTAAATCAGCAACAATTCACCCGAGTTCGAACAGAAGTGGATCAGTTCGGAACGGCAACTCCAAACAGTGGCTCGGACTGGGCTCCAACGGCAGCGAACAAGAACCGAAAGATTGAGGAATCGACACCAAACGGTGGCAAATCTCAACCCCGAACAATGACGGTGCAGGGCAACGGCAGTGATGGTGCCGAGTTGGGGAAAATTCTCGGGCTGTATTTTTCTCGTCGCACTCCTCACTAGGGGTGTCAACGGGTCGGGTCGGGCCTTCATGATACCCGACCCGACCCGCAACACAACACGTGTATGATTGACCCGACCCGAAACAAGATCGAATGGAACATGAACCGAACAATCGGGTCGGGTTTTGGGTTTTTTTTGTTTTGTTTTTTTATTTTATTTTAAATCTGAGACCCCAAATGTTTGATACTTAAACACAATACTACACATTGTACATAGGATCGAACATGTACCAAAAACAAGTATATCATGTTAATATGTCATTTTGCAAATAGATCTTGCCAAATCCAAACCGCTTGGCATTCCTCGGCTATCAGCTTTAGGTACAGGGGACAATTGGCCTTATAACATCCCAAATCATTCACAATCGAAGGCTAATGTAGAATCATCTGGCAATAGAGAATCAAATATCAATTAAAAAGACAAAACATGAACAGGGGAGTTTCCCTTCGTTTTTTGTTCCCTGTTTGATTCAGTTAAGGCCCTACAAGGAGATGATTCATGGAAAGAAGCCAGCCAATGTAACAGACGGTAGTAAAAAGTATCAGCTCCGCATCCAGTTCCTAGGTTACATAGCCAACAAGTTTCACCTTCCCTAAGCTTTTTTTGGACGTACATTTTGACCTCATTTTAGCACAAAAGGATCGAAAGTTGAACTACTCGCTAGCTCCATTTTCACCATCTTCTTCAGCCTTCTCCTTTTCTTTCTCCTGCTCCTATGCACCAAGAAACCCCAAGTCCATGTAAGTAAAAATGATTGTAAACCAATGTTTGTCATTCACGAACAACAGAAGAAAAGAAGGGAAGAAACTGAAAATGTAGACAATTCCAACATACACAAGATTCCATCTTTATACCTTGTGAGATCATTAATGATGAGTTCATATCATTGAGGTGCTCTAACGAGGAACTGAAGATGAATAGCTTATCCCACAATCCTTAGAAATTTAGATTAGCACGCGCCTATGCACTTTTTCGCAAGAAAATTAAATGTAGACTTCGACGATGATACACTGCAGAGGCTACATTCTCTCTCCTTTTATGGAATATAAATATTTTGTCAACGGATTCACCAACCATCATGAATTGCAAATATGAGATATTTAGATAAACTTCCCAACTATAAAATATTAAACAGTTTATAGTTTATATGCTTCACATCAAGAGGAAAGGCCTACCATGTTCGTGAGGTTGTCCATCCAATTTCCAACTTCGTCTGACAAACTCTAGGGCATGTGTCTGCAAAATATTTGATCAATTTACTTCTTTCCTCCACGTATAAACCATAACAATCACACCTCAACGTGTTACGCGAGGGAATTAAGAACTTTGGCTGGATTCTATTCAATACGATGCAGCCTAAAACAATTCCAAACAGAAGTATGTCTTGATAAAAATTAAGACAACCCGCAGATACCGACACTAAGGGCTCGTGGAGATGCAAAGGCAATAAAGTGTGATCAAAGGTCCACAACTTTTCTATCAATCCACCAAAACCATCAAATCCAGTTCACTCAAACAGAACAAGAGTCATATCAAAACATGGCTAGAATGCACAAACAAGATCATCCACCAATGCCAATGACAAAACCAAAGCAGAATCAAAACTAGGCAACCTAATTACATGGCAATCAACCCTTTCCTTTCGCTTTCTTCTCAATCTATTGGCCTTTGCTTCCTCACCTCTCCAATTCGCTCAAAAACCAGCACCCACCAATACAAATTCAAAGGAATAACTGGTCTCATCAAGAGGATTCCACTGAATCTAATCGAACCCGAATCTAACTATCAAAATTCACAAACTGGTTCTTCAAATTGCGGACGTTTCAGTGACTGTCATTCAGAAACACACACTCCCACATGGAAAAAGATCGCATTTTCACCGATCAAAACCAGAAATCCCGAGAACCAATCACTCACCCATGAGAGTCGACTTGAGCAGGTGCTTGGCCATGAGGACCTGGTTCGTCGGATTGGCCGCGCCGTCCTCGATCCCACGCCTTCGGATCTTCACCATGTTGTACACGTCGTAGTCCAGCACGACGCAAACCGTCCCGGCCACCACCGGGCCATGCCCGCGCAAGACCCGATCCAACCCCATTATCGTGAGCTTCCTCAGCGGCGTCTTGAACAGCAACAGCAGTATCAGCAACCTTCGGCGGATATCGCCGCGAACAGAAGCTGGATCATCAATGCTCCGTCTCTTGTTTTCAGATCAAGAGGAATTGAGGTGCTTGAACCGGCGGAGGAAACGGGAGGGGAGGGAAGCTCGGAAGTCGGAACAGGGTCGCTTTAAGACAGCGGCGACTAAGCGACGTGAGTATCGAGGGCGAGAGACTGAGCGGCGCGAGAGAGTGACGAGATGTACACTGTACAATACAGGGTCTTGTTACGTTACGTGTTTGGGCTTGTTTCCTTGTTTGGGTCGGGCTTAACCTGAGCCCAAACACGGAAACACGTCTTAAACACGAAAACAACAATACCCGAAACAGACTAAGGCAAGACCCGAAAAGGCCAGAAATTTTCGGGTCGGGTCTTGTTTCGGGTATCTTGTTCGGTATGGACACCCCTACTCCTCACACGTGTTTGCTCTCCAAAGCTTCTGGAAAAAAATCAGAGCCAGAATTCTCTCTCTTTCTCACGTTTTCTTTTTACTCTTACTCTCTTACCATCACTTTTTCTCCATTTCGCCCCCTGTTGAAGTGAGCGAAGTCTGCTTTTAGAGTAGATATCACTCGCGCTTCTTAGGAAAGCCTAAATCCGTGGAATCAATTACTGAAAATTTGGCTCTGGATTGCCATCAAGAATTGGCTGTAAATCAGCGCACGAAGGATTCCTCTTGTGTGGGTTTCCATGAATATCCCTGTTTATTCCGAAGAACTTCCACAGTGAGAAAAAATTGTCTCTTGATTTGCGGGATTCCACTAGTTCTTTCTCTCCATGCTTCTATCCACTGGTGTTATTGATTGGATATTCTCTACACAAGTCTAGGTCATGACTGTTGACTTTTCTGATTGAAATCTCACGTGAATGATCGGCATTTTTTCATCTTTTGGGAAAGATTCTTGCCTGTTCCTTTTTAAAAAAAATATGCAGATTACGTGTATGATTGGGGCTTTTGTGGAGGAATCAATAAAAAATTGATTTTCTTTTGAAAGTTTCCTTTGCCTCTCAATTTCTTTTATTCCTCAACTAGTTGAGCATGCACGAATCCATGCAAATTGCTTGCTTTGCCATGCGATCAAGAACTTAATATAAAGCTTACTTTTCAAATTTCGGTCATATGAAAGATAATGGCTTTGAACAAATTTTCATCACCACAGGCTTAAGTGCCATCAATTCAATTAAGCTCAAACGCTCGAATCCATCCGCCATCGATCCGGTTTAAATGCAAATGTAATGCGACTATACTATATGCAAATAAAATGAAAATGGATTAAATATTTTTGGTTAAGGACTTAAAGTTAGTCCTTAATTTTTTATGCAAAATTAATAACTAAATGAATTAGTCAAAATTTGGGTGTCAGCACATGTGACTAATTATTTGATAATAAAGTTAATAATATTATGCTAATATTATGCTAATTAATTATAAAGAAAACTATAATCTAAACTAAGGTTTAATGTACATAATTAAGCTTATGGGGGCAAAATGGACATTTCACCCCCATAATCATGGCCGGTCATTTCACCACCCATGGGAGCCAATGAAAATTCATGACAATGTGTAACTTGCACTCAAGCTCACTCTCTCACTTTTTTAACCCCCCCCCCATGGCCGAAACACACTCTCTCTCATTCACTCTGATTTTCAAAAATTTACACACCACGAATTGCTCTCAAAGAAGATCAAGGAAGATCAAAGGTGATTTTCTCAAAGGTTGAAGTGTTCTTAGCATTTGAGGCAAGTTCAACATCTACTTGTTACATTTCATGATTCAATTTTGCTAGACCTGGTTTATGTGGAGCATGTTATGTAAATGGATGTATGAATGGTAGATTTCGTGCTCATGTGGAAAGAAAATGATAAATGGGTGGATCTAGCAAGCTGCCCTGAAAAGAGACTATTTTTACCCCTGTTTTACTATTTTTGTACTAATTTATGTGGACTTCAAATGTTTCGGAAAAAAACATAAAAGATGAAAAAAAACTAATCAGTAGGGTATTTCACATATGATTATGGTACAATGTGTTCATGAGCTTCAATTCGGTCCAATCTTAATAACATGGCAGATTTGCACCTTATTGTTAGTCTTGGTTAAAATACTAATTAATTTCATAAAATTATCAAACTTCACAGAATGATAGTCCCCTCAGTGGTGATTTTTGCCGAACTACTGTTATGGAGCGCCTCATCATTTTGAGTCCTGGACCGAAAATGTCGTTTTTCCCTGGTCCAATTCGGTGTTCGTGAAGCAAACTTCGGTGATATGGGTTAATGTAGGACGGGTGATCTTAGTCCCGATTAGGTTTATCGCCTGGTATATTAGGGAAGGCGATCGAGTGTTGTGTCCCTTACGCATAATCAATGACGGAGGCAATGGTGGCGAGGAGGGAAATGGCAATGGAGTTGGTGGACCCGAGGAGGAGAGCGGCCTGGGTGTGGTGGAGGACTAGACTATGGTTTGGGTCGTCGTTGTCTATCTGTGGTCATCTGTTCAGTGTTTGTTTGTCGTTATCTGTTTAGTTGTCTGTTGTAGTATGCTGGTTTGTGACGATCTAATGTGAACTTGTCCCGTGCTAGTTGATTTTAAATAATGAAGACTTTATGTTAAAAATGAGCTTATCTTCCGCTTGCCTTAATTATATCAAAAATCTTAAATTAAATGGAAATCGCGGTACGGGTCGTCACATTGTTCATTGGGTGTTTCGCCTCTATTTATCGCCTACGAAGAAAAAGATATGAAAAATTATTTCCACACTTGAGTGAAAGTTATTTAGGAACGATACGTCCTTTTTCACCGAAACGGATGGCTCGGCGTCATTCTCCTTCTTAGTTTGAAGTGTTGTTGCTATGGCCAAACGCATTTCATATTCGACGGATAAACTCCATTCTATTATGCTTCATGGGTGATAACCACCACTTGGGTGACTTGCCCCAGTTAACACCTGCGGAAAGGAAAAGAAACATGTTATTTCTATTCTTAATTGGATTGAATTTAGGAATGGTATATACCCTTTTGCAATGAATATAATGTCTTTGCTCCCAACACGTTTCTCAGGTGGGGGAAGAAGTGATTTGCTTCTTAGTTAAATGCCCCACATGGAGTTAGATGACTTAGCCAGATGTAGTTTCATTGTGTTGGACATCAGTTCTTTAAAGTGTCGATCATCCTTTGTCATGTCCACTTGTGGACCTCCATTCATTATTCTTCAATTAGCGATCGTGCCATGTCGCATTCACCTCAAGTTTTGAGGGTCTAAACTTGAGTCTTTTTAAAAGAGACGGATGCCAACCTCAAACAATCCTTTTATTTTACCTTCATGACGAAAGGGATGAACAAGTCAATTGTCGCACAAAAAGCTCTAATTAGAACGATCACAGATTTACTATCCCCAGAATGTATTTTCCAAGCTTCCATCATTTTGAACAACAGAGATGAAGGAATGTTTCTCGGCGATCCCTCATTTTTTGTCATCACCTGCAAGTATGACTAACCATATCAGTTCATAAACAAGTCAACTTAATTTGGAACGAGTACATCCTTTTCAATTTGGAGAGCGTTGCTCCAAACTAGATTGCCCCTTCTTCATGTCATTTCTTTTCATCTTGTAGGGAAAATAAAGTTTCGCCTCCTTAGCCTTTGACCATTTTGACCATCATCTTGCATATGGTCGGATTAAAGGATTTCAACAAACGACTGTTGTGTACACCCTGTCAAAGGGAGACAAAGTTAGTGTTTGAATGAAAAAGAGATCTTTCAATGAGGTCGCCTCTTATAATAAAAATGAGGCGACGATACATATTTCATAATCCCAATTTATGGAAATTTCATATTTGCCAAGATTTCATAGTAAGACAAGATATCATTTAAAGATCGATCCGCGATCATCAATCGAACGTCCATCCAATTTCAAAAGTTCTTTACACAAATGGGGGACATTAATCTTGAAAGATTTCTTTGTGACATTTTTCTTGTAAGAATGATGTGATTCTTGTTTAAGAAACCATTACACAAAATGTGATTTGAATCTTATTGGAAATAAGATTTCGATTTTGTGCCCCCAAAACTCAATTTTGACTTGAAAGAAATTATATTCAAAATGTCATCTTAAACCCACAATTGAAAAATAGACAAACAACTTGCCCCATAGGGATGGGTCAGAGGTATTTGAAGTGCATATTTAAGATTTATTATGAAAAGTAATCGCCAGAAATTCTCAATTGTAAGCGTAAAAGTCTAGGGTGTTCGATTGATTCCCGTGAATTTCCAACAATGAAATTTCAATCGAAAGAGAACAACTAAAGGGAGAGATCAAACTTACAGTGATCGGCGAGAGAGATTTTTTTTGTTTGTTTTGTTTGTTTTGTTTTAGGTATGCCAACCGTCCACTGACATGCGCCTGAGACAAGTGACGGTAAGACTCTAAAAATCAAAAGAAGGGGGGTATGGAACCTAAGGCCAAGGCTTCCACGATCCAGATATGGAAGATTCGCCCCCAAGAGTACCCGCCCAAGAGGGTTAGAAATCACCAACCATGATCATGAGTGGGAACGAATACAAAAGTCTCAAGTGCAATCAAACACAAGATACTTTCGTAACCTTTCCCTATCTAAGATAGACCTAAGGGTGGTCGCAGTCGGGGTTTGACCATAGGTGTGTGCGAAGTGTCGTGATCGCCAAAATGCAGTAACATGCACAGGAGTTTATATCAGAACAACATTCAATAAGTGCATAATCAAAAACATACATCCCAAACTTCAAAACCTGCAGAAAACATAGTCAACATAGACTCTACCCCTTATTTCTCTCATCTGTAAAAACATCTAACATGGTGGTTAGCAAACTTACCTCATCTTCGAGAGCATCTGCAGAAAACACGTCAGAAAAATCACCAAACTTTTTAATCGGCTGTCCACTAAAGGTTTAGAAACTAGTCTCCAACGGAGTCGCCAAGTCTATCGTGACCCTCGTCCGGATAGGATCTGAGGAGTTTAGGGGTGATTACCGAAGTCTACGGATCCGATGCGATCCGTAGGTCAGCTTGGACTCTCCTAAGTCCTCACCTAGCGCGAAGGCGGGATTTAGGAATCGAGTTCGACCTTAGTGTGGTCGGGTGACGTGTGCATAGGTATACATGTTTTCGGAGTCGCCACCAATCTTTGTGGACGGTAGATCGGAAACCTCGTCGGACGGTGGGAGCAGCCGTACGACTCTAACGGAATCAGAGATTTGGGATCGGGGACTTAGTTACGCCAATGTTGCCATTGACGCCCTTTCAGTACCTAAGTTGAATGAATTTTCTAACTAAGATTTCATGCAGATGAATCGGAGTGAGGAAGTCCTAAAATCTAAGAGTTCATGCAGATTGGAATATCTAACCTATCAATCGCAATCAGTGGAAAGGAAGTGCGCAAATCAAGGAACCATGAACATGCGGATAAAACGCATCAAATCAATACATGGCATCTCTAGTAAAGCCCTAAAGGCTTAAAGAAGGGGTGTATTAAGGTTTGGAATGAGTTTGGGAACAATTGGAAAAACTTTGCCCAAATGGGCAAAATTGTCATTTGGAAAAGATTTGGAATTAAAATCATCAGAAATAGGGTTGGCCTTGAATGTGCCCATTTCCCATTTTTTGAGATTTTCTAAAAAAAATTTGAATTTTTTAGAACGATTTGCTCATGATGGGCAAAATCTTCATTTCAGGAAGAATCGGGAGTCGAAATCATGAAATACGAGTTTGGCCAATCAAGTTTGACCATTTCCCATTTTCTATGATTTTTGGGAAATTTTGGAATTTTTCGAGAGGGGCAAAATCGTCATTTTGGAAGAAAGAAATGGCAAAATCATCAAAAATAGAATTGGTAAGTTGAAATGACTCATTTCCTATTTTTTGAGATTTTTCTAATTTTTTTTTTTTATGAATTTCCCATTTTTTGGATTTTTTAATCATTTCCTAATTATTATTATTATTTTTTGAAATCATTTTTTTATTAAAAAAATTATCCTGATCGGGTCAGGTTGACCCGATCCACCCCTCGCGGGCGCCCGGCCTAGACCGTACGAGTCCAAACCGGCCTAGACAAAAACGATGTAGTTTTGCTAATTTTTTTGAATTTTTGAAATTTTTTCAATATTTTATTCTTTTTTTATTTCCCGCCTATTATTGATCTAAGGGCTCAGGACGCACCACGTGGGGCAATCACAGCCGCCAGATTGAAAATTGAATTTTTTATTTTTGAAAATGGAAAGGACGGTCGAGATCGTGACGCGTGGCCAAACCTGGGCCACACGATCACAAAATGATTTTTATTTTCGAAAAATGATTATATTTTCTGAATATGATTTTTTATTTTGAAAAAACCACGATCATGCCACGGGGTCAAATCGTGGCCATCAGATTGTTCTTTTAAAAAAAATCCGAAAACCTTTTTATGTGTTTTTTTACTAATAAAACTGTCGGCTGACTTGCTGCCACATCAGCGTTGGCCGAGTCAACGGCTCGCCGGAGCTAGCTAAAAATTACGAAAACGAGCCCAAACTCCCCCGATTTTGCCACTAATCGACTCCTCAAGATTCCCACGTCAACATACATGAATTTTGCAGCAAAAACTAGCCTAAAATTGTTCTAACAAACACCGGCCGTGAACCTCTTTCCGGCGATTTTCAAGCTTGCTTTTCCTACGAAAAACCTTCAATCTAATTCATCAAACAGCATTGTAGGAAGCTTAGGAGACTTACCTGATGGACCGAAGGCTTCGGTTTTGCTCAGGAAGAGCTCGGGCGCTCAGGGTGAGTTCGAAGGTTTGTGCAGCTCGGTCATGGCGTTTTATGCAAAGTTAATGCAAAACAAGAGTATACTCGAGCTTAGGGACAGTTCTAGATAAAATTCAACTAGTTAAGTCGAAGAAAAATAGCCGGACGAGCAAAACGCCATTAAAACCGAGCTCGAAATCCATTCATGGTGTTTACCTATTTTCGGGATGAAACGACGAACGGCCGGTTTCCAGAGGTTCCTTAGGTCGCCAGAAAGCTTCAGGATCGATCTGCAAGCTTTGGTTTTTCCTGAATTGCTCTGAAAGTCCCCTCGAAAATCTACCACCGGGGAGCTTCAATGGCGTTTTTCCCTCTGTTTCCTCACTGTAAACTCCCTCCCTCTCTCTGGTTTCTGTTGGATTTTTCTTCTAACTGAATGCCCTCTCTTTTTCTTCTCTGCTAAAAACCGAATGAATCTGTTATGCCCCCCGAATCCAAATTTTTGCTCCACGCGGGAGGTTCGGTTTCGGCTTCTTCGTTACACGTGCAGGCCACGTGGTTTTTGATCGCCTGAGGTCGGACGTGAATGGGCACGCCGGAGTCCTCAATTGGCGATTGGAATTAAAACAAGACTAATGACTATTTTTTTATATTTTTCGGGTCACAAATGCTATTTTTCTTATTTTTGGGTTCTTTTCTAATTAAAAAAAATCGAAAAATTCAAAAAAAAAATCGAAAAATAGTTTTTGCTCAAAATTGATGCCTTAGGTTTGGCCAGACTTCCAAAGTTAATTTTCAAATTCTACCAATTTTTATTGTATTTTTTAAAAAAAATTAAAAGAAAAACTGATTACAAATCAGGTGTCAATCGGACGAAATGAAAAATCCCTAAGAGAAAAATTATAATCGAGCTAAAAAATAATTTAATCTCTCGCGTGTATTGCTTTGATACTCGTTTCATTTGAAACATGTGTTTATCGAACATTGTTTATTCTTTTTAAATTCCCATTCAATGCATTTATTTTAAGCTATAGGTAAATTCAAATGCCTCGAATCCGAGATAATATCTGGTATATTGTTATTTAAAAATTATTTGAAAATTTCAGTAATTGTAATGTATATAGTGGGTTGACAATGCTCCTGTACTACTACATGTTGGCCTGGACAGTGGTGAAGCGCAGAAGTTGCAAGTCCTACGAGACCGGCAATGCGCCGGTGGATTGTTATGTTGTTAATGCAGGTCGGATAAAGTGCATTGTCGGTGAACATGCCCGAAATCGATCCAGACGGTGACGGTTCCTCCGCTGCTTAGGATCTCGTCATCCTTCGGCGCTCTCGAGCCTCAATGAAGTAGGGCGACGGCAATTTCTGGTGAAGGGCCGTATGGAAGGCCTATAAAATACAGGCTTGTGAATTCTGCAGCCTAAAAGATTGGTTGGTTCTGTTCTGTCTGTGACAGAAACAGTACATCAATGCCGGCGTTTAAACTCGGATGCTTTTTTTTCCGGGTACATTCAGGGTAGTTCTGCTCCATGAGAGACGCGAAACGCCGTTCTTTTCAGGCTTCAGACACATCGTTATGGCAGAGTTTGTTTGGCCGGTGAAGCTCCGGAGAGCTAATTTCAGTAAATGCCGCCGCCTCAGAAGTGAAGGAAGAAATTGCAAGTATCCGGCACTTTGCCTTTAATATTTCGAAATGTGCCCCGCAGAATTGGTCGATAATTCAGATTCATAATCATAACAATCGCAATCCAATCCAATATCGATATACATTTCTCGATGACTATTCGCACCTCGGTTTATCTGAACATCTTCACAATGATTAGAGCTTTCATTAAATGAAGCTGTAACATGAAACAACGATCGAATATTTTACACTAAGCATCTGATCCTGGTCATCTGGTGTGCCTAGACTTTACAGTTTCTGATGTGCAATGTCTTGCAAATTGAAACCGTCGCATGATCATGTCGGTGGGCTACTATCTTCCGACCTTTCCAAGCTCAGAACTCGGATCATCGGATGCGCAGCTCAGGCTTTCCTCCTCTTCTTGTTGTTTCAGGGTCTCGTACAGAGGAGCATTCCTAGTCTCGGGAAGCCAGAGGCTCAAAACTCCACTGAAGATGGACAGCGAGCCGAACACGAGGAACGAGAACGACGGGCTCAGCCGGCCCACCGCCACCAGCAGAGGCGCTATCGAAGCCCCCAGCATGAGGGCTTGGCGCAGCATGGACACGGCGAAGTTCCTCACGTTGGTGGGGAACAGCTCGACGCAGTAGATGTACATCACGTCGAACGCCGTGGAAGCGGCCATGAACCCCAACCCTTCGATGATGAGTTGCGCCCAGCTCCCACCCGGTTGCTCCGCACCACCGCCGCCGCGGTTCTCTCGAGAGAAGACGATGCAGAGGATGCACGAGACTCCGGCTACGAAGGCGGACTGCGAGAAGAGTAGGCGGCGGTTCATGAAGCTCAAGAGCACGCTCCCGATGAAGACCGCGGGGATTTCCAACATCGCGTTGAGGGCCACGGTGAAGTAAAGATTGAAGTTGAGGTTCTCGACGTTTAACTGAATGCCGTAGTAGACGAACCCGACCCCGAAACCGGCTAACATGACCAGCACCATTCTTTGAGCAGCCCATCTGGTCTTCCACAGGCTCTCCTCTGCTTCAGCTCCCATTGATCCTCCTCCGGCCTCGTCTTTGCCGACCGCTTTCGGTGGAGACGGGTTGGAGAGGACTAGATTCGAGGGCAGCTTCTTCCCGTTGAGTCTCGCGAACCTCTTCAACACGTCGAGCGCTTCTCCCTCGCGCCCCTTGACAAGAAGCCAGCGCGGCGACTCGGAAACAAAAGGGACCAAGAGGAAGCAATAGAGCAGGGGGAAAACGGATATTATCTTGTACAAGTCCCTCCAGCAACTTCTCGTCGGATAAGCAATCAAGGGGAGAGAGAGGAACCCCACGGTGAAGAAGAAGAAGCCGTATTGCCCGACTTGCCCGCGCCATTTGCGGCCGACAGCTTCCGTGGAGAGGACGAGACAGCAGATGCCGATTCCCGATCGAGCAAACCCGTTGGCGAAGCGGAGGACGGCATACGTCCATACGTCCGGTGAAAGAGAGGTGAGGAAAGCTGTCAAAGTTGTCAAGACGCAGGCAATCAGCACGGTTCCCTTCCGGCCTAGCTGCGCGTCGGCCAAGTGACCATAAACCGCCGATCCTGCCAAGGAAACAGCGAATTGCGATTCGAATCGAAACGAAACGAAACCGATGAGAAATGTAGTTTTGAGTAGTGGGAAAAGCATGCGACTTTGTGAGAATGTTTAAAAGGAGGATCAATCCAATTGTACCTAACAAAGAGCCGAGAAAGAAGAGAGAGGCGGGTACGGCGGCGAGGAACTTGCGGTCGCAGATGAGACCCCACTCGGCGATCACCGAGCTGGCGCTGCCACCGACCCACTCCCAAGTCCCTCCCTCCAACCCACAGACGGAAGCGACGGCGCCTCCGTCTCCGCCTCCTCTGCCGGCATGGACACACGAACCTGGAGACTTGCACCTCCAAGCCGACGGCTGCGCATCGGTGAAGATCGTAATCAGCGTGTTCTGGGAATCGAATATCCACGCCAGCGACACCAAGAACACGTGCAGCAGCTGCGCGAACCCGAACGACCCGACGTACTCTTCCACGACTTCATCCACGGTCAGCTCTAGCTTCGCGGGTGGCGGCGATTCACTCCGTGCCGGGTTGGTGTTCATGTGCACGAGCCGCTGTGCTTCTTCATCGTCCATTGTCGGAGGGGACGGAGTTAAGGCAGGGGATGAATATTCGAAAAGCTTAGACCAGCCAGATTCTGCGTCTACCCTCTGATTCTGTGTCCATTATATAGAAGGTGGTCCGGCATAGGTTAAAAGCATGCATCATAAGCCTTTTGAAATAATATATCTCATAAAACATGATGAAACATGCAAATTATGTTTGCTTTATAAGAAAAACCTTGGAAATGGATTTTTAAAACTCTCGGCTTCTATAACTATACGAAATGATTTATGTATCGCAATACACAACTATGGAAAAAGAAAAACAAAGCGTAGCATTCCGACGAGAGTGATTAGATATTCAGTTTTCTGTCGCAACATGTCGTTCGTATGTCTGCCACAACGAGAGTGATTAGGCGAATCAAAATTCTCGGATATTCAATTTTATAGAAAGGAAAAAAAAAAGATGTTAAATGAAAATTATAAGCACATGTGACCTATCGAGACGAGACTTTTTTAGTAATAAAAATGACTATCTTAAATAGATATATCCTAAACGCACAATACTAACTCTTGAACGAGACAAGAGTAAGACACGAGAATCGAAACGGGTGGCGAGAACACGAGTTCGTTTGCATTTAGCATTCCGAGAGTTTTTGACATCACCTATCCTTCATATAATAACACGACATAATGGTAGGTTAACCCTAGTTAACTTCATTATCATTCATGCTTAACAAAAAAAAAACATAACTCAAATTCAAGAGGTTAACCTATCTCAAATTTCATTACAATCCACATGGACTTGGCTGACCGATGTGCACTGCTGAGTGCAAACTGCCAACGAGGCTAAAGGGGAACGCCCTGCCTTTCAGTGTTATTTTCTTAGCAGAAACGCCCGTTGAAAAACTATTCGAAAGGTAAATTTTGGACACCATCTAGTGGCCACTACCACTACCAACCCCGCCTTGGGATTTTAATGATTTGCCGCCCACTATAACCCTCGAATGAGGGAAGCGGATCACCTAACATTGGAGTTTTTATGACATTGGTAACATTACTCAAATCGGGCCTTTCAAATGAAAATGGACGGCCTGATTTGAGAGAGGGTTGGGATTCAAAATTTTTCAAACCCAAAAAAAATTTCCAACCAATTTTTTTCCCTCCCCCTCAACATATGACGTGGCCCATTCTTGGCCGTCCAAATGAAAATAGACGGTCTGATTTGAGTAATGTAACCCATGTCACAGAAACCCCAATATTAGGTAATCTGAATCCTCGAATGAGAGGGTTCTCCAACTGTCAAAATCGTGTTATCCTCGACAGTCAATGCTGTACGATCACTCATTTAACAAAAATAGATGGGTTTTCATTATTGCTAAGCATCTACCATCTTAAGTCTGTTTTGTACATTTTATTAGCAAAATTCCATGCCCTGATTTTGCATCGCATTGATTGTTTCCAAGCCTCTTTAGTTTAGTCATCCTCCACTTTTGGGTCCCACTTGTGATCCCCCCCACTCGACACAGAATTAATTCAAAGGTCGTGTTATTTGAAAAAAAAAAAATAACAAAAGGACCATGAACTAAACAACAAGAATCATTCATTATTAGCAATTGTTAATGAAGTCCAAGCTGACTAGATCAAAGCTGGCATTCCCAATGCAACTGCAAGGAAACAGAATTTATTTAATCTCACCGGGAGTTGAGCTTCGTGTCCCTGAAGGCTACTTCTGAGATACGAAGGAAAAATGGAAGAATGGGTGGAAAATATGGGGAAAATAATCGAGATTTTTATGAGAAAGAGATGAGATTTTTTTTTATTTTATTTTTTTGAAATTTCGTCTATTTTTCTCTCCAAATGCCCTCGCCCTTTCTCCCCAACATAGCATAAGAGAGAACTTCATATCCCGGCTATGCTCGACAGGATAATCATACATTTTCCGAATTGGTTTAGCTAAATTATTCATGCATTTCTAAGAAGACACAATGTAAGACAACGGTATCATCACAACTAGTGTTGGAACTTTAGCTCGGTTTGTTTCGTGAAAGATGGATGATTTGAAAAATAATTTTCCAAAAAATTACATCGTTTGAAATAATTTTATGATCAACAATTACAAATGATTATTTTCAGGAAATTTTTTTCAAATCATTTATTTTTCGCGAAACAAACGGACCTTAAAAGTTAAAACTTTGGCGGTGATCTAGGGGGTGCATGACAACCATTCTGTTCCAGAAATAGATTTTTCTATTTCTATTTATGGATGAGTTTTTGAGCAAAAAAATGTGTTTGATAACAACATAAATTTTTTATTCTGGAACAGAAGATCGTTTGACAATAATTGAAAATTTATACTTCTAGAATAGAAATAGGCGGCGGCCGGCGGTGGTCGGCCATGGCCGCGGCTAGCAATGGTTAGCGGCTGCCGGTGGTAGTCAGTGGTGCCAGTGGCAGTCGGCGGCGGTAGTGGTGGCAGGCGGTGGTCGACGGCAGTGGCGGCAACGGCTGGCTCTAGGAGGAGACACCGAGCGACTTTTACGAGTTTTTTGTTTCTGATTTCTGTTTCTATCAGAAGCTAAAATTTTCTGTTTCTCAGTTGCCTTCCAAATCTATTTCTGAAATAACTTTTTGTTCCAGAAATAGAAAAATAGAATGACATTACCAAACGAGTTTCTGTTCCAAACCTAATAGGTTTGGAATAGAAACAGAGAAGTATGATGATTTTTATGCACCCCTAATTGCTCTCTCTCCTGCACAATCATGTAAAGTGGCACACGTATTAAGGCACTGAATCGCCTAAAAAGCTCCTTTCTAAGTGGTGACAATATACTCGACCAAAAAAAACAAAAAAAAGTGGCGACAAGCCGACCAAGACTACTGATGCTGACAGTGGCCTTCATTCGAATTTTCAAGGTCTCTCGCTTCTTCACGGTTCCTCGGAGAGGATGGTGTCCCCGTCTTCTCCTTTTTCATGATCATGAAGTTTCTGTTCATCCCCACCTTCCGTGGAGGAACAGCTTGGAGTGACCTCAGCTTCTTGCAAAGGAGATTTTCTGTTTGTCCCTCAATTTTTTTTTACCCTGGAAGTCGCCCCCATCAAATGGTCGACTCGGACCGAACAACTCGTCGTAAGGTTGAGAATTTCCAACACACTATAATACCACACATAACTCGATTCTTTCTAGATATGAGACGTGAATCCTTTTTCCAAGTTGGCTATGAATGACGTGAACCAGGGGAAAAAAAAAACTAAGTGTTGGTGCTCTACCCATGCAGGACACAAGGTGGGACGGGTGCTTCTTCAATGGGAAGGACGTGTATGCCACTTAAATATACAAATAGTAGTGAGTGGAGATACTTCAAAATGACAATAGATGCACAAGAAGCTTGTGGCCACAACCTTGTGTTTGACAAAATTGATGAATCTTTTCTTGCCCCTTCCTAGAAAGAGATCACATGCTAGAATCTTATAATGCATGATAGAATCTTATAGTGTGTGATGAGTTGTGGATGCAATTTAAAGCTAACTACTGGAGTCAATGGATGGTTCAACAATAGGTTCAGTTCCCACCATCATCCTACATCAGTGAAACTTATAGGGCATGATAGAAGTCAGGTCCGAACGGTGTCTGATGTGAAACTTAAGTGCTCACTCTCACTTCCAAATTTGAACATGAAACCTAACCAACAGACATTCCAAGAGGCCTATGCTCAGAGCCAATCCAGTAATCAGACAGCATCCCAGTGAAGTATTAGAATTTAGCTAACACAGCATTTACTTGGAATAAGCATGCAAAAATTCTCTCACCCTTAAGGAAAATGTGGAATGCTTGTATTTATCTTCGACAAAGTTACATCCAGTGGCGTCTTGACTCTTCAGAGTGGTCAAATGAGATGAAAAGGCAAAAAGAGACAGTTGAACATAATACAATGAGGGAAGCCTCAGCGATGAGATTAGCTAGCCCGAAAATCCAAGAAGAGACGCAATTTCTGCAAGAGGAGATCACGAGTGCCAAATGGAGGCTTCGCATTGGTGGTCCAATCCTTTTCAAGATTGCCAGACTTGGCACTGGCAAGCATTTCGTCGTGGAAGGCAGACACTATTTGGTAAATGGATGTCCTAAGAACATCAGCAATAGCATATGCTTTTGAATGCAGACGAGAACCTCTTTTCTTACCCACGGTACTGGACGGAAGATACCTTCTTCCAGCGTTTGGAGTCGCCCATTTAATACCACCAGCTCCCATAAAGTGGTGCTGGGATTGCAAGTGGGTCCTCTTCCCCATGAATGATTCAACCGCGAGAAGGCAAGACAATAAGGTAGATAAAACAGCAGCATTGCTGCCAGAAAGCTGAGCAACTCCGTATCTGTCCTCCTTGTGTGAGTGCATAGTCAGAGAGGCAGCAGCTCTGGCACACCACGCATACAACTGTACAAAATCGAGGATATACAAAACAATGGGTCATCAAAACTATAAGCCATCATGATTCAGCTACATAATTTTATTTTCTTTGCTAGATCTAGTTAAAAATGACAGTCAAGTAACATGGCAACCTCCGTTGAGGAAGCTCAAGTTGTTTAGGCTCTCTACTGGCATAGGCACTCGAAAATGTAAAGCACAAGTCCTAAGCTCTTTCGGCTTTCCATCTTCTAACTTTTGCTCCAGAAGCTCTCTTGGGAGAGAGTAAAACACCCCCTCCTTTTTTTCTTCTCCTTTTCAGTACCCATTAAATCTCGATTCGCAGGTTGACAACTGAGATTACTAAACTAAATAATTAGATTACTAAGTTTGACAGGGTCGTGACTACTAGCAAAGCCAAAGCAACCAAAAAAGAAAAAAAAAAAAAAGAGAGAGAGACGACTAGCACTCAAACCCAGCTTTCTCTGGTTGCCTACTGACACCAGTCAATTGGGGGGTTTAAAATTCCATTGATAATGCACATGTCATTTGACAAGTACATTCTCCAGATCGGTACATGACAGAAACGGAAAATGCATTTAATTGCTAAAAAAGACATGTAGAGGCATTTAACAGCCAAGAATCCAAGCATGGATGACATATACAGTGGATTGATTTGCAAACAAAGATTCTTTTTCGATTAACGCTCATGTCACAAATGTGAACTGCAAAACAGAACTGTGTCATTGATTTCCAGAATGTCAAGTTTAAGCATGACAAAAAAAAAAAAAGCACGCTACAGTAGTATCTGTAACGTTCTGCAAATGAAGTACAAAATGAGTATTGCACACTATACAAACACCAGAAGACGTGCAGAAAGCAAAAGGTGACAAGGATGGATAGTTTGCCATACCTGATAATGATGTATTGGTTCATAGCAAGATGAATCTAGCTGAAGGTCGGTAGGGGAGAGTAACTGATTTGAAAGTGGGTAACTTTTATCAGCAGAAGTTTCTAGACCTTCAGCTAATTTTGATGCAAGCTTTTCCAAAGGCCTCAGGCATACGGCTATAACTCTTTTGTAAGTGTCGCCAGTTTCTTCAAAGAAAGCAGCTCGCCGCCAAGTATCCACATTATTCTCACTAACCATGCAGAGATCAAGATAAGCGAGATAGTGAACAAGAGAACTTGGGTGACTTTCCTCCAAGGCTGCAAGAAGTGGTTCGCTTGGATTTGTTTCTGCTGCAGCCGATCCTCTTGGGGGAGCAAATATGAACCTCTTTGTATGTAAGACCTGAAGCCGCATGAAAGATATCAGACAGAAGGAAACCAGATAAAGCTAATAGGTTTGGCAAGGAGACATGTAAACAAGGAAACAGCTCAGCAATACAGATGAGGCAACTGCAGCAAATCCTCCGCCACACGAAGAAAGGCATGATAAAGCATATATTGATTACGACAACAAAACATGATCATTCAACTTAGTACATGAATACACCAGAACAAAAAAGAATTTGTCTTTCCTTTTGCAACTGTCAACAGACCAACAGTTTTCTCCTAAGAAACTTTTTTATCCCACAGGCATTAAGGTCATAACCCTTGCCTTCATCTGTAATAATATAAGATGCCACTAAGCCACAAGGGCTTCAGCAATCTTTCATCTTCTTCAGCTGGAAGCTACCCGCCAACTCTTCTTACTCAGAGATTTATCTTCTCCGAGCTGTTTTCTTTATAAAAAAAATCTGTTGTTCATGACAAAAGCTTAAAATGAACAGGTCTACCAATCTAACATCTTCGCACTAAATAAAGGAAAAGGGTTCTAAAAGATCATGTAAAAACTCGAGACCGCTGATTAAAATTGAAAAGAATAATTTGAGGCTTCAACATGGTGATTGCTCATAAAGAATGCCGGTTCTCGGTTCAAAAAAGCTCTTCTTTCCGGAATATATAAGCCAAAGGTCAAAGGTTTAAACATAACAGATAAAAACCGATTAACGATGATTTAGCCGCATAAAACCCTAACTTGTCTTCAGTCACTTCAGGATCATGTTTTATTTTTGTAGATATTTATGGCAAAAAAAAAAATTTGGAAACAGAACACACGATAAGAAGTCTTACGTGCCTGTTAAGTTCTACAGTAACTAGATCAAGGATTTGGAGAGTCATTCCATAAGATAAATGATGAAGCAAAGTGTACACATATTTTACATCTATCAAAAAGGAAATTAACAT
Organism: Lenwebbia sp. NSW1173648; assembly: GCA_029784005.1. NCBI lineage: Eukaryota > Viridiplantae > Streptophyta > Magnoliopsida > Myrtales > Myrtaceae > Lenwebbia > Lenwebbia sp. NSW1173648. The sequence continues at coordinate 7,041,377 of JARCGZ010000002.1, forward strand.
ATACACCACCTTACACGCAATAGCAACCGTGTTTCCTATAGCGACAAGCACTCACCTGGTGCAAATGATGACTCAATTCCCAGCAAAGGAAAACAGCAAGAGTCCCCATGTAAAAGATAATTTGCTCAAGCAAGAATCTTCCCATGCTAGTCCGAACATAGTGATGATCAGGGAGAAATGCTAACAGCAGAGATGAAAATACATAGGCTGTGCCGGAAAATTTAAAAGCATTTCTGGCAGCAGAAGGCAATCCCATCTTGAAGCTGAAGTATAGTGTCCGCTGTTTGGTAGAAATCAATGTCAGAAATCATGTATAATACTTAAAACAATATAGAGAAACCAACCTACTAAGTAACATTCGGAAATCAAGATTCTAGAATAGATAAACCAATAAATTCCGCAATTCTACTTGCAAATCCTCTCCCAATTCACCAAGGCACTTTAGTAAACCACTCTGATCACATGTTTCACAGAACAGGTTGCAATTGCTTATCTAGGGTCCCACTGAAAGTTAACTTGAGTAAACAAAAACGCTGCCAACCAATTCAAAAGCCACAACAGCATCAGTTTATTTGGCAGTTTGCAGTTTAACTTCCTCACAATTTAACACTTGAGGCAATCACTGTCTTCCATGTAAAATAAGGTAGAAACTTGATGCAAAAACCATTAAGTTGCTGTTTCAAACCTCCCCAGCCATAGGTCAGCCACACTGCAACTAAAGGTAGCCTATGGTCAGTGCTCGTGTGTGCAGCCATATGAAGTTGCCAATGGTCAGGAGTAATTGTGCATGGAACGTGGAACTTTCTCCACTAGTTAGCAGTGGCACCCAAAAAGAATTATTAAGTGCCTTTTTAGTATATATGCTCATCACATGCCATGCATAAACTCCAAAAGGAGACTGCATAAGAACGAACAATACAAAGTACTCTTGATGGCTTGACCCATATATTCCCGCCCATCCCAGAGGTAGATCTCTACATTAGCACTTAAAATAAACTCTTCCATTAGCTGGCAACAAATTTAGGCTATTTTGCTCCTTCATCGACAGGCAGGTAATTGCATTCATTCTTCATGATTGTGTCATTAATTTAATGAGTCTGTGACTGATTAGCGTGTCTTAAGAATACTAATCAATAATGATCTTACATCATGATAGTTTTCTGCACACTGTGAGAGTGCACTTATATCCCTCCACGTTGACATTCTATAAGTTCACTTGTGCTCCCATCTAAGATTCATACGATCCCTGGTGCACCCTCCCATGATTATATTCATCAGTTGACTACTTCTGCAGTTTAGAAACTTAACCAGACACTTATCTCATAAATTGTGGTAATGATCTTCTTTTCCAACCAACACAGGAATTACACATTAAAACCATATAAAGGATAAACAAGAAAGACAGTGAGGTAACACGTTGCATAGAACACTAAACTTATGCAATAAATTTGAAGCTAACCATGAAGAACCAATCCGGACTTTTAACAGTGAAATAATTCTTGACCAACCTGAACAATGGGAAACTTCAATACCCATCTGCGCTTATAAACATATAACACCCCATACAACAGCCCAACTACGAAACCTCTAAACCCCACCACTCTCCCAATCGAATCCCCCGAACTCACCCCCCAACACACCGCCGCCGCCGACAAGAAACTCGACACCGCGCACGCCACGACGAACGTCGCGATGGTCAGCGAAACCCTAGCTCGCCGCCGCAGCTCGGGCGACGCCGGCCGCGACTCGACCGCCAACCGGACGAGCCCGAGGCCGAGCTCGAGCGGCGAAGCGGGACGATCGGGCTGCGGAGAGGAAAGGAAGGAGAGAGAAGCGGAGAACAGCAGCTGCGAGAGCTCGAAGGAGACGAAACAGAGCAAAAAACCGAGGATCGACGACGCTCTGCTGCGGGGGCGAGTGGTTGGGGCGAAAGCAGAAATCGCGGCTTTGAAGAGGAAGAAGAGAAGCGTAGTGGGTATCGATTGCCATATGAGAAACCCTAAGAATCTCTTCCTGGGGATGGTTTCCGGAGGCAAAGGCGGCATCTTTTTCGGGGAAGAGAGTGGGGTGGGGTGGCTTTGAGGAAGACGATGGAAGAAGAAGCGAGCGGGAATTTTTTTCTCTTTGTCTGCAGGAGTTTTGTCTGAGAGATTGTTCAAGATTTGGGGTTTTACGTTTTTTGGACGGTCGGATAAGAGCTAAGACCGGTTCGGTTCCATTTTAATTTCCAGTAAAAATTGTTGTGAAAATGTTTTTTTTTTCCAAATTATAAAAGCTTGCTTTTATATTAATAAATTGTTTTTTTTTTCCGCTCAAAACCAAAATTCTAAAAATAACGTGTTTTCCTTGTTTTAACGTTATATATGTATCCTCAGCTTTATTTTTAATCCATACATATAACTTTCAATTGTCTTTTGAAGATTAATATAATTTACCTTCCCAATTTAAAAAAAAAAAGTTACAATTTCAATTTGTATCTTCATCATTCGTTGACAGTACCATGCATGCAAAGCACAAATTTTTGCATGCTGAACTGCTCACAAATAATGTACATATTTTAGAATAAGCGAATGCAAATGCAAAACGTAGTTAGACGAAAAATCTTTCGATAAATTCGCGTAAAAAACGAAGAACATATCTATTTTCTTATGGGCCTCCTTGCCCCTTGGAGAACTTTGGATTATGGGCTGCCTGAAACTAGAAGTAGAGCTTCTTTCGCCATGCTCATGATTTATCTTTAGTTTCATCACTTTTTTTTTCCTCTTTCCTTTTTGGTCAAAAGACAAGCTGCGCTGCACTGCAGTGCACACACTCGAAGATCACATTAGCAACAATGAAGATGATGTTATTGATAACCATGACAAGACAATCCACAAGTGTGATTATATTACTTCACATGGAACAGACCATAACATCACGACAGTTGCTTCGATGCAGTTTGCCGGCGAAATCGAAAAGAAAAGGACTATGACATTTGTTTTGTTGCATCTGGGCATCATTCTCATTGAGTGCAGTCTTGGTATGACTTCAAATGTTTAGCATGTGTCCCTGAGGTCAATCCGAGAAACAGTAGAGCTTCATCAGGGCGTAGCATGAGAGTAGAATGAATGCCATCGCGAGACACCACCACTTCGAGGGGCATGGCGCTCGATCCCTTCCGGTTGAGACGAGTCATTTTTCTGGGAAATCTTCCTCCCTGAGAATAAAAACCGTCTTAGTTCACCATAGGTTCGTTAATACTCATTTTCTTTTCCTAAGTTCCCTCAGGCTAGAACGGAATTACGTGGTTTGTGCGGGTTTGTGTCTCCGTGTGCATTAGATTGCCAACTGCTCCAGGCAGTAAGTTTCTGAAGAACTTCAATGTGCTTTCGTACTTTATGTTTCAGTTTTGCATTTGTGTGCGACAGCGTTACGCATGCTTCTATGTTGTCATTTTACTTTTGTCATTTGCCAACAAAATCGCGTCACTTGCCTTGGTTCTGATGTCGGCTTTGGAGGTGCGGTCTCTGGCTTTGGAGCTGGTTCTGGGGGTTTGGTTTCCAGCATTGGTGTTTGTCCTGGGGGTTCTTCAATCCGGGCAGGAACGTTATTTGCCTATTTTCATAGTTCAAATGAATCAAACCTTCTTCTCCAGTCAGAAGCCTAACAAACCTCAGAACTCAGGGACTTACCAAGTTCCTGAACAGGAGATTGTACAGCATCTGAATGTATCTTCTCTTAGCAAGTTTCTGTTCCTTGTTCATTTGCCTCCAAACTCCATATCCGCACCCCATGTTCAAAAGTTTGATTGCATAGATCTTCCAAGTATAGCTGCCAAGAAGCACAGTCAAGGATCAAATGCAAACTGTGCCCAATGAGTTGCCTCATTTATTTAACATTTCATACTTACCAGCTGTATATGCGGTAGAGCCCGGCCATCGAGATGCTATCCCAATATTCAGGATCCTCTTTGCATTTCTCGAAGAAATCAGCGATCTTGTTGCTTGATTCATCACCATTGTTGGGATCAATGAGAAACCCTGAAACGCCATCCTCAATCATTTCTGCAGGACCCCCTTGATTAGTCGCGAACGTGGGCAATGCACAGTTCAGTGCTTCAATAACCGTTAGACCAAAACCTTCGTATAGCGCAGGCTGCACAAATGCTCCCTGTGTATCTGCAACACAGCGGTAAAACTCTCCTTTCTGACATGCGTCAATTTGACCTGCTATCCATCTTAACTGACCCTTGAGTTCGTATTTTTCTATCAAGGAGTGCATTCTTTTTATTTCCGCAGCTTCTTCCCTATCTTCTGATTTCGCTGGGTCAAAGGATCCTGTTAAAACCACCAGATTCACCAAACTTCTCAGCCTTTTGTTCTTCCCATACCACTCAGTTAGACCAGTGATATTTTTTATTTTGTCGAGCCTTGCCATTGAAAAAATTATTGGTTTCTTCCGATTGGCAAGAAATCCTCTGTCCACATATACAAGAGTTAGCAATGTATGACATCAAACGCAAATGTTCCCTCCCTAAATAAACAGATCGGGAAAGGGACTAACAGATGCTCATTGTTGTCCTCCTTGTTGTATAGTAGTTCCTCAATAGCAGGGTGAACTTTAGTCAGCCTCCTTTGTTTCTCTCTGAAGGGGAAGTACACAGAATTATCGGCCCCCGGGCAAGCAACGTTGAACTTTGGTTCAAAAACATTGATGCCAGAGACCACCCGAAAAAGCCCTGGCATAGTAAATTCTCTGTAACTTTCATATGCCCCAGGCGTAGATTGGCTGGAGAAAGATAACTATCCTGATCAACATCATTGAAAATAAGTCGATTAACAAATTCGATCAGGTTTGAAGGACCAAAACTAACCTTCCTGCAATTTCTTGGTATGTGCTGGTTATGACAAAATCCGTCTGATTCATCGCAATCAAGTCTGCAGTAAATTGACATGAAAAGTGGTATTTCGAATCAAGGTCCTTCCACTTAGCGTCCGAGTCCTCATACTTGGATTTCTCGAGGGAATGAGCTATAGTACCCTGAATTGGATGCAGAAGAAGCCAACATTCGGTAGCACAAAAACAGCTCATAAGATTCTAGGTTTTCCATGTGCTTTGCAGAATTAGCCGGGAACGAGAGGGAAAAGGCAGAATTATTGAGATTACCAAACCTGTGTTATCTCTAGTTTGCTAGCAATAAGTGATGCCACCAGGTTTCCATCTGAGTAGTTTCCGATTACAAGATCCGGTTTACAATCCAAGTATTCCAAGGTCTTTGCAGCCGCATCCTGACAAAATGAACAAAAAGACAATTATGCACCAACCTCCATACTACCTAAAAACTGCTGATGAAGCAAAAAATTCCAGGATGAATGCCTGAGCAAATCTTTCTAGGAAAGGATAGCTGTCGAAACGGGACACCCATTGGCGTAGAACAACTCCTTCTGGTGTCTTGAAAGGGACCCGAAGAATGTAAGAATGCTCTGTCTTGAAGATCGGCTCCAACTCCTGGTCACACTTGAACTGCTTTGCTTCTGGGATAAGTCGCGTTACCTGCATAAGTGGAATTGCAAAAGATGAGACACAGCAATCTTTCTATTTGCAGATTATTGTTACCTAGACTAGAGAACTAATGTCCGTGGCCTTGAGAGTCAATCACCACGAGAATGTTAGGCTTCACTGCAAGGCCCGCTTTCTTAATTCTCTGGAGCAGTTCTTCCTCCAAAGCCCTCACTTGATCTAGAATGTAAACCACCTGCAGAAATTGTGCAGCATCTTAACTTTTTGTATAGTCAGATTTGCGCTATAAATAATTGAAAATCTGAACTAGTCATAAATGGAATTTCCTGTTATAGTTTCCTACATTTGAACGATTCGCAGTATTAATATATTTAGTACCTGGCCACCTGTATCTGGCAACGCGAGGGCATCTGACTGGCTAAAGTAGCCACGAGGAGAGATTACGACAACATTGAAAATCATAGGAAGCCTGCTAATGAACAGGTGCATTTCTCGCGGGGCTGGAGCTTGAAGTAACTCGGACAGTATATGCATGGTTTCTTTCACTCTTGCTGCAGTAGCACCCCAACCTTTTTCAAAGCCTAGTTCCTTAATCCTGGAAAGAAGATAATTGGTAAGCCAAGTTTAATTGCAATACAAAAAGAAGTTAATCAGTTTTCTTTCCTGCAAGCGAGAACAAACTAATAACCTCTGCTCAAAGTTCTCTATGGGTTCATTTTCCGGAATTGTGGAGATGAATGCTTCGGCTGCTATCAACGCTGGTTGAAGCTTCAGAACCGTATTCAAGTTTTGGTTGATCATTAGATTCTGCAGTTCGGAAAAAATAAAAATTGAACTCGTCCATTTCTCGCAGTTTCATAGAAATTATTGCATGGTTGATGGTTTGTTCTGTTTTCTTCCATTGCCAATTCGACACTTGAACATGGGTACCTCTCCATGATGGTTGAGGGCCAGCAAGAATTCAAGAAAAGACTTTGCACTTTGACTGTCCGTGCTGATCCTAGAGGTCATTAACTTTGTGATAGAGCTCAATCCCTCCCCAATAGATGAATGGAGTGCCATGCGAGGAGTGCTGAAATCAATGGCTTCAAAATCTATTTCCAGTGAATTGTCGTCATTTGCCCTGCATATTGAAATAAGCCATTTTGCGCAGTGAGAGAGAATATCAAGTTGGGGCTATGTCACTATAGCAGAGAACAATCACATAAAAAGCCGGCGCTTCGAACAAAGTTGTTGATATAGATGAACTACATTAATAACTATTTTCTGAAAGGTATTCTCTTTGAGGTTCCTTGATATTTAAAGCACGTACCAGTTCTCATCAAAAACCGCCTCCTTCAACTTCAAGTACTCCCTAGCCGTGGTAACTTCTACTTCAAGATCACCAGCATTCACCTTCACATATTCCCAAATCCCGGGTTTTGGTCTAATTGCCAATGCAACATATGGCGGAATTACAGCTGCCTCCTGCATATTCTCATGACACAAAATGTGACAAAACATCGAGCACCAGATGTTAAGACTAATAACGGATGCTACAGTCATGAGAAAACATGAAAATCTGAGGCTGTTTTAAGAACTGCATCAAGCCTTGCCATTCACATAGATACCCAATTATGCTGACATGGAACATACAAAACAGCAATCTCAAGTAATTTCATTTATCTGTAGCGTCTGTAAGTATTAATCAAAATTTGGGCAGTTAGTGAAAGCCAGACAAATCTGAATGTCTGAGAAAAGAGCCTTCATGTATATTCTAAAAAGCTAGCATTTTGCTAGCATATATATCAAATTGTACAATGCAGCAAGCTAACAAATGCGTGTGCGCATGAGAGAGAGAGAGAGACCTGAGTGGAGCTGAGAATGAACCCAAGCTGGCCTTCAAGAACCTGAGCCCTCTCAACCTTGTCTTCAATTGACTGCTCCACTTCTTCCATAACCTCCCGACGTTTCATCAACCTCTTCCCAGTTGCCACAAACCTTACCAACCGAGAACCAAATCAAAAAACGAGTGAACTTCATGAATTTCCATTTGACACGCACAACACAAACAAACAAACAAAAATCAAGAACTTTGGAACCAGACCAGACCCCCAGAAAAACCAAGAATCAACTTTCAAGTACCTCGCAAAGCACCTCTTCATATGATTCCTACTTGACTTCATCTCATCCTGCATAACATCGGCCACCAAATCCGCTCTCTTAATGCCCGAACCCGAGGCCATTTCAGCTATTCAAGAAGTGCGAGAAAGCTGCTAAACCGACAAGACTTGGAATTCTCGAAGGAGCTCTTGTTCCTTCTAGCCTTGATGGGAATGTGCATATATAGTGAGAGAGACGTGGGCGAGGGAAGAGGCATGGATTGGGAGGAGGAGAAAGAACAATCTTTGTTGACATAAGTGGGGTATTACGAACATTTAATTGAAAGAAAGGAATTTAATGTCCCAAAAGCAACAATTATTCTATTCTTCTCTGTCGCAAGATACCTTCTGACACTTCTCTCCTCTTCTCTTCTCCAGCAATTTTGAAGAAGAAAATTTAGCGAAATCCTTTAACTCATTCTGTTCTCTCCTTTTGACCTTGCCGCCACAGCTCAGGCGACGCCGGCGGCGACTTCATTTCCGAGCGGACGAGCCCAAGGCCCAGCTCGAGCGGCGAAGGGGGACGATCGGGCTGCGGAGAGGAAAGGAAGGAGACAGAGCAAGAAACCGAGCATCGACGACGCTCTGCTGCGAATGCGAGTGGTTGGGGTGAAAGCAGAAATGGCGGCTTTGAAGAGGAAGGAGAGAAGCCATATGAGAAGCCCAAAGAAGCTCTTCTCTTGTGGGATGGATTCAATTTCGGGAGCTAAAGGCGACAACTTTGGCAGACTGAAGTGGAGGTTTTGAAGGTGGTTTCGTCTCGAGGATGATGATGATGCCACAAGGAGCGAGCGGGAATAAATTGAATTGAATTGTCTTCAAAATAAAAATAAAATAAATAAATAAAATAAAAAGCACGTGTTTTTCATTTGAATATTAAACTATTTTTGATTTTATTTTTTTTAATGCGGGACCCATCATTGACCTCCTCTGTTCTCTCTTTTTTGCTTTTGTTTTTTTGTTAAGAAGAAGCAGTACAATCAAAGATCACAGCAGCAACTACAAGAAGGAAGTTCTTGTCTTATTGATCATCATCATGATTCATGATGAGGCAAGCAAATCTACAAGCGATTATAATCTGTTCTTTACAGGAAATGCGCCTTTTACATCGCAACAGTTTGCCAGAAAAATCGAAAAGAAAATGACATTTGTTTTATTGCATCTGAGCATTATTCTGTTCTTACTGAGGTCAATCTGAGAAATAAAGCCTCAACAGGGCATAGTATGACAGCAAAATGAATGTCATTGTGAGGCACCACCAATTCCAGGGGCAAAGTACTCGATCCCTTATCCTCGAGACCAGCGGCTTTTCCTGGAAATCTTCCTCCCTGAGAATTAAAAACCTTGTTAGCTAGCTCATCATAGCCTTCTGGGTTCTTTTAACATAAGTTCCCTGAAAACTAGAACAGAATGATGTGGTTTGTGCATTTGATTGTGTGTCTCCCGTGTGCATTACATTAGATTCCCCGATAAATGGGCTCACTGCTCATTGCAATACGACGGGTCGGGCAAAATTTCTCACCTTGGAAGCTCTGGTCCCGGGATCTTCTGGTCACTGAAAGATTGCAAAGTGTTAGTTGCATTCTAAAGAACTTCAATGAGCTTTCATGGTTTGTGTTTCAGTTCTTCGTTGTTAAGTGACGGTGCAAGTCATGCGTCGATGTTGTCGTTTTGGTTTGCCATCAAAAATAAAATCATGTCACTTGCCTAGGTTCTTCCGGTGTCGCCTTCGGAGGAACTGTCTCTGGCTTTGGAGTTGGTATTTGGGGCTTGCTCTCCACCATCGCCACTTGCTCTTGGGGTTCTTCGATCGGGATTGGAACGTTCTTCGCCTGTTTTCGTAGCTCAATTTAATCAAAACTGTCTTTTTCGAATCGAAAGGAAAGCCTTATAAGTCTCCAACTCAGATGACTCACCAGGTTCCGGAAATGGAGATTGTGCATCATATGAATGTATCTTGTCTGAGCAAGTTTCTGTTCCTTGTTCATATGCCTCCAAACTCCATACATGGACCCCATGTCCAAGAGCTTCTTTGCGTAGATTTTCCATGTATAGCTGCGAAAAAGCACAATCAAGGATCAAACAAATTTTTTGCACGATGAGTTGCAACATTTTCTAAGTTAATGCTTACCACTCGTTTATGCGCTGAAGGCCTCCTGTCGAGATCCTATTCCAATCGTCAGGCTCTTTTTTGCATTTCTCGAAGAAATCAGCCATCTTGTTGCTTGAGTCGTCGCCATTGTTGGGATCAATGTGAAACCCTGAAACACCATCAACAATAATTTCTGCAGGACCACCTTGATTAGTGGCGAATGTGGGCAACCCACAGTTCATCGCTTCAATGACAGTTAGACCAAAAGCTTCATACAGAGCAGGCTGCACAAAAGCTCCTTTGGTATCAGCAATACAGCGGTACAGTTCTCCATTTCGATATCTGTCGGTTTGAGCTGCAATCCATCTGAACTGACCCTTGAGTTGGTATTTCTCTATCAAGGAGTGCATCTTTTTAATTTCCGCGATTTCTTCCCTATCTTTCGATTTCGCTGGGTCGAAGAATCCTGCTACAACAACAAGATTCACCAAACTTCTGAGCCTTTTGTTCTTCCCATACCACTCGGTTAGTCCAGTGATATTTTTGACGGTATCGAGCCTTGCCATCGAGAAAATGATTGGTTTCTTCCGATCAGCAAGAAAACCCCTGTCCACATATACAAGAGTTAACACTGGAAACATGCCTTAGAACCCATATGTTCAAACCAAGAAAAACTAAGAGGGAAGGGACTAACAAATGCTCGTTGTTGTCCTCCTTGTTGTATAGTAGTTCCTCGATGGCAGGGTGAAAAGCAGTCAGCCTCCTTTGTTTCTGTGTGTAGGAAAAGTACACAGATTGATCAGCACCCGGGGCCGCAATATTGAACTTCGGTTCGAAAACATTGATGCCAGAGACCACCCGACAAAGCCCCGGCATAGTAAACACTGTGTGACTTTCGTATTGTCCGGGCCTAGTTTTGCTGAAGAAAGACAAATGTCTTTAGCATCACTAAAAATACTTTTGACCTTTTTATCAACTCTGAAGGATACTAAAACCTAACCTTCCAGCAATTTCTTGGTAAGTGCTGGTAATGACAAAATCAGTCTGATTCATCGCAATCAAGTCCGCAGTAAATTGACATGAAAAGTGGTATTTTGGATCAAGCTCCTTCCACTTGACGTCCGAGTCCTCGTACTTGGTTTTCTCTAGAGCATGAGCTATGGTACCCTGGATAGAGAGGAAGCCAACATTCAGCAGCAAACAACAAATCATGAGAATCGCGGGTCCTCCATTTGGCGTTGCAGCATTAGTCGCAAGAGAGGGGGAAATGGTAACCTGTGTTATTCCCAGTTTGCTAGCCATAAGAGAAGCCACCAGGTTCCCATCTGAGTAGTTTCCGATTATGAGATCCGGTTTACAATCCATGTGATCCATGATCTTCACAGCCGCATCCTAATGAAATAACAAATGCATCAGAAAATTAAGCACCAACAATCATACGAACTAAAAGCCACTGATGAAGCAATGAGATCCAGAATATTTGCCTGAGCAAATCTCTCTAAGTAAGGATAGACGTCAAAACGGGACACCCATTGGCGGAGAATGACTCCTTTCGGCGTCTTGAAAGGGACCCGAAGAATGTAGGAGTGCTTTGTTTCCACGATAGGCTCCAACTCCTGGTTGCACTTGGTCTGCTTTGCATCGGGTATGAGTCGCGTGACCTGCATAAGTGGAACAGCATAAGATAAGATGAAGCAGACATTTCTATCGGTAAAATTATCGACATCTAGAGGACTAATCTCTCTGTGGGCTTCTGAGTCACTCACCACAAGAATGTTAGGCTTCACTGCAAGGCCCTGCTGCTTGATTCTCAGGAGCATTTCTTCCTCTAAAGCCCTCACTTGATCTAGGATGTAAACCACCTAGAGAAATTGTGCAGCATAAGATTTCTCTTTATATCTTAGTCAAATTTGTACCTTGAGAGTCTAGTCCACTTTTGCCATGCATGAAGTGCCTTTGATTTTGCAGTTTTCTACATTTGACTCAAAATATCCATACATTTAGTACCTGGCCACCTGTATCTGGCAGCCCAAGGACGTCTGACTGGCCAAAGTAGCCATGAGGAGAGAATATGACGACGTTGAAAATCATAGGAAGCCTGCTGATGAACAAGTCCATTTTCTCCGGGTCCAGAGCTTGAAGCAACTCAGAAAGAGTATGCATCGTCTCTTTCACTCGCTCTGCAGTATCGCCCCAACCTTTTTCGAATCCCAGTTCCTTGATCCTGGAAAACCAAGAGGAAAAAACAATAAGCCGGGTTTGGTTACACTATGAAAAAGGAGTTCAAGAAATTCTTTTTCCGCGAATGCGGGAATAAATTAGTAACCTCTGCTCAAAATTCTGTACAGGTGCATCTTTGGGAAATGCGGAGACGAATGCTTCAGCCGCTATCAATGCTACTTGAAGATTCGACACCGTGTTCAAGTTCTGGTTAATCATTAGATTCTGAAAATTGGGACCACAATAGAACCCGTCAATTCGTGGCGCTATCATTGGAAGTGGTGCAGTCTCCTTGGTTGTTTGTTCCATTCTTCACCAAATTGGCAGTTGTAAATGCTTACCTCTCCGTGATGGTTGAGGGCAAGCAAGAACTCAAGAAAAGACTTGGCACTTTGACCGTCCTTGCTTATCCTAGATGTCATCAACTTTGTGACAAAGTTCAATCCATTCCCAATAGAAGAAGGAAGTGCCATGCGAGGAGTGGTGAAATCAATGGCTTCGAAATCTATTTCCAGTGCATTGTCGTCGTTTGCCCTGCACAAAGGACCAAATCGTATCGAGCAATGAAATAAGATATTGAACTGGGCCGCACCACTATTGCAGAGAACATTTTGCATTAATCGTGGCACGGCACTTCGCATAAAGCCATCGACATAGACGAAATGCATGATATAACTATTTCCTGAGAGTGATTCTCTTTGGGGATTCCTGGAGTTCTGAAGGACGCACCAGTTCTCATCGAAAACGGTCTCCTTGTACTTCAAGTACTCCTTAGCAGTGATGCCTTCTACTTCGAGATCACTGGCATTCACCTTCACATATTCCCAAATACCAGGATTCGGTCTAACCGCCAGCGCGACAGATGGGGGGACCACTGCTGCCTCCTGCAAATTCACAGAACAGTAAATTCGACAAATGCTTGAGCACCAAATGATAGGAATCAGAGAGGCTATGCTACTTTGACAAATTCACTCGTAAATTTCAAACTCTTCAAGTTGCATCAGTCTGTGCTATTGCTATTTTAGGGACGTGGGTTAAACTGTAGTGTCTGTTAAACATTCATCAATGCATGAGGGGAGTCATTTAAAGGGAAATCGAAGAGAAACTGAAGTCCATGCATGACTGGCAAAGGGACTTAATGTCCTTTCAAAAAGCTAAGATTTTGTTTGCCTATATACCAAATTACGAGGATAGCAAGTCCAATTTGCGAGTGATCGGGCGCAGGCGAGCGAGCGGGGCGCTCGCGAGAGAGAGAGAGAGAGAGAGAGAGAGAGAGAGAGAGAGACCTGAGTGGACCTAAGAATGAACCCGAGCTGGCCTTCAAGAACCTCAGCCCTTTCGGCCTGGTCTTCAATTGACTGCTCCACCTCCTCCATAATCTGCTGGAGTTTCAGCAACCTCTTCCCACCCGCCACAAACCTTCTCCAAACAAGAAACCAAATCATCAAACCAAGCAAGCTTCACATATATCCCATTAAAAGCGCGCAAACAACAAAGAAAACCAAGCACCAATCCAGACCCACAATCACAAAGTACCAAGAACCAAGTGATTACCTGGCAAAGCATCTCTTCATGTGGTACCTACTGGGCTTCATCGCATCCGGCATGTTGTCAGCCACCGAGTCCGCCCTCTTAAGCCCCGAACCTGATGCCATCTCCGCGATTCAAGAAGCGCAATAAAACTGCTAGCCCCCCAACAGATTTGGTCTTCACAAAGGAGCTCTTATTCTCGTTCTTGTTCTTGTTCTTGTTCTTGTTCTTGTTCATGCTTTGCCTTAACGGGAATGTGTGTATATATAGCGAGAGAGGGGCTTGGGAGAGGGACGAAGAATGGATTGGGAGGAGAGAAGAGGGAGGAGGAGAAAGAACATTCTTTATTGAAATGAGTGGGAAGTTTCGAGGATTTAAACCAAGAAAGGAATTTTGGTGCGGCAGGAAAAACCGGCGTCAGAGGTTTTCCGACTGTCGGACGATATTCGAACGTGGAGGGAAAAGAATTTGATTGGAACTTTGTTCGTTTTTCTTCTGCCCCTGCAATGGACGACCACTTTGATTCTTTTCTTCGCCTCTCTCTCGAGACGGAAAAGAACGTGAAAGAAGCAAGGACGACCGTTATGTCACCCTCGTATGAATTTTAAGAAAACTGTCGAAGTGCATTGGAGCAATGCAATCGAAGCTTAACCGATTAATTCTTTGAAAATCGTTATTTTGGTTCAACGTTCAATTAATCCAGTCTTTGTTCCGATTAAGGGCCAGTTAATTAGCTTGATCAAGATCTCTGTTTCTCGACAAGAATTTGGTGCTCGCTAGATAAGAGAGGTAGACAGCATCGCATCGCATGCATCTTGTATGCTTTTGAGGTCATGCGAAGCATATCAAATCACCGGTCGCAAAAGGAAGAACCGAGTTAGGTGTCACAAGAATTACTTTGCATAATTATTCAAATTCGGTGTGATATGCTAAAAATTCAAGGAAAGAGTATAACCAGACCGCATTTGTAGCAAATTTTGGTAAAACCATTGTCCTGCGATTCGTGCATGCATTTGATAATGCATGATATAAAACTGCAATTCTTAAGTAATACGATGAGGTAATTCCAATACTAAGAGCTTTATTGGTCTTATTGAGTACCACCCTTGGCCTTATCGCCATCTTCATGCTCCCATCCATAACTCGACTCTCGAGCTTTCTCGCTGACTTGACGGGTTGGTCCATGGAATCGCCAATTATTCAAAATGCACGTGGACAGACTATCCACCGAACTGGACTTCCACTGACAATTCAAGGGAAAAATTTGCTAAGAATAGAGCTCGGTTTGGGTCGAGTATGGGTCGGTAAAACTGTATTGCGAATAAATGAGTCAATATAAGTCAGAAGTCTCTCACCCCCCCTCTCTCTCTCTCCTCTCTGAGTTTACTCTGCCTTTCTTCGCTCCTTCAACTTATGGAGGGGGAGGGATTTGACCTAGAACTCTCCTTTTCCTCCCTCTTTGGTTACTTTTCTTTTTATTTTCTCTTGTTCTTGCTTTACTCTCACAATCTAGATCTGGAAGCTTTGCTCTCTCGATCTTAAATTTGAGAGTTTTCCTCTCCCGATCTAGTTCTAGATTTAGGATGTTCTAATGAATAAGTACTCCATCTCTAGCTTCAATGGTATTCACAGCAGCTCTAGTGCCATATTTATGCTCGTTCAATACGTTTTTGTTAGAAGCTTTGGCACACTCTCATAGGTGTCAAATCTAAGCTTGTTTAGCATATTTTTGTTGTTTCCGTATAGTGATGTTGGGAACATTTTTGTTGTTTCCGTACAGTGATGTTGGGAACGCCGAAAATTGTGTGAAAGACGTAGTTACAGATGGAGATCTCGACGCGTGCTTATCAATAATGATGATGTGTAATTCGATGATCGGCCGCTAATCATTTTGTTTGGATGAAGTCACATATTTGTTTTTGAAGGACGAGCGTGTGCTCCACTGCTAACCATGCTCTGATGACATACATTGACTTTGGGATTTTGGTTTATTTTGCAGCTCTGTGAGCTTACTCTGTTGTGATGGTTTCTAAAATTTTTTATGGATTCTTTCGAGTGTCATTTTGATAATGAATGGAAACTTTCCTTTGGCGGAAATGTATATATCAAAGTATTAATCATCTTTGACGAGCGCGTGCTTACCTGTGCCAACCATGCTCTGATGACATACATTGATCTTTGAATGAGATCATTTTCGACCCAACCCACATTCAAAGTCTAGTCCTGTTAAATGCAGCATCCCAGTGTAGATGAAGCAACGTTTGGACTCGCGAATAGGGCTGATTCGGTTTGCTGCTGCGGACTCATCTAACTCCCAAGCCAGATTATATTCAGCATATCTTTTTTCTTTTCTTTTTTTGTTACTACTAGCGAGGTGAGTAGAGTCATATGCATCATCAGCGCAATGAAAAATTGGATTCTCGTTACGCCCAAAAGCATTGAACGAAATGCCTGAGCTGAGCAAAAGCAATGACGTAGCCTAATTCAACAGTACATAAGCGTCTTGTGGCGTGTGGCCAAATCAAATCGTCATGTCTAAAAGATTGAGATGGCATGTGAATGGGCAGGGTAGCATGAGCTGAGCAAAAGCAATCAAGATCATGACCAGAATTGGGGCTAATAATTATCTCCTTCACGTGTGCGCGCAAATGCAGCCCAGCAGACGACAAGACGTGGCGATGAACCACCCTTTTAAATATGATTTAACTATCGCTAGCTAGGCAACTGGCCAGCCTTATCATTCTCAACATTACCTATGTAACGATTGAGCTTCTCCGAGATCTTGTTTTGCTATATAAGCTATAAAATGCGCAAAGCACACGTTAAAGACCAACTTAGCATCCAAAAAATTCAAATATCACTGAGGTCAGAAAAGTTTGTCCGGATACTGTGGCATGAGCATGACCCGCCGACACCTAATATTTCCCAGAAAAGAGTGCGAAATTTGGGAAGCAGACGGAAAAAGCAAACTCAGCAGTTACGCGAGAGACAGACCCACCAAACTTAGCAGTAAAACATAACCCTCTTGACGTTCTCTTTGAGGGCAGGCAGCGGTCTGACAGCAGCATTGGATCCTGGCGCGCGAGTGCTCCGTGAACCAGCAGCACCCATACCAGGACCCCCACGTCCTGTGGCGAATCCACTAGTCACAGAACCGCTGTCCGACGTCTCTGGTTCCATGTAGAAGCGAGCACGGAATGCAGCAAGATGAGCATAATACGCAGGAGGCACTGCAGGATCAAGAGATACATCAATTCCAGTTCAAAATTACATTTCCTATTTAATGTGTGTGGGGGCACGTAAGAGAGAGAGAGGACTCACCGATAGAGACAGATCGAGTACACCTTGCATAACTGCAAAATTAAGAAAGGTA
This sequence comes from Lenwebbia sp. NSW1173648, assembly GCA_029784005.1. Lineage (NCBI taxonomy): Eukaryota > Viridiplantae > Streptophyta > Magnoliopsida > Myrtales > Myrtaceae > Lenwebbia > Lenwebbia sp. NSW1173648. The sequence goes on from JARCGZ010000002.1 coordinate 7,058,232, forward strand.
AATCAGCTCTGATTAGTGGTCACTAGTACAGTTACTGAGAAAAAGAAAAAATTTATCTTCTGATATAAAAACAGTTGGCAAACAGAAAGCACAATGATTTGCATAATTCCAAATGTAGACGGGGCTTAAAATTCACTAACGCGACAGAGATAAAATACTAACGTGTAGCAAAGGTTATTAGTCAGAGACTGAAGTCCATCAGCAGTAAATTTGTTCTCATCCCAGAGGACATGATAATGCGCTGGACGGCTGGTACCCTACCAATATCCATCCTGAGTGTTAGCGCATCTTCTAAATTGAGGTCCATAAATGTAGCGTATCTATGGCACGTGGAATACCTGAATACCGGCATGGCTGCACAGATAGAAGTCAAACTCTGTAGGATGGCAGATCTTGGAGTCCACGACAGTGCCTGCTCATAATTTGCAAATTGTATATTCAACAAACAAAATAATGCCAACAAACAAAGCTAGTTCAGAGGTAAGCCAAAACCTTACCGGGCAATATATTCCCACTCCTATCAACTGAACCGCGGTCACGGTGATTACTAGCAAACAACCTTGTGTGGTGTCGCTTCTGAACAACGACAAATGTCACAGGAGGCTGATAGTTTGGTTCCAGGGAATTACACGCCTGGAATTACAAGCAATAGGTTATGAAATCAGAGAGCTGCTACTTCGTGAACTAATTGGAGTCCACAGATCGAACAAATGAGTTGCTAATGACTAAACCATTTAGAGTACGAAGTAGTTGTTGTACTGCAAGTAAGGAACTTTTACTCGAGAAGGGGTTACTACCTTGCGGATAGCATCAAGCTCATAGAGCAAGACCTGATAAAATTGTCCTTCGCTTACCCCGTCCCTACATATAAACCGGACAAAAAGTTGAAACACCATACCAACTGCCAACTGTTGAGTTAAGACGGGACGAAATAAACCTGTAGAAAATGATGCGCTGAGGTTTCTGACCCGTCGCTCTGCGGAACGATATAAGCAGTTCCCTGGGAAAAATTACAGACAGTTTGATCATCCAAATGACGATACTGACAGAAATTGACATTCTGCAGGGTCGGAAAATTGGTAACCTTTACTGCTTACATACAGGCCCCAATTAGTATCAGATGAACATAAAATATGAGAGAGAGGCAGCATACTTTATCATGCCACCAGTCACAGTCCCTCTAACTGGATCTTGCCAGGTCTTGTACAAATCTTGAATCAGCTCTTGTCGATGGGCTTGAGCACATACCAAACCAGCATATTTGGTCACTTCAGGCCAATCTTGAGAAGCTACAACCTAAAAAATGAAAGAGGATAGACTGAAAGTTATAATAGGTACCACGGACTCAGATTAAAATAAAACAAATTAACCAAACACATGATCAGATGAAAACAAGTACGTACAGCAGCTATAGATGGACTAGAATCCTCTCCAGGATGAGGATGAGTGACATCAGCACCGAAGATAATTGTAGGCCGATCACTGACTAGAGGAATTCGCCTAGACAGTGCATCAACAAGAACCGTGTTCCTCCCTCCAACCTTCACATTGATCTTGAGGGCGACATTTGCCAGGTACTGTTTACTTTTCTTAAATACATGTTTCGTCAAACAACACTGAGAAACAAGCCCAAGATCAGTTTCACATATTCGCTTTAAATCCCCTGCAGGCAAAATGAATATAAGCTATTATGAGTGAAGATCGATTTGAGAATTCGAGGAAGACTGATGCTCATTGAGTATCTCCTACCATAAAGTGATCCATTGTTATCAGGAAGAATGACGATAAGGAGGTCAATATCTTTGCCCTTGGGCTGGATTCTTGTCATGGCCTCATGGTATCGAGTTTTGAGAATCCTCTCAACTTGATCTGGACGGCCGCTTACTGGCGGAAGAATAGGTTCGGGATTGAAAGCCTTAACAACCCATTAAAAGGTGAGACAAATCACCAAAAAAATGAAGAAGTCAACAAAGTCCTATCAACAAATTGTAAAATAACACAATCAATCAATACCATGCCAGAAATGTAGCACATATGAGCAAGCTCGTTACAGAAATCACGTGCCACAGTATCTTGAACGTTCCTCGAAAAATTGATGCAGAACCAATTGTTCACTGTGCCTCCATTAACCATTTTCTGCAAATTAAGGTTGATGCAATAAGAGGCGATATTTTAAGGGATGCAAGGTAATGCAATAGCATTGAAAATGTCCTAGAAACGGGACAAGGTATACAAAAGAATGTCGGGGCAGAAATATTGATGATGCATTATCCACCAAACAACAACACACTGGACTTATTCCCTCACCGATGTAGCACAAATGAATGGACATGCGAGAAAGTGACAGCAGAGAGAGAGAGAGAGAGAGAGAGAGAGAGACTTTTTCAGAGGAAGAGAGTCAATTCACACAAGCACATGCAGGCAAATATGAGCACAAATTAAAGGAGCAGCCGTAATCTAAAACTCTCCAATCAAGATCGCAGCAACTCCACCCCAAGATACAAGCTGATCAAAAAGCTAAAACAACCATGTCCTACAAAAAAGCAAAAAATTCTGAGCTGCAAACAAAATACCACGAAAGCAAGACCACATCCTGGGTCGCTGAAGCCCTTATTCCAAAGCTTCATAAATCCCATAAAGACTTAACACATCAATATATTGATTGTTAAGACACCCTGAGGCACTTAAAAACCTTCCAAGCAGAACCCAGCTTCAGGGAGTAAAACACAGTACTTAAATTGGGTCTCTAGATAATTAAGGAGGATCTAGTCCAACTAACAACTTACCTTATTCATCATATTCCAGCACCCAACCTCAGGCAGGCAATCCTTTATTCTGCCCGAATCGTGATACTTGAGCTGCATAGAGGAGTACCAATCATAAGTAAGAGTGATTTCCTAAACTATTGCAGATGTTAGGGACAACAACCAGGTGCACGACAATTTACCCAAGGTGCAGGGAGAATGCGTGCTTCCACTTGAGCAAGCTTCTCACTAATTTTAATCCCAAACTCCTTAGCGTAAGGGTCCTCATGGTACGCATTATGATGAACAGTCTGGACGATAGAAACAAACGGAAAATTATCACCACCAGGCAGCACTACCAATATTAATCTGACTTGATATGTGCAAGTATATCAAATTAGTAGATAAAGTATCTAATATTGACAATGTAGTGCAAAAACCTCCATCGACAGTACCAGTGTACGACTCCTGGTCTTAATATTAATCTGATTTATCAACACCGGGCAGTGTTACTTGACATGCGTAAGTATATCAGATTAGTAGATAATCTATCAAATTTTGACAATGTAGTGCATGAACCTCCGATGACAGTACCAGTTTATGACTCCTGGTCTAAATCCATACCACAGGCACACCAAAAGGATAAAATCGATAGAAACATGGTAGGAAATCCAAAGAAATGTAGATTATGAAAAGGACAGGGGCTGGCAAAAGGTATGGCCCTAGATCTACAAAAGCAAACACTATTTCAATTAGCATCCAAGGACATCATTTTCCATTCAATAAAAAAATGAAGGGCAAGTGGAAACAGAAATTGAAGGGTAAAAACAAGGCAACAAGCTTTCGAGGACAATAACTGAGCAGATTCAATCAGCTTTGTGCAATAGAGACCTCAAGGCTCAAACCAAATATATAAAAAAGGGACTCCCCTTATTACAAGCATAAGCCTGCGAGTTGCAGCAGAACGAACAACTTTCTTAATGTAACTACACAGTAAGTACATGCGAAAATTTAGCACTTTCGGTATAGCTATCAGCGAGACTGCTAGTGAAAAATTCTCTGTTGTTTGATATTCCAGGATTATGGTATGGTTATTTATTGAGACTTTTAGTGAAAAGTTCTCTACTTGTTTGATATTCCAGGAGTATGGTGATGGAATCGATTGCACGATATAAGATACTTATATTTTGATCGAATTTCATGTGTCGTTTCATTTTTCTTTCGAGTTTTCTCTTCAGCCACAAGTATCAACTAATACATACAGTAAAATCACTTCCACACTCTACCGAGGGAACAAAGAAAAGTTACTGAATCCTAATTTCATGACTTTCTGTATCAACAGGACAGAACTGAAAGTGCACAGCAATCAGAACACAAAATTGAAATCGCAAAATGTGAAAGAAGTAGATGAAGAAACGCAAACAGAAATATTTCTATTATTTCACTAAACAACATGTGAAAAAAAATTGACATGTTTCTTCTAATTTCTCACCTGCATGATGTCTAGCTCTCTTTCCTGAGGGCGCTGACAGGTCACCTTCAGCAAGGCCGTAATCTGCCTCTCATTCAGCCTTTTAGAGTACCTCTGACCCTCCACAATCTTGCATACCTGAACTTAGAAACGGTAAAATCAGATATGACGGACAACAAAGTAACGACAAAATATCAAGAATATAAGTTAAAGTTAGAGCAAAGACCTCCATTGGCAAGTAATTTGGTCTGTTCTGATTTCCCACTTGTAAACAAGGCCATTGGGTGTGTTGGATAGCAAAACCATAAGTCTCATAAAAGTACTCGACCACAGATTTCATAGTGCCTCTATCATCAACAGGAAAGCTAAAACCAGAAACCATTGAGAGGAGTCAATATTGTCTTCCAAAAGACATACAACTAATATGAACAATCAGATAGGCTCCAAGGAAAGGGAAGTTAGCCAGACAATTAAAAAGTACTTACTTCAACTCCCGTGTCGCCTGAGATGTCAAACCTGAGATCCGGTACTTCCTCCGCATATTACCACGGTGGGTGACTTCAACTTTCACTCCTCTGAGAGCCTTCTTTATCTGCTCAGGGTGAAAAAATCAAAATAACATAACAAACTAAAAGACATTAAAGCATGCAATTATCAAGATCAAAAAACTGAAGAATGCCCAACCTTCACACGATCAGCATCAGATAATGGTCTGGCGGATACGTCGCGATTCAGCAACTGAGTCACAAAGTCAATGACTGGCAAGGGCTCAATAAAAGCAGTGGAGGACATATCTGCAAGACACAAAAACAAAGTTAACAGATAACAGAACAACAGAAATTACCAGAGAATGAGTGTTTCAAGCTAAAAGAAAGATTCAATCTTAAGGACGAAAAAAGACGAAAGAATAAGCAATGTAGCAGTTGTACTCACCAATATTCAAAGACAGGCCCATCTGCGTTGGGCGAATACTCTGATAGAAACCTCTCCAACTTTCAAGTCCCTCACCAAGCGGCTGCCTTCTCCCAAGATCAGGAGAATAAAACGATCGACCCACTGGACAATACCTGGAGAAGATTTTGACGCAACATGATTCTGTGCATGACGTCAATATTGCATACAAAGAACATCATTTGTTTCATACCTATCTAATATTACGCAATTGAGACCAAAAAAAAAACACAAACATCAAGAATGTCATTCAGAACTGCCCTTTTTTCGCATCAGCAAACATATTCATACCTACTAGTGGGCAATTCACGCAAGACAATGTCTAGAACTTGAAGAGCTTCCTGAGGTGCATCAGCTTGCCTTCCTTGTAAGAACAAACCCAGATGGTGTAGGTCAGCACGAGCAGCCAACTTGATAACTACTTTAAATTCTCTCTCCCTCCTGTATGAAGACTGAAACAGTTAGAAACATATACAAAGATGCAGTTGGAATGCTAATCAAACATTGAGTAGAATGACAACCTTGGCCCACCCGTCCCTTCATCATCATCGATAAGAGTGATTCTAAATTCCTTTGACATAAAAGGCAGAGGCCCTGCAGTATAAAGTGATTTGCGACCATCATAAGCTGGAAGTCGCTTCCCCAGATGAGATTCTCTGTACAAATCCACTAGCTTCTTCATGACTTGGCGATTGACTATTCGTGATGAGACTTCGGGTGTTATGGAAACCTAGTTATCATTAAGAAATTAAATGATGAATGTAAAGGAGTGCAAGCGTCTTAAGTCAACGCATCCAGATAGTGCATGAGGAGCAACTCACATCATACTGGTGCAAATCTTTGTCTGGTAAGTCGGCAAAAAAGTGGTTGGCCTTGACAACACACTTTGTACCATAGCTACCTTTGCCAGGACGAAGAGGGAACGTCATTGATTTACTTGAGGGTGGTGCATGTTGTGTAGCACCCTCTTGCTGGATGGCAAGCTGCTGAATTTGTTCTGCCAATTCTGATGGTTCAGGTGGCTGTGATGATGAACTGGCCTCCATCTGCTGAGGAGTCACCCCGGCATGATATGGAGCCTGGGTAGCTTGGTGCAGCTCGGGAACTGGAAATCTGGATGGGCCAACAGGAGGTCCGCCTTCACTGCTACCCCCCATGCTGCGACTGCCGCTATACCCACCCCGGCCACCGTGTTGAGGAGGCCCACCCCTTCCTCTACCTTGATATTCAGGAGGGCCACCATACTGCTGCTGCTGCTGCTGCTGCTGCGGCATCCCACGACCACGTCCTCCACCATAACCTCCATGACCTCCTCTCTGACCCTGAGGACCCCAACCTCGACCACCCGGATGTCCCCCTCCTGGTTGAGGTGGAGCACTTCTGTCAGATGGGCGTTGAGAACCACGGCCACTACCCCCACCTTGCTCTTGGGTCTCAGAGCTCTCACCTCCACCTGAACCTTCAGATCTCTTCTTCCTCACCATTGTGACTCGAGATCTGAAAAAAACAATTCAAATGAGCAAATTATAAAATCGGAGTCACCAACACCAATTTAGGTCAACCAAAAAACCTAAAATGATACTGCCATGTTTATTTCCAGAGCATTAGCAATAATTCAATTAGAATAATAAAACTCGAGAATTGTGTACTACAATTTCAGAATAAACATCAATATCATCTATCAAAGACAGTAACAAGTTTTAGTATTATTTCGGGACTCCCTATGATCCCCATGAAATCTGCTTCAGTATCGATCATACAAATTACAAAGAAAATGGACAAAAACTTACTATGCCTAATTTTGTAAAACCAGACTTCACAAAACCACTTAAAGCAATATACCCCGTCATCAACCCCGGAGAAGTTAAACATCAAGCAACCACATGAACAAAAGAGATGGACTAAAATCGGCAGAAATATATCAATAACAGCGTGATGAAAGCATGAACAGGCTTGCCATGATACTGAATAGTTAAGAAGACACAGAACATGCAACCTACAGAATAATCATAATGTTAATTGCTAGAGAGGAAAATACGTCGAGCATTTCGATGACTGTACGCAACTCAGAAACAGAAATGAACCCTAACATGTTCGGATTTCAATAACAAATATAGACAGCAATCCAAGATCTAAGCTGCAGAAATCCCTCCTTAAGAAATGATTGACGACAAAGAAATCAGAAGGCCAGTGAACAGTCAAAACCCAGCATCAGAAATGAAGAAAAAACGAAACCCTAACAGAAAACCTCTTTACCTACGGTATCTGTCTACTTAAGGCACTAGCGCTCACAGCGAAGATCGACAGACTAAAAACACCGCACAAAAACAAACCGATCACCGAAAACAACATCCAAAACCTAAAACACAAATCCAGCGTCCGAGATCTACCGAGCTCAAAGCGAAACACGACCAAGCTAAAGCCGAAAAGGCGACAGTAAGAACTTCACAAAACCAAACAGATCAGCATAACCAGCCACGTAGAAACCGCCACAGTCACTCCGGCCGAGACCGAAGCGCGCCAGATCCATTTGCAGAGCAGGACGGAGAAAACAAACCGCGACGGCCACAAAGAACGGCCGCGGAAAAAAGCCGAAAAACCGAAAAAGCCCTAGAAATGCAGAGCAGCGGCGGTACCTCGAAATCGGCGGACGGGAAGCCGCACTCCGGCGACAATCGGTGCGAGAGGAGGAGGAGGAGGAGGAAGGTAAAAGACTGTACTAGCACCACCGCTCTCTCGGAAAGTGAGAGAGAGAGAGACAGAAAAGCAAAACGAAGCAGAAACGTCTCTAGGTAAAATCTACAAGAATGCCACCCAGGGGCAGCTTATAAAGCAGAGGGTTGGTGCTCGAAAATGACAACTCTGTCCCTACTCTCACCCTACAGTCCTCTTCAGTCTTCAGTCTTCAGTCTCTCCCCCTCCCAAACTTCTGTGGCTTGCATCGATAGAATAATATTTTCTGTTTGGCATAAGCCCCTTTTTTAATATTAAAGTTGTTTGGATTTGCTATAAAAAAAAATTGTTTTTTTCTTGAAAAATATATATCTACACTACACTCTTTGTACCATTTTAAGATTTCGCAGAATTGCGCTTGATTTCTTTCTCTCGTATTCAAAATAATTAAGGAAATAACATGGATTTCTACGTACAAAACTAAAAAACCTATCTTGAGGTCGTTCGAATAATATATCCACCGTCATATAATATCACAAAACTTTTTTCTATTTCGATATTGATCTAATTTGTGACGCGCGCGCGCGCGCACATATATATATATATATTCGATTTGTAATAAGCTACATTAAGGATTTCAAGTGATTGCGATTAACCTTCGAATTATAGTATATCGTTCATGGCATCAACCTTACCATTCTTTGTTTTTTCTTTTTTCTATCTCAAGCATAATCTTGCCCCTTTGGGCAGGCGATTGGTAGCCACGCTGAAATGACCATGTATTGTTCGTCATGCATTTTAAGAAATGACATTTTAGATTAAACAATAGATATGTTTTATCAGTAACGGATGTTTGGATCATCGTATATGTAGATTTCTTATAATTTCGAGCTTTGTAAGATAGGTATATCAGTTGACCAAAAAAAGATAAGTATATTATTACTGACGTTTCTCAAAATAACATAAAGGTATCGGTGAACTAAAAATCATATATCGTGTGAAAAAAGGAACGACATTTTTGCTCGTGTTTAAGCAATAGCTTAGTAGGTCGAATAGGATCAAGGGCCCATGCGAGTGATAAAAGAACAAAAAGGTAGACAAATATTTTAAAAAAAAAAACATATCCTAATTAAGTAAGCGTTATTTCACATACTCGCTATTAGAATTATTAAATAACGAAAAGAATTTACCGGTGGAAATACACAATGTACGGAGGAAATATTGTTGTAACTACGGGCTAATGGACCAATAAAAGTGAGCAAAATGAGACATGTCTATTCAGTTCGCATGTATCTTTAATTCATGTATCTTTTTAGTTCGCGCATCTCTTTAGTGCATGACCTTTCAAACTCTATAAATTGAAATGAAACTATTCTCCGTTAGGAAAGAAGAAGAAGAATATATAACGCATCTGTTCTCTTCAATTTTTCCACTAAGTTCCTCGATTCGAGAAAATGTTCGATTAAGTCTTGTTTGCATAGTGCTGCTCCAAACAATTTTGAGAAATTGTATCTTGGGAGGCACGGTTCGTAAATCTGCAAAGCACCATTAGCAAAAACCAATTCCTTGAGGAGGTTCTGTAATTCGTACCTTACCTCATGTTTGATTCTGTCACATTTTATAGCGACTTTGCAAATCCATATTCGATTTGCAGTTCAGTCATCTTTACTCGTTAAGAAATTCATTCAATATATTTATTTGTTGACTTTGTCTTTATTATGTTTGTCATCGCTTTCTTATTCTTACTACACCGGTTTAATTTTACTGGTTACAATAAACGATACTGTATCACGTATCCAACAAACGTACAGTGATAAGCGGAGAGATACAAAATACTTCAAAATTGGAAACCTTTTTTCGGGAGATTGTCGTTCGATAAAAAAAGATTTAATTTCTAAATTTAAATTACGGGAGAGATTATTTAACGGTTATTGACTTGCGTATTTACCCATGAATTCCATATTCGCAAAATAAGTAAGACGTTTCTCTAGAAGATTCTGGAGGCGAAGTTGATCGGGCAGGCAGCAGCGAGTTGTGCATTGGCTCAGTCAAATCGGACCGTTGGTGGGAGGGACGACACTTTATCGAGAGCGGTCGGGCGGCGCTTTTGGTACAAATGGATAACTGTCCAATCAATTCTCTGTTTTTGACCCAAAAAAAGAGAGAGAAGAAATCAGTTATCTGTGTATTTCACATTTTCACCATTTATTTATTTATTTTTGGTCTATTTTTATTTTATTTTATTTATCATTATGACCATTTCCCTTAACTTTTCATTTTCCTTGTTCCGCTACCGGTATAAAATGGCCATGCGGGTTAATAAATGCGAACCCAACACGCACTTCAGGGCTCGAACACGTCCGTGCGACCATTGCTCGGTCCTTCAAAAAAAAAAAACTGCAAGGAGAGGAGCAAATGCTCCGGCCAGTTTCGGCTGTCCTGTTAGCTCAGGAGCCGATCTCGGCAACCGACCGACATTCGGGGTTGTTCTGAATTTGGATCGAGCATCCTGCGAAGCCAAATCTTAAGAGTATCGAAATCAGATGATAGCCTCATGTTTCGTAACTGGATACGAACATCACCCGGTTATGCAAGACGGCGGAAACGGAGTTAGCCATCTGATCGAAATCGTTCAAAAAAAGGCACGGACAAAAGGCGATACGAAACGAAATGGGCTCGTGGAGCCATCGATTCGCACATTTCCGCGTAAAACTACACCTCCATGGCCCTTTTCCAAGGCACTAAAACACGGGTCACATGTTGCTACTTGCTAACTTTGGTCGATGACATGAACTCACGCGTTATTAAATCCCTTAATTCGACAGGCACGACATGATCCGAGCAGGTCCAATCAAAGGACAAAAACGGAGTGACTGAACCATCGTGCCTCGCGTGACTTAACTTCTAATGGAGTTTAAACTTTAAAGTGGGAGGGAGGGAGGGAGGGGCGGTTTCAAAGTGAGGGCCAGCGCAGATAAGGACGAAACCGTGATTGAAAGGCCATTTTTCAACGCATTGATAACAATTGCACCCCCTTACAAGTTACGCGATATTGCAAATGGAGAAATACAGGCCTAATAATACCTCAAAAAAATCTCAACTTTAACATTTATGACAATTATATCCAAAACTTTTTTTTGTCTCGTAGAAAATCTCCAACTTTTACTTTTGTTCTAATTCTACCACTCTAATATCCAAAAAAACCCTCAACTTTAGCATATGTCCCAATTATATCCGAAACTTTTTTTTGTCTCATAAAAAACCCTCAAATTTTACTTTTATCCCAATTCTATCACCGTCAGCCTTCCGTCCATAATCACCGTTAGTTAATCCTACGTGGCTCGAATTTTCTCGCTGAATTTACCAATGAATCTTCGAAATTTAGAAATAGTAGGTCTCAGGAACGATAAGATTTTAGATCGTTCGTCCAAATATCTCAATGCCTAGGCGTTCTTTGGGATGTTGAGTGCCGAAGAGAATACGAAAAGTGCCGTATTGAGTGACTCTGTATCTCCTGGTAATATGTAGGGGAAGCAAACAACAGAAGAGAAGTTCGGGGTTTTTTTCATGTCAGCTTTGCTGATGTGCAATTTCATTAACGACGTGAAATTGCCACATAGGATTAACTAATCGTGATTATGGATAGAAGGCTAACAGTGGTAGAATTTGGATAAAAGTAAAAGTTGAAGGTTCTTTACGAGACAAAAAAAAATGGATATAATTGGAATATATGCTAAAGTTGATGGTTTTTTTTTGTACTAGGCTGGTAGAATTGGGACAAAAATAAAAGTTTAGGGTATAATTGAGATAAAAAATAAAAGTTTGAGGTTTTTTATGAGATAAAAAAAATTGGATATAATTATCACAAATGCTAAAGTTGGAAGTTTTTTTTGGGTATTGGGCCTAGAAATATATGGGAAGTTGTCTGATTTAGGGAATATATTTTTTTGTTGGGTCCGAATTTGGCACAAAACCTCTCTTCCAGGATACGCTAGCCCAGGCGGTGGTGGGATTTGCTAAATGAGTGTAATTTGAGGGCACTTTTGTTGCATGAAAAACTCGAAATTTTTTAAAAGCATCTCATGAAAGCTGATTAATTATATCGATTAAAAAGTCAATCAACGGAAAATATTCTCATCATCGATAATCTCGCTATTTTCGTGTGTAGTAAACATATTTTTCATTCATTTATCTTCGCATGCGATATGAGCCATCGTTTTTCGAAAAATGTTTCCCAAAATTTGGAGTTTCCGTGAAACAAACGCATCCGAAGGCTCCGTTTATTTCCTGAAAAGTAAATGATTCGGAGAACATTTTCTTAAAAATGATCGCTTATATCGCTTACATAAATGACTGAATGAAAAACATTTTCATCGTTCACAGAAACGTCTAGACATCATTTTTTATTGGCTAGTTATTATGAGCGATACAAACAATCATTTTCAGGATGATGCTTTCATAACCATTCATTTTCAGCGATGATTTGCACAATTTTGAACTTGAAATCTTTTTCGCTCCAACATCGCGTGTAATTTGATAAAGAGTGAGGCGGCTACTTCGTCGAGGATGTTATAGTTCGCGTTAGTCAAAAGTATGTCTTGAACGGCAAGACAACTTTAAGGTAGCACTTGACCATATAATGCTCAGTGACGCGAATATTCAGTTTCTTTACAACCGAAAGTCATCGTATTTACCAAAAGGCATGTTCATTCGCATGAAGTTAAAGAATTGATCGAGACAACAATTTTTTTTTTTATATTCATCAAATCTACGTTACATTTTAGGATTAATACCACGAAAAACCCCAAATTGGTACACCTATGACAAATTTACATCAAACTATTTTTTTTTACCACAAAAAACCCAAGCTAGTACACATGTGACAAATTTACCCCAAATTGGTAAATCTATTACAAATTTACCCTTCATTAGTTTTTGTTAAATCTAACCGTCAAATTGCCGAGTTAGATGACATGTGACAGTTGATGGGTGTACCGGTTTGGAGTTTTACCCTCCGTTTGTCATAGGTGTATCAATTTTGGATTTTTTGTGGTATTAACCCAATTTAACGGGGGGAAAATTTATCGCAGGTGTACCAGTTTGGGATTTTTCATTGTCAAAAAAATTAGTTTAGGGTAAATTTGTCACAGATGTACCAGTTTATGATTTTTGGTGATCAAAAAATAATTTTGGATAAAATTGTCATAGATGTACCAGTTTGGGGTTTTTCGTGGTATTAACCCTAAATTTTATTATGTCACATAGTGGGTTAAGGAGACCAAGAAGATTGAAGATTCGAGACAGATGCGTTATCTCAACGAACAAGCCCTTCCCTCAGCCATCGAAATGGAATCGCCTTTCAGCCTATGAATCTTGTCAAAATTGACACGTTAAAACCCCAAGGTCTCGAAATAAATTTAGCTGTCTCGTCCCAAACTTGTGCAGAGAACTAGGGTTTTAATTTTGAGGGCAAAAAAGGTAACTGACCAAACTTCATCAATTGATGAAAGTAGACTTTCGAAAACACCGAAAGCCCAAACCAGGTGGGGGTTCCTGCCTCGGGCTTTCCACGTTACCAAGGCCGCCATTTGGCCAAAAGGGCTTTAAAGAAAGTTCCCAAACGCCTTAAAATTTGCCCCAAAACCCTTTGAAAAAGCCGAACCAAATGTAATCGAAGTATTTCCTCCCTTGTTAACTCCTTCAACCCGGGGCAGCTTTTGCCAACGCTTTCCAAGGTCACATGGCTCCTTTTTCTACCAAAGTCCCAACTTAAACAAAGATGCGTGCGCAATAAGTTGTGGTTCTCTTTATCATCATTGTATTTTCTTACAAATTTCTTCTCAACTTATTATCTTCATGATTGATAGAAGTCGATTAGTATTTCATTCATTTTAAATTTTTCCGCCAAAAATTATAAAGCTCGAGCTCAAAAAAAGCAAAAGCATTTTCATACTCAATCGGGTCGCCTGCCAATGCAATAGCAGCTTCGTGCAATTAATGCAAATGGCTGTTTGGACTTTATAGCGTCACCGTCGATTCTCGGATCGAATCCCACCGCACATCACATGCCCACTTCGCAACACCTGTGATCATAATAAAGCGAGGCGATGCCAGCTCTCCAAACCACGTTATGCTTGAAAGGAAGGAAATGCTAGTTTGGTGCAACTTTTCCTTGGTGCATTATTGATTTCTTTCCTCGAGGAACCGAAGTAAAGGCCGTTGGAATTCAAGACGCGGCGGAAAATGCCTTCACCGCGACAACAATTTGTTCTCGGAGTTTGTAAGTGATAAAAGAAAACGACGTGCCATTTACATGTTCTTTTTCACAGTGACATAAATGATCATTGCTAGAAAAAACCCTTTTTGGTTTTCGCGAAATAAACAGTGCCCACGAACCCGAGATTCACGACATTGGAAGCACCGAAAAGGACAACCGTTACTCCGTGATTTCGAATGTAACTCGACGCGATATGCTTAATTCGAGTATCGATACAAACGAACCGAACATCGCAAGCCGCGTTTCTTTCGGTGTGCGCGGGTTGAATCGACTCGATATCGACAAGTTAAGGAGATACACGAGTATACGAATTGCGAGCCTTGCGAATACAAACATAGATCACGGTTCCTGAAAAATTGGGGAACTGGGTTAATTGGAGTTGCCACCGTGTGCTGACCACCCTTCATCTCCCATTAAGGTCGCTTTCATTATCCTTTGCTAATAATATATATAGAGAGGGAATGCATAGGTGGCCACTAATCATATGATCTCAAAGCAAGTTTTGGCTGGTTGCTTTGCCCCTACTAGAAGTAGTCTTCTTCCTTTAGAGGCAAAGCTTGATTTAACTAATAGTCCATTTTCGTCCTTTCTTTAGAGACTTCGGATTTTTTTTAAGATAATATTTTCCAAATCAATCTCTCTTTTTTCGCGATATAAACAGAGCCTAAATATCACATCTAATATTTACTTACTCGGACTTGCTGTGTCGGGATATATTTTTGTTTTTTCCTTTCTTTATTTTTGCTTAATTCCAATTTTGCGAATTGACTTTTCTTACTGCGTAACACCCGAAACTTTCTCAACATACAAAATTTCCGACAAGTAGATTTTCTTAAATGAAAGTTCCACTTTGCGCTAGTAGTAATCATTTAAAATTTATCAACGAACAATTAATGTCCTTAAGACATCTAAGTATTTACATTTTAGGGCAAATCCAGCACAGATACATGCTCGCGGCGCGGGCAAAACTTTCGTTGGAGTGAGCAATTAACGGCTTACCCTAGGACAATTTCGAAAGAAAATTTTGTACAGAAGGTATAGAAGAAGGGATTTGTTTTTGGTTATTACAAAAATCATTTTCTAATTTCAGTTTCCGTGTTAAGTACTGGAGGTGAGTATGATCTGGGTTGGTTCGATTCCCTCACGAACCGGGGACCGGACCAATGGAACCGGTCGTGAGTTACGCGTGCCATCTTATAGCAAGTCATTTTCTCTCATTGTGTCTCATGGTCGATGTAGGACAATAAAGAGACAATAAAAAGAAAGAATACCTTGCTATAAACTTGGTAAGAGAACGACTTATCTTGTCGTGTCTCCTGGTTGATGCGAGGCACAAAAGAGAGAATGAATTGCTATCTCCTTCTAGTGTCTCACATAGCACGTCATTCTCTTTTATTGTGTCTCATGCACTAAAGAGAGAATGACAGACACACTAAGAGAGAATGACTTGTTATAAGTACTTTGCCCATCATTTTTGTCAAGTTGAGGTCCGGTGATCCTTCTTCTCATCCACAAAGATGTGATGAGCGGAAGAGTAAAAGAAGGTGGCTAAATTAAATTTACGTTAATATTTAAGAAATGGAAGTACAAATAAAAGATATTTATTTATACTTTGAAATCGGGAACCGTACCGACCGTAACCGGTTCCAAGAACTAGACCGAAGCCTCTAGGAACCGGATTAATCTAGCCGATTCTCGGTTCAATCGATCCATTATGCTCAGCCCTATTAAGTGCCGCCCTCACGTTTCAAAAATCTAGGAGTATCGTCTTCACTTTTACCATGAACTCCAATTTATTTCTTTCATCCATACAATTATTTGTCAATTGCCGTTATCTCCCCTCCAGTCCAAGAGGCTTGCTTAGTCCGACCCACCATCGTCACAAATCCCCCTCTTCAACGCGCGCGCTGTTGTTGCTCCTTCGTCGGCCGTCACCGACCTTCGAGCCGAAGCCAGCAACAGCCGCCGAGCCATGGCAGAGCTTTGCTATAGACCAAACGTAAGATCATCTGTTTTGGTATCATGCCGTGGCCCACTTCGGAGGGCGTTCTGCTTAATTGGATAACTCGGCCCATCCATTTCTTTTAGATGTTCAATTCGGCCCAGATTAGGTCGGGCTAAATCCAAATCGAGACATTCGGCCCAAAAAGGAGCCCCGAAACCATTTCTCCTTCCTTAACTTTTCTGTTTATTTTTATTTTCCTCGCGCTTAGGATTTTCGTTAATTCCATTGCATAATGTGAAAATGAACTTCACACTAGCACAATCAAATCTTCTATCCGTTCTGGGTATCTGATTTTAGATTTACTAGAGATTGACCACCCGCAATTAGACAGTTTCTGACATCCTAAAGTACAATAAAGACAAACCAAATCTAATTTTTTTTTTTAATGTTAAATTTTTGTTTTTGACGATGAGAAAAGGGGAGATGTCGGATGCAATTGGCCTCTTTTTGAGCTCCATGGCCCCAGTAAAAAACCCTTTAAAATCTCTGAGAAAATGAAGAGAGAGAGAGAGAGTGTGTGTGTCTGTGACTGTGACTGACTGTGTGAGGTCATCAGAAAGTAAAGCAAGTCTCGAAGCCAAAAAGAGAGAGGAAGTCATCATCTTGCTGAGCAATTATGACGTAGAAAGTTAGGAGATATAAAGAAAAAGAGAGAAAAGCTGATTAATTGCAAGAAAAGAAAAAAGGAAAAAAGAGGGGCTGATCTCTTCTTTCTTCTTCTCGATGACGATTTCGCCTTTTTTTTTTTTTCACCTAAGAAAGAAAGAAAGAAAGAGGGCCTGGTTCAAGTGGGTCTTTGTCGGTCAATTCAACCATATCATGTGTAAAACACTCCCACTCTCCAGCACATGAGGAATTAGAATGTATAGATTTGTATAATTATGATATTATTTTGAGAACCGGTTTTTTTGTTGTTGTTGTTGTTATATCTAGCATTATTTTATTACAAGCATGACTCTGTGTGTATATCCACCTCCCTCTTCACATGCTTTGCATCTGATATCATCTCATAACGCTACACTCATGAGCTCATACAATCAGTTGATGTGTATTCATACTCGATCCTAGACCAGGCGAGAGCGCTGTGGCCCTCGCAGGCCAACGGGTGAGGGTTTCTGCCCTCGCATGGATCTTGCCTTCGCCTGTGGTAGGCTACACTTGTAAAATATCATTGAAAACTGTGCATGTCAGCGCCGGCCGTGCCACGTAGGACGAACAGCATTCACGTCAGCGATTTTCGGCCAAAATTGGCCGGATGGACTCAACTAGCAGAACATGCAGAGGTTTGGGACTCAATTGGCAGAATGTACAAAGATTTAGAACCGAATTGACAAAAAGCATAATATGTTTAGGATTTTTTTTAGAAAATTTTCCCTACATGTATCGTTCATCACTTATGCCTTTGGTACAATGCATACATGACCAGAAACATGAGTAACTAATGTGCCCTTAATGAGTATTATATGCTGACATTGAACAAACACATAAAACCCTAATCAGGCTTAACCTTTAAGCTATAGGGTTAACTATGATCATATCATATGTGCATGAATAACAAGACTTGTAATGAATATGAAGTGGGGACGGTGCGGTGCATGCACGGTTTTACCTCTCTCGTTATCTTGCGAAAGAAAAGGGCTTGAGCGAAACGTTTGTCCGGGAAGAGTATCAGTAAAGAGAGAAAAAGTGATCCATCAAGAGGAAAAAAAGGAGAGAAGATCAAAGAGAAGGGATTTTGAATCCTTTCTATAAGTACCGTGATGATGGTTGCGGTGAGAGGGAAAAGAGAATAGAGAGAGAGAGAGAGAGAGAGAGAGAGAGAGAGAGAGAGAGAGGAGAAACTGAGGCGAATGTTCTGAAGGAGAAGCTGGAAAAAGAATGGCGCCGGTAGGTTTACCGCCCGGTTTTCGGTTTCACCCGACCGACGAAGAGCTCGTTAACTACTACCTCAAGAGGAAGATCAATGGCCTAGAGATTGAGCTCGACATCATTCCTGAGGTTGATCTCTACAAATGTGAACCATGGGAATTAGCAGGTCCCTCCCTCTCTCTCTCTCTCCCTTCTCCCTCTCTCTCTAATCAATGGAGATTTCAAATGTGATGAAGTGCCATTCGGTATTGCTTGAAGTTAAAGACGTCCTCTTTGTCAGCATACCCACCAGTAGACACTCTAATATGTGTACATTTAATCAACTCTTGATAATTTGTCGAGCTTGCGATCTAACGATCGCTTATGTTCTTGTAGAAAAATCGTTTCTTCCGAGTAGAGACCCCGAATGGTACTTCTTTGGGCCACGGGATCGGAAATACCCGAACGGGTTCAGGACGAACCGAGCGACGCGCGCTGGGTATTGGAAGTCGACCGGAAAAGATAGGAGGGTGATGTGCCAGAATCGAGCGATCGGAATGAAGAAGACTTTGGTTTACTACCGGGGGCGAGCTCCTCAGGGAGTTCGGACTCATTGGGTGATGCACGAGTACCGTCTTGACGACAAGGAATGCGAGGATACGTCGGGCCTTCAGGTACTTCAAATCAAACCCCTTTGCCAATAAGCTTCAGCATGCAAACTACATTGTCTTTAAAATCAAGAAAGATAGCGACTATATGATTATTAGTTGTGAATCATCATATGCATGTAAATATCAAAACAAGTAACGAGTCAGCTTTTTTTTTTTTTTGTTGTTGCACAATTTATACATCAATATGAAACTTTTGTGTGCAGATTCAAAGTTTCAAATCAACAATTCAGTCTCAATAATGAAAACCGTTCTCTCACACGCGCAGCGCGTGCACAATAACTTGTTGTGTTTATTGCGTATACAATACATACGCTATACATTCTACTTTCTATTTAGTCGAATCGAGATTTCACTTACTAAAAGACGAAAATCGCGTATTTCTCCGAATACGAAAGAACTCCTCCAAGATGAATCGGACTTTGTTCTGTTTGAACCCAAGATATCATCTTCTTCCCAATGCTGTGGGAAATAGATGGCCCCGACCGGAGACCCTTTCTTCTTCTTTTTTTTCCCTTAATTTTCTCCTGGACCACGGACTCGGCTTCACGCCCAATTGGGAAAACAAAAGTGGGTGCCGTCGCCGCTTTTGGTCAGCTCTTTTTCATCAAGAATAGCGACCCAAAACAAAAGTTAAAGTTGCATTTTAGGGTTCGCGATTAGTGCGACGTAGGCAACGTGGGGAGTGCAAGTGCATGAGATAATGCATGCCCAAAGCCCTTGCTCAGGGCTAGGGCTTTTGCCATTTTTTTGTTCTTGAAATTAGGATTATCCCACATCGGTTGTGGAAGGAGTTGGTGATCGATTTATAAGCGTGAGGGAAAGTTTCATATTTTAAACTAGTTTTTAGAATGAGAGAGATTTAAGACTACCCAATACTTATAAATCGATCACCAATCTAAATTTAAGGGGGGCCACGTCTTTGCTTTCGATTTCATATTCCTTCCTTGCACTTTGTCAGCATCTCTCCAAAGCAACGAAGCCGACCTCCACTTTTGTCTTCTTCTCCAGCAAGTGAGACAAAAGTAGGATCCTTTGGAATTTAATAATCCGGTTCTTTCGTCTTTCCTGACGTTCTTTGATCTCAATTCTAGATTTCTTTGTCTCTCAAGTCTCTTACTTCTTCTTTTTTGTGTGTGTGTCTTATGAATCTCTCTTTTCCCCTAAGGTGAAAGTGCATGTTCACATTCGCTTTTCTTGACGTAACTAAGGTGTCGATTGCTTTACACTTTAATTCTTCATGGACCAAGAACAAGACTCCGCACAGTAGATTATCTATGTTATGATACATGTGCATTTGCCATAAGATCTAGGAGCCCCATACGAGAAAATGAGCTTGATTTCCTGCACATACTCATGGGAGGTGGATGAACAAAGCTACAAACCTAATTGACATGCTTTACTTTTGTAAGTTAGGTTAGATGGTTATTAGAAAACTTTAAAAATTTGGTTTTGAGCAGTTTGATGCTCTATCCTTAACGTCGAGTACGTACAAACAGATGCAGCAAACGAGACAAAAGTACTTCGTCAGAGCATCCCATGATGTCGTGTAGGAGGGGTTCTTAAGTTTTGGACATTCTCTTTAACTTTTCGCTTCTCCCCATGCATATGTCACATCTTTCTGTCAAAAAAAAAACCTGCCTTTTTGACCTTTCATTTGTATTTTTGCTTGAACCTTTATTTTTTTGTATGATATATTTGCCTTTCGTATAAACGAAACCACCCCCCTTGCTTTTGACCTTTAATTTGAATTTTGGCGTGTAACTTCCATTGTGAAATGTTACTGGAGCTTTGTCTCCTTCTCTACATTTTCTAACCTTTCAATCTAATAGATCATGAACCTTGCGGGGTTACTGCCTTATTGGGCACGTAAAGTTCTTAAATGCACTTGGCACATATAAGCCAAAAGCTCGTATGCATCGTTAAATGAGACGGGCACACCTGCTCCTAAGCTCGGGAACCTCCTTTTTGTTCAATGTAGGATTCTTACGCACTGTGTCGCGTGTTCAAGAAAAACGGGGTCTGCGCCGAGGTGGAAGAGCCGGCTGGGCAATCCAGCTTGGCCTCGATAGAGACCTCGCCGGGGTTGATGAACGACTACGAGACCATGTCGCCCGACACGCTCCTCGGGCAGTCCTCATGCGTCGACGAGGAGGAAAAGGACGACTCGTGGATGCAGTTCATCACGGATGACGCATGGTACTCTTCAAGCGCCGCCCCGAAGGATGGATCAGAAGAAGTCTCGACGCTCTAACGGGAAGGCATCCGCAAGTTGAAGGCTGAGTTATGGATATCGGTACATGGTCGGCGGTGAATAACGCGATGAGCAATACTGCACTTATACATAATAAGCCAAATGATTTGTAAATCTTTCTTCTACTTAGCTTTTTACTTTCGGGGAGTACAAGTTGTTGCTACACACTCGCTAATTGCCCTTTAGTTTCGAATTCGTTTTCCCCGTAGCGAGGTCGGGAGATGACGGGTTGGAATTGGATGGGGCCTGACGTCTTGGTCTGCCAACAATGGCTTCTTTGGGCACACAACCACATAAATGGGCCCATCTCTTACTGGCACACTACGATAAATAGAACAGAGAACATGTCTAGCCAATATGATTGTATATGCTTTTTGCGCCATCTCACAAAAAACTACTTGGGTTTCAATTTCAGAATGCACGCACGTCGTACCAGTTTCTTAATCGGAATACAAGATAACATATGAAGATCACAAGGCACTTTGATCAAACATCCAGGGATGGTGAAAACATGTAGCTTGAAATGCCCAATGCCCAGCCAAAAGCTCAAAAGGAGTCGCTGACTATCGGTACCAGCAGCGCCAATGACATCGGAGCCAGAATTGCATAGAGAATTAAAGTCAAAATAGAGCTCTAAAATCTTGAGCTGGAGCTTAAATACACGACGGGTTTCGAATAAACGGAGTCTTATTCCGTCAAAAAATGGTAAAACAAAAATCAGCCCAAGATTACAATGTGCAGGGATCGTTCCTAAGACCCAAAAGAGCAGATGCTTTTAGCAGCAAATGTTACAACTATTTATGCATCAAAGGAAAAGGTCAGAAGATCAAGGTGAGGCTCCGGCTGATACAAAAGGCACAAACATCTTCCAATCATCCTTTCGAAATGATCGAACATGCTTAACTTAGAAGTTAAAAACATTTGTGTACTTCGCCTCCTACCCCCTCGTATGTAGAGGAATATCACACAATTGCGGAGCAGAGGGAGCTCAAGAATCCCGCGGCTCAGTTACAAACAGGTTCTACTCTACCAGATAAGATTGTGTCTTACCTGAGTAGGCAGTGCTATGAACACACCCTGGTTCGTTGTGCCTGACGTTCTTCAGAAACAATTACTGGAGACTTGACATCTCTCTCTGCTAAGCATCTTTTGTAAGGCACAAAACCTTTCTTGCAGTCGCCAGGGTGAGTTCTCCGCTCCAAGTGTTTTTGGCACTTGGGAAAAACACCATCTGCATTGTTGTCTACAGTATTATCGCCATATACTTCTGTTTTGTCTGCTACCGTGTTTGATTCGCTGGATCTTTCCTTGAAGATTCCTTCTACTTCCATCTTTCTATCCTTGTGAGAATCTAAAGGTCCTTGAATCAATGTTGAGTCATATGGAGTGAAATAGATGCAGGGTGGACCTTGGTACAGAGGCCACCACTGCAAGAAACAATCAGAAGTAAACTCTGAAGGATCAACATCCACTTTCTGAAGTTTCATGGCAGGAGCAACATGGGTACCAGAGTGCAAGGATCCACTGTTACCACAAGCTAGTCCAAGAGACAACTGCGTGTCAAATTCTTTTGAAGATAGAGATTTACCAACTCCCTCATCCTCAGTAACTGAATCTTCTTCACCAGTCTTCTCTGCAGGTGATATTTTAATGCCCGCATCTGGATGGTCTGGTTTTGGGATTTCGGTGACCAAAACTGTCCTTCCAAAGAGCTTGATGAAGGGTGCTTCAGTGCCTCCAATTCCCTCAGGAGATGAATTTTTGGAACTCGAATCACAATTCTGGAAAAATTATGATCAACATCACAAAAAACAAAGTCATAAGCCCGTGGTAGCCTAAGAAGGAAGTAAACTAGTTGAAAGCTGAGATTTTACTGTACCGGTGAAGGTAAATTTCCCAAAGTCAAACCACTTGGCATCTTAGTTGAGGAGAGACAACCTTTATCTTCTTCTTTGAATGAGTCGGGTTGCTTCTCAATTGCAGCTAGATCAATAGATGGTACATCAGTGGTACAGGAAGTCGGTGAAGAGCATCTATTTTGTCGATGCAAAGCTGCTGATCCCAGCATGTCTGAACCATGAGCAGACAAAACTGAAGTAGGAGATCCAGTGTTTTCATCTGCTACCGAAGAGATTGGAGATGGAGACCTCTCTTGTTGATAGGACAATTTCACTTCCTTAGAATCAACAGATTTACGTGGATATGGATGCATTGGCTTCCGCTTTGGTCGTGGAGGAGGTATTTCAATTGGTTTAATTGCACCCTCGCTGCTGCTACTTAACCCACGAGCAACCTGGAAGAAAGGAAACCATTTTAAGCAGTAATCACCTATTCCAAGGGAGAAACAGAGAAACACATACATGTATTCTTAACATAAGAGTTTTCCGATTGCACAAACAAATCACAAACTGAAACATGAGCTTTCCACCTTAGAGAAGAACTTTTGGGCATGACTTCGTATCTGAACCGCAGTTTTGGTTCCTACATGCTCTGCATACTTGCACTAGTAAATACACTGGAAACTGATCTACAAATTGCATGTTCAGAAGATAAAAGAGGCATACAGTAATATTTACCTTCTATCTGACGCCAACCGCGGCCATACAGTTTTAAAGCTTCAAGGAACCTCTCATGCTCTTCGTCTGTCCACTTCTCTCTTTGCTTGGTGATGGTGTAAGGCTTCCTCACCTAACAGAAACAGAAAGAAACTAGGTCAAAACAAATTAAAATGCCGCTCCTGGAAACACATTATAGATATCGCAACAAAAGTAACTTCTGAATGAAACTACCTTAGGTGTCTGGTCATTTTCCAGGGCTTGCAACTCCTGCAGATTATCCACAGCTTCCAATTGTGACCCAACTTTGGAAGAATGATTGGGAACTGTGAACAAGGCACTTGATGCTGCACCCTCATTCTGTGCCTATATCCACTTTGAACAAATTAGGATGAAGATTCCTGATTGACGAACTGATTTATATTAGGATGCAAAGGAACAGAGAATCACAGATAAACACAAAGACAGAATAGGAAATAGGGAGAGTTGCCAATTTCGACAATCTCGCTACTCAGGCCACAAAAGTGAACTTCAGACTAACACGTACCAAAAAAGAGAACCATATAAGCTAGCCAGACTAATTGAAGTACTAATGAGAAATTTAACAGTAAATATAGCGCTCGTCTCATTAATCAACTCAAGCCACCTCTTTCAGACGTCCGGTATATATCCAACTTGGGGACAAACAGGGTTAACGACACAGCAAAACCATGAATTTAACTCTACATAACCAATAGTGTAAGGTGAACTCTGTAATCGAAACACGAGATTAAAGATACACCATCAAATTACAACCGGTCGTCTGAGTGAAAAATATGATGAGCATAACCTCTACTCTCCAGAGACCAAGCTAATTTCTACTTCATTCTCTGCTTTCTGGGGTAAGCTATTAATTCTTTCCCCTAAAGCCAAAACCAGTTTTGCCTCACACATATGCAGGGACAAGATTGTTTCAGCTTTGACTCATGCGTTGCTTACCTCACCAGCCATTTCAGCAAAAGTCCTGACCTGTGCCCTGAGGAGAAAAAACAACAACATCGCACCTAATTCAGAGCAAATTCCAGAAAGAACACTGACAAAAAGCCCAAATCATCAAACCGCATAACCAATAGAAATTCTCTACAGATCTATCGAACTCACATGGCCACACAATCTAAGATTTTAAAAGCTCCCTTTGTCAAACTAAATCATCTTCACCTTGCATTGAGAGGAGTAGAATCAAAGTCCAAACACGCACTTACCGAGCGCAGAAAGTCCTCCGAATCGATTTTCTCCCAAAGGGAAAATGGAGCGGAAACAGCAGAACGAGCGACTGCGTCAACGAACCGCCAAAAGCTCCTGCAGAATCAGATTTCACTCCAAATCCACAGGAACAGAGAGAGAGAGAGAGAGAGTCCCGTCTCCCTCGCAGACCGCAAGCTCTAGAAAGTTCGACGGAGAACGAAACCCAAAGCGAAACCAATCGCAGAGCCGCGAGAGAGAGAGAGAGAGATCAGAAGCTCTGCGAGGAAGAAGAAAATGGAAAACGAGCACGATTGTGGAGGGAGATATACAGAAAAGCGGAGGAGACACGTCAGATTTGAGGAAGAGAAAAAAATATTGGTGCTTGATTTTTCCGGGGAAAAAAGATTTAATGTTGGATGGAAAATTCCAGAAGGAGGCAGAACCTTGTGGCTGAGAATGCACGGCGGGGAGGACACGTGGCGAGCTGCGGGGCTCTCCCCCCTGCCATCCACCTATTTTTCACACTTGGCCTCGGGTCTGTTTTCTCTTTATTTTTCTTCCACCACTTTTTTTTTTTCAAAATCTTCCGCATTCATTAAGCATAGTTAATTAAAATTAAAATTATTCAATTTTTTTTTATTAATTTAGTTAATACAAAAAAAATCTAATTTTTTTGTCATCTTTTTTTTAATATTTATATACAAATTATTTTTATTTATTTATTTTTGTGTTTTATTAGGGTTTTTTTTTTGGAGGTGGGGTTGTGGAAGATACGAGATTTGAGAAGATAGTCAGGAGAGGATGAGGATTTTGTAGGGAAACAAATGCGTGGACAGGATTTTTTTTTGTCCATCACATGACTGTTTGAGACAGAGGTTGTCGGCCTCCACGCGCGAGTAGGGGGGGCTCGCTTCGTACTCGCCGTGCTGGCCACTCGCCACTCGCTTTCGACCGGGAGCCTCGCGCTGTTGTCGCGGTGGGCTCGTGTTGTGTGAGCCGTGACGGAATTTTCTCGGGGTTCACCTAACTTCAAAAGCGAGGGAGCATCATTTGACCTTTTTTTGTCTTTTTTTTAACGGTACAAAACGGAGGACATGCTCCGGTACAGCCAGGAACGGCAATAGGATGTCGGGCTTATGAACTTGATCAAGCCCTTCTTGTCTATCCGAAAATATCTATACCGGCAGCCCAACACCTTAACTCGCGAGCGAGCGGGATAGCCAATCGGTCCTTGTTTAAAGAATATTGCCCACATATGTAGCTAAAAAGCCGTACGTATCAGGTCGGATTGCGATTGAGTCGTTAATCGATGCGTGTGAATCATCTCCAAGAGCTTGATTGGGTGGTCAGATGCTCGATCCAAAATAGATCTAGGTTTGAATCAACGACGTTTCTCATTCAAAGCAAACTCATTTTTTTTTTGGTCGGAAGGGCGAGAAGACTTGTCAAACGCGTAGTATCCATATGACTCATGTGCATTTACAAAAGTCAATTGCGCGTCTCGTCTTGTAAAAAGAGAGAGATTTAATCGAGACGAATGGTCGGATGATCTCACCAAAAAAAAAAAGGTCAATTACGAACACAATGTGAGGTCCAATGAAGAAAATTGGGGGCAAAATATCGTGGATAACGAAGGGCCGCGAGAAAACAGGAAGGGGGACAACGACGGCTTGCCAAGTGGTGGATTTTGTGGCTCCTAGTCCTAACGCAGCAGCTGAGATATGGTGGTCCCCACCCTCCAATGCTTTGCGCTACGCTTTTTTGCCACCTCACGATCTCACCACCACACGCGCCGCGCCACACCACGCTCGGCTTGGGCGTGGCCCATGAAGCCCAAGCCGAGCACGCGCTCGTGGGTTTTCTTAAAGCGTCCTTCTTAAAGTTTTTTTTTTGTCCGTCCTTAATTTTTTTTTTCTACCTTTTTGCATACGTAAGAGGCGAACCCGCACCTATGATACTAGTATCTCCATCTCCAATCCCTTTATCAGCAGAGTCGCATGCCTGTTGACGTCCTTCTCAAAGATTGGGTGGGACAAAAATGCACGTTTTATTCATACCCGAAGATCCACAAACACATCCAAGTGATTTCCCTAAGATTAGAAAATGCATCGTGAGGCCATTCGATCCGCGAAGCTCTTGTCGAATTTTCTTTTCCCTCCTTGTTTCTTTTCTGGTCTCAAGTGAAATAATCAAATAGGAATTCGCCTGTAGGGCGCGGTCCTTGCAATTCAAGAAAAACGCATCACTTCGCAAATCGTCGAATCGAATTTACGAAAAATCGGATCGTTTAAGCAGCTTTATCACATCATTCAAGGACACGAGTACGGAAACCTGGCTATCGAGCCCGTGTGGATAACACTTCGACCGGTTTCCTCCCCACAACTAGCTCTTTCCTCGACCGCGAAACACATCCGTACCCGAAATTACTACACATATAACATTCTGGCGGGAGGCGAGTCCGACCAAAATCCAATGAAGAAGCACAAAAAGTCACCAATAGCATATTCACGATCCTGCTTCTTTTGTTTTCGCACTTCCCCTTTTCAGGGTCAATCTTGCGACACGAGATCAACAGTGAACACCACTTTTTGGGTGGATTTTCAACGCCAACCCCACACACAAATTCCCTATATATATATTGAAAAAAAGAAAAGAAAATTCAGCGAGGAAAAAATGGAGGCCACAAGTTTCGTTGCTTTGTTTTTCCTAGGGGCTTTGTGGAAGAGTTAAGATGGTTGGATTAGAAGCAGCGCCTTTCTGGGTTGCTGCCACGTGCCCCCGCCGGGACAAGCGATGGTCATCGAAATGTGAGGCGGAGAGGATCTTTTATTTGAATTGTCGATTATACATGACACGATGATTAGAGCAAAGGTATTGAACTTCGGAAGCTCCCTTTGTTCCACTTATATCAATTTAATTCGAAACTTTTCAATTATTTCAATTAAGTTCATCTGATCAATTTAGTCGAGAATCGATGAAGCAGTGGCACAGTCGACGCTGATGGGAAGATTTTTAATAATATTTCAATATTTTTAGAATTCTTATTAATTTATCTTTTCCTTTTTCTTTTCCTTCTTTACTTTTTCTTTACTGTGGCCGGCGAGGGACGCCGAGTAGAAGTAGAACGGTCGTGCTAGTAAAAATGTGAAAATGCCAATCATGCCGTGTAAAACTGCCGACATCCATGTCAGTAATTTTGGATCAAAATTTGCCAGATATACTTTATTAACAAAATGTGAAAATATTTATGATTTAATTAACACAATTAAAAAGCTTACGACTTGAATTGACAAAAAAAAAAATATAATAGGTTTATGACTTTTTTCGGGACTTGTCTTGTCAAGGAAAGGTGCGTGAGTTGGGGTGCACAGGTATGAGCGAAAAGGGCAAAAAGTAAAAGAAAAAAAAATCGATAAATCAAAAATAAAAAGAAAGAAAAAGGGCATAATAAATATTTGCGTGGCTGAGAAAGATGAGCTCCGGTTTCATCTGCTCCTTGGATTTTGGTGGCCACTCCAGCCCGTCATCCCTCGGCACCTTCTCGTGCCCCCCCCAATTCCAATTCGTCCATTTCCAACATTCACATGTAACTCTACAGGCTACAGGTGCTCTTGCATTGGTTCATACTCCATCCCTTTGTGCATGATTTTTGGGGTCAATATATGTGCATGACAACGATGACGGTTGTTCAAAAGATGGGCGGACTCCACTAATCGGGAAGGTTTCGAACTCGTGGCCGCTCAATCTCGTTCGAATCGAACATGCAAACAAACACATAGCAGAAGACCGACGGTCTTATTAGGTTTAGGCGCACAAACAAAACGAAATAGAGATAAAGGCGAGAAAAGAAAAGAACAATTGAGACACTAGGTTTATCCTGATTTGCCTTTAAACTAGTGTTACATTCAGCAAAGAATTCCACTATAATTAACACCACCCACTATTGCAGCTCTTAATTATAAGAGGAATAGATTATACATAGACAGTACAATAAAACCCTAAGGGTGGAAAAAGTCATATGCTACTCAGTAGCTATTCATGGATCAAAGCCCAAATTACCAATAACATATAGACCTAAGCTATAAAAGCATTCCTGTGTCGATGGGGAGTACGAACCGCATCCCAACACGTTCCAAATCATGTGATTCGTAATGGCATTGAAGATGTATTGACTCGTTTTCCTATCTCACACAAAAAAAATAAAAATAAAAATACTCTTTTTCGTTGTTTAAACGTGTAACGGTCATCTCGAGGAGGACAGGAGAATTCCTTTCGCGATTCTAATAAAACGCGAGTCAAAATTTGACCAAATCGTTAGAGCGCCGAGGGTTGAGAATTCCTTTCTGAAGAATGCTATTGAATTTCATGATTTCAGTCGCTTTTAATTTCGAAGACGATAGAGAATAGTCATCCACAACAAACGAAGCTAGAAGCAGAGAAGAACCAAAGCGATGCCCAACGATCATGCACGAAGTGGGGAAAGTATTTCCCAAGAAATCATTTACTCCACATCGAACTCAATTCCAACCCCATTTTTTCGTCCAATATGTGCATTATAATATTAGATATTTAAACTTAGATATTGCTAAGATGGACTAGAGGGATGGCCACGGAATATTTGTGGACTAAAGGCTCCGTTTGTTTCGCGAAAAAATATTTATGGTATATATGTATATGTATATGTATATGTTAGAAAAAAAATGATTTTATGCATTGCTTGAAGTAATTATCAATAAATAATGTTTCCATTATCGAGAACAATCGATGTTTAAATATTTTCGTGGAGGGAAAATTGTCAAAAAAGTCTTAAACCTTTTAATTTTGCCAATTTAGTCTTAAACATTTTGCATTCTTGCCAATTCAGTCCTAAACCTTTTGCTATTCGTGTCAATTCAGTTCTAAACCTTTTGCATTTGTGCCAATTCAGTCAATCCGGCCAACTTTGAGCGGTCGGCGCTGACGTGGACGCCGGCCAGCGCTGACCGGGTAATTTTTAATAATTTTTTATTTTTTCAATTTTTTATTTTTTGTCATCTTCTTCCTCAGATGAATATTTTCTTAACTATCGGTGAAGGGACGAACTCACCATGCACTGCAAATCACTAACCAAGTCAATTGCAAATTTCTTCCTCCAATTTCGCCATGATCGAACATTTCGAGTTCCAAAATCGTGCGAGGGTCGGCTCGAGTTGGATACCAGCGACTTCGCGCCACTCTCCTCAAATTTTTTTTCGTTTTCGGATTCAATCGGGTCGCTCGAATTTGCTTGGGAATCATTCGCGGAGCGGGAGGAACAACGTGCCGTTCGTGCGCTCACTCGCTCTCATCGAAGACGATTGAACGAATTCTGGATGATTGAAGAGCCGTGGGCGCCACCATGGCTGGGCGAGCTTGGCCTTGCCCGGCCATGGCATCGCCCAGATCTGGCGTCGCCATGGCCGGGCGAGCTCGGCTTCACCTAGCCATGGCATCGCCGTTGCTAGGCGAGCTCGCGCAGCCATGGCGTCGCCCAGATCTGGTGTCGCCATGGTTGGGCGAGCTCGCCCAGCGACGGCGACGCCATCGTTCCCCCAGATCTAGCGTCGCCATGGCTGGGTGAGCTCGGCCTCGCCCGGCCATGGCGTCGCATAGCAATGAGATAAGTCCGTCACACTCTCTCTCTCACGCAGGAAAGAGGAAATTCCTGATGTAGGCCAAGAGACAGGAGGTTGAAGATGAACCAAAAAAAGAAAAACTAAAAATTAAATAAATAAAAATTTTGAAAAAAAAATATTATTAAAAATTATTCGGCCGGCTTCCACGTCAGCGCCGGCCGGTCAAAGTTGGCCAGATGGATTAAATTGACACAAATGCAAAAGGTTTAGAACTAAATTGGCAAAAATGCACTAGGTTTAGGACTTTTTTGACAACTTTCCCTTTTCGTGGACGACGATTTTTTTTTTTCCGTTTATTCATTTTTGTAAGCGATACAAACACTTATTTGAAAAAATAAACTATTAATTTTTTGCGAAACAAACGCATTCCAAGTATATATTTCATTGAATGGGATAACTAATGGCTGTGCTCTTAGGAAAAAGTGAAGGGTTCATCTGATCAAAGGTGAATAAGTTGCGGGCGCGACATATTATTATTAACATACATGCGAAACTAAGATTACCCCTTGCAGGCGTACATGTCAACGTTGTAGAACAGTTCAAAGGTGAAGTTTTAGATACATAACTTCTCCGATTGACGAGGGGCTCACTGATGATGAATCCCATTAAGAGATAAGGTTAGGTTTGTGAACTTGCTACGTAATGAACTTTAACAAACCAAGAGAACAAGAAGTTAATTTATTTTTTTTCACACCATGATTGATCGTCTGTCTACTAAATCAGTTCGTGGGACTGCTTCTATTGCATGGTTAGGGGATAGATCGTTAATGATTGTTGATCTTCAACGAGGAATTCATGGTAGCTCTCGGTGATGACGTCCTTGCCCTTGGCGCACACCTCCCGTCGCTCCTATTGATTGAATGGTTCGGTGAAATGTTGGGATTGTGGCGATGTGGGCGGTTCACCGCCGATGACATTGCGAGAAGTCCACTATACCTTACCATTTAGAAGAAGGAGAAGTTGCGACAAGATTTCCATTGGTGGGTCCGCGTAAAAATCATTGTCGAATCCTGCTTGGCAAAATGACAAAAAAAAACTACTAACGAGCCTCGTACTGCACGGGTGCCTAGCGTGTTGGGGCTTTCTTGGCAGCACAACGATATAGAGTTAGATCTAGATTTGAGTGTTTTTCTATCCCGATCTAAAGATAGATCTGAGATTTACAAGACGTTTTTTGTGTTCCTTCGACCTTTGAGTGTTGTTATGGTCTCTCTTTGGTGATGGCGCTGGGCTCGCCGAACCTAGGCGCGCATCACCTTTTGGCAAAATCATAGTTACTGGAGAGGGGTTTCTCGACGTGTGCTTATCATTGACGATGATACGAGATTCGGTGATTAGCCGCCGTATGAGTTGTGATGCTACAACAAATCCGTCTCTGAGGAATGGGCCAGTCTTGACAAGCAAGTTGATTCACTTTTCAAATTTTCTTGTTTTACTTGCTTTATCGGATTCGGATATTTGTCTTGAAGCTATGTACTCCTTTGGTCATATGAAATGAAGATTTTCGTTTCGAACCCGACCGAGGAACGCACCTAGGAAGTTAAACAAGAGAATGCGATGGACTAAGATTTTGCCTCGACTGGTTGTCAAGGAAAAGGAAATTACTTAGGACACTTGTAAACTCTCAAGTCACATTCATGTAAATAAAGAAGAATCACTGCAGTCTTCATTCTTTTAATAAGTACGCATCAACCACATAAGGAGGACCTCCAAACACATAAATTTAGAGGCAGAACCTACGAAGGATTTCTTTTTTAAGGTCGATCCAAGTCAACCAGCACTCAGTTGGTACCCGGCCTATGCCGTGGACAACTTATGAAAAGTCCAGAAAAGAAGAAACATCAAAGATACCGCCGCCGTCGCTGTCCATCACATAATGAGCGAGGCTCTGACCGACCTGTTGGGCGATGCCCTCGACCAAACCTTGCGTGGCAACTGCCGCCACCGAAAAAGCTCCGAACCTGGTAGCCAATGGCCTCATAGCGGGTTGCGCTTGATGTTGAGAACTCCCTATATTCATACCGTTAGGGTTATGTATAACTCCCTGCATGTTGCTTTGCCCTAAAAACGTGTGAGTTTGATATTGGTACTGATGGTTCAATCCCGAAGAAATGTAAGCGGGCCGTCTGGCCACCGCGTATGATGCCTGTTGAGGTGCTGGCGGTACCACCTGAGCGGGCCTAGCCCTAGCGACGACGGCACATTCTAAATGCAAGTCAAAATTACAGGAACTGCAGCGATACAGCCAGTGATTACCCCCCGCGGCACCACAAACATCGCAGCTAAACCCTCTTGTCTCGTACGGACTGTTAAAAGCAAGATGGAGCTCGTGACGGTGAGACTGGTCGTGGATTCGCAAGGGCTTTGATGCGCAGACTATGTGGAGATCGAACCTGCACTCGGCACAGTGGTAGCCGAAGCCACTACCTTGTTGGCCGCACCCATCGCAGTTGAACCTGCCGGAGGGATAAGTGGGGGCGGTGAGGAGCTTGAGAGGGTGCTTTTCATGGCCCGTATGGGTGATGAGGGGTGGCATATGGGCGCAAGGTGCATGGAGGGCGAAGTTGCAAGGCTTGCATGAGTAGGTGTGTCCCGAGGCTCGGCGGTTGCAACCGGAGCACAGCGGGTAGAGGGCGGCGGCGGCATGCATCGGGGAGTTTGAGAGGTCAGAGAGCTCGAGGCGGTGAGGGTGGCTCGGGTGGTCGGTGTGCGAGTCATAGGTGAGCTTAGCCATCTCTCTCTCTCTCTCTCTCACAGATGGAAATTGGTTCTAATGGATCCAAGGAGGAGGAGAGTGGGAGGGTAAGATGATCAAGGCAGAGAGGAACGTTGACCCGCTGGGTTTTGCCGAGTCTTAGCCATGATGCGCGTTAGCTGGAGACTCGAAGCACATTGGTTACTCTTTTATTTATGAGTAATGCAAGGGACAACTGGCCAGAAAACTAGATATTCTTTGTTAAATAAATGACGCGACGTTTCTTTTCTCTAGTACTTAAAACCATGATTAAGTTGACGAATTCATTTAATTCATCAATTAGTCTAATGACACAATTTAATAAATAGGATTTAGTACTCTCACTGGCAGGACATACGGCATTCCCCCTTTAATACTGTATGACGTACTCATATGACGACTTCTTTAGGGCCGAAGTCGCCGATCTCTAATTGGCTTCTATTCCCTTGGTTGTTTCAAGAACACTATCAGTTTTTTTTTTTTTAATCAGAAAAATAATGTTAAGGCATGCAGTACCTTGAATTTCGTTTTTACCTGTTGGTAATAAGCAGGCCTTACGTTTTCCTTCAGAAACTCTGCTGTAAATCACACAATGTCAAAGAAGGAATTTTATTTTTTTTTGGTTAGAAATGTGAAAGAAGGAATTTGAGAAGCTAATAGTGTGACAATATAACGGTGCAATCTCAACGGCAAGTGTTATGAATGGCAAAAAATATATAGCAATTATTATGGGACCCACCTCTGATCTCAACGGCAAATGTCATGCTAGCGAGATCCGTGAAAGAATTGATGAAAATGAATCCGCATTTTTCCTTTTCAGAATGGAAAACTCAAATAAAAGAAGGGCAATAAAAAGAAACGAAAGGAGTCCATGAGGTAAGTTGGACGCAACGAGATAAGAGATGAACTTTGCTCGCTAAGACATCCAAAATCAAGTGCAACAGGACTCAGTATTTGACTCGAGTAAGAAATTGCGGTTAAGAATTGCAAAGATTCACATTTCACACCATCAAAGGCCATTCATATGCTACAAACTCCATATAGACACGCCTTACCAAGTGAGTAAAGCAACGATTTTCACGGTATGACGCCGACATCCTTGAAGTATTCGTGCTCAAGAGCGACCTTGGCAGTTATTCTTCTTCTAGGATCCATGCAGAGCATTTTCTGGAATCCAGCAGTTGCATCAGTAATAAGAATGCTGGATTGGCAATTTAATATCACTTCATACATTTCGTTCCACTGGTTCAGGGCAACAAAGGAGACATGATCTCCAACCACGTCTACGATTTTCAGTAGAGGATGGGTCCATTACCAGTTTTTAAAGGTTCCCTGAGTGTAAAGACCACTGTGCCTATCAAGGAACGCAATCAGACATGCACGAAGAATTTTTAACCGATCTTTGCAAATGCTGGGTGTTGTCCATTGTGAATGAGCCTAAAGCATTAGCCATTTAACCGGATAAGTGCAGACACAGGACTCGACGTTTTGGTCATCGGTGAATTGGGGATTCAAGATTTATTTTCAATTGATAAGTTGAGGTTTTAAGAAAGGCCCAATTGAGTCCTGTTTCTGCACTTATCCCGGCATTTAACATGTTACAGATGAAGTCCCTTCTGGCTTGCCTAACTTTTTTTTCTACAAAGGCAGATTTCTAGCAACTCGATTTCCTATGAGTGAAAAACATGTAAATTTGATCATTCAAGTGTGCTATCTGCCTGATGGAGATTAAATACTAAAGAACTGCTTTCCTTCCTATTCCTGGCGGGATCATTAAAAAGCTCCGGAACACATGCATGAATTTTGTCAACTTACAGAAAGAATATCGACTCCGGCTGGATCAAGATTCGGCGTAACAGTTTTTAGGTCCTGCAAGATAAAGTGCATGATGTTAATTTTTCAAATAACCATGGATAGTTCTTAATCTCCTCTGAAAACAGCAGAGAAGACCAGCTACCTGTGGAGCCCACTTAGGGAAGGTTGATTTAAAATCAGGCAAAGAAGTCACTCCGGGCCATGAATCCTCATTTGGCGTGCCCATTATTCTTCAACGAAGAAAAAATATAAGGAATAAAGGTAGCAACTATAAGTAATTGATGGACTTAACAATCTATGTAATGTTCCAGTCTATAGGCAAATGGAAAAGGAATAAGAATTTCATGGCATTCTCTTAACGACTAACTTGATCTTCCAACTTTCAAGTCAATAAGATAGTCTGCATTTTGGAGAATGTGGAACTACAGGGAGGACAGCAGGGGTACCGCATCTATGATTCCTCAAGACTATGCAGCATTAATAAACCGAGCTTACCTTTACAAGAGGAGCTATTTAAGGTGTTCTAGTCCATGACCGAGGCGTCGTTATCTAAAATGAATATACATCGATGCAAGCTAGATGTAAGCTAACTAGGAAAAGACAATATTTTGCAGTGTCTCGTTTACAATGTATTAACCTTTTGGATAGATCATCGAAAATAATTGTAATCCGCAAATTCTAGTTAGCTCAATCAATCTGCGCTTTATTTCATGACAAAAGCATGTGCAAAGCTATTTTAAGGTGCATAATAAAAGCATGCTCTTCTGATGCATAAATATCATACGCCCACTCTCTACCTTTGTAATTGATTTCTGACCAAATAGCTACTTCCAAGCAGTAGCAGATAGAGCGCAACTTGACAAACTAGAGGATCCGATTAGAAAGAAAAGGCTAGAGAAAAAGATTCTCGAGACTTAGATAGACTGTAGCACCTGAATATCTTAAACAATTCATCAATCTCAGAGTCCCCGGGAAATAGCGGCCGCCGGTTCACCATCTCTGCAAATATACAACCCACAGACCACACGTCAACGGGTGTTGAGTAATGGCGGGATCCGAGGAGTATCTCAGGAGCTCTATACCATAGAGTCACCACCTACAGAGAAACATGACAAAAACGAAATAAACATAAACCATGAACATGATATGGCCATTCAGAGAAGCTTGCTCCCTTGTGTGTGGGTTAACTATTGATCCAATTGCACAAAGAAGCATATAAGAAAAGTAAAGAAAGTCGGCAAGAAAGAAAGACCCACAGAAAATCATTATGTTCCTAAATCATCTGCGAGTTTTTTGGCAGGAATGAGAGTAGGTGGAGACTTATAAGAAATTAGGATGCCCAAAACAAATTTTGAAGCAATTTCTAGCCCAACATGAGTATGGACAAAAGAAAGTCAGAACAATTATTACTCGCAAATTCTCTCTTGGCTGTGCAAGAAGAGCAAAGTATGGATTTCTTCAATGCTTCATGATGTGAAAGACATTGCATCATACTGTTCATGCAGTGTCCTGAACTTGTGGCTGAATCATGGCAGAAAAACAACTTAAATACCTCATGGGTAAATGTCCTAACGGGAATACCAAAAGCCCTGGCCAGCCCAAAGTCAGCTAGCTTCAATGAATTAGTACGACGATCTAGCAGCAAATTCTGGGGCTTCAAATCTCGATGTAAAACTCTATGAGAATGGCAATAGGAAATGCCACGCAGGATTTGATAAAGGAACATCTGCAGCAAGAAATTTGCTATATTACGAAAATGTTAAACAATCGAACTGAGAATTCAATCCAATCTACATAGACAGAAGGAATAATGAGTAGAGCCTAGACTAACAACAAAATAAGCAAATGCTTAAGAGAGCTCCAAGATCGAAAAGTCATCTGCCTCATCCAAAAAGGACTGTGGATTGACTGCAAATGTTGTCGGTATTGGATCGCTCCAGATATTAAGGAGCCACATTAAGCTTTAGTGAGCTCTATTTGACACTTATACCCTCATTTTTGCCCATCATGCCCAGGTAAATTTAACACTTGGATGAATTATAAAATAAAGAGCCAAATAAGAAGATTATAATAAGTAAGAACATGGTTCTTCATAGATAGTTGTCCACTTATTAGGTGGGATACTTTCATACCTTACTAACCCGTGATTCAGTCCAAAAAAGAAGGTCCAATCATCCTAACAAGATTAGGTTTTCTGAGAAGCCACAGGGAAATCACACTAAAGCATGGTATTATAGGCATGGACCTCTGCCATCCAGAAGATAGCACACCCAGACAAACAAACCAAGATAAATTACTGCAATATCTCTCTGTGAATTAAAGCTTAAATAAGCTTATGAGACCATCATGAAAATTACACAGAGCATAAACCTCCCCGAGGGAAAGAGAGCTCACTCACTTTTATCGTGCGGGTGTCCTTAGAAAATTCTGGACATGAATCCATGTGCTTTTTCAAATCCAAGTCCAAGTACTCAAAAACTAGATATAGACGCCTCTCACTGTGCACTACATCCTGCAACCTGCAACTCATAAGTGTATGAGCTATATTATGATTAAACCATAACAAAGACATCTCAAACAGAAGTTGCATATTATTTGAAGTGAACTAAATTTTTTTTCATATATAAGCATTGTTCACTCTCCTTTTCTACAAAATCCAGAACTACAGAAAAGTAACCTAATGAATCAATTTATTGTTATTGACAGCATCATGCATTCACAAGAAGCTACTTGAAGCATCCAAATAGCTTGAATTTTCCATGACAGACATAGACAGGATAATGCCAGTCATATCATCAAAGGATATAGAGCTACCCCATGCTCAGTCTAATGAAATCCTCTTTTTTGGCCTGATATCTAATGTAAGAAACCTCCTTAAACCAAGGAGAAGTTGTAAGATAAAATTTATTATAAAATAAAAGGGTATAGCTGAAAAGGGTACTTATTATAAAATAAAATAAAATAGCTGAAAAAGGCTAGTTAAGTAAGTTCACGCCATCAAACACTTCTAGGAGAAAAGCACGTCTCCCATAGATTTTCTTTTTGTATTTTTGAGTTTTACCATCACCTTTACCAGTTGTATGCATTGACTTATTTAAGAAAAGGGAATTTTGGAAGATACTCGCCTCCCAAGTTAACCAGAAGAAAGCTAATAGCCACCATGAGCACCTTAAGACCAAGTCACATCCTGCTGAAATGAGATGCAGTAAGCACCCACACGGATGAATATTATCCTTCTACCCTACGGCTCCCACAAGCCCTAAGTTTCACTCGAAGGATGGCCCTCCCACAAAGGATCCGAGATTAGACCAGATATTGGAATTAGACATATGATTAATGGAGTCCTCGTAAAAAAAGGCTACCACACCCAATGTTGAAACTAAGATATGGAGTCCATCCCATTTTCCTTGATACTGCTTGCATGTGGAACTGTTCTTTTTATGTAAATATATCCATATGCTTACTTGGCTTTCAGTCACTGACATTGTTTGATTCACAAGATGTGAATCTCTTAAAAAACTGGCTACGGGGTTTGAAGTTCCTGGCTAATAAAGCATAGAGTTAAGCGCTTAAGGCAAGAGAATATGCTAAAGGAGCAATAGCCGCAGAATCCAATGAAGTTGATATGAGAACAACCTCAACTATGCAACTTCCCAGAGATGCTGAATGCCTCAGCATATGGTAAGGACCAGTCTTCAAGTATCAAATACATTCCAATTTGATAAAAAAAAACGTACGTACGGCATTTCTCCTCGGTACAGCTTGAAAAAAAAATCAACAAATCTATATGGTCACTTAAAGAAGAGAAAATCTAGGAGAACATCACATACTTGACAATGTTTCCGTGCTGCATTTCTTTCAACAGAGAGATTTCTCTGATTGCAGTACTTGGCACTCCTTCATCTTCCTGTTCCAATCGAATTTTCTTCAGAGCAATCATCTTATTGGTGGAGCGATCAAGAGCCTTATAGACCACACCATAAGTTCCTTCCCCAATCTTCTCGATCTTCTCATACTGTCAAACAAAAAATCCATGGAGATATCCATAATTATAGAATCACTGACTGAAATTAAAATATCTATAAAAGCAGGAGGAACGGCATCAGATAGACAAAATTAGAAGAATCAAACAAAATTAAGCATGCATACCTGATCCATTTCAGTCCAGTTTAAAGATGCCTTGCAAAGCAACAGCAACCTAATAATAGCATGCAGACAAACTTAGAAACAATACTCCAAAATCAGCTCCAAGCAGATTCTTATGCACCAGCATTACTCATAGAAGCTACATATGTCGCTCCCCTCTCTTTATCCACAAATGTAGTACTTCTGATTAACCTCTTCCTATCATCGCAGGACAGTATCAAGCGACAATCGACAACCACAACACCCCGAGAAAGTCAGCCAAATGCTAGTCTAACAGCTCATACAGAAGTTCCATAAGAAAATCGGTCATACTAAAGCAACAAAACAACGCGACACTTTCGCTGCCTGCGTATAGCAAAGAAGGAGGTAGATCGGATCTCAAGCAAGAGACAATCCGGCTGAGAGACCGATCGGAGCGCTTCCGCATCGGAATGTCTCGGCCACGAACCGGAGTCCGAGTACATCGCTCGGCGCGCCGCGAAACGGCATTTCGTCGTCGGGCGGGGAGAGGAAAAAAGCGACGGCGAGAACGTAGTCGATGAAGTGGAAGATGAGAAACGCATCGCAGTGAAAGGCGAAGCGGTGAGGTTTTCTTCCGGGAGGAGTACCTGAGGTGCAGTAATGGCGGTTGGTTGCTGCTGCTGCTGCTGGCGTTCGCGCTGGTGAGTAGTGAATTGGACTCGCTCGCTTTTGCTTCTGTCTTCGTGTGTTTTTGGTGTTCTTCGCCTTCTTTTTATTCGAGAGCCCTGCAAGTGAGAGAGAGAGAGAGAGAGAGAGTGGTGATGTGGTAATTATTGGGTGGACTATGGTCAACGATGGTTCTACTGCCGCTTTTTTTTTAATTATTTTTTATTTTACTGACGTCAACTCCCAATGGCCAATGGGGTAGCGACACGTACGAGCAACGTGGAATTTATACGGTTTCATCTAATTCATTAGGGCAATGGTGATTTGGAATTTCTCATACCAATAAAAATCGACTTTACCAAAATAGAGCGGGACAAATTATTTTCCCGCATTTCATTCCACTTTGCTAACTAACTTTTTTGTTTCGTTGCGCCTTTGTAAGTGCTCTTCTTGGGCGTGAAAGTAAAAAATTTAGCTCTCGAGAGCGCTCTAAACTTAAATATAAAAAGAATTGCTGATGCAATAACTTTCTATATGTTATCTATCATGATCGAAGATGATTGATGCCTTAGAGACGTGCTTCTCTTTTTATTTCTATATTATCCTGGTATATTTTATCGTATAGACGAGATATATTGTATGCAGAATGAAACGGGAATTATGACGTCACGAGGAGGTCGTGATTTTTCAATTTTCGTTGTTGAATGGTACGTGCCATAATGTATGGTGGAAAATTTTTTTTTGGGTCAATCGTGTATGGTGGATTAATCGCTCTTTGATGGCATTCATGCCTTCGGTCCTCCCATGTGTTCACCCTTTCGTACCGTGAATATTCACGATGAACTGAAAAGTCTCTTTGTTGAATGTAATTAGGAATTTAGACATTTTCCGGAGCCGATTCGATCAATGGATTAGATAAATTCGAAGTCCCGGATAAGAAATCCGAGTGTGGGATAAACTTGGATTGGACAACAAATTTAAAAATAACATAGTAATTATCTTCCGTGCATTCAGCTTCGCCAGCCACCGTGTAAGGATCATCTAAAGGAGAGCCGATCGTGGTCACTTATGAGCACCGCACAATCGTTGTCAACTCCGACCAGTGCCGATCGTTATTGCCGGCCATCGTTATTGCCGGCCAGTTGATCGAGTCCCAAAGATCGAGGGTGACAATGAGAAATTATACTTTACATGGCTATCGCTATTGAAGAACTCGAATCTTCTCACAAGTGCATCAGATCCTTCGAGATAGTCGTCCACAACAGAGGCCTGTCCACCCTGTTACTTTCTGTCCTAGCACCGTCCACTAGTGGATCTTCATCCACCTCCTCTTCGCCCCTCGATTACCCCATATTATCGGCTTTGAGGTCAAGTGGCGCCCCAGTTTCGCGCCCAATGTCCACCAACCCATCGCACCATTCACCTTTGCATTGGCCGCTACTGCCCCATCTACTAGATCGACTGCGCCCGTTTACTTCCCCGATCGCTCGACAACGCCCTTAGCGACCTGAGGCTCTCCTTCACCGACATTCAAATCACCTCTGATGGGGTAAAGCTGAGCGAGGACTACGGCCTGGAGTGAAGGTGGCAATGGATCTGGGGAAGCTAACGACGAAGGAGATGAAACGGAGAGAAGGGAGTGGGTTTGATGACCTCGTGAGGGAGCTCAAGAGGTGAGATGTGGATATTGCGGGAGATCTGGACAAGTGAGATTTTTAAAGATTTTTAACTCTATCTTGAATTGCACCAAATATATGATGGAATTTTCTATAATCCAAACGACCAAACACAACATTAAGACTGCGTTTGGTTGTCAGTGTAAAAATCAGGATATGATATATTTTTATCATATCCTATGTTTGGAAGATGTCCATAATAGGATAAAAGAGATATAGCCTGGATAAAAATATCCGAGGAGGTGTGATAAACTTGGATATGATTTCTCAAGAAAGTAGGCACGAGGAGAACTGAGTTTTTTCCACAATCATCGCCTCTCCTCAGCGCCAGGCCACCTCTCCGCCGTGCCGGGCCGTCTCTCCAGCAACGGCGATTGTCAAGGGTGGCCGCCTCTTCGGCGGCGCCAAACTGGGGTCTCGACATGTTATGAATAATTCCATATTGATCATCAACTTTCAAGGTAGCTCTCTTGGACGACCTGCATGAGTGCATCTTCAACTTGTGAAAAGAGGCTGAATAATTCCATTGTTCAGCACTTAATTTCTTACTCAACAAGACAACGAGCAAGGCCAGCGGGACATTTTCAATGGTTCAAATCCAAATCAAGACCCCTGGTTCTACTAGATTTGCTCGATTGATGTTGTGCCTGAATTTAGATGTCACAAACCTCTATTTCATAATAACTTTCTCATCAGAACTCATCACTGAATAATTTCTAAAACATGATGTTGTTTCAGCAAAACAGAGTCGATCTCTAATGCGTGCATGGGCGAGTGATTCCGTCGGAGAGTATTTCTCAGAGTTACGGATTGCAAATGGTGTCGATTGGATGAGGTGTATGGACGATATATGGGGGACTTCGTGGCTAAGTGTTTGAAAGAGTGTACGAGAACAAATGCGAACCGATAGGAAACAAACTATATCGAGGCATAAAGATATCACCGGCCAACAATATAGAACGCAAGCGAACGACCACCACCAAGGATAAAGATCAGGATTGATAGAAGCTCACCACCGCGGTATAAAGGCTATGCCACCAGTTGAGGATAAAGGACTTTTGGCTAACCAACAAGGAGTATCCACTCTCCAAGAATAAAGATGCCAAGGGGGCTTGTAATTCAACTTACGCAGAGGAATTCTCGTTCGTTCACAATGGTCTGTGTTACAATGGAGAATCCGCCTCTTTATATAGAGGGAATATAACATGGGAAATAGACTAGGAATTAAAGACTTGTGACCTACCCATCCAACAATGGCATGGGAACTAGACAACGCAATAAAGAAACACGGGAACCAGAAAACTAATAAAGACCTGGGAACTAGAAAGCATTAAATGACCTAGGAACTTAAAGAAACATTTAAAGACATAGAAACTTGAAGTCTTGACTCTTCAGCCTTGTGAATCTTCTCCAAAATTCGTACACCAGATTGGACCTGCAAATAACCACCTTGGAATGTCATCAAATGATCAAGGAAAAGACTTAGAATAGGATCCCATGAATATATTGTTGGTCCGCGTTGAAATCAGCAACTTTCTTAGTGTATCGATATCTTAATCTGCAAGGAAGAGTTGTTAACTTTATTCTCGACCCATTAACTATTCAACATTGTTGTTCTTCTCTTCTAATTTCCTCCAACAGCATGGGCAGCTTCATAGACACTTCTGAAGGTTGAAAAACAGCACAAGACTTCATCCAAGATAGCCTCCCATTGATAAGTAGTTGATCCGCTTCGAAGATAGTCACTTATTTGAATCAACAACTCCTTTAATCGGCATCTTGGACAACACCTTCATGTCGGCATCTTGGTTGTCGACATCTCGATTGCTAGTCTTCACACTAATAACTTCATCTTGAGCTTTAACACACCGAAACAAGTTATGACTAGAACCTGCTTTAGCATGAATAGACACCGATGTTGCTTGAATAGTCGACAGAACCATGTTGGAACATGTGGGTTGTTCCTTAAAATCGGCTCGTCCTGTATCATTAGTAGGATTAATCGACGAGGACGGAACCGAGCTTGCGAGCCGATGGATAGAGCTCGATGCTCTCGCATCAATCTCAGTTGCGCCTTGCCTCTACTTATCCGACATTATATCCGCACTTCACCACATAATAGATAGGATACGATAAAATTCTTGAATTTCTTATCCTATCATATTCAGTTCTATCCTGACTAAAAATCCAGGCTACCAAATGCAACCAAAATATACACGAGATGTAAAAGAGAACCTACTATAACCAATGAGCAAACAACATTGAGCACATCACTCACAAGGTACACAAGACAAAGACATCAAGTTTTAAGTTTGGTGTACTTGAGATCACAAATATATCCTTGTACAGAAACCGAAGCTTCAAGAGTAGAAGCAGCTGACTAATTGGCAATACTTTAAATCTGAGCATGTCGATGAATTTGGATTCACATCTGGGAATACTATAATAATATGTAGGATAAGGATAAACCAAGGGCCAGGTTCGTATTGATTAGTGAGAAGTTCAAGAACACTAGACTAGTGGCGAGCCTCCATGGCTAAGCTTTTGAGCTAGATTGGTCGCCATGGTCACTTCAGCTTGAAGCTTGGCTTGTCTGACCTCGACCTTTGAAGCTCACAAGTGGTCGCAAGCCGCCAAGGCCAAGCTTCGAAGCTCGCGGCCGACATGACCGCTCTAGCTCGAAGCTTGACTTGAGAGTCTGACCTCGACCTTTGGCTTGAGGGTAGTCGTGAGCCGCCAAGACCAAGTTTCGAAGCTCGCGGCCGCTACGGCTGGTCGGGCTCGAAACTTGGCTTGAGGGTCTAACCTCTAACTTCGAAGCTCACGGGTGGTCGAGCAAGCGTCGCCGAACATCCA
Organism: Lenwebbia sp. NSW1173648; assembly: GCA_029784005.1. Taxonomy (NCBI): domain Eukaryota; kingdom Viridiplantae; phylum Streptophyta; class Magnoliopsida; order Myrtales; family Myrtaceae; genus Lenwebbia; species Lenwebbia sp. NSW1173648. The sequence continues at coordinate 7,102,410 of JARCGZ010000002.1, forward strand.
AGTAGCAGAAGACAGCGAAGCAAGAGCACAGGAGGAATTTGGCCAACCAATTGAAGACGATGAATAATATTTAATGATGAAAATCACTGCACAAAGCACCGGGGAAGACGATGAACACTGCAATTTTTTCCTTTTTAGTTTTTATTTTTTATTTTTCTGGTAACATCAAAGCCACTTGTCCGTAAATGTGTCACATCGGATTTACGACAACTTTTAAGCGATGATTTTGGATGTAAATGAAACAGAAGATAAGTATGTCACAATTGACATAGTTTGGGGTTCTTAGTGTCATAAGAAATAATTTGAGGTAAATATTACAATGAGCATAATTTGAGGTTTTTAGTGATTTCCCCCCCTTAAATCTAGCTAAAAAACTTTTTGTAAAATGACTAGTTCGTTCGATGGGGTGGGAAACCAAAATTCATCGCGAAGTACAAAATAAACTCTTGTTATTCTCCTATTAAGGCCGAACCTAAATTCCCGCTCAAGAGATAGCTATCAATACACCAAAGACTGTATGGATTTTCAAAAGAAGAGATGAGTCACGGGTAATTCCGGATGGACCCCCTGGATCCCACCAGTAAAGAGAGAGTTGGATGTCCATTAAATCTCACCTGAATCACCCTATCTGTTTTCCGGAGGAGAGGTTCGGGTTTCGGGATTGCTTGTTAAATGATTCGAATTAGCCCTAATCCCACTCCAAAACATGCGATCGTGCATTTGCTTGGGCATTTACGGAAAGGAGGAAAAGGGAAAGTGTGCTTTTTTTTTTTTGGTCCGGGTGGGGAACGCTTTATACATCGGCGCGTTTTCACGCGCCGTGGCGAGATGGATTGGGGGGGCCCACGGCGAACGATGAATTGAGTTGGTCAATCTCGCGTGATAGCTGACAGAATAATTGCCTCCCTTCTGCTTTTTGATTTCGAGCCAATTGTTTACGGCCAATTAACCACGCGATAATTATTCCGCGGGAAGGTCGCAGCCACAAAAGTGCAAATAATCAAAGCTGAAGTTCGAAATTCGAAGCCCTTTCCGTCCCTCCAAATTTCAAATTCGGCGGGAACGCTGAATACGTGCACGACCACGAGCATGGCACGAGGTCGATTCCTTATCCGCGGGAAAAATCTGGATGACTTAGCTAATGATGGGAAAGAAAAGATTTTTATCAAGCATATAGCCTACACGCTCACCTCTACTATATTATTACCGGGGTGAAAGAATTCAGTTACACAATTAAGTTGAAACGCACATGTCGCTCGTCAAACGATGAATGTGTGAGGTTTTTTTGTTTTGTTTTTGTGTGGCATTGGCGATGGACCTAGCAATAATAGGAAAAAAGAGGAGAAATAATCACTACAAATGATTCTAATATGATTCTTGATCCCGAGAAAAAAATACGAAAATTCCTCACATATACAATGTAGGCATGAAGTCCGATGGTAGTAACATGTTGATAGGGGTGTTAAAAAAAGACCCCCTTAACTGAAACCCGAAATTGAATCGAGTTTGACTCGAAAAAGATTTGGAGTCTTTTCCAATCGTGTTTGTTTCGATTCAGGTGGTGAGTAAAATAATGGGTATTTGATGGTCTGGTAAAATTTTGAGCCTTAAATCTAAATTGGCCGGACCGAAAAAGGCCCGAAATTTCCGACCAGGTTCGGGTCGGGTTCTTTTTTTTTTGGACAGTCCTGACGGTTATGATTAAGTAAAGTTGCCCGTCGTCCCGTGAGTGCAATCTTGTCTGATTGAAGGGGATGGAACGATTAACGTGCATTCATGAGAAAACTTGGATGGTTAGACAAGAGAGATTCTAGCCCATGCTATTAATAATAACCCAAAGAAGGCAAAAAAAAGAAAAAGAAAAAGGAAACTGAAAAGGGGAATATATAGACTGGGCCTCGCACGAGCCCATGTGTTCTCAAGTATTGGTCGTAGGCCCAAAACCGTTACAAAATGCTGCCCAAGCCCAACGGGCTAATCCACGTGCCGCTACTTTAAAGGCCTACTTTTCTGTTATTAGGGTTTGGCGATCGGAGTTGGGCTGAGCTCATCGGACTCTCTTCAGCAATTGCTCGGAGACGACGGAGCAACAGGCCACAGTACAGAGCCGACAGGCGACAGGCGACGCTCTCGCTCAGCCAGGTATTCCTCCTCCTCCTCAATATGCAAGCCAACCTTCTCTTCCTCTAGTAGTCGATGGTTCATATAGTTCTCGTCGAGTTCATATACTACTCCTTTGCCACTGAAGAAGAACGATGGGAAGGTAGAGTTCCTCTGGTTCGGGATGAGGAGGCTCTGTAGATACGGCCACTGTTGTCGCAATCTCACTCGGGAGCGCAATCTATCTCCGCCTACTGTGCCGCTCGGTGTTGTACCGACGATTGCGAACCCTGGGTCTTCGCAGCGCATATCGCGGGGGCTGTCCGCGCCTTGTCGGAGTTTCGACGAATTCCTGTTTCCCCTGCGGCGCCCGCCTGCCGCGGCCGGGGCCGCTGTGCGGTTGTTTTGCACGGATGTTGTCTCGTCGGGGCGACCCGAAGACGTTTGCGGCGTCGAGGACGATGGTTTAGATAGCGCTGCCGATAAGGTGTATAAAACCGTTATGGATCATTCTTGTGCTTATCATGACATGGAGAAAGCCTTGGATCAGGCTGGCATTGGCTTGACCACCGCATTAGTCGTTAGTGTCCTTCACAGGCTTCATTACGAGGAGAAGATAGCATTCCGGTTCTTCACGTGGGCGGGGCACCGGGAAGAGTACGAACACGAGCCTCAGGCTTACAATGCTATGATTGACATATTGTCCAGTACAAAGTACAAGGCGAAGCAGTTTCGAATTGTCTGCGACCTGTTGGATTACATGAAGAGGAATGAGAAGAAGAGAGTTCCTATGGAAGTTCTTCTGAGGATATTGAGGCAGTACACAGAGAAGTATTTGACCCATCTTCAGAAATTCGCTAAGAAGAAGAGGATTAGGGTGAAGACTCAGCCGGAGATAAACGCCTTTAACTTGCTATTGGATTCCTTGTGCAAGTGCAGCTTGGTTAAGGATGCCGAAGCACTGCTCGAGAGAGTGAAAAATAACGTTAAACCCGATTCTAATACGTACAACATATTGTTCTTTGGGTGGTGTAGAGTAAGAAATCCGACTAGAGGAATGAAGGTTCTGGAAGAGATGATCCAAATGGGTCTCACGCCTGATAATTTCACCTATAATACTGCGATCGATGCTTTTTGTAAAGCAGGGATGGTAAACGAGGCAGCTGAGCTGTTTGAGTTTATGCGAACGAAAGGCTCCACCATGTCTTCTCCCACTGCAAAGACCTACGCTATAATGATTGCGGGTTTGGTACAGAATGATCAATTGGACGAGTGCTTTAAACTCCTGGGACATATGATAAACAGTGGTTGCCTTCCTGATGTTTCAACCTACAAGGAATTTATTGAAGGGATGTGTATGGCTGGGAAGGTCGAGGAAGCTTATAAGTTCCTGGAAGAGATGGGAAACAAAGGTTATCCCCCTGACATTGTCACCTATAACTGCTTCTTAAGGGTTCTTTGTGACAACAAAAAGGTGGATGAAGCGATTAGGCTTTATAGGAAAATGATTGAGGTCCAGTGCATGCCCAGCGTGCAAACCTACAATATGTTGATCTCAATGTTCTTTCGGATGGGTGATCATGAAGGGGCATATGAGACATGGCATGAGATGGATGAGAGGGGCTGTGCACAGGATGCAGATACATACTGTGTGATGATTGAAGGGCTTTTTGACTGCAATATGGTGGAAGATGCGCGTTTTCTTCTGGATGCAGTCATAAATAAAGGTCTGAAATTGCCATATCGAAAGTTTGACTCTTTTCTGATGAACTTATCAGTAACTGGTGATCTTCAAGCCATTCATAGACTTTCAGAGCATATGAGGCAGTTTTACAATCCTGCTATGGCCAGACGATTTGCACTAAACGAAAAGAGGAATAGTGTGAGGTTGAGAGGAAAGTGAGAAAATATGGACGCAGTCACCAGCCAACTCCTATGTTATCAGACCTGACTTATTGTCAAGTCGTTCCCTATCGTCTGCATGCTAATTGAGGATGTTATACCATAAAAGTACAAGAACGTTCCAAGAGTTTCTCATTACGATGTGGATAACTATATAGCTGCCTATGAGGACCTTGGCCTTGAGACTTTCCTGTACTTCTTTCTTATACATCAAGCTAAATTGTTTATCTTCTAAAACTGCTAAGGTCTATACAACTGCTTCAAATTGGAGGTGATATTTGTCACGGCTAATGGCATTCTTTGCTAGAATAGTTTATCTGATCAAAATGTAAGACAAATATGCGGACAATGATGGCCTCAACTAGCCTTAAGTGCCCTACTCAAATCTGGTGTTTGTGTTGCCGATAAAAGAAAGAAAGGGATGTATATGCATCATCTTTCACCATTTGCTGTTTGGGGTTCAAAATCTCTTCTGTGGTTTGAAATTTAGCTGGTGCTGTCAACAAGGAAGGAGGATACATTCAACAGTCCTTAGCTCTATTGCATCAGCCTTGATCTGAACTCCTGAGAATTTGTCTTCAGCAATGTACTTGCCTATAAATGTATCTTTCATCGCTTTTGTATAAAGAAATTCTTTTTAAGAGGACAGATTTCAAGAAAAGGGAAATAGGTTTGGACGTCAGTAGATGTTCTCTTACCAGTAAGATCTGCCATCCTTCAAGTGCTGTTTCTGCCGAATAACGAACCAAGGAGAGCTTTGCGGCCAAAATCAAGAAGTCACTTTCAACACCAATAGAGAAGCAACCAACAAATCCTAAATTTAAGGTTTGAAGTTCAAGAGAGAGACAGAGAGGAAATGGGTGCTTTCAAGTTACCAACAAATTCAAAATTTAGGGTTTGAAGTTCAAGAAAGAGCCAGAGAGGAAATGGCTGTTTTCAAGTTTTGTTGACGTGAATTCCTGGAATTCTCACTCTTTTACAGTGCTGAAATTGATATGCTCGAACTCCTCTTCCATGTTCCACTTACTTGAAGGCAGATCACGTATTGGAACATTTAATCTATTTGCTTTTGCTCTCCTTTAAACATGATTGAAAATGTGGGTTCATGGTTCTATCTGCCAATACAAGTGTGAAAAACTTACGATGCTCTTCTAATAGACAATCTTTTAACAACTCAGATGTGGCCATTTGAGGTTGTGGATAGAGAGACTGGCAGATGACTTTGATTGCTAGAATTATGTAATGGGACTATCTTTGTAGTTCGATTTCTTATTTAGAGATATCACATGTTCTTTGCCCCGTTCTCCCATGTGACGGATTTATTCTTTTCTTATGGATTTTTTCATGGTTGTGTACCACTAAGAGTATTGGAGAAACTATTGATGATGGATAAACAAAGTCAATTTTAGTGTAGAAGATAAATAGGGAGTCCCAGTCTCTTTTTGCGGGACTTGGGTTATTTTACTCTTTTTTCATTTGATTGCATGCGATCAAATTGGAGCCTGGGGACTTTTGCCTTCAGGTACATGCCAAACGGCATCTTAGAAACCATTCGTCAATTTATTTCGAATGCTAAGCGCGGATCATGGAGGCTATTGAATTTGATGTAACAAAATGTTTTCAGCTTGAAGTACTTCAGTTTCTGGATTTCGCTCCTTGAGGTTGGCTGTAAATTACTCTGCCCATAGCTCGATGCATGACGGGAAAAATTCAGATTGTTCTTTAGCCTAATAACTGCAGTCCTTATAAGACCATTTATTGCTGGTTGAACTTGACATGGTGACAGATGCATTTCAGATGATATCACAGGATGTGTTTTTTTGTCGTTCATTTCCACGCCTACATATTCGGGAATTTCCAAGGTTTCTGTTCAATAGAACATTCAAATAGTGTCTCTGCATATATGATTCACGTAACACATCTGCAGCATTCATGAACATAAATTTCAGTTATGCTTATTAATTCAAATGTTGTCTTGAGTACCTAATATGAATGTCTATTATGTATAATACCACAATTAGTTGTTGCCATAAAACATTAATGATCACTGTTCTATCACTCTTACTCTACAATTCGTCGTCTATTTGTCTGCTTTCTCTTCCACTTAACATGTGTCGAGGTTGACATATCTTTTTCTCTATTAATCTTAATAGCAGGGCACTTTGCTTCTCTGAAACTTTCTAATATTTGGAACTGATAATACTGACACGATAAAGATTTAAGGTGGAACTTTGCTGGAGATGCAAAGATGAAAAGTGATATGACCGGCAATTACTGCAGTTTCAACCACTCTAGAACAAATGTAGTTTACCTTATAACTTGGCATTTGCTGATGTTAGGTATGGCCATCCACTGCTCTGCTGCTCCTTCGTCTTAGGAAGGAGATCCATCACATCCAATTTAAACCACCTAGTTTGGATGGCTTTTATTTTTCCCCAATTACATAATCGTTGAATAAGCAAAATAATACTATATTTGTCTTTCCCACGTAAGGGGATGTTTAATATAACATATTTTTTTTACAGCGTGCCTCTACAAGGGTACATTTAAGTGGAGATTGGAAATGGCGGACAAAATGTTTCCACACTTAGAGTTAGGCATTGCAGAGATAATAGGCCAGGAAGGGCATGAGGAATATTTAGTGCACTAGTTTTAATTCCAAACTTCTAAAGTTATAGGAGCAGAACTTTCTTTTTTGGCGCTCATATCATGTGCTATCTTACTAAACAGGAATGGTCATGTTCGATCTTACTCTATTGCTATTATAGCACTTTCAAGGTGCCTTTGCCACAAGATGCTCTTGAATACTCTGATTCGCTTCTTTCATTATCTTTGATCAACTTATTGCTCTAAAGCATGTTGATGTGATCACGAGTCTCTCTCTCTCTCTCTCCGTATGATGAACTTCTGTTACATATTGCAGAAGATGTTACAATCTTCTCTCGCAATGTCATCTTTCTGAAGAATTGCTGTAAGACTGTCAATATGCTATAATAGTTGTGTGGTTAAGCCACCTATTGGATGTTACGGTTATACAACAAAAATACGCCCTATATGCAGGACAAGGCTCTCGACATGGTTCCCTAGATTTCCTGTAGGCGATTTATGGAGTTATGTGATGGATATGGCCTTGAACATGCTATAAGAAGAGTTGAGTTTCAAGATCAAGCGTTCCCATTCAAGCATGTCCAGTTGCCTGGTTTCTCTGACCTCCAACTGAACTCTTTTTACACATTCCTTCATGGAAGTCTGAAAAAACCTTTGAAAAATGTACCAATCTAAGACATATATGTGATTTAAGGAATAGACTCAACTTTCTAGCACAAACTACAGTTTTCTCATAGCTCTCAGTTATAATTTCAAATCCCCTCTCAGTAGCTTGTCATTGTTGGCCTATCTATACCTGGCTCAGCTCCTTTCTACCTTTACAGCTGCATGAATTTCCTTTTTGACATTCCGTCCTGCCCCGGAACCTGTTTAACCTCGTCTAGGCACTTTCAGAATCATACGCAAGAGGGCAAAAGGCACCAGAGTGTAGGTTTTATTGCTTCTTGTATGCAGTGGGTCTTGACAATATAGTTGAATTATTATTGTTGCTATAATTGTTTTAATGCATAAGAGGGTCACCGGTTTGAGCCTTGGATCCGATTTAAGATGGTTATTATGAATTAATGTAGATATAAGCTGTAACCTGGAGAAATTGAAACTCCGTGATTGACCACGGTTTAATATGTAGATAAGTTGAAAACGTCATCCTTTATATCTCGATTAGGTGCTATAAGTATTTGCCTCTGTATTCTATGTGAAGCATAATTGACATTTGACCGATCAACATCATATTTCACGATTGCGCGTAACTTTAAGGGTGATGGTATTTCTTCATTTACACGCAGATGTGGTGTAATCATTTCCAGCTTCGTGGAGTACACCATGGCAATGACGATTGCAGAAGTTGGAATTTTGCATTTGGATGCTCGATGGCGTTGTCGCTTTCTTGGACTTTTATTCCGTGGATGCTGCCGACTCTTGGAGTAATATTGAAGATTCTGGACGCACTCTTTTCCACATGATGCTACTCGAGAGGTTTGTTATAAAGATACGCCCCTTTATCTGTCGAATATGAACACGACAAAGTGCTGTAATCATCTTGGACTTGTGAATATAAAGCCTCAATCCACACTTGAGCCGAAAGAAATGGTCTTTTAGTGCACCTGTTCGTCGTGCTATTGAAAGGTTCCTACTTGAAAAGGATTTCCTCAACTAATACCTCAAATTTTATAGTGGGTGCTCCATTGTCAAGGGCTCCTCATTGGCTGTAGACATTCCTCTTCTGAAAATTTCACAATCAGAAGCACTTCTTAGATGGCCGATTCCAGGCCTTGTGCAGCAAACATCCTGCTAGATTCTCTTGCCCCCATTAGAAGCAAGCCTTAAGTTAAAAGAAAAAATAGTTGCAATCAGAAAGAAGGAAAATCTCTGTTGAATTTAGGGTCATACAGTGAAAGACACTAAGTTTCTTTTGTATAGATACGGAAGAAGGTGTCATACTCCGTCAGATTCAGTATATTATTCCATTAAAAGTGATGGCTAATAATGACCTTAAGATATCCTTATCTGCCACCTAATACGCATAGTCTCAAAAGTAATTTGCACTCAAAAACATATTTGCGTTTTATCTAATTTCTTGAACTGGATTTCTATTACAGGTATCAGAATCCAAGCTACAGATACTTAAAAAGAATGGTAAAACACTTTTTTAAGAGATTGATATTGCTATGGTAAGCAAGCAGGAGGATGAGTAATATTGGTTTACATTACAAAAGAAGAAAAGACTTTTTTTTTTTATAGGTAGAAGAAAAGACTTTCAAGAGATGCTTGTGATGTTTTTGAGAGAGAGAGAGAGAAGAGATGTTAGTGATAGATAGTTGTGAGTTGGTTATCATGTGGATAGAAACCCAATGTGCAATGCTATTTCTTTGGAATCTGAATGGTTTATAAGTTAGCTTTCGGTTGCCCACAGTTGAGAAGTTGTGATTTCTTCTGGAATTGGAAACCCTTGATTCTGAATAAATCAAGGGTCGTAATCAGCCGGTATGAACCGAGTGAAGAAAGGCAAGGCGTTAATCAGGTACTTGCCCATGCTTAAAGCAGAAAATAGTCTTCCTTAGAGGAACAATTTTCCATGGGTTTGTAAGACCCATTCCTCTCACATGGTCAATTGTGGTGGTGCTACAGTCAAGTGATTACTTCATTTCAGGTTTTCCTCTTTAGTTAGATGTCCATAACAACATTCCTTTGAGAAACCCATCTGCCAAAAAAAATCTGACGTCGTACCTGTTAATTATGATTCTTATTGACTAACGCAGAGACAGATGGCCAATATCTGCTCAAAGGAAGCTCTTTGGTGACCAAATATATCAGCTTGGGGATGTATACGGTGCGTCGAATACTTCCAAAAGAAGCTGCCTAGACTGTATGCATAGTTTGAGTTAATTCAAGATTATTACCATCTTTGTCTACATCCATATGGATGCTGTGTTGTTGCTGTTGTTAAGCATGCAGGTGAATTAAACATGATCTTGAAGCTCCTGCGAGAATTAAACAGCCTCTCCTGCTATATCAGGATAACTACATGTGGCTGAGGGGAAACACATGAAGCAAAACAAAGAGGAAAGTAGGTGAAACTGGTGAACAGTCAGGACTTGAGAAGAAGTTTAAGCATGAAACTACTGCTGAGCCTGTCAGTTTAATCAAATTCTATTTACTTTCAGAAGATAGGATTTCACTTGATTCCACGGAGCTTTTCATGGTGCAGGCGATCACCTATCACGAGTCCATCTTCACAGCGGAAGAAAATGGAGAGAGAGAGAGAGAGAGAGAGGTGCGAACAGTTAAAAAGCAGTCGAATTACCAAGTTGTTCACAGTTGAAGAAACGGGTTGAGTTCAGTAGCGACGGCGACTGATATTGTGGGCAATTTTGGTGCCTTTAAATTTAGACATATGTTGGGTGAAAAATGGGGGACGGATACGTCGAACCCATTAAACAATCTGTTTCTCCAACTTTGAGAGTGTTAGGCCAACGGTCAAAGGAAGAGACTCCTGTACCCCTTTTCATTACTCTATTCCATGCCAAAGATTAGACAACTTCCCGTCGTTGGCTGTGCATTAATTTAGGATTCAGACATTCCCTCTCTGTTTTTGTACTACCCTTTCTTATCTTGATATTCGTATAATATAGTCTCTGAGGAGGTGTGTGGGTGAGACTTTACTCGTGTTCTTGATGTTCCCATCTGTTTTTAATAGGGATAAGTGTGTTGGAAGTTTCAAAACTTGTCATGAAGGTATAATTTTTACAAAGTGCAATTAAGTTTTAGAACTTGTGACGAAAGTACAATCGAGTCCTCAAACTTTTAAAAAGTGCAATTGAGTCTTAAAACTTGTTAAGTTGGTGAAATCAAGTCCTATGTTGATTGCACTTTTTGAAAGTTTTAGAATTGGATTTTACTTTGGTGACAAGTTTTAGGATTTTGTTGCATCTTTTGAAAGTTTTAGGATTTGATTCACTTTCGTAATAAGTTTTAGGACTTAATTGCATTTTCGCGACAAGTTTTAGAACTTCCAACTCACTTATTCCTTTTTAACTTGAGCAAGCTTCTCCTCAGTGAAAGTGGCGATCACTTCAGTCCGAATGATGAAAGAAAAGAAGTGGGTTAATCCAGATTATCCATGTTGTTTTATGCTGATAATTTGTGGACAAACGGGTCATTAATTGAACCATAATCTTTTTTACTTATATTCGGTAGACTTCAATGAATCACGTCCGATGTTGCCTTCATATATATTAATTCCAATTATGCGCTTCTTAGACTTTGTACATATGATTTGGCTACACGAAGCACAATGAGATACGCAATTAGCTATGAAGATCATGCGCATAGTCTATGTAGGAACCAGTTTTTCAATTAGCAAGTTCACGTAATAAATCAAATGAAACCACCGGCTAGGATTTCACGTTCTTTGTAATTTACTCTGGATATAGTCGGTGAAAATGCTCCTTTTTGGCCAGCCGAAATGTCCTTCGACCTAAAGTGTCTATCAAATATAGTTAATTCCAAAGTCATATAACGATACATAAAAGTCGTGAATAATTCGCAACACGCATTGAAATTCACACAGTTATATTGGAATTAGGTAACAAAAGCAAAGTCCCGATTTCTCATCAAATAAGAAAGATCCTTTTCATCAAGCCATGAAATTCGAGACTAGTGAATTAACTAATTACTGCCCTAGATTACCTACAGAGGTTAATTCCCAAGCTAAGTTAATTCTGTCATTTGGTGCAACAGCAGGTTCAAGAACATTACGAGACTCCTGGGTTTGACAAGGGGGGGAGCACACTACTGGTTTTTCTTATTTTTGCCGAGTGTCGACGAGCCTCCTCCACGTGCAGTTCCGAGGTTTCAAGCTAAATTGTCAGTTAGGTCTGAAAGGTGATCAAAACCTAAAAACCCCGCCTTTACCATCAAGCCCACATAAAATCTAACAAGAACACACCAACCCCTTCTTCATCAACTCACGACCTTAAAAAAATAAAAATAAAATAAAAATGCAAAAATTATTCAACTGGTATAATATTCGTAATGGCCGGCATTTATATGTTCAATTCCAATGTAACAATAGTTAGCACTAATATAATGGAAAAAAAAGGCTAACCAAGAATTAAGTATAGTGAGCGAAGACAACCCATTTTGATTAAAACCCCCCTTTTGAGAGATTAGACATTAATTTACTGTATGGATTACATGTATATAGTTTGGCGTTGTAGCTAGGTTAGAAAAAACACGAGGGCAGACGTTGAGAGGGGAACGAAATTCATCCCACCAAGCAACCCCTCTCTCTCTCTCTCTCTCTCATCTACAAAATATATTTATTTAATATTTCATACATCTAAGTTTAGAGCTATATATAAATATGTGAATAAGTACGAGAAAAATAAGGATGTGGATGACTTGCATATAAGGGTTTGTTAGCCTAGACGTTGCATCAATCGCTGGTGAAGGTCTGTCCAAACCCCTCCAAACTCACCACACTCTCTAACGGAAATCTCCTCTCATTTCTCTCATCTTCTCCTCCAGAATTCCTACAAACCCTATTCTTTATATTCTCACCCTCCTTCCCTCTCTGCCTCTCTACTTTTTCTTCTTCTTTTTTATAGCTCAAAGTGTACTCCTTGCCATCAAGAAATCTAGCAGATATATAGTTGTTCAGGTTCTGTGGTTCCTGAAGAGATCTCCAACCACACCCTCTTTCTTGTGGCTGTGGAGGAAAGAGCAGGGTTTCAGAATAGTGGTTTCGCGATTAGGGTTTCTGATCTTGTTCTGCGGTTTCTAGGTTTTCTTTTTCGTCGTTGGGGTCGTCCTCGATCCTCTCGTGTGAAGAGCTTTAAGCTTAAGGTAGGGAGGACTTTTTGATCAGATGTGCACCAGAGGCCACTGGAGGCCCGCCGAAGATGAGAAGCTCCGGGAGCTGGTGGAACGGTACGGGCCCCATAACTGGAACGCCATCGCCGAGAAGCTCCAAGGAAGATCAGGTGCTCGCTTGGTCTTGGCCTCGGTCTTTATCGAGTTTGCAGCTTCCATGCAGGAGTTTCTGTTTTCTATCCGATAGATGCATGCTGTACAGGGTTTCGATCTTGGCTAGGTTTCGATGGGCATTAGAAAAATGATAAGATAAGTCCTTACTTGGACTAGACTCGTTCAAGAAAATTTAGATCCAGTTGGACATCATCTGTGGAAGTAGCCGCCCTGTTTTAGCCAATCATGGATGAGAGATTGGTTAATCTAGTTCGGTTGATCATAGTCATTTAATGGTTTTGACGGTATGTAGTTCATTTGACCTGATCCATGCAAGAACCGCTCGTTCTATGAAGTGAGATCCATGCGAGCCTCACGAATCCAATGGTTTAAACATGACTAATCTATGTATTAATACTTTATTATAAGACGCTGATAATGATTATGTTATCTCTATTGAAGCAACAACTAATTATGGGAAGTGTCATTTGGTGATGATCAGGGAAGAGTTGTAGGTTGAGGTGGTTCAATCAGCTGGATCCAAGAATCAATCGAAGCCCATTCACCGAAGAGGAAGAAGAAAGGCTACTGGCTTCCCATCGCATCCACGGCAACAGATGGTCTGTCATCGCGAGGCTATTCCCCGGTCGGACCGATAATGCGGTCAAGAACCACTGGCACGTGATCATGGCGAGGCGGAGTCGAGAGAGGTCGAGGTTCTACGCCAAGAGAGCCACCCAGACTCTGATGGAGGAGAGGACGAAGTATTCTTCGCCGCCGTCATCAGCTAATAAACAACAAGACACGCAGATAATGAACATGATGATGAACGCTGGTGCTACCGGAAATTACCAGCTCGCTTCTTCGTTTGTCGACAACTTCTCCGGTTTAGGCCAGTGCGCTTTCGCTCATGCCGGTCTTCTGTCGGCCAAACAACTCCACTCTGACCATCAGATTACTCCCTACACTCCTGTTCGTGAAGGTAATTACATCGTTGAAATGGTGAATTCTAGAAAACCTATATTCTGGAGTTAGTGAATTTTGATGAATCACATTGCTGTACTTAGGTTTATATACTTTATCATTCCCTTTGTTCGAAATATTGCAGTTCTTGTGTCGTCAAATTATTCTCTTAAAACACTATCATGTGTTCATGTGCAGATAATAAACTTCCACTTGATTAAGGAAATGATCTAGACAATAGACATACTGCAGTTTGTTTACACAAACTTAAGGCAAAATAATTTTTTCAGACATAATAGTTTTCTTTTTGAACTTTCAAATGAGCCTTGGGGGGCGAAAATATCAACACAATGAGTACTTCAAAGGGTAAAATGCGTTCATTTAATCACAAGGTATGAACTGAACATGCAACATGAGGATGGGTTATCATAATTCTGATGTTCTTAGAGTTTTAAATGACTATAGAAATGCCATTTCTTGGGCTTTCCACATGCAAGGTTATCTTATTCTCTTTTTGTACACGTCTTTGCAGATAAAATTCAACCAACTGAGTTTTATAATTTTCTCCAAGTAAATACCGACTCTAACAAAAGCGAGATCATCGACGTCGTCCATGCAAGAAGAGACGATGAAGAGGTCGATCAAGAAGCGGGTGATGGTGGTGCAGATAATGAAGCCAAGGGTGGTAGTGTTCCGTTCTTTGATTTCTTATCGGTCGGAAGCTCGTCATAGGCCGGGTATTTCGCGAAAGACAGAATCCGCAAATTACCCGTCGACCAATTAAGAATGGCTTCAAAGAGCCTCAATATTACGTAGATCGTGCCGGCCACTTCGATATTGACAGAGATACGTACTTATAATTATTCAAAGAGAGATATATATATACAGCTCTAGCTAGAAAAAGGCATTATGTACTTCATTAGAAACCAGAACATAGACTGAGCTACATGTTAGTGTAAAACCATACACACGTTGTAGAAAAAAGCAGGAACTATGACATTTCGGCATCTCCAAATTATAGTATTTTGCATGTGTTTTCGATTTTGCATATGTCTGTTACCTGCTCTAATTTGCCCTAGCACTATCCTTAACCCATGCATGTTTTAATCATTCGAATCCTTAATTGCTAACTGAAGTTTACCTTGGAAGAAATTTCGAAATTAAAGGAGGAATTTTTTTTTTCCTTGAAGGGAAATTGTATTACATGCATCATGTTATGATCCCCCCCCTTGCAAAAGCTCAGTGTGGAAGAGCGGAATAGTTGGTAAAATGAGAAACCCTAATCGGACCAACATGCGCGAATTACTTGTATCACCGTCAACGCGATGCTGCCCTATTTTTAGCTTTTCGAAGGGGCAGACATACTAAAGGACTTTTACGTTGTACGTTGCTGGTAAAATAATCGCTTCTTCGAAAGATAGAAATTTATTTCATTCGTTCAATGAGGTAAGCACCGCATATGGACACATGAAACCAATCCTTATTTTATTTTTCCCTACTGAATAACGTGATTCCGAAGCTTATGTTAGATAGAGGAATGAAGAAATTCCAGTTAAACATGCGATGTGGAATTATTTATCTTCGATTGCTACCATTATTGGGGGAAAATTGTCAAAAAAGTTCTAAACCTATTGCATTTTTGCCAATTCAGTCCTAAACCTTTTAATTTTGCCAATTCAGTCCTAAACCTTTTACATTTATGCCAATTCAGTCCTAAGCCTTTTTTTGGTGCTGATTCAGTCATAAACCTTTTTTATTTATGCCAATTCAATCCATCCGATCAATTTTGGTCAGCCAGCGCTGATGTGGATCCGACCGATGCTGACGGGGCAGTTTTTAATAATATTTTAATAATATTTAATAATTTTTTTTAAATTTTGTTTGTTCATCTTCTTCCTATTCATCTTAAGATGAATAGAGAAGATGAAGTCGAAAAAAAGGGCAAAGATGAACAGCCATGGCGTTGGCCACTGTCTCCAGCCGGCTGAAGGCCACGGCGAGGTCGAACATCACGTGCCGTCGCTGGTCGAGCTCAGCCGAGCTCAGATCTGGCTCGGTGAGGTTCGGCCCCGCGGCCACTCTCCAGTCTCTAATTGACTCCCTCGGTTCCCTCTCGAGCAGCCTCGCGGGTTCGACCTCGAGCTTCGTCGCTGTCCCTGGGCGCCATGTGAGGTCTGACCTTGCCCAGCCATGGGGTGGCTCGGCCGAGCTCGCCCGGCGGCGACGCTAGTGGCCAGCGAGGTTCTACCTCGCCGTGGGCCTTCAGCCGGCTGGAGACAGTAGCCAACGCCATGGCCGTTCATCTTTGTTTTTTTTTTCTTTCTCGACTTCACCTTCTCTGCTCATCAGGTCTTCTCTGTTCATCAGGAAGAAGATGAATAAACAAAATTTTAAAAAATAAAATGAAAAAAATGAAAGAAATAAAAAATTAAAAAATATTAAAATATTATCAAAAATTGCCCCGTCAGCACCGGTTGGATCCACATCAGAGCCGGCTGGCCAAAATTGACCGGATGGACTGAATTGGCACAAATAAAAAAGTTTAGGAATGAATCGGCACCAAAAAAAGGTTTAGGACTGAATTGGCACAAATGTAAAAGTTTAAGACTGAATTGGCAAAATTAAAAGGTTTAGGACTGAATTGACAAAAGTACAATAGGTTTAGGACTTTTTTGACAAATTTCCCCATTATTGGGTGATTAAAGCATGCATCTTCGTATAATAGCTGTAATAATCTTGTTGATTTACGGATAGCTTTCATGGTTATTTTGCAGCATGATGTAATTTAGATAATGGAGCAATATCGTCTTGATTGGACCTATAACTACCCAATTTGTTTCGATTCAAGAACCGTAACAAACCACAAAAATAATGCTGAGCCTGATGATACTTCGCAAGGCTTTGATCAAAATATAGTTATCGACAGCGACTTCTAACAACATTCGAACCCATCTTCATCGATATGAAAAATTGTCAAAAAAATCCTAAATCTATTGTACGGGGGCCAATTCGGTCATAAACCTTTTAATTGTGTCAATTTTAGTCTTAAATCTTTTGACGATTTGTTAATGTAGTCCTTTCGACAAAATATCTTAGAATAATTAAATATTAAACCACGCCTTCATGTAACAGCTTAAGCTTTTAGATCAGTTGGCAGTAGTCCCACAAAATCTCACATGGTATCAGAATAGGAGGTCCTGAGAACAGCCTTACAATAATTTTAGGACTTTTTGGCAATTATCCCTTCATCAGTATGAACCTTAAGTTGATCCCATCACGCACAATATTCCTCGTACGAAGAAGTAAAAGCCGATTCTAACAATGCCTCAACTCGATTAGGAAATGAAATCCTTATACCGACCAATTCGTAAATCATGCATACCACGAAACATCTAGCTAGCGAGGAAAAAAAAGCAAATTGACGACACTGCGCATATGCTTACTTAGGTAGTTAGTTTTCATGACTTACTATCCAGAATACCATCATGGCGATCGTCACTAAATAAAAAATAAAAAAATCACAGTATGCTCATCTTTTCAGCATCTAGTTAGAACCCTATTTAGTTGCGTGGCTTTACATACCAAATTGATCCTAAATTCTGTTTGAGATTATTAGTTCCATTCATATATTTGTAGCACGAAGATGGTATGTAAAAGACCTTACTTGTCGAATTGCGTTGCAATAAAATATGTACATTTACATATTCCGTCCTCATTGTATGTACCCTTTTGTTGACACTTCTTGTGAGTACTCCTAACTTAGATAATGGTCCGATGACCGTCTTGGGATTGGTGGACTGTACATGTCCAAGGGATCAATTACTAGTCTCAGACAAATAAAAAAGAACTAAAATTGCTCAAAATTCCCAAATAAAAAAATTTTTAATAAAAAAAAGGGGGGGAAAAAAGAAAAAAGAGGGTTGCACCAAGAACAACGACCTAAAGTATTGCCGGTGGAAATAGCTCTGACCTTCCAACCCCAAGAACATCGTCATTTCCTTTTCTCGGACAGGCTTCATGTCTTCTTCATTCATGGTTCGATCGTTGGTATTGTCTTTGCCATTCCAACTAACTTGAGTTGCTACCTCTCCCTCCCTCCCTCCCTCTTGTATTCTTGCTTACATAACAACCTTGTAGCAATGTCATTGTACTCGCACCAAGTCAACCATCAATGGGGTGGTATTCCATTTCTCCAACTACCATCGACCCTCTCTCTCTCTCTCTCTCTCTCTCGGGCTCCGCATGTGCTCGGAGCTGATCGCGTAATGGGATGGAGATAGAGGGTCTTGGGCCGGCGGAGGCGACGGCATAACGAGGCGAAGTCTTTGGCATGGAAACACGAACCTAGCTCAAAGTTTTTACACAAGACAGGGATGGTGATGCTGGTATTGTTATAACACACGTGGAAAAAGGTCATTGCGAAGTATCGGCATTTTAAGTTGTTGCCAATATTATCTTTGCAATAGGGGAAAGAAAACATGGGAAAACGATAATTCAGTCGATAATCTGCAAAACGTGTCGTAATTAGAAAGCGATCAAGAAATTCGGGCACCACATTCACACCCCAAGCCTTAGGATGAGATGGTAAACGGCTTCAAATTCAGTCATTTGCGAATACCAAGTTTGGATGAATGGTTCATTAATTGGAGAGACGTTAGAAGATGATAGAAATGGCTCAGCATCCACGAAAGAGTGGTACTAGGGTTGACTTCGGATCAATAGGGCTTGCTACGAAAATTAATGTTTCGTAACATAAAGTACGACGGGCCTTTCGTATGGGTATTTCATTATTTCATCAAATTTTCTCCTCCATGGGTGAATGGCGATTAGCGGGTGATTAGATTAATGGGCGGGTGTGGGCGGGTGGTGCCCACGGATCGGGCCGAAATGATAGCCCAGGCCTGCCCATTATATAATACAAGTGTATTGGGCCGAGATTGGGCCCAAAGATGCATTCGGGTCCTTTTGACTTGGCCCAAATCTGGGCGAGCCCGCAGGGCTCCGGGACCGGGATTAGCTCTCTCATTCTCTAACTTTATACGACTAACCACCCTGGACACCAAATTACATGAAAATCTTGCAATCAGAACGCTCGCTGTCCCGATAGTTTTGCTTCCCCAATAAGTTTTATGGGGCAAAAACATCGAAAGGGAATCTTTTATGGAAAAAGTAATCTTTCGGGCCAAATTTTTTTTTTTTTCCCTGTTTTCTCATGACTTTACATGAATAATCATATCTTGTACATCAAATTACACGAAAATCTTGCAATTAGAATCCTCATGTTCCCAACAATTTTGCTTCCCCAAAAAAAAATTTATAGAGTAAAACATTGAAAGGGAATCTCTTCGGCCAATTTTTTTTATTTTATTGCAATTAATTTTTTGATCCTACGTTTGTGTCCTAACCGAGCTAACCATTAGGGAAAGAGATTACAAAGTCGTTCCAAAACGCCGTCGTAACTGGACGGGCCCAAACGTCCAAACACCCTCCTCGAAATGGGCCGTCCTCGTGGCAGGGGGCCCACGATCGGTCTTGGCGATTGGATGTGAGAGGGTCAAAGTCATGGTTGCTACCTAGGCATTGACTTGGATGAACCTGGTGGGCAACACCAGATCTCACGCAATCCCAGGCACAACCCCCAACGCACCAATCATAACACGCTCGTATCTTGGAAAAACATGTAAAAACTTTGCCTGGGTGTCGACAAAAGACAACGTTTAAGGTTAATCGGAGGTGTCTCGTCCGATTGTATTCAAGGGGATCAACAGGATTTTACTACAGCAGGATTTGAAATGAGATAATAATTTGTCGCAGATGTATTAGTTTGGGGTTTTTGGTAGTCAATAAAATAATTTATGATAAATTTGTCACATTCCGGAGTTAAAAATCCTTTCTTCTTATCTTTTGTAATTTTTTCTATTTGATTCCTGATTGTGCTGGTTCTATCAGCCAGATCTTTCATTTTTTTTTCTGTCAATGAATAATCTGTCAAATCCATAAATCGAATTTGAATGGACGATTCATTAATCATCCCATTACTGATTATCCCATCTTTTTCTTTTTTAGTTTCACTCAATTTATATATTTCTCTTAATCCAAATAATTGAATTGGGTTTCTTTTGGAAAGTTCTTTTATTATTACTTTTAAAAATAGAATGTTTTTCATGACCCATTTGTTTCTTTCTTTTGAAAGGTTGAAAAAAAATTTTATTTTTTCTTTTAAAACCTGTATAACTAAAAAAGAATTCTTTTGCAATTTTATAATTTTTTTTCTGAGTTTTTTAAAAATGGGTTCAAAAAATGAACGTTGTTTTATGGGAGAACCAAAAGGAAGTTCAGTTTCCATTCCCCAAACATGTATATCAGTTTGGGGTTTTTGGTGGGATTAATCCTAATTTTAAAGGTTAACTTTAATTAACTTTAATTAATTTCTCTGTTTTTTTTTGGGTAAAGAATTCATTTCTCGTAGATGAAAACAAGGAAACAAGAGAGAGAGAGAGAGAGAGAGAGAGAGGTGACGAGTGCCGATCTCTTCGTCTCCGTCTCTCGTTACTCGGTCTCGGATCACAGAGACCATGGCGAAGAAGACCATCTTCCCGATCTTCGACCTCGCCGTCTTGGCGCTTTGCTTCGTTCAGGCGGCCGTGTCGAGCCCCTCCAACCATCGCTACAAGGAAGGCGAGCCGGTCCCTCTCTACGCCAACAAAGTCGGTCCCTTTCACAACCCGAGGTGAGTCGTTGCGCTGGAACTGCGCGAGATCGATCTCGATATGACGGCGTTTCCCTCTCTCTCTCTCTCTCTGTTTTTTTTGTGCGTTGAGTTTTGATCGGCACTGCGATGTTGAGTGCTGAGTTCGGAGAAATGTGACTTCTGATTCAGCAAAGCGAATTGAAGGGTAGGACGGAGATAGGAGATTCGAATGTCCAGGGTTGACCTGGTCGAGCCGATTGTAACTTGTGCGTGTCCTTTCGTCTGGAAGAGATGGCGTTGCTCATATGACTTTTATATCGAGTATTGGTGATTTCGCGCGCGTCTTCCTGAGCTCGATAGAATTCCGATGGCATTGGGATTAGAACGTCCATTTGAGATAGCACACTATTTGCTTTACGTTGCTGTAATGTAATGGAATCCAACTTATGTCCGAATGAAAAAGAGGTTGTCTTTTTGAACTAAGTTCTAGGTAGGGAAACTACATCATGCGTTCGCTTGAGACTCAGGGATAACTCCTTCTACGGTTTTGATTTTTCATCTGAAATCAATCCAATAAATGAGCAAAATGGTAAATTTTGAGGAGGTCTTTTTGATCAATCTACAGGTTTCTTTTTTTACTTTCCATATGCGACATGGGCATTTCCTGCTTTGTTGCTTTCTCCCCAAATAGTTAAAAGGTAAAGGGGAGAAATAGCTTTAAGAGTTTTCTTCAAAGTTACCAGGACTCTTAGGATGCTAATGAATCTGATTCTTGTTTATGCACAGCAATCATTACTACTTCCTTGAAGCTGCCGTTGCTATGAGAGTTATACATCATTATATTCATGAGAGAAGTGTAGCTCATTTAGAGCGCAATGCTTTTATTGCTGATAACACGTAATCTAAATCTTGCTTGCATCGTTGTGACTGTGGATAACGAAAACCAAAATTTTGTCTTCAAAGGAAACACCTGTCTTCTTGTCCTAAGTATGAGCAATTTGACCCTGAATAAATGCCGTTGCATCAGATCATGTAGATATTTGCTTGAACATTGCTAGACTAGTTGATCTTGCGTCCTTCAGGTTTCTACATGGTTTCAGCAGGATATAAGAGCCGAATTATTGATGAATTCATCATAATGCCTTCTTAAATCGAGGAAAGTGAAAAAAAGAAAAATTGATTATGTAACTTAGATTTTTGTGTATGTAAATTTGTTGTAAATTGTGATTCATCATGACTGTGTCATCTGAACCAGAAACAAGAAATCTACTAAGAGGGATAATTTCGGAGGCATGTAACTTCAAGAATCTCCTAGATTTGCTTTATAACTTCTTTCAAGCCTGTACATATCTGCTTCGACTCATAGCTCTCTGTCCTCCACTTGTCCATAGAGTCTCTTCTAACGGTAATAATCCAAGAAACTTTTATATCTTATGCCAAGCTTATAATTTGACATTTCCTTCATGCAGTGAAACATATCGCTACTTCGATCTTCCATATTGCGCACCAGGTCTGTATGCTGATATTTCCAGAGTTGGGTTTCTTTCTGCATCATTATATCTCAGAAGCCTTGATTGGTTAATTTGTTTCCTATCACAGATCATATGAAAGAGAAAAAAGAAGCTCTGGGTGAAGTGTTAAATGGAGATCGTTTAGTTAGTGCTCCCTTCAAGCTGGACTTTTTGACGAATAAGGAATATGAAGTTGTTTGCAAGAGAACACTTTCAAAGGTAGAAGTGGCACGATTCCGGTCTGCAATCGTCCAGGACTATTACTTTCAGATGTATTATGATGACTTGCCTATTTGGGGTTTCATTGGGAAGGTTGACAAGGAGGGTAGGGATCCAAGCGAATATAAGTATCTTCTTTATAAGCACGTTATCTTCGAGATCTTTTACAACAAGGACCGTGTGATCGAAGTTAATGTCCGAACAGACCCAAGCAACGTTGCAGATCTTACGGAGGACAAAGAAGTTGATCTTCAGTTTATGTATACAGCAAAGTGGAAAGAAACAAATATTCCTTTTGAGAAAAGGATGGATAAATATTCTCAGTCATCTTCACTGCCTCATCATCTCGAGATTCATTGGTTTTCAATTGTAAATTCATGTGTCACAGTTCTTTTGTTGACTGGATTTCTTGCCACAATCCTCATGAGAGTTCTCAAGAATGATTTCGTCAAGTTAGGATCCCCTCTCTCATTACTCGTTTGCTTTCCTGATTTTCTCTAAACATGATAAGTTGCGTGCCTTCTTTCTTTCTATGAAGATGATAGGACCTCTCTGTCCTTGTTCTGTTTTTGTTTATGACAAATAGGTATGCCCATGACGAAGAATCAGCTGAAGACGAGGAGGAGACTGGATGGAAATACATCCACGGGGATGTGTTTAGGTTCCCAGAGTATAAATCTCTTTTTGCTGCTGCAGTTGGTTCTGGTACTCAGCTGTTTACTCTGTAAGTCTCAAGATTATCCGGCATCTGTTGAAGCATATTTGCAAGAGCAATTTGCACCTCCTTTCATTGGACCCATATTCCTCTGTTTATCTTGATTGGGCAATTTGTGATTTGTGTTCTGCAGTACCGTGTTCATCTTTATATTGGCATTGGTTGGTGTCTTTTATCCATACAACCGAGGCGCACTATTTACGGCACTGGTTGTGATATATGCACTCACGTCAGGAATTGCAGGCTATACTGCTAGCTCCTTTTACTGTCAGCTGGAGGGAACAAACTGGGTATGTGATACCGAATTCCTCCTATGGACATTATTTACAGCACATCTGTTTGTTGATCAAATTTCTTGTTTATGACATGGCAGGTCAGGAATTTACTATTGACTGGATGCCTCTTCTGTGGGCCTCTGTTTCTCACATTCTGCTTCTTAAATACGGTTGCTATTGTCTACACTGCCACTGCAGCTCTTCCAATTGGCACAATTTTGGTCATAGTTCTTATATGGACACTTGTAACATCACCTTTGCTCATATTAGGTGGGATTGCTGGGAAGAATAGCAAGGCTGAATTTCAAGCTCCATGCCACACCACTAAGTACCCTAGAGAGATTCCACCGTTGCCATGGTATAGGGACACAATCCCTCAGATGGCAATGGCTGGTTTTCTCCCGTTCAGTGCTATATACATCGAACTATACTACATTTTTGCCAGTGTCTGGGGTCACAGGATCTATACCATATATAGCATCTTGTTTGTTGTTTTCATCATTCTCTTGATAGTCACTGCTTTTATCACGGTGGCATTGACCTACTTCCAACTTGCTGCTGAGGACCACAAATGGTGGTGGAGGTATGCCATACAAGTATTTGTTTATTGTTGGCTAATTTTAATAATGTGCTGTAGATTCCTGCTTGCTGGTTTTCCTTTGAGTTGCCCTTCACAATTACAAATGACTACTTAACACGTTGCATGGCATCCCCAGTCACATTTAGCTTGCTTGAGTCAAATTGTTCAGCTATGATTGTATGAGTTGCAAAAGTGACGTGGAGATATTAGAAGAAGATAGCGATGATTGCTAAGCAATGTCACATCTCTCTTTAGCTTTTATATACACATGGAAGCACTTCAATCACAATTCAGTGATGCTCAGTTATCCTATTCTGTATGTTGTTTATTACACAAGGGCAGGCTTTGAAATTTAGAATTTTGACTGGCTGAATTGTGGAAGGGTTAAAACTACCTTCTCAGAGGAGATATTCTAACTAGGTTACAAGAAGGTGTGGGTGCCACAATTTTTGTTGGACAATGGGTTAGAAGCAGCACAAAACTGACATTCTAATTAGGTGTTGGAAATGGCTTATTCTCTGCGAAGTATCTGTTCCAATGACAGGAAATTAATTTGGCTGATGATGCATATTCTTCTGATATAACTTGAAAATTTTAATGTTAGCTAGTATTAGTCAATGAACTCAGAAGATCTGTTGATGCCACTGGACTGATCGTCCACAATGCTCTATTGTTAGAGAGCAATTAGCAGAAAAATGCCAATAGAGGCTTCAGATGGGTGTTTGTTACTTCCTTTTTGTTGATAATTTCTTCACACCTTGAAGGCTCACAAGCTTTAGCTACTACTAGTTATTGAGTGAACACATGAAAAGATACCATAAAATGTACGTTTTAAAAGCTGGGTTGTTTGTGGGATATGAATTCTTAGTTGGGGACGTCAGCGAAGAGCTTCCACATACTCTTGGAGAATCCTGCACATAGCCATGATAATTGCAATTACTAGTTTATCTTAAGTCATCCATGCTCGACTTAAGGTCGAACCAACTAGTCCTGTTTAAGGCGCTAGGATTTTCTCTTCTTTGAATATGTACATGGCATACATACGTGAGTTTTGCTGTGCTGACAGCAGCCTGATGCCTGTATCATTTGGCAGGTCTTTTCTCTGTGGTGGATCAACTGGATTATTCATCTACGGGTATTGCTTATACTACTACTATGCACGGTCAGATATGTCCGGGTTCATGCAAACTTCATTCTTCTTCGGCTACATGGCCTGCGTCTGCTATGGATTTTTCCTCATGCTTGGTACCATAGGTTTTCGCGCAGCCTTGCTATTCATCCGACACATATACCGATCCATTAAGTGCGAGTAGGTGGGTGGTCCTTGTCAATCTTCTTTTCCCTCTTCCCTTTCTTCTTAACTGCCCTGTATAATAACCTTTACACAAAATGCTTTCGGTCTGTGTACCTTAAGCAGAAGCAGTATAGTTCTCCTCACACATCTTGCTACTTGAGAAAAATGGGCTTAGCATTTACTTACCCTGAATGTTTGTGCTGATTTTTTTCCAGTCTAATTAGGAATATGATCTTTTTTTTCTTTTTTTCGGGTCGGTATTTTTCGACTCGCCTTTCATACTTTGTGTCCAATTCTCCATCTCTTCTTACCATTCTCCGGCACGCTTGATTCAATGTCTACGACATATTTGGAATCCAACCGTTGATCGAGCATCAAGACTATTTGGTTTTCGCAGCTGAGCCAGCGTGAAAAGGAAGAAAAATTAGGAGTGAGTTTTGACATGGCAGTATTACCAATTCACTGGTGATTCTGCATCCTGGTCTTTTCTTCTGAAATTCCAAAGTATTGAAGTCCAAAGGTCAAAAGGGCTATGCGGATGTTGGCTAGTTGCTAATGTCATTTCGACCCTCGTTGAAGCGTGGGGCACCAAATGAATATCCACTCTGGATTTTTTTTTATCTTTCCAAGTTCCATTGAAAATCCTTCATAATTTGGAATTTCTAAGGTTCTCTGTGTAATTTAAATTTTATGAGTCCCATAGAAGTTGATTTGCATTAAGTACAAGTTTACTATTTAGTGGTGGGTCGAATCCTGAACGTGGTTGCATCTTCTTAGAAAAAAATGCCGATTGTAATTAGTAAAAACATCTAGTTAGTATTCCATCTTGAAAGTCATTATTGACGTGAAAGACGTTTCTAATCATTGATGGGTAGAAAGTTCTTTATTCTTTGTTAAACCAGTTTCGATATGACCAAGGATGGGAATATTGTCCAATTAATCATAAAATATATTATATGGATCCTAAACCTTTGCAAGAAATTATAGTATGGTTAGTCCGGCTAATATTTGCCATAAATGGTTGACATGGCATCAGTCGTCCTATGTGGCACGTTGCCATGTCAACCATTTTCGACAAAAAATGATCAAAATGACTACATTCATGCATATGCAGAGATTTAGGAAAGGAAAAACTGAAGAGTTTAGAATTGAATTATTATCCATACAATAGTTTGGCGCTGATTGGGTAGTTTTCCCGACAAAGGGCTGTCTACAAAAGTTTGTCACATTATCTAAAACATCAATAGGGGGAGCATTAACAAAAAAAATCCTAATTTTATTGCAATTGTGCCAATTCAGTCCTAAACCTTTTTGTATTTGTGCCAATTCAATCCATTCGGCCAATTGGCAGGAAATCGTTGTGGTGGTACAGCCGGCGCTGACGTGGATAATTTATAATAATATTATAATATTTTTATTTTTTGATTTTTATTATGGGTTAATACCACAAAAAATTCTAAACTGGTACATCCGCGATAAATTTATCCCAAATTTTTTTTTACCATAATAAACCCCAAACTGGTACACATGTGACAAATTTACCCCAAATAATTTTTTTGACCACAAAGAACTCTAAACTGGTACACCTATAACAAATTCACCCCAAATTAAAATTTTGACCATAAAAAATTCTAAATTGGTACACATATGAC
Organism: Lenwebbia sp. NSW1173648; assembly: GCA_029784005.1. Taxonomy (NCBI): domain Eukaryota; kingdom Viridiplantae; phylum Streptophyta; class Magnoliopsida; order Myrtales; family Myrtaceae; genus Lenwebbia; species Lenwebbia sp. NSW1173648. Next base: position 7,128,886 of record JARCGZ010000002.1, read on the forward strand.
AAATTTATCCTTCGGTAGTTTCCGTTAAATCGAGTTAATACCATGAAAAATCCCAAATCAATGCATATGTGACAAATAGAGGGTAAAAACCTCAAACTGGTACACCCGTCAACTGTCACGTGTCATCCAACTTAACAATTTGATGGTAAAATTTAACGGAAAATTGAAATTGGGTAAATTTGTGACAAGTGTACTAGTTTGGGGTAAATTTGTTACAGGTGTACCAGTTTGGGGTTTTTGGTGGTCAAAAAATAGTTTGGGGTAAATTTGTTACATGTGTATTAATTTAGGATTTTTTGTGGTTAAAAAATAGTTTTGGGTAAATTTATCACTTGTGTACCAATTTGGGATTTTTCGTGGTATTAATCTTTTTACTTTTTCTTTCCCTTTCTTCTTTCTCCAATGGGTTTGGTGACCGACTAGAGGCGAGGGCCGACGAGGGGGAGCCTCGCTAGTGGTCGATGGGGGCGACCTTCGCTAGAGCGAAGGAGAGATCGAGCCTCGCCATGGCTAAGTGTCAGCGACGACAAGATCGTGCCTCGTAGATCTAGGCAAGACCCGACCTCGCCCTCTCCAGTGGCTGGCGGGGGCGAGCTTCACTAGAGGTCGACGAGGTTGACCTCGCCAACCCTCGCCTCTAGCTGGTTGCAAGACTTTGGCGAGCTGCTGGAGGAAGAAGAAAGGGAAGAAAAAGAAAGAAAGAGAGAGAAAATAAAATAATAAATAAAAATTTAGAAAAAATATTAGAATATTATTAAAAAATTATCAACTTCAGCGCCGACCATGCTACGTCAGCGATTTTCTGCCAAAATTGATCGGATGAACTGAATTGGCATAAATGCAAAAGGCATAGCATTCAACTGGCAAAAAAAGGTTTTAGGATTAAATTGACATAATTGCAATAAATTTAAAAAAATTTGGTAATTTTCCCCATCAATAGGAGAGATCTCTTAACTCTTCTAGTCTTCACAGCAGCAACAACATAGATATCTTTGGAAGTTGAGTTACCTAGTTTGCCCTACTCGTCTTGCATATGCAAATTCATCCATTACATTCACCATCGTCGAGCTTTTACACTTGCAGTCTGGGAAAATTATTCAAAAAGTCATAAACCTTTTGCACTTTTGCCAATTCAGCCCTTCTAGTCAATTTTAGCAGGAAATCGTTGACGTGGATAATTTTTAATAATATTTTAATATTTTTTTGAGTTATTTATTTATTTATTTTCCTTTTTCTCTTTTGGGTTTTTACTTCAGCTGTCGATAAGGGTCGGCGAGCACTCGCCGGCCAATGGGCGAGGGTCGCCTGTCCCTCACCGGCTACAGGCGAGGGTCGCGGCCCTCGCCCGGCCTCGCCCAGATTTGGGCGAGGCCAACGCAGCCACAATCGAGGCTAGCCTCAGCCACAGTTGCTGGGTGAGGCCAAACTTTTGATCGCTTGCGAGGAAGCCTTGCCTAGATCTAGACGAGGCCAGCCTCGGTTGTGGTCACATTGGCCTTGCCCAGATTTGGGCGAGGTGTCGCGGCCCTGGCCAGCGAACGACGAGGGCCAAGCAACCCTGCCTGCGGTTGAAGTAAAAAATAGAAGAAAAAAAAGGAAAAATAAAAGAATTACTAAAAAATCAAAATATATGTTAAAATATTATTAAAAAAATTTCACACCAGCGCCGATCGCACCACGCCAGCGATTTCCATCCAATATGACTGAATTGGCAAAAAGTGAAACGGTTTAGGACTGAATTGACAAACTTAAAGGTTTAGCACTAATTAGCAAAAGTGCAATAGGTTTAGGACTTTTTTTTTTGACAAATTTTTCCTTGCAGTTTACTAGTGAGATAAAAAAAACCACCAATTTCAGAAAAGAATGTAGTTTCTGTATGTGAAAACTGTATGGAAACTCTGCTCGTATTTTTAGTTTGATATTGATTTATTTAGAATTCGTTTATTTTGCAAAAACGAATGATTTGGACAAGAATTTCCTAAAAATGATTGGTTATATTGCAGTAGTCATTTCATACAAATGCATGTCGATTTTGAAGGTTCTGAGCTTACACCATATAGCCGACACCTTATTACTATATTGTAGTAGTAATTTCATACAAACGCATGTCGATTGTGAAGGTTCCAAACTTAGACCAAACAGCTCACACCTTATTACACTCTTAAATTTTTTTGCTTTGCAAATCTTGTAATGCACGTATTTTAAGTTTCTTCTTCAAGGAGAACACCCGGGACATTTTACATTATCATAACGTTTTGCCATTTAAATCAATATTTTAAATTTCGACGGAAAAGTTGAAATATAGTTTTTTTTTTACTGACAAAAAGTTAGCACCAACTTCAAGAGGTGGATTCCATTCCACTTTTGCAGCATCAACATGACAACATGTTTACTTTTACTTTCTTTCCCTTTTTTTGTTTTTTTGGAAACGAAGGATGCATGGTGTGGTTGCACGTTGGGAGTTCTCCTCTGAAAGGAAAAAAAAAGAGAGGAGAGAGCTTTTTGATCTTTTCGATTTGATGCCTTTGACTTTTGGACTTTTCTCAGGCAAAAATGGCTTTTTCCTTTGCCCTTTTAAGCCGAGCACTCCCCCACTCACATGCTTCGTTTCTCATTGAACCATCTTCCCATCTTTTTTCTTTTTTTTTTCCATCAAAGGGTTCCCAACTTCTGTGGCCAGAACGAAAGACATTAAGGAACTGCTCAAAAGCTAAGGGACCCAACACGACACAACACAAGCTTTGATGATTAGGGTTTGTGGGTTACCTAACTTCCTCATCAAGACTGATGAACATCCAGTACTCCCACACATGGCCTCCCAAGAAAGAAAGAGAGGATAGAAATGGCACAGACATGTGTATATACACATACCCTTTTCCCTTCCAAAGTGTTTTTGATGGGTGAGGTGAGGTGAGGTGAGGTGAGGGGGACCATCTTGGAACTTCTTCTCCTCTTCTTCGCTTTTTGTCTGTATCTCTGTGTCACTCGGAGCTTCGAGTGCATGAAGAAATGATGGAGTTTTTTGAAATCTCTCCGGTTTCGGAAAGTGACGCTGCAACCACAAATTAGATGGAAACTGGGACCTGGATAAAGCACGATCATTTTGTGACCAGCCAGGCTAGATTGCTTTATCTCTGAGTTACATGTTTTCCTCACGATTTTGAACCCTAGAGATAGTCTCATCTTCACCAGAATGACTGGCTCTCGACCTTTAGATCTCTACCCAGATCTCTCCGTGGCTTGCATATATGCCGAGCCCAATGTATGATAATCCGTCGGGCACGGTATAGTTACAACATATATGCTTATTGAAGACCCTTAAAACTGAGGTGCATTGAGAAGTTTTCAAGAATGTTATTGAAGCAAACAACATTTCTGATTAATGATAGTGCGCAAAGTTTGGACTATCGTCGTTAGATGCACATTAAAAGGTGAACCTTGACACTTGAAATTTCCACTTTTAGATTAAAGCACTCAATCATACATATGGCAAGTATAGCCTTACAACCCTGCGTTGCCTTACCTAAGGTTGCTGAACAAAGTGAAATTATTGGAAGCGGCTCACAGAGGAGAAAGGTGATTATTACTAAAGTTCCATCTGTCAATCAATATTGCAAAAGTGAGTCTTTTCTATGGTGGCGCAACCAAAATAAATTCTTTGGGGTCTAAGTAAGGTCTCGGTATTTTTATATATTTTTTCCATTTCAAGGTAGCAATTCGACGGCATGGAAAGTCGGTTTTCACGAGCAGTTGTATTAGCACGAAGTCATGGCTACGTCTCTTATACAATTTGTGATGAACTTTCAGCTGACGTGCACAAAATACAAGCTCGTCAATAAGATACAATTGCAATTCAATTCATTTCACTTCAATACCTAATACCTGATCGAGTGTTAAGCATGCTAGACTGTGTACATTGTGACAGTCCTATAGAAAGTGAAGAAGAGCTAGCTTCTCAGTGCGCGCTGTGAAAGCATTGAAAGGGAAAGGAAGAAAGAAGGGAAATGAAGACCTGGTGTATAGGCCTTTACCTTCTCAGTTCCAACTTTCTTTTATTTTGTTTTGGTTTTTTTTTTTTTTGGCCTTCTTTTGTTGTTGTTCTGGGTTTTTGGTATTTCAAGAGGAGTTAAGAGAATACATGCTTTTTTGGTCAGATTTTTTGGTATTTCAAGAGGAGTTAAGAGAATACATGCTTTTTTGGTCAGATTAGTGAATACAACAAACAAAAGTATTGAATGGGTGTCTGCATAAACAAGAAAGATGCTGAGCTTTTCCTGTCTGTTGCTGTTGCTGCTGCAACTTCTAGCCCCACACTGGTTTTATCAGGCTCCCTGATTCTCACAAAAAAGACACAGTAGAGAGAGAGAGAGAGAGAGAGAGAGAGAGAGGCGTGGTGGTGGTGGTGATGATAGAGATGAATGGAGCTTTGTTTGGGTCTGTGTTGTTCGAGAGTGACCACTGATCTCTCTCTGTTGATCCTTCCCTCTCAAACTATGGCACTGAAAAACATGGCCTCTCTCTTTGGCATTTATAACCCACCTCTCCAATCTCTCTCTCTCTCTCTCTCTCTCTCTCTCTCTCTCCACACGTAAAGGAAAATTCCACATAATCTAATGGATGGATATCCAAATAGGTCGGTTGTACCTTTATTATTTTTATTTTTGTAAGTTATGTGATGCGGTGATAACGAAAGAATATATATGATACGGATCTTATTTGATTTTATGATTCGACCTACTTCTCAACCTGTCATCCGTGCAATATTACTGGCGATATATAAAAGTCATGATCATGAAACGTCTAAGTTTAAATTAGGTAACGCACACAAAATATTTCTATGGGCATCAACACTTTGGAGAATGGTAGCCTCTTGCAACTTGCATATATGTTGAACAGTTATCAACCTTCAGTGAATCGAATTGACTTTAATTTGACACTATTATGAAACCAAATGCTCTCTCTCTCTCTCTCTCTCTAAAAGTCAAGAACACATCCTGCCACTTTTAATGCTTTAAGAGAAGGAGACTTTAATTTGACAGACACCCCACCCTGAGCCTCGCCCTAAAAACGATCCCCACATAGTCCAAACAGAAAGTCCAACTCTATCAACAGTAGTAGTAAGAAGAAAGAAATGAGGGCCTCTGAAGCTCGCCATTCAATGTCAATATTGGTTTCAGGGTAAAAAGTAAACACCTCATGATGTTGTTGTCCTCGTCAGAATACATGTTTTGAATATTATAATTTGACTAATTCAGGAGGCAAGCAGACTAGCAGCTCTCATTCAAGCAACAAAAAGCTCATGATGATTCCCTCTCTTCCCATAAGACTTTATTGAAGCAAGTAACATCAAAGCAACTGCAAAAAAGATTTCACAAGATCTACTTTGTAGGTTTTTAGAGAAAGATGTAGTCTTTTCTAATGTTTCTGGCATTGCTTACCACAACCGTATACATATTCTAACCCCCACATGAAAATAAGGAACTGAAGTTTCCTAAGATGAATTTCTAGGTTAGAAACTTTATTTAGTCTCAGCCTAGACCATACGCGGAGCGCGGCATTTCACCTCTAAACGCAATTCTTGCACAGTCGTCCTAGAATATCACCCACGATCGACCCAAGAAGAATCATATAGGAATTCGCAACGCGCGATTTACATGGAGCTTTTCCTCCTTAAACTTTGATCAAGTTGATGTTACAGTATTGCCACATCCATATGAGGACCACTAAGCATAAGCATATCAAAGAAGCAACTGAACTGAGGATTCTATCAAGTAGTAATCCTTGCCAACTGATCATCTCTCTCCAACCTCTCCTTCTGTAACGACTGATGACATGTAACTAAACACCAGAAGAGAAGACTTCTCATCCTCATTAGCCATGCCCCTTACCGCCCTTGCTTGAAACTGCTTCTTGCAAGCATGACAAGTGATCTGAAGGATAGCGGAATTTATTTGCTTAGATGCATGCTCTCGTAGTGCCAAGGCCTTGTCCAGCTCACTTTGTGCTTGTTGCCTAATTCTCTGTGCATTGGCAAACTCCTCCTCGGCCATTTGAATCTGCCTCCTGGCCAGCTCTCTCGCCTCCTCAGCGTAAGCCTTCTCCGCCATCGCCAATCTCAACTGCTCCCGTGCCTCCTCCCTCATCTGTAAAGTGGCGGCGACGCTATCAGGTCTATCGCCCATGTTGCTCATCAAGTGGCTCGCGTTGTTCGACTCGTTCTTCTCCCCGGCATCGCAGCACGACGACCCGATCGAGAGCTGCAATGGGGTCGAGTCCTTCTCGTCGCCCTTGGAGGAAATGGAAGCCGCTTCATCGGGGATCGATAGCTGAAGCTCCAAATTATGGTGGCGGTAGTCCGGACCATTTTTGGAAGAGCAGTCTTTGGTAGGGCTCAATAAGAGAATGGGGTTTTCCACTGGCTTTGGCAATATGAAAGGTGGCAAATTAGGAGTTGCACTGAAATTGGTGTCACTAGATAGGCTAGGGCTAGAGGCAGTTCTCGAGAGACACGGCGGCTGCAACGGTTGCAGCTCGGACAGAACCCGACCCGTGTTGCAAGAATCTTGGTGCTCGATGAAGCTTTCGACCCTGGAGAAAGGTATATGGAACCACATGAATCAAGGGTTAATATGCCAAAAGAAAGAACATGCTGTTGCTCTGGCTATTACAGGAAGTGCAGCAAGAGAAACAAGGCGATAGAAGGAGATGAAGTCGTCAACCCCCATACAAACATATCATTAACAAAATCATTCATATGCACAAGTCATTAAAACTCATTAAAAAAGTTCACTTTTTTAAGGAGAGAGTGCAGATTATGAAAGCGAGTGTAGCAAACGTACGCACATGTCAAAACGAGGAAGACAGTTGCTTCAAATTATTTATATGAACCTAAGAGTTGGTGTTCTTGGGTTCCTCAAAAAGAGATTTTTTTTAGCAAAAATAACACGACCAACAAAATCTGATTTTAGGGAACTGTGTTTCAACTGTCCAAAAGCAAAACTGTGGTTAAGGAAACAACCTCAGAATTAAGGTTTTTTTTTCGTGGTCGGTCAATACCTAGAGCGAGGTATATACCCTTTCCGACTTTCGACTTTAGCCTTTTAGAATCAATCGGGAAAAAGGCAATGAAAAGGGTTGAGCAAAGATAAAATGTCTTCTTCACGCATCAAAGGAATCTAAATTATTAAAAAAAAAAAAAAGATGCTGAATTGCAGCAGTATAATAGATTTTAATTCATGGTTTGAGTCAAATTCAAGATCCAACCTGGAAAAAACTCTTCCACAGTCGCAAGAATGGCCTCTGGTGCCGCAAGTCTTGAGATGGGCCTTGTAGTCAGACTGCACGGCGTAACCCTTGGAGCACCTCTCGCACACCCACTGCTTCTGGTTGCTGTGCTTCCTCCGGTAGTGCTTCTTGATCCCCACGAGGTCGCCGAGCGCGTGGCGGGGGTCGTGGTGGAGGCAGGCCGGTTCGGGGCACACGAACACCCGCTTCCTCGCCGCCGCCCCCGGCGCCCCCCCGGGATTCTCCCTCTTGAGCAGCTTCCACGGCACCTTGTGCCGCCGGCGGTGCATCTGGAGGTTCTGGTCCCTCTGGAACCCCTGGTTGCAGATCTCGCACACGTAGCGGTCCGACTCCAATAGGGTTTTCGGCGACAGCGAAACTACCTCCGCGTCCGGATCTGACAATCGGTCGGTTTAAAGAAGTGATTTCTAAAGGTTCCCAGCTCTCTCAAATACCAATCGAATGAAAACGAACGACTGATTGAGAGTAAAGAGAGAAAGATAAACGGAAGTACCTGGAGTGCCTGCCGGTCTTCTTTTCCTCTTATTGCTGCTGCTGTTATCATTTCCATTTTCTGGTTCTGAAGAAGCAGAAACAACTGGGGCAGAACTGAAAGTGTTGGTGTTGCCCAACATGGGTGTTGATTCAAGTTGATTCTTCCTTTTCTTTGTAGGAACTTTGTACTAGTAGACAGCTGAAGAGATTAAAGGTTTCTGAAACAGTTGATCTTTCTTGGGTTTCTTCCGTCTTCTTGAAGGGTTCTTCTTCATGAGATGATGACTCAGATCACTAGAGAGAGAGAGAGAGGCGCAACAAGAAGCCTAGAGCCATGACTATAGATAGGGAGAAAAAGAAAGCCTTTAACTTTCGGTCATCAGCTTTCTTTTTGGCTTTAAACATTCAGCTTTTCCATGTCTCAAGCCTTGCTCTCTCTCTCTCTCTCTCTCTCTCTCTCTAGACCCTCGTGATCTTCATCTGATGTTTCTGTGAACTCTCCTGCAAGGAAAGGCTCCGAACACTGGATGGAAAGAGAGTGGGAGAGAGGCACTGTGGTGATGAAAAGGGTGGGGTGGAGCCAATCAATTGGTAAGATAAGCTTTTGATCAGGCAACAAGAAATGGGCCAGAAGGAGAGAAGGATCGAAAGCATTTTATGTCCAAAATACATTCTTTTCTGCACAGTAAAAAGAAATTTTATGCATGCAGTGCAGCAACAGAAAACACACAAAGCCCACTCCCCCCACCCCCGCCATTGTCTTCTTCTACTACTGATTAGGGCAACGTGCATTGACAAAAGTACCCACTTGCCTTGGCTGCTGAAACCTGTTGTAATTTAATTTACAATGTGAAGCAGCTTTTTTGCTAAAAAAGTCCAATTGAATATGATGTCTCCCGGTGATGTTAATAAGTCAGCAAGATGGCACAACATTAGCTGTCTGCCCCAAGGGTTGTCTCTAATTTCTTGGACGATTTCATCTTTTCATTTCTTTTCAAAAAGATTGCATTTTCTTTTCTTTTCTTTTCTTTTCTTTTTCGTGGAAAACTAGGTTGATTTGTTGCTTCTGTCTGCGAGATTTAGTCGCGGATTATAGACATCGATCGATGCCACAAGACACTGTAGCATGTATAATTGCCCGTAGACTATGGAGAAAGAGTTGGAAGAATGGATGCACTATTAATCCTACCAAATCTCTAATTATGCATCTCGAGTTCGGTATACCGTGTATGTATACACGGATTTTATTTCCTCTAGCTATATATATTAAATAAATTACATTTGGATGATCAATAGAAGAATTCTTCACTGAAAAAATTCATCTCTTATTTCATAGTATTAACTTATTTTAATTTAGTTCTCTTAATTTATATTGATTTGTATATTTGTTCATCTCCGATATTATCCATTGGTAAAAGCAAAGTTGTTCTTGCTTCTTCATCTTGCCATATGCCATTTATTTTGAAATGACTTTGCTAGCATAATAGTTTTTGGGTGACTATAAGAATAACAGCAGTTCTTAAAAGAGTGGACCCCCCATAATATTTTTTTAATTATTTTTTGTGACCCAAAATAGACTGTTAGTATAACAGTCATCCAAAAAATGTTATATAATCAATTTTCGTTTTGAAATGTCGGGGCTTTCCACGTATTCTCTATTTTACATTTTCGTCCATTTCTTTTTTCCTTTTTGAGAATGAAATTATGAAAACCAGTCACTCAAGTTTGAAAGGCTCGGTACGAATTAGGCGGAGCTGGAGCGTGCTTAGAACATCATGACATGATGCCGTGGAAAATCAAATAACAAAAGAACTTCAAAAATAGAACTAAAATCGTGATGCCACGTGCACTTCGGCCCGCACCTAAACCACTGGATAATTGCCAAATTAATCATAAGCTTGTTGCACGGAAGTCAATTCAGTTCTAGACTTTTTAATTTTGCCGATGTAATTCTAAGCACTTGCGTAAAACTCCAATGTGGTCCTACATAGATCGCCACGTTAGCTATTTCCGGCGTCAATTGCCCGGGCCCACTAAATTGAGATTTCACACAAAGGTTTTTAAGACTGCATTTGTGAATTGTGAAGTTTAGAACTGAATTGCCATCCGTACAATAGATTGATGATTGATTTGATAATTTTCTCCCGAATGACAGCAAATCTTGATTGAATTCAGTGTATGTGGGTCCGGTCCATCTCAATTATTACATTTTTATGAGGCTCATGTAGTTCGATGGCTGAGATGAAATGGGCTCGTATGCTTGGAATGCATGGAAAAAAACTATTCCTTATCCAGGCGGACCCATAAAAGTCATAAGGGATAATGATACATATAGTCCTTAAAATTTGGTCCGATGTGCAATCTGGTCCCTGAAATTTTAATTTGCTCAATGTGGTCCTTGAACTTTAGTCTAATATTGCAATGTGGCCCTCGAACTTTTAATCTGTTCAATGTAGTCTTTGGATTTGCGGTACATGTTGAATGTAGTCCCTGAACTATATGAAGATGTTCAATATTATCCTTTAACTAATTCAAGATCAAAGACAATGAAGGACAACATTGAACATTTTTCATATAGTTCAGGGACTAAATTAAACATTTATCAAAAGTTTAGGGATCACATTGCACAAAATAAAAGTTCGGGGATTAGATTACACATTAGACCAGCGTTCACGAACCACAAATAAATTAAAAATTCAGGAATCAAATTGTAAATTGGGCTAAAATTTAGGATCTATTTGTGTTATTTTCTCAAGTTAAAACGACCTAAGAGTTTGGCTTTACATTGATCCAGTATTTGTCAGGAGTACCGGGGTTACGGAAAGCAGGCGATGCTAGCCGTCAGATTCTCATGAGGTCAAACAAATCGGATAAAAAGTCGGCCCTCTTGTGTGGAGCGAGAAGCAGGAGATCACTTCCTCGAGATGGGAAGAATGAAGTGGGCCCCGATTTTATGTGAGGATTTTACGAGTTTTATGAGCGCAAAAATAGTAATGTATACATTGGGGTTTTTTTTTTTTTTTAATGTAGTGTACATAGGGTTTACAACCCTTATATTTCGTTGGATTTACTTCTTCTTTTTTTTTTTTACGGTAAGAAGTATATTAACCAATCAAAACGCGACTTACAAAACGAAATCCGACCACACTAGGAAAACCTTGAAAAATGCATAAATCAGGTGTTATTAAAATCACCAATTCGGTCTTAAATTTATTATACGGATGTTAATTCAGTCTCAAACTTTTCAATTTTGCCATGCACGAAATCGTAACGTAGTCCTTCCAGCCAATTGTCCTCGAAAATTGTTGATGTGGTGATCCACGTGATTTTTCATGTCGAATTACCGGCCGTGCCATGTCATGTCATCAATTTCATGCCAAAATTGGCTGAAAAGACTATATTGGGATTTCATAACAGAGTCTATGACTACATTGGCAAAGTTAAAAAGTTTAGAATTTATTTGGCATCCGTACGATAGGCGTAGGACCGATTTGATAAACATCCCTAAGATTCCAACCTAATATAGCCAGGGTCGAGCGTGGGGAAGGTGTGTACTTGCTAGAACTAGGTCTAATTTTCAAATCAAGAACAATTGGAAAAGGTGGTTTCAACGCGAGGACAAGTTTCAAATCATTTTTACTGCAATCGATTCTATACTTACAAAAAAAAAAAAAGGTGGGAAGAGAGAGAGACTCCACTGGCGCTCCACCACAAATGGAGCGGAAGAAGCTCGGAAAGCAATCATACGCGACAAACTTTAGGCAAACAATCATGTGCGGGAGCTTTAATTAATCAAGAACAGGACCATTTCCTCGGAGCTTCCTACACATCTTGATCAGTCACAATAAAATCTGAATTTTACACTCAGACAGCTTAATTTATTTTGGAAAAATGAATGGGCTTCTCTTTTTGTCTGTCATATCTCTAATTCTCATCTCTTTGATTTTTGTTCTGCCTCTTTGCAGAGTGTGGGAGTCGAATCCCGACCCTATAATACTAGTGTCCCCACTCCCAATCCCTTTCCGCATAGCTTTACATAGTTGCATTAGAGATCATATTGTAGTTTATTGTTAACACTCTTAGGAAGCAGTTGCTCAACTCATGTTTCATTGCCAACTAGCTCAAGCTATCTGATGTTGCATCTTGTGTACATGTACTTGGTCGGGAAAATTACCAAAAAAAATCATAAATCTGTTGTATAGTGATCGACTTCGTCCTAAGCTTTTCAACTTTTGTCAATTTAATCTCAAACATTTTGACGATTTGCCAATATAGTCATTCTAATCAATTTTAACTGGAAATCGCTAGCGTGGACGTCGACTATCTTACGTAGTACGGCCGGCGCTGACGTGGAAGATTTTTTGTAATCTTTTCCATTCATTGGATTTGTGGGCCAACAACCTCCACTGGCAATCGTCGAGGCCTGACGATGAGCAGAGGGAAATACAGAAAAAAAAAGAAAAAGGAGAAAAAATATAAAAATATAAAAATATAAAAAAAATTATAAAAATTTTCCATATTAACGCTGGCTGTGACATGTAAGACGGGCAGCACTGATTAGACCATCACGTCAGCGATTTTTAGCCAAAATTAGGCCAAAATGATTACATTAGCCAATCGTCCAAATGTTTATGATTAAATTGGCCCAATTGAAAAATTTAGGACTGAACATATATTTAATTTTTTTGAAAAAATTTCAAATAAGGGCCTAAAGTTCATTTTCTCAAATAAGGGCATGAAGTTGACATTGTTTCAAATAAGAATCTGAAGTGATCTCATTGTTTCAAAGAAGGGCTTGACTAAGGGCATTTTCGTCATTTTCCTTTTCTTTTTTTTTTGAATTTTTCCCATTTTTTTTCCCCCTTTGTTTTCTCCCTTTCTTTTTTTCTTTATTTTTTCCCTAGCTCCTCGCTGGTGACCCTCGGCCTGCCCAGGCGAGGGCAGCCCTTGGCTCGCCCCGGTGAGGGCTGCCCTCGCCTTGCTGGTGACTGACTCGATCTTCGGCGATAAGCTACGGCAAAAAAAAAAGGAAAAAAGAAAAAAAGAAGAAGGGAAAAATGGAAGAAAAAAGGAAAGAAAATCAAAAAAGGGAACCGATGAAAATGCCATTAGTCAGGCTATTCTTTGAAATAAATAGGGCATTTCAAGCCCTTATTGAGAAAATGAGGATACTTCAGTTCTTTATTTGAAAATTTTAATTTTTTTTTTGGTAATTATTCATGTGTAGTTCCGAGACATGGTACCACTCTACTGTTACATGCGAGAGGTTCTATTAAGTAAATAAGCTAGAGAGAGAGAGAGAGGGGATGCTTTAGATGGTTAAAGAATAATTGGTTTACATAGAGAACCCTAGACAAAAATGATTTACAGAGGAGGACAGTTCCTTCTCTTTTTATCACTACTATTATATGCTTTGGGGGTGATATTTGCATGCAAGTCTTGGACAATCTGCCTCCCACCATCACCCCATTTACTTCAAAATAATTAAAAAAAATCAAGCAAAATCGGAAGTTAAAATCAACAACTTTTACTTTTGGTCCTCATTATTAATTACATGTCATCATGGGCTAAGACCGCTGACGCGTATCAAACTCCCTCAGTTCTCATTCCCTATCCAAATTTAAAAAAAAAAAAAAAAAAATTGGAGGGAAAAGACCATATTCCAAAAAATTATTAAATCTTTTGGCCAATGGGTTGAAGGTGAAGCTAAAGCTCCGCATGATGAAGCCTTGTTTTGAACATAAACTAATAAACTTAGCATGGAATTATAGACTAAGAAGATCATATGTCATAACGAAATTTTAAGAGGAACCGCGGAATACACAATACACTGAATTCCGGGCATGAATGTTAATGATCTAAAGTTTAGTCACGAAGAAATTATTTGGTTTCATCGTCGCCGGATCGGGGCTAGTCCCAATATATTTGATGTGACGGATTGTGAAAATAGAGTTGATGGACCCATTTAAACAGCCTTATAAAACTGTGTCCCGTCAGCTTATAAACAAACGTAGCGCTAATAAATTCTCGAAATCTCAGAGTATGGCTTTTCTTTCATTAGTTTCCGTTTGCTTCCTATGAACACATTGGTTGTCGGTCGACGCGGCACAAGGGTAATTGTATCTTGGAATCGGCATCATGATGTGTGACCCACGAAGACTGAGCGGTCTCCAAGTAAGAAAACATGTCACGCTACGGTACAGACATTACGCGAAATTTCACCCGAGATCTCAAGAAAAGAACAAAAACACGCGAGCTTATTAGATCGTACATGATTTGTTCCGACGTATCGGTGGAGTCTAACACAAGAATTTCGTGCTCGGTAGGATTGATGATCAAGCACGCAAAGGGACCACCATGTCATGGTCATTCATAGAAGCTCCATTTTTCTCCATTGGCGTTGTACGTGAGAGATTTTTCAGAAGCTTCGTTTGTCAATTTCGTGTCCCAATTTGGGATCCCCAAATGGGACGAAGGTGGGGAACTGGAATCCCCAATTCAACGACCACGTTCTTCGAACTCTTTCCTCAATCCAAGCCCATCGTATCATGTACGAATGAATTTGGGGGTGATTGGAGGTTTTGGGTAAGTTCACTCTTCATGCATTATGTGTTCATGCTTCGATTTATGGTCCTCTGCACGGTATTGGTTCACAAGGATCGGATCGGGTCGGATTATTGTTGTCATATCCATTTTAGTTCTTGAATAGTTGATGATTTTGCTTCCAAAAACAGCTCCAGAATTCATTCGGCTTGTGCAATTAAGCTCTTTTTAGACGGTTTATGATGGAGAAAACCTTTATTTGTAGGCCAATTTATTTCGGGAAAATTATCAAAAATATCCTAAACCTTCTTTCTTTGTGCCAATTCAATCATAAACCTTTTGTATTTGTGCCAATTCAGTCCTTCCGATCAATTTTGACCGGCCGGCACTGGCATGGACGCCGATATTGCGTGATCTATAAAATGGACCCTCTAAATTCTTGATGTTCTTGTTTGTAACTTGTAACGTTGCAGCATCCTCTTTGGAATAATCAGCATCACCATGTATGATATCACTCGTCTTCCCAATTCCTGCTTTTGGTTCTATCCTAATACTTCGTGTAATAACTCAAAGACAAACATTGTAACTTCTGCAAAAACAAATAGTTACAGATCTTGCTACTCTTCATCCTGGAGGAAGAATCTACAGCTAACCGCTCACTCTGTTTCAGGAGCAACAAAATGAACAGAATCGAGCCTTAAAGAAATCAGGCATTAGCCAAAATCCCGGTGATAATCTGGTTTGTATATTTGTATCATAAATAAATAAATAAACTCAAAAGATCAGGAAGCCGACATCATTTCCTTGACGGCTAATGCAGCTGCTCCATACCATGAAGCCGCGGCCATCGCACCTGGATCCGGAACCGATTGGAGGTTCGCCTCAGAGATATAAGATGCTCGCCCAGCCTATATGGATAGTGTAATTGTGAATCCACAAGCTTTTACACAAAAATGTTGAAAAATTGCATTGTCAACTATTAGTAGCATTAATTCCTTTGAGGTAGTCATGCTGTTATGTCAAAACTAAGCATCGATACTAAATCCCTGGGTATATTCTTCTGCACCTAAAATTCAGAAAAGCTACACTGCACAATGTGCACATGGCAAACTCCGACATCTGAGACCTGATTCTAGTCCAGGTTGTTCATTGCGATATGTGGACTTGTGACCAATCCTCCGTTGCTTAAGTTTTGATGTAAGGTCCTATTCTAATGACGACCATCGTTGTTTATAAAGGTCGGGATGCGATGAACAAATGCAAAGGTCAAGTGAGCTCTCATCATTTTCTAATCCACCGTTCAGTGAATCTCAAGCAAACTATGCAAGAAATGGCCTTTTTTTTTTTTTTTTTTTGGCATCTTCAGATTTTGAAGTCCTTCACACTTATTGAGTAAGATGTCAGATATCCAATTCAGTCGAGGGAATCTTATCTACTAACATTCTCTCTTTAGTCGAGCTGCTTGGGACAACCTTTGTACAACTTAACAGTCAGCTCCATGCAGTTCTAAAGATATGCCGAGTAAAGATCTTTTCTGCAGATTTAGTGGTATTAAGTAGGCGAAGACAGTGGTCTAATTAATTATATCACCTGTGCTTGCATCTCTTTCGTTGACTCTGCTCCAGCCAATGCCGCTTCAGATGAGACAACAAATGCAGTTACGGGATCCACACCGGCGTCTAACTTCTGTTGATGAAAGTTTTAGAAACCAAGGGATTGTACAGTAAACACGTCAACAACAGAGGGCAAAAACAGCATCTTATTTATTGTCAATGACCTCATGAAGAACTGCAGACGCTGGAATCAAGGCATCCAACATTGTGCGATAACCAGCACTTGCTCCTCCATACTTGCTGATAGCATTGATGCCAGCTTCAAATGCTTCGGCCCCTGAATCAAGAAAGGGAGTGAGGCCAGGGCCATCGAACATATCAAAGTATCAGAAGGACAGCGTGATCTCACATTGCTTAGGTGAAATTTCACTCCCTTTCAATTTCGCGTACACAGCCTTAGAGAATATGTTATATCTGTTCCAGAGGGGAAAAAATGGTTGCACCCTTTTAGTTTTTTAGTTGGAATACACATGTAAACTTAAAACCCAACCCTCATCTAAGAGAGAGCAAACGAGAGTACATTACATGATCCCACTAGTTCCACCCATCACTCTTATGGATGTCCCGACCTCGTTTACTGTCTCTGCAGCATCATTGAGTGGATAGCTGGGAAGTAGAAGGAAACAAATAACGCGATCAGTGCAAATATTGAAAGACTGGTGTCACCATCCAAAAGCTACTTATTTATTAGATAGGGGTAACATTTCATTGCAACAGAAAAAGTCCAACATTTCATAGTCATGGCCTTTACTTGAACTTCATCAATGGCAGAGAAGGTACAAGCAAAATCGAATTTCATGAAGTTGGACTTAGTTTTAAGGGAACTCACTGATTTTCCAAGTCCACCAAAATAGCTGTTGCACCTTTAAACAACTGCAGAACAGGTAAACAGTTAAATATTGAGCAGGAAGCCAAAAGGGTTGGAAGGAAAAATGCGCCAATGGCAACAAGAAGAAACTTTTAAAGGACTTACTGTTGACCCACAGTCAGCGTCTCCTGCTTTGCCATCCCACTCATTCAACTGGTCTTTAATGTCAATAATTGCTTTCGCTGCAGCTTCAATAGCTGCCTCGAGAAGCAGGCCCTGTTTGCTCAGCTCCCGTGGCCGACTTGATGACTAATCAGAAGTAAGAAGTAAATCATAATCAATGAGCTTTTTGATCAAGGAGATAGTTGTTGATAAACTTCAAGAAGCGTACGACAGTTATAGAAAATCTCAAACTTCCTCTTGCACGCAAGTTACATACCACATTCATAGCTTTTAAGGAAGATGGTGGCATTGGAACCGGAAACTTTGGTGTTGGGCGATTCCCTGCATGACAAACCACGCTGAGCTCCATGATCGTATTATAAAACTAATGTTGCACTAGTAATAGAAAATTTATTGAAAGCATGCGCGTCCTCACTCTGAAGGTTGGTTCCAACATCAATAAAGTAGATTTTATTTCCTTTTGTTATAACCAGAGAATAAGGTTGTGTATGGTAACCATTCTATTCCGGAAAACTGATTCTGATTAAAATGACTTTTTCTGATTCTGTTCCTGGATGAGTTTTAGAAAATCAGAACGTGTTTGATAACTGCCCAAAATTTCTGTTCCTGGAATAGAAACGCGTTTGATAACTGCACAAAATTTCTGTTTCGAAAAACTGTTTCTCTTCCTAATTTTTTTCATTTAAGTCAAATAATTATGTAGTTACTTTGTAAAATTTCATCCTAAATTGAAGACTAATTTCCAATGCACACTAAAATAATTTAAAATAAATTATTTTTTTTAGCATGTCATAAATGAAACACAAATTTTAATACATGACGTTTGAAGTTCGATTGAAGCATGGGATAGTTCCCATATTAAGAACTCATTTTTTTCTTTAAATGTTGCTTTGTCCAAAATATATACAAACATAGCAGCCGAATAACCAAATTATCCACTGACAAAAAATAAATAAATAAATAAATTATCCTCCTTGATACGAAGTACAAGTCCTTCGCTATCATTTTGCAGCTTCTGTCCTAAATCCAAGTGGGTGTTTGGCTCCAGCTCCACATGCAGATGGTCACATTTTGTGACGCACGGCTACGAGTATATATGTTATCATCCGCAGGTTGGATGTCCTCATCTTCCACGACATTTTTTTTGCAGAAGAGTGAAATCTATGAAATCTAAGAAATTTAGGCCCAAATTTATGAAAATGAGGTCAAACTAGCCTAATCTAAGCTTCTTCTATTTTGAGGGATTTTCTAAATTTTTTTATGATTTTTTAAAAAATTTCTAATTTTTTTGGAATTTTTTTATTTTTATTTTATTAGATTGAAAGAAAAGTGACGAAAGAACTGAAAGGGAAAAGTGAGAGATGTGAGACTTCATTCTGTTTTGTGATTCTCAAAAGTGATTCTTTTTTCCAGAACCAACTTTTTTTTTGTTCTGGATTTTGCTCTAAAACTGATTCTGGGAACAAAATCAGAATCAGAATTATTTACGTTACCAAACGTGATTCTCATTCTTTACTGTTCCGGGGAACAGAATCAGAGAATGGGAATGGTTACCATACAGGCCCTAAGAATACCATGAAAGGAGAGAGGAAAAGCTTAAATGCACACGCACCATCAACTCCAACAGGCCATGCTGGAGCCTTAGTTGCAGCATCTAACCGCTGCAAAATCAATTCATCTGCCTTCATAATAGTGATCGAGAACCCTGATAGAAACACAACGATCAGAACTAGTCCATCATAGTAATAGCACATAAAAAAGAAACTGACCTGCCATATCAAGAGAAGTCATAAATGACCCAACATATACTCTATCAACAGCTAGTCCATGTTCTAGCTGCAGTTTAGTTACTGTTTTTCCCGATGCAATCATGAGCTCCATAATCGGGGTGGCACCGAGCCTATAATTCAGAAAGGAAGAGCGTAAGAGATGTTTAAAGCTGCAATCGCATTGTCCAAACAGCATCTAAGAGCTTTATGCTTATCCAGTACACCAGAAGACAAAGGTTAGAGAGTAGACTCACCCATTTATCATAATAACCACCCTATTACCTCGCGAAATGGGGACATAGTTCGACTCCTGAGGAGATCAACCAATCAATCGGAGACTGCTAATTTATTTTAGGGATAAGTGCACTGGAAGTCCTAAAACTTGTCATGAAAATGCTATTGAGTCCTAAAACTTTCAAAAAGAACAATTAAGTCCTAAAACTTATTTTGAACGGAGTTAGAGAAAAGGGATATTGACTTGACTTGATTTGCAACGAAGTCTCTAGTAACCCAGTTAAAGGTCATACCGGTGACAATATTTTTGTCAAAACATGAGAAATCACCATGTCCACTGGCTGAATGTCAACCACAGCCACACCTGGTTCTCCATGCTGCCAGAGAAAAGATTGTGCTATTTAGTCAAAGAATTATATGGAGTCGAATCAAAGTCAAAAGATTTCAGACAAGCGCACACAAAAGAATGCTTGCATTAGACGGGGACATTATAAAGGAGATGCTTCTCATGAACGATACGGAAGCTCAACATAGCTTGAGCTATGTGAGTAGTTGAGCCATTACCCGGTATATCTTTATCACTCATTAGTAAGCTTGAATTTGCTGCATTGCCATAAATATAATGCAGAGAATTCAAGATAACTCACGATTCCAAGGCCAAGTTCCATCTTTCCTGGTCCTAAACGATTTGAAGTAGCCTGACCTGGTAGAGTGCAAACAGACAATGCAACACCCATCGTCCCAACCATTTCTGATGCACGCTTCGCCTCTGCTGCAACACCCTTAAGTGAGAGCCCAGCTGCGGCTGCAGCTCCAGCTACCTTATATTTACAAATGAAAGCAAAGAACCATATCAGTATTCTTCACTTTCACTACAGAACAATAATCTGCAAGGGATGTCCCTCTAACTTTCTTAATTCAACAATTGAACAACTTTCTACAAATTGATTCACCAGAACAGGAGCTAAGTTAAAGATCAATTACAACAAGAAATTATGAGAGCATGTAAGGTTGAAGTAGTCACTTGGATAGATGAAAGTGAAAGAAAAGATTCCTGTTTAGCGCCAAAAGGGACATTTAAAGCACAGCCTTTCCCGGGAGATAAAGACAACGAACCTTGTGAACTAGAATAGTCCCTGCCAATCCTCTCCTCCCGGCTATGCCTCGAGAGGGAGGTAAAGCACAATCATCTCCGACAATCACCATCTGCAATGAGGCATAACCTTTTGACACAAGTCTCCAGCATATATTAAAATCACCATTCACATCTGCAAGTAATCACAGGGGAAGTACCTCAACCATGTAACCTTCGGATTTAGCCAGCTCAACAGCCAATCCGAAGTTCAAGCGATCACCAGTATAATTCTGCAAAGGGAGATGGTAATCCTTCTTCTGTTAGATCTTCCGTTTTGGACAAATGTTCTGGTGCAAGGAAATAAGTACTTGTAGTCCAAGCAGCTGCTAGAACTACATAAACTCCCCAAGTTTCTGTGGCTATAAAACGCCATTCACAAAATTTTCAGTTTTTCCGTTGTATACACGTAAGTTCGCATATGTGTCAAAATACTCAAGGTGGTAGGATACAGTAAAGTACCTTGACAATAAGTAGACACCCCATTGGACCAGTTACAGCTCGGATGCCCTGAAATATATTCGATAGAGCAACAGACAAGGAGACAAAACATAAAGCAAGAGATCCATGACATTTTCCTTGTTTAGTCGTATGATCATGAGTAAACATACAGATAGAACAGCATCTACTGTTGGAGAAGCGAAAACATCACCACATATTGCAGCTGTCAGCATCCCTTCACCCACGAATCCAGCATGAGTTGGCTCATGGCCGCTACCACCACCTGACAAAGAAAGAGCATAGATCATTGAACTGAAGATTGTTATGCATAAATTGTGGCCCATTTTTGAAGTCCATCAGTTTCCTTTTCCTAGATGATTGAACTGTAAATGAATTAACTAGGCTGATGAAGTAGAAGCTCTGGGGAATAAGGAGTTGCGAACAGATTGAAGGTTCCTTAATGAAAAGAAAAGTGTGTCTCAATGTAGAAACATCGGCAGCAACTGAAAGATAACTATATCACGTCCATGACGTCCATGTCATGGAGGTGACCGATACAATAAGAATCTAAGAAATTCAATGCGCATAATTAGATTCTACACCATTAACATAGAAATGCAGGGGAGACAACGTTAACCTGATATAAGGGCAACCTTGTCATGTGTAGCAGGCGAAACATCAGCCCGCAACACGACCTTCACCTGCAAATAGGATCGGAATGTCGCACGAGTCACTGCATAAACTGTAAGACTCACGAAAGAAGCATCCAAATTTTTTTTATCGCGGAAGTCAGAATCACCTCAGGAAAACCATCCAAGTATTGCAAATTAGGATAAGTTTCCACAAGACCCTCGATGAACTCAGTCACCACATCTGCAATTTCATCAAACAGATGTAACAGATACATTTCCTTTGCGTTTCCCTTTTCTTTTCTTTTATCCATCAGCGACACAGATAAATTCATGTCATCGAACTCCGCAAATGCCAAGAAAGACATGTCAAAAAACACGTCAAAAAAAGAAAAACGATTAAGCCCCCAAGATTGTAACGGCAACATCTTCGACCAAAAAGAAAAAAGAAAACGACAACATCATGCAAGATTACATCTTTCTCATCTACATCAAACCATGAACAAACCAAAGGCACCAGGAACCACAATGAAGCGAAATGTCAAGAGGCAGAAGAAGAAATCGTGTGCAAACCATCTGGGTCGTTGATGAGTTTCTTTCCCTGGGAAGACATGCTTTTTGCTGAAAAAGCTCAAAACTTCGAGGAGTGATGGTTCAGGTTGACTCAACACCTATACATCAATCAGTTTCGAAGTACCAGAACAAAGCTGTGATCGGCGACTATGGCTGATTCAGACGTTAGTGTCAAACAAGCTACCACTCTCTCGATTTTGCGATAGCAGAGATGCTACGGCGAACCAAGAAACGAGGAGACACCTCACTCCGCTTCTTGAGTCGAGAGAAGGTGTGGATCGCGTTACTTTTGAGCACCTTTGGGGCGTCTCTTGGTTGATTCATGGGGATCTTATCTCCATTTTTTCAGCCAATTTGGGTAAAAAGCTTATGTAAGAATTTGTTTCCACGTGGAATGTGCATTAACGGTAGCGGTGGCCACGGTTCGGAACCAGCCGGTTCCGGTTTATGAACAAGTGATTCCAATTTGTGGCAACTGATGAATCGGAATCGGAACCTTAAGGGCGGTTCCGGTTCCGGTTTTGAACCGGCGGTTCCGGGCCGGTTCATGGCCCGGTTCCGGTTCAAAACAGAAATGGAACCGACCAGTTCCGGTTTTCAAATTTAATTTTTAAATAATGGATTATGAAATAAAAAAAATTATGAAATTATGAAATAATAAATTATCAAATACAAATTGTAATCAAATTGTAAATTGTAATCAAATTTGAGGGGGAAAAATGAGGAGGAAGGCGCTTGAACTTAATGAATTATCATTAAGCGCCTACATATCTTCTTGGGGATAGAAGAATCAAAGCCTATGTAGTTCTTTTACCTTTGATAATCCCATACTTACCTCCTTTTTTTTTTGAACCAGAACCGAGCCTCATGAGTGGTTTTTTTGTCTTCCGCATGTGCCATGTAAGAGAAAAACGCGAGTAGGTGACGACCTGGGAAGTCACAGTTATGGCCAGTGACGGTGGCCCTCGCCAGATTGGGAGAGGGCGACCCTCGCCCAGCTCTCTCCAAGCATCACCGTACTGGCCACCGGTGAAATGAAAAGAAAAGAACATAAAAAAGAAAAAAGGAAAAACTTTCAAAAAACTAAAGACGAAAATACCCTTGACCAGTTAGAAGGTCTGACCTTTTTTTTAGACTAGCATGTCCATTGTGGGGCCCATTTAAATGAGGTCTACTTTATGTTATTACTTGAGAAAATGAGAGCACTTCAAGCCTTTATTTGGAATTTTTCCTAATAAGGGGGGAAAAGAGAGTATATTTCGTAGCACAATGTCTATTTGTAGACTGTGGTAAGTAAAAAAAAAAAAAAAAGACTTGTGACGTGGAAAGAGCATAAATCATCCGCTAATTCCACTGCATTCACTCTAAAATATGTTCTTTATCAATAAAAAATTTAAGTACTTACATGAATTTTAGTCCTAATTAGAGCCAACAGCTACAGTTCCCCATCACAAAACATGGAAGGAAACAAAGCCAACTTATTCATGCTGTCAAAAAACAGTCATTATCTTCCAAACAAAGATGCTCGGTAGTTGACAAAAGAAGAGGGACATTCATCTTCGGTAATTGACAGAAGGAGAGAGACAACCAATTTCATCCTTCTCTTGAAGCGGTTGTCTCTTACTGTTGGCTTTCCAGTTCCATTTGTCTAGGAAAGCCACAAGTTCTCTTCTTTTCATGATAAATATATTTTTTTAAACCCGTTTGAGGATTTTTTTTTTTTTTTGGTAAGGTAAGATATGTATTAACCAACCAAAGCGCAGATTTACAAGACGAAACCCGACACCATATGGAGAAGCCTTGCACTCGTAGTTACATCAGATGTAACTACGGGTGCAAGGGTGTCGTGGGTTCAAAACAAAAAGACGGTGGAGTAGAAATCCAAGGTAAAATACACAAGGAAACAAGAGGCCAAAATAGGCTGCCTAAGAGCAAAAACAGACCAGACTGGAAAGAAAAACCCGAGGCTCAAACAAAGACCGACGGATTGATGCCCTAGCTTGCTTACATCCTCCGGTTTCGAGAGGTGTCGTCAACGTGTTTAAAAGTCAATACCTTGTCCCTGACAACCTTCTCGAGATGTTTTTTAAGAGCCGGTAAGAAATGAGTCATGATTATGAAAAAGGATGTGGTTTCTTTCAATCCAAATTATGTGACACAAAGCGTCGAAGGAAAATCGAGCCATAATCTGGTAAAAGTGCTGGCTACGGATGTACTGCATAGCCCACTAGAGATTGTCACGCCAACAACGATTTTGCCAAGCAAGCTTGCACTTGGCTGCATAGAACAGAGCAAGGGCACCAGTGGTGCGGCATCCAAAAAAGAGATGGTCAACCGAATTCGGCCTACAACTATAGAAAGCACACATAGCATCCGCAATCCTATTGTAGTCGAGCAACAAAACTTGAGTTGGCAACCTGTTCAGACTGATAAGCCAAAGGTGAAATGAGTGCCGAGGAGCGATAAAGCGATCCCAAATAAAAGAGTGCCAAGGCACCATTTGCCCTTTGCGTCGGATGAGATTCCAAGCATCAGCAACAGAAAAGACTCCTGAAGAATGACCAAGCCATAGAAAACGATTAATGCTCCCAAGATCAAGAGAAGGATGAGGCTCTAACCAAGAGGCAATGGTGGCCGTTACTTGTGACGGGTGGGAGGTTGCGCGTAGAAAGTCTAACACCGTAGCCTTCCGAGGTATACCCGATCGATAAATATCCATATCAGAAAACAGCTTGTTGAGAAGCCCCCTCTGGTGCCAGGAGTCGAACTAGAAAGAAGCAGTGCGACCATTGCCAAGCCGCCAACGGAAGAGATGTTGAGTATCCGGACGAAGATCAAGAACTTTCTTCCAAGCCCAAGAACAGAAAGTCGGTTTAGTGGCGATCCAGAAATTTTTGTTCTTCAGAAACGTCGAGTGAATCCATTTCTTGTTAGTAAAAAGAATCCAAATATGCTTGAGCATAGCCACCCGATTGCAATCAATAAGTCTGCGTATGCTTTGAGGATCCTATTTGGCATTGCACTTTCACCATTAATATAGCATCAAGGAAGAAACAAATAGCTGATGAGTCCAGCAAGAAATTGGTAAGCTTTCCAAATACATGACTATGAACAGCAGGCCCTTGCAGAGTTCTGGCCTGAGGCGACCCTCAGGTTCTTGCTGCTTCTTCTTCTTTCTTTCTTTCTTCTTTTTATTTTTATAAAATTTTTTAGCATTTTTATAAGTTGATTTAAGTAAAAATTGTATTCGGACAAAAAAAAAGTAAAAATTGTATCAGGACCAAAACGACGTCGTTTAGCCTTAAATTTCGTGTTTTAGCCACGTCATCGCCCTTAGGAGGGCGAAAAAATTAAAAAATATCATGTCAACATCTTCCGTTAGCCAAGTTGGACGTAATTAACTGAAAGACGCAATTGAACTAATTTGACAAGTTTTAGGACTTGATTGCTCTTTTTGCAACCTACGTGACAAGTTTTCGGTGCACCTATCCCAAAAAAATACTAATTAGCTTTGGGACTGCAACATAGAAAGAAAGAAAGAAACAAAAACTAGCACCGAATTGATTAAGCAAATTGAGGTCCTCACAATCGCAACTTCACTGTTACGCGATTCTTCCTCTAGCACCGTCGTCCCCACAGCTGCACCAAGAATCCTAATTTTTTCCTCCGAGCCCTAATTTGTCCCTTCAATTGAGCGAGTAAGAGCGGATGACGAACCTGACTGAGTGAGAGCAACAGAGACGGCGAGCAAACGACAGTGATAGGGAGTCGTTTGGGAGCGAGCGTTGAACGACGGTGGAACCGAGCCCTATTTTGACAACCCCAAGTGCGACGTCGTGTTTGGCCTTTGGCCTCAAGAGTGGTGTGACGTCGTTTATACACTTCCCAGTCATGTTGGATTGAGCGACATCGTTATGCACGTCCGGGTTTTAAAAAAAATGCCAACTCATATTAAAATTTTAATTATAAAAGCCACTTAATATTTTTTATCGGAATTTCTTGTCAGAGGCACTTAATGATCATTTTCTCTCCGATTTAGCACTTAAGTGAGCCGGCGAAAACTTTCGGCATTAAAATGAGATTCGCACGAAACTTTTAACAATTCCTACGGTCTTATCCCCAATAAAGTATTAACCCCAATCAAACCAAGTTCCTTATTGTAACAGGTATACAAGAATCGAGAAAGAAGCTTCAGAAAATCAACCTTCCTCACCCCTGAGCAAAAGAAGGACAACATTCAAGACAAAACGGCTAATCAAGATTGCTGAATCTGAATGAGAAGGCATAAAGCAAGATATGGGATTTCCTAGTCAAAAGCATATTAAGATGTGACATGAAAATGTCTTTGCATGAACAAACAATGGACCGACCTGAAGGATGTGAGTGACTCTTTACCCTCAAAGATCCATAACTAAGGGCATAATGAGAGAGAATACCTGAGTTTGTATCACAACACACAAGATGACCCAGAATATTCAGACTCTTAGGGCTTTAAATAGAAAACTTTATTCGACAATCCACTTTCCGAACGACTATATTCTAATTCGTTTCCTTTTTGAATGATGGACAAAAGTTTCATTAAGAAGGTACCAAGGGGGTACTCCCCCTAGGCAAAATGGCTTAAACCAGAACATATTTACAGCACCCATCTGTATATAGCTTTCTCATAAATACACACCTTGAGTTACTCCACAGGACAATGGGATGGAGGCATTTAGATAGACCAACTGTGTAAAAGAAAAGCAAGGGAACAAAAAAGAACAGAACAGAACAAGCTAGAAGTATGGAACACATGAATCTTTACATGTTTCAGCTTCTTAAATTTTTGTTCTCCTACATCAGATGACTATCTTGGAATCAACATTCCTGCTATTAAACAATAGTTGCCTTCGGCATTTGCTCATAGCTTTGAATAGGAGTAAATCCTTACAAAAATGTTAGATCACGAAAAAATATGAACTTTGCCACCAAAGCAGTCTCATAACTTACTTTGTACGACATACTCTCTCACTCCCGTAATTTCTCAGACGCTGCTTCTCCGCTTCTGAAGTTTGCACCGACCAAGAAAGTCTTGGTAGGGATCGAAGCTTTCTTGCCGCTTTAAGTACTGTCCTTTCAATATGCTGTAGATAGCTAGTTCCTTAGACCCAAAATCCTGTTGAATGGAATTGAATGTCATCTTGATTGGGCATATATTATCGAAAATTTCTAGCCCCGTAGCATCAGTGCTCTTGCTAGAAACGGCCTTAGACTCAACCACTTTGGAGACCATATGTGAACATACAGGATGCACATAAGGCTTAAAAGAACCCATGCGATACAAAAAGAACGGTTTTTCTTGTTGCGACGCGGTCCAAGTCTCTTCTCTGTCATCTGCAAGCGAAACCGCATGCTCATCATGAACCTCAGGACCCGAGTCCCAAATGGCCATTTTGGTAGCCACCTGCATAACTTCACCGAATTGCAGGCTAAGTTCTGCCTCTGAAGAAAGTCCAACTGATGCTTCTGAAGAGCCATCTCTGACCCGATGAAGTGTTGATAGGAAGGGAACAGGAAGCACAGGACCAACAAGAGCATCGCTTCGATGCACTTTATTTGACCACTTATTGCTGCGGAATGAAGGCTCTCTCAAAACAAAAGGCTGCAATTGCACAGTCTCTGGAACAACCAAGAATTCCAGAGACACTTTCTTCTGGTCCAAAAGTACTTCAAGGAATTCAGAGTAGCCGGAAAATGCTAAAAGTAAAAGCTCCGTGGACAAGCCTGCATACTTTTTCCTCGATATAATCTCACCAATGGTAGTCGGCGAACGAATGTCGTCAAAAGCCAATGTTGAAGGTGATCCGAGTTGGAAACCAGAAGCCTTGCGCATTTTACACAAAGCTATGTGACAAGCGGGGTCAAAAGATTCCTTTTCTTTGCGGCAACTAGAAGTCTTTTCAATTTTTGCTTCTAGCACTGAAGCAAGATTGCCCTTTAAAAAACTGTAGAGGTAGTCAAGTTGCAGATACTTGAATCTTTTGGGAAACTTGTAACCCTCTTCCACCACTGAACACAGACCATTATCCACGAATGAGAGTTTAACATCATTTTTGCAACTTCTTGCGAAGTCCCAAGACGTGGAGTATCTCTGATATTCAAGCTTCCCAGAGGACATCAACCTGATAAGTGTGAAGCTACCATATTCATTGTCGTCAGAAGTTGTTAAAGAGAGATCGCTGCCTAAAATTCCAAATCCCAAAACCAATTCTCCTTTTCGTCGCCAATCTACCCATTGAGGTTGAGATTTCTTCAAGAATTCTTCTTTCAAAAGGCAGCTTCCAGAGCCACACTCACGACCTGAAAGTGAGAGTTCTGAGGGGAGGCCCCATGCATGAAAAGAGTCACAAATCCCTGAAACTTTTGAAGGAAACAATCCTCTGGCGTCAGGTAAAGGAGGCCCATAGCAGAACAGGCTCCACTCACAGTTCCAGAGAGATCCTAGTAAAATGCAGAAACCCAATTTTGAAGAACGCTCGTATGTGTCTTGTTTAGAGTTTGATCTCAAATTGGACAATTTAAACACGTCGATGTGGCATGGCCTATCAAGACCATGGGACCATTGCAACACTGGGTTCAGCGGCTTACGCGTATCGCACAGAAGTAAAAGCTTGTTTGAAGCCAAGGCAAAGTGAAAACCATCGGACCCGGCCCGAGAAAATGCAAGAAACCGATCCTTCTCCGTAGACGCATAACTACTCGACATCCCAATATTAGCTACGCAACGTACAATGCATTGCTCAGATCTAAAATCCACTAGAAAGACCGCATCTGATCGTGCAACGATCAAGATTTTTGGATGCCAGCTGAACTCACATCCTAACCATTTAGCACTCTCTGAACCGCCAATATGATTCCACGGAACTCTCAACCGAGTACCTTTCAAGTTATGTTCCAAGCCCACTTCATGCAAGACACCCTCGAGATCAACCAAAAATAGATTACCACTCTCCAACAGAACCACACTCAATTCAGGCAACTCAGGACACCAACAAGCATGCACAATAGAGCAAGTCTTAAAAACCTTACTACCCAAGAAGGCCAAGATCGGCACCCCGGAATTTCCACCACTCCTCACAACAAACCAATGCACTGAGTACATTGTATATGCCAACAGATACCCGACATTGCTCGACACGCAATTCCCCGATTCCGGAATTGGGTTAACAACAATTCTGACAATGGAGTGATAAAATCTCTTCTTTGACCTGAAAACATCACCATCCTCGCCAATCTTGACCTTCAACTTCCCATCCTCCACAGACAAAATCAAGAACCCAACCTGGTCAGAATTAGCACCTGTTGGGAAGAACACAATCACCACGCCAGTGTCCGGGCAGCAAAGGAACTGGAGGCGGTTGTGCGCGAAGCCGGAAGCCGGGTCGGTCTGCTCCGGGCCGAACAAAGCTTCGATTTTGGAGGACGTCGAGGGGGGCACCGAAGAGGTGGTGCTGAGGAATCTGGCGAGGGAGAGATGAGGAAGAGGAGGTAGAACCGGAGGCGGAACAAGAGAAGGAGACGATAGGAGTTCGGTTAGAGAATCGGGTTTGGGGTTAAAGATCAGAGGACCCAGTTGAGATTTTGAGGAGGAGGGGTCCGATACGAGAAGTGGAGGCTTGAAGACGGCGTTAATTGGGAACTTAGACTTCCATTCTTGGTTGAAGTCCATGGTCGTCCGACAACTCGAAGACCAAACATCAGAGAGAAACTGTGTTTTCGAAGTGGCCGGGTGGAATCAGAGAGAAGCTGTGTCTCAGGGTGGTTGGGCAAAGTTTCTTCTGGGAGCGATCAAGGTTGGAGCTTTTCCACAGATCCCTGCACCGATGAACGGAAGGGCGCGATCGTGAAGAGGATTATTCCGGAAGAGCTCAACTTCACGGAGACTCTCTCTGCAGGGCAACAATGTGGTGGGAGGGATTCCGAAAGAGAGGCGGTCGGCTCAGGTAGTAGAGATTATTTCATTAAATTTCGATTACAACATAATTCTGATTATTTAGAATTCGACCCCCCAAAAAAAAAAAAGAATTCCACCAACTATAGAAAAAAATGTTAGTTAAAGGGTTAATACTACGAAAAATTTCAAATTAATTTTTCGAACTAATTTTTTTATACATAAAAATTTACGAGTCATTAATTTCAATTAAAATTTATTGTCAAATTGCTGAGTAGGATAACACGTACAGATGACAGATATGCCAATTTGAGGTCAATTTGAATTTTTTTTTATGATATTAACCCAATTTATCGAAATCTAACGGAAGGTAAATTTATCGCAGGTGTACCGGTTTGAGATTTTTTGTAGCCAAAAAATTAGTTTAGGGTAAATTTGTTGCACGTGTACCAGTTTGAGATTTTTTGTGGTTAGAAATTTAATTTGGGATAAATTTGTCATATGTATACCGTTTTAGGGTTTTTCATGATATTAATCCGTAGTTAAATTAGATAATGGTATTCAATATTACTAATATAACTATTAATATCAGTTAAAATAGTTACTAGATAAAAATCACTATTTTAAACATTAGAATTTCCATTTTCTAGGAAGTCGAATAAATTCCGATTCAGTTGTCCTATGTTCTATTTAGTTACATATTCTATTTCAATTCCGATTCGATTGTTCTATGTTCTATCTAGTTACATATTCTATTTCGTTATATCACACTTCGAACTTTACATATTCTATTTCAATAAAATAGTAGAGTGAATTATGAAATCGATCGTGATCATGGAACGTTTAATAGCAATCGAGGCAGATCGACCAAATCGTCAATCCAGTATTCAGATTTTCCTATTTCACAACATTCACAACGTAGTTTGCTTGGATAAAAACTGTAAGCCGAAGGTCAAACTCCAAAGCTTACCATGAATAGGAATCTTTTTTCTTCTCTTTCAGACAAAAGAAAAGTACTGGAAAGTTGAAATTTCTTTTTTTCTTAATCAGTCGATTCCCCTCCAATGCATTTGACAAGAAGGAACTGAAGTTTACTTCTCTTCCCTACCTCTCTACTCTACAATTCAGCCACTCGATTATTTCCTTCGTAATGGCTTCGCGCTCTGGCTCTGGCTCGAAGAGCAGATCGTGCAAGTGCCCTTCCAACAATCTGATCGTCTTGTCCGTCGCCGATGCTTCCTCGTACAACTTCACGGAAGCATCCGGGTCAGTCACTCTATCCGCGGTGCCATGGAGGACCAAAAAGGGAACTCTCAGTTTCCTGAGGTTCTGCTGTAAGTAGGACGCTATCCGGAGGATCTCGTACCCCGTTCTCACCCGGATGGATCCGGTATAGACTAGGGGATCGGAGTACTTGGCTACGAGCGCTTCTGGGTCCCTGGATACCACCAAGCCCTTCTTATTCGCAGCCCCGACTTGGTATCTCGGCAATAAGAGGGAGACGATGGGAGCGAGTATCTGCAGAAGTTATTACAAAGTCAGGGATGCATTAACTCATTTTCTAGGGTCCTTGTATAGTTTGCAAGTATCACTAGGGTCCTTACCGTGTAAATTGGGTGCGATGGCTGAACTCCTACAGCGGGTGAAGTTAGCACGACGCCTGATATGCATGCTTCGACTTTTGGGTCAAGAGCAGCCTGCAAAGATGCACGATTCACTTATGAGAAGCAGATCATTAACCAATGTGGAGAGAGCATGATGCGGTAAAAGATGTCGCACCGAGTATTTGACATTGCTCACTTTGAAATCTTACCTTAAGAATGATCGCCGCGCCTGTCGAGTGCCCAAAACAGAAACACGGGAGCCCTGGATTTGCAGCCAAGACTCTTCCAATGAATGATTTCTGCAAGTACAAGAAACGAAGAAAAAGAAACGGAGATCGCTTAACAATCCCAGAACTTGAACAAAGAAAAGGCTTTATGGAAGCGTATGAAATGGACATCATACTTACCAGATCACATACAGCATCATCAAGAGAATGAACATAAGCATGCAACCCGTCGCTTCCACCATGACCTGAGAGATGACAAAAGAGACGAACAAAAGCACGTTAGAGCAACGCCAGTCAAACCTTCAAGGAAGGTATCTGTCAAATTTCAAAGAGTCGCGACAAGTAACTATGTTGTCGACTACCTGGACACTAAAAAACCTTACTATTGTACGGTCGCCTAGCAATCTTGTCATAGTCATGGGACCATTCAGCATTTTCAATGCCACGACGCTTCAAGACCCGTTTTTCATCCACTCAAAACACAAACTATACAGAAGCAATTCGCAATTGCAGGCACCTAGTACCACAATCTCCAACTAGACACTTGACTCACTGTGAAGAGAGGGAGAGGGAAGGAGAGAGAGAGGAGTGGGAGATGGCATTTTCAGTTTGCACACTGTAGAACGTAAATGCAAACACAATTTCTGTCTGATAAAGTTGTCTTTAACTTAAACATTTAGACAGTTTCTCCTCGGCTTAACTTTTTAAATATTTGCGCGTTCCATCTACATAATCATAGAAGTTCAAGGCCAGGCAACATTCTAGTATATTATGCTTACACATAAGCAGAGGCTTCCCACCCAAAAGCATCTGAAATGAAATACTCATTTCCTGCATCAAAATATAGGTGCATTGTTGATAATAAATGATTCTTTGCAATGCAATAACTACGAAACATTTGAAATTTTGCTAAAGGAACATCAAATAAATAAAGCACATGAGAATTATGTAAAGCAATTCACTGTTTTTGAAAGCAGCCATCTCTTGATGGGGGTTTTGGATATGTCTGCTTGGAAACATAATAATAAATATTGAGCAAAGAAGCAGAGGGAAACAAAATTGCTTGCATCAAATGGATGGCATCTGACATTAAGAGCACAGGAGCGCAAATTCTGTCGAATCGAGTAATTTTTGGTTTCACCGGAGCAAGTTATCACCTCAACACACACAGAATAGGCAGCGGACACAAGTAAAGAAACTGCAAGTCTCGAGCCAATCGACGAAGCTAAAATTTTGTTCATGCAAATAACATTCGGCCCCCAAATATGTGAAAATGTACATTAGAATGCGAAGGGCCAGTGATGGTGCAAAACAATCAGGAATTCACACGACTAAAGTTTCTAGACACGACTCTATCCTGAAGTTAAGATGGAGTTTCGAGCAAAGCCAATCCATCATATACTTCCTCCAGAGTTTGAGTCTACTGTTGAAGCTGGTATAACATTTTAAGGTGAACTTCACATGTAATTACTGGATTTTCAGCTTATGATAAGCTGCTAACTTAATCTATTTCCTGTTGTTCACTGCCAAAGAAGAGCAGTTTGTTTTTGGTAAATTAGGACATCCTCCGTTCCATAATCAGCTTCCAGTGAAAACTGGGTCACTAAAACACATCCGCAGAACAAGGAGATTGCGTAGTGTAGCTCTCCTTCTAGGAAATAAAACAGGGACGAGTATCACAAACTCCAGGTTTCTTTAAACAATACAAAGACGACAACTGAAATGCAAACATTTTGGTTCCCAGGAGCGAACTCGAAACTTGGATTATCCAAAACTGAGACAGATTTGGACTTACCAATCCAATCCATTCCGTAAACGTTGAAACCATTGGCATTCAGCTTCTTTGCAAAATCACTGTACCTCCCACTGGCACAATAGACGAAAAGACAATCATCAGGTCCAGAGATGACCAGCGGCATATTAAACACCTGAGCTCAGGGTGGAAAACAAACCTGTGTTCGTTCAGACCATGCAAAAGAATGACCAATCCCCTGCAAAAAAACATGAGCATGCTTTGTCATAATAACGACCAACACTAAGTTTGTCATGTATGTTCCAGTGTTAAATGCACAATGCAAGAAAACAAGATATCGCACACCTGGGCAAATCATCAATGCAGAAATGCGATTAAACAATCTTAAAATGTTATCAATGCAAATTGAATAAATAAATTCTCGATCGCCTATATTTTAAGCAAATGCAACAAACATCCTTTCCCAAATTAACGTTCTAAAAGATCAGAACTCAGCAGGCAAATTTCGAATTATGACAGCAAACCTAAAACAATTTGCGCTTCTAGTTCACCTGATCTCCACATTAACAGGTCTCCAAGATTGCGTGAACAAAGCATCACCCCTCGGGGTGGTGAAAATTGAAAACTCCCTAACAACAGTTTCATCGTCATCCTGCACCACCCGCTTCTTTGCCATGGCTCTCCGTGCCGCCACCTCCTGCTCCACCGACGATGCCGCCGCCCTCCTCCACTGCAGGGCCGTCGCTGGGACCCTCACCACAGGCCCAACTTTCCGGTTACTCCCACCGTTGCTCTCACTCCTCTCATCCTTGGACTTCTCTGCCGCGTTCGCCGAGACGAGGACGACCCGCTTCCGGCCCCGGAACGGCATGAGAAGAATCAGGACGAAGGCCCGGATCAGCATCAACAGGCTCGTCATCGCGCGCAGCGAGAAGAGCGCATTTATGCGGCCACTCGCGCCTGATGTTAGCATCAAGGTGGACGGTGACGATGCGCCCTGCTTTGGTTCCATCACCATTAAAATTCTCGCGATTGCCAGTGATTTTTGGTCGGGCGAGCGAGTTTCTAAAGATGGGTTTGTCCTGTTGGGCTTGAAGCTGCTGACTTTACCATGAGATTGAGGTTCTGTCTTGTGGGTGCGGATCGAAATCGTTGCTAACGTTGTCGTTCGCAAGGAGATCATAAGAGAGAGTAAGAGATCGAAATCGACGACCCCCCAAAAAATAGCCGATCGAACTGAAATCAAGGGTGGGGCTAAACTTGAGTTTCCTGGTTAATCGGAAGCAGAGGAATCCAGAATTAGGAACGGAAACTACGCTTCCTTGCTTGACTACGATAAGCGGTTGCGCGTAACACGAAGCTGAGAGTGGTTTCGAGATGGGAAGTCCAGTTGAAATCGGATCTCCTTCCCTTTAACCCGAATCGATCCCGTTGGACGAGACGTCAACCGAAGCCGTAATCTGGACGCTTGCAACTGGGATGGTTCACGAAACCACAGCTGTTGGTGGTGGCGCCACAAACACGAGGGCAAAACGGTGGGACCGAAGAATCAGAACGGTGACAGGTGTCGATAGCACCGCCCTCCATGTGGCGAACGCGGGACCTGTCGTCCTCAGAAAGTCGTGGGAAATGGTCAACAGGCTCGATTTGGGAGTAGCCGCTCGACACGTGTCTCCATCTAAGTGGGAAGGCCAGCGCCTAGGTCATGCTCTTTCGACACGTGTCCTGTGTGTGGGGAAGTCCGCTTGTTGGGGGAAAGTGACGTTTTTCATGCTTAGTTCTCCCAAGAATATGCCCGGTCCTATGGACCTAATCGAAAGTGGCACGTGATCCCCTGCCCATCATATGTCTCATCTATCAATAGCCCGTGAAATTTTTAAAATTACCGTCAATTATTCTAAAAATTTAAATTAGACGTGATTTGATATTTTAATTATTCTATCACTAAAGATGCTCTCAAGATTATCGGACAAATTTCGTGAGATGCAAAATCTATCGATTCGATTAATGTTCATAAGGAAAATAAATTAAGTATTTGCCACAAGTTACATGAGATTTTCATCTACAAGGTGGCAAGTTTGATGAAATTATTTTAAATTGGAGATTGAGTTTTCAGCATGAGACTCATTTCATTCAAATCGAACACTTGATAACTCGACTTGGGTGCTAGCTTTATGTCTATATAGTCTTACTTTTATTGAAAAGGGATAAAAAGCTAATTCATAGTAGTTTAGTACGATAGACTATTTGATGGATGACGATTCTTCGTCCAAATGCTCCTTTGGAAAAAACTTTGCCTTAAGTTCTTGAGAGATAAAGAAAGAAGGCCTATGAATATTAATGTACATTAAACCAAAAACCATTCAATTAATTTATTTTTTGTTCCTTCCAAAACTACCCTTTCTAGAATAATTGCACAATTAAATTCTACCCACAATTTAAGCACCCTCTTGCTTTACTCAAAGAGTAACTACCCTAACTCATTCCCTCCACGGAAAAAGGAACTTGTTTTTTTTTTCCCCCTATTTTGAGACAACTCTCAATCTAGTATTTTTTTTTTTCCTTTTACACAGTAATTCAAGTACACACGAGTACCGCACGCTAAGGTCTAACTTAGACTTCGTTTGTTTCGCGAAAACTGAGTGAGTTGAAAAATATGTTCTAAATATGATCGCTTGTATCGCGTGAAATAATTAGCCAGTGAAAAGTATTTTCATTGCCAACAATAATTTATGACTAAACATTTCGTGGACGATGAAAACATATTTGGTTCATTTGTTTTTATAAGTGATATGAGAAATCATTTTTAAGGGGAAAAAATTCCAAATTATTCATGAAACGAAGCCTTATAATTATTGTATCACTCCGTAAATTGACTTTGTAACCTAACACCAACTTTTTCTATGGATAAGTTGGACAATATTATTCAAACACCATGGCTCCGTTTGTTTCGCGAAAAATTAGTAATTTGAAAAATATTTTCCTAAAATTTGATCGCCCGTATCGCTTACAAAAAGAGAACAAAAGAAAAATATTTTTATCGTTCACGAAAATGTTTAGATATAATTTGTTGTAGATAATGAA
Organism: Lenwebbia sp. NSW1173648; assembly: GCA_029784005.1. NCBI lineage: Eukaryota > Viridiplantae > Streptophyta > Magnoliopsida > Myrtales > Myrtaceae > Lenwebbia > Lenwebbia sp. NSW1173648. The sequence goes on from JARCGZ010000002.1 coordinate 7,165,188, forward strand.
ACATTTTTCACTGGCTAATTAGTTTAAGCGATGCAAGCGATCATTTTTAGGAAAATGTTTTTCAGATCACTCATTTTTCGCGAAACAAACGGAGCCTAGATTGCAGGTGAGTTTTGTCACGCTACAAGCTCACCCTAAGAATCCATCAGGAGAAAAGTTCCTGGTTATATATGCAAGGATCAACTAAACAAATATACCCTATTTCTCACTAATATCTTTGAGAAAATCACATGTCATCTTTCTTGCTGGACACGGTCCATAAGTATTCATTTTATTCTGTGGTTTAGGCAACATATATTTATTCTTAAACTATGTATGGCTCCTATGATCAATCAAGACATAAACACTATGATCGTTGGAGCGACCACCTTTGTCGAACGAGAAGTGGGAATAGAGACAGGTCTTCCTAGCTGTTAGTTTACAATGTAAAATAAGGTAAAACATAAGTTTAACCTCATCTCTCTCTTGTATGAAAAAAGAAACAGAGACAGAGCGAGTTATTATTCTTGAAATTTATCATTGATCATATTCCGTAATATACTCTTATTGATATTCTCATTTACTTAACTAGATTTAAAGGGCACATCCCGTGAGTGCAATTACTTTTAAGATTTATGTATATTGCGACGATAGTGCCTCTAATCATATTGGTACTTGTGAAAAATGAGATCAAATGGCGATTACATATACATAGAAAAAAGTTGGTGGTTGCTTAATGAGCGGAAACAGTGAGACAAACCGTGATTTTGGCTTACTTAGGAAAATATAGATCAAATATAACTACTCTCTCTCTCTCTCTCTCAAAGTACGTGGGTCTCATTTACCATTCTAAGTTTAATTCAACTCACTAACCCGTGATGACTTTTGCTTAATGAAGAGATTCACAATTTCAATCAGTACTACATGTACTACTGATGAGATACACACATGAATGAGAGATAGAGAAGAGGTTTGCGTCGCTTAAAAAGTGCCCTAGAAGAACAATGCTGGAGACAGAAGTATAGGTTGAATATGGAAAGCGTCTTTGTACCCTAAGGAAGGAGAGAGAGAGAGCGAGAGTCACCTGGAATCTCATAAGTTGGATAGAAGGAAAGAGAGAGAGAAAGGAGGGAGTGAGGGGAATGAAGCCTGGTCCGAGAGAAAAACATGGCCAGTTTACAAATTTCTTGAGCCAGACAACATTCCCTACACCCCCCTGCTTTGTCGGACTTCCCACTTCGGCCTCTCCTTCTTCACCACCATTCCCATCGACACAGCACTTGTGCTAGAGAGAGAGAGAGAGAGAGAGAGTTGGTATTGGTAAGCCATTGCTGAGGGTGGTCTTCCCTTTGAAGCTCAAACTTGGAAGTCTTAACCGTTAAGGTTTGCCAAAGTTTGAGTAGGGCATGGTCACGCAGCTTTCTTTCTGTTTACACCTCTCACCCTTCTCTTTTCCAACTTTCCCAAAGTAGGCAACTCCCGACCTCACATTTCATCATTGCCTTTGCCTTACATAAGCTTTCTTTCTGTTTCATGAATTTGGCCAGTTTTGTTTAGGCACAAATGGAAACCAAAAAAAAATAAAAATTGGAAAGGAAAAGTTACGCCATAAGTCTTAGAATGTCTATCGAATGATCCAATTGGCACTGACGTGCTACTTTACAACAACGTTTTTTCATATTCTAATGGAAAAGAATCAATGTGAGCTAAAAAAAAGTTGTTCAAGTATCCAATGAACAAAAGGAAGCATAAATCTCATCGAAATTTTTGGTTAAAATTCAGGGACAATCTTTAGGCTGTGTTTGGTATGTAATAAATTATTCTATCAGGTGTTTGGCAACGTCCTCGAGAAATAACTTGAGAAATTATGTTATGTTCTGAGGATGAATTAATGGAGTGATGCATCCGGATATTGCTTCGTTGGCCACCGCGCGAGGACTACCACCACGACAGCCGATCATCGCTACTTCTGATTACCACACGGCTCACGGTCACTGTTGTCCCCAGCCACTGCTGATCGTTATCGACAGCCAGCCGATTATTTTTTGACAACTGAGAGTACTCTGCTTTGTTGTTGCCTCGAAATTCTCCTCGAAAGGCCTCGAAATTCACATTGGCCAAAGCATGTTAGCTCGGTGTACTCCTAAAGCCCCCATGCATCCTCATCGAACCCAACCAATGACACCGATGACGCATCTTCAACATTGCCACGGATCGACCCCCTCGAGCTCTACCTCACCATCTCTGTGACGTAGACAGGGGGTTACGACCATCGCGCAAGGTTTGCATAGACAACGAGGGGGCGATGGATGGAACGACAGACTCGGGGCACTACAGAGAGTATCGAAAGTGGTGGGTGGAGGTTGAAGCTGCTGGACACAACAAAGGATTTTCAATATTTTTCAATCCTATCGTCGGTTGTACCAAACATATGATGGGATTTTTTGCAACCCGGCGAATTTTTTGAGAACTTCTACCGCCTTATCCTATTCTATCCCAATACGAATTCTATCCATTTGAAATACACATTCTTTACCCTCAAAACATTCGGGTTCGACCCATCAATCAATGCATTAATCTCTTTTTGATGATCCAACTTTAGTCCCTTTCTAGTACTAGTTATATGGATGCATTCATTGCATGTATCCGCAATTTGGGCAAGTTGTTCCAGAGGCGGCTTTTGAAAGAGGCAGATCCAATGCATTGGATCAAATCCCTTCTTCACAAGTAATTCCAAAGCCGATGCGATGGAGTCATATTTATATCGTTGTCAATGCACCTCCCACGACAGAGAATTTGAAAGCTTCGGACCACTAGTGTACTGGCTAGTGCCCCATGATTTGGTCCGACTAGGGCTAATTGCCAGGGTCGTACGCATCCTCAGATGAAGGTAATATATTATTCCAGCAAAGGGCTTAGTGTGAATTTCACATGATTTAATAATGACAAAATAGCTGTTAGCGATAATTAGGGATTCTGTAAGATAATTTCTTATGTTAGAGAGATTTTGATAATTATGTTTATTGTCCGTATCTCTCAAGATTATGCGTATATTTTGATTGATATGTTATCTTACATAGTTATCTAATAAGGCCTATAAATAGGCTTGTGCATTCTTCTTCAAAACAGATCGAGTTTCATATTTCTCTCTTCCGCATTATATTTCTCAACTCTATCCATTTAGATTTGTTAGAGACAATTCAAGAAGTATAGCACAACTACCGGTCTACAAATTTCAATGGGAATGAACTAGTTAATTTGCATAACCCTTTTATCTATCTATGTTTAGAATTCTCTTAATCTTTTGCGTCCCCGCACGATACTCTTTTTTCACGACTCAGATGAATCTTAACCATTGACTCATGAAAAACGATGTTGCTATCGACCGTTACTCTTGGATGTGCATTTTGAGTATAGAACACATGTCGCAGAAAAGTAAGCAGTTAGTCGTTATTCCGACCAAATTTGATGATATGATTAGCTAAGAAATTGAATTTGGACAGTCCACTCACACTTGTAGTCTCGATAAAGTCAATGCTGTAGTTTGTTCAGTTGCCAATAGAAGCCTTCGCCTCCATTAAATGTGGACCCCATTCCCCTCCTTCCTTTCACCACCTTCCTTCTCCTTTCTCCGCCGTCGCATCATCGTCATCTTCTTCTTCTTCCAATCCCTTCTCAGCCGTCGCTCCCTCTCTCACTCACTTCTTATATACCCTACTTTTTCTCTACCAGAGAAAGTCCAAACACTCTCTCTTGTAATTCTCTTCTCTCTCTCTCTAACGATCACATGGCCCTCGTCCGCCACCGCCGGCAGCTCAACCTCCGCCTCCCCTTGCCTGAGCCCTCCGACCTCCTCCCGCCCTTCCCCGCCCCCTCCACCTCCTCCGTGGACGCACCCCCCTCCATCTCCACCTCTGACCTCGAGAGCCTCCACGTCCTCGGCCATGGCAACGCCGGCACCGTCTACAAGGTCCGGCACAGGAGCACCTCCGCCGTCTACGCCCTCAAGGTCGTCCGCTCCGGCTCCGACGCCTCCGTCCGCCGCGGCGCCCGACGCGAGGTCGAGGTCCTACGCCACGCCGCCGGCTCCCCCAACGTCGTCCGCTGCCACGGCTCCTTCGAGGAGCCGTGCGGTGACACCACCATCCTCCTCGAGTACATGGACCTGGGGACCCTGGAGTCAGTGCTCCGGAACTACGGCCCATTCGGCGAGTCGAACCTCGTCGACGTGGCTCGCCAGGTCCTCAACGGTCTCGATCAGCTCCACTCGCGCAAGATCATACACCGAGACATCAAGCCGTCGAATCTGCTCGTGAATTCGAAGATGGAGGTCAAGATCGCCGACTTCGGAGTGAGCAAAATCATGTGCAGGTCCGGCTGCTAATTAGCTTTCACGTGTCGAATTCGAACCATAAATTCATCTAAACACTCTGTTTTCATGAACGTGCCAAACCGTCTATAAACATATTAACAGTCGCGTACACTGCAGGACGCTCGAAGCGTGCGACTCGTACGTCGGCACGTGCGCTTACATGAGTCCGGAGCGGTTCGACCCGGACTCCAATGGAGGCAGTTATAACGGTTATGCGGGAGACGTGTGGGGGCTGGGGCTGACTCTGCTGGAGCTGTATTTGGGCTACTTCCCGTTCCTGGATCCGGGGCAGAGGCCCGACTGGGCCAGCCTCGTGTGCGCGATCTGCTTCGGCGAGATGCCGAGCCTGCCAGAGCGGGCGAGCGGCGAGTTCCGGAGCTTCGTCGAGTGCTGCTTGCAGAAGGAGTCCGGCAAGAGGTGGACGGTGTCGCAGCTCCTGACCCACCCGTTTGTGTGCAAGGATCCGGTATCCGGGGCGTGAAAGTGCAGGTCGACCCGAATCAAGAGTCCAACATCAGCCGGACCTTTCCTTTTTCTTTTTCTTTTTTGCCCTATAGAGATTTTAACTGTGTGCATAATGGGCGAATGTAGGAGTTACATTCTTTTGTTCTAAATTTTATTGATCAATGTTCACGACGATGGATGAGCATCTTTTGCAATCACCACAAACAAATAACTACGTAAACGAAAATTTACCATTGGACTCGAAATATGCAAGTTATTAACGCCCAACAAGCCTCGTTAATTGGTTAAGTCCAGGCTTTTAGTCGACGCTGGTGGCCTAACCCAAAGCAGATTGATGCATGCAGTGAAATTCGAATGAGTAACGCCTCGAACTTCTTCTACTTTTTAAAATTTTGGAAATGACAAATTTTCAAATATATGTAGCATGAAAGCGTGGATCGCCTCTTAACCCCCCATGATTACACGCAAGGTAGAGTAGTATTTCACCTTCCAAGACCGAAAGCTGTTAGAGAATCGGTCAATTCAAGTTCAATTTTGTTGGTTAAGAACTCCTATGTAAAGCCGTCTAGCAACGTCCAACTTTGCAAGCGACTGGCCCATAAATTTCTCTTTGAGTCCGCCAACAGCTTGTGATAATGCTGAAAAATATCAAAATTTAATTTATAAGATGACGTGGTAAACTTTGGTCGGGCCCTCAAATATGACCCATCAATTGAATTTTCCCCGTTGATAAGTTGACAAACCATAAACGAGACAAAAAGGATGATTTGGCTAAAAACCGAACAAAGACGAAAAGTTCTATCATAACCTTGGCTCTTAAATGGAAATTTGTATAAGAGAAGGAAGTTCACTTTCAGGGGCAATCATCCTTTGGCCCACAAAAAATATCGACCGAAAGCATGCGTATAAATTGTAGAAAATTATTTTAAAAAAAAGTCTTAAACATATTGTGCGGATATTCTTTAGTCCTGAATTTTTTGACAATTTGTCAATGTAATCCTTTCGGCTTATTTTGGTAGGCAGCACGCCGGCCGCCCATCGTGGCATGTGCTGGCATGACATTTTTTGCAATTTTTCTCTAAGAAAATTAATTTTTTTCAAATTTGTTGATTCTTTTCTTTCTTTTTTTCGGCCAATGACCCTTGCCGAATTTCAATAAAAAAAAATAAAAATAAAGGAAATAAAAAATTCAGAAAATTTTTAAAACATTGCAAAAATTATCCACGACAACACTGACCTGGTCATGTGGGACCACTAGTGTCCACACGAGCATTTTCCGGCCGAAATTGGCTGAAGGATTACATTGAAAAATCGTCAAAATGTTTATAACTATATTGAAAAGTATCGGACTGAATAAACATTTGTGCAATAGGTTTATGACTCTTTTTTTTTAGTAATTATCCTGTATAAATCAATTAATCATAAAAAAAAAAAAAATCAATGTCCTTGTCCTTTTTAATATACTAATAGGACAGTGAAAACAACTAAGATTGTAACGAAATTGAATTTCGACGTGGTCTTGCCAAATGCAATGCTCACTCATGACTCATCCGCATCACCATCATCGACGTTTTAGTCGGTGCCATTTACGTAAACATGTTTCTCTGTGTTCTGTTCGAAGAGGCGGATGCTTCGGCGCGGCTTCACGATCAGCCTCGCACGTCTCTCCTCGATCAAATCAAAGTGATTTGGTGCATGATCGTGGACCGAACGTCACTAAACTTGTTATTTTAACATGTGAAAGTGAAACTAAACGAGTCATCTTTGGCAATCACACGTCCAATAGCATCCAAAAATTTTGAATTTTGCGGTGAATTATACCGATAGAATTACCAAATATTAAATCACAGCTTAAGATTTAAGAACAGTTGACAATGATTCTACAAAATTTTACATGGTATCGATTACAAATGGGTCGTCACGTGGCGGCATCAATCCAACGGCCAATTAAGCAGGTTTGACAGTTACAAATGCACCTTAATAGTGTAGCAACCAAAAGTTTGGAAATACCTAACGTCCGATATGCTTCTAGACTCGATATGCATGGGCAAGTGTCACCGGCGTTAGAGTTTATTATACAAAAAGTCCTATGTTTTTTTTCTTTTACCAAATTCCTATAAAAATTAGGAGAGGGATCGTCAACTGATATATAAGTGTGCTCCATTCCTAAATAATTACCTCGATCATATCCCTTTCAAAGTTTTTATTTGGATTAGTCCCACAAACACAACAAAATAGATAGTAAATGCAATAAAGAGAAGTTAAGACATAAGGTTTATCCTAATACATCTTTAAATTAGGTCTACATCCAGCAGAGAATTCTGCTATAATTAGTGCATCACACCTCTCTGTTACAACTCCCAGTTAGAAAAGAAAGAGATTATATATAACATTAGTTATTCAGCGAAAACTCGTGCTTTCCTGTCGATAGAGAGCATGAACTACATCCCAACAGTTTTAACATGTGTGAAACAGGTTGAGTCACTAGAAGTCGAGGGTTCCCCATTACTTGTTTGCTTATGGGAGCCTTGGCTGTTTAGTCCCAATCACTCTACATAGAAATTTCAATAGCTTTCAATCTTGACTAAGATGGGAAAGGTTTTCTAACTCGTGAGGTTTACTAGGCTCGGACCGTCCATCTACCGTGAACAGTTTACCATAAGAAATTCCGTTGCGTCATTGTTCAATGACTATACGTCTCTAGACCTTGCTATATTTCATAATATTCCCAATCTCTTCAAAGTCTCTGCAACATATGATAATATGAGAACACCCAAATTAACTCCCTCAATCATGAAATGATTGACACAATCGTTGGCAACAAAAATGTTATTTCATGACTTCCTCGATGATTGAAAAGACAATTCATGTCCAGCTAGAGAAATTAGTCAACAATACTTAAACTTATTTCAACCAGGCGACACGATGGGTTATATATTGTTAGGGGCTTTTTCAAGGTGCCGTACCCCTTGGCACGATATTGTTAATAACTAATATGTGATGAGTTCCACTCTGAGGTGCGACGTCAAGTGTTGAATCGCAAAGTACCCTTCACTACCGGATTCGGATTAGAATTTTTTAATGTTGATCGAGAGAACACGGCACCGTGAACCAGACTTGTCAAAATGGAGATAAATCCATATATGATGAGTTGAGTTGTTATGTGAATTAGTTATATTCAATAAATGCATTATAAATGATTTGAAATATAATATTAATGTTAAATGGATCGTAAATAAGTCATAAATGGGTTTACAAATTACTTATATCTAACTCACTCTCTTTTCATTCTCTTTCGCACTTACTCGATCTAGCGCTCACTTAGGACGCGTTTGGTAACGTTTCTATTCCGATGAACAATTTCTAACCAGAAATGATTTTTTATGATTCTGTTCCCAAGAACAGTTTATGAGCATAAGAACGAGTTTGGTAACTGCACAAAATTTCTATTACCGGAATAGAAAAAGAATAAAAATGCGTTTGGTACCACCCTAAAATTTTCTATTCCCATTTTTTTTTTATCTAGTTATAAAAATGTCAGCGGAGGCAGCGGGGACCGGCGAGCTGCGGTGGCGACTGGCGGCCACGATTGTCGAAGGCGACCAGCAACCGGAGGCCGGGGCGAGGGCGGTGACTGACAGTGGTCTCATGGTTATGAAGATGAGCATTAAGTTACATTGAGCTTGTTTTTCTAAAATGGCATTGTTTCTGATTCTGTTCCTAGGAACAAAGACGATGCTTTTTTTTACTTCTTGTTTCTGTTCTCACAAACAAAAAATCAATTTACATTTTCAAACAAATTTCTGTTCTTTTTTTGTTCCCATGAACAAAAAAATAGAAATCAGAGGATCTAGAGTGTTACCAAACTCTCTCCTCAATTTTTGTATGAACTTTCTTTATTGATTAAATACGAAAGTACTTTAGAAACATGTATCGGATATGTGTCACTAGATTTATATTGTGATAAATGGATCATAAAGGGGTTAAATGTTCTATTTGGATCAAACTATATATGACCCGACACACTCATTTGACGGGTCTAGTAGAACACCCTGGGTGTGTGTCCATGGATGATGAAATTATGAATGTGAGGATTTCCACCGTTGGATCAACAAGATGTAACATCAATTGAAACCTAGGATGATGAAATTATTAATGTAACGATTTCCACCATTAGATCATCAAGATGTAACATGGATTGTTGAATCGTAAAGCATTCTTCACTATTGGATTCGGATTATAATTTTCTAATGTCAAATCGAGAGAACACGGCAACTAGAACACATCCTAAATCCGTTTCTTCACAGGAAAATTGTTTATCATCAAATTTTCGATAAAAGGACACCGAAGTGTCAAAGTTTGTGTACAACGCTCACTTTGGTGACATTTTTTTGGATCAAGTGTCAATTTTTTTTAAAAACGATTATTTGAATACCAACTCCAGTGAGATTTGCCATAAATTTTAAGTGGAATTTTTTTTTATTAATAACCTAATCCTATGTGTATCGCCGGAGGATTCCAGTTAGCAATAAAAAAAGCTAAAAGTTAAAAAAATATTAAAAAGTTAAAAAAAATTGAAGAATAACCTAAAAAACTAAAAAAATAGAAAAGGGGTTTGCCACTTGGACTAAAAAGACAAAAAAAAAATTGCAGCGTGGACTATTTTTAATTATAAATAACGCGTCACTAAAATATTTTAATTATAAGTGCCACGTATATTTTTTCGACGGAATCTCTCTCCGTTGGCACTTAAGTGATCGTTTTTTCTCCGATTTGACACTTAAGTGAGCCGGCGAAAATTTTTGACACTAAAGTGAATGCTCTACACAAACTTTGACACTTCTGGTGTCATTCTGTCTCAAATTTTCAGTTAAATAAGCATGGTAAAAAAGATCATTCCGACGTTGCGCCGCATTTGTATTTTTTGTTTTTGGTCATAAGCTCTGCAATTGTTGAATGTAGGTGGATTGAAGCCAAATAATTTGGAATCTTACCACATCATATTATCATTTATGATTTTTAATATTATTCAAATGTTTCCACGTATAATTTTGTACCTTATTAGGTAACAAATGTCCAGATATCAACCAGTGGGCGAGATTTTATTTTTTTTGGGTCGAATCAATGGGCGAGATTGGGCACCAGGTTTTACGTTCAGCTCCAACAGTTTTCTTCCTTCGCTTTAAAAAAAAAAATTGCCACATAATTTTAAAAAATTAAAAATAAATGGCACATAATTAGTTGACCAGAATTGCTTGCCGTTGACACTAAAGTGATCGTTTTTTCTTCAATTTGGCACTTAAGTGATAAAAAAAATATTGACACCATAGTGGTACCGTACATAAATATTGACACTCCAAATGTCCTTTTGCCAGATTGTTTTGTTTTGAAGTTACATAAAATTTGCCCGATTTTTCATTATTTATGTGTGTGTGTAAGTATGCTACCAACCCAAAAAAATGTTGAATTCTGGCCGAAACATTAACCTTCATAACTTGTATTTGCCAATAAGTAGAACAATTCTGGAGGAATAGAGACAAACATAATTTATCTATTATTATTTTTCTTTTCGATTCTTAGTTAAAAGGCCATTCCCTTATAAAATAAGTTTTAAGCTTAGAAAACGTGATTGAAATAAGGAAAATGATTAACTGACGATTCCGTCAGTTTTGTTAAGAATGACGGTCAACTATTGACCACAAAAGCATTTCCTGGGAACCGGATGACTTGTTCATTCGGTTTCCATTGCAGTGGCTTTCTTTAAAAGAACATAGGGAGGATCAATTATCAAAAATTACGCATAATTAAACAAAAGAAAAAAAACTTAAGGAAATGCTTCCCTGACAGTATTGTCAGGGACGGTACAATCTCAACCGTAGATCCACGCACCATCACCGCGTGTTTTGTATAAAGCACTCATTGATTGGGAGATCGTGTGGTTAGAATTAATCGATAGTACTGTCAGACTGTCAGGCTAGCAGTTTCCAAAAACTTACTAGATTATAGCTAATCCTTCTGCGAGTTAAAGAAATATTATTCGGCTTAATAATTGTCAGATTAGAATTCCCAATGAGATATCGTTGTTGTTAAATCATAATAACGCATAAAAGCAAAATAATCATGTACAATAAATATGAAATGCTAAATTTTGCTACTTTCGTTCCTTTATGTGTGCTTAATATTGTGCTAAATGATAAGGTTCTCATTTTTATTATTCTTTTAAAGGGTTAGCTTGTGTGATTTTGCAACATTTGGGCCATTGTTTACAATTAATTTAGGAAATTTTGTCCTCCGGTTGCCCAAATAAGTCCCACTAGCATAATATCAGATTTGTGGCTATAAAAGCACCGTTACATATTTAATTTAACGGTACGGTCAGCTTAGCAGGACCCTTGAAGTAATTACATGTGTTATCATTGTCATTGTGCCTAGGGTGAGCATTCGGGATGGCTCAACTTGAAACCGAACCGAACAAAAAATGATCTTGTCTCATTGGTTCACATGAGGATCGACTCGGTGCCCGAGTAAAAAAAATTGGGAACCGACCTTGATCGGTATGGTTCTCGGTCGTTCCAAATTCACCGATTTTGAACTAGTGCAAAAACAACATGTTGACACCAAATAATAAAGAGTTACCGAATGGACTTTAGTATCACTGTGTCCCGAAAATCGGTAAATCGGGAATAGTAAGCTACTCTGAGAAGTTCGGTAAGTTGGCTGCAACATACCGAAATGTCTAGAAGACTAAACCCGATATTCGGGAAGTAAGAAAACAGGGCCACTGATTTTCAAAATTCGGTAAGATTCTGGACATGCCGAAATTATAGAGGATCAGCAGTAAGAGGAGTATGAAGACAAAAGGAACCGCAAGATGGCCAAGCTAGCCATGTCAGTAAGAAGTTACGAGCAAGAAATCCGGATAGTGGATGCGAACAGTTCACGGCAGTTGCTGGAAAAGATTCAAATTCAAAGCCATATTGACAGTTGAAGATCAAGTTTTGGCGGATAAAACGTGGGCAAATGGGAAGTTATTGAAGGCGCCAAGATTCAGAGTTTGAAAGCAAGAAAATAACCGACAAACGGTTATGGAAAGCTAAAGAATAACAAATAATCGAAAGAGATGAGAAAGAGGACAGATCAACACACATCCAAAAGAACTCAAGTTTTCTGCACTTTAACTTCCCTGTATTCTCCTTTCCAGCATTTACAGTTTCTGCAACTTTAGTTTAGTTTCAAGCTTTCTACTGCTTTCCTAGGAATATTGTAACGTAGCCTGAACCCTTGTTGATCTCAAATCCACATTCGATCCATTGAATTCCTACCCATTTCACTTCCATGTGTGTTACTCCGTGTTCTCACTAAAAATTTCCTTTCGAGAGTTGAGCCGCAGAACCCCTTTTAATAAAAACCGAAGACTGAATTTCGGTGAAAGATATTCCTTGTTGCAAAAACGAGCGAACATTTTTTTGGCACGCCCGGTGGGACCATTGTGGTAAGATTAAGAGAAATGGTGAGAACTAGAGGTCAATTAGATGGAGTACCAGTTGGCAACATCAACAATCCGGATGATGGAGCACGATCAGAGCATTCGGCAGCGAATGAGGACGTACCCCATCACAATGCTGATGTTCCTCGGCAATTGAACGAAGAACAAGTCCATGCGTTGGCACCTGACAACACTTTGATAGCCACGATGAGAAGAATGTTTGAGGAACAGCAGAATGAGCTCACTAACCATATGGTGCAGCATGTCTCAGATGTGATAAAGCCTATGATGATTAACGCCATAAACGAGGTAATATCGCGTCCTAGTTCATCCTCTCAAGTTCCTCCCTTTTATGTAAATCCTCCCGGTACGATACCATTTCCACCAGCATCGGGACATCCCAATGTTGGGTATAATGGTAGTGGAGGATCGAATTTGCAGCCTCCAGTAAGGATTATACCAAGGCCAGAAAATCCTACAACAGCAAATCTGGTAAATGGTGTGAGTGGTTACAATTTCCCTCAAACTGGCCTTACTGATGCTAATGTGATCAATCCCATGATCCCGAATCATTCACCAGTATTGAACATGCCTCCGCCAGTGAATGTCCCTAACTTCGATCCCATGAACCACCTGTAGTTCAACCATATCCACAAGTGGTAGAAAATCCTCTCTACAGGCCACCACCACCTGTTAACTTCAATATAGACCAACAAGGAATGAACAGACCTCAGCAGGTTGATCCTAGGGGGCAAGATCCTTGGTTGGGCCAACAGAATTTAAGGCCATGGAATCCAGACAGAGTTGCAGAATTGGTAATGCAACAATTGGGGGCAGAGAGAGGCACACCAAGACCTGTATACAGGAAGCCACATCCCGATTGGGTGGATAACATTCCATATCCAAGGGGATTTAAAATGCCAGATTTCGCTGTATTTACAGGTGAAGAAGACCAGTCAACTGTGGAGCATGTAGGTCGTTTTTTAGCACAATGTGGAGAGGCTGGAACAAATGAATATTTAAGGCTAAGGTTATTCCCATTGTCATTATCAAAGACAGCATTTACTTGGCATACGAATTTGCCAGCAAATTCTATCCAGACGTGGGTTGAGATGGAGAGACAGTTCCATTCTCAGTTTTACCGAACGGTACCAGAGGTAACAGTAGCCGACTTGGCCAGGATGTACCAGTATGGCACTGAGACAGTAGATCAATTCATTGCTCGTTTCAAGAAGTTCAGGAATCGATGTTTGACTTCTCTCACTGAAAAGGAATTTACAGATTTGGCTTTTAATGGGCTGAAGTTTAATCTCAAAGAGAGATTTGAGGGGCAGGCTTTTGATGATCTCTTTCAATTAAATGCTCGGGTTTCTAAGTATGAGCACCTGTTGAAGGATAAAGATAAGAAGCCGACGAAGGATAATCGGCAGACAATAGCATCGGTTGAAAGTACCGAATACAGTGACTTTACCGAAGAAGAGAATGAGATAGCGGTAGCAACTATGGTACTTGAAAAACCATATGTGTGCCCAGCTTTGAAACCAGCAAAGGTGAGAGATGTGTCCAAGTTTAAAGCCAAGGAAACGAGTAATTATTCGTTTGATATCTACAAGTTAGATGAGATATTTGACTTGTTGTTGAAAGATGGAATGATCAAATTGGCTGAGGGACAGGTAATCCCATCCAAGGAAGAGACTACTGACAAAAGGTATTGCAAGTGGCATCATTCCAAGACTCATGATACGGTGAATTGTATTATTTTTAGAAAGACAATCCAGGAAGCGATTCGTCAAGGCAAAATTAAATTCGCTGAAGACAAAGGCAAAGCTCCAATGGAAGTAGACACGGATCCTTTCCCGAAGATGATCAGTATGGTTAATGTACGTGAGTCTACGAGGCATGATAATAGACAATTGTGCAACCGTTGCCAACGAGAATTAAGTCATCAACATCGGGAAGTTCCCGAATTCCAGTACATGAGAGGAACAAGGGAAAGATACAGATCGGGATCATTTGTCCGTCGGGAAGGCAGACCACAGATAAAGTCTGAGATTGTGGTAACTAAAAACGTTTCGGCACAATCAAGAAGTCAAGAAGCTGAATCAAGGTGGTCAACACAAGTGTCTGAGAGGCGGGAATTTCGCCCTGATCCACCAAAACAAGTTCCTTCAACTCAAGAAGTTGAAACACAATCTCATAAGGAAAAGGAAACCCCACGAAAACCTGAGAAGAAAAAGAGTTTATGGCAGCGATATAAAGAAGGGGATCCCAAAGTAGGATTGCTTGGAGAGCCTAGTGGGAAATTTGATTATGTGGTGTACTATGGAGACACGAAGGAGTCCTTATCCCCGTCATTGCCTGTGGAACCATCTGGTTGGGGAGATGAATTTGATGATCCACCACCATCAATTCCCCAGGAAGTTCCGAAGACAAAAACAATTAAGATCCCACACGATCCTCCTGAAGGAAAATGGTCCTTGGCTAAACCGCCGGGGCAAGCATCTTACCAAACTGCAAAAAGGCGATTTCAGCGAATGAATAGCAGACAGAGGGATTTCGAGAATCGTCGGGACAAAAGAATGCCATCACAGATTCCTCCAACCAGATCTTTTAGATCGAGAGGAAATTGGGTTTGGAGAAGAAACCCTGATGATAAAGAATTTGTCAAACCAGAGAAAAATTCTGTATATGATTCGGGAAGTAGTTCTCACCACGAGGTGAAAAAAGGAAAAGAGGTTCAGCAAATCTCCCAAACAATTAACTTTGGGCAATTCCAGGTAGCTCTTAATCCGAGGCATCAAGTCAAAATAGAACAAAAGAATCTGAATCTCAAGATGTCGGAAGAAGATGATAAAAGTTGCCGAGCTGGTCATTCCAAAATGCCGAAAGAGAATTGTTCGCCAATGAGGATCAACATGGTCCAAGCTAAGCTTCCAGCTGAATATGGAGCTTGCTTAGTGGTAGAAGAAGAACTCGAGCATATCTCAGAGAAAGAAATAGCAATGACAGAATTCGAATTCTCTGATAAAGAAATGATAAGGTTTGATAAAGTACCTTCAGACAAGGCTAGACATTTAAGGTCCTTGGTTATTTCAGGTAGAATCAATGGTCAAGCTGTCGGTAAGATCTTTGTAGATGCGGGAGCTACCTTGAATCTCATATCTTACAGATACTTCAAGAAGTTGGGAAAAGATTATGATGAAATAATTCCATCGAACGTTCAGCTGTCTGATTTCCTAGGAGAAGTTACCGAAGTCAAAGGGGCAGTTGTACTGGACCTAACCATAGGATCCAAAACAGCAAGGACGACTTTCTTCGTGATAGAGTCTGATGGTTCGTACAACTTGTTGCTTGGAAGAGATTGGATACACTCCAATCAATGTGTACCTTCGACTCTTCATCAGGTTCTGGCATTCTGGAATGGTAAGGGAGTAGAGTATATTGAGGCTGATTCGGGACTTGCTACAATAGGGTTAACTGGTATTCATCAAGATCATCAAGAATACTCACATGGAGGACATGTCATTGGGGTACCGAAAGCAGATTCACGATCTTATGCTTATTGCCGCTTTGGGAATATGAAAACTGAGTGGATTCCCAAGTCTAGCTTGGCATTAGAGGAGTTACATACTCTTTATGGAAAGCGAGCCCTTATTGCAAGAAGTTTGTGAAAGGTATTTTGCATACCTGGCAGAAAAGACCCAGCAGAGTGCTGAAGTTTCAGATTGTATTGACGAATGGGAAGAGTCACCAATCAAAGAGGACAACAGGTCAACAGAAGCTCAAGACCCATTGTTAGAAGTTGATATAGGAGAACCTGGGTGTTTTCGTCCAATATATGTGAGTGCTTTTCTGCAAGGGGGCATGAAAGAAGAGTTAATCCACTTGATCAAAGAATACAAAGATTGCTTCGCATGGGATTACCATGAAATGCCTGGTTTGTCAAGAGATATTGTAGAACATCGTCTTCCTATTAAGAAAGGATTTCGTCCACACAAACAGTTAGCAAGAAGGTTTGCTCCAGATGTGGTTGACAAAGTCAAGGAAGAGATTGAAAGGCTGCTGAAAGCAAAATTCATTGAGACAGCCAGGTATGTAGAGTGGATTTCGAATATTGTTCCTGTGAAGAAGAAAAATGGAAAATTGAGAGTCTGTATTGATTTTCGGGATCTTAATAATGCCACTCCAAAAGATGAGTATCAGATGCCGATGGCAGACATGTTAGTAGATTCAGCGTCGGGAAATGAGATGTTATCTCTAATGGATGGTCATTCGGGTTACAACCAGATATTTATTGCTAAAGAAGACGTCCCGAAAACAGCGTTTAGATGTCCTGGTGCTATCGGGACTTTTCAGTGGGCAGTGATGCCTTTTGGGCTGAAAAATGCAGGAGCTACTTACCAGCGAGCAATGAATTTCATCTTTCATGACATGATTGATAAGTTCTTGGAAGTTTATATTGATGATGTTGTGATCAAATCAAGTCAGGGAAAGCATTTGGACTATCTTGAGCAAGCTTTTGTTAGGATGAGAAAATACAAATTGAAGATGAATCCAGCTAAATGTGCCTTTGGAGTGCGAGCAGGGAATTTCTTGGGATTCCTAGTTAATCAAAGGGGAATTGAGATTGACAAGAATAAGGCAAAGGCTATTATAGAGCTTCCTCATCCTACATCAAAGAAGCAGTTGCAGATGGTACTCGGGAAAATTAATTTTCTTAGAAGATTCATTGCAAATTTATCTGGAAAGATAGAACCAATGACTCAGCTCTTGCGTCTTAAAAATCAGGAGGAGTTTATATGGGGAGATAAACAGCAGAAAGCGTTTGATGCTGTCAAAGTTTATTTGACAAATCCTCCTGTATTGATGCCGCCGAAAGCAGGCAGGCCATTAAAGTTGTACTTGTCTACTACCGATTCAACTATCGGGAGTATGCTGGCACAAGAGAATGAAAATGGAAAAGAACAAGCGGTATATTATTTAAGTAGGACATTGACTGATGTTGAAAAAAGATATACCGCGATAGAAAAATTATGTTTATCTTTGTACTTTTCTTGTATGAAGTTAAGACATTATTTGTTGCCAGCTACAGTACATGTACTCGGTAAGACTGATGTGATAAAATATATGTTGTCACGGCCTGTTATAAAAGGACGTATAGCCAAGTGGGCATTTATCTTGTCTGAATTTGATTTGGCATACGTACCAATAAAAGCAGTCAAAGGTCAAGCTGTTGCTGACTTTCTTACCGAATACCCATGTTTGCAAATGGAAGAAAATAAACAGAACTTCAGTCAAGTTATACCATGGACTATGTATTTTGATGGATCATGTGCTAAGAGTATGGCTGGAGCTGATTTGATGATAATCTCTCCCACCGGAGAGCTTACAAGGTGTGTTTGTAAGTTAGATTTTGAATGTTCAAATAATCAAGCCGAATATGAAGCACTAATCATCGGCTTAGGAATACTGATTGAATTGGAAGCACAGTTCATCAAAATATTTGGTGATTCACAGCTAGTGGTAAAGCAACTGAAAGGAGAATATCAGTGCTTAAATGAAAATTTGATTAGCTATTATTATCTAGCCAAGAAGCTGTTGGAATAATTTAGAGAATATGACATAGTCCATATCAAAAGAGAAACCAATTACGAAACCAACGAATTAGCACAGATGGCTTCTGGTTATAAAATATCAAAAGAATTGGCTAATATTGTAGCCATCATCACATTATCGGTACCTTCTATTGAACAAAGAGAAATACCGATAGCGATCAGTGAGGTGATCCGAGAAAAGGATTGGAAGCAGCCCATTATGAAATACTTGAAAAATCCTGATTCAAGAGACCAAAAGCTGAGGAGACAAGCCCAGAAGTATGTAATTTTGGGAGAAGAGTTATACCGAAAATCTTCAGATGGGCTACTATTAAGATGTCTTGATAAGGACAATGCGAAACTGGTTATGGCAGAAGCTCATGAAGGCATATGTGGAGCACATCAAGCTGGAATTAAGAAGAGATGGCTTCTAAAAAGGTACGGATATTTCTGGCCAACAATGATGCAGAATTGCATTGAATATGCCAAAGCATGCATTTCATGTCAAAAACATGGACCTTTGCAACATGCACCTGCTGTAGAGCTTCATTCCATTGTAAAGCCATGGCCATTTCGAGGATGGGCAATGGATATAATAGGTAAGATTTATCCACCCTCTTCTCATAAGCATAGTTTCATTTTGCTGGCTACGGATTACTTTACGAAATGGGTGGAAGCGATTCCATACAAGAGCATTAGTCAGAAGACGGTGATCAAATTTATTGAAGAAAACATAATTCACCGATTTGGCTTACCGGAATCAATCACTGCGGATCAAGGGACAGTGTTTACTAGAAATGAAGTTATGGAATTTGTGCAATCAAGAGGAATTAAGATGCTGCATTCTACACCATATTATCCTCAAGCAAATGGACAGGCTGAAGCTACTAATAAAGTTGTGATTGGATTGATTAAAAAGCATTTGGAAGAAAATCCAAGAGAATGGGACAACTTGCTATCGGTAGTGTTGTGGGCATACCGAACATCACGAAGATCAAGTACAGGCGTCAGTCCATATACGCTGACCTATGGACAACAGGCAGTTCTACCGATGGAGATAACCGTTCAATCATTACGAGTTCAATTGCAAAGTGAAATGTTGCCAGAAGATTACAGAGATTGGATGCATATAAATTTGGATGAATTAGATGAAGTCAGGGCAGCTGCTTTGGATCAGTTGATTGCACAAAAGAAAAGAGTAGCCAGAGCTTTTAACAAGAAGGTTAGGATCAAGCAATTTGCTGTCGGGGACTTAGTATGGAAAGCAATTTTGCCATTTAATATCAAAGATGGAGAATTCGGTAAGTGGTCATCAAACTGGGAAGGTCCATATCTAGTTACCGAAGTGTTCAGTGGAAATGCATACAGATTGATGGATATCAATGGAAAAGAACTATCTCGTTCTATAAATGGGAAATTCTTGAAGAAATATTATCCATCAATCTGGGAAACACAAGAAGATTAATTCATTCATAAAAAACGAAAGTACATTATGATCTTAGTTACAAAGGTCTTCAGATCTTTAACCAGTTTGAGATTCTGAGCTACAAGTTTGGAATGTAATTCAAGATCATGGCGGAGTTCGAATTGCTGCTCTTTGAGATGTTCTGTGCGACGAGAATGGAAGCGGACAGCTTCAAGTTTCTCCCAGGTTTCCTGTAACAATCGTCTGTACTTGTCTGAAGAAACTTCGACCATGGACTTGACCCGGGAGATTTCTTCTTTAATTATCCTGCGTTCGGCACGATTATGACTAGAAAAGAAATTGAAAAGTCGGCGTGTCGTCTCAGCATCTTCTTTGGCATGGAGGCAAGAGTCTTGAACTTGAGCATATGCTCCCTTGGAATCGCACAATCGGGAGAATTCTTCCACAATTTGGAGCTTAAGAGTCTCAGATTCCACAATGATAGGTTCAAGGCTCCAAACCTCCTTCACATTGCGCTCGAACTCATCGAAGCTGGCAGGGAATAAAGAGCACAGTTCCCATACTAAGTCCAAGAGATCATACTCAGCAGTTAAAAATACCTTGGACCTGAAAGTGTCCGTCAGTTCGGTAACTTCTAACCTATGCTTATAATTCAGTAATAAAGCATGATGTCCCTGGGATAGTAGTTCATGTAGTCGTTTCCATAAAGATCGATCATCTGTAGGCAATTGGATAAAAAGTTGTTCATGGTTAAAAGAAATGAAGAACAGTTTTCAAAGCTGGAATCAGGATGCATTTAGCAAAAAGTTTACCTTCATGTTGGACGTTACGATGTCTATGTGATCGAGGCCAAAGAGGCAACTGAGATGAAGAACCATATGAAGACATCATGAGCAAGATTGCAAATGTTCAGGATGAATTGTGCAATTTGGACAGTTATAAATAGAGAGGACATAGAGCAGATCATGGGTAGTGGCATGCCAGAGCTTTTCTCGGATAATTGGAAGAACATGGCCCATGAGTGGAGGAAGACGGTTACCAGAATTACCGCCAAAAATATTCTCTTACAAGAGAAAGTATGCAAAAGTCATTGAGGATTATCGGGAGGCCTTATCATCGGGATCTTTGTTAATCATTGAGGATTATCGGGAAACCTTATTATCGGGATCTTTGTTAGTCATCGAGGATTATCGGGATCTTTGTTAATCATTGAGGATTATCGGGAAACCTTATTATCGGGATCTTTGTTAGTCATCGAGGATTATCGGAATCTTTGTTAGTTATTGAGGATTATCGGGATCTCTGTTAATCGTTGAAGATTGTAGAAGAGCAGATGTTTGAATTCGGCAAATGAAGCAAAAGAACATTTGAGTCAGAAAGAACGAGATTTTTCATTTATACTTCCTCAGCAGAGACTTGGCTTCATTTACAAAAGAACGGAGCTCAAATTCTAAATTAAGATTTTGTTCCATGAGCTCCGCCCTCTGCTTTTCACAAGTTTTGACCGAGCCACATGTGGAATCATATTCTTTCCTCAATTCCCGACACTTCTCCATCTTTCTTCTAACTGATGGGCGAAGATGACGCATCTTCGCTTCTTGCTCCATCATTTGGACCTCTACCGTCTTCAATTCCTTCTCAAGTTCTGCTCTTCTTTCTGCCAAGCGGTGAAGTTTGCTCTCTTCGGCTTTATAACTGTCGTAGAACAAGCGGGTATCTGCACATTTGTGGGTTAGTTCATCCTGAATGGCTTGACCTCGCTGTTCTCCGAAGAAAAGATGTGGAAGATGATAGGTGTTGATCCTGATGGTGTCCACAGCATCCACAAAACCAACGGCGAAGATATCACTTTTGTCCTGGAAGTCTTGGGAAAGTGCAAAGGAAGGATTACCAGAGCATACTTCTTGGAAGAGAATTCTTGCTCGTCTCTCTCTGTCAGAGTCGGTAATCAACTTCCCATAGCCAGACTCTAATAAGCTAAGAAGTTCAGTCCATTTAGCCTTGGCCACTTCCTTAGAAACTTCAGAAAATGATGCCGGGTCTATAGATTCTGGTGGACAATCAGCAGTGGAGGAGCCAGGAAGATCTGTGAGCAGTATACTTTCCACTTCAGCTTTCTCTTCAGAAGATAAGAGAGTTATCTCAGCTGCGGCAGAAGGAACTTGTGAAGAAGAAGAGCTTGCCATAGACATTCCTTGAAGAGGCAGAGTAATTGACGAAGGCTGAACGAGCGGTAGAGGTACATTGGTTGATGGGCCTTCAAGAAATTCCCCATCAGGAATCAAGATTCTTTTTGATGCAGATGAAGGCTCATCAGTACCTGTAAATGCAGCTATGAGTGTTAAAACAATAGTATAAGGAGCGTTCACCATTCGATAAAGTGAAGACAATACTTACCGATAGAAGTTGAAGATTTCCTAGTCTGAGGAGAAGATGGGTCATCAGCTCGTTCTTTTTCCTTAAGTTTTGGAGTCTGGGTTTTCCTTGATGTAATAAGAAGTTCCGTCGAAGAAGCCGGAGGCACCAGGACAGGGTCAAGAATTGCTATATCATCATCAGGAGCAAGAGCAGAAGGGGAAGAAATCAAAGCCGTTTTTGATCGGTATATCTTGAGAGTCTTCCCTGAGTTATGTTTAAAAGAAGAAAAGCACAGATCAATATATTGGAAGGTATGCTCATGATTAGCAAAAGCTTTAATATTAAAAGTTACCTTTCGGTGTATGCGGCTTTATCATGGCACGTAGCGTGGGACTGACAGATGGGCTCCTTGGTGATGATGATAAAGATCGAGTGGTAGTTCTTTCTGTTGCGGGCTTCTTAGACGCCTTTTCTGGAGCAGGCAGTTCTAAGATTTTTCGCTTTCTTTCTGCTGTGAACGAAAATAGTTAGACACAACTAAATACCGAATGAAGAAGTATATTGAAAGAAGGGAAGCAAACTAACCTTTAACAGGCTTTGCCGGTTCTAAGAGAAGAATGTCTTCATCTCCGGTTGATTGAGGAAGTGCAAGAGTGGCCGTCTCCTTTATTTTCAAAAGGATCATGTCCAGCGGCTTTGAGAATACAGACTTCCGATAATGCTTCCACCAGAAGTCGAAGTCTTCTGAAGAGCGATCAGCATCTGGAATGAACTCGGTAACACGGAACAATCGGTAAATGTCCCGAATCAGCTTGTTCAGTTCAATGAAGTTCTGACTGTCGCCTTGCTTACAGAATACTTTAATGATGGAAGAAAAGGAAAAAGTGTAGAGAGCCGGGACAGGAATCCCTTGAATCAACCCAAATTGTCTAGCACAATATTGGGGAGAGTAGATTTCGAAGCCAGCGACGAATCTACCCTTTATTGAAAACCTAATAGGAAGGTCAATAGAGGTTAGAACGACTTGCCAAAAATCATTCTTATTCTTCTGAAAGGAAGGAAGATATGATTTGAATTCGGGAATGAGAAAAGGAGAAAAAGAGAATTGTTTCCCTTTGATGGAAAAAATTTGGGAAACAAAGAACCGAAAATAAGATAATTGCCCTTCTGGAAAAGGAATCAGTTCTCTGCTTAAGGCTCGACAGACAGGATGATTCGGGATAGAAACCGAAGGGGGTTGCGAGAAATGGTCTTTGGAAAACCAAAAAGGAAAATAAAAAGCCGACCAGGCTTGGAGAATCCAGAGTGGACCACCATAGACTCCACCTATTTCATCCGAAATGATGGAAGAAGCCGAATGGGCTAAGCCTCGGTACAATAAGGATAAAATGGTTTTTCCCAAAGAAAGGAGAGTTCCCGAAGCTAAGGCAGAAGCTATAGCTACGAAGTCCTTTGAAACTCTCACAATAGGGTGGCAAAAGAGGAATTTATAGAGCCAGTACAAGAGAAAAGCGGTGTGTTCCTCGTCGGTAACTTCACTTTCTTTCTTAAAAAACTTACCGATAAAAGCCCCATAAGCTAGCTCGGAATCAGACAACTTACCGAGTCCTGGGTAAGAATCCGAAGACAGAGTAGATAGGTCTATACCTAAAGGACTAAGACCGGTCAAGCAATGGATGTCGAGCAAGGTTACCGACATCGGGGAAAAAGGGAAGAAGAAGCAGTTGGTAGAAGTTGACCAAAAACAGGATAGGGCACTGATTAGCCCATGATTCACACGATAATCAAAACAACAAAGGCGCAAAGCATTATGAATCGAAAGTCCATCCCAAAGAGAGCCCTTGGAAGGACGAAGTCGAAGGTACCATTGGTAAAAATTTGGCTCAAAATCGGAAAAAGCCCTAAGACGAGAAGGACGAGAGTGCCAGTTGTAAGCTAGAACGGAAGAATGGTGGATTGGAAGTACCTCAGTTTGATGACGAGGGAAGAAATCAGAGAGAATGGCAGGAATCGAGAACTGATTGTAAACAGCTGGGCCAATGATGTAAGAATCCTCGAAATCATTCTACACCAAGAAAAAATGCCGGTCATCGTTGAAATCTTGAGAGTCTCTGAAATTATGATAACGCTCTAGGGCATTTGAGGCAAGAAAGGAGGAAGCTTGAGCCTTGGGAGCCATGGTGTCTGATCGAGTACAGGAAAAGGGGACGAAGGAACGAAGAAGCGAAAGAGCAAGAGAATAACGAAAGAGATGACTTGTTGGAGAAGCAAGTTTGAAGGCGAGAAATCAGATTGTGTGGGGACATCTGATTTATATATTGAGTTGATACGATGAGAAGCTGAAAAGGCAAGCGCGCGAAACGAGACGGCAAAATGGCGCTGGAAACAAAAAGTAAGTGTCTTGTCATCTTTGGCATTTAAAAAAATTAAAATTCTTTTAATTCTTTTAAAGGGGGCATCTGTTGACACCAAATAATAAAGAGTTACCGAATGGACTTTAGTATCACTGTGTCCCGAAAATCGGTAAATCGGGAATAGTAAGCTACTCTGAGAAGTTCGGTAAGTTGACTGCAATATACCGAAATGTCTAGAAGACTAAACCCGATATTCGGGAAGTAAGAAAACAGGGCCACTGATTTTCAAAATTCGGTAAGATTCTGGACATGCCGAAATTATAGAGGATCAGCAGTAAGAGGAGTATGAAGACAAAAGGAACCGCAGGATGGCCAAGCTAGCCATGTCAGCAAGAAGTTACGAGCAAGAAATCCGGATAGTGGATGCGAACAGTTCACGGCAGTTGCTGGAAAAGATTCAAATTCAAAGCCATATTGACAGTTGAAGATCAAGTTTTGGCGGATAAAACGTGGGCAAATGGGAAGTTATTGAAGGCGCCAAGATTCAGAGTTTGAAAGCAAGAAAATAACCGACAAACGGTTATGGAAAGCCAAAGAATAACAAATAATCGAAAGAGAGGAGAAAGAGGACAGATCAACACACATCCAAAAGAACTCAAGTTTTCTGCACTTTAACTTCCCTGTATTCTCCTTTCCAGCATTTACAGTTTCTGCAACTTTAGTTTAGTTTCAAGCTTTCTACTGCTTTCCTAGGAGTATTGTAACGTAGCCTGAACCCTTGTTGATCTCAAATCCACATTCGATCCATTGAATTCCTACCCATTTCACTTCCATGTGTGTTACTCCGTGTTCTCACTAAAAATTTCCTTTCGAGAGTTGAGCCGCAGAACCCCTTTTAATAAAAACCGAAGACTGAATTTCGGTGAAAGATATTCCTTGTTGCAAAAACGAGCGAACACAACCATAAATCTCTCGTAATTAAAGCGCTTTTTACTTTTCTAACTACAAGTATAAAATAATTATGTTAGATTCAAAAATGAAATCGAGAAGGAAAAAGATGGGCTAGTTCCGTGACGAAGCCGATTTTAAGGTGGACCGATTTGGTTATGTGAGACCATAGATCCAAGTCTTGATTCTATACGACTTAAGGGTAAGCATAGTTCCAAGGTAGAACCTAGAACCTGGAACCGGATCGGTGGGAAACATGTTTGGTTTCAGGTTCTAAGGTATGTATGGTAGGAACTTGGAACCTATAACGTGTAATGTGACTTATAACAAGTTTTTATGTTTTTCTTGGTATATCTCTTCGCGCGAGCATCCGATGATGAGTGTATATCCTAGAACCATTAGCCCGAGCTTCTATTTTATTGTGTGTCTAAATATGAATTATAGTAAGTGAATTGTAGCAGTAAATGGTAGTCATTAAATGTAATGATTTACTATAATCGTCCAATTAAGAATATAAGTGGAACATGTATAAACCCTTGAACCGATCCTGAAACCTAAGTTCCAAGGTGTGTAGGGTAGGTTCTAGATTTCAAAAAAATAAAAAACCTGTTCTGACGGATAGGTTCTAGATTTTAGATGAAATCTGTACGGAACCTGAAATCTTTCGTCCCTAATTTAGGTCCCTAATACGGCTTTAGAACCGATAGCTCCTAATCGAGCCAACCATCCTCGTGTCTATTATTCTAGCAATGGAAATATCTTAATAACTCGTTGCCGTGGCTTGACCTCCATGTACGTAATGGGACTAGAAAAATGAGGGAAGCAAGCGGGTCCCACTTTGAAATCACGCAAACAATTTTATTTTTATTTTAAAAAAAGGTCAATTTATTACACGGCCAATAGAATTATTAAAAAAAGATAGCTATCCACATGCGATCCTCCATCGGCACTCCACTCCTTCTTCCATTAAAATATTCAAAATCCTCCAGCTCGGAACAGCAGCTACAAGACGCAAACGATTCTCCGTGATCCCCCGCGTTTCGCTCCGTCCTCCGCGAAGAATATACAGCTCGGACTCACCGCGCAACCTCTCCATCTGATTCTCCTCTTCCTGTTCATCGTCGTCGCCACCCGTCGCCGATGGCTTCGCTGAGTTTGAAGCAGCTCGGAGGCGGCAACCGCTCGGCCGCCCAGCTCCCCGGGTCCCGCAGCCGGCCGGGTTCGGCTCCGCCGAGCAGAGTCGGGTTCCGGGTGCTCGCGTCCGGGGATCGGGCCGAGCCTGACCTCAGCGTGACTGTTAATGGGCTGAACATGCCTAATCCGTTCGTCATCGGGTCTGGACCGCCCGGGACTAACTACACCGTGATGAAGAGGGCCTTCGACGAGGGCTGGGGGGCTGTGATCGCCAAAACTGTAAGTTTCTCGCTCGCCGATGATGCCGGCGGTTGTATTTAGTTCAATGGTGAGGTTAGAAGTTAGAACTTGATGATTGCCAAGATCGTGAGTTCCTTTTAGTTCTAGAAAATCAGCCCCGTTGTGTCGGAGTATCTGTCTGAGGTTAGAATTTCGTGAAACTGAGCGTTTCTGATGGGTAATTATGGGTTTCTGTACATCGCATCTGAACATTTGCATTTTGAGTTCAGGTTTTTCCGTAATCTGAATTACAGTCGGTTCGTCTGCTCTGTCTATCCTCTTTTCCGTAATCTGAATTACATGTCGATCCTGTTTTTCCATCAAGTAAAATTGAGTGGCCCGTAAATATTTTGTTTCGCTTTTGTGGGTCGGTATGTAATTTTGTTATTTATTCTTGATATTGTATAAGCAAGCCTTTGCTTTCATATGCGATGTTTGCCAGGTGCGAACTACTTTTGTTATACTTCAAATGCATTTGGAGTGTCAATTGGGAAACCCTGCATGTGGACGAGGCATAAGTCGTGCTATGTTGAGGTTGCTCGGTGGATCTTTATATATTCACCGAATTAGTAATCATAATGGAAAAAGGAGTTAGAGACGTACTTAAGGCAGTTAACTTGAAGATCACGACAGGAAAAACAGAGCATTGAGGTTTTGTGGACGTTTCTATCAGCAAGTGAACTCATTGAAAGAAAAAGGAGGACCTGAACTAGGATTGAGTGTGTTAATTGCCTTAAAAGTAGTAAGAATGTAGCTGCCGTCGTGGATTATCACATTCGTATTCTTTTCTCTCTACCATTTGAACTTTTACGGAAGGGACATTTTCTTGTAGCTTTTCTTCCCTCTTTTGGCTTGGTGTTGGAATATCTACTGCCGTGAACAAATCGTGCAGATCATATTGTGTTCTTTACTAATTTTTTGTCCACCCCTTGTAAATCATTCTGCTAGGTCTCCCTGGAGGCTGAAAAAGTTATAAATGTCACCCCTCGATATGCTCGGCTACGTGCAGGAGTAAATGGATCAGCCAAGGGACAAATTATAGGGTGGGAGAATATAGAACTCATCAGTGACCGACCTCTTGAGACAATGCTGAAAGAATTTAAACAGTTGAAAGATGAGTATCCAGATAGGATTCTTATTGCTTCTATTATGGAAGAATACAACAAAGTTGCATGGGAAGAACTCATTGATCGAGTTGAGCAGAGTGGAGTTGTAAGTAAAATTAGTAAACTTAATCTGTTTTCACGCAAATGGCTAAATCAAGTCGATGACCTCTCTATCTAACAATATGTACTGTTTCTTTAGGATGCCATCGAAATCAACTTCTCCTGTCCACATGGCATGCCAGAGCGTAAAATGGGTGCTGCAGTCGGCCAAGATTGCGCTCTTTTGGAGGAGGTTTGTGGATGGATAAATGCGAAAGCTACTGTTCCTGTTTGGGCAAAGATGACTCCTAATATTACAGACATAACGCAGGTTAGCTCTCAGTGTTGCAGATTCTGCCTTCAGTGAAGAATGAGCATCAGTGTCCAGCAATAATGTAATATAACTGATGTGTCATTTTCGAAATAGGAGAAGAAGGTGCAGGTGTTAGATCTATTGGGAGCCTGTTTATATTGTCATATAAGAACGTGCTCTCAGCTGCCACTAATTCGACTATCTGTTTCTGCCATTTCCTTGGTGCTTATACTTGAATTAGTTTCCCGGCCATTTGATACTTGGGTGCAACTGTGGGATGGTCAACCAAGATGGTGGAAAAATTGTTCTTCTGTGAATGTTAGACTGCTCACCATGTACATTTAAGAAGGATTTCATCAATTAAAATTGGCATTTATCTGCTCTTTTCCCTCTTGCCCTTACATTAGATGGAAGACATTTAGACTTTTAAGGTTTTTAGTCTGCCAGGGATTACATTTTGTCACGTGAAATATCACCCAACTAAACAAATCATGTATCAACTAAGCACATGTCTTCGTAATTCTACTGCTTTAGTATTACTGGGTTAGGTATTTAGGAGGGATATCGCAATAGAAGCCCCAAACATTGGGTATGAAATGCAATGGAGTTTTAAACCTTTCAGTTGGTGGAATCAAGTCCTAAACTTTTACTCAGAAGTGCAATTGACTCTTAAATCTTTGAATTGATGTAATCACGTTCTAAAGCATTATTTTGAGAAGTTCATTTAAGTCCTGAATATAATATTACAAACTGTATTTTAAGGCTGTCACATAGGTAAATCTTGATTGCAAGTAGGATCCTCGATAGTGCTGATTTAAAGATTTTGACTGCATTTTCTGAAAAAGGTTGAGGACTTGATTGTATTTCTCGGGAGGTTAGGACTTCTAGTGCACTTTTTGTGACATTTAGATTATGCTATCACTGCTAATAACCAAAATTATATGCATGGAAGGAGTCCTGTAGATTGCAATATCAAGTTTGTGTATGACCTTGGCCATAAAAAGTGGGTTGTGTATCACCTGCTTATGTAAAAGTTGATCAAGCCTTGACTTCTTCTTGATCTTGAAGCTTGAAACCAGTGATGACTTACTTGTGTATTAATCGATCTTGATAATGCATCTGTTTGTTCTGCAGCCCTCAAGGGTGGCTCTAAAGTCAGGGTGTGAGGGGGTAGCTGCTATCAATACAATCATGAGCGTGATGGGAATCAATCTTGACACCTTACGGCCTGAGCCTTGTGTTGAAGGGTTGAGAACTACTTTAACTCTTTTGCATCGACTATACTTTTATTCTTTTTTGCGTATCACTAAGTTTGACGTTTTAGGTATTCAACTCCTGGGGGCTATTCTTCCAAGGCAGTCCACCCTATTGCACTTGCAAAGGTCATGAGTATTGCAAAGATGATGAAGTCAGAATTTGATGATAAGGACCACACACTTTCAGCCATTGGAGGTGTTGAAACAGGAGGTGATGCTGCTGAGTTCATTCTCCTTGGAGCAGATACTGTTCAGGTACAACTGGGGATTAGCGACTGTTACACCAAACTTTATTGATCTTTTTTATCCTTGGAGTGTTTATTATGCAAATTTCACCTCCTTTTCACAGTGTCTAACCGAATCTATCAGTTAGTTCCTTTGATAAGATTCCCTGAATGTTACCAAGCACTTCAGATATAATGGTCTTTTCCTCTAGTATCCTATGATTTAATAAGTTGGTTAAATTCTTTTTCGTATTACCTTTCCTTGTTCTTGCCTTCCTCATTCAGAGGCTGGGTAAACTATCAGCATTGTTATTCCGCAATTTCCTTTTCCATTAAAGCCTGGGTGGCATTGTTCTGCAATGACCTTTTCTTTAAAACCTGGGTGGAATTGTTTGCTTCAGTTGACAGTTTGCCACTAAATCTGTCCTGTGAATCCTTCCTAGCTGAGCTTGTTGTGGGGTAAACTACCAACGTATATTGCATGATTGGGTTTTTAGTTGAGATCACTGTGAAGCTCCTCAAGGCCTCATTTTTCATTCACCGGCTTTGATTATGTGGAAATGAGGTAATAACTTTAAGTTTGAGGGCAGAGACCAATGCTACCACATAATCTCCTTTGGATTGATGCGACATCTGTTACTGTACATACGAATTGGCGTTTGAACCTTTTTCTGTTGATTGTCTCGCAAAAGAAGAGAGCTTCCCATGTGAAAGCTACTTGGCAATGTATGTCTTCTGGGTACTGGGCAGAGAATCATTCATTCGTGGTTTGCAGGTATGCACAGGTGTGATGATGCATGGCTATGGCCTTGTCAAGAAACTATGTGCTGAGCTGAAAGATTTTATGAAGATGCATAATTTCTCAAGAATAGAAGATTTCAGAGGGTATAGATTGTTTGGGAGAATCAAAATTCTTATATCCTCATGCTAATTTGCCAGACGTGATCAAGCAGGGCAGGATTCTCATATTAATATTTTCTTTTTACCTCATTGGTCTCTCAGGGCTTCTCTTCAGTATTTCACCACTCATACTGACTTGGTACAAAGGCAGCAAGAAGCAATTCGGCAGAGAAAGGCAATTCGGAAAGGCTTGCAATCGGACAAAGATTGGACTGGAGATGGTTTTGTGAAGGAGAGTGAAAGCATGGTTTCCAACTAAAAATGTAAGGAGCTAAGCCCTTCCTTGTACACCCGAGATAAATTGCATTGTGGATTTGTAAAATGCATGTGTAGATGATGACAGTTCATTTCCTCTGGCTGCAATCAAAACTGATGCTGTAAAAGGACGCGAAGAATTGACTGATTACTTGACCTCTTGATGTTCATTTCATCGTACATTTAGTTAGCTCCAAGCCTTCATTAGTAGACGCAAATCCCAGTACTTAAGAATTGATTTTTAGACTTAACACATAACATACACAGAAAGAACACAAGACATACTGCTCGGACAGACTTCGGAAGAGCATATCTGTAGATCATAAGCCACGGCCCCATACATATAAATTCTGGAAACACATGTAGTCATTGACGAGGAAGAAGAGCGAAGCATCTGTAGCGGCCGACTATTGTGATCTTCCGGTTCTTGAAACCTTCCTTTTCCTTATCGTCTTGATTATAGGCCTCCAGGTCTCGGGTCAGGCATTTGTTTCTCCTGCATGAAATGAGTGCATTTTCAAGCGTCATTGAAGTCAGTCATCTTAGCTGAATGCCTGGGTTCAAGATACATTCGAATGTGGAGTTCTTTCTGAGGCATTTGTGTTTTGCTTGGGGCATTCAAACAGAGTAGAAATTACGGGATATTCATATGTGGAGCGTTAAAAAGTTGTCCACATCATCCACGATATTGTCTTGTCAGGGGGAGGCCAGTGGGATAATTATAAAAAAAATCATAAATTTATTATATGAATGCCAATTCAGTGTTGAATTTTTTAATTTTGTCAATTTAATCGTACACATTTTGAAGATTTGCCAATATAGTCGTTCCAGTCACAATTTTGGCCGTGAATCGTTAACATGGACAATTTTTGCAATCATTTTAAAAAATTTCTTAATTCTTATTTTTTTCCTATTTCCCTCCTACACTTGCTTGCGTATCGAGGATGGCCCGTAGGGGTCGCTGGCCACAGGTGACTGAAAACGAGGGTGGCCAAACGAGGTCGGCCACCACCTGTCGCCGACAACCTTTGCTACCTATTGTCGAGGCTCGGTGACCGGCGAAGAAAAGAAAAGAAGACGAAATTCAGAAAAATTTAAAGAAAATTGTAATGATTGCCCACGTTGGCGATTTCCTTCTAAAATATGGTTGAAAGACTATATTGGCATATCGCCAAAATGTTTTGGACTAAATTGGTCAAATTAAAAGTTCATATCTAAATTGATATCCGTAAAATATGTATAAAGATTTTTTCGGCAAATTTACCGTTAACCAACCAAAAAAGGACATGCTACGATTTCCAATGCACTTACCCTTCTCACGATATGCACGATCCAATTCTTTGAAAAATGAATATACATGTATAACAAGTGTCCTTAGCAAGATGCCAATGGAAAGGCGTATCCATTTTGAGGCAGGATTCGACGACCTCAGACTTCCCCGTCCCCCTCCTATGTTCATCCAAGCCACCGCGCGCTCATCCACCAGCGTGGATGGCGTGGTGGGATATGGCAATGTGCAACAGCTTGAGCTCTTGCTCGGTGTGGGTGGTTTTGTTCGAGATCCAGGGGTTAAAGGGGGAAGATAGGAGGGAGAGAGAATGTTGGGAAAAGGTAGGGTTTTTGGATTGAGTGTTGTCAACGTTCAGTCTCAATTCTACCTTAAAAAAAAAATTTGTCTTATAAAAAAACTCTCAATTTTAAGTCCAATCTTAATTCTACCCTAGACTTTTTTTTTTGTCTTAAAAAATATCTCAACTTTAGGTGCAGTTTCAATTT
Organism: Lenwebbia sp. NSW1173648; assembly: GCA_029784005.1. Lineage (NCBI taxonomy): Eukaryota > Viridiplantae > Streptophyta > Magnoliopsida > Myrtales > Myrtaceae > Lenwebbia > Lenwebbia sp. NSW1173648. The sequence goes on from JARCGZ010000002.1 coordinate 7,197,452, forward strand.
TTTTTATCTAATAAAAGATCACCAACTTCTACTTAAGTCCTAAATCTATCTCCATTAACCTCAGTCAAAATCACCCGGTGATTTTGCTCTCGGTCTTCGATTTCCCGTGCTTGAGAATGTACTATCTCTCGTGGTCAGAGAGCTCATGCTCGGGGTGCTCGAATAGCTCATACAGGGGATTTTCCATTTCTCGGTTGTCAACGAAAAATTTTTGGACTGAGGGTTAATGGAGCAAATTTGTGACTCAAGAAAATATTTATGATTTTTTATGAAACTGTAAAAAATTTAGGGTAAAAATTGGGATGTGGACGATAAATTGGGATAAGACCTAAAGTTAGAGGTTTTCATAGCACAAAAAAGTTTCACGTAGAATTGGGACAAGACCTAAAGTCAAGGGTTTTTTATGGAACAAAAAAAGTTTAGGGTAAATTGGGACTAGACCTGAAGTTAGAGATTTTTTACGAGATAAAAGGTAGAATTTAGACAATAGCTAAAGTTGGAGGTTTTTTAGGGTATTAGGCCCACTTGTCACAAGTCTAATGATTAATTGATAGAGGGACAGTACATGGTGATTAGTCGTGGGGGCAATACCTTTCAGCTCCTCTAGGACACTCGTTTGGCTAGGCTCTTGAGAAAAGCCTTTAAGAAAATGCGGGAGAAGTACACCAAAAGTGCTAAAAGTTATGTACGGTTGCTTATTTTAGTGTTAAAAGTTTCCACCGAATTATTTAAGAGCTAAATTGGAGAAAAAACGATCACTTAAGTGCCTCCGGCGAGAAATTCCGGCCAAACTAATTACGTGGCATTTATAAATAAAATTTTAATCTGACGTGACAAATTTTTAAAATATAATTCAGTCCACATAGAGTTCTAAAATTAAAAACAAGCTAAAATATTAAATTAAATTTGAAAATAAGCTAAAAAATTAAAAATAAAAAAGAGAGAGGGGGGTTGCGCAAGCGACGAGGGCCGGCAATGGCCGGCAAGAGCGAGGATGGCTGGAGGGGGTCGCCGACCCCTGGCCAATGCTCGGTGGCGGTGAGCACAGTCCTCGTCGCATGTGCAACTCTCTGTTTTCTTTTTTTCTTTTTAGCTTATTTTTAAATTTTTAAGTTTTTAAATTTAATTAAAAAATTTTAATATTTTTTTGAAATTTTATCTTTTTTTTATTGCTGCCTGGACCTCCGGCAAGCCACGTCGGCTTCAGATATTAATGAAGAAAATGCCACGTCTGATTTTCGATCAAGCAGATCGAAGTTGGCATTTAAGTGATCTTTTTCAAAAAAGTTGGCAATTAAGTGATCTAGCGAAATTTTTTTACAATAAAGTGATCGTCGTACACAACTTTTCGCACTGCTGGTGATATTTCTCCCAAGAAAATGCAAAGGACTTTAGGTGAAATGATTTGTAATAAATGCAAATAGTATTTGGTAAAGTGTGATTTAGAAATACATTGGGAAGCAACTTTGATTCAAATGGGGTTTTGAAAAAAAAAACTACATTTGTAAATGACTTTTCCTTTTTCGTTTGAAACAAAAAATCTCAAACGTTCGCCGATGGGGCTCAGTTTGGCGGGAAGCTGCCAACGAGCCAAATCTAGCGCCAACTAGTCTCGCCTGAGATCGGTTGCCGACAACGTCGGTCCAGGTGAGGGCATTTTCGGAATGGGAAAATTACCATAAGAGTTCTACACATACTTTACATTTATGCCAATTCAGTCTTAAAACTTTCAATTTGGACATTTAGTTCTAAACCTTTTAACATTTTACCAATTTAGTTCATCGAGTCAATTTTGATCAAAAACTGCTGAAATAGACATCGGCCATTCTATATGGCACAATCGGCGCTGACGTAGATAGTTTTTTTTCATTTTTTAATTTACTATTTATTTTCCTTTTCCTTTTCTTCTCTTTTCCTTCTTTTGTTTTTCTTTTTTTTTTTTCGCTGGCTCACTAGCCACTGGGCAAGGCTGGTCTCACTCACGACCAGCAAGAAAATTGAACAAACTTGTCCACGACGTGCCGGTCGTGCTACGAGGATGATTGGTATCTACATCAGCGATTTTCTGCCAAAATTGGCTAGATGGGCTATATTGGCAAATTGTTAAAAGGTTTAGGATTAAATTGGTCATATTAAAAGGTTTAAGAATGAATTGACACAAATGTAATATGTTAAGGATTTTTTTGGTAATTATCCACTTTCAGAATCATGAAAGTTTAGCGATGGCAAAGTTGGAAGAACGAAAAAAAAAAATTAGCATTCCGAAAATGCTCAAAACCCTAACTTCTCTGGACCTACCTTGCCTAAAGACTTTTGGAAATGCAATTGCATCTCCCCAAAACTCCCCAAAATTTTTATCAAACATCATTTCCGTTGGATCAAAGGCCTTTAGATCATCTCCAAAGGACTTCAGCGAAGCCTTGCCAAACGCTGCCATAGTCTTTTTGTGTGAAAAGTTACTATTCACGTGGAGAAATCACTAATTACTAATCATTTGCAATTTACTTTACACAATAAAATTGCTAACTAAAGATACCTTGTTAAGGAAATTACTAATTACCGATAAAATGATAATCACTGATAAAAATTAATATGTAAGTACACATTGTAAACATGCATATATGATTAGTAATCTCTTCCATATGATTAGTAAAGCTTCCAAGAAGATGAATAACTTGTAATCCGGCATATATTGAACCGTTCAAAATGGTAAAGGGAAGTAAAGTCACATCAATAGGCAGTTTTCTGGACGCAAACAACAGATGAGAATGGAGAAAACGAGAGGCTCACCAGGTCCAGATGCAGAAGAGGAGGAGTTGTGATCATGTCCTTGAGATGAGAATGCATGCCGTCAATGAACGCCATCGTCTCCTGTTGAGGCTCCTCCATGGCTTCTCTCAACTCGCTCAGAACTGAGCAGTAAGATTCCTGCGCGCGTCGTTTCATCTGTCATCTTGATTTGCATAACAGTGCTTCTTCATTTTTTTTTTTCTCTTTTGGGTGGGTTACTTCTGATATGAATCTACTCATCCTTATCCAACATGAGTTTCTACGTACGATCTGTTCGGAGCTTACGGTTCTTATTAGCATGCACGACGAGTTTAGCTTGTGCCTCAAAGGGTTTTTGTCCCTCTTCTTCTTTACTAAGTGGCTATGTAAATGTTGAACCACAAAACCAAGATTCTCGAAGCAACATCAGATCAGGGTTAGTCTTTGCCGGTAGTTGGATCATCAATTAGCGTTTGTTTTCCTCGCATCATCTCTTTAGTTACAACTGTTTTTATATGGACATATTTGAAGTGCTTCTGGAGTCCAACCGAGTCAATCATCACAAATCGTTTCGAAAGAAGAAAACAAGAAAGTTTACGATACTTTGTTTGCCCCAGGCGAAAATGCAATGCTTCAAAAGCATTTTGAACATCAACAACAAGTTCTCTAAAGGATTTGTGGCAATCATAGCATCTTGGACATATGAAAAATCAGATCAAGTAGGGGGTCAACAGATCTACAGGCATAGATTTCACTTGATACGTGAGGGGGAAAGGGAAATAACAGTTAACATCAAGGCTAATAACACTAACAGTACCTAAGTTATCTACGTTTGAGGTGATTAATCAGTGATATCAAACACAGGCAAACACACTGGTGAGTGGTTAGTGAATAGTCTCTTTAACGCATCAATCATTGCATGTGAAAACTTTGAACTCAAATTCCTGAAGGGGAGAACCAAACTATCATGCAACTTTGCAAATATCCAGAGCTCCTGTCCCTTCTTTAGTTGGGCAAACCAAGTATTTTCGCTTTCAAGTGGATATAACAGATGCCGCTTTCATGGATGGAGCCCTCAGAGCTCAGTCACTCCATATAAAAAAGAAAAAGCAAAGTGGTCAAATCCCACCACTGTGGATTTGACTTGACTCAAAATTCAGTGTCCTGTTAAAGTTCCGTACTTGACAGTGACACTACTCACGATGAATGGCGTTAAAAGAGAGGCCCCACTTCATTGATTTGAATGTTTATTGGGCATGCAAAGGTTGATACCATAAAGTAATGTTTCAAAAATTCCAGTTTACTGCTAGCCAGTAATGATCTTTACCTACATACCCATTTAAGTTTATCACCCCTTGTGTCCCTAATAATATTCCCCATGAAAAGGGTGGAGTTCATAGCACATAGTTTCATACAATTTCTCTTGAGATTGCAACTAAGGACGTGTTTAGAAATTGTGACTCTAAAATTCTATTGCTCTATAGTTTTGTATTTCGAAATTTACAGACAATACTAAGACGTATCAACACCGTTCTTACGAATCATATACATTAAGATATAAATTCGGTATCTTTATGTAGATTTCCACTCGATAGGCACCCGTACAAACTAGAAGTTAGAAGTCTGGAGATAGTAGCTTCTTTTACGATTTCTGCTTATAGCTTTTAAAACCGATGATATTTTCTCGTGATAGATTTACACGCATAGGTTTTCATTTTGTCCTTTGAATGCTTTGCTAGTGTGATGATCGCTTATACAACCTAATCCGAGACAGGTTCACTTGTTTTTTTTTTTTTTGGTCGAAGACAGGTTCGCTTGTTTGCTCTCCAAAGAATGAGACACATAGTACAACACAATTGTATTAACGAGCAGCTTACCATAAATCGGTCTAAATCAGATTGACTCGGCGTCCTGATCTTGGCTTCACCATGTTGATGTTGGCAACGGTGTACTTGTGGATTCATCATCGTCTGGTGAGCCATGCCATCTTCGCAAGCTCCACCAACCTTCAACAGAAGAAGCAGTCTTCGATCAGGAAAAGAAAATGACATAATCACTTGTAAATGGTAGATCTATCGGTATGGAGAGAGAGAGAGAGAGAACCCTCAAGCAGTTGAGGTGAACTTCAACAAGCTTCCCATACAGAGGGTGGTTTGATATGCTTCTCTTGAGAGCATCATCATTTTCACGTTGATCTTCTTCTGCTGCTGCTCCAATTTTTTCATCTTCTTCTTTAACACCACCACCATCATCATCTCCTCCTCCTCCTCCTCCTCCTTTCAAATCCCTTTCTGTGACCTCACAGCAACCATCTCTCTGACCCTCCTCCATTTCTTGAAAACCTCTAAACATGGCGACCCATATGTACCGTGACCAGCGCCTGTCTTTTATACTGCTTGTCATTTGCATGGAACCAAATACTAGTACGAGATATTGTCATGTGGGATCGACCCCATGCAGGCGATTTTGCATCTCTTTAAGTGCACCAAATCATAAGAACCCTACTGAAGATGAAAGGATGGGGGATCTGGCCTCCACTCACAACCCTGATCTTTTTGTGTCTTTCTAAATGTGTTCTTTGAAAGGAACACTTCAACGGAGGGGGGGAGGGGCTGCTGTGTGTTCTCGAGCAACTCAAAATCTTTTGACAGCACAAGACTCTATATTTAGCTCAGTACTCAAGTCTTGTATCTTTCCACTCCCACTGCTCTCTCCCCCATCTCACACACCCACCATCGAAAGAAAGCTTCCAAAATGGCCACTGTTCAATAATGGGGAGGGATACTTGTAGTTCGTCTGCACCAAGGGGAAAACGAAAACGAATGTACTTGAGTCCACACCACTGTTCAAATCTGGTCATGGCCTCACTATAAATGAAGCAGTTGCTCAAAATGGTAAAAAGAAGTGATTGTGAGTTTCCTGGTGGGACTTGCGTCATTATGTGGCCATGAACACTAACCGAGAAAGTGACAGTTCGACCTCCAGAAATGATAATTGTGACTCTCCTTTTCTTTTCTTTTTCTGTGCTTCTCGGTGAAATGATTTTTTCCCTCTCTGGTTCAACTTAGGGTGCTTTCGTTTTACGAAAAATAAGTGATTTGAAAAATATTTTTAAAAAATAATCGCTTATATCGCTTACAAAAATAAATGAATGAAAATTTCTTTCATTTGCGAAAATAGTTATACATAAATTGTTATCGATAATAAAAGCATGTTCCGTCGACTAATTTTCTAAAGGATATATCCAATCATATTTTGAAAAATATTTTTCAAGTTGCTCATTTTTCGCGAAACGAACGCACTCTTATTTGCTCTCTTATACAAAATCCCGAGATCTCAGAGATTTTAGATATTTCCAGAGTGCGAGACTCTCGTGCACCATAATCAATCATTGAGTGGGATTGGAAGTCATTTTCTTGTCCAAAAAAAGAGTAAATAAGTCGCTCGATGCTCAATGGTTGAATAAGGTGGACAGAGACGTCGTGCTTCGTCGGCCAGGTGCTCGACGGTTTGCCCAAGAGGACCACCGATGTTGCCGTCACAGCCGCGAGCCCCGACGCTGTCCCGAGAAGTCGAGAGTCGAAGTCTAACTGATCGAGGACCAGTGTAAAGTGGGTATATTGAAACAAGATGGACGATCAAAAGCAAAATTATAAAGAACAAAGCCAGATTACTCACTAAAGGATAGCCCAGTGGCGGGCTAGGGCTTCATGGCCCTTGCCCGTGGCAGGCGAGGCCATGCCTGCCTTCATCGCGGCCCTGGCGAGGTTGTGCTCGTCCATGGCCGTGCCTCGTGAGACCATGAATTATTAAGGGACATTTAGTGTTGATCGATGGTTATTACTATTTACTAAAACTTTTAGGGCATGTTTGGTAAAACAAAAATTAGGTTCTAGAAATTTAAATTTTTTGGTAAAACAAAAATTAGGTTCTAGAAATTTAAATTTTAAAATTTAAGTGTCGAAAATATGGTTATATATATTTTTTGGCTGATAATAAAAAATGGATCTCTGAATATCATTAATTCCTTATCAAATATAGAAACAAACAATTATTGGTAGTGGATTTTTTACTTAACGGAAGGCAATTCTATTTAAGGTTATCAAACATACTTAATCTGATCGAGTGCTAATTGTTTGCATAAGTACTTACTTATGTCCTAGGGCAGTGAATACTCTCTTCTCCTGCCGTATGCAACGACGCGAGACGTTATTACTAACTTTTTGCAAGTGAGGGAAAAGAAAGAAGAGAATGACACGCGAGTTACTCGAATTTTCTGTTATGTGCAATGTGAACCCTAAAAAGAAAAGAAACTTATCAATCTATCCCCTAAGGTTTTCAAAATGGGGTCAATTTGTAGTTGTTCCGCACCTTGTCCTGTGTTGTTGTCTGACGTGGAGTGCCACCTCAACGTTGACCGGACAAGATAAGTGACATGGACTGCTATCTCATACCCTTTTGCCCTTTTCTTCCGTCCACTCTTCTTCCTCCGGTCCGTCGCTTGATCGTCACCGTCGGCAAAGACCCACCAGTTGCCAGAGTCGTACCACACTCTTCATTCTCTGCAATCACCACCAACAATCGAGCCATGGCTGGATTCTCTCTCTAATCGTCGCCACCACCAACCGCCATGATGTCTACGTGTGTGTTCGACCTTAGCGGAGGTCACGCGACCACAATTCGATTCGACGTTGCTCAAATCGATGCGTGAAAATGGAGAGAGATGGTGGGGCTGGTGATGGCCGAGAGGTCGATGTAAATGATAGCACCTAACCTATGCCCATTTTGGTGGACCGTGCTCCACCCCGGTGAACTCATTTGGTCCCGCCTCCTTGGGAGAGAAGTCCCCCCAGCTTCCATCGAGGAAGACCATAGTCGTTCACAATCACCAGCCTTGCCATCTCTGGATGATTACTCCAGGCCGGCAACAAGGATGGCCATGGAACTGGGCATTTCCAATGGCCGAAAGGTTCGAATATGGTATTGCGACAATGCTCAGCATTCAAAAAGAGCTATATGGTTATGCACCAGGACAATGAAATCGATGAATCAAAAGCATTTGGATTTTGGATTGACCCATTGCTCTAATTTGCACAATGACATTTGCTCCAGGATTCAACAAAGAACTCTGCATCTACATTTTTTATCTTCAGAAGAAGCAAGCAACGGCTATACAAAAGCATATGATCATCCAAATGTAAATGGATGATGGGAAAGAATTACCAAACAGGAAAAATTACATCAGAACTTAAGAGGACAAAAAGATTACTCGGTAGCCATCTCCCTCGCTTAAGGCTTAGCATCGCACCATATCAAGCAAAAGCAGTCTCCCAATCATCAACTACATCTACCGTGTCGTCGGTTTCATGAGAAGCTACATCATGCTGTCCTTCCAAATCAGAAACACCTGTCAATTTCATCTCGGAACCAGCATTTGAGACATTCCGGGCCGTCGCAGAAGCAGAAATCTGAGCTTCTTTTCCTTTGACTGTGGCAGAAGCGATGGACCACCCTTCACCATCGTCCCACGAATCATTTGCCGCACCAGGCTCCTGAACTACAACCTTCTTCCATGAGCCGCCGCTCATATCAGCAAATGCAGGCCCTCGCCATGCATTTGTGCCGAATGATTGTGAAGATGAAGCCCCATTCTGAAGAAATGCGACTGCCCCGTAATATATTGATCCGTGATCCAAAGTCCTCACAGCAGTCGCTGCTCGAGTCATGTTGCTGAATACAGCCAATGCATTCTTGTCATTCAACCAGAGCAGCTCGCATTCTCCCCCGAACCTTAGGACCAATGCGCTCATATCCAATTCCCTAGGCAAGTCAAAGAAAGAGACAACATACCTCGGATCCAAATCCACCAAAGGGTCAAAGGTTGGGGGGTTCAGCGCACTCACGTTCGTTGAGCCCTTGACACCGAGCACACGAGCCGGAGCTTTCGATTTAGGCGTGACACGAATAACTGTACAGCATTTCTGCTCCCGCCCGACCTCATGGATCGCGAGCTTCCACGTCTCTGCTATGAGCCTCACTGCCTCTCTCTTTTCCTTATGCATTGGACGGAACACATGAACCTTGGTCGCACTCCCTATGCTCTTGCCATGCAACAAGAATTTGCATCTATGCTCAACAGACAACACCCATTTGGGATCACGCCTGAAGAGGTCTGCCACCAACTCGGAGTTCTCTTTCACGCGAAGAGCATCCAAGTTCGGAGAAACAATGTTAAAAGCATCCGCAAGGACCCGCTTCCGTTCTAACTTAGCACACTCATCATCACACATTAGCTTCCTCTGTCCAAGAGGGATCCTTCCAGAAGAGGCCTCCAAATGCTGAAGTGAAGGCAATTTCTGGGTAAGAGAAGCTTCACCTACATAACTATTGTCATTCCCTCCAGCATCACATGGGACGTTGGCCTTAATCCGCCCACAAGAACACACTATTGTGAGAATGAACTCGCATCTCACATCAGGACAAGGATATGAGGGGTGACAAGGTGCTTTACACGTATGCCTACAGGCCCTCCTTGGAGCACCGCATACTTGCCCACAGGAAGCCCTCGGGCGGGATTCATCAGGGGCATCGGCGTCGCAAGGTGCCGGGTGACAAGTGCGACCACACACGTGCAAACCGCAGCGCCTCGTCTTGCCGCATAGTTTGTTGCACGTGATGTTATTAGAGCTCCCACAAGGTATGTTCCTCAGAACAACATGCCCACCAATGCACTGCTTGACCACAGGCACTGAGCAAGGCGGACAATCCCCGAAGTGGCAGCTGTGAGAAGGCATGTGACCACAAGCTTGGACGACAGAACAGGGGAGCGGACACGAAGGCGGAGGAGTGCCACAAGGCAATGGAGGTGGGATAGAAGTTCTCCCACAAGCACAGCTTAAGTCGGTAAAGATGCTTCGGAGGCAAGGAGGGCAATGCCCGCTGTGACACAGCACTTCACATGAGTGCTGTCCACATCTGAGCTTTTTATCACATACCAGGGTGCAAAAATGTTGAGTCGTGTCGGAGCTGGATTGAGGGCAGCAACGGTCGCTGCATCTATGCCTGCCGCAGTTCTTCTTACCACCACACGGTTTCTTACACGTAAATATTTCATCCTTGATCTTGTGGCATGGCACTGCACGTGAAGTCGAACCACAACGGCATTTCTGGATCATAGGAACTAAGCACGGTGCGCAATCTCCAGCGTGGCACTTGTCTTTACACCGGTGAATTCCACATGTTAGGGACTTGTCACAGGTCTCCGAACATGTAGGAATTGGCTCCAAACAACTCCGCCTTTCTTCTGGCAGATCAGTTTTGCCACAATAGCAAGTTTTGACCCTGCTAGGAAGTGATTCACATTCCCCGCAAGGACCGGGATGGCAGATCTCGTGGCATTTGTGATTGCCACAACCGAGCTCCTCTCCACAAGTTGAACCACAAGAGAACACACCTTGTTCAGCTTCTAGTTCTCCTTTCAAATCCATGTCGCCACATGGAACAACCTGTACCTTCCTCTTGCAGAAACAAGAAGCGTCAAACAGAGCGTGGCAAGGGTCACAAGGGCCCATGTGGCAAATCTCTTCACACCGATGGCGTCCACATTCAAGTAGCTTATCACACTTCTGACCGCAAGAAAGAAGAGACTTTCGATCAGAGCATCGTGTCGTAATTATTTCTTTCCCACAAGGGCATGGCTGTGGCGGAGCAAATGCCTTACAAGGAGGGCATGGACCAGGATGACATTGCAAGACACAGACATGAGGACACAAATCATCCTCAGCCTCATCAACGCTTGAGGCCCGACCCTGCAATGGCTTCCCGCAAGATTCGCCGCACGAATGCGGCGTCAAATAGAAATCAGAGGGCGGATCCGTCCTCTTCCCACAGAAGCATAGATATTTGATCTCGTTTGAAGACGTGAGCTGCACCTTTTGACATCCAGGGCACCGCCAGTTAACACCCCCGTTCTTCTCCACAGACAGATCGGAAGAGGTGGGCGCACGAGCCCACTTCCTGATACAGTTCAAGTGGAATATGGAGCAACAACTCGAGCACGACCAAATGGGAGCAGTTCTGCGAACCATATCGCAACATATCATGCATTCAACGGTGCCCTTCATAAGCTTCTCCTGAATTTCCTGGGCGAGCTGAGGCAAGTTCTCATCCTTCAGGCCCTTCCTTTCATCCATAACCGTCCTTTCATTTCCCCTCTCCTTCTTTTGTCCATTGAGGCGACTCCGATGAACTTTTGAGCCATGACTATCTCTGTGTCCTGAAGTACAAGCTGTTTCTCCATTACTGCCATTTAAGTTCGAAGTGTTGCCTCTAAGCCAACTGGGACGATCAGAACTCGCACTATCTGTGGTGGGGTTTGAAACCGAACTCGTTGGTGAGTTCAATATTGCAGCACTTGGAGATATTTCACTTTGTACCCACTCTTGAGGAGCAACTCGGGAAGGAAATCTTCTAGACCCTCTTCGATTTTGTTGGACTTGAAAGCTCATAATCTGGATAAGCAGGTTTGCAGAAGACTCCTATCCCCCAACAGGACAGACCAGGACACTGCTAAATTCAAGCAAGAGATTGAATCACAATCTATTTTTGTCTTAGACGTATCCAGTATAGAAAGAAAAAATCAAAAAATTTCAGTGGTGGCAGATCCTGCAAGTTGTAATTCATCAACTCACAAATTATACAAGAGGCAATGCCATTCTGTCTTGTTTGGAAAGTAGCAAGAAACATGAAACTGCCAAGCTTTAGGCAAGTGATATAACCACAAGAGTACGTTGACCGCCAAATCGCGAATACTAGTGATCAGTGTGATCAAAGCAGTCCAGGCTCAGAAATCTCTGTTGTCAAGAAATGATGTTTGGCAGCATTTTAAACACATCTAGTTCAGTTTATTCACTTTTTAATAGTCGACACTCTACGAGCTCTCTAGGCTCTACTATCAAGAGTATGCTTTATCTCTCTCTCCCCAGTCCCCACCCTTCTAGTTCTATTTTGTTCTCGTTCCTGTCAGACCTCATTCTTCCACTACTACTACTCACCTCATCTTTTTTTTTCTCTCCTCTCTTCATCTACAGTTCTCCGTCCGTCTCAACATCCCCGATTATTCTATTTCTACCAATCTCTGGTTCAGTTAGTGTCGTGATGAAATGATCATAACACCAGTCAATCAGATGCTATGTTTCAATGCCAGTCCCCAAAATTCTATCGGATTTCAGGGTTGTTCAGCACACCAGAAACCCCACAACCAAGCAGACATGAAATCTTCCAATCGAACTTAAAAACAACAGCAGCAACCACAGCAACAGGACGAAAAACGAGGATTTGAGACTTCCAAGTCTTATGTAATATAGCAGAATAACGAACAACAAAACCCCCCACATAGATGACGTAGTCCTAGGGGAATATCATCCATGACCAACTTTAAGGAAAGTGGAGCCACGTTATTACCTGTCAAGAAACAAATTCAAGAATTCTGCAAAGACCCGCCTCCCGGGATTCAACGATTTCCTTGAAAAGAAAGGAACGAAATCCAAAAGAACTCTTCTTGATTTTCCTCCTCTCTTGTTTCCTTTCCCGAGTTCTTGGATTTCTCTGACTGAGAAACCCGACGAGAAGTAAGATGAGAAAGTATCGTGGGATCGATTTGGCACATATATAGGTTCATGTTTGGGCGGTGTCGTGTAGCTCCGCCTTGGAGCCGAAGGAATTCGGACCCGTAATCCGCAGTCACGGCCACTGTCAACGTGCGGCTTATTTTGACTTCTGAGTGCTTGGGGAGCACACAAGAGCCGACGCAATGGGCTTGGTCTTGGGCTCGCCATGCTAATTAGAGCTTAGCCCATACGATGAAGTTCACGACTAAGCGGCCCAGAAATCGGGCCTTCTTTTCTTTTTCGTGCTACGCAAATCTTCGATGGCCCATTATTGATCCGAGGTTCGATCCGCTTGTCGTTTAGCCAAAGCAGAAGAAAGAATGCCTCGTAATTCTCACAAAGGGAAGTGGGGACGATCGGATGGGTCCGTGGATTTTCCCTTTCCTTTTGCCGCATTTCGCTCAAAGGGTAGCATCGAAAGGTCTCTTGGGAATTCGATCTTCACGTGTTAAAATTTTATATAAGTTGCGAATTATACAGACGAAAGAAAAAAATACGGTTCACTCAACTCGAGTATCTTATTGGCCAGAATAGCATAAGCTAATTGGGTCTCATCATATCGTGAAGTGATGGTTTGCTCCGTTGTAATCTATCATAAATCAGTTAATGTCAAAGAGTCCTGAAGAGTATTTTTTTTTTATCGGTACTTACAAGGATCCACTCAAAGTACTTGGACTCTGCTGCGTGCCGATCGTCACACCTAATCGAGATTGACACAATTGGGCTTATCCAAGCTGACCAACAAAGTTGTTCTAAGAGAGGATGTGCTGAACTAGGTAGGCATATTCTTGTTCATTCCTCTGTGCTGTTTCGTTAATTGCTAGTGGATCGAGGCAAATTTGATGGGTGTCTTCGTAATTGATGACGACAAAATTGCAAATTAATTATTTTTCCGATTTTCTTAAAATTATTATCATTATTAATTTATTATTATTATTATTTTTGGCCCTTTTGTTCTCTCCGTTGTCCAACAAAATTTGGACATGTTGTGCACCTCCACAAGAGAGATATTGCCTTGGTGATTGAAGGGACCTTGTTGAGGTTCGGTCGCACAATGGAAGTCCTAGTAAGCAATGCACCAAATTTTAATTATAGAACAACATTTTCGAGGAACTTTCTTGTTATTTAACAAATCGTTGCTATCAGTGTCGGAGAGATGGTCGCGTGGGACCCCCAATACATGCATAGTCGAGGCAAAAAACTATACAACTACCTTGTTTATTTTATGAATCCAACGTGTACCGGTATGGGGAAACTATAAAGAAAAAGTTTTAAACCGTATGTCGATTCAGCCATAAACTTTCAATTTAGCTAATAGAGTTCTAAACCTTTTGAAAACTTGTCAATGTAGTCCATTCTGTCAATTTTGGGCCAAAATCACTGACGTGAACATCGACCATTTTACGTGGCACAGCCAGCGCGCTGATATGGACAATTTTTATTATTAATTATTTTTTTATTATTTTTTCAATTATTTTTTCTTTCTTTCTTTCATTCTTTCTCCGCCGATCGCCGGGCCTCGGCTATGGCCAGCGATCGGCCAAAGGCGACGACTGGTGAGGGTCGCCAGAAGCCAGCCAGGGTTGGCCTCGCCAAAGGCAGGTGAGGGCCGTCCTCGCCAACTTCGGATGAGGCTTGCTTCGCCAGATCTGGCAAGGTCAAACCTCGCCCAAAGCTGGTGTGGCCGACCCTCGTTGGCCTCTGGCAAGGTAGCCCCCCGCCTAAGGCCGACAAAGGCAACCCTCGTCAATCGTCACCTTCGGCCAATTGTCGGGCCTCGGGGGACAAAGAATGAAAAAATATATAAAAAAAAATTGTTCACGTAAGTGATTCTTTGTCAAAATTGGCCGGATCAACTATATTGGCAAATTTTCAAAAGGCTTATGACTCAATTGGTCAAATTGAAAGGTTTAAAACTGTATTGACATAAATACAATAGGTTTAGGACTTTTTGTATAATTCTCCCGACATATATGATGTATTTGCTGTTAAAATGAAAACCATATCATATATTTATTCGAACTTAGTGGTGATAGATGGAGTTAATGACACTAATTTAATGGTGATACATGCAACAACTTAATCCTATGTATGCGTGTGCATTTTTGAGTCTTTCTTATATTCTAGTTTCACTTTTATGCATGGCTTGATTCCACTTTTATTCATTGTCAAAACTCCTAATACTTCAAAATTGTGCTAATTCATTTATATAATTGGAAAGTCCCCTCCTTTAAAATACTTTGTTTCACGTGTATAGATACATGTAAGATTTATGGATTGAAACCCGTAATCGTAAAAAATTCTCACATCCATCCCAATCGCTGAACACCAATTGGGAACAAAATCCCCTAAACCCCAAGCGAGATGATAAAATGAATTTACAGGAAGGGGGCAATTCGGTCTTTTTCGACACTGGACTTTGCCAGAGATAAATATGTAAACGGTACATGCAAAAGTAGAGATACGTAATGGTCGCCAGGGGTACGCTGCCGGCAAGTCGGTTACAAGACATTGTGCGAAGCACAGGTCGACAACGTAGAAGTCGAAACTCCGATGATTCGCCCCAAACGCGAGAGGCTACTATACCTGCCTATTCCATGGAAGCCAACCAAAGTTGACATGGAGTCTACCTTCCCCACGTCACCCCCTTAAATTGAGAGAATACATTTTTCTTCCCTTCTTTTCCGGGAGTATCCTCCAATTTTACGTCCTAGAGTTCAGACGAAGTAGTTTAAGGACTTACTTAGATAAAAAAAAAAAAAACGAGCTGTGTTTATTTGTGCTTTAAAAAAAAAAAACATAAATACGTACTCCAACCGCAAATTTAAACGATTGGCATCATCAAATCGCAAAAGTGATAATGGCACCATGGATTTGGACTATTGAACACTTTTAAGATCCACTAACCTCTTATCCCAACTCCTAAGTGGAGGAAAAAGAACACCTAAAAATAGAAGAAAAAAAAAAAGTTGGTAAAGTTTCCCACTTGTGGACTCAATGCATTGCGCATAGGTTAAACTCCGTTGACCCGGTTCGTAAGGAGGGTTAATTTGATCTTTTCGACACGGAATTTTGCTCCGAGATAATATGAAGAGTAATTATTCAAGCAGATATAAGTTAACGATTGTCGATAAAATCATATACGTTTTCGTGATTTTTCAGAAACATAAATGCATATATTTTCTTCAGGTCCGACCGTGAATTCACATGCTCGACATCATTAAATCGCCCAAAAAGAGACATCGACATCACGGATTTGGACTGTTAAACCACCCTTTAAAGATCCACTAACCTCTTATCCCAAGTCCTAGATGGAGGCAGAAGAGACAGAACTACCAGAAAAAGTAAAAGGGCAAAGAAATAATTTTCAGTTCCAAAGATGCCTCTCCTTAATCGCTTTCACATGTTCCCCGCTCGACCCATTAGTCGCATTGCAGAGGTTAAACTCCGTTGACTTGACTCTTAGCGTAGGCATGGTCACGGGCCGGTTTGGACCCAGAACCGACCTGGAACCGGCCCGGGTCAAACCCATAACGGGCCCGTTGACCGGGTCGGCAGTTCCAAACCGGAACCGGCCAGTGCCATACGGGCCCGGTTACGGTTCCTCCCACAACTGAACCGAAAAATCAGGGCAAATTTTTTTTTTAAAAAAAAATGGAAATTTTATTACAAATTCATTATTTTCTTTTATTTCATAATTCATTATTTGATAATTTGATTACAATTTTATTACAATTTAATTTTTAAATTCAAAAATCGTAACCAAAATCGTAACCAAAACCGAAACCGGCGGTTCTATTTTCGATTTTGAACCGGAACCGGGCCTGGAACCGCCGGTTCCGAACCGTGGCCATGCCTATCTTAGGGCCTAAAGTATTTCATAGTCCGTTGTTGTGGATGGTGGATCACAAATTCTTAAAAGAGCAGACCCCATAATAAATTTTAATGATTATATTATTTATTTATTTATATGGCTCATAATATGCTGTAATTTTAACGGTAGATAAAAAAAACTATCTGGTGAGCATGTTTAAAAGGGGGGAATTAAATTGAAATTAAGATGTGTAATAAATAGCCAAAGAACAGGAGGATGTGGGGGGCAAAAGTGGGGGTCCGGTCAGGCGAGGGGACGGTGGTACGGTGAGTAGTCATGCGGTGGCACCCAACCCCACCACGTGGATCGACACCTACGACCTACCCTTCATCGGGAAATTGAATTATCAAGATTCTAGACCTTGACTTTTTAACCTACTAATTTTATTTTTATTTTTTATTTTTTGGAGAATTTTCAACAACAACTCCCCTTTTATTTTACTTTCGAATTTTTATTTTTATTAGTGTTTTGGATTCGAGTACGGTCCGCGATCAATTATCATTTTTTTTTAATCCCTTCTAAATTTCTGCAAAACCAGTTTTTGGATTTTGGAAAATGTGGGGGAATAGTAGTACAGCTCATCCGTCTCTCCGATAATCACGCGCCTACTCCCTCGTCTCTCGCTCCTCCTCTCTTCCTCTTTCTCTCTCTTAATTATATATGTTGAGGATTGCAGAGAGAGAGCTTTGATCTGAGGCTCCCCTACTCTCTCTCTCTCTCTCTGTCTCACGCTGAAGCTTTCTGGGTTCGATCTCCAAGAAGAAGAAGAAGAAGAAGAAGAAGAAGGAGAAGAAGATGTCTTTGCTCTCGGACCTTCTGAACCTCAACCTCTCGGACACCACCGAGAAGATCATCGCCGAGTACATATGGTACGTCCCCCTCGGATCCGGGCCGGGTCGCCCGTCGCCTCCGGAGTCCTCTTCTGCGTTATTCCTTACGCATCCTTCTGGTGTTAACTGCTGAATCTTCCGTTTCTTGACGTTCTCTGTCTGAAGTAGAATCTGAATCTTGGTTTCCCATGAATCTTCTTCTTTTTGTTTTGGACCAGGATCGGTGGATCCGGTATGGACTTGAGAAGCAAAGGGAGGGTATGAAAATTTCTTCACTCGGCCTTTGAGATTAAAAAAAAGAAAAGAAAAGAAAAGAAAAGAAAAGAAGAATCGATCATCAGTTCACATGGTGAAGTTTCCTGTTTTAGTGGATCTTGACTTTAGTTTCTGGGAAATTTTCTTGGTCGTGTAGACTCTTAACGGGCCGGTGACCGATCCGGCGAAGCTCCCGAAGTGGAACTACGACGGCTCAAGCACTGGCCAAGCTCCCGGCGAAGACAGTGAAGTCATATTACAGTACGTGCTCTCTCTCTCTCTCTCTCTCTCTATCTCTATTTTCTTGGTATTGATAAGTGCAATGGCTTATTTTGGTGGTCTTGTTATAGTCCCCAAGCAATTTTCAAGGACCCATTTAGGAGGGGGAACAATATTTTGGTGAGTGAATCTTGGGAATCTCTTATCTTTCTACTTTTTATTCATAACGATTATAAGATTATAAAAGTTGTTTTTTTCTTCTTCCCCCATTTAAGCAAGCATGGCATCTCTTTCCTTATTCTTCCCCTTAACAAAATTAATCATGTGTGAGCTATATAATTTCATAATTGAAGGTCATGTGCGATGCTTATACTCCTGCTGGGGAGCCCATCCCCACCAACAAGAGGTTCGATGCTGCCAAGATCTTCAGCCAGCCAGATGTTGCAGCTGAAGAGACTTGGTACAAAAACCCAGAATCTCATCTGTCTTAATCGCGATTTAATCCGCTAATTTCGACACAAATTCCGGGTACTAATGTGGAACTGGGGATGGGAAAAAAAACAGGTATGGGATTGAGCAGGAGTACACCTTGCTGCAGAAGAATGTGCGGTGGCCGGTCGGCTGGCCGGTGGGAGGTTACCCTGGACCTCAGGTGATTGATTAACTTAAGGCCTATGCTTGTTATCTTTGTCATCCTGGTAGGTGATTAGGGGGGTTAGTTAAACATGTTTTAAGTCTATATCTCCAGTTTGGTTGGATCTGTCTTAGCTGCAACTTTGGCTCTAGTTAAACACATTTGTGTGGCCTTTGCGGGATTGGATAGGGACCGTACTACTGCGGTGTTGGAGCCGACAAGGCAATGGGGAGGGACATCGTGAATTCTCACTACAAAGCTTGTCTTTATGCTGGGATCAACATCAGCGGCATCAATGGCGAAGTCATGCCCGGACAGGTACACAATTAACCTCGAACCCTTCAAAACTCAAAAAATAAAATAAAAAATGAATGTGCACCGTTTCTTTCCTCTGTTCTTGAAATTTCCAAGATTTTGTTGCTTCTGAACAATGTATCGCAATTATGATATAGTGGGAATTCCAAGTCGGCCCTGCTGTTGGCATCTCTGCAGGAGATGAACTGTGGGTGGCTCGCTACATCTTGGAGGTACTTAAAAAATGGGACATTTATTTAATTACTTTTGCAATTACCACTTTTTTTTTTCCTTTCATTGTTCTTGATGAAAGTTGAAGTAACTCGGTGAATTTGCATTCCCATCGACAGAGGATCACAGAAATTGCTGATGTTGTCCTCTCCTTTGACCCCAAACCCATTCAGGTCAACCCAGATTTCCCAAGCTGTTCGTTCATATGCTTCATTGTAACATTTGTCTCTAGATATTGACTTCGTGGATTACTTTTTTCTTTTTTCTTTCCAATTAGGGTGACTGGAATGGTGCTGGTGCCCACACAAACTACAGGTAAATTTGCACAAAAGCGTTGAATATTATCAATTCCTTTCTTGACTTTCTGAAAAGCGATTGCTTATTTGGAAGTGCTTAACTAGGGAAAATTGGATGTATGGACTGTAGAGTGTGTAGTGCTTGAGATTTCTAATCTGAATTTGACTGCTGTGGTTTTTTTACAGTACCAAGTCGATGAGGAACGATGGAGGATACGAGGTTATCAAGAAGGCGATCGAGAAGCTCGGACTAAGGCACAAGGAGCACATTGCTGCTTATGGAGAAGGCAACGAGCGCCGCCTCACCGGACGACACGAAACAGCCGACATCAACACCTTCTTATGGGTAATTGAACTCTCATTTCACATTCCATATACTACTATGCCTTTAAGTATATACCAAAGAATCAAGTAATCTTTTCTACAATTTTCACGATTCCATGTTCATACTAGAACGAGTCATATAAGTTGCGCCCTTCCGACCATTTGACATCCGCCAAGTGGGTCTATTGCTTAAAAATGTTAGCCGGTGCGACGTTATAAATCACAAAAAGTTTGGTTGAGTGATCAAAGGTAGAGAGTTCGATGCAGTTACATGCATCGGCGCGAGCTAGCCACGACTAAGATTCGTACTCCGAGCTAATCTCGAAAATTTTGGTGTCTTATTATTACCAGGGCGTGGCGAACCGTGGAGCGTCGATTAGGGTTGGGAGAGAGACAGAGAGAGAAGGCAAGGGCTACTTTGAGGACAGAAGGCCGGCCTCCAACATGGACCCTTACGTGGTGACCTCCATGATTGCGGAGACCACCATTCTCTGGAATCCATGAAAGACCAGAGAGACGATCGAGAAGAAGAATAAGAAGAAGCCAAACCTCCACCGATTTGATTTTTTCTCCAAAGTCATCGTGAAGTGATCAAAACAAAAACATCCGTTGGTAGCCACAAAAAAAATTGTACCTCGTTCTGTTGCCTTTTATTCTTCAAAGATTGGGTTGTCTTATGTTAGGGTTTAATGTTAGTAAATTTCAAGATCATGTATATTGCCGCGGGTGTCTTCGGACGTCCAGGCATTTGCCACGCACCGTTTGCATTTGTCTTTATGATGAATAAAGTCGACGACTTTCGTCACCAAACTTAGAAAAGGGTATGCAAATTTGGAAGATGCATAAGTAATTATCGTTATTTAGTGCGTCATCGTTTCTGTCCACCGGCGAACATCACCACCAGACTCGCTGTTGTCGGACGAATCAGGTCTAGGTCTCGAAATTTCATTGCTACGAGAATTGCCCGCCTTGTTTACCTTCGTACAGCAATCTCGACAACATGCAATAGCCACGTTGGCACGTCGAACCGGTTCGGGGATCAACGTTTACGCGCAAACAGAAGTTTGAAACGATCAAAGTGAGGGCGATAATGCAGGAAAGAAGAACGTTGAGATGGTAAAAGATGGCGAACACTTGGCCAGATGAAGATCCACACAACCATCCAACAGAGAACTGTAGCTCTCGTGAACTACTTGGGTGTGTCTTCCTTATCCTCAAAAGATGCCAAAAATCAGATGGCGTTTGTTTATCAAAAACTTATCAGATTTCTAGATTACAACCCCCTCCCCCCCCCCCCCCCCCCCCCCCCCAAAAAAAAAGAAAAAGAAGAAGATAAAATCGAAAAGGAAAGAAAAATAAAGTTGAATTATATATCATGCGAATGTAAGGTGAGAATTAGGTCAAGCATGTAGATCTTTGAATCGGTCATTGGACGATATGGTGGCGACCGTGGCGTAGTCTTGGGAGCTACTCTTCCACGAATCTCTTTTAACTTAATAGCCACACATCCACCAACCCCACCAAACCCCATATGCGCGGATAAGTCGATCGCATCACTCGTCTGCATAATTGAATCCGGGAAAAATGACATAAATAGTCCACAAACTTTAGCCCAATATGTAATGTGATCCTTAAACTTTTAATTTGACCAATATGGTCCCTGAACTTTAACCCAATGCGCAATGTGGTCCCTGAACTTTCAATTTGTTCATTGTGGTTCTCGAACTTTTGAAACATGTTCAACTTAATCCCTGATCTATAAGAAAATATACAATGTCATCCCTGAACTTGAATTAATGGAAGGACTACATTGAACATCTTCTTATAGTTGGGGACTAAGTTTTTTTTTTTTTGTCAAAAGAGACTAAGTTGAACATGTTCAAAACTTCAGAGACCATATTGGTTAAATTAAAAGTTTAGGGACCACATTGTATATTGACTTAAAGTTCAGGGATCATTTGTGTCACTATCCCTTGAATCTTCGATCCCACCGGCACGGAGAGAATCTCATCGTCTAGGGCTTCTTCGGTTCGATTCTTGGTCAACTGAAAAAATTGAAAAATAAAAAAGACATAGATTTATATATTTATTCTGTCCATCTCCATCTCATGGTAGATAACTGAAGTATAGTATACGAATTTGAATAAGAAAAGAACTAAGAGAAATAGAAGAAATTAGCTTCAGCTCCAACCACAACTACCTAATCCCAAGAAAGGCAACACATGCATCTAGGGTTTTCAGATGTTGACGTCAAGATGTGAACTGAATCCTTTGTTCCAAATTTTAAACCCGATTTGGTTTACTTTGGAATTGGATTATTTAAGGAATGAGAACCCTATTAGTCAATAATTCATACTCCGGATTTGGTATCATCTCTCTTATATCATTGGTCAATAGATCTTTCTCAAGGAAAATGTCTAGATAGATAACTAACTAAAGATAATATCAAATCCATATATGTGTGAGAGTTGCCTCCGGAGTTATATTCTCGTCTTCCTTACATGATTTGCGCGCTTCGCAAACTATACTCGCAATTTACTTACGATTCCGTATCAACTCGAGGCCGTGCAAGAGAGTTGCTACAAGAAATGCGACGTTGTTAACACGATATGATCCGTGTGATTGACTGCTCGATACATTTTGAATTGAGTAAATGCGCCCAAAGTTAAACCGATCATCTAGAATCATATGTATCGCCAATTACTAATGATAGCCATTTTCTTGTACAAGCTAGTCATATCTTTCAAGTTATGGTAAAAGGGAAATTTTTTCGATCATTCACAAACTTAATGTGCGAATGTCAATTTAGTTCTAAATTTTTCAACTTTGATAATTTAGTCCTAAACTTTTGCGCGAAATTCTGATGCAGTCGCTCCAGTTAGTTTTTGCCAGGAATCGTTGATGTGACGGCCCAGTCATTGCTAGTCGTCTTACGTGGCACACCGCAATGTCAGTGATTCTTGGCAACAATTGAGCGGAATGATTATATTGAAATTTCGCGCAAAAATTTAGCAAAAAATTGGTAAAATTGGATGGGGTGGGAAGGAATTGACCACCATACGGATAGGTTTCGGATTGATTGGGTAATTATGCCGATAAACTATAAAGTAAGCAACTGATGAAAATTCTCAAGTAATTCATACTCATACAAGCCCCATATTTTAGAGCAGTTGATCGGAGTGTCAAGAGCTTTTTTGTTTAGAAACTGGAGGTTACTCGTTTGAATCTCATCAATTATGTACAAATTATTCCGAGTCAGGATCACCTGCAAAGACAAAAGGTCTGAACTGAACGGATATTCCCCGGTCCTCCACACCCATGACACTCATACGGCATATCATGAGTGATGACTAAGCTACATTCTTTTCTTTTATTTGGCCAAATACCATGATTAAGTTGATAATTCATAGCTTACGCTACATTATATTCATGTCGGATCTATGTCATGGCAGGTAATAGGTACCATCTCTATATTGCAACGTTTACAATTCAGGAAAAATTTTCTTTTGTCAATTCAGTCTTAAACCTTTTAATTTTACCAATTGAGTTTCAAGCCTTTTCACGTTTTACAAATTGAATCAATCCAACCAATTTTAGCTAAAAATCTCTGATGTGGACGCCGGTAGAGCCACGTAGGACGTTTGGCATTAACGTTGACAACTTTTTTAATTTTTTAATTGAATCTTTTTATAATTTTTACGTTTCTTTTCTTTCTTATTTTTCTTTTTTTCCCTACCAAGTCTGGAAAGGGCCGTGACCCTTGCCCGTGGCTGTCAACAATCGACGCTGACATGAACAATTTTTTTTGTAAAAAATGATTTTTTTATATAATTTTACTTTACTTTTCCTTTTTCTTTTTCTTTCATTAATTTCCTTTTTTGCTACCAAGTCCAGCAAGGGCCGCAACCTCGCCCGCGGCCGTCAACATTCAGCTAGCCCTTGCTGTGCTTGGAAGGAAAAAAAAGGAAAAATAAAGAAAGAAAAGAAAAATAAAGAAAATAGAAGAAAAAATGATAAAAAAATTTAAAATTAAAAAAATTAAATTGTTCACATAGCGCCAGCGATGCTGCATGGGATGACCGGCATCCACATCAGCGATTTTCGGCTAAAATTGACCGGATGGACTCAATTGGCAAAACGTGAAAAAGTTTAGAACTCAATTTTTGCCAATTGAGTCCTAAAATGAAATGTTTACAACAATTGACAAAATTGAAATGTTTAAAATTAAATTGACTAAAGTACAATAGGTTCACGACTCTTTTGGACAATTTTCCCTTCATAAATCATGCCCAATGTCTCTTTTCTTTTTCCTCCTCTCATTATTTATAGAACGCCTCAACCTACCTACATTATAAAGTCAAATTATCATGTACGACCTCCAATGATAGAGATCATGGAAAATTGGTAAAATGGATGATAGGGCCTCGACGTACCGATGCAGCAACAAGGTGCCCATGAGTAGTTAAATTAGGTCTATTTCATGAACTGCTACGTTGACTAGTGTTTAGTGTTATCTACCCCCAGGCCCCCTTTTTTTTTTTTTGCTTTTGGTTATGGTGGTCCACGTCAGAGAACGCTTATCTTGTAGGCTACTACCTAAAAGCTAAAATAAAAGTATGGAAAAAGCAATGACTGAGGATGGATGGCAGGATCTTGGATTATTCTTGTCCGACTATATTATTCTCGGCCGCCCACGGCAACCCTTTTGTTGGCCCTTTGTACCCCTTCGAGCGAGGCGGAGGCGGCGGCCGTGAGGGACGTCGTCCCCTCGCCAGTACGTGGACAGCCGGCAGCCCCGATTCCCTTCTTCTCGATTCGATTTCTCATTTTTGGTCTTTTCTATTTTTTATGTTTCGATTTTTCAAAAGCGTACTTATATTTTTAATTGTCTCGAAAAAATCTAAGTACGACGGCGCATCAACGTTTAACAGCCAAGTAAACATCTTCTATTATCTTTTTTTTAAGGAAAGACCAACTATTCAGCGACCTGATTGGACCCAAAAAAAAAATTAAGAGGGTCTTAATTGAATATTTAGAATGATTCAAGAACCTCTAGTAGCTTTATTCCAAAGAAATCCACTACTTCTTGGGCTTCTTCAAGTCCCCGATCGGGCCCATCTTCTCCGGTCTCCACCTTCAGAAAAGCAAAGATAAGGAGGAAATTTAGAAGGAATTAGAGAGGAGAGCAGAGAATTCGAGAGGGAGGAAACTCGACTTCAATGTATTCTACCATGCAACAAAAACTGAGTAGAAAAAGTTACAAAAGCCTGTATCCGTAACGCCACCGGCAACTAGACCCTGATCATAGGATGCGTTTGTTCGAGGGAAAGTGTTTTTTTTGTTGTTGAAGGAATTAGTTATCCAGACTTTCAACCGTTTGGTTCGCCGAAAATGACTGGTCAATCGAAAACGCTTGCTGGTCAACGGAATATTCATGCATAAAATTCAAAAAGTTAATTCCTAAATCTAAAATAAGTCGGTGCAATGGGATCGAGCAATTCCAAAATGAGTCGGTCCTCGATCATATCCGATAATCGTTTAACTTTATGAGACTTTTTATCTTAAAAGAGTCGACACATAAATATTGAATCTGAACTCGGATTATAAAGTGGAGAAGTTCGCAATAAAAATTAATGATTCTTCTTAGGAAATTGGATCGGGTCCGATTAAAATTCTAGGATCAGTTTCAAGATTGGACAACGAAATCAAACCGGTCTTGACTTATTTCTAGTTCCAAAAAAATGGGAACCAAACCGATTCTTCCCGAAACCAAACTTGAAGCGAAATAAACCAAACCGGTTTTTCTGACTCGATTCTGGACCGTCGCTCACCCCCAATGATTATTCAAGGCAGATGGATGTCTTACGTGTGTTTATCGCGGCGGATGCTCTTAGAAATCCAGAATTCCTAACTTTGGTTAGTTCAGCTCTTGTTAAGTAACGTGATTACAAGACCATTAGTCTATAATTTCTGTTTCGGCGAAGTCTGGAGATTGACCCCGGACGTTTCTTGAACAATGATGTCTTAAGCAAGCATGCGTATGATGGCTACAATTTGAGTATTATAATCATTACCCGTATGAACAAGAACGAGCACTGAGTATTTGCAGATCTATCATTTATTGGTAAATTAGTTGTGGAGTTACTCCATCGACAAGAAAATATGATTCCAGCGAATGATTCTCGTGCCCCCGCTGTCAAATTTGCGAGTTTGATTCTAGCTTTTCGTGCTAGTTGAATTCACCAGGGCCGTCCGAAACCAGTTTCTCTGGCCATGAAAATTACCGTGTTTGCACTCGCAATTCTTCAGGAACAGACATCAGACTTGACCCTGCGTGTGTACTCGAATTCCATTTTCAATCTTAAGAGCCAAAATCAGCTTCCATCCGTCTTTGTTGCTGAGGGGCAGAAGCGAGAAAGTTACCCTGTTTTCATGGTTTCACGACTGCAATTTGAAAGTTAATATGATTCTATGAAATGATGAATCAAATATTCTGCAAATCCTGATTCATCCAGTCAGAGGTTAAAAGAGAAAGGGAGGATAAGAAGAGCACGCTAGTTTCTATATTCCGTGGTAGTATGTACAGAGAGGTCAAAAAAACAGGGGAGCAAGAAAAACACAGGAACTCTGCATTTTTCCAAGGCAATTACAAAAAAATTGCCACCAACAAAGAAAAGCTCCGCCGCCGTCGTCGTCGTCATCATCGTCTACAAGTATAATTATTGTGGTCACACGGAGATCCGGATGAGGATCAAGGGTCTCCAATGGAGATGGGTCGTCCGGCCGCCAGACCCAGCGGCGACCGCGAGCGCTGCCGCTTGATGATCTCCCTGGCTCTGAGAACAGGCCTCATCTCCGGCTGGACCGTCGACCAGTCCACGGCCGTCGCGTCCGATTCCTGCTTGATCTTCCTCACTTGGCTGTGAACTGGGAATCCCACCTCGTGAATCATCTTGTTCTTCTCCTCCGTGTTGCCGTCCCTGTTCCCGTTGCCGCTGCCGTCGTTGTTGTTATTCCTCGGTTCCATCTTCTCGGTCTCGAAAGGCTTCAACAAGAAGAGACCCTCGCTCGCTCCCTCTCTCTAGAAGTATGAAGCTTGTGATGAAAGTAGGTTGAGTGCAAATCTGGAGTCGTGAACGAGGGAGAGAGAGAGGGGATTGGGGGGTATTAAATACGAGGAGACGTGGGGGAGGGAGAGACAGAGAAGAGAGATTGGGTGAGGAGGAATAGTGCAACTCTTCAGGATGGATGAGCTTGAGACGACTCTTTTGGACCATTTTGACTTTCGGGAGCCATCTTCCTCTGTGCCCTCACCCCACCTAACTTAACCTGGTCTTCTCTCTCTAGGGGAAAAGATACGAGGAAGAAGTCCACGCGATACGATGTTAGAATAGCGTGTACGATATAACCGCCTCCGGAGAACATCGAACAGAGGATAAGGTGTGAACAGACAGATAGATGCTCGTTTTTGGGTCAAATTTGAGGAATTCAATGAAGGAGAATAAGTTACGCCAAAGAATGCCGACCCTCCAAACAGCCATTCGTTCGGTCGGTCGGTGGGGCTGACCCGGTCCGGTCTTTTACATTTCGATAATTATCCACACGCCCATGAGAATTGTAGTTGGGACCCTGTTATCGTTTAATACTCCATTTGTTTGACGAAAAATGAGTGATTTGAAAAATATATCATTTAATATAATCGATTATGTAGCTAGAAATATTTAGTCAATTTTCGTTATCGACGACAATTTATATCCAAACATCTTTATGGATGATGAAAACATATCTCGTTCATTCATTTTTATTTATCAGTGATACAAGTGATCATTTTTAGAAAAAAAATATAGTTCAAATTATTCAATTTCTGCGAAACAAACGGAGTCTAAGATTGCCATGGTTTTCTTAATGTTAGCATCTAAGGACTATAAAATAAGACTAAGAAAAGACCACGGCCAGGTTTGCTCCATATTTACTAAATTTGTAGGGGCAAGAGAACTTTCTGAAAAATTAATACAGGAAGCAATCTTGGGTCATAGGATCTTATTGTCAAAGGCCCTCCATCCATTTTCGGACTTGAATCTTTTTTTTTTCCCCACTCGATTAATTGACTTGATAATTTTCTTTTCTGTTTTCAAATTCACCGGGACACTCTCCAGCTGGATCCTTTTTAGGGGTGAGCAAAAAAATTAGGATCCACCCGAATCAAACCGGACCGTACCCAATCGGCTGGTTTTGGGTGATTCCCACCGGGTACCGATCAGATTCCCGGTTCCAATTTGTTGGAACCGACGGGTACTGGTTCAGTTCTCGGTTCTAGGTGGAAACCACTCACCCGGACCGGACCTATATATATACATACATGTTTTAGTTCAAGCTATCTCCCAAAATTCTCAACCGGACCGGACCTAAAATTTTTTTTTGTTTGGGGTCTGCAATGAATATGTTGTCCATTCAAGCTAATCATCTTGTTGGAGAATGAGGAACAGTGAGACCTTTTGGTATGCTATACCTCCTCTGTACATCTCATTAATGGAGATGGTTCATATTTTGGGGTTTACTGAAAGCATACTTGTATGTCACAGGACTTTGAGAAGGAAAAAGAGGGCCAGAAAAGGGAACAAGTGCTGCGGTTTTCATGGTTTTGTCAAGATGTGAGAATTCATAGTGGCTTCAATGAATGCAGAGTATCCCATGGGAAATTGGGAATGGCTTCATTGGTTCACTCGCGTACAATCTTTTTTAATTGATGTTGGTGCTCGGTAGGACTAGTTCCATGGACTCACCCGAAAATCGGAACGGACCGGTGGTTCGGTTCTCGGGTGGGTCCATAGAACGAGCGGGTGGTTCATGATTTTCATTTTGCGGAACCGGTCCATTATGGACAATTCTCTGTTCAAGGATGGGAACCACCTATCTTGGAACCGATTACCCCTAATCCTTTTACTCCTCATGCCCACCTACTCACCTGCAGCCACCCACCACATCGACTTTAACCAAATCGAAACTTATATGGATTTGAATATCGTCATATGAATATTATAGACCTTGTTCAAAGTACAATCAGTTTATTTAACAAACAAAAAAGGAAAAATCTAAAAAGTTTTCGATTCTTAAGTGATTTTTTTCCTTCGTTTTGAATGTAGTCTCTTTCGACCAAAAAATAAAAATAATGTAGTCTCTTCAGTTTTATTTTAGGTTTATGAAATTTCAAAAACAAAGGAGTCTTTATGTCGCGTTACCGAGTGCCTCGTTTCAAAAAATACGCCGTCTTGGGCCTTTACCAGGACTAACTAGCAAAAAGGCCTAGACCCGGAAGCGATCTTAGAAACCAATCGCGCTCTGGGAAAAAATCTCAATATCGTATTCGTTTTCAGACCTATTGCCGATACTAAGTAGCAATCGAAAATTTGTATCCATTTTTCATGATGTTATCCATGGATCAGATAAATCATGGCAAATTCTTCAAAAAAAATTCTGTCTTCCACAATGGAATCTGATAAGTGAGATTTCGAGTAAGTGTTTACATAATCTTCTTCTGTCTGAAGAAATGATTCATCGAAATAATGAGTCACCATTGTTCAACTCCATTTAAGATTCAAGTCTGAAAATAAACGATCCATGGAACCGATCCCATGAAGCTTCATCGACCAAATGAAGATTGAAAATTAGGGATTTGGTGAGTAAATTGAAGATTAGGGATTCAAACTTATAGCAATTGGAGGCGGCCGAGAGCGAGAGGGGGAGTTGATGAATGGCCGGAGGTGTGGCCGTGAGTCGATTGGAGTCGAGGTCGTGAGTCGATTGGAGTCGATAGACGAAGACAAAGACGGAGACAAGATTGAGAGTGAGACACTGAGAGTCTGAGACGAGAGAGAATAGAGACCGAGATGAGATTGAGAGTTTGAGACAAGATGAGCGAGTTTCAAATTAGGGATTTAGAATTTTTTTCATTTTTTTTAAAGTTATAACTCATATATATATATATATTTATTACCAGTCTGGTCCGGCTGGACGGGTGGGCTATCCCAAACTTGAACTGGAAATTGGACCGGTACCCTTACGAACCACTATTTTTGAGCTGATTCGATCCGGTTCCGGGTGATTCCCAGTTCTTTTGCACACCCCTAATAAAAAGTAAGTATTTAAGTAAGGTGATGGGCTATAAATGGCATTTATAAAAGTGAGATGTGCCCAATAAACATTAGGACTAACATTTAATGGATCAATTTTGCAAATTTAGTTTAGTATACTAAACATTCTTAAACATAGATCTCAAGTTTCATGCTGCTTCCTTTTCCATGGCGAAGGGGCAGTCCTGAAATTTCGGCTGACTTTGGGGGGCTCATGTGGGAAAGTGGAGAACCCATCGCGGTGACGTGGCATTCTGGAAGCCGTGGCGACGGCGAGTGAGGGTGGTTAAGTTAGTTAGTTAGCGAGGGGTGGGCAAGGCAAGTGGTCAACTTTGTTTTGCGTGAAGCTACGATAAGCGTGGCCACGTGGCCGTGTGAATCATCATGGTCCGACGTCGTCCCCGCCATGGATTCACCCTCGAAACGTGGCGAGTTGATATTGGGCCACGTGGCGGAGTGGGTGTGGCTTTGTTCGCCAAACACCAATGGAGAGTCGCCCATGGGGACAGGAAGAAATCAGAGGAGTAATTGGCCGCCGTTGCTTGCTTCCGTAATTCGTAGGGAGTGACGAATTGGAAGGTTTGTGGATGCAAATTTGGCTTCGCAGTTTGCGATTACGTCACGATTGTTCCCCGAGCGGGCCTTCACAATTTACTTTGTTTTGAAATTTTGGTATTATCGAGAAAAACACTGAGTTAATTTGAAAATTAATCACGGAACTTGTCGAGTAAGTTTTTTTCATTTGGATCTACGTACGGCGAGTTGTTTGGTAGAATAGAAGTGTGCTAATTGTTCGGAAAATTATCAAAAAAGTCCAAAACCTATTACATTTTTACCACTTCAGTCCTAAACTTTTTTAAATTGTCCAATTAAGTCCTAAACCTTTTCACTTTTTGCCAATTCAGTCTTACTGGCTGAAAATGGCTGACGTGGACGTCGGCCGTCCTATGTGGCATGGCTAGCGTTGACTTGGACAATTTCTATTAGTATTTTAATATATTTTTGGAAATTTTTTTATTAATTTTTTTTTATTTCTTTTGGTTTCTTTTTCGTGGTGGGCGAGACGTTGCGGCCCTCGCCAGGGGCCGAACAAATATACGGCGTGACACGTGTAATTAAAAACTTTCGGTCGCTCATTTGAAGTCAAAGAAGAGATGGGATGCTTTTGTTTGTGAATTAAAGAAACATAGTACTATGCATTTACGTAATTCCGCAAGTGCACGAGTACCGAACTAAACGTATGATCAAGTATGAGGCGACGCAAATACACGCTCAAAAAGGGTAGAATAACAGAAGAAATACAAGCCGGGCCGTCTTTTTTTACTCGGTCATCCCCCTTCGCTATCGCTACGGATCAAACACGTGAATCGCCAAAACGCCTTTTCGAGAAAACTTCGTACGTAGCCGGAGGGAGTTCGAACGCTTATCCAGAACGGCGATCGAGAGATCCGCGTTGACTTCAAGAACGGCGCACTCCCGGTCTCCTGTATGAGAACACGAGATTGCAAGAAACGGAAAATTAGAAAGTCTGCGAAAGGCCACGGGTTCTTTCGAAGGAAGACTTCGGGAACGACTAGAAGGGAGATAAGGACACACGCGCACACACACAAAAAAGTGATGTCAAGGATGGCGACCAAATCAAAGTACGCAACTCCTAGGAAACCTCGAAAAACCTAAGCGAATTGGTCAGCGCAAGACACGTCGCGAAACGAAGCTGGACTCCAAGTTCCCGGAAGGGTCTTGGGGGATTCACGCTGTCGAGGTGGCGTTAAGAGGTGGACCTCGGCGCGTCCTTAAAAAGGTTTAACCGAAAATTGGAAGTCTTTATGGTATTTTCTTTCTAACAAGAAAAGAAAAAATAATTTGGTAGAAATTGGGAGGGCTTGAGGATTGTCTCGGACCGACATAAAATCAGTCTCGAGGTTTGCAGCAGGGTTGTGCATGGTCCGGGCCGATCCGGTCTCGGTATGAAACTAGGGACCGGACTAGTAGTCCTGGTTCTCAAATTTTCGGGACTGAGGACCAAATTGGGACCGGACTGGACCGGACCGGGACCGACGGTCCGGTCCCCGTGGGACCGCTAACACCAGTTGCTTACAGAAATCTAGCCATTAGATCTAAACTAACAACTTCCAATCTCAAGCATCCAACATAATAAAACATACACATGACCATCGTACAACCATCATATGAATACTTATAATCCTAAAATAATGAGAAAAGACTAAATTAGGAAAAAAAAAAAAAACACTTCAAACAACTGAAACAGGATTATGCTTTTGCATCATTCTTCTCGAGTTGAAAAGAATTAAGCTCAAAGTGGGATTGCACTTGTACTTCACCGAATCCAAGTGCAAACAAAACAATAGGTTTGCATAATATAGTCAAGACAAAACACAGATTGAGTCAAGACAAAACACGATCAGAGACTACATATCGATAAAGATTGGGAAGGCGAGAGGAGCGAGCATCGAGCAGAGCTGCGTTGTAAAGGCGAGACGCGAGCGTCGAGCGAGAGGAGAGGAGTGAGTATCGAGCAGAAGATGAGGAAATTAGGTTAATTAGTTCTTAAAAAATTTATAATTTTTTTTTATAATTGTGTGTGTGTGTGTGTGTGTGTGTGTGTTCTGGGTGGTTCGGGTCGGTCCCATCCACCATGAAACCGGGGACCCGACCTCCCAATCATCGGTCCCATTTATTGGGACCGGGGCCGGGGAACGGACTGCCCCCTCAAGGACCGAACCAACCTGGCCTGTCCAGTTCAGTTTGCTCACCCCTAATTTGTAGCCCGCTCGGTTGGGGGACATGCGGAATCAGCCTCAAGCTACAATGATCTTTGGGTACTTCATAACCACAAAGCCCAGAGGAAGTCAACCCTGTTTACAAAGTTATCCTCACCAAGACCCATGAATGTTTGAGGCCCACGAGCAATTGTAGACATTTAGGTCGTCGTGTTTAGACCTTATCTTATGGAAGTGCTTGATCAAACTTGGGCCTCTGTTGGGCTTGGGATACCGTGAAGTATCTCCCATATCAGGCCGGTTTGGTTGGACCCACTTTTCGGCTCATAACCGGTTTCGTTACCCCAAAAAATGGAGTTCGAAACTTGGATTTTGATGCGCCAAAACTTGATCACGTTCCCGACTAATCGTGTGCCGAAATGCTAAAGAGGCAACGTATCGTGATTATCCGTGCATTTGATTCCCAGCGATCAAGTCAAATTTTTATATGCATTTGAGATTGAACTCGAAAGATCGTGGTGAAATTCTCGCACTAAAAGATAAAACACCAAAGCTGGGATCTATATGGTTCAAACGTAATGACGATGGGGAACAAACCCGGAAACTAATAACCGAGTTGGATGAACTTAAAGTTAAGGGTAAGAGGTTCCATGGTCGATCCAAGTTTCACTTGGAACCTGGAACCTACTCATCTGAATCGGTTTTTCAATTTTTGAAACTTGAAACCTACCCTACATATTCTAGAACTTACCCTGTCACGGGTTCCGAGGTAAGGTTCCAGCATCTACCCATGTTCCATATGTATTCTTAATTGAACGACTATAGTGAATCATCATCTAAAATGATCATGATTTGCTGCTACAATCCACTGACCACAACTAATATTTAGACACACGAAAATTATGATATATTAACAAAGTAAAAATCTCAGTCATAGGATATCGCATGAAATGGAAGGTCAGACTAGTAGTTCCAGATTACGCACTCCTTATCGGACGCCATGGAATACCCTAGGGTCGCGCGATGACATAGAACAAGAACAACACGAAGAATTGTTTGGAACCTGGAACTTATCCTGCATACCTTGAAATCGAGAGCCCGGTGTTACCAATTCTGCCCTGGAATCATGCTCACCCCTACTTAAAGTAGAGATTTCCAACTGGATAGGTTCCTGCCGCAAATCAAAAATCAATTTTTCGATGAAGATTCTTGAGGGAACCCCAATGGAGACTGTATTTCTGTCAAAGTAGGGAAGTTTGAGATTTTTCTTAAGATGTTACAAATTTGACGCTTATGATAATTTAGCTAGAACAAAAGTTGATCACTTCATATGGAATTAAGCAAAATTTAAGATCACTGCAAAAATAAGAGCAAAATGACATCAGAAGTGTCAAAACTTATGTACGGCGCTCACTTTAGTGCAAAAAATTTGCGCCCGCTCACTAAAATGTCAAATCCAAACAAAAAAAAAATGACCACTTATGTGCCAAATCGGAGAAATTTCGGCCAAATTGATTACGTGACATTTGTAATTAAATTTTTAATATGATGTGACATATTTTTTAAAAAATTCAGTCTACGTGGGCTTCTAAATTTAAAAATAAGCTAAAATATATTTATTTTAAATGAGAATTTTATTTAAATTAAATTTAAAAATTAGCTATAAAAAAAAAGAAGGGTTAGAACCAGGCGACAAGCCCTCACCACCGCCGCTCCACCATAGCTGGTGAGGGTCACCGGCCATCCCCCACCCTCGCCGGTGATGGTGGGGCAGCACCACACCGCCACCTGGTTCTTCACCCTTCTCTCTCTCTCTCTCTCTCTCTCTCTCTCTCTATTTTGAATTTAGCTTATTTTTATATTTGATTTAAATAGTTTTTTTTTTTGAATTTTGAGCTTTTTATATTATTTTAATCTAATTAAGTTTGTATTTTCATTTTATATAATTTTTTGAAATTTTAGCTTTTTTTTACTACTGATTGGACCTCCGCGCGAGCCCTATCGGATTCAAACATTAATAAAAAAGAATGCTGTGGAGATTTCTGGCCAAACAGATCGGAGTTGGCACTTAAATGATCGTTTTTGAAAAAAAGTTGGCACTAGAGTGAGCATCGCACACAAATTTTAGCACTTTTGATGTCCTTTTGCCCCTAATTAAGTCTACACATGTATAGTTTATGAGGATGTCCGCCTAAATACTAGAAAGATTTTCATAAACATTCGAGCTTTTACGCAGGGAGGGTATGTTCATTCTCCACCCCCCGATTGGTGCAATGTAGTTTGTTTTTTCTCGTTTAACCACGCAACGAATCAATTTTCAGTAGACAATCTAAATGATGGACAGTCACTGTTGACACCCAAGAATGACTACTTTTCTTTTTTGTTATTTTGTTATAATCAACAATTGATAGACTTAGTCGATGGTAGTAGAGCTTGATTCGGGTTCAAGTGTTGCTAGATGTAGGAGATTGCGAAGTTATCTATTTATGTGAATTGTGTAATATTAGTTCATAACCGTCGATTGTAGGATTTTAATTAGTCACATTTACTCTTTGAAAACTCTTTACAATCAATCAAAAAACTCAATGTTCTCGCAAATTTACCTTTTTCTTTCCTTTTTCGCAATTCAAATATATATCAATTCCCGTACTTTAGTCGTAGTTTCATATGCTTCATCATCGATTAAATTTCGGCATGTATCTTAGTTGTAGTTTTAAGCTCATTCGTTATTGACACTTGATTTTTAATTAATTTTTACTTTAAAAAATTAATTAAAAATAAAAAAAAATCAAAAATCGACTTTGGGACCATTGGTCAAGCATAAAGAACCAATTTTGAACAAAAAATATTTTTCGATTTTTTTTTTAAATTTTTGGAATTTCTTTGCATTTAAAAATAGCCGAAAAATTAGAAAAAATACCAAATGGGGTCGAAATTTTTTTGCAAAATAATATAAAAATTTCTTTTAATTCCCTTTTCACTCAGGCCATTTTAAATTTTGAAAATTCAGTTTGGGTCCTCGAAAGTCTTCATTCGCACACCCAAATTGAACCAACGAAATTCGCTTTTGTCATGAAATTCAAGACCGATCGGGCAAGGCATGCCACGGTGAGGTCCTAAATATGGTCTAGATCGAAGAACCGCCCTCATTTCCGCAGGAACCGGCTTAAATCGGGCCGGAATGGCCCGATTTCTTTCCGCCAGTTCAATCGAACCGGTCCGGTCCAATTGAACCGGAATCAACCCAACAGAGGCGGCAGTTTGAAACGAGGAACAGAGCACCTCAGGAACCAAAAGCAGAAAGAGCGCTCATCCCTTTCCTTCCAACGCAGAACCCCAAGCCTTCAGGACACCAAAACTAGCTTCCTCCTCTTCCCCAGATGCTGCTCCAGCCATCAGCTGCTCCCTAGGGTTTTTGGAAGCTCAAGAGGACCCCCTCAGAAAGCTGTGAAAAGGAGAGTACCAAGGAGGAGGGGAAAGCAGAGCTCGTCTGGGCTAGTGAAGGGGGAAGTTCCAAGATGGCGAGTTCCCAGGCAAGCTGAGAGAGAGTTCCAGGATAAGATGGGGGCGACAGAGAAAAAGAAGGAGGCTAGTCTGAGAAGAGAACAGAGGGAGAGAGCAGAAAAAAGAGAGAGAGAGGTGGGGGGAGAGTGAGCAGTAAAGGGGAGTTTGCAGTACGCTGACACACGACGAAGCTTCGCCGGAGTCCGAGGCTGCCACTACACTTTCCTGAAGCTCCCGCTACCGCCGACGCCGCCCCAAAAGGTCCTCTCTCTTCCCGGCCAAAGTCCTCTATTTCTTTCCCGCGCATGTACGGTGGATTTCGACCAAACCGAGCCAAACCAAATAGATCCGCACATTCCTGGTAGCCTATATGTTCTAGCATGAGTGTTTGTTTGCTTTGGTTTCGCTCGTAGAGCCCCGATTTTGTTTTTTGTTTGTTGTCCATCATGTGTTCGACATAATGCCTTGCACAGTCAAACCCCCGACTTTGAGACCGATTTTCATTGCGTTTTTGTTTCGTTCCATGGTTGTCTCTACTTTAGTTCTGTTCTGCATGTAGTAGTATACGTTTATGTGTGGGTTTACGGTTGGTTGTCCCCGAGGATCAAGATTTGAGACCGAAAAAGTGCTCCCAAGAGCTGTTCCAAAACCCAGAATTATGAAAAATAACTCAAACCCGTGGCTTCGTGGGCGGTTTTCGTTGTCTTCTTTTGTGATTTGAGCGATTTTTTTTTGTTAGCCTCGTTCCCCGTTTGTGTTAGCACATGCCTACGTGTGGTTTTTCCGTTTGTCATGCTCGAGGGTCAAGTTAAGAGCCCGTGAAAACACCCACTTGGACTGAAGATACCAAGGTCTGAAATTTTTCTAAGTGTTGGTTGTGTGTGGAGGCTTCTTCGTGGTGCATTTGCGATGCGTGTACTTAACTATTTGCTGAGCCATTTGACATTTTGAAAACCTCATGTTACGTAGTTTCTCTAGTACAAAACCTTTTTGCTTGAATAACGTATGGGGACGAGATTCTGAGGTTTGAAACCAGGCGCGCAATGTGCCTAGGTTTAAACCCAGACTTAAAAAAAAAGCAGCTCAGACTCATGTTTTCCAGTGGGTTTTCCTTCGCGTTCGTGTGTAATCTCGCCGTCATTTTTTGTCAGTTTGTTCCTTACACGTCGTAGAATGCGTCCATGTGTCGATTCAGTGTTGGTTGTACCCGTACGTCAAGATAACAAGCCTTGAAAACGTCCCCTTGAACCAAACCGTTTGCAGTAGTTTCTTTCAGTGTGAACGTTTGCCTTAGTCCAGTTTATACGTGGGAGGAATCGAGGCTTGAAAACAGCTGCACAACCTGTCTGCAACTGGATTCAAGTCACCTTTTTGCAAAACAACCTGAACTCGGTTTTTTTCATCGACATTTTCATTGAGTTTTCGTGTAATCTGATCACTTTTCATTGGCCCATGTCATTCCTGGATGTTTGTAGTTCGCTTCGACGTGCGGGTTCACCGCTGGTCGCGTCCGAGGAGCCCGGGAAAGAGGCGAGAAAACCCTTTCGTAAACCGTTCTTATCTTATGGTAAAAAATTAGGACTCGTCCAAATCAAGTTTTTCCCGAGGGTCCTTTGCCATGTTTTTATGCAATTCATTCACGTTTCTTTGGTCAGTGTTATTCCTGGACGTTTGTATTTTGAGTCAGTGTGCGGGTTCATCGTTGGTCGTGTCCGAAAAAGTCCGAAAAACTAGGAAAACGGGCTGGAAAACCTCCCTAGAGGTCTGTTTTTGTAAGATTTAAAATCCAAAATGGGAATTGTGTCGCTTTAGACCAACCCGGAACCATATGGTCTGAGTCGGGCACCTTTGGCGCGGGCCGAGTCACCCGGTCCATAAAATGTTTTTTTAATAATAAAAATAAAATAAAATATTAAAAATTAAAAAAAAAAAATCAGAAAAAGTTCAAAAAAATCATAAAAAATGGGAAAATGGATAGATTAGCCTCGTGTCCCTGGTTTTGACTTTTAAAACCGCTCAAAAATGACGATTTTGCCCATTTGAGCGAATTGTCCCAAAATCGTTCCAAGCTTTAATCACACCATTCTCTAAGCTCTTAGGGTTTTACTAAGAATGCCATGTATGATTTGATACGTTTTATCCGCTGTCGCAACCCGGAGGAAAAGTTTCGGGCCCTTCGACTTTCGAGGTGGGGCCCTCGTTTTTCTCCGAATACGTCGAGGGTGCTTGCCTAATCGAAAAATTTGGGTGAGCTGCAAAGCCACACCGAACCAAGGAAGAGGGTTCGTCTTCGTGGGGGTTCGTTGCATTTTCGTTGACCTTTTCAGAGGAGGCGGGGGCCACTCCCGTCGCCTCACCCTATGGCAACGAATTTGCCGCTATTTCGTCTTTAGTATTCGAAAAAAAAGCTATAGGATTAATAGATATATTTTGTTTCGAAAAGATTTGGAGTCGCCACTAACCTTTTTAGGGGATTGGTTAGAACCCGATTAGGAAGGGGAGATCTTCCTAATCCCTATGCAACCAGAGATTCTAAGATCGGGGATTTGGTTACCCTAATTTACACTAGAGTCCTTTCGATTATCGTCCGGAATTGATTGTTACCTAAGATGATCACACGAGGTTTTTTTACCAATTTGACTCCTAATCATGTTTTTTTCAGCCGCTAAATATTCATGCAAAATGGTCTTTCGAGGGTTTGTTTCATGGCATTCTAACTTTTTTCGAGTTTCGCAGTCCTAAAAAAACGAAACAACCAAAGCAATCAAAGGAAAAGAACACACAAATAAAACAAGAAGCTTCTCTAAAGCGATAAAAGAAAACCCGCGGCCATTGGGTATTTAGGTACAAGGCCGAAATATAAAACCTGAGACAGGATCGGGTATACAATAATAAGATCGGATTGGACATCGGTTGCCCTCCAACATGGAATATAAACGTATCGGTGTTCATTGTGTCAAAAAATGCAACAAAAGATAAATTTGGGATTTTTTTGCGATTTTTCCGTTTTTTTAGCGGGCCGAGCGGGCCCTGAATGAACGATGACGAATTACGCGAATTTTCTACAAAAATCATGTTCGAAGTCTCGATTCTCGCTCAATTTCCAAAAAATTCAATTCGGCGAAGTTAACTCTCGGGACGTTTTCTAACCCTCGTAACTTGACCCTTGCGTACAATTAAATGCAAACCGAAGTATGGACGCGAACTACGACATACAAGGAATCAAATGAAGCAAGAAACACTCATTAATTCGCACGAAAACACAATGAAAACCAAGTCCGAAACTGCATACTCAAATCAGTTTTTGTGTTTTGGAATTTTGCTCAATCAACGGTGCTTTTTCTTGGCCAAAGATCTTGGCACTTGAACACAATTAACGAAAACCAATCACATTGCAAGAAACTAGGTAAAAAGGGGTTTTCAAAATAGTTGACGGCTTGGAAAAAACCCGACCGAGCGCTTCGTAACGTCGTCACAAAAACGCCCATTTGGTGGCCAATACTTCGAAAAATTTTCGATCTCTAGCTTTGCAGCTCACTGAGGCATTTTCTCGGGTGATTATCTTAATGTACAGACACAATCAACAAAAACTAGTGATACCACGGGAAACTAGATCAGGCAAGCTTTCAAATGCAATTGACGGTTCATGAAAAGCTCGAGCGAGCACTCTGTACGAAGGCCACGAAAATGCCAGCTCGCAAATCAGACTTGGAAAATTACTCGGGCCCCACTTTGCAGCTCACCGAGGCTACTTTCAAGGCTTATAACTTAAGTCATAGAGACAATCAATCCCAAAACCCAACATCAATGTAAATTACTATACACAGAGAGTAGAATCAATCAAAGAACGGCCTCAACATCCCAAGAAATGATTAAGAAATAAGACCCCGAAGTGGCGGGTTTGAACTACGCAAAACACGTGAAAAATTTCTGCCCAGAAAGGAGTTCACATAGACATATTCATGAACGATTAACTTGCATTTTCATCACAACTAAGAGGAAATAAATGTATGAATGCAAGGCACTATACACCAGGAATAAATTGGATCAAAAAGCGGCTTAAGAAACGCACTAGATCAAGCGAAAATCGATCTCGAAGTCATCTAGTCGCACTGATTTCACGCCATAAACAGACCAATATGGGGTATTCCCGACCCTATATCTTTCCTTACAAGCAAAATCAAGAGTCAAAACTCATACCTATACATTCTACTACATGCACAGAACGTAATGA
This sequence comes from Lenwebbia sp. NSW1173648, assembly GCA_029784005.1. NCBI lineage: Eukaryota > Viridiplantae > Streptophyta > Magnoliopsida > Myrtales > Myrtaceae > Lenwebbia > Lenwebbia sp. NSW1173648. Next base: position 7,237,455 of record JARCGZ010000002.1, read on the forward strand.
ATCCAAGAACAGCAGGGTCAGGAACAACGAATCTCTTTATGATAAACAGATCCATTTTGCAAGTTCGTTTCAAAAGGAATAATTGAAAATTTTTCTTCGATAGAGAACACGGACGAAGCGGAAGCGAGACCCGAATTAGCACGGGTGTCATCGAATTACTTCATTTAGATCCCATATGATTAGGTACCAAATGAGCAGGCTCGACAAAACCCTTGTATAGCTTCTTCGATTTCTCGAAAAAGCGACGGAAGTTTTGAGAATTCAAGAGAAGAATCAATTGGCAAGAGGCCAGTGATTACGTGAATTGCTTAAACAATCCCAATCAGCCTCGAATGGAATGATTTTGAATACCGATTCATTAGTAAAAAACCTTCTCCTACTTTTGAATTGCCGATGCTCGTTTTTCCAATTATGAAGCATGGCCTACTGGGCCAGAAGCTTCTCAAGCTCATGCATTTACTTTTCTAGTTAGAGACCAACGTCTCGGGGCTCCCATCTTACCAATATGTGGGATAGTGGAATCAAATTGATTCTGACTTCAAACATTGGACTCATATTTCAATTAAGGGGGGTCATGGAAAGAACAGGTTCAAAACCCTGGATCCATCGAAAGAATCAAATTCATGGGCGAAGGGGGGTAGATCCAACTTTCTATTCACTCGTGGGATCCGGGCGGACCCGCTACAATGGGATTATTGTATATAAATGAAACTTTTGTTAAACAAAACAAGCAACACCAAATCCCTCGAGAGCCCAAACCTCCATTTCTCCTACCCGTCCTAAGGTAGCGAAATTCCTTGTCGGGTAAGTTCTGAGCCGCACCAATTCCTGTTCTCAACTCATAACCAATATGAGCTCGAAGTTTCCTTCGTAACTCCTGGAACTTCTTCGTAGTACGCGCAAGAAATAGGTCAATTCGGCGGCTTTTTGCTCAATTTCATGCGGTCCCGAAGTTACGGGGCTATTTTGCCGAGTTCTTGGTTTACTGCTTTAGGTATCAACACTGTGGCTGTGAATTGAATGAATAAAAAGATCTAATCAAGAAAAAGAATGAAGAATTCAACTAATGGTTCGGAACAAAGAAATGGAAGAACAAAAACCGTTTTTTACGTTGTTGCAAAATACTGAATTTTTATGAATACCATTTCTCTAGGGCAATCGCACCAAAAACTCGAGTTTCTCGTTTTCAGGGAGAGCTAATGCTTGTTGGGTTTAAAAAGACGAAAGGAGTAGAAAAAGTCTTATCCAGGCCCTAGAATTTTTCGGACTACAATTCGGCGGAGGAACTTTAGGACACCCTTGGGGAAATGCACCGGCTCATGAGTTTGGTCTTACTTCAACGTCTGGAAACGAAAGAGGACTTCCATCTCCAAGTGCAATTTCTTTTCTGTCGATGCGATCTGCAATTTGTCCGCAATGGGCGAAAGCCTGACCAATTCTTGACTGGAGGGGACACCACAGGCCTCTGCCCGACAGTACCACCTGTGAATACTCCGCCGGCTATCTTTATAGAATGTCTCTTGAAAGTTGCTTTATTTATCACCAAGTAGAGATGAATACTATATGGTAGCGGCGGGAAATTCTTTAGCGTATCTTGAAACTTAGGGAAGTACTTTAGAAACATATGTATAAAAAGAACACAATTGGGTCGTTGCGATTACGGGTTGGATGTCTAATTGTCCATGGTAGAGAATACCTAGGGGCGCGAGACAACTCTCTCTAAGGAACTTGCCAAAATAGCCCCGTAGGCGGAGATCCGGTATTTTCTGAGCGCTCTTGTACCGAAGATGAATGGGGCTAAGTGATCTGCTGAAGCTGTGGGGTGGAATAAAAATAGAATAGAAATCGTCTTTCAGTTTTCTTGCATAATTGATAGTATTTTTTGGGCAAAAAAAATCATGGGAAGGCAGTGAAAAACGAACGCAAAGTAGAGGATTTGAACTGCTATCAACATTTAGTCTGGCTTTCAATGCTCACATTAGACCAACGGAGGGTATTTCTGACCCCATAACTTTTTTCACAGGCAAAATCGAGAGCTAAAACTCATACCTACGCGTTCTACTACGTGCATAGAGCGCAATGAAACTAAGAACAGCCATAAAAGATCACGGAAAGGCGATGAAAAACAAACGCACAGTAGAGGGTTTGAATTGCTTTTAACACTTGGTAAAAAATTCCAGCGCCTGGGTCAGACTAAAAGAGGGTATTCTTGTCCCCGTATTTTCCTCCACAAGCAAAACCAAGACCCAAAACTCATACCTATGCGTTCTACTACGTGCACAGAACGTAATAAACCCAAGAACAGCCAAAGAAGATCAAGGGACAGCAATGAAAAGCGAACGCAAAGTAGAGGGTTTGAACTAGCTCAGAGCATTTCATCGAACATGTAACATGCATAACAAAAAAATGCAAAAACGAAGCATTTCATGCGGAGCCGAAGTAAGGGGACACTAGAGCAAGGTCATATGAACATATTATAATGATCGGAAGTGGTTGGTTTGACTTCGTTCGACTTTTGAACATATCATAATGATCGGAAGTGGTCGGTTTGGCTTCGTTCAACCCCGAAAGTCGAACGAAGCCAAATCGGCCAAAAACAAGAACCAGAGAAGGGGGTAGCTGGGATAGGGGTCTTTGCGCTACCTTTTCGTGCGGCTCCGGCGACGATGAGGGGCAACGACGGGTTTGGGGTATTCTACGTATGTAGGTGAAGGTATATGGACGCTTGTTCACGAAGAGCCCTGATTAATCAGCCCGAAAACCCCCCAACACCGGCCATGGCAGCCACCCTCTCTCTCAAATTCACCAAAAATCGTGGACCCCTGAGCTCTCGACCTCACTCTCGTTTTATAGAGCCTGTGTCGCTCCAGTAAGCACCCTCTCTCTCTCCTCGTACGAGCATGGCCAGCTCACCAATTTCTCTATAACGGCATTTTTGTCATTTTTTCTCGTACCCGAAAGTAAATTGCCCTAGTCGTACAAAATCCGCGTCCGAAAAACGCCAAAATGCGACGAGGAATGTTCTGAAACGTGGCCGTGGGGATTGCGTGGCGTGGGTCGTGCGAATCGTGCTCGCATTTGGCCGGGATTCGCTGGCTCGGCATTGGGTACGACCGCCATGGCGGAGATGAGCTTGGGCACGGAAGCTCTAGCGACGCCACACTGCGAGGATTTGTTCGTCAGGACCGGAAATCTGTTGCCTTCAAAGCCCATGCCTTGGCGTTGTTAATAGTGTTCGATTTGGCGCTCAATTTGGTGAATTTGTGCTCGGGGGTCTACTGCGCGGAGTAACCAGGGGAAGAAGATGGTGAATAGTGACGAGTCAGCGGGTCGGATCCACCCGACCCGGCCGCGCGAATTTGGCCAAATTAGGCCTTTAAACGACCAAATTATCTCAATTAAACATCAAAATTGGATTCTACACTATGAATTTCATCTAGAAAAGACGAGATTGAGCAAAATTATATTGAATTTATGCAAAAACCCCAATTTTTCAACTTGACCCGAAAATGATTTTTGTATAATCCAAAGCCTAAATGACAAAATCGAGCCAAATCACCCCCACCAATAGATTCAAAATGATGAAAAATATAGGGTAGTAGGCTTGGATTTTCATGGGTACCCCTAAAAAGAATTTAATTTCATTTTTAGTGAAACCCGGGACTAAATTGAAAATAAAAAGTGCAAATAGATCCTTTTGGCCACAATTGAACAAATTATTAAGATAATGGACCCAATTGAAATTCAAGACATCAGATACCAATGTCATAGCTTACAAAAATAAAAAATAAAAAATAAAAAAACTCAAAATGTAATTTTTTGGCTCAATTGGGTTTATGTTTATGAAGGAACATGGTGACCCAAGCTGTATTTTTTAGATTTGAAGTGTTCAAAGTGAAAAGGGAATAAAAATAAAAATATGGACTATTTTTTCATATTTTTTTGGACACGGATGCTATTTTTCATGATTTTTGGCTATTTTATAATAAAAAATAAATATTAAAATGTAAAAAAATATGAAAAATATTTTTTTGTTCAAAATTGGTTCCTAAGGCTAGGCCAAGACTTCCAAAGTTTATTTTACAATTTTATTAAATTTATTTGCTATTTTTAATCAATTTTCTAAAAATAAAATGATCAAAAATCAAATGTCAACATCCGCATGTCATTGACTCCTTGATTGCGCACATTATATGCTTTGATTGTGATTGATAGGATAGACTACACCTGCACGAGCACGTTAGAAAAACACTCAACTTCGGTATCGAAAGGGCGTCGGTGGAAACACCGATGTAACCAAGTTCCCAGACCCTTAATCTCTGGTTGCGTAGAATCGAACGGTATCTCTCGACCGCTCGATACGGTTTTCTGTCTACTTTCTCGAAAGACCGGTGTTGACTCCTTTTTACATGTACACATACACATGCCACTCGATCACACTAAAATCGAATCCGATATACCCTGCCGCTATTTGGTATGGGCCTAGGAGGGCCCGAGCTAAGCCCGTCCTGAATGCTTAGTAACCCATTAGCCCAATTTTTGAGATTGGGTCGCGACATTCGTCGATTAAATTCCGACGTTGTATCTCTCTACCATATCGCTTTAACGTCGATCAAATTTCGCAAAGTGTTTTGCACTTCGTTGCCGATTAAATTTCGACGATGCATATATGTTCCTTGTGATCATTGAGACTTCTATCCGGATCTTCATAGAACCCGTCTCTTTTTAATAAAATCGAAAAATTAGTTTCGGTGGGAGGTCTTTCGTCTACTGCCTAAGTTCGACGAAACGGTTGCCCATAAAGAAAACCCCAAGTTGGATTCCTATAATTAATGGGGGCATACGATGCTTAGATGCTTATGGTAGCACTAGATTCTTTTGGTACTCCTCGCCCACCAAAAAAAAAAAAAAATCGAATTTGAATTGTAAAGAAATGGGCATAAAGGGTCATTCGAGTTGGGAATACTTGTAATTATTGGGTTCCATAAAGGAGGAGTCAAAAAGGCTGCAATTGCACACTGCTGTTGCATGATGAGGATAAAGAATAAAAAGGATAAAGAACAAAGGTTAGTGCCCGTCCATCAACTTTTTCTAGGGTCCTACTTTTTCTTTGTTCTTTCCCTCGTCGCCATGTCTTTTTAATGATTCAAAAAAAAAAAAATTCCAGACAAAAAAAGAGACTTTTTTATGCCCTGCTTTTTTGGACATAATAATGCACGACCACGAGTGAGGACAAATGCCGATTGTTTTGTTTCATGGCCAACTTCTAAGTGGTTGCTAGTCATATCCATAGTTTCTCTCAGGAATTTGTCAGTATAATAATTTTTTGGTGACAGCAAAAGTAAGAATATATTATGGGGCATAAATACTTAAAAGAGTGAATCTTATAATAATTTTTAATTAATTTTTACTTATTTGTGTGACTCAAAAAAGGCTGTTACCATAACCATTCACAAGAAACCACAAAAAAAAAAAAAAAATCGATGTGGTATCAATTATATTTATCAAAAAGCATATGGGACATCGGAATAAAGTGAACCAAATAAGCATATTTTAAAAAAAAATGTCCTTCTCTTTTTCTAGCCAAAATAAAAATTAAATTCGATAATTTGTTTAATATCTGTTTCTTGATTTTAGAATCTTTTCACAATCGTATCATGTTTTCCATAAGAGCTTTTAGATTTTTACAACAGTTAGTTATGATCGCACAAAGCTCCACTTCATGGCTGATGTTGTGTTGTGTTTTTTTTTTTTTTTTAATCTAGCTCCTCTCGTTTATATACATGTCCGTGTGGTGCTCGCGGGAATCGAATCCGAACATGATACTCTCCGGCCCACCTCCCCAATTCTTTTATGAGCAGCGTTGCATGGCTGATGTTGTTTAAAAAGCTTCGACGCAGTCCACTTGATTATATACCGATTTTGTCTTGCTCGAAACCCCAATCGTATGCCCTAGACCTGTCGTTATTGACCCTTTAAGTAGTGGCTACATGTTCTAGCAACTCATGTGGTCACCGATGACTTAAGTACTATCAAGAATCGTGCACGCCAACCCTAGATTGCTAATTCAAGAGGTTTAAAGGGAATAAACTTGCTCCCACGCTTCTTCTTCTTTTGCATTTTCGAGTAAAACGTTACATGAACGAAAGAAACGATAGAGGTCCAAGCCAATACAGAGTTCGTCGCGCTGTGTACGAATCACATTGACTAAAATATGAGGCCAAGAGTCTCTTGCCGATCTTTCGGAAAAGGAAAGAGAAAGAGAATATAGAGAGTGGAAGCACAAATTGGGTATTTTGGTAGCGATAATAGAGTAGTTATGGAAAACAGCACAAAGAGAGGAGATTGCGACGTGCATCTCAAGATCGCCTAACTCTGATAGATAGGGAAAAGTGTCAAAAAAAAAAAAAAGTCTTAAATATATTGCATTGGTGCCAATTCAGTCCTAAACCTTTTAATTGTGTCAATTCAGTCCTAAATTTTTTGTATTTATGCGAATAGAGTCCATCCGGCCAATTTTGGCCGAAAATTGCTGACGTGGACGCAGGTCATCCTACGCGGCACGGCCGGTGCTGACGTGAATAATTTTTTATAATTTTTTTATTTTAAATATTTTTTTGGTTTTTTCCTTTTTTTTTCTTTTTCTTTTGATTGAGGGCTGGCAAGGGTTGCCGGCGGACCCCTGCCGCGGCTCCTTCGCCTGGCCCAGAGCCAGCGAGGGCCGTGACCCCCTCGCCCATTTTTTTTTCTTTTCTTTTCTTTTTGTTTATTAAGTGCCGTCGAGGGTCAAGGACCAACGACCCTGGCCCACCCTCAGTGTCGGTAGTGCCACGTAGGATGGTCGGCGTTCACGTCGGTGATTTCCAGCCAAAATTGACACAAATGCAAAAGATTTAAGATTAAATTGGCATATTTTAAAGGTTTAGTACTGAATTGATACTAATACAATATGTTGACGACTTTTTTGACACTTTTCCTCTAATATGCGGAATTTCCATATATTTGGATATGTGTCATAATGAAGACTAAGAGTACATGAGCAACAAGCTTTATTAGATGAATGTTCAAGGTTATAACATAAACATAATACCAATTATAAAATCTACTAGGGATATGCACAATGAATATATATATATAAAATCCTAAGAGATATGAAGAATCAAAGTATATATTTTAACATCGCTACGAGTGCTCGTTATTATCCGATCCTCGTTAGTGGAGAATCTCTTTTTCTTTGTTACAAGAGCGCATTCCATCTCAATACATTTCGAGCCTCACAATCTAAATCTTTTCGTGCTATAAGCCCGGAGACTAAGATTAGGAGGTTCGTTGTTGGCTTTTTCTTCTCGTTCCGCAAACCCTAATTAAAAAACTTTTGAGGCTTGATATATATAAGAGCAAACCGGAAAACATCTTGTAAAAGAATAGACGAGGTCGTCACAACAAGCATGTGTCACAGATCGGCGTTCGAACCACGACTATGCGGCGACTCAGGCTATGTGGATGGGTGTTTTGCCGAATCAAGCCTTGGCCTGAGGATCGTTCACTTGCTCACACACGCTCGAATCGTAGAGAGGAAGATAGAGAACCGTGAGAATGAGTCGCGAGAGAGAAAATGAGAGTCTATTGCTTGAAGTTGTGTGTATAAGATGATTTACAATGAAGGGGAACCCCCTATTTATACTAGGCAAAATGACACAAATGGTCCTTGAACTTTGACCCAATGTGCAATATAGTCCCTAAACTTTTAATTTGACTAATATGGCTCTTGAACTTTAACCCAACATGAAATGTGGTCCCTGAACTTTTAATTTGACCAATATGGTCCATGAACTTTTGGATCATGTTTAACTTGGTCCTTGCAGGGAAAAAATGAAAAGGCTTTAACAATTGTCCTCTATAGCGCCGATCGTGTGACGTAGGACGGCCGGCGTTTACGTTATTGATTTCTGATTAAAATTGACTGGATGGATTGAATTGACACAAATATAAAAGGTTTGAGGCTCAATTGGCAAAAAAAAAAAAAAAAAAAAAAATCTCAAAACATCACATTAAGCACCATGAGAGCCTGAGGGCGACAGACTCCGTCACCTCCTCCGTCATTTGTATCGGATTCCTCGACCTACTCCATGGAAAGAGGAAGGCCCTGTTCTGCTCAATTCTCTAAATGAATGGGGCCTCTCTGGTTACTAACCATGTCTTTTTGGGTGGGGGACGGGCGCGAATTGATGGAGATTGGCCATGTGAGGCCAGTTGTTCAGCAGAACATGATTTCGTCCTTCCAATAGTAATGTGGAGTACTATTGGAAGATAGCGGAAGAAAGGTGAAAAGAGGAACGAGGTGACCCGCCAACGGCTTCAAACCACACGTAACCATCGTTATGATTATCATTTGACTCGATGCACCAATTGCGTCATGGTTAATTGGTTATGAACTTATGATCTCGTGTGATGAGGATTCTCTTTCCCCAATCCACTCTCAGTGTCTCCATCTCCACCAGTGTGTTTGGATACAAATCACATCCTACGTAGTCGTCTTGGTAAAAGAAGTACTCGATACTCGTGCATGTAGTATGTTACGTCGTAATACCCTCGGTTTGTTTCCCAACTTTTTGTGACTACTCGATCTCGTAAGTGTCGCAGAGCTTCGTGTGAAATGTGGCTCCTATCAAGTTTCTGAGATGGCGAATGGGAAAGAATGAATCCAGTCACCATTGAGATGTGGAGGATGAACCGGTTGATGAACATTGAGGTGCTGATGTTTATGCTTGTTTAGGAGAGAGCATTGCTTGTGAGGGTAACATCGAGGCCGAATGTACTTTCCCTCCCCTGTACCGTCCTTTTATCAGATGACATAAACCCCGTGCGTGCGGCTCGACTTGTGAGTGAGCCCACGCAGCCGACGCCTTGGTAATGGGTACTTTGGATCCGAAATATCAACTCAAATATGGAATCGAATCGACATCCTCGATAGAAAAAGAGCCAAGGCAGATGAGATTATGAGCGGCAAATTTCATTAAACATGATTTGATGCGATCCATGTACTTGCCACACCGGTGGCCCGGAGAAACCGACCCCGCTCACGACGACGAGACCGGTCGGGTGATCAAAGCATCCCCCCCCCCAAAAAAAAAAATATCTTATGGGGAACAGGGGGCATGCGCATCTAGAATGAAAAGGAGGCGTGGCAGCTGAATCATCACAGATTTCCCTTTTTTCGAGTAAAAGGGCGGTGAAGAGAGAGAGAGAGAGACGGGTCAGCCCAATAGTAGTCGACATCATCGTCATCGTCGTCGTCGTCGTTCTGAGGTAAAACGCTGAAAGCGCGTTGATAATCGCGGAGACACCGAGTGGGAGGTCCATCTATCTTTTTTGGATCGAACCAAAACCGAGTGGTCTCCTCGCAACGCTGCTTTTACCCCCCGTTCATTTCATTGTCGCTTCTGGCTCGCTCTGTTCTCTTCCACTCCTGTCTTCGACAGCGACGTCCCTGACGCGTCCCCGTCCCCCCACCCCTTTCCCTTCCGTAGGATAAGCGTCACTCCCCGTCCTCCCGCCTTTTCCCACTCTCCCCCGTCACTCGCGTGTCCCTCACACTCGGCTCATCTCTCCTCTTCTCCTTCTTTTTTTCCGTGATGATAAGTTGACTTGGCTCGGTTTTCGACCCCGACCATCCAAGGCCCGTTCGATGCGATCGACACGGGTACTATTGGTGTTTATTTAGCTCAATTCATGACATTAATTTCAGCACGATTTTATGACTACCGAGTTGAGTTTGCATTGAACAATCGACTCAATGTGAAATAATTCCTCGTGCTGAATCTCAGTTATCGCTATTCGCGACAAGTACTTCTTCGTCGGAGAAGCCAGAGTACAGTCGTCTTCTTAACTAAGTAAGCAAAATCTAGTAATGGTCCAATCCCGAAAATGGTCGGGGAATCGCCGCACTCAATAAAAGCTAGTCAAGTATTCAAAGAGTTCACACACTCCGTAGTTATAAGGACATATTCGGAAATTAATAGCGTTGGGAGCTCATTGACTTGGATAACTACTTCCAAGTTCCAATTCTCTTGTGATTGGCTTTCGTGAAACAAATTTTCAAGATTAGCGGGGTACGAAGTTGCCGAAAGAACAAATTCAACCATGTCGTATTTACTTAGTCAAAAGTCAACCATCCCTTGGCGAAAAATGTTCAAATTTGGAAATTCCATTGATTTGGTATCAAACCTAAGAGCAACATGCATATTGTTGAGCAATGCATGATTTTTTGCACTAAGTATTTTTCGGATATATATATATATATACACACACACATCCATCAATGTTCAGATAGGAATCCTTGTCAAGTAATCGATTACCATGCAAAGAACAAGTTTAACCATTTTCACATTTACTTAATCGACCATAAAGGTAGTTTTTCGAGGCCCTTGCCGGTGGTCGGCCATCGCTTGAGACCGGCCACCAGCGAAAAGGAAGGGAAAAAAACAAAGGGAGAAAAGAAAAATAAAAAAAATAGAAAAAAAATCATGATAATGTCTCGATCAGGCTATTTTTTGAAATAACGAGAGTAATTCAGGCTCTTAATTGAAACAATGCCTATTTTATATATTTATTTAAAAAAATGAAGATATTTCAGATTTTTATTTGTAATTTCCCGTAAACGGGGCTAGCATAAAACAATAAAGAAGTGCAACTTTGATATTTAGAGCAAAAAATTCCAAAAGAGTAACCGCTTGGGAGGGAATGTTTTACGAGGTTCAACTTTTTCGTCCTAAAGAGGTTAACCGTCGCATTCAATCGCCACGATACGCGCGTGAGCTCTCCTGCTCTCTCTCTCTCTCTCTCTCTCTCTCTGTGTTGTTTCGGCACCCCCCCACCCCACCTCTCCGATGGAAATCGAAAATTCTATAAAAGGAGACTCGAGAAGACACACACACCTCCAACTTCCATTGTTATCCACACCCTTTCTCGGGATATTTGTTAACAAAGCTTCGCTGTAGTTTCTTTCTGGTTGTCCCAATATAGCAAAGGCCGTCCGTCTCTCCTTCCCTCGAGCAGAATCCGCGAGCGAATTCAGCCGCAGGTTTGTCGATCGTTCTCGGGCAAAGAAGAAGAATCTGGGGAAATTCCACACTGTTCCGGTCGCTATGGGTCTCTTCCTCTCCAGGAACCTCGTGAACTTCCTCCTCTCTTTCTCGGCCAAGAAAATCCCCGGTAAAATCTTCTCCGTCCAGATTGAGGACGTGGTTTCTCTGGTCTCCCGCACGGGCAGGCATATGCAGCGCTACGACAAAGGTTGTCGGCAAGTCGTTGGGTGCGTTCTTTTTCCCCCTCCCTCTGCACGCAAACTTTCTCTGCAGTTCCTGGAGTTTGTTGTGGCGTGTAAAGTTTTGATTTTTGATGGCGATTCCATCAGCCGAGGGAAAATGGAAAACTGGGTATCTGCCTAATTTGTTTTGTATTGTTTTTATTTTTTTCTCTTTGGTGTGCCTCCGTGACTCGTTGCTGATATTTTTGGGATGAAACTCAAATTTTTGACACGTTTCTTCTGCTTTTGACTCCTGCAGATGCATACCCTACAGATACAAGAAGACCGATCAATCATCTGGCGGTGGGGGTGAAGAATTAGAGTTTCTTGTTGTTAGTTCATCGAAGGGCAAGGGAATGATGTTTCCCAAGGTACTATACAAATTCTCGAATTTTGCCATTGTTAAAGTGACGGCTTTTACCCATTTCGTAGTACTTGTGATTGAATCTCTGTAAGGGAATTAAATGTTTTTCGCGTTGCAATGCTACTCTACAGGGAGGATGGGAAATGGATGAGACTATAGAGCAGGCCGCTTTGCGCGAAACAGCGGAAGAAGCTGGAGTAACGGGCACTCTTGAGGTTCGTTATATACACAGATGGTGATGGAATTCTGTGCGATTTTGCTTTCTGAGTACTGATTCGCGGTTTGAAATTTGCAGTGCAAATTGGGTAAATGGCAATATAAGAGCAAAAGCAATGGCAGCTTTCACGATGGGCATATGTTCCCTTTACTCGTTGAGGAGCAACTCGATGCTTGGCCGGAGAAGCATGTCAGGCAAAGACGATGGGTATGTATTTGCACGGTGGTGCACTCAGTTTGATTTTATTGGTTTCAATGCGAATTAATCGGCAATGGCGACTATTTGAGGGAAGGTGGAACGAGCCTCAATTATGGAATTTTCTGGCACATTGCAGGTGACAGCCGACGAAGCGAAAGAATTGTGTCAACAGCTGTGGATGAAGGAAGCTCTAGAATTACTAGTTCAAAGATTGAGGCAACAACAAAAAAATGGGTATGCAGTTGAAAGACAACGTGCATAGAATGTGTCTGGTGGGCCTTCAAAGTGCTTTGAAGATTAGAAACAGAAAAATTTGTAGCTGAGAAGGTTGTGCTCAAGAGCCATGAAGCCAAGGTCTATGATCATCACATATGAGTGTTGTGAACTGTGAAGTAGGATGGATTGTGTCCCCCCCCCCCCCCCCCCCCCCCACCCCCTCCTTTTTTTTTCCTTTCAATTATTCCTTGATTCTTTTTACCATCCTCAACTTCTAGTAGTAGGTTCCAGAGCAGTGAAACCAAGGAAATTGGTGGAAGATCCCATGAATTGTGGATCTCTTTAGGGAGAGAATCTCTGTACATGTACAAAACTTGCCCCCATTCTTTAATTCATTATCATCAAGTCTCCTGATTCTTTATTCCATTTGCACATTCTGTTGTTGTCTTTCTTGGAGATTCTGTGAATCCATCCACGTTGCTTGCTGGTTGACTTGAAACAAGTATGGTGCATATACATAATTGAACACGAGGAAAAGCCAAGAAATGAACCAAGAGTGCAACAACTTCTGCGAGTACATGCCGGTGATCTTTCCAAATTGTCAACAGTTTGATATTAGTTGTTAATTGCCTTTTGACTCTTGATTGGGGGGGGGGGGGGGGGGGGGGGGTGTGCGCGGTTTGAAGCTGAGAGAAAAATGACAATGACGGTTTGAAGCTGAGAGAAAAATGACAATGAACTCCGCTGACTTTCTCTGTAAATGTAGATTTGACCAAGTAGCAAGTATGAGATGATTGACATCCTTACACGGATGTATTTTGTGGTTAGCAATCAGCATTTGGTATCTCAAGGTTTGATTTTTATGAGCACTTGTGATTGGTTGACATTCAGCTACTTCGTTTAGAACTTGAGGGCTGTATGTTAAGTCAAATTCGGAAGATGGGTTATAAATATGGAAGAAGCAGAGTATATGACTTTTACTAGCATAAGCTCCCATTGGAAAGGCAAAGTTCAACGGCGACTTTGATGAAATGTGATTCGTGCATGCTTCGTCTTTTGGGAAAAGGAAGTTTTTTCAAGGAGGAGCGTCTCATATTTCCCCGCAGTGCTGCAAAGACTTGAAGGAATCGCCTTCTTATTAGGTAACCGTCCAAGGTTTTTAGCATGAGAACAAGCGTCCCAGTTCTTGTTTCTACGGTTTTGTCGAGTGAAATAACTAGCCCCAACAGAACACAATTCATTACCAAATGACTGGTGGAAGATTTTTCTCCAAGTATTGGTGTGGATTGTTTAGAGCAAATTACTGAGTGACTGGTTCTCGACAGCTCTGTTTCTCTGTTACTTTGGCGAATCATATCGTGAATGGATTTAGATAAGCCAGCGGTTGCGTACAGATGATTGATGGATCTTGAACACAGAAGTATGCATAGTTAATCGATAGATGCACCTAAGTTTGTGTCGGGATGTAATGAATGAAATTTAGGGACTGCAAAGGAGAAAAGGATAGTGCGTCGGGCGATCCAAATGGCTGTTCTTACGGGTTTTTTGATCAATCGGTGTCAAACTATTGGGAGTAATATCTGGTTAAGGCCTACTTCCACATAAACTGCATGTAGGATTTTGTGAGAATTGATTCTTGAGAGTAAACACAGAGAGCTTCAGAGTGATGGTGTTCTATTTTCTGTTTTGGCTCTCCAAGGATCGAACTTCGGTACCACTCACGGGCAAAAAGGGAGCACTCGAATCCTTCTTTCAGTTCACATACAGGTGGTTCTTTCAACCCCAGGCTTCTTAATCTCTTCAGCTTTTAGTATCTGTAACTTCCAATTCTTGTAGTTCTTAGAGCCTTGCTTGGTTTACCAAGTTAAACAGAGATCCGTCTCTAGTGAATCTGTGCTTTGCACTCTCCCGTCATTGTGCGGTTGGTTTTTATGTATGAGAAGCCGCTATCGACACAATTTATGACCGTCATCTCTTTCTAGTCGAATTGTATTGCTCATGGTGTTCTCTCTCCTGCAGAATTGGTGATATCCTTCAGAACGTAAGATGGGTTACAAGGGAGAGAGACTAGGGAGAATCGACATCCACATCAAATGAGCACTTGAGAATGAAAATTGGTCAACTGTTGCAGGTAGCATCTAAACGCAGAATCTGAATGTTTGCATTTCAGGATGTGTACTGCATACTTAGTGAAGAAGCAAATCGCCGTGTGCTGTGTTCCGGTACTGTGAACCTGTGGTTGTTCGCTCTATCGTCGTGCATCGGGTAAAGCTCCAATCACAGAACGGATGTGGCCCTTCAAGGTTACCCTGGATAGAAAACACCGCAATTCGCCACGTGAGGTCTTCCGCATCGGAACTGAACCCTTTTGGCAGCTCAGCTGAACCTTTTGGGGAGTCAATCCAAGCTGTCGCATTTAGGAGAAAACGACCTTGCAGCATAAGGTTGAAGTTTCGTGGGGCTTGTCACGTTGGACAGCCGAACCAGTCCGTTGGAACAATTACAGCTGATACTAAAACCACACCAACCAAGTTGTGTCATCATCACTCTCCATCATACCCAAGCGTTTGAAAGAAACATAAATCCTGAGCTCCTGCTCGCAGGTTTGTGTTTCTTTCATGCGATGCATCGCGTCCGCTCGAAGAAGATTCATATTCCTTTCTTGAAATACGATGTGATTCAGACGAGAGGTGACTTAAACACTACAGGCGGTTGGAGAAATGAGGAAGGAAAGTTTCGTTCGAGCTCAACTGTCCCAACCGACATTTACATCAATATGTAGGTTCAATTATATTGATACCCATCAGCGTGACGGCCCATGAACTTTTTGATTTTGCTTTCTGAAGCACTTTGTCTTGAATGCTTGAAACGGACTGGACTGATGAATTGCCTCTTTTTGGGGTAAAGTGTCAGAGAAAAGTCCTAAAACTATTGAATTGGTTTCATTTTATTTCTAAATCTTTTAATTGTGTTAATTTAGTTCTAAATCTTTTGACCTAATGTTAATTCAGTCCTTCCGATTGATTTGGCCTGATATTGCTGACGTGGACGCCGGACGACCTCGTGGCACGGCCGGCTCTGACGTGGACATTTTTTTAATAATTTTTTATTTTTTTTATTTCTGTCTTTCTTCCCTCTTTCCTCCGATGACCGGCAAGGCCGATAGGCAGCGGCGCTGGCCTTGCCCGGTGTCGCCTTTGCCAGATTTGGCGAGGGCGGCCTCGCTGGCCACCGGAGAAAAGAGGGGAGAAAAGACAGAAAAAAGAATGAAAAAATAAAAAGAATTCAAAAAATATTAAAATATTATTTAAAAATGTTCACGTTAGCGCCGGCTGCACCACATAGGCCGTCCGGCATCCACGCCAGCAATAGCCAGCCAAAATTAATCAGAAGGACTGAATTGGCTTTAGGCCAAAAGATTTATGACTAAATTGGCACAATTAAAGGTTTAAGATTAAATTGGCACAAATGCAATAGGTTTAGGACTTTTACGACACTTTTCCCCTTTCGTTGTGCGGTCCACCTCTGGCCATTTGCTACAGGATTTGCTCTACAATGAATTTAAGCGGATTAAACGGGCAAATAAGAGAACAACTAAACTAGCTTGTAAAATGCTAATGAAATGAGTATTTAGCCCTTTATGTAAACTAAGAAAGTACATAATCTGGTTTATAAAATGATAGCATGCTAATGAAATGAAAATTTGGCAATAAGATAACTTTAAGATGTTATTCTTGCTGATGTAGTGCGCTAAAAAGGGAATGATACGATGGTTCATGACAAAATTCAGTATGATTTTCTTCGTGGGGGTCAATGCTATTTCCACATTCTTTGTTACTGCTTCCACAACATTTATACTAAAGAGACTAAAATACCCTCATTTGTGTCTGGTGGGTGGACCACTCTGCTTACTTTATCCTGCCCATTCAAATCTCTTCCTCTTCGGTTTTCATTTCTAAAGCGAGTGCAACAGCTGATTTCTCTTGCTCCTTATGAGTATTGAATGGAATCTGGATCATTAAAAAATGGAAAATCCCAACAGATTTGACGGTCTAAATTAAATTTTAGTATGGAATACATGCTCCCGTTATAGGGAGATCACTTTAGAAGAATCACATAATTATGTTGAAATAAGTTGTAAAAATAAAGATACGCGATTAATACGCCGAGTATCTCTAACACGTCTTCCTTTACGTTACAACCACCTTAGTCACAATTAACATCTCTCAATTTACACGGACAAAATTGAACAAGATCAAGAATTTTCTCCCATGAACCAACACAAATGTTATATTTGATGCCACACTTCAGAACATCGATATCCACCATTTGATTGAGGATTATGTCGTTCTTTGAGTAATTTTATTTTTCTTTTTCGAATCATTCATAAAATAAACTTATACTGATGAATGATTCAGAATACTCAATGAGAAATATCTTCAATTTTATGATATTAATTAGAGATATATGCCCAAAAAAAAATGAGGCTCCGATTTTTTTTTATTGAATATTTATGGATCACCCATTAGCAAAATTTATAAATTGCTTTTTCTCGCAAATTTGATTACTTAGGTGAGACTCTTCTTTTCCTCACTCTCTTTCTATCTCTCCCGACTTAAAAGGATGAAATGGATAGCCGAGCAAGAACTTTACGACATTACATAGAGTTTTTCCTAGTTTCGCGTTATGATTGGTTAATCTCATTCTTAGTTTCATAGGATAGACATTTTTTGTTTCGACGATGATAGGTTTTATGATAGGTTCTGAGTTTCTTAACTGATACGGAGGACTCCAACTTATGCATATTGTATACCTATTTCTATGCATAAGGATAGCTTTGAAACGACAGCGTAAGTGCGATGATTCAAACCCTATCCTGATTTTGCATGAGTTAGGTTAAGGGCGCGCATGACTAGGGGTGAGCGGTTCTCGATCCGATCCAGTTCTCCTCAAGAACCAGGAATTGGTTCTCAATTTTCGGAATCGTGGACCGGACCGACGATCGTGAGAACCGGTTCGGTTCCCGGCCGATCCAATGGGACTGGTAACCTTGAGAGACAAGCAAATACTGTGAACAACAAAGTCTGTACATAATTTTCTGTAGTGATGCTCCAATGGTTTTGTTGTTAATAATGGCATAATGTGAACAACAACCTCAATTTAGTAAGCCCCACGAGGTAAGATGTCACCATTAGTAAAATTAGACAGAGACTTGCAAGTACGCGTGGTAAATAAGTTGGGATTCCTATAAAATATAGTGCAGAATTAGTAACTTTAATGTTTTATTCTCTTGAACAAATCATAATCGTTACGCCATAGGCGGAACATTATATTAAAAGAGTTGCATATAGAGATGGAATAATTCTTACTATAATAGCCTTGGACGTTGAAGATGGTTGAAAAAAAAAAGTTGAGACGGTTTATTTTTAAAAGTAAAAGAAAGAAAGAAAGAAATTTGCAGTCGACCTGATTTTTTTTAAACTTTCTAAAATTTCAAACATATACAGCAAAATGTTGAAAATTCCTAGAATTGCTTTAATATGTGAAATATTTATAGAAATTAAATAAGGAATCATCATAATTGAAAAAATCGAACTATGCCATTTGAGTCCAGTGGGACCAGTAACCTCGTGAGACGTGAGAGATGCCGCGGAAGAAAGTTTGGGAAAGAGAGAAGGGAAACATTAGATTAGGATTATGTTTAAAAAATTAAAATAAAAAAATAAAATCGACCGGTCCTGTCCAGTCCGATTCTGTATTTCTGGAACTGGGAATCGGATCGCCCGGCCATTGGTTTCAATTTTAAGGATCGAGAACTGGACCATCGGTCTAGTCCGGTCTAGTCGTTCTCATTTGCTCACCCCTATGCATGACAACAGTTCTATTCTAGAAATCAATTTCTGCTTCTGAACAGAAATTGAAAGTTAAAAAGTAATTTTTTTTCAATTCTACAAGTGGCTTCAAAATTATTTCTAGAACTCGATAAGTAGAAAAATGAAACTTAGTAGCCAAACGAATTTTTACTTTAGATGCATTAGAAATTTTACTCTAAAAGTATTGTCGTAGGCCTGCGATTTGGGAAGGGGGGATAAATGATACTTGTCTTACAGGAAACCACAAAGCAAAGTAAACACCTAATTTTTCGGCCAAGTCCATGATAGACAACACCTCAAGCATTTAAGGCACATGAACATGGAAGCTAGCGAGGGACAGGATGGAAAGGAAGCTCATGTAGTTTAGTTTGACTATATAAGTGGAGGAGAAGTACAACGTCTAGCTAGGGTTTCTTTTTAACTTCCCTTTGGCTTTAATGTCGTTATCTGTCTTCTTCAAACCTGCCCGGACTTTCTCACTCTCACTCTCATCCACAGAGCTGGCACATGGAGGGAGGGAGAGAGAGAATGCAGAAAATGCAGCTCATTAATCCTCACGACCTCGGTCTTTTCGCTCACTGAATAGCCTCGAGTACTTGGTCTCTTTCCATTTCTTGAAAGAACTTCTTCTTCTTCTTCTTCTCATTTTCTTGAAACATGCAAGTGCACAAAACCCTCCTGGTTGCGCTCACCATTATCACCTCATTCTTGTTCCCCGTTACAGAGCAAGACCTTGCTTCGGACAGAAATGCGCTTCTTGCCCTGAGATCTTCGCTCGGTGGCCGTACGCTCCTCTGGAACGCGAACCAGCAAAGCCCCTGTTCTTGGGCAGGCGTCCAATGCGAGTCCGGCCGAGTTACGTCTATTCGCTTTCCCGGAGCTTCGCTCTCTGGTCGAATCCCGGTCGGCATTCTCGGCAATCTAACGCAGCTCAGGACTCTCTCGCTCCGACTCAACGCGTTCGCTGGCCAAATCCCTCCAGATCTCGCTTCTTGCACCGGCTTGCGCAACCTGTACTTGCAAGGTAATCGGTTCTCAGGCCCGATCCCTGAGTCTCTATTGGGTCTACGCGAGCTCGTGAGGCTCAATCTTGCCTCCAACAATCTCTCTGGGGAATTTTCTCAGAGTTTCAGCAACTTGACTAGGCTCAGGACTCTGTTCCTCGAGAACAATTTGCTCTCTGGGTCGATTCCTGCTGACCTGAGCCTGCCAAAGCTCGAGCGGTTCAATGTTTCAAATAATTTACTTAATGGGTCAATTCCTGATGGTTTACACAAGTTTAGTTCGGCTTCGTTTCTGGGTAATTCATTATGTGGAAAACCACTCGTTTCATGCTCGAAGGATGGCACAGTGCCTAGCATGGGACCTAGCGGGGATGAGAGTGGTGAAGAAGGCAAAAGGAAGAAGCTTTCTGGCTCTGCTGTTGCCGGCATTGCCATAGGCTGCGTGTTCGGTTTCATATTCATCGTCATATTGGTGATATTCTTGTGCCGCAAGAGAGGTAGCAAGAGGACGAGGTCGATTGACATGGCGGTGCTTAAGCAACAAGAGATGGTGCTTAAGCAACAAGAGATGGTGCTTCGGGGCGAAAAGGCATCTGGGGATGCTGATATTGGCGAATTCAATGGCGAATATTCGGTGGCTGCTGCTGCTGCAGCTGCCATGACTGTAGGGACCGGAAGGAAAGAAGCAAATGGCAGCGGGGCAAAGAAACTTGTTTTCTTTGGGAAAACGGCGAAGGCATTTTATTTGGAGGACTTGCTGAGGGCATCGGCGGAAGTCTTGGGGAAAGGGACGTTCGGGACAGCCTACAAGGCGGTCCTGGAGATGGGAAACATGGTTGCGGTGAAGAGGCTCAAGGATGTGAACATTTCTGCAGGGGAATTCAAGGACAAGATTGAAGCCGTGGGAGCAATGGATCATGAGAATTTGGTGCCTCTTCGGGCTTACTATTACAGCAACGACGAGAAGCTTCTGGTCTACGATTACATGCCCATGGGAAGCCTGTCTGCTCTATTACACGGTAAGCAATTCTGTTTCTGAATGTCCCCTTTAGTTTAGAGTAGTTTCTACACTTATTATCATGATGAGTCTTATGATATATTTGAGGTTCATTCCCTGTTTAACATGAAAAAAGAAACATTGCAGGGCAGTTTTCAGGTGTTTTTATATGGATCATAAGCATGCTGAGGTAGAACTTGCGCCACGTTTTTGTCGGTTTGCCCAACTGTTTACTTGGATTGTTCCACAGATTGAATGAGTTCCTTCTGGATGCACAAATTAAACTAATGCCCTTGTTTTATCAAATTAAGCGGCTTTTATTTCCTGTAGTTAGTTAGAAGCAATGTCGTGTGATCAAACTCTTTGATGACCCTGCACATTCCATTCCCCAGATTTACATCTAGTCCAATCATTCTCCACAAGTCATTTTCCCCCCAGTCTTAGTGGGAGATTGGTGTGAAGTCTTGTAGTACAAGGAAGAATAACAATTTTTTGCTTCCATTACTCAATCTTTTCCATTGTTATTTTTTACTTATTTTTTGAAATTAAATGCTGCAGGAAACAGAGGGGCAGGAAGAACTCCATTGAATTGGGAATTACGCGCCAGCATTGCCCTAGGAGTTGCCCATGGCATCGAATACCTTCATTCTCAAGGACCTTATGTATCTCACGGAAACATTAAATCTTCTAACGTTCTCCTCACCAAATCCTACAATGCTCGCCTCTCCGATTTTGGCCTGGCTCACATTGTCGGGCCCTCAGTTGCTCCCACCCGTGTTGCTGGTTATCGTGCACCAGAAGTCACGGACCCTCGCAGAGTATCCCAGAAGGCTGATGTCTATAGCTTCAGCGTGTTGCTCTTGGAGCTTTTAACTGGGAAAGCCCCGGTCAATTCTGTCTTAAACGAAGAAGGCATCGACCTTCCGAGATGGGTTCAGTCAGTGGTTCGCGAGGAATGGAGCTCAGAGGTTTTCGATCTCGAGCTCCTAAGGTACCAGAACATGGAGGGGGAGATGGTCGAGCTCCTGCAGCTGGCCATGGATTGTGCGGCTCAGTATCCTGACCAGCGCCCTTCCATGCCGGACGTGAGGAGGCGAATCGAAGAGTTGTCTCGGCGTAGCTTGCCCAATCATGGATCGCGGCCTGATCAGGTCGACGATGTGGACGTCGTGACTTCTCAGGGGATCGCTCAGGTCTCGCCGCTGCCAGAAACCAGGATGTATGGTACTTAATGCCCCCTGATCAGCATGTCAACATATTCTTCTTAGGTTGTAAGAAAAAACCGATCTTTACGCCTGCATTTTCTTGAGAAGAACATTTGCCTCTCCCCTACTTCACCTCAGGTCTAGTCTATTGTTTTTTCGGTGCTTCACTTGTGGGATATATCATGGATCTTGTAATTACGACTTCCGCATTTGCTTCTGATGATGCAAATCCTTCCCAAAACTTTTTGTTTACCTAGCAGAGTGAGTCACTTTAGCAAGTGGTCTTGATGTTTTCTCAGTTGTTGGATTGGTCCCCCAAACAACCTATTTCCTTCCAGGATGAAGTAAGACCGAGATGGGCTCGACCTTACCGAACTTGAAGGCGAGTACAGGGTTTTGATTGAACCCATGAACTGCAGGCATGTCTCTGTTAGCGGCTAAAGCCGGTTTCGGCATGCCTAATCGCCTCTGAAATGGTTACATAATAGCTCGGTTTCGTGCTTTTCTTTTCTCTCGTTTCCTTGTAGTGAGCTTCAGGAACATGCCAAGGCTTTGTTGAAATCTGATTGATCATTGGTAAGATCCCTTCATTGACATTCTCTCTCGCTGGATTTCTTTCACGACATTCTTTCCGAGTCAGGCTGGCTTGAATTTGATTGCTTTGGATGGTACAGCTGGTCAGGGTTTACAAAAGCAGGTGAGCTTATCATGAAAGTGATGTATAAAGAGAGCTCCTTTTCAGGACAAAACTTGTGCTTGTTAGAATCTGAGGATTATTGCTGTAAAGTCAGCAGACATGTTTTGGTCCTCATATGATTGTCTTGGCTCTGTTCCCTTCCCGATCCTCATGAAAATTTCTTGAAACATGCTTCTCTATGCATATCTTAGTCACTATTCAGTGAGTGCGACGCAAAACGAATTCGGATCATTAACATGATAGGTCTCACTTGTAAATGCGACCGGCCTAACTAAATTTGACTATTCGGATGTATTTATTGTTAGGGTGTGGTTTATACTCCTCATCGACAGGAAGGCACGGGGGCTCGAATTAAAGATGAATCAGAATAAATTTTTGTGTCTCAATTTCTCTTTATTGCTTTTATGCTTTATTTCGTTGTGATTATGTGTCGAATTTTAACACTTATATTCAGCAATTTTTCATACTTTTTCTTTGATCTTCAGATAATTGCACCAGCACACATTCACAATTTCCACATTTTCACGTTAAATAAAAGCTTGGGGAATACCAAAATATCTGTACTAAAGGTCAAAAGTAAATTGTAACAGCTTAAGAATTCATTTTTCTGGCTCTCGACTGACTTGATCCGATGTTCCCGATGATGGGTCATCTCATCGCGGCCATTAGCCTTTCTTGCAGGGTCTAGCAAAAACTGTAGTAGCTCATTGGTTGCGTTTGGTTCGGTTTTTGAAAACACTTTTGGGGAATTGCAATGAACATAGGCTTCATTTGTTTTACGGAAAATATTTTTCGAAAAAATATTTTCTTCATTTTCTAGCGTTTATGGCGTAGAAACTAGAAAATGAGTGGTGAATTTTGACGGGCTTGTTTCATGGTTAGGATTTGTCGTTTCTGGTCTCAGATTGTGATTCTGATTTCTGATGTGTTCTGTTGTCAAGGAAGGATTTGAGCTTGAATTTCTGCGGTGAAGCTATTTTGTGTGTGAATCGGCTCTTATACATGAGATCCAGTTTGCTCGTCGTCGTCCCTTGCTACGTCCGCCAGATTAGCTAGCGTATGCAATCGAATGACCACCTCTATATCCCTTCCTTTCCAAATAGCGGAAAATATTTTCCTAAATTTTGATATTTAAGTCAAACACCGAAAAATATGATTATTATTTTTTTTGAAAAATGACTTTGGAGAAAACATTTTCTAGAAATGTCATATTTTCCGTGAAATAAACAGAGCCTTTAAGGCTGAAGAATTTTTATAAAAAGCAAAGACTGTTTGGTAGATTGTAATTGAAAAGTGCTTGAGAAGCAACTTTAAAGAAAGAGGTCGTTTGATAGAAATATATTTGAAGAGTCTTTTGGTGTGACCAATTTAAGTTTTTTTTTTTACTTTAATATGTTTAAAATTAAAAAATAACAACGACAAGTAACTTTTATATCTTCGTGCTGAGAGTAATGTAGTAGAGATGTATTATTAACAAATCCATTAAAAAGAGAGTAATTTCATTTATTAGAAACATGGTCACATATACTCTGAGGAAAGAAATACGTTATCCTTAACAATTTCCTAAACTCATGGCTATTTGATCTCGTAAACAGGCAATGTTAGGAGATACGTTATCATTTGAAGCACTCGCCCCATCGTTTACATCATCAGAGTCATCTGTATATACATAGTCGGGATCCAAATTTGCTCTTTCAAAATCCTTATTAGATGCGGTATTTCTTCGTATTAAATTGTGCAAAGCCATTGACGCCAGACAATTTTCACTCGCTTTTCATGCGGATACCTCGTCATATTATTTATAATCGTTCACTTCTCTTTTAATACGCCAAATGCTCGCTCAATTTCTGATCGTAACGAGGAATGGGCATGGTCAAATGCTTCTCGATTACCCGTAGGTGTAGGACCTCGTTGAAACTCTTGCAAATGATATCTAACTCCTTTATATGGCCCCAAATAATCCGTGGAATTTAAGTGTCCAGCATCTATCAAATAATGTTTACCTACACAAGTATAATATAAATTTAGTCAACATATACCACGCAGATACATTTGGTAAAGTATTTCATTTGGTGCCAGATTAACATGTGCCACTTAAATATAATGTAAATCTAAGTAACAGGGTGTTACTTAAGTCAGATAAACAGAAGGCAACAACCTAGTTTTAGCACTTCATGGGGGCATCACAGCACTGAAACACAACCATTTTCCATCTGAAACTCAGACTACAGTTTCCTGTAATTCAGTGGTCCATTGGCTGAGATATAGCAAGACATGCACACGAATGCCAGTCTACCAACGAAGCAGAAACTCACTGCAGGAGCAAAACTTGAGAAAAACTGGAAATAGAGGGCGATGGAGGAGACAAATCAGAGAGACTCACTGAGCAAAAAAGCCATTGATAGCCAACAAAATCCATCATGTGTAGTGTTTACACGAAGAAAATGTAACCAGGTAGACAAGGAGAGTGCGAGCGCCGGGGGCGTGAGGAAGAGATGCGAGCGCGATCTCTAGGCGCGACGCGTGAGGAAGAGAGGCGAGAGCGAGCTCCGGGTGTGAGGAAGATAAGAGGCTGCCATGAGCTAAAGGCGCTTGGAGGGTACTTGAAAATGCTAGCGTTTCCCAAAATGGGCTGCAAAAATCATTTGCCAAACTTATTTGCATTTGCCAGAGGGCCTTTAGAGGTCCAAAAGGACTTTGAAAATGTATCGCCAAATGCATTCAATTTCCGCTGGTTCGTCGAATTTTTCAATATTTGCTCGCTCTATCGCCCATCTCACATCGAAGGTGGATAAGACTAACCGTGACAAAATTCTTGTTACACCGGCGGTGGAAGCTAAAATTACTCTTATTCTAAGTGGGAGGCGGAGAAGAAGTAATCGATCTAATTTCGTCATAGAAAAAGAAAAAGAAAAGGTGTTCATCGGCAGTTGAAGAAACTTCATGTGTGATGGATGATGGATCAGATGGATCAAGAAGTTCGATCGATGTTGCTCACGGGCCTGCTGAGCCTGGCCCCATCTCTGCTACAAAAGCCCAAAATTCAGGGCAATAGATAAAAGGGTCCAAAAGCATTAAAATTAGGGTCACGCCCTTTCCACTCCTTCTTTATCTAATATACTCTATAGTCCATATAACAAAGTTTTGACCATATTATCCTCCATGGGTCCCATTTTTTAGCATCCTCCGTTATGTAGTCTCTTTCTTTTTCTTTTTTTGCGGGTCCCACCTCCCACCTCCTCCTCCTTAATTCTCTCTGTTCTCTTTCTCCCGAAGGTAATTCTAGCCCTCTCTTATTTCTCTTAATTAAATCCGATCATGGTTCAAGTCTTGGTGGTAATTCATCAATTATCCGTAATTGAATATAACACACTCTCATCTCAATTTCGCTCCAAAAAAGATTTACATTTTCCAGCTAGCCAAGAACATAGAAAGAAAGGGGAAGAGAAGAAGAAGCTTCAAATTCAAAATTTTATTTTTCTCGCTGTCATCGAAAGCAATTGAAGACATTCCATTGCCGGGTTTTTATCTTTTTTTGCTTCTTTGTTTCCTTCATCAACTACTGAATTATGACCATGGAGAACATGACCCCCAACATAGTCATAGTCAACCGAATTATGACCATGAACTACAGGACCACCAACATCGGAGTCCTCCTCCTCTCTCTCTCTCTCTCTCTCTCCGCACTTGATCTCTCCATTTCTTCTTCTTCACCGTGACAGACATACTAAGTAACCTCTGCCTCAGCGAACCACTCTTGATTCTCTCTCCCACGGTTTCACCCTCAGCATACCAATTCTTCTGTTTCATCTCTCTTTACTACACTCTCTCTCACCCACACAAAACCTTCGCACATCCCACCTCGATAAACTATTAGAGTACTTGGAGAGAGAGAGAGAGAGAGAGAGCAATTAGAGGGAAATCAATCAATGACGTTGTCCAACTTTTCTTGTGTGAGTTTCATCCACCCCTAGTACATCGAGGCCTATTTTTGGGATAACGAGATTCTCACCAAAGCCCGCCACCACTACCGCCACCTCCTTCAATAGATCCGAGACCTCACCCTCGACGTCGCCTCCCCCTTCCTCAAACCCACTTCGAGCCTGTGCCTTCTACCCCTGCCGCCACCGCTGCCTTGGGGTCCAACTAGGTGGCAATAACGTCCAGCACAACAAGTCTCCATTTCGACCACCAATAAAACCACTAACATCGTCCTGTGAGAGAGATAAGATGGAAGGTGGGACACACAAGAAAAGAAAAGGAAAGAAACCAAACGGACATCTCATTTGAGAGGAAAAAAAAAAGGGAACACTTTGGGTAGAATAGTAAAAGAGGATACTAAAAAGGAGTGAAACCCATGGAGGATAATATGGTCAAGACACTAAAATAGGGAGTGTATTAGCCAGGAAGGAGTGGAAATAGCGCGGCCCTAAAATTAACTATATCACACTTTTTGTTTTTCTATTATCAAAGTAAAGCTGGTGTGTCAATTAGAGAAAAAAGTCATATACAGGTAATCTATTTTCAACTAATAAAGTAAATTTTTTTTAATTAGAATGTTTTACTTCTATTTTCATAACAATAATCAAACACAAACAACGTCAAGAATAGTTTGTCATTCTCAAAGTCATTTTTCAAAGGGTATCCGGTCTTATTAGAGTTGTGGCGAGCCGTTTTTGCCGAGGATTATCCATGTAGTCGATTTGCTTAATCGTCGCATTTCACATTTGACAAAGATCCATGCATTTTCATGTTTTAGACAATCATGCTCTTCGTTGGTACTTTTCTTTTTCCCTTCAATTTTTGGTTCTTCATTCAAATTCAATATTGCACTTTTATATTCAGTAATTGGGCATTGATATTGGTCCTGTTTGGTTCAGCATTTCAAATGAGCTTTGGGGCTCTAAAGTCCCTTGGGCAAATGCAAATGTTGTTTGGCTATTATTTTGACTCACTTTGGAGAGATGCAATTGCATCTCAAATGCTCTCCAAAGTCTTTTAGCCCAAAGTACCTTCGGAGGTACTTTAAAAAGTTGCATTTCGGAAATGCAACTACAATTTTTTTTCTTTTTTTCTTTTTTCTCCTCCTTCTTCCTTCCTCCTTCCTCCGCCGGCCACCGGGTGCCGCCACCGCAGGTCTCCAGCTGCCGCCGGTCGCTAGGCGCCGCCACTGCAGGTCTCCAGCTACCACCACCGCCGGTCGCCGGCGCAGGTTAATTTGTTTAAAATTAGGAAAAAAAAACAATCTCCGGTCGCTGGTCGCCGGCAATTGTTTTTTTTTTCCTAATTTTAAATAAATTAAAATTAAAATTTTTTAAATTGGGACACCAAATATTAAAAGTTTACCAAACAGCATTTTTTCCAAAGTTGCATTTAAATGCACTTTTCAATTACAGTTTACCAAACAGTACTTGCATTTCACCAAACCCCTTTAGCTCAAAGGTGTTTGCATTTTTCCAAAGTCACTTGGCCAAATGCTGAACCAAACAGGCCCATTATGCAAGAAGTGGGTCTGGGGACCTTTTTTCTTTTTCATCTTTTTTCGACCTCATTTATTTGTGTTATGATGAAATTTAGTTTTTCCAATTAATTTAATGGGAACGAACAGGGAGGAAGGAACCCTAATAATGTTGTCAGCATCAACAAGAACAAATATAATTTTCAGGTTCGTGTCTTATTTGGCCCATAAGATTGTACTTTTCTTTTGGCTTAAAAAAATGAATTTAATTTCCATACCTTTTTGAGATAATTTTATTATTTCTTTTTTTTTGTGCTTTGTTTTTTCTCTTTAAAAAGAAGTGCAATTATTCATTTTATTTTTATATAAATTGCTTTTGATTTTGCATGTGCAATTGCCACATAAAGTGTGCAAGGGAAAGGACATCCACATGGGCTTGTGAGAGTGATTTATTATAGAAATGGATTAGGACTCTTGCTTCTCAAGTGATAGAGGCAACATTGACTTCTCTATGATTGGTTTAGTCTTAGCAATGTTGTTTATGCAAGTTAGCATATGGACTTAATTGGAGGGGAAAATATCAATATACAGAGTGATGATGGGCAGGAATAGTTTTAGGAAATTTCTATGTAACGAAACACGTTATCTATGAATATATGTAGGAGAGACGACGTCATGGAATTTTCTATTTGTTTTGTCGATAGAGATGGTGTTGTGGTGCAATGCAAATTAGTTGTACATAACATCGTGATTATCTCCTTCTTGATACGACGAATTCGGATGGAGTATCGTCTGCATTTGTCGCCGTTCGTTCTCATATGAGCATTGACTTAGCTAAAAACAATAGAGGCGGGCCATTTCAAAATTTGTATAGGAAGTGAGCTCGTTATGTTTATAAAAAAAAAAACTAACTTTTTACATACTCAAAAGATTCACATACCTTTCATCTAGTGCTACTAATACAACCTTAACCAATGCTTCTTTTTCTGTTCTCGACAGATTAGTTAAGAAAAATGGTCGGTTGTATTGCTTGCGCAATTGTTCTTTGAGGGCTGGTAGCCGTTGAATTACAACAAACCGATCTCAAATTTCCATTGAAACCTTTCTAGATATTCGGAATTAAATATCTACAACAAAATGCCCATTGTTACGACCTCCTTTAATTAGACGTTGCACCGTAAAGGCGGCCCGATGAATGTTCCTTAGAAATTAAAATTGGACGAAACAGTAAGTTACATTAGAAAGATTAAGAAACGACTGAAAACTATTTAATCTAAATCCTCGTGACCATTTTTTTGTGAGACATCATTATGTGCATCTGATCCGCGAATTCATATTGTTACGTGCGATTGGATCTACTGTGGAACGTATCAAAACTCAATTGATTGTATCCATGATCTTGGCATTGTCTTTCTCCGTGACAAAATCTCGACCTATCGTAGCTTGACACATGTGAAAGTCAGCATCGGATAGTGTTCGCTCGTTTTTGCAACAAGGAATATCTTTCACCGAAATTCAGTCTTCGATTTTTATTAAGAGGGTTCTGTGGCTCAACTCTCGAAAGGAAATTTTAGTGAGAACACGGAGTAACACAAATGGAAGTGAAATGGGTAGTAAATCAGTGGATCGAATGTGGATTTGAGATCAACAAGGGTTCAGGCTACGTTACAATACTCCTACTAAAGCAGTAGAAAGCTTGAAACTAAACTAGAATTGCAGAAACTCTAAATGCTAGAAAGGAGAGTACAGGGAAGTTAAAGTGCAGAAAACTTGAGTTCTTTTGGATATGTGTTGATCTGTCTTCTTTCTCCTCTCTTTCGATTATTTGTTATTCTTTAGCTTTCCATAACCGTTTGTCGGTTATTTTCTTGCTTTCAAACTCTGAATCTTGGCGCCTTCAATAACTTCCCATTTGCCCACGTTTTATCCGCCAAAACTTGATCTTCAACTGTCAATATGGCTTTGAATTTGAATCTTTTCCAGCAACTGCCGTGAACTGTTCGAATCCACTATCCGGATTTCTTGCTCGTAACTTCTTGCTGACATGGCTAGTTTGGCCATCCTGCGGTTCCTTTTGTCTTCATACTCCTCTTACTGCTGACCCTCTATAATTTCGGTATGTCCAGAATCTTACCAAATTCTGAAAATTAATGGCCATGTTCTCTTACTTCCCGAATATCGGGTTTAGACTTCTAGACATTTCGGTATGTTGCAGACAACTTACCGAACTTCTCAGAGTAGCTTACCATTCCCGATTTACCGACTTTCGGGACACGGTGATACTAAAGTCCATTCGGTAACTCTTTATTATTTGGTGTCAACAGATGCCCCCTTTAAAAGAATTAAAAGAATTTTAATTCTTTTAAATGCCAAAGATGACGAGACACTTACTTTTTGCTTCCAACGCCATTTTGCTGTCTCGTTTCGCGCGCTTGCCTTTTCAGCTTCTCCTCGTATCAACTCAATATATATATCAGATGTCCCCACACAATCTGATTTCTCGCCTTCAAACTTGCTTCTCCAACAAGTCATCTCTTTCGTTATTCTCTTGCTCTTTCGCTTCTTCGCTCCTTCGTGCCCTTTTCCTGTTCTTGATCAGACACCATGGCTCCCAAGGCTCAAGCTTCCTCCTTCTTTGCCTCAAATGCCCTAGAGCGCTATTATAATTTCAGAGACTCTCAAGATTTCAACGATGACCGGCATTTTTTCTCGGTGCAGAATGATTTCGAGGATTCTTACATCCTTGGCCCAGCTGTTTACAATCAGTTTTCGATTCCTGCAATTCTCTCTGATTTCTTCCCTCGTCATCAAACTGAGGTACTTCCAATCCACCATTCTTCCGTTCTAGCTTACAACTGGCACTCCCGTCCTTCTCGTCTTAGGGCTTTTTCTGATTTTGAGCCAAATTTTTACCGATGGTATCTTCGACTTCGTCCTTCCAAGGGCTCTCTTTGGGACGGACTTTCGATTCATAATGCTTTGCGCCTTTGTTGTTTTGACTATCGTCTGAATCATGGGCTAATCAGTGCCCTATCCTGTTTTTGGTCAACTTCTACCAACTGCTTCTTCTTCCCTTTTTCCCCGATGTCGGTAACTTTGCTCGACATCCATTGCCTGACTGGTCTTAGTCCTTTAGGTACAGACCCATCTACTCTGTCTTCGGATTCTTACCCAGGACTCGGTAAGTTGTCTGATTCCGAGCTAGCTTATGGGGCTTTTATCGGTAAGTTTTTTAGGAAAGAAGGTGAAGTTACCGACGAGGAACACACCGCTTTTCTCTTGTACTGGCTCTGTAAATTCCTTTTTTGCCACCCTATTGTGAGAGTTTCAAAGGACTTCGTAGCTATAGCTTCTGCCTTAGCTTCGGGAACTCTCCTTTCTTTAGGAAAAACCATTTTGTCCTTATTGTACCGAGGCTTAGCCCATTCGGCTTCTTCCATCATTTCGGATGAAATAGGTGGAGTCTATGGTGGTCCACTCTGGATTCTCCAAGCCTGGTCGGCTTTTTATTTTCCTTTCTGGTTTTCCAAAGACCATGTCTCGCAACCCCCTTCGGTTTCTATCCCGAATCATCCTGTCTATCGAGCCTTAAGCCGAGAGTTGATTCCTTTTCCAGAGGGGCAATTATCTTATTTTCGGTTCTTTGTTTCCCAAATTTTTTCAATCAAAGGGAAACAATTCTCTTTTTCTCCTTTTCTCATTCCTGAATTCAAATCATATATTCCTTCCTTTCAGAAGAATAAGAGTGATTTTTGGCAAGTCGTTCTAACCTCTATTGACCTTCCTGTTAGGTTTTCAATAAAGAGTAGATTCGTCGCTGGCTTCGAAATCTACTCCCCCCAATATTGTGCTAGACAATTTGGGTTGATTCAAGGGATTCCTGTCCTGGCTCTCTACACTTTTTTCTTTTCTTCCATCAATAAAGCATTCTGTAAGCAAGGCGACAGTCAAAACTTCATTAAATTGAACAAGCTGATTCGGGACATTTACCGATTGTTCCGTGTTACCGAGTTCATTCCAGATGCTGATCGCTCTTCAGAAGACTTCGACTTCTGGTGGAAGAATTATCGGAAGTCTGTATTCTCAAAGCCGCTGGACATGATCCTTTTGAAAATAAAGGAGACGGCCACTCTTGCACTTCCTCAATCAACCGGAGATGAAGACATTCTTCCCTTGGAACCGGCAAAGCCTGTTAAAGGTTAGTTTGCTCTCCTTCTTTCAATGTACGTCTTCATTCGGTATTTAGTTGTGTCTAACTGTTTTCGCTCACAGCAGGAAGAAAGCGAAAAATCTTAGAACTGCCTGCTCTAGAAAAGGCGTCTAAGAAGCCAGCAACAGAAAGAACTACCACTCGATCTTTATCATCATCACCCAGGAGCCCATCTGTCAGTTCCACGCTACGTGCCATGATAAAGCCACATACACCGAAAGGTAACTTTAATATTAAATCTTTTGCTAATCATGAGCATACCTTCCAATATTGATCTATGCTTTTCTTCTTTTAAATATAACTCAGGGAAGACTCTCAAGATATACCGATCAAAAGCGGCTTCGCTTTCTTCCCCCTCTACCAATGCTCCTGATGATGATATAGCAATCCTTGACCCTGCACCGATTCTTCCTGCTCCCTCGACAGAACATCCTATCGCATCAATGCAAATTCAGGCTTCGAAACTTAAGGAAAAGGAATTAGCTGATGATCCATCTTCTCCTCAGACTGGAAAATCTCTAACTCCTATCGGTAAGTATTGTCTTCACTTTACCGAATGGTGAATGCTCCTCATACTATTGTTTTAACATTCATAGCTGTGTTTACAGGTACTGATGAGCCTTCATCTGCATCAAAAAGAATCCTGATGGGGAATTTCTTGAAGGCCCATCAACCAATGTACCTCTGCCGCTTGTTCAGCCTTCGTCTATCACTCTGCCTCTTCAAGGAATGTTTATGGCAAGCTCATCTTCTTCACAAGCTCCTTCTGCCGCAGCTGAGATAACTCTCTTATCTACTGAAGAGAAAGCTGAAGTGGAAAGTATACTGCTCACAGATCTTCCTGGCTCCTCCACTGCTGATTGTCCGCCAGAATCTATAGACCCGGCATCATTTTCTGAAGTTTCTAAGGAAGTGGCCAAGGCTAAATGGACTGAACTTCTTAGCTTATTAGAGTCTGGCTATGGGAAGTTGATTACCGACTCTGACAGAGAGAGACGAGCAAGAACTCTCTTTCAAGAAGTATGCTCTGGTAATCCTTCCTTTACACTTTCCTAAGACTTCCAAGACAAAAGTGATATCTTCGCCGTTGGTTTTGTGGATGCTGTGGACACCATCAGGATCAACACCTATCATCTTCCACATCTTCTCTTCGGAGAACAGCGAGGTCAAGCCATTCAAGATGAACTAACCCACAAATGTGCAGATACCCGCTTGTTCTATGACAGTTATAAAGCCGAAGAGAGCAAACTTCACCGCTTAGCAGAAAGAAGAGCAGATCTTAATTTAGAATTTGAGCTCCGTTCCTTTGTAAATGAAGCCAAGACTCTGTTGAGGAAATGGAAATGAAAAATCTTGTTCTTTCTGTCTCAAATGTTCTTTTGCTTCATTTGCTGAATTCTAACATCTGCTCTTCTATAATCTTCAACGATTAACAGAGATCCCGATAATCCTCAATAACTAACAAAGATCCCGATAATCCTCGATGACTAACAAAGATCCCGATGATAAGGCTTCCCGATAATCCTCAATGATTAACAAAGTTTCCGATAATAAGGCTTCCCGATAATCCTCAATGATTAATAAAGTTTCCGATAATAAGGCTTCCCGATAATCCTCAGTGATTAACAAAGATTCCAATGATAATGCTTCCCGATAATCCTCAATGACTTTTGCATACTTTCTCTTGCAAGAGAATATTTTTGGCGGCAATTCTGGTAACCGTCTTCCTCCACTTATGGGCCATGTTCTTCCAATCCTTTTCTCGGATCACCTCACTGATCGCTATCGGTATTTCTCTTTGTTCAATAGAAGGTACCGATAATGTGATG
The DNA here is from genome assembly GCA_029784005.1 of Lenwebbia sp. NSW1173648. Taxonomy (NCBI): domain Eukaryota; kingdom Viridiplantae; phylum Streptophyta; class Magnoliopsida; order Myrtales; family Myrtaceae; genus Lenwebbia; species Lenwebbia sp. NSW1173648. The sequence goes on from JARCGZ010000002.1 coordinate 7,271,031, forward strand.
ATGGCTGCAATATTAGCCAATTCTTTTGATATTTTATAACCAGAAGCCATCTGTGCTAATTCGTTGGCTTCGTAATTGGTTTCTCTTTTGACATGGACTATGTCATATTCTCTAAATTATTCCAACAGCTTCTTGGCTAGATAATAATAGCCAATCAAATTTTCATTTAAGCACTGATATTCTCCTTTCAGTTGCTTCAACACTAGCTGTGAATCACCAAATATTTTGATGAACTGTGCTTCCAATTCAACCAGTATTCCTAAGCCGATGATTAGTGCTTCATATTCGGCTTGATTATTTGAGCATTCAAAATCTAACTTACAAACACACCTTGTAAGCTCTCCGGTAGGAGAGATTATCATCAAACCAGCTCCAGCCATACTCTTAGCACATGATCCATCAAAATACATAGTCCATGGTATAACTTGACTGAAGTTCTGTTTATTTTCTTCCATTTGCAAACATGGGTATTCGGTAAGAAAATCAGCAACAGCTTGACCTTTGACTGCTTTTATTGGTACGTATGCCAAATCAAATTCAGACAAGATAAATGCCCACTTGGCTATACGCCCTTTTATAACAGGCCATGACAACATATATTTTATCACATCAGTCTTACCGAGTACATGTACTGTAGCTGGCAACAAATAATGTCTTAACTTCATACAAGAGAAGTACAAAGATAAACATAATTTTTCTATCGCGGTATATCTTTTTTCAACATCAGTCAATGTTCTACTTAAATAATATACCGCTTGTTCTTTTCCATTTTCATTCTCTTGTGCCAGCATACTCCCGATAGTTGAATCGGTAGTAGACAAGCACAACCTTAATGGCCTGCCTGCTTTCGGCGGCATCAATACAGGAGGATTTGTCAAATAAACTTTGACCGCATCAAACGCTTTCTGCTGTTTATCTCCCCATATAAACTCCTCATGATTTTTAAGACGCAAGAGCTGGGTCATTGGTTCTATCTTCCTAGATAAATTTGCAATGAATCTTCTGAGAAAATTAATTTTCCCGAGTACCATCTGTAACTGCTTCTTTGATGTAGGATGAGGAAGCTCTATAATAGCCTTTACCTTATTCTTGTCAATCTCAATTCCCCTTTGATTAACTAGGAATCCCAAGAAATTCCCTGCTCGCACTCCAAAGGCACATTTAGCTGGATTCATCTTCAATTTGTATTTTCTCATCCTAACAAAAGCTTGCTCAAGATAGTCCAAATGCTCTCCCTGACTTGATTTGATCACAACAACATCAATATAAACTTCCAAGAATTTACCAATCATGTCATGAAAGATGAAATTCATTGCTCGCTGGTAAGTAGCTCCTGCATTTTTCAGCCCAAAAGGCATCACTGTCCACTGAAAAGTCCCGATAGCACCAGGACATTTAAACGCTGTTTTCGGGACATCTTCTTTAGCAATAAATATCTGGTTGTAACCCGAATGACCATCCATTAGAGATAACATCTCATTTCCAGACGCCGAATCTACTAACATGTCTGCCATCGGCATCTGATACTCATCTTTTGGAGTGGCATTATTAAGATCCCGAAAATCAATACAGACTCTCAATTTTCCATTTTTCTTCTTCACAGGAACAATATTCGAAATCCACTCTACATACCTGGCTGTCTCAATGAATTTTGCTTTTAGCAGCCTTTCAATCTCTTCCTTGACTTTGTCAACCACATCTAGAGCAAACCTTCTTGCTAACTGTTTGTGTGGACGAAATCCTTTCTTAATAGGCAGACGATGTTCTACAATATCTCTTGACAAATCAGGCATTTCATGGTAATCCCATGCGAAGCAATCTTTGTATTCTTTGATCAAGTGGATTAAATCTTCTTTCATGCCCCCTTGCAGAAAAGCACTCACATATATTGGACGAAAACACCCAGGTTCTCCTATATCAACTTCTAACAATGGGTTTTGAGCTTCTGTTGACCTGCTGTCCTCTTTGATTGGTGACTCTTCCCATTCGTCAATATAATCTGAAACTTCAGCACTCTGCTGGGTCTTCTCTGCCAGGTATGCAAAGTACCTTTTACAAACTTCTTGCAATAAGGGCTCGCTTTCCATAAAGAGTATGTAACTCCTCTAATGCCAAGCTAGACTTGGGAATCCACTCAGTTTTCATATTCCCAAAGCGGCAATAAGCATAAGATCGTGAATCTGCTTTCGGTATTCCGATGACATGTTCTCCATGTGAGTACTCTTGATGATCTTGATGAATACCAGTTAACCCTATTGAAGCAAATCTCGAATCAGCCTTAATGTACTCTACTCCCTTACCATTCCAAAATGCCAGAACCTGATGAAGAGTCGAAGGTACACATTGATTGGAGTGTATCCAATCTCTTCCAAGCAACAAATTGTACGAACCATCAGACTCTATCACGAAGAAAGTCGTCCTTGATGTCTTAGATCCTATGGTTAAGTCCAATACAACTGTCCCTTTAACTTCGGTAACTTCTCCTAGGAAATCAGACAGCTGAACATTCGATGGAATTATTTCATCATCATCTTTTCCCAACTTCTTGAAGTACCTGTAAGATATGAAATTCAAGGTAGCTCCCGCATCTACAAAGATCTTACCGACAGCTTGACCATTGATTCTACCTGAAATAACAAAGGACCTTAAATGTCTAGCCTTGTCTGAAGGTACTTTATCAAACCTTATCATTTCTTTATCAGAAAATTCGAATTCTGCCATTGCTATTTCTTTCTCTGAGATATGCTCGAGTTCTTCTTCTACCACTAAGCAAGCTCCATATTCAGCTGGAAGCTTAGCATGGACCATGTTGATCCTCATTGGCGAACAATTCTCTTTCGGCATTTTGGAATGACCAGCTCGGCAACTCTTATCATCTTCTTGCGACATCTTGAGATTCAGATTCTTTTGTTCTATTTTGACTTGATGCCTCGGATTAAGAGCTACCTGGAATTGCCCAAAGTTAATTGTTTGGGAGACTTGCTGAACCTCTTTCCTTTTTTCACTTCGTGGTGAGAACTACTCCCCGAATCATATACAGAATTTTTCTCTGGTTTGACAAACTCTTTATCATCAGGGTTTCTTCTCCAAACCCAATTTCCTCTCGTATTAAAAGATCTGGTTGGAGGAATCTGTGATGGCATTCCTTTGTCCCGAAGATTCTCGAAATCCCTTTGTCTGCTTTTCATTCGCTGAAAACGTCTTTTTGCAGTTCGGTAAGATGCTTGCCCCGGCGGTTTAGCCAAGGACCATTTTCCTTCGGGAGGATCGTGTGGGATTTTAATTGTTTTTGTCTTCGGAACTTCCTGGGGAATTGATGATGGTGGATCATCAAATTCATCTCCCCAACCAAATGGTTCCACAGGCAATGACGGGGATAAGGAATCCTTCGTGTCTCCATAGTACACCACATAATCAAATTTCCCACTAGGCTCTCCAAGCAATCCTACTTTGGGATCTCCTTCTTTATATCGCTGCCATAAACTCTTCTTCTTCTCAGGCTTTCGTGGGATTTCCTTTTCCTTGTGAGATTGTGTTTCAACTTCTTGAGTTGGAGGAACTTGTCTTGGTGGATCGGGGCAAAATTCCCGCCTCTCAGACACTTGTGTTGACCGCCTTGATTCAGCTTCTTGACTTCTTGATTGTGCCGAAACGTTTTTAGTTACCACAATCTCAGACTTTATCTGTGGTCTGCCTTCCCGACGGACAAATGATCCAGATTTGTATTTTCCCCTTGTTCCTCTCATGCACTAGAACTCGGGAACTTCCCGATGCTGATGACTTAATTCTCTATGGCAACGGGTGCACAATTGTCTATTATCATGCCTCGTAGACTCATGTACATTAACCATACTGATCATCTTCGGGAAAGGATCCGTGTCTACTTCCATTGGAGCTTTGCCTTTGTCTTCAGCGAATTTAATCTTGCCTTGACGAATCGCTTCCTGGATTGTCTTTCTAAAAACAATACAATTCACCGTATCATGAGTCTTGGAATGATGCCACTTGCAATACCTTTTGTCAGTAGTCTCTTCCTTGGATGGGATTACCTGTCCCTCAGCCAATTTGATCATTCCATCTTTCAACAATAAGTCAAATATCTCATCCAACTTGTAGATATCAAACGAATAATTACTCGTTTCCTTGGCTTTAAACTTGGACACATCTCTCACCTTTGCTGGTTTCAAAGCTGGGCACACATATGGTTTTTCAAGTATCATAGTTGCTACCGCTATCTCATTCTCTTCTTCTGTAAAGTCACTGTATTCGGTACTTTCAACCGATGCTATTGTCTGCCGATTATCCTTCGTCGGCTTCTTATCTTTATCCTTCAGCAGGTGCTCATACTTAGAAACCCGAGCATTTAATTGAAAGAGATCATCAAAAGCCTGCCCCTCAAATCTCTCCTTGAGATTAAACTTCAGCCCATTAAAAGCCAAATCTGTAAATTCCTTTTCAGTGAGAGAAGTCAAACACCGATTCCTGGACTTCTTGAAACGAGCAATGAATTGATCTACTGTTTCAGTGCCATACTGGTACATCCTGGCCAAGTCGGCTACTGTTACCTCTGGTACCTTTCGGTAAAACTGAGAATGGAACTGTCTTTCCATCTCAACCCACGTCTGAATAGAATTTGCTGGCAAATTCGAAAACCAAGTAAATGCTGTCTTTGATAATGACAAAGGGAATAGCCTTAGCCTTAAATATTCATTTGTTCCAGCCTCTCCACATTGTGCTAAAAAACGACCTACATGCTCCACAGTTGACTGATCTTCCTCACCTGTAAATACAGCGAAGTCTGGCATTTTAAATCCCATTGGATATGGAATGTTATCCACCCAGTCGGGATGTGGCTTCCTGTATACAGGTCTTGGTGTGCCTCTCTCTGCTCCTAATTGTTGCATTACCAATTCTGCGACTCTGTCTGGATTCCATGGCCTTAAATTCTGCTGGCCCAACCAAGGATCTTGCCCCCTAGGATCAACCTGCTGAGGTCTGTTCATTCCTTGTTGATCCATATTGAAGTTAACGGGTGGTGGTGGCCTGTAGAGAGGATTTTCTACCACTTGTGGATATGGTTGAGCTACAGGTGATCTCATGGGATCGAAGTTAGGGACATTCACTGGTGGAGGCATGTTCAATACTGGTGGATGATTCGGGATCATGGGATTGATCACATTAGCATCAGTAAGGCCAGTTTGAGGGAAATTGTAACCACTCACACCATTTACCAGATTTGCTGTTGTAGGATTTTCTGGCCTTGGTATAATCCTTACTGGAGGCTGCAGATTCGATCCTCCACTACCATTATACCCAACATTGGGATGTCCCGATACTGGTGGAAATGGTATCGTGCCGGAAGGATTTACATAAAAGGGAGGAACTTGAGAGGATGAACTAGGACGCGATATTACCTCGTTTATGGCGTTAATCATCATAGGCTTTATCACATCTGAGACATGCCGCACCATATGGTTAGTGAGCTCATTCTGCTGTTCCTCAAACATTCTTCTCATCGTGGCTATCAAAGTGTTGTCAGGTGCCAACGCATGGATTTGTTCTTCGTTCAATTGCCGAGGAACATCAGCATTGTGATGGGGTACGTCCTCATTCGCTGCCGAATGCTCTGATCGTGCTCCATCATCTGGATTGTTAATGTTGCCAACTGGTACTTCATCTGATTGACCTCTGGTTCTCACCATTTCTCTTAATCTTACCACAATTGTCCCACTGGGCGTGCCAAAAAGATGTTCGCTCGTTTTTGCAACAAGGAATATCTTTCACCGAAATTCAGTCTTCGGTTTTTATTAAGAGGGTTCTGTGGCTCAACTCTCGAAAGGAAATTTTAGTGAGAACACGGAGTAACACAAATGGAAGTGAAATGGGTAGTAAATCAGTGGATCGAATGTGGATTTGAGATCAATAAGGGTTCAGGCTACGTTACAATACTCCTACTAAAGCAGTAGAAAGCTTGAAACTAAACTAGAATTGCAGAAACTCTAAATGCTAGAAAGGAGAGTACAGGGAAGTTAAAGTGCAGAAAACTTGAGTTCTTTTGGATATGTGTTGATCTGTCTTCTTTCTCCTCTCTTTCGATTATTTGTTATTCTTTAGCTTTCCATAACCGTTTGTCGGTTATTTTCTTGCTTTCAAACTCTGAATCTTGGCGCCTTCAATAACTTCCCATTTGCCCACGTTTTATCCGCCAAAACTTGATCTTCAACTGTCAATATGGCTTTGAATTTGAATCTTTTCCAGCAACTGCCGTGAACTGTTCGCATCCACTATCCGGATTTCTTGCTCGTAACTTCTTGCTGACATGACTAGTTTGGCCATCCTGTGGTTCCTTTTGTCTTCATACTCCTCTTACTGCCGACCCTCTATAATTTCGGTATGTCCAGAATCTTACCGAATTCTGAAAATTAATGGCCCTGTTCTCTTACTTCCCGAATATCGGGTTTAGACTTCTAGACATTTCGGTATGTTGCAGACAACTTACCGAACTTCTCAGAGTAGCTTACCATTCCCGATTTACCGACTTTCGGGACACGGTGATACTAAAGTCCATTCGATAACTCTTTATTATTTGGTGTCAACAGATAGAAACAAAAGAGCATAAGTAATTGGGCGCACATGACAACACTTACGGAATAGGGTTTCTGATCTAGAAGTGTTTCTGGAGCAGAAATCCGTTTAATAATACAGCTTTTAGAGCAGAAATCCATTTGTTTACGTAACTTCATTTTTCTACTTCTCGAGCATTTTTTTACTTCAGAAGTAAAAAAATCATCTTCTGCTCAGAAGCAAAAGTAGAAAAATTAACTTTTGGCCAAGAGTTGATTTCTAAAGTAGAAGTGTTGCCATGCGCACCCTTTAGCTGCATCTGATGCATGTGAGCCTAATTCATGTGTTATGTTCGATGGGGTGGGTTTGGTGCAATCTAACAATAGATATGAGCTGTGCTTGCTTAGACCTGTCAAAATTGATTATAACTTCATTTCTTGACTCATATATAATGGATTGAGTTGTTATATGGATTAGTTGTATTCAATAATTATGTCATAAATGAGCTTAAACATAATATGAATGTTAAATAGATCGTAAATAAGTTAGAAGTGGGTTTACAATTTACTTAGACCAAACTCACCTTTATGAATCTTTATTTATTTTCTTTTGTCCTCACTCGATCTCGCGCTCGCTCACATTAGTTTGGGTATATATTTTTCTAAATTCAATTAAATATAAATGTCCTTTGGGATTATGGAGCGGGTCGAGTACGTGTCACTATATTGCATTATAATAAATCGAGTTAAATGATTTTTTTGTCGAATTATTTGTGACCCGATCCGAATCCCACCCATCCGAGTGAGGTTCTACGCTAGTTTGATGCGGGTACACCCAATATTTGCTCCGAATAGAAACCGACGGGTTTTGAGTTTCTTGGTGCGTTTCGCACGTGCTTTGCAACTGGGAGCAGCCGGTTGCCTCGACCGGAACAGCCAGTTAACTAACTCCGACCAATCAATTTGGTACAAATTCGACGGTCCACATCTCACGACAACTTGGAAAAGCAAATTGATTTAGCTCTTCTCCTTCTCCTTCTTCACTCTGTTCTTCGTTGCATTCCTCTGCTTCACTCCAACTGCTGCGGCGGCAAGTATCAGATTTTCCTTTTCGCTATTTAAAATTTATCTTATCATTTCCGGAGATTTCTGTGATTCAAGAAGAGAATTTGCATTAATTCGGCGAGCTTTATCCTTGCGCAGTGGAGATGGAGAGGGATTTTCTGAGTTTGGTTTCGAAAGATTATCACGTTTCTGCGAAAGACGAAAAGGGTGATGATTTTGCAGACCCAAGTACGTCTCTCCTTCTCTTTATCGCTGTTCGTTGGCGTCGACTTTGATTGTTGTCTGAATGTAGTCAACGAGTTTAATGTTGAAACGCATGGAGTGCTTCGACTTCCATGAAATTTCGCGAGACTTTCTCAAAGTTTTGACTCCTGCGAAGATGCCGCTGAGCGAAACCAAAGATGAATGTGACTTGTTTGCTCACCATGTGTTTGCGAGTATTTCTCGGAGGTGAGATTAAATCTGTAAAGTGATGCTTTTAGTTTACTTTTAGCGAATTTAGATGGAATTTGAATTGGTCAAAAGCTGAAGTTTATAAAGTAAGCGGAGGTGTTCCAAACTTCCAATAGATTTTGTTGATCTTATAATTTCATACTCTTAAACACGAAGTTTACTTGTAAGAATCTTTAAATACTTTTTGACTTATGTGCAGCACCTAGCAGCATTTCTTGCAATGCGTGAGATACACACAATTCTTTCTGATTATGAACGCAAGTAACTGAAATATAACACGACATGCATTGGAACAAATAATAGACGGAGCAACGCCAAACAGAAGCGTCTTTCATAACCTTCCGCCTCAAGCTACTGAACATGAATTTTTTAGTGTTAGATATTCTACCTTTTATCTCAGTCATTAAATGTGGTCGTAGAGACATTTCTCAAAGAAGAATTGCCTAAAAAGATATGTATAGGTTGTTTGTTCAGGCGCAGTGTGCAAGTGTTGTTCATCGCACAGGATAGGTGCAATCACTCATTCACAGGGTAGGTACACCTTGGAACATGTATAAAAAAAATTTATCACTTGTATTTGCTGCACTTGATGTCAACATCAAAAGCATTGGATTTGAAGATTAAGTAAAGTTTGGATTTTTTGAGGTGCTCTGCTCATTTGTTGAGGATGAGGAATATGACAATATTGGCCGCAACTATCATGCTTTTCTGTGAGAAAATATTGGATAAAGGCTAAAACGTGGGATATTTAGGTTCATCCGTGGGTCAGTCAACCAAGTCAAGTAGATGAATGTCAGTTTGTTCTTCCATTTTGAGAGTTGGTTGTGGAAACTATTTATTTTAGTCGTCCTCCCATCTCTGTCTTGACACCTGGCATTCACAGCTTACAGAAGCCCTTCATTTTTAGCCCTTTTTTCTGGGTAAGGTGGTCCAAGCGATAAAAATATTTTCCATGTGAAACTTCTTTGCTGCTATATTTGGCTTTGTGGAGGTGGGGTTAAAGTATTGTGCTCTTAACATGTGCATGAGTTGGTGATGTGTTTCATTCATGTCTCATGTGGTGTTTTTTAAAGTAGGGAGTTGCAAGTTAGTATTTGTATCTCAACAGGTGTCCGGCATCTCTAATAAAATAATATGTGTGACTGAAGAAGCAATCATATTTAATGATATATCTGCTTCAATTCCAGTTGTCCAATGCAATTTAGAATTGCGTTTTCTATCATAAGCATTTAAAATGAGACCTCTGAGTAGTTGTGCCTGGCTACTGGCTAGTCACCACCTAACCCTGTTCATTAGATAAATCCTTCCAGTTCTAAATTAACAAGAAAACTTGCAGAGACCAAGGGCTTCATGCAGTGAACCTGCTCATCAACATGAATTAAATAACCCACAAGCTTCAAGCATGATTATTTCGAGAAATGGTTTTTTTTTAGTGGAAGTTCCATCCACGCAAGAGGTCATCCTCAATATTCTTTTTGCTTTCGCTCTCAGTGCAAGATAATCGGAATTGTTTATTTGCGGATTTGGCAATCAGCTCCATGTTCATGACCGCCTTTTATAGCGCATATTTATATCGCTTTCCTTCTGGGTCATCTCTTTTTTACGAATATATTCTGCCTGCTCATCTTGCTTTATCATTTGTAAAATTTAATCACTTCGACAGTGCCCATCTTAAACCTTTTCCTTCATGAACAAGAGCATATTTCCTTTCAAATGTCTTTGGGCACCTCTGGTTTCTTTTGTTTTTTAAGTCTACATAATTCTGCTATTCCTTACTTGGATTCTTAACCTGGAGGTATTAAGGAATCTTGTAAACAGCAAGAAAAAGTTGAAGTGTGTATGTTTGACCGGTTATATCGACAGTTTTGTTGTGAATGATTGGCGGGTGTTCTTCCGTCTTTGCTGATATTCAGTGATCATCTAAAGGTTCGCAGATGCAGTGGGCTTTCTCAAACAAGGTTTCTGGCTCTTCTCAGCTCCTATCTTTCAAGGCCTTGACGCCAAAGAAAGTTATCCATAATTCGCAAGCATCTTCTGGATCTATGTCCACACAAATCCCAGATGTTTCGAACTCTAAGTGGAAACTGCAATCCAGAGAGCCCCAGGTACATTTGTCTGTCTGTCTGTCTGTCTCTCTAAATTATAAAATTTCAGAGTTATTTTCAAGCCATGAATCACTGGCTTGCTTTGAAAATCACCTACCTTTCTGCTTGCAATACAAATTACTAATCGTACTAGCTAGTATTGGAATCGCGTAGACATGCGGTAGCGGTAAGGTACTCAAGTCCCGAAGGTGATCTTAACAGTACCTTGAGACTGTATTGGATATAATATATATATTTTTTTCACTTTCTATCCGTTATTTGTGCTGATTCGCTTCTTTCATTGCAGACGAGCATAAACGTTGACAAGAAAGCACAGGAAAATTGTGCTCTGACAATCTACCCACAGCAACACCTTAATGGGATTTCGGTCCATTATCCCCATGAAGTAAAGTTATACTCGGGATCTAATAGACTAAATAAGACTGCCTCTCTTCCTTTTAAAACTCCAGTTCTTCAGTCCAATTTTTCCTCGGTTAGGGAGAATATGGTTTGTTCTGCGGTGAACTCACAACCTCTAGGCAGAGTTCTGGTTCTACCTCCTGTTTCTTTGCTTCCATCCACGAGTTCGATTGTCGGTTACACTGACTATAGGTAATTCTTTTATTAACTCGGGGAAATCTTGTATTCATACGTTACCAAAAACTTGATCTAGACATTGAATTCCTGTTGTAACGCTGAGCTTTGTCCGAGAAAATAGGCTGAGTCTCTCGTTTCCTTTCTCAGGAGTGCTTCAAAACCCCCTGAGATTCCTGCTCAGATGACAATCTTTTATGCTGGGTCTGTGAATGTTTATGATGATGTATCTCCGGAGAAGGTACTTGTTCCTTTCCACCGTTGCTTTTATCACTTGTTAGCTTTCAAACGTGTCACTAATTGATCTTCGCTTTTTGTTCATTGGGTTGTCTATCCAGGCTCAGGCTATTATGTTATTGGCCGGTAATGACCCTCCTGTGACTCAAGGTAAGACTCTTGCTGCAACTCAGGGTCAGGGTCATGGAGCGATATCAAGAATAACCGCTGATGACTCTTCGAGGGGAAATCGGCCTCAAAATATTTCAGCATTTTTGGGACTTCCGAACCTCATATCTGTGACCTCTGAATCCGGATCATCATCAGGAGGAAGATCTACATGTGACAATGACAGAGTGACGATGAAACAAGCAGGATCTTTTGCATGTCCTGTTAACAAATCAGAGACCTATAAAGTTATTACGCCCATCGGACCTGGTGCAGAAACTTTACTTCCAACTGTTAAAAGCAGTGGTCTATGTGCTTCTTCATTTCCTATGTAATCTATTCTTGTATGTGATGGAACATTGTTTTGCAGTTGCTTTGCCTCAGGCTCGTAAGGCGTCTTTGGCTCGATTTCTAGAGAAGCGCAAGGAACGGTGAGTAAAGAGTCCTGAATTATTTACGTTTAGTCATACTTATTCCTCTGTTTGATGAGATCATGCAAATGGTTGAATTACTTGGTTTTTCTTCGATTTACCACCGTAGTTGGAGATGTATGAATAGGATGTACCAATTGACAGTTCACGCTTATCATTTGCCTGAAATCCCTCTTCTAGCTTTTACTAACCCCTGTATTGCCTTAAAAAGAAACAACGGATATCACTGATGTAGTCCTTTGATCAGGTACTAGAGGCAAATAGACCTAGTTTAATTGTTTCCACATATAAAAATTTGTCTTAATGCACTGTTTGCCTGGAAAATGACATCGACAGAATCTGTAATTCCTTTAATTGCTTTTGCAACACCAAAGACAGGTCAGCTCAGAATGTGCTTTAGGAAACTAATAACTAAAACCTGCACATTGTTAAAACTGAAGCAAATGACTTCATCATATTCATATTGTCGCTAATGTAAACGCTTCCTTTGTGCTTTGTTCAGGGTGATAAGCTCGTCCCCTTATGCCGTGGACAAGAAAACGCCAGACCGTAGCACCTGTACGTCGAATGAAATTAGCTTTTCCATCCTCAACTCATCTGTTCCTTGTCCACAGTCAGTGGCCAAACAGTACTTTTGATGGAAATTTTTCTTCCTATAATTTGGAGAAAGCTGAAGCAATCACCATTGATCCAAGCTCGATGTTCTCACCAACGAGTGGTCAATCAGGAGCCATTCAGCTTCTCATTGCCGCAGCTTATTATTTTGTATCCCCCTGTAGCAGAATAATCCATTCTATTCGCCTAGATTGCGAAAAAAACTCGGCATAGCTTATCGCCAAACGGGTTGCTGTACATCTCTAGAATTCATAATTGGAGAGGAATCCAATTTATTTGATTCTTCCAGGCATTGACTCCCAGCACTCAGATTCAAAAATGGTAGAGAAATTTCAGTGCATGTGCAACGGAAGTTTTGTCTAGAGGCTGGGGATTTTGGTGAGATCGAGTCATGGCTCAACATCACTGTCAATGTATCCATCAATACGGGTCAATTACCTAGTCGACAAAGAAAAATTAGGGAGCCAAAAAAAAAAACTTTCGAAATTCGACATTTTCAGCCTTTTCCATTCAGATACTATATTTAAAAGTCAACCTTAATATGGTTACAACTAAGGTCACCCTATATGTTCTACTTGAAATAATCCAAAAATAAATGAAAAAATGCTAGAAACTTCCAAAGGCAAAAGGGGGCCATGCACATGCAAAATGGAGTTATTAGTCACGTAGTGAGAAAAAACCTGAGAAGCTGATGGAAACCGTCTCCGGACAGAGAAATATTAGGAACAACACCAACGCGCGGGGAACAACAAATCCTATTCATAGGAAGAGGCATCTAACCAATATAACCATTTTCCTGTCAAAGATAAAGCCCTAGAGAGAACGAGAAAAACCATTCGTTCTTTACATATTTTTCCCTTTGGGTAATCGATCATGGCTTCCAAGTTTCTCTTCCCATTTCTCCTCTTGTTCTCTTCATGGGCCACTCGAATTTCTTCGCAAGGCCTCGCAGATTTGGTAAATGGAGCGAGCGGCGCGTATTCGACGTCGTTGTGCGTGCAGAAGCTGATCCCGTGCCAAGCGTATCTCACGGGGTCATCGACACCGCCAGATTCTTGCTGCGGTCCATTGAAGGAGTTGGTGACCGGCGAATCACAGTGCCTGTGTCAAGTCTTCAACAACCCTGATGCGCTGAAGAGCTTGGGCATCACCCAAGCTGGGGCTCTGGCACTCGCCAAGACTTGTGGCACCGACGCGGACGTTTCGGTTTGCAATAAAGGTGATTAACGATAAACCTTTTTGTAGTTAATGATAATCTTGAATTCTCGATACCTTGACGAACCATTATAATTATAAATACAAAATAAAAAAATTGAGAGTTCTCCTGGACGAGGAGTCCTTGATCGCAGGTTCTTTCACAAGAATTGCCTTTTCGTTTCCAAAGTTGGTCATTCTTTATTTGTTTGTCATAAAAATTTGGAGACGGGGCGGGCTGTATGTTGTGGCATGAATTTTTGGTGGCTGAAGCTTTTGCTGCAAATGATGTTTGTCGCTCCTTGCTTTTCTTGATCTAAACCACAAAGTGACTGATTTGCAGGAGCAGCGACTTCTCCGACTAGTTCACCGGCAACCCCTGCTGATTCACAAGCAACTCCTGCGGATAGTAAGTTCCTACTTTTTTCCCTTCCCCTAATGCATAGGATATAAAGCATCGCTTTCTTTCACGGAACTTTCTGCTGTTGACCAAGAGCTTTCATCTGCAGTTGCATTGCATGTCACCTCCACTATTCTTCACGAAGCTCTGCATTGAATATCATCTTTGTGACTCTAGAGCCACCAGAGCTACCAGAGCACGAAAAGATACGGTCGCTTTCTAGATTTTGTCGTCTAAAATCAACTTAAACAGCATTAAAGGGAAAAGATACGTACGCTACCGACAGTATTGTCCACAAACACAACGCATAGTGCAGAACCCGTGATTTTATTACCTAATGTTTGTACTTTTGCTGTATGAAACAGTCTCTACCTTAAGCAACGCTACTTTGACGGCTGCAGCAAGTCTGATCCCGGTGAAGAGCGGGGCGACATCTCATCTTGCAGGATCTGGAGTTGTCACTCTGTGTATCGCTTTGATCATATCAAAGCTCTGGTAGTTTCAAACTGAATCTGCCCACGAAGAGCTACGTCACTCGGTTTTTATCCTTTCTTGCCTTTTCTTTTTCTTTGTAAACAAGGACGAGTTGGCCGCTGCGAGCTTCTACTCATTAACACAAGGCAGAATGGTTAACAAACCAAGCTCTTTCCTTATGTACGAGTTCAAACCCAATTTGGAAGAAATTATGGTTGCCCAAAGAGGACATTTGGTTACGAAGGCCAAAAAGGCCATGACAAATGCAACGAAAAGCCTATCCTTGCCTTAGGTATAGACGACTAAACTCCGACAGACTCATAATTCGTGAAAATACGGAATATGCGATGCAGAGAAAGACCGACATTTTCACTCTCATTTCCTGTAACTGTACAAAATTTGTACATGAGACAGCTTGCTCGTAAAAGAATACAACCAAAGAATGATATAATACGAAACAAACTATGGCTCACCACATAAAATCAAGCAAAAGCACATCAAAATAACTAGGAAGAACGAACCTAACTGAAAGAATGAAATGAATATCAAAGCAAAACAAAGGGAAGAATCACGATTCACTTCTTATGAATAGAGGAGAGCCTGTCCCAGCATGGAGTGCCTTCAACAGTGCCACAAACTGAAACAGACCCGTTTCAGAGGACCACTTGAGCTTCCATGACATAATGCCTGAAGATAAGTTCCCATGAGGAGTTGCTGCAATCTTATTGTGAGCTTTTGTCGACGGCCGAAACTCCTGTGCAGCACGCTCAAGAGCTAAGGTCACACAGTAGCTGACCCCACTTTCGATGACCTGAAAACGATGTTTCAACCTGACTTTGATTAGGGAACAAAACAATCAAATGCATGTGGCAAGTGACAACTAGCGTGAATGGAAAAACCGTATTAAGGGATGATTCGCTTAATGGACTGAAGTGATGTGCAATCATCATGGAACATATGGCTAAATTGCTTGACAAATGCTTGTGAATGCTAAAGAGTTCTTCCAGGAAAGAAGAAATACCATCTCGGACACATCAGCAATACTGCAAGTTGACACTAATGAGCAATAGGGGGGCGAGGACGAATCTCTGGAAAGAGTGCCGAACTGCCTGATATCCTCGATGCATATAAGCAACTGACCTCGGGTAACAAATAATGATCTTGAAGCCCATGATTTGTCTGTCAGGTTTCAAGATAACTAACCGTAAGAACAGTGGAAATTAACAAAGCCATCTAAGAGTTGCTGCATATACACAGAAGCTGCTAGCTTACATCACAGTTGCATCATTACCAAGACAACTCCTGTTTTTATTTTCAACTTCTTGGCGCAAGGTATAAAAGATTCACTCTCAGAAGCATGCGCAACCGAGAGGTTGAATTAGCAAACATAATCCACGAATCCCAAGGCACTCGCTCGTCCAACTTCCTACTAGTAGTTTCAAGTGTTGAATCACCCAGACCTTCATGAAGGAAAAGAAGATGTCTTTGGGCTAAGAAGACACTCAGACTACAAAGGAATCAAAATCCAAATCCAATTTGATTGTGATAAAGAAACAAATTTCCCTTTGTTGGATGATAAGTTCATATCTTAGTTCCAAATCATGACTTAATTTGACTAACTAATAAATGTTTATGTCTTTTTGCAAGTCACTATTGCCTATTCTAGAATCAACATCAACATCAACATCAACATCACCTTTATCCCAAACTAGTTGGGGTCGGCGGTCAATGAACCCAAAAAAATAAATAAATAAATAAATAAACAAATATATATATATATATATATATATATATAAATAAAGGGAAAAAAGACTAAAAATGACAGTCTGGAATATAGGGGATCTGCCTCTCCACAATGCTTTATTTTTCCTAATAAGAGAGACCGTAAATGTATAGAAGGTCACAACATCGATGAAGGAATTGCAAATCAACCCGCAATACTAAGAACAAACCTTTGATTTTGTCGTGACAGAAAAGAATCATCGCGTATTGGAATATGTTCACTTTTGCGCCTCCACCTATTTGCTTGCTAAATAACTCAAACTGCACTGGCTCCAAACTGTCATTCAATTTTACAAGAAACCACAATCCATCACCACATAGTGTATATGAAAACATGTAAAGGCTACGAAGCTGCAAGGCCATAACTGTACCTCTTCAAAGAACACTTTGTATCAAGCACATTGATAACTTCCAATGTCTCAAGTAGTAGTCTTGATTTATCAATGCTCCTTGTGATGAACAGATACCTCGCTCCACTATCAATGCACACCCTGTGTGAATCAGAGACTTAGAGAAATAATTGGTTCAATGAAAGCAATTCTTTAAGTAACAAAACTCACTAACCGCACAATGTGGAAGCCCATTCCAATTGAAACTTCTCTAATTTCTTCAACCATGTGGCAACCCAGCACACTCAAAATAGTTCCTGCAAGTTCCAACAAGCTAAACTTCAGCATAACCCGGAAGATCTAGATGACGAATTGATTAATCAAGGTTTATCATGAGAGATATAACCACATTATTACAGTTACTTGAAATACCCCACCTGACCCATCGAATCTAAATGCAATCAGAAGCACATAGAGGCGATGTTCACTGCTTCGCAACACAGCCACTTCTCTGTATTAGAGGGAAAAGAGAAAGGGTGAAAAAGGGAAGCATGAAACCACAGAAACTATGACTGTCTAAGTTTCTTAATATCACTGCCTACTACATAAAATCAAGATAAAGACATACGCAATGCATGGTAAATATAAGAGACTTCAGAATAAGACTAAAAAGAGCTGAGAATATTTAGAATAGACTCAAATGAGCTGGGAATATTAATAACCATAATGTCCATGCAAATGTAATCACAATCAGTTTGATCATTGTACCAAATTATTCGTCAGATCCTTGCTTCAAAGCAAAAATTATTATATCTTATGTAAAACACTTCTTGAATATACAATGATGTACTGCCAAATGGGTTGAGAGAACAACTTTTCAGAAGAAACCAAACCGATAGGACATGAGCAGCAATAGAACGAATGAACTGCCAAAAGAGCTAAGAAAAGCAACAAAGAAAAGCAAAATCACTGCAAATAGCTTACTATAAAAGTCGAGAAAAGAAGTTGAAATACGGATCTATGGACAATTAATAAAGTTACTCACCTCTCTCTATAAATGGATTCTTGCTCCAGCACGCAATCACAACGAAGGTATTGCTCACAAGTTTCATGGGTTCTGCATGTTGTAACATTCATGTCAAAGTACTTCTCGATAAATTCATCAGTCCCTCCTGTTGAGCTTTTTTCCCTAGCAGTGGCTGTGTCATTAGTTTGGGTGCTAACAGCGTCCCATGCCTGCTTCTCATAAACTTCCTGCAAGCCACTCCATTTAAAGATTTGTTTTGTTTGTCCATCTTCCAGACTACTGTCTGTAGGACCACCTGAGGCTGATGGTGCTCCTGACTTGTCCACTCCCCTGCTCTCCTCTGACAAAGCCGCAACTCTTTTCATAGGCTTCCTTTTGCTTTTGCGCTTCTCAGGCAATTTAACCCCTTCATTGACTGACTCAAGAACTTCACCATCAGGATGATGAGAACCAGAATAATATTGCACATCAAGATCCAGAATCCTAGATGGTTGTTTAGCTGGTACATCAATAAAAAATTCGCGAATTTCACCTGTCCCTAGAGATGAATTTTTTGAGACATCACACTTTTCCTCAAAGCAATTGATCAAGAAATGTCCATCCACTTTCCAATTTCGGGGCCCTCCATTTAATCTCTTATCCACATCTGTCACTGACATCCCAAATTCAGTAAGGTCATCTTCACTGCAACTAGTATTATCCGAAGATGCTGCGGAATAGGAGTCAGCAGTAAGTTGCAGAATGTCTTCTACCAAGCTGTCATGGCGCTGCAGAATGTTCTCTTGATAATGAGGTGGAGATCCATGGTAAGAGGAGGAAGAATGTTTCTCTATCACGTCATCACCAGGAGGCACAGATATGACTGAATTTGCAGCCATTTGCTGTCCGTCAGCAGCCAATTTATTGTAATGTGAGCCTTTGGTATGCTTACACCCATGGTAGTTATGCTCATGAGTAAGATTCGTCCTGCCTGTGTCAAGAAGAGAAACACCGACAGCGTTTACCACTCCATTGACCTGATCAAGGAATCGATGCCCATGTGAAGGAGCCAATGAACTATCCAATTCCAAAATATTTGTGCTGCTACCATCTCCTGAAAAAGAATCTGAAGTGTATCTCGAGTTTTCACCAAAATGCCACTTTTTGTTTCTAGAATCAAGCTTCCCATTCTCCATCAAAGTCTCAGAAGACTGATCTATCCACTCCTTGAACTCACGTAGCCAAAGAACGGAATGCTCTTTCTTCATAAGCTCCACTCGATTCATCAAATCAACGATCTCAGCCTCATCATCACCTCTGACATTTTCCTCTCTGCTGGATACCTCATTGTCACAAGAGATAGTATCATGGTCAGAGCATATGCAGGTGCTTTCTTCCTCACTCTCGATAGATGCAAGACGAGATTGCTTTTTCTGCAGAAATAGAAGCAGCATTTATCATATTGCATTTTAAAACTGTAGAAAAAATGCAAGCATTCCAAACCAAAACCAAGAAAATGATTTAGCGCTCTAATAGAACTAGTGAATGTACTCCAAGGTTAGGCAAAACACATTTAAAAATTTGTTTTCATTTACTTTCCTTTAGGTACTATGTAATAAATCCAACTACCAACAAAACGTCATGACAACGGCTCAGTACAATCAAATCCAACAAAAATGCTAACTTGTGCTAAAATCTCAAATTGAGGGGTACTAGCTTCTTCCCCTCATCCTTTTGCTAACACTAGGGGTTTTCCAGGGCTCTTAAATCATCCTATGCATCCCCACTATCCTGGGACTCGCCCATCCCATGCACACCGTAAAAACTAACACTGGTCCACGCCCGATGCCCCTGGATTTGGATCCAAGGGAATGTGCACGCACAATAAAGGGTCATTTGAGTTCTTTTTCCTTTATAAGAGTGAAGAGTTATTGGAGTTAACATCATAGATTACATACCTTTTTCCTGTTGATGCTACCCTCTCCCTCCGCACCATCCTTTGCAGGCGAATAAAATCCAAAGCTTGCAGGCTTCTTCTGCCTAGCGGCGACAAGAATCTGCCTCTTCCAATACTCTCTTTTGCTAATTCCCTTGTCATCTAGCTTCAACTAGAAGAACGGGTAAGTTTAGGTGGACTGTGACATAGACTTTAGTATAATTACACCAATTATATTCTGGCGAATTTATAAAGATTGACTTACTCTATCTGGATAGGTGAAAAGGCTGAACACTTGTGCTCGAAACCATCGGGCAGAACATATTGGATTTCCTTCCAACCACAAACTTAGCAATGAAGGCAGGCCAGCAAGTACCTCTAGCTCTGAAAAATTGGAAATAACATTGTAGGAAACATCAAGCCCTTCGAGTGACTTCAAATTCTCAATCCCATGTAATGTAGTTATAGCATTGTTCCTCAAAACAAGGTTGACAAGATGGGATGTGACCTGCATAATCCAATGACATCCATGTAATCCAATTAGTCCAAAGCTAATTACTAAATTAAAAAAAGACAAAATTACAGAGAACACAATTAGTAAATAAGCCACAAAACAGGGGTAGAGACACAGTGGAGAACTATTATTTGTTGGTGACACACGAAACCATCTCCCAAGCATTGGATCATTATGTAGTGGGAGAGGCGGACAAGAAATTTACAGATAAACAATGAAATTTTGGATGAACGAACTGTGTATGCAATATCTCTAGCTGACATGATGCATGTGGTTCCCACCAATGCATTTATCTTTCAACCTGGCATCAGCTACCATTAGACTGCCGGCTTCAAGAGAAGAGGCTTCTACCACTTACCTTTACATACCAAGCAAATTCTGCCGTGCACTTCACATATTCGTTTTCCCTCCCAACGTTACTTCTATGGCTTAGGTGGCCATGGGATATTATTGAGGACCAATCCAATCTTTCAACACAACTAGTGGCTATGGAGAATCTGAGGTTGTTTGTACGAGTGACCACATCGGTTGTCAAACATTAATCTAAGGCTTTGGAATGGCCAAAGCCATTGAGGGAAAAAGGGACAAATTTGAAAAGATACATGTTATCTGCACAAGAACTTGCACGTCACATATCTCTGCCAAGACCACTGTTTACTGTTAAATAGAAGCTAAGGACATTAGGGCAGTTCTTTTGTCACGACTAAAGGTTCCCCAAATCTTAAGAGGCACCAGCCCTAAAATCCACATATTGTTAACAACCGAACCTCCGCATATCGTTGACCTCACTCAGCTATTCAAGAATGCGCAGATAAAGTTGGCATTGGCTTATCATCAACTTTGCTACAGAAATCTTTTGGCTGTCCCACTTAGAACATTCTGCAACTGACATAATCATGGTTCCCCCAACCCCCAAAAAGACTCCAAAAAGTAAATGAATGAACATTCCAGGTCCTGAATTTTTATGTTAGAAGCATCAAACGACCTTGATAGAGACCAAAGAGATCGATGGTACCTTTGATGTGCCCATGAAGAACACATCCTGCTTCTTAGGCCTACTGAATAGCTTAAGAAGAGCTAACAACTTATCCCAAGATAACTGATTTCGCCATTAGGTAACCTCTAAATACAGAATAGCAAATTGGAAAGCACAAGAAAACTATAAGAGCATCTTCAAGCTATTAGGAGAAGAAAGAAACCACGCGCAAATAAAGAAAAACTTCCAAATCAATATGTGTATCTGAAAGCGAAAAGACATACAAATGATATCATAAACCAGTGTTTCCATTTGATTCTAACCTTCCCTACCTCAGTAAATGATGAAATCGTTCTCAGATTATTGAATCCAAGATCCAGGTGCTTCAGTTTCATGCATTTCCGGAGATTACCCAGCTTTGAGAACTTGTTTCTACTAAGATCAAGGGTTTCGACCGCAGGAAGAAGTTGCAAGGACTCATCCATCACTACCAAGCCATTGCAAGCACATGAAACAAACGTTAAGCGGTTCCACTGTGGAGAGTCCTTTATCTCAGCAATTCTACTTGCAAAAACATGCCGCAGAGCATCCTATTTTCAAAAGAACAATAGATTATTAACAAGAATTTTTGCGAAGTTGGCATTGTTGAATAGTCATGTATACAGTTTTGTTATTAGGTTACTATTTCACATAAAAAGTAGTCATAAAAGTGTTTACGAGAGAGAGAGAGAGAGAGAGAGAGAGAGAGAGAGAGAGAGAGAGAGAGAGAGAGAGAGCCAAAAGCTCACGAATCAAAAGCCACAGATGAAAAGGCACATTCAGCTCGAAGGAGGTGGAGCATTCATATTATCTCTTAGGCAGAGAGTACAACATGAAATGAAAATACCTACAATCCCTTAAACTTTTCGAAACCACAGTTTAACAGCAATGAACCAATAAGCTTATTTAATAGAAACAACCATTTCTCCAACTAACCGACCAACATCAGCATTTGCTTCCTTTGCCTTCTGAAAGACCCAAGGTATTAACAGCATTAGCCAGTCCATATGCATTCACGGCAATCATAGTAAATTCTTCTCTTTTGGCTCACACTGTTTTCAAGGACACCTCTACTCATTCAACTTGGCATAAAGACATCATTTCACCCGGTACCTCCCTTCATTCGTATTTGCATGAAGACACCATCTCTACTGATTGTCATTTCGTATGACCCATCAACAGCATTGAAAGCAAAAAGGAAAAGGAAAAAAAGAACACCCAAATGGAAACGACCTTTTTTGTTAATCTATAATTAATCCTACTTAAACCACATGCTCTATTACTTTTTTCTCTCAAGAATCTCGAACTTCAACATTTTACATAGACGTTGTAAACATGCCAATCCTGACTGAAGCTTAAATAAAACAATGTAATCGTGATTGATATAAGGAGAACGGCATATATGAACAAACGGGAGAAAAGGGCGGAATGAATCTATATCGCATTAACTTTAGTTTCTCATTCACTTCTACTAAAATTCAGTCAATTTCCCCATCTAAAACAGCGCAGAATTAACTGATGCGAAGAACCAAAATCAGCTATAGTCATAGACCGGAAAATGAAGAACACGGCACTTGATCTGAGCCAATAGGTCGAGAGAAGCAGAAGATAGCACAGAACTCACGGTTGAATTGTGGCAAATAAGCTTCTCCAGAGTATGCCGCAACTCTAGCAAGCCTCTCGCGGCTGATGTCGACAAATCACAACCTCTCAGCTCGAGGAACCTCAGCCGCCCGAAAGGGAGCAGCGAGAGCGGCGTCGGATCCCGGGACTGCGGCGGAAGCACGGAGACGACCTTCAACGAAGTGAGGAGGCGCAGGATCCTGCGCAGCTGCTCGAGGGCGCGGTGATCCCCAAGGTCGGACACATAAGCCCGGAGGTAGTCAACAGGAGCCCCAGCGAGGAGGCGCTCGAGCTCGTGCAGGGACTCCAGCCTCGACTGCACGTAGTGGAGCCCCACGGGGTTCAGCTTGAGCACTAGGGTTCCGTCGATCAGGGGGCCAGCCTGCGCTTCCACGAACTTCACGAGCTTCTCGAGGTAACGATCCCCGGTGACGATCGCCATTCATAAAAAGGCGAGACTCGCGGCCTCAATCACGGCCTCGAGGGAGGGAGAGGGCACATCTGGTCCTGGTCCGGCGCCACACCTTCAGCGCGCGCGGGGTTCGCGGAAGCTGAGGCGCGGCGAAGTAGGAAGACACGGAGCGAGAGGGGAGGGAAGTCGAAGCGGACGAGAAAGAGAAGCCGCGGGGAGGAGATTCTCAGAGAAGCGGAGGATTGATGGTTACCACCGGAGATTCACGGCGGACGGAGATCAGCTTCTTCCGATGCTCTGCGACGAAGAAAGCGCAGAGAGAGAGAGAGAGTAGAGAGGGGAGTTAGGAGGAGACACCGAGCGAGTCAAGTATCAAATGGACTCAGCCGAGTTGAGAGAGAACTCAGAAGGGAGGTTTGGGTGGGACAGAGGAGAGGGAAACGGCCATGGCGGAGCAGAGAGGGGGGAGGTGGGAGATGATGATGGTTAATTGGGATTGGTTACTCTCGGTGGCCTTCTTTGTTCTTTTTTATTCTTTTCTTTTTTTAACTCGGGGGTGGGGTGGGTTTAAATCTCTGTCGAATGGAGTTTCTGCAAAGTCACCGTTTCTGCAGACACCTGTCGTTCCCCCTCTGCGTGACGCGACGGCAATAATTTGGTCCGACGTCGTTGCGTTAATCCGAGATTAATCATCATTAATTTTGATTATCGCGTATTATCATCATCATCATCCCCTTTCATATATACCTCTAAACCTTTTTCTAATGGGATTGTCATCTCCCTTGCCCAATGATCGTCCATAGTGTTAGATCAATAACTCGTTATGTTTTTCATATTGGTCAATAACAAATATCCTTATTGGTATCCATACACACATATGCAAAAGTGAAAATACCCATTTCTTTTGAAATTCTCGAGATTAAAAAAATAAATGATCTTTTAGTCCTTTTAAGAATTTCGGGTGTTAATTGCTCACATCATTCGAGAGAAATCATCAATGTATAAGTAAGAATTACATGTGGGTTTCTAGTCGAATCCTAATATTTACTTCCGGAGGAAACCCTGTCCTAATTTACAAATTCTAACTATTGTCGCCTTCATCACTACTGATAGAAAGAGATTTAATTGATTTCATACTTAGTATAAGTTCAGATAACGTGTACTCGGTCAAAAAGATTTCGAGACGTCACTTTTCAATCGATCGCTCTATGGTTGAAAAATAGTACTCCGCTCGCACAACATGTCAGCATTACAATTGGTTTTAAATGTAACATCTGTCCCTTTTTTTCCATAATGGGGTCTACTTATTAATAACTCTCACTATTGACTATTTCGGTGGCATTAGGGGAAGAAACTTCTATGATCCTGCCTTGCTCTCTCCATGGATTTTATCAGCAGGAAAGAACCTCAAATCAAATAATCATGGATCGATTGAATAAGGGGATGAACAGACGATGATGGTTACTTATCACTGCTGAATTCTTGGATTGCTATTATCATTTCCAGGTCCAAACACAGAATGGGAAAAGCACCTTTGCTTGCGCCTCTCAAGCTCTATGTTGATGATGTTGTCGTTATGCACGCAGTGAGACAGAGACATTGGGGCCATTTTTGCTTCATCACCAGGCTCAACACTGCCAAACAAACATAGGCGCATTCAATAAAAGTTATAAACTTGCAGGGTCTGCAACTGTGCCTGTTTTTTTCTTTTTTTCGCATTTGGCCCTACAGAAGAATTCCCTCGTTTGAGTGTTGGGGGTTCCTCTGGTTCTGTTTCAATCTTCTGGGTTACTGGCAATTTGAAGTTGGTACTAAGTTGGATTTATAGACCCCCCAAAGTAGGCTTCTTCGCGAAGAAAGCACTAGGAAATCATCGCAACAATCTTTTAGGTACCTTTCACTACACATTACATAGGTGGGGGCAGGATATGATGCCATACTTATATACAGATGGCGTGCGTGCTTCAGTTGACTTGCTCACCGCTCGTTAAGCGTCTCTTCTCTTCCTCCACTTGTTCCAGCAAAGCTTCGAGCTCAGCTTCTGTCAAGCTCTCTATGCGCTTCTGTAGAACCAAAGCAAGCCCGATTTAGCGTAAGGAAGGAAGTAGACAGACCTGAGAGACTATTACCACATAATGAATAGGAAGTAAATAGCAGAAGCTTAGATACGCAGGCCAAATACCCACTACTCCAGAATGGCCATTTAGCAGTTAGATTACCCCTATGCATCAACACGAGATAAACTGGATTCGAGTAGAACTGTATAATCAACAATGTTGAGTACTAGAAAAGAGACCCCCGCTAATTCTGTGTACAATATTTCCGTCAATTTTATGCTCTTAAAACTGTAAGAAAGGGAGAAAAACATCAGTCAACACAAGAAAATCCCCAAGCAATTCTCCAATACACCCAGACTGTTCTCGTCTTTCAGCACAGCGGGCAGCGTTTCGATGAAGCCACAAGAGAACAACTCAAAGAAAGATATCACCACAAGCAAGAATTCTATACTCTACAAACAGCAGAACAAGTTCTCTTTCACCTTAAGGTGAGAGTGTACGTCTACTGTTTCTCTTGTAATGTGCAATTCTCGGCTGAACAGATGAAGTCCATGAGGAAGAAAAGGTCAAAACTTTTGGATTCCACAGAAAACGAAAGCAACACCTCCGATTAACTGTTAAGTGAACATCAATACAGTGCAAGGAAGCTCTCACATACGATACGACAACCACTAGATAGCATCTTTGTACTTGCAAATTCAGAATCAATTGCATAACAGTTCCCTTGGTCCAAATTATTTGCTTCTACAAGAGGTAAACGGTTATAGTCAAAATAGCATTAGATCCTTTACCTCCATGACCTTGTTTTCATAGTCACGTAGTTGCTGAGCATACGTCATTTCCTTGTTTGAAACCCTAAATATATAAGTGGATATCCATCCGACCGTTAATCCCAATACCAGCACTAGCTGGACAGCGTTCCCTGCTTGTAGAGGATCAACTCCAGCAAACTGCATAAGACACCATACACCAA
Organism: Lenwebbia sp. NSW1173648; assembly: GCA_029784005.1. NCBI lineage: Eukaryota > Viridiplantae > Streptophyta > Magnoliopsida > Myrtales > Myrtaceae > Lenwebbia > Lenwebbia sp. NSW1173648. The sequence goes on from JARCGZ010000002.1 coordinate 7,296,935, forward strand.
CCATTAGATGGCAACTTCCCATCTTAATGCAGTTCTCTGACCAAATAACAAGCTATAGCAACCGAGGGGAAAAACAAAATGATATACATACTATTGCAGAATGGTCACTAAGACAATTTAGATTCATCTCACACTGGACCATGCAATGACTCAAACAAGAATACTTAAATGAAATAGGTAAGCTGTCGTCCTTAGAAAAACCTTCAATCAAATCCAAAAATTCGTTGGGGAAACTGTTTGTCTAAGTGTCTATGTGCATATGCAGCAAAGCTGGACAACAAACGAGTAGCCAAAATTTCAAGGTTAAACGAAAATTGAGAGCCACAAACTACCTCCAATCCACTTTTTAAGCCAACGCCGAGAACGGTGACTCCAACTCCAATCAATAGAACGTCCTTCCTGGTGTATCCAAAAGGAGCCTGCCGATGAATCAACGAAACACAGACATTAAAAGATATACTGATGAAAGCAACAACAATAACAACATACCAAGCCTTATCCTAATAATTTCCAACAGATAGTAAGTAAAGCATGTGTTACATTAACTTGTGAAGCTTGTAATGAGTGCTCAGTATCACCTGCACTTCTAAGAAATGTGAGATTGAGTTACATACAACCCATCACTAAGCCACACAGTGGTTCCATTCCTAACCAACTACCTGGGGGAAAGGAAAAAAGGAAACCCAACTGTCATTACCATCTGACAGTAAAATTGTAGTGCAGCAAGGAAATTAATCTGGCAGCCAGCGGGTGAAAGTGAGAAAGTCTAAGAACAAATAGGCTTTTATCATGATTCATACCTTGCCCTGATCAGAGGAACCCTCACTGGCATTGCTAGAGTTAGAGGAACCACCACTTCTGGGAATCGTAAAAATCGTCCTCTTAGACATCATCCTGTCCAATCCACTTCTGGAGGAAAAACAATGTCTCTCCACATAAAAGCTTCTTATAGAAGACCATCCTGTCAAAGAAGAAGCATAATCAGACCCTCTCTCTTTTGCTCTTTTGTTTTTTCAATAAGGAAAGTGAAGATGAGAGAGGACAAAGGTGTAAACTGGACTTAATGGCGGAAGCCTACTCAAGCGCACAAGATTGGCCAAGTGCTTACAGATATCTGCTCAGTCTCTGACTGGCTGAAAGAGTGAGTAATGGAGGCAGACCCAGAGTTTAAATGTACTCAGAAGGTTCCTCACTTATCTACGACACGGGAAGACAAGATACGAGAGCAAACCAGCAAATGACCGAAAACCACTAAAACTAGAGCAAAGAATATTCCCCAACTGAAAATCCTCTCATCTGCACTCTGCAGGAGGCAAATGTTCACAAGGGCACCGATGCAGTACTTCTTATCAGGATAACCGCGCTGACAAGAGTGCTTCCATTATCAGTCTTAGAAGAATTCGTCAAGCCAAAGAACAATTTCATTTTCATCTCAGTGTTCGAATAACCCGAGTTCCGCAGGAGAAATACACGTTATGCACTGTCCAAAAGTGTGGTCCACGGAACAGTATCTGCGACCATCAGCATTCAATAGCAACTACGACATAATCCACCATAGAAATCAAGTCTTCAGAACCTCTAATTGCAAAGAAGCATAATACTAACATCAACCAAGAGCTGATGAAGCCGAACGTCACACAACAAAATTTACAACGGCAAACGAACGGCTGACGAGAACCGTACAAATGAAACTGGATCTTTCTTAGCTCCACAGAGTGTAATCCACCAAACTCGAGAATAAGCAGAACACTAGACTAAACCCACCCACCTGGTGCTCTCAAATTACGGCGCAATGACGGAAGATCGGAGGCATCCAACGGCGAAATCGGTCTGTCTCTGGATAGAACTCCGACGTTCGAGCTTCCACGCAGAGGAAGAAGAAAAGCCATCGCTACAGATCTCTGTCAACGCCGCCCGCGATGAGAGGACGCTCGTGAAGCCGAATCGAAGACAGAGAGTCTGTCTCCCGCACTCCCGGAATTGAAGATTGCTCGACCGATGCAACGGGCGAACGATAAGAAGCACGTGCGTCGCACGGGAGAATATCTTCTTGACCAGGTTTGAGCTCCTTGTTGTGACACGTCACCAAAATTAAGAAAAATGCGCGCCCAAACACCTGGATTATTTATCTTGACATATATGCTGGTCTCTATTTACTTTTTTTTTTGTTTTTTGTTTTTTTTCGGAAGGTCTCTATTTACTTCACAAAAAACAAATAACTTAAAAAATCTTTTTAAAACAATTCATTTTTTTTATAAATAAATTCACCTTAAAAATCAACTTTTTCTCGTGGCACATAGTTATCCCAAATCCTTGTGCATCCCAAATCTTTTTTCTTTGAAACTAAAGATCCAACATCTTTTTTCTTTGAAACTAAAGATCCAACATGTGACTGCAACCCACGTTCCCGTCTAAAATTTCAATACGGCTGTGTTACGGGCCGATCAATTCAAGACTCGTAATAATTATAGAAGTGTACATTTCCTGTTTCGCCCGCTCCTAAGATTTTTCTAGAATACCCTAGAGCGTCTTCCATTCTTCCGGAGAAATTCATGATCGTCGTGTCCAGAAACCCTCTTTGAACGATGTGTCTCGCCCGGGCCGTGTCATCTGCATGCATGGACATCACCACGACGGATTTTTAATGGTCATTATAACGGTGAAATGTGAACCAAAGTTTTTTTTTTTTTTTGGATAACTAATACGAGTTTGGAGGTACCAGCGAGATGGAAAAAAAAAACAAGAATTGCAGTGTCGTGCTCCGTGGAGAAAAGTTTGGAATTTTATGGTCAGAATTTTTCAACTACAAATTTTACGACACTTGCATCAAACTTGATGTTCACAGAGGCATAATCTAATATAGACTCTCAGAGATTCAACGGAGTAAGATTTGGTAGTCGAGTAAGGTCAAGAATCCACCCAATTTCATCAAAAAACCACACGCACAAAACAATGCACGTGATATGACCAAAAAAAAAAAAAAGACAATGCACGTGAACTTCCATTTGTATGGCTCCCTTGTCGTGCCCTACGAGCTTGAGGACTGGTTCCCTTAAGCTCGTAAAATTAACAGTTTAGGATCTTGTTAATGGGCAATGTCCAACATACCAAAACCTCGCGACCTGGATGTTCACTGAGGCGGAAACTCTGCGAGCACCGTTCGGCTCAAAAAAATCGTCGACCAATGAGCTCGAAGCTTGTTAACTTCATCGTAGCCCCCAAACAGATGGACTGTTGCTTTCTCCCAACTCTTTCGCTCCTAATCCATCAAATTTTCTCCATGGATGCACGCCCGTTGTCTAAAGTGTTTTTCCTCACCGTTGGTTACGAATGGCAGTACAATTATGGACCGATTTCCCTAGATGTGCAATGTCCGGACAGTACTCAGCAGAGAACACTGCTGCAGAAACTTCGAGGGCCACCTTGCTTCTCTAATGTGCGCATAACAGAGCAGCCATCTGGTTTGTAACAACCAAAGTCTATCGGGAGAGGCGGTAGCTCCACTCTCTCCCAAGTCTTTCCCGCAACAATTGCTCTTCTGTACTCAGCTGAGTTTATGCTCGAGCCATCAAAGCGGGTAGTTCTCCGATTAGTAGGAGTAGGACTCCTGCATCACGATGCCCATGACCAGTTTCTTCTGGGCCAAGCAATCTTCCCTGACCAACGCAAAAATGTGAACTACGTCAACTCAACACTCACATGAGAAAACAGAGAGGAAGAATTGTTCAGCAGGGGATGATCAAACTGTATTCAGTAATAATTCCTCGCTATTAACATACAAGATTTCTTTAACCTGAAAAAGTGACAACATGTTTAGCTATTACAAATTTACAAGTAAGGGCATGTTCAAAGGGCGCCATTGATAGGAAGACATTCCAAGACTGAGCTTCTTGTGTGCTCCAGAGTAAATTTTGCAAATTTCACTGTGCATACCAAAACCCACCACGAGACTATGGAAAAGCAATCGTCAAGAAATGTTCACATAATAGGAAGTTAGTCAGACTTAATTAGGGTAAAGCAATTCGTTGCAGGCAAACTTGGTTACAGCCTAACCACAAGTTAATATAAGCATAAATGAATACCAAGTCCAGGTCATTCGATAATAATGGGGTAGAGGGGGCGACTGAATTGGAGTCTGTACGGTTCCTTCCAAAAAACACGGCCTGGTGGTTCTATTTGCACATTGCAGAAAATTTCAAAAAGATTCCTTTTGTTAACAGATGACAGTGTTAACAGATTCCTTCGGCACTGGGAGAAATTGAGCGAGTTCATTGCCGATGCCCGAAAGAGACAGCTTCAACCCTTTCGATTCCATTTCATTATAGATCTCAAGACATTTCCTTCTGTCACCTCTCTCGAGATAGCTTTTAATCAGCGTCATATAAAGGTTCGCGTTTTCGGGTAGTGAAGGATCATCCAGATATCCTAGATACTTCTTAGCTTCACTTAATTTTCCACATTGGCAGAGGCTACTAATCAAAGAGGTAAAAACCACTGATCCACAGGGCAATCCTCTGTGCTTCATCTCATAATGGAGCTTGATAACTTCATCACCATGGCCTTCCCTCGCATAACCAGAAATTAATAGGGAGTACGTGGCTTCATCTGGTGAGAACCCATTATCCAACAGAAGCGTAAGCATCTCGTTACCCTGCTTCACACTTCCCATTTCACACAGCCTTGCTACCATCTCATTGAAAGCCAAACAGGTAGGAGAAAGTCCCATGTCCAGCATTTTCTTACAGTAGCTCAAGCTCTCATCAACTCTCCCGGACTTAGCCAACCCTTGAATGAGAAGATCATAAGTCTCAGCATATGGTTTCAGACCTTTGTCTCCCATTTCTTCCATCAGGTTCTTTGCTTCTTCAACTCTTCCAGTCCCGCAGTATGCTCCTATAAATTTAGTATACACAAACGAGTTTTCATTGAAACCTCTCTTGAGCATTTCTTCATGAACTTTCCATGCAGAATCTATATCCCCAATCATTACCTTGGAGTAAATAATCATTGAATAGGCAATAGTATCGAAAACCGCGTTCCTCTGCAACATCCTCTTCAGCAATACCATTGCGTCGTCAATTCTACCTTCCTCAAGAATTCTATGAAGTAAGCTGGCACTAACAATAACTGAAGGAGCGCATCTCTTCCCATGAATCCTGTCTAACATGTCCACAAACATCTGCAGTTTCCCTTCCTTACACAACGAACTGATCATAATTCTGGTCGTTGCTTCGCTTGGATAAGTTCTCCTCTTTATCATATGCTCGTAGATCCTCCAAACAAGAGGATTCTGATCAGATTTCTGGATCACATTAATCAAAGTATTGAAAGTCGCAAGGCTTAAAGAGAACCCATGTTCCTCTAAATAGCAGCAAACATCAAACCCAATCTCGAACATCCTCTGCTTAGCGTAAGCCTGTACAAGCAAATCAAACACCAAAGGGGTCCCAACAGCAATCTTATAGCTATCGAGCAGCGAATCCGCCACAGAGAGCTTCGATGACTCCCCAGCACTTCTTTTGAGGACCGATTCAATCAACGCTTTCGCGTCCCTGATCAGCCGGCCCCGAACCAAAATGTTGATCGCCACGCAATACGACCGAATCCCGTGCTCGAATTTCCTCTCCTTCGCCGACCAGTGGAAAAACCCCAAGGCGCATCTCGCATCGGCCGGCTCCTTCAATTCTAGCAGTACTCGCTCAACGAGTGCATCGTCCAACGCAAGATACTCGAATTTTCGCTTCAGAGCATCCCAACTCCAGCCCTGCCGAAGTGAATTCGACAACGCAACGACCATCGCGTTGGCGTTTGCTTCCGCATTCGTGTGAACTCGCCGAGGCACGTTCCGCAGCAAGCGAATGGGAAGATAACTGGGGGGTTTCCGACATACAGGGAAGCGCGATAAGACGAGTCTTCGCAGCATAGCCATGAATCGAATTCGAGAGCTCCGGGCGAGAGGACACTGGACGCCCTTCGAAACCCGCTATTACCTTCTAAGAGCATCACACGCCACGATCGAATCGCAGCGACAAAAGCTGGTGAAAGGGTCTGAAGAAGTAAAGCAAGGAAAGATCCTTCCTTTTGTCCATCAATTGGATCTCCTTGAGTTGAGAAAATATTGGGTGCTCCAGGAGAGAGATGGATTGGTGCTCCAGTCCACTCAGAGTTCGCCACGTGGCAAAGCGGGCCCGCTGTCAGAAAATTTTCAAAAGCCCAAAATCTTCCGTTCTCTAGCCCCACAAAACACACCGCCGCCTCCGCCGCGGTCGCCAAATCGCCGCTAATCTCTCCTTCTCCATCTCCGTTCCTCCCGACTCGCGACGCCCTAGCTTTGCTCTCCCTCCCCTGTCTCACGTCTCCCTCCCAAATCGACTCACGACCCTAGCAGGTCCGACGAACGCCTCCGCCTCCGCCGTCGGAGGGCGAGGCTCGAGCCCTTCGCCCCAGGTCCCAGCATTTTCGGCCCGAAGGAGGCATTGCGGCTCCGGAGCAGTTCACGCGCGCACCACCGCTCGTTCCAGGTCGAGCCGGGACACGGCTCACTCCGCGACGCCCGTTGGGATCTAGATATCCGTAAGTTGTTATCCTCAGTTTCGCAGTTTCAGTCTTATTCACTTGGTTTATGAGGCGTGACCGTGCAATGTGTGCCGACGTTCGCGGGCGGGGTTCGAGTGCTGATACTGTCTCTATTGATTTGGAAAAGGATTAGGGATAACAATTTGGTTGTGAAAATGTTGAGGCTTTGGTTACTCGTATAGTTGTCGTGATTTCGTTTGATGATGGAGCGAGTCCCTTGGTTTTTCTCTTGATTGCATAAATGGGGACTCAAAAGAAAGTTATGTTCTGTTTGATGTTGGTTTCAGGATCTATCCATGTTGTTCAGGTCTAGCTAGAATTATATTTACTGACAGTGACATAGAATGTAGCAGGACACCGAAAGTTCTCTGTAATACTTAATTAGTTTCGGGTTCTTTGGTCGTATTCTTTCTTCTTTGATGTTTGTATCTTATCTAGCTTCTTCGAAAGATCTGCAATTGAAGGCTTAATTGCTGTATACGTTGCAGAGGTAGCTTGTTGGATGGTCACTGGAGAGAGGCAAGCGACGCGGATTTGAGGTTTATACTTGAAAACGATACTAAGATCTGTCCTTTCAACGTATTAGCATGTTTAATGTGCTAATATACTCAGATAAATTCAAAGTTTATGCACCATGAAACGTCCTAAATTTCTCTTTCTTTTAAACTCTGCAGTGGTGCAGTTGGTGCGAGATTGTCCACTGATGCATCAACGGTGCGGAGTCTAGTTGGCGACACATTAGCTCTGATTGTCCAAAATATGGCAACAGTTACAGCGAGATTGCTCATAGCATTCATAGCAAACTAGATGTTGGCTCTCATAGTTCTTGCAGTGTCACCTTTGATACTCGCTCAAGGATTTGTCCAAGCAAAATTCCTAAAGGTTTTCAGTGCAGATGCCAAGGTCTGTCCGCCGGTTCAAACTGTTCCCTATTGTTTGCACTTTACATATGATTTCACATGACACTTTCTTTATTCCCACGTTACAGGAGAAGTACGAGGAAGCTAGTCAAGTGGCGAATGATGTGGTCAGTAGCATCCGGACAGTGGCGTCCTTTTGCATCGAGAAAAAGGTGATGGACTTGTACGAAGAGAAATGTCAAGGCCCAAAGGAGCAGGGCGTCCGGCTTGGGGTTGTGAGCGGGATCGGATTTGGCTTCTCCTTCTGTTCGCTCTACTGCGTAAATGCGTTCTTGTTCTACATTGGAGCTATACTGGTGCAACATGGGAAAGCAACCTTTTCAGAAGTTTTCAAGGTAAAATATTTGGGAGTTAAATTCTTCTTTTGGGGCCTTTATTTTTCATGCAATAATCCTTTTCCAAGATGACATACTACTGACTATTGAGATCTGCAGGTGTTCTTTGCTTTAACAATTTTGGCAGTCGGGGTTTCCTGGAGCAGCGCGATGGCCCCAGACACTAACAAGGCCAAGGATTCGGCTGCTTTGATCTTTTCCATTTTGGATAGCAAGCCTCAGATAGACTCGACCAACGACGAAGGAATTACGCGGCGCCACTGAGGATGAGATCATTGCCGCCGCAAAGGCAACAAATGCACACAACTTCATATCTTCCCTGCCTCAAGGTTATGACACATCAGTTGGTGAGCGAGGAGTGCAATTATCTGGTGGACGGAAACAGATGATAGCTATTGCTCGGGCTATTTTGAAGAATCCTAAGATACTTATGCTAGACGAAGCTACTAGTGCGTTGAATGTCATAGCAGAGATTGTTTAGGTGATTAAACTTAGTGTAGAGATAGAAATATTCAAAAAAACTTGCTTCTTTTTTAACGGGCAATGTAGCAGCCGTCTAACATTTATGTTTGTGGAGTATGGTCGGTCAATGCAAGTGCACCGGTGGCTATTACTCGAAATTTTGACGGAATTCCGAGGAATTGAGGGAGACATGCAATGTCTCAACAGGTTAACCTTTCATGTGTAGTGATGAGAAACATGTTCAATAAAAAGCATGTTAATATATTGCCATGCCTTTCTTAAATCTTTACTTTGAGCCGTTTCCTGTTTTGCATAACTAACTAATGTGACTGTTGATCTCTAAAGATAATTTGTTTAGTTAGAAAACGAGTCATGAACCATATTGACTGCTCTAGTTTTTTTTTTCTTTGGTCATAGACCACTCTAGTTAAAACGTGCAATTATCCTATAAATTATTACTTCCCACCCTTCTTTAAGTTATAGGCAAACAGACAAATGCTGGCCAATTTACAACGTCGACGTTCACGAACATATCTCCAATGTCCGGACACTCGCCATAATATTCACGAACTTGTATTAGAGAGAGAGAGAGAGAGAGAGAGAGAGAGAGGATCTAGGAGGGAGGTGACTGTGTGGCTCCCATTTTCCGCCTATTACAAAGACTAAAATGCGAATTCATAACCTCATCTTGCAGACAATCCATACCACTTTCAATTACTAGAACCAGGCTGGACAATTTGACCATAATCGTTCAACCCACGTGAACCATAAATTATCTCACAAACTATCAAGCTTTCTTCCCCATTCCTATCGCCCATCGTGCCATAGTCCGAAGAGCTGCAACACTTAAAATCGCCCGAAACAGGCACGATATTCTCCTGCAATTTGAAGCATTTTTGTGACAAGCAAGTCAAGACACGTGCTTCCGAGTCATATTCACAGCGAAGCAACCACAAGCAACTCGTTCGAGATATAATACAGTAGGAATATAAATCTGTAGCAGATTTTAATCATGGCAAAGCGGGTCCTTTGTTTGGAATGATTCCCACTTCACTCATGCACTGAATGCCCTGCTGAGAGAGCTCCGAGGACCAGATGGAATGTGAGCGCAAGCTTGGCCTGATGCCTCAGTCATTTGCTCGGCCCGGATTCCAGCATTGCACAAGTTTGCCAAGGAGCGCATGTGTTTCATCCCGTATTGAGAGAGAGAGATCCGCAATGAGTCTCGAATGTTCTCACCTGCATTAAGTATTGGCATCGTGACACTTTCGAGACTGGAAAGTATACTCAATCGTTGTGTCAAATAATCCCTTCCCCCACAGTGTAAGATTTAACATCAATATTGTAGAGGTAAATCAAACTGATATTATCAATGCAAAATCTCAGCATCACGGAAATATAATAAACATGTCTTGGTTGAGAGACCAAGAGGGAATATTTACCAGGCCTGTCAGGCAAGCCCAGTCATCAACAAGAGGTTGTCCTGCAGGTCGAACAGCATTCAGCACTGGACCCTTTTTAATTCCAAACAAGAGCTTTCCAATGAGTTTCACACTGTGGTCTATATGCATCCGATGTGACATTGCCTCAAAAAATTGCTTCTGCGCATTGAGTTTCCTAGAAGAGCCTTCAGGAGCTTTACGGAACTGAAACAAAGCCGGACGCAAAATCAGATTTGGTTACACAAGGCTCATACAACTGTGAGCCGTGTCCGGGCTCGACCCGGAACGAGAGGTGGCGCGCGCGAACTGCTCCGGAGCCGCAATGCCTCCTCCGGGCCGAAAATGCCGGGACCCGGGGCGAAGGGCTCGAGCCTCGCCCTCCGACGGTGGAGGCGTTCATCGGACCTGCTACGGTCGTGAGTCGATTTGGGAGGGAGACGTGAGACAGGGAAGGGAGAGCAAAGCTAGGGCTTCTCGGGTCGCGAGTCGGGAGGGACGAAGATGAAGAAGGAGAGATTAGCGGCGATTTGGCGACGGCCGAGGCGGAGGCGGTGGTGTGTTTTGTCGGGCTAGAGAGAGCAGAGCTCGGCCGCGAGTAGAGAGCGAGAGAGAGAGAGAGCAGAGCCCGCTTGAGTCGGGAGGGAGAGAGAGAGCAGAGCGTCGTAGGAGGGATGAGGCGACGGCGGAGGAGGACCTGCTAGGGCGTCGTTCGATTTGGGAGGGAGAAGGCGTCGTGGAGAAATCGGTCGAGATAGGAGAGAGAGGATCTTTCTTTTCTATCAGAGAGAAGAAGGGGGAAGTAACGGAGAGCAAAAGGAACGGAAGATTTTGGGCTTTTGAAAATTTTCTGACAGCGGGTCCCATTTTGCCACATGGCGCACTCTGAGTGAACTGGAGCACCAATCCATCTCTGCTCTAGGAGCACCCAATATTTTCTCCCTTGGAGAAGTAGTTGCTAGTTCGCAATACGAGTCCACTGTTCTACTCTGTGAATTTTCTTACTCAATCTCAATCTAACGAAAATTATTTGACGAAAAACAAAATCACGAAAATTATTTTTCGGATCACGATTCGGTTCGATTCGATTGCTCGCCTTGTCGAAACCCAAATCTCTGATCAATGCTCCTACAAAAAAGTGTTGCTTCGCTATTCTCACATGATCTCGAATGATTTGAAACTATCAGGTAACTTACCCGATAAATTAACTAAGGATAGTACAATAAGATATTGGCGAGTTCTTTCCCTCGCCCACAAGGCATAAGACAACTTGCAGTTCAGCAATGTCCTGAGTTTTATCCTTCCGATGCTTTCGCGGGTTGGACAAATGGAAGGGGACCAAGTGAACATGCACATGCGACTGTGTCCTAAAGAGGCTCTTCTCGAACAACAATGCGTTTGTACAATCAAAGTGCCCGAGATTTTCAAGACCGTGTGAATCCCTTCGCCATGATTTTCAAGACCATCTGCTCAAAAGACTACACGCCAAAGTTTAGGGTCGGATTGCTTAAAAGGAAACTGTTTTTCGAAAATGATTTTTCGACTTTTCGATATTTGAATGACAAAAAAAATTAATCGATCTAAGGAAAATGAAAATTAACCATTTTTATTATCATTTGATACCTCACTTTTCCCCTAACAAAACCTTTGAATATTAAGAACTCTTGAATAGTAGCTCCTGCAAATTTAATTTGATCGTGCAAAAAGAAGCTTTACCATAAATCCCGCAAGGTAAAATAACGAGAATTGTGATCATATATTCGATGACCATTTGCTATAATTTATATTTGATAAACATGTTTTAAAACTACAACGTCTTAAAATCGGGCGAGATGATTTTTTAAGAGTTATTTTAGCCGGAGATTTGTCAAGATATCGGGGAAGCAATCTAAGCAGCACCAACACTAACACGCGTCACGACACGACGCGCCATTCTGTAAAAATAGAGAATTCCAACACGTTGTATATTAAATGTATATTTTTATATGCACGTGACATGTATATATGAAAATATCAGTAGTGAGTTTCTTTTTTTTTTCTTCTGTTAGGATTCATGATTAGATACTTTTTAGGCTAGCTGGGCATATTAATTTGGAGTGGCTAGGTATATGACTGAAGTATATAGATTTCTGATAAATTTATATTTTGATCCATAATATATTGAAAATGCTTAAAATTGATCACGTGTGTGTTGGGATGCGACTTGCATGTTACTGACATGTCTGGAGTGCCGATCACATGTCGGACACGACACGACATAGAGGCATCCGATGAGTGTCTTCTTATGAAGCAACTTTAGGAGTAGGAGCGAGCCCTAAACGAGAATATATTTTTTTGGCCGAAGCCCTAAATGGGGATTGAGACGCACGGTCGTGCCCAAATTGAGAGACCACGGGTCCAATCCAAGTCCCCTTGTCACCGCCTAGGTTTCGTTGCCAGTTCTTAAAGCACTGTTTACTCTCTCTCTCTATCTCTCTCCTTCCTTTGTTCGTTTCTTCTTCTACTCAACAACTTATCCCTTCTCTCTCTCCCTTGGACATGGCTTCTCAGTCGGCCAATCTGTGGGTTCTTCTGGGGCTCGGCATCGCCGGGATTGTGCTGATGACGAGGAAGCTGAAGCGCGTCGTCCGAGAAGACTTTGGCGCCTTCGTCCACAAGCTCCACCTCCTCCCTCCTCCGCAGCCCGCTCCTCCCAAAGCTCCTCACCCTCTCACCGGCCTCACCTTCGCCGTCTCCGACGTGTATAAACTCCTCCCCTTCTCTCTCTGTACTCATCTTCTTTTGTTGTCATTTCGAGCTTCTATGGAGGGGATTCTGCTTCGTTGATTGCCGATGATGGTTCTATTTTGTTCCCTGAGCGTTTTTGTTCGAGCGAACTTACAAGCCAAGTCTTTTTACGGCTGCGGAACGAATCGCATACTGATATTACGGACGTTTCATGTTTTCGGAGTCAGGATTGCGAGCTTATCTGGATGGTTTCAATACCCAGTCGCGTCTTTTTCCTAATTTTTTTGTCTTCATTATGAGTTCCGAGTAGAGTTACTGACTGAACTTGTTTGCCTAGTACTGATGGGCGCTTGAGAGGGGGAAAGAGGATCGGTTGATTGCTCTGTCTAGTAACTTTTTTGCCCTCTTCCCCATAGGGACGGGAAACATCAAAGTAGTACCTATTGGCATTTCATCATTTTGCTCTCTGCAAATATTTGTATGCAACATGGTGAATTGACTCGACTGTTTTCTCATAAACATTTTATTCCCGCAGTTTTGATATTGAGGGGTATGTAACGGGGTTCGGCCATCCCGACTGGGAGAAGACACATGAAACAGCTGCTCGAACATCAACAGTTGTATCCACGCTTGTTGAAGGAGGCGCTACTTGTGTTGGGAAAACTGTTGTTGACGAAATGGCGTTTAGGTATTGAACCTATGATCACCTCATGGTCAAAGGAACTCATTCATATAGTTATCTCTGCTAGTCATCGAGCAAAAGACTCGTTTTTTCTCTTCTTCTTCTTTTCCTGAATATCTGTTTGCCGACTTAATTACCTTGCCTCATGCCTACTGTTTCCCAGCATAAGTGGAGAAAATAAGCATTACGGAACACCCACAAATCCTGCAGCGACTGCACGGGTACCCGGTGGATCCTCCAGTGGAGCTGCTGTGGTTGTCGCCGCTAATCTTGTTGACTTCTCTATAGGTAAGGATATAGTAATTCTTATTGATGGCTTGCATCCACCTTTCCACTTGTTTGTCTTCCGCAAGGGCATTAGCTCTTTTATGCATGACATCATTTCACTTTTAATCTGGCAATTGGTTTCGGTAACGAATGCAGGATTGATTAGCTAAAACCATTCAGGAATTACAAATATGAATTGTTTAAGATAGACGTGCGTGCTTATGCAGTAAATAGTCTTTTGACGATTGGAAAATGCATATAATCTTGCTTGTTACATAAGTTTCATCAAATGCTTGTTGGTCATTGCAGGTATTGATACTATAGGTGGTGTGAGAGTGCCAGCAGGATATTGTGGCGTCATAGGCTTCAGGTCGTCACATGGCACTATTGCGAACACGGGAGTTCTGCCAGTCTCGACAAGTTTAGACACAGTGGGTATGTGTGTCCTTGTGTTGATAATTGCAATTTACATATATACCGACATTTGATGTCCATGGTGCCTGTGTCACGGGCCGGCACTTTCCTTGGCCGCAGAACAACCCGTGCGGCGCCTGGCAAGTCGTTCACGCCAGGCAAGTCTTGTTTCACTTGTTGTTCCATAGAACACTCAGGCGAATATCTTTCCCGTATTGGATCATACCACACCCAGCTTAGCTCGGGCATCCTTTATTTCAAGCGACGGCAAATTACTTTAGACACCACAACTGGTTTCGGCATGCCATGGCCTCATCAGAAGAGCGGCATCGGCTCACGACCAATTTGTACACGGGAGGCTAATCCCGCCTTCAAAGCTCCTAAAGGATGTATTCTATCTAATCTTAGAACTCCTAGCACAAACCGTCCTGACACCATTCCTAGGAACCCAGTTGCATCTTCACCTCTGCATCGCTCATTTACTATGTTGACACCAACAAGCAAGCACCACTTCAAGGTTATACGAGTGTGGGAGGACCCGGGGACACAAGTCGTTCGGTCCCCCGCATCGCATGAGGGACACGGAACAATCGGGCCGTGTCACCTGCATATGACTTTTTTATGGAGAACTCGTTCATGACTCTGCACTTGGGAACCAAGAAGTGTGAATGTCTTATTCTTTTCAATGAGTTGCCCTACCTAAGAGATAGGCCTAGTGTTTGTTAGCGAGACAACGTATGTTGATTATATTCTATTGTGAAGACATGTGTGACCAGCAAGGTAACATTTACTTTTGGAAAAATTCCAAATAAGGGCCTAAAGTGCCTTTATTTTCTCAAATAAGGACCTGAAATGGATATTGTTTCAAATAAGGGCCTGAAGTGTCCTCGTTATTTCAAAGAGGCCTGGCCGAAGGGCATTTTCGTCCTTTTACTTTTTTGAAATTTTTTTTTTCCCTTTTTTCTGTTTGTCCCTTGCCCTTTTCCTTTTCTTTTCTTTTTCTTTTTTTCTTTTTCCTCCTCCCTCTCCTGCCATGGCTGGCGTTGGATGAGGGCCGCCCTCGACGACGTCGAGCGAGGGTCGCCCTCGCCTGACCCTTGCCGGAATCAAACTGATCATCCGCCACAATCAGAGCAAAACCCACGAACCCCATAATCGAGTAGCACCAACATACAGCATGGTCAAACAAATGGGCAGTGGGCGAGAATCAAAAGACACATTCTCCACAAAACAGGATTAAAAGAACCGACTTTTTCCTTGATATGTGCCAGAGAAGTGACCTAGTGTAGAAATTAGTGGAGAGATTGATGAAGGTGGGGAGGCCGAGCTTCTGGAAGAGGTTGGTGCTGTCTATGGCGAAGGCGTCTTCCAGGTCAACGCCACTACATTACGAGGCCTTTTCTTGCAGACTCAGCATCTCCCTCTCTCTCGCTATATCGGAGCTCGTGGTGGTCGCGTGGGCTTGAGGCTCTTTTTCTTGAAGGAGAGAGTCGCCTGCCTAGGCGAGGGCTACCCTTGCCCGACGCCGGCGAGCCCCTCGCTGGATCGCCGGCCCATGCGTGGGCCTCCCGAGCTGAGGTCGGTGATGGCAGGGGGAGGGGAGGGGAAAAATAAAAAGAAAAAAGAAAAGAAAAGGGAAAGGGAAAAAGCAGAAAAAAGGAACAAATGCAAAAAATTAAAAGACGCAAATATCCTTCGGTTAGGCCCTTCTTTGAGGCGATTTGAGCACTTTAGGCCCTTATTTAAACAAGGTCCACTTCAGGCCCTTATTTGAGAAAATGATGACACTTTGGGCCCTTATTTGAAATTTTCCCTTTACCTTTTCAATACACCTGAATTGAAGGATATTAAAATGGTGTGCTTTCCCTAGAGCATTGATCATATACAAATTATTTTCGTTTGTAAACCTAATGAGATCATGAAACTCTCTATCTCTCTCTTTTTTTAAAGCATTCATTGGCTCATTGTTGGCACTACTGTGAAATTGCTATTGCAGGATGGTTTGCGAAGGATCCTTCCATTCTGCGCCGAGTTGGCCATGTGCTGCTGCAAGTTCCATTTGCAGTTCAACGTAATCCGAGACAGATGATTATAGCTGATGATTGTTTTCAGTTGTTAAAGATATCTGTAGACCGGGTTGTTCAGGTGGTTGTTAAAGCAACAGAGAAGCTGTATGGAAGTGAGTCCACTGGAAGAATGGTTTACGTTTCTCTTGATTCATTGAGTTTTTTTTTCCCTCAAATTTAATGAAGTTCATACTTCTTAGGGCAAATTTTGAAGCATGATAATCTGGAGTCATATTTCAATTCTAAAGTTCCAAGCTTGAAAGCATTTCCTGCCAAGAAAACTAATGGTGAATTGAAAAGATCCTCTATTAGAGATCTTGCAGAAGTTGCAATGTTTGTTCAAAGGTAAGTTTTATTCAAAGGGGTGTGGACTCATATTGTGTTTGAGTTGAAATGCTTTTTGGCATCTGTGGAACTGTGTAACTTGGTCTCACATTGCAAATTTATGAAATGTTATTAGTTTAAATACCTATACTTAGTAGGCCCTTTGTAAACTACAGGCATGAGTTCATTACTAATCATGAAGAATGGATCCATTCGGCAAATCCTATTATGGATGCTGTCATCTCAAAGCAGTTGCATAAAATGCCACAGACAACAGAAGTGGACATTGAAAATTGCAGATTAATTAGGAATGAATTGCGATCAGCTATCAACTCGCTGTTGAAGGTGAGGTGCTTACATGCTTGAAACATGAAGAATTGAATGGATGGAAGTTGCATAACTATCGTTGCTTTTATTTTCTGGTAGATGACTCAGCCTGCTGGTTTGAACTCTTAAGTGTCATAGAGCGACTGTCTTGGTGCTGCATGTTGCTTCCATTTACTTTATGTTCATTAGCCTGTCATTCAGATACAAGCATAAATAAGTTTAGTTCTTTCGTTATCTGTTATGTAATATTTTGGCCATTTTGTGTGATGATTCTTTTGGTGAAAATGACGGGGGATTTAAAATGTACATAAAAATGACTTTACCAAATCTCATATAATCGTTTCCCTCCTTTTACCCTCCATCCAACATGATTGTGCAGGTGTTTAGTGAAGAGGATTTATAAGAGAAGTTTAGCCTGTCACAAATTAAGTACTGGATTGTTCAGAAATTGCCTTCATATTTGAATGCTGCTATATGTAAAAACTACATTCAGTTACTTATTTCTATTCTAGAAAATAGCTCCTTTAGATTTTTGCATGTTTAAGAATCAAAAGTTGCTTTTGTTATTTGTCTGCATGTTAAAGAATTAATATATTTAGGGCATTAAATGCTGAATTCTGCTCTGGTAAAGAAGAGCTATTTACCTTTAAATCAGCCTCTTATTAATAGGACACTTTAATTCATCTTTCTTTAAAGCTATCTAAAATTCCCAAGCACTTTATCTTTTCTCTGAGTAGGTGGAAGAATCCTTTTTTTCATTATGGATGTGTAAGATATTTCATCGGACCAATTCTCAAGTAATTGGCACATCCAAATGCATGAGTCTCCAATATCGGGGTTCTAGTGGAGTCAAATTATAATGCATACAGCTTTACTTGTGCCATACGAAAAGCTGTTTTCTTGACATGCACTTTTATCATTAAAAGAAAAGGCCATCCATAAACTTAAGATCCTTTGTCTTATACCTTGCGATTCCTAATTTCCATTCATCTCATGTTGGGCTATTATAAAATTTATTAGGCTATTGTACTTCACAGAGCATAAATGAGCTTGTCTTTTAGCAATAACATTTTTGTAGTATTTGTTGGCCTTAAGTATTTTATTTGTATATTTCTTCATTATTGTAAAGGATGATGGAATTCTGGTTATTCCTACCGTTGCTGACCCTCCTCCAAAACTCGGGGGGAAAGAGCTGCAATCAGAAGACTACCAGAGCCGCGCTTTTAGTTTGTTGAGTATTGCCAGTGTATCTGGCTGCTGTCAGGTTATCTCTCTCTCTCTCTCTCTCTCTCTCTCGGGGCTTAGCTAAGGAGCACACCATTTCACGCACAATGTCTGACCCTAAAGAATGTTATTTGGCAAGTTATTTCTATATTTAGTTGGCTTCTATTGAAAAGATTGCTTTGATATAGTTGTAGACTATTTTAGTATGCTTAAACCTTCTCACCATTGCTTTTCTCTTATCAGGTCTCGTTACCTGTGGGATTTCATGAAAAGTGTCCAGTCTCTGTGTCTCTCATAGCAAGGAATGGGGGAGATCGGTTTTTATTGGACACAGTTAATGCCATGTATGCAACCTTGCAAGAACAGGCTGACATAGCCAGCAAGTCAAAACCAACAAAAAATGCTGTTACACAGGAAAACTCAGCTGAAATTGCAAAAGAGAAGGTCCGTTCTAGTTTTCTTTTTTCCCTTCATTGCAAGCTTTGATTGGATTGTGAGAAATCGAGAGAGAGATTGCCTCAAATCATGGGTGAAAGATACTCTTGAATCAATGTTTCTTCTTGCTAAGGATATAGGCAAGGAAAAAGGTAAAAGGAACAGTGAAGATGTCAACCCAAAGGGTTATATATAACTTCTGGTTATGTACTTGTGTAACAGTAAAGCGAATTTTCTTGTGCAATTTTTAATTTTTTTATCTCCTCTTGGGATCGTTGGAACAATTGAGTACTGAAAATTTTGGGTGATTATGTAATTTGTATAGAAAACGTATTGGTTTATATGTTTGCTTAATGTTAACTTTGCATTGATTTTATTGTGATAGAGAAAGATGACTAAAAGACTACTCTGATGTGTTGTGCCTCGTGTTTCTCATTTCGAATCTGACCATCGTTTGCGTCTTTTCTAGGGAAACCAAGCTTTTAAAGAAAAACAGTGGCAGAAGGCAATTAGTTTTTATACGGAAGCTATCAAGCTAAGTGGCAATAATGCTACATATTATAGTAACCGGGCAGCAGCATATCTAGAACTCGGAAGGTACCATCTGGTTGATGATGTTAAAGCTTCAATATATATATCATGTCTTAGAATACTCATGTTCTAGTTATACTTTGACTTCTCTGATTTTCAGTTTTCTTCAAGCTGAGGCAGATTCCACAAAAGCCATCAGTCTTGATAAAAAGGTAACCTTCTTCTTGAGAACAGTCAGTGTAAAGCTCTGTGATAGCGTCCTAGGCCCTGCTTTTCATGTTTCTGTTAGAGTGATGAGAGATGCAGTGTTCCTAAGATGTAGTTGTGGAGTATGCAAGACAAAATGAATCAGTTGGAACACTGATGTGCTATTGATCCAGGTGTTTTATCTAGGGGTGGGTTAGTTTCTTCAAATGGCATCTTAGAGAAAATTTTGTCCCCCTCCTTTTTCCTGGCATAGGAAATTCCACAAAACAGTAAACAAAATCAAGTCACTTGTAGTATTTGTCTTCCAAGGATGTTCTAAATATCAGAATGTTAGATTCTGCTTGGTGGTTTTGATGCAAGTTTGTCCTTCAAATGGGTTGTCCCTTTGTTATCATGCTGGGAGTCTAGATCTTTCCAAACAGCGACAGCAGGATAAAGGATGAGCAGTTATAATGTGGACCAACTTGCATATTTGTCTCTGGTGACGTATATAATGGAAAGTAGAAATTATTATTGTTATTTTGCACAACACATCATTTTTGCGGGCAGTGAGTTTTCTAGCAAACGGGAATCCCGGAGTCTTATTTCCTGTATAAATTTGGATACGGACAAATTATCTTTTGTCCTCGAGACTTTTCTGTATTTATTTCCCTTCCCATGTGCATGAATGCATGTGTAGATCTTACTAAGATAGACAAGTACTTTTTCTGGTTGTATCTTAGAAAGTCTTATAAACTGTCCCTGAGTTTTGGGTTTTTTAATAAAATCTCCAGAACGTAAAGGCCTACTTGCGTCGAGGCACGGCGAGAGAGATGCTTGGCTACTACAAGGAAGCAATTGAAGGTAAGCAACTGGATCTCATGAGGTTCAATTTGTAATATTGCTTATTTGATCTATATGCTAAGTAATGTTTGCTAGCCATGAGCTACAGAGTGAGTAAAAACCTAGGAAACATGGGCTCCTATTTGGACTGACGCATTTGTCTAAATAATCTTGGTCAATCTAAAAGGCAAAAGTTTAGTGCAAAATAACATTTATTTCGTGGGAATGTTGGATTGTAGATCTTAGAGGAATATAACGTGATTGAATGGGTAATTTTGTTACTTGGACTAAGTAGTTTCTTAATTTTGCAGCAAAAAGAAAAGAATAAGCCACTTTTTGACACAATAGTGGTTCATGCCAAGTTGTTTGGACAGTCCTCTGTTAGGATCATAGAGAAAACTGAAATATTGATTCACTCTAGTCAAATGCTCAATACCATTCGACTAACAAGAGTACACTACGGGGCATATTGCTAGCCAGTTTTTGACATTGCAGCGCTTCTGAGTTGTTTATCTCAGGTCTTGATGACTAAAGTTTTCTTCCTCTTTGCTTTCTGCAGACTTCAGCTATGCACTGGTTCTCGAACCAACAAACAAAAGAGCATCACTTTCTGCTGAGCGATTGAGGAAGTTGTTTGTGTAGGCATAAACTGGTCTGGCCGAGCTTCTGTGATTTTTGAGTGCAGGGTTCTCATCTTGCATCCTGCACCAGCTCCATTTTGCATCGAGGAATCCAATTTGCTGATACAGCCACCTGCATGCACGGTTCATCGGTTAATCTCGAATGCCAACATTCTATTCAGCGTGCTAGGTAGGAAAGATGAGAACCATTTTTTCGCCCCAATGGTAGAGTCAAGAGGTCAAAAGAGGGTATACGTTCTTGAATTCTTGTTCAGCAGGTCTTGTTCTTGTCGAGCCAATTTGTACGTATGGTCCAATTTTGTTTTGGTTGTGACATATTTCACTTGAGTTGGTAATTCGAGCTATGAGGCAAGATCTCTGTCTGCTCAATTCATTAATCATACTTCTCATAATTATTATTGAACAGCATTTTCTCATTTTGCCAATTAAATATCGTATTTCAGTGCTGGTGTATCCGTGGCACTGTATAAGAAACTTCTCCTTTCATTTGGAATTTGATCATTGTATTTTGACCATCCTGGTCATGCCGTCTCCACTCCCCAGGATTAAAGAGAATCTGCTCAAGTCTACCCAGACGGATGCCTCCACGTTTGACACACCTTTAAGATCTTCACAAGCAGCCTTGTTTTCTTCTTTTCTGTTCTGTTCTTCTTCCGATTGATGCATTGTCTAGTATTTAGAATAAATTTCCACTTGTTTTAAGGTGGATGTTCTTTTGACGCCGCCCTGAGTATCTAATCTCATATCCCCAGTCACGAATTTATTTGCTACAAGGAGACGGATGAGTTCATTCAGGAGGCGAAATGAATCAGCACAATCGTGTGTGATTCCGAGTTGCTGAATACCTATCCTATGTGGGGCTGATGCGAAAATAAGAATCTCCAGAAACTGGAGGATTTGTCCTTCACATTCCGGATTCATCTGGATTAGGAAAAAGCGAAGCGACGCTCTACATTGAAAAGGGATACCAGGGTAAGGGAAGACAACGAAAAGAGCAAACAAAAATCTTCGACTCACCGAAGAAGCAATACATCCTGTCCAGTGCCATGTTGTAAGCCGAGTATTAGTCATCCAAAGATCTTTGAGTATGTTTGTCGTCACTCGCAGTCCATGAGCTCCTCTAGTTGTTCATCAGTCCACTGCAGGAGCGAAGTTCTTGAACCAAGCTGCTGCTGCTTCCTCATTCCATCGACACTAACGCCATCTTTATCATCAGAAACTTCAGCAATGCCCAACCTGTTGTCGTTGCACTTGGCGTTTTCTGATGTAGAACAATCCATGGTCTCACCACTCCTAGCTGCCCTAAATTGGCTTGTCTCATCATGTGCCACTGGGGACGGTTCGTTCACCACAGAAACGTCATGGTTTCTGTTAGTTTGGTTGCTGCAAGAGTCAGTCCCTTGTACCCCGCCAGACTGTTCATACTGCGTATTAGTAGCTTGCTTTAAACTACTCAAGATTCCCTCTATTCTCCCCCTTAACTGGGACGATGCTTTCTCTTGCGTGCTGGATTTTTCCCGAATCTCTGCCAACCCAAGTCTTAATCAGTAAAACAATGGATGTATTAAAAATGCTTCAAGAACTTAAAGAGGAAGTTTTACCATTAGAGCATATAAGACTGAAGACCTACCCAAACTGGAAGTACGTTCCTTAGCTGGGGGAGAACAATTCTCTTTTGATGGAGGTCCACCATCCTTAGCGATGACCTGTGGGATATATATATATATTTTTTGTTTAAGGTTTTGAAAAATTGCAGAATCAATTTTCACAAGGTCTATGGAACTTGTTAATTCAGACTGAAAGTTTGTTGTCAGTAACAAGATGACCAAGATCCAGCAAGAACTCTCCCCAAGTGGTCCCAATCTACCACATGAACCGAGAGTGGCAATAACCAGGGGATATCGTGATTCATGACATAAAAGAAAATCATGTCAACAAAATGCTCATTCTGCCATATAGATTCTAGACACATGCTGAGTTAGCATACCTTTATTATGTTGTTCAAAGTTATGTTGAGATAGCGAGTGCAGCGTGAAGGTGAAAACACTGCAACCTGAAACAAAGCACCTCAATGAGCTCCTTAGCAGAAGAATCAGAAACACGAAAATTAAAGAAACTCAAGAAGCAAAAAGCTCCATCTAACTAGCATATATTAAAGCATGTAATAAGAAAATCAAATAAGATAATAGTAACACCAGTTCAAATTTTTTGCTAATGTGATTGATAGAACCTTCTGAAGAATTAGAACTGCACCAACAGATATCTCCTGCGCAAAACCCTTCTCTCTTAGAACTTTGCGATGAATAGTAGCACCAACTGTACCTGTTGGATCCTGAAATTTTCAACACCACATTCATAAGTTCTATATTCCGCTTAGAAGCCATCCCGAGTATACTGAAAAGCCCATCAATTTAAGTAGTACGAACTGGGTATACCTTAAGTGTCACCATCATATCACCAAGGCCATTTGGAGTGCAAGATTTGACAATTGCAACGACCTAATCACATCCAAACAACAATCAGACAAAGGATGATTCCAAATTAGCCAAATGGTACTTGATGCAGCTCTGAAAATCTCCTATTGACAATATATGAAAGCAATGGTGGCAGTCTGTTTGAAATTTCTTATTTTCACTTTTCACCAGAAATCAAAAGACCAGTCTCCTTAGTACTTCCAAAATATCTCATAGATTCTACAAAGTAATATACTTTCCATTTGCAAGTTCTGAGATTCGCTTTGCATTTGGGACTAGGAATGGGTGGGCGTGTTTCCGGTTTCCTATTATGCCCCGATTTTTGACATATTCAAATTCTTCCAAACCATTTGTGAATATAAGCCAGTAGCCAAATCAAGTAAATTTGTCGAATAGCTATTCCTTGCTCCCTTTTCCTCCATTTATTATTTGTAAACTTTTGCATTTATCCAGTCGAAAATCCTAGCATTCATCTCAGCAATTGAAGTTGGATAAAGAATCTGAAGACCTGAGACACTTTATCAGGGACAGTTCCTCTCTTAATGGAGCACAAAGGCGTCCCAATGGCCACACCATCACCATCCACCAACCCTAACAATAGAATCAACCAGCGAAAGTATTACAAACTAGCCATCCAACAACTGGAAAACATAAATCCATACACACAAAATCGTCAAGTCACAATCTCAAATTGGTCAGTCAAAAACCCCCGTTGACACGATACCATAACCTCAATACCTCGTTGCCGCACGAATTCCACTGCACAAACCCACGGATCGAGCGTGAAATCGCCACCGTCCTCATCCCCATTCTCCAGAGCCCTCCTTATATACTCTTGTGTAGGAATCGCAGTCACATCCTCCTCCTCCTCCTCGCCTCCAGCTATCAGAAAACCCTCCGACAACCTCCGAGCTCGCCGCTGCATCGCTGCTTGAACTGCTCCGGCCGGTCCCGGTATTCTCCGCTCACCCTTCGCCTCTTCTCTTCTCGGCGAAGACTCGAGAGGAGGGAGGGAGACCGAGTTCGGGGATCGAGGGGCTTGGGAAACTAGGGTTTGCGGGCTGGGATGCTGCGACGGTGGTTGGGAGGAGCGACGAGAGCAGGGTCGAAGAACCGATGAGGAAATTGGGGGATCAATTAGGGTTTGACGGCGCTTGGGAGGACGACGAAAAGTGGAGAGGTCTGAGTCGTCGGCGTCAAGCGCTTCCCACGGCTCCTCCATTGATCGCCTTCCGTCGAGCTCCGTTGCGACGATGTGGTTTTCATCGTCAGAGAGGATCGTGCGGAAAGCGCGGGAAAAGAGACCATTTATATTCGTCCTATTTTCACGAAAGTCCCTGACTTTGCGCATTTCTATCCATTTTAGCCCCCAACTTTGAAACTTGTCAAAAAGATGCACCAACTTTTAGTTTTTTGTATCAATTTCAGGCACTATTGTTTCGGAACAAGCTCAGAGGGAGGTGCGCCACAACACAAGAAAATCTACCGCTTCAAGTCTCACATGCAAAGATCAAGGCACCCTGTCTCGTGAAATATCTTGTCTATTTTCATGATAGTATTTGCTAGGGGTGAGCAGTTACAAGTTCCATACTGGTTCCAAGCTATCATGCATATCCTGAAAGCTGGATCTTACCTAATCACAGGTTCCAGGGTCGGTTCTTAGGTCTACCCAGATTTCACATATATTTTTAATTGAACGATTGTAATAAATAATCACATTTAATGACTATTACTTGCTGCTACAATCCACTGACCACTACTCATATTTATATACATAAATAAATATGAAACATTAACAAAGTAAAAGTCTCAGTCATATGTATCGGGGATATGTTCATTAAAAGTTCTAAAACTTGTCGGGATAATGCAATTGAGTCCTAAAACTTACAAAAAGTGCAATCAAGTCTTAAAACTTGTTAAATTGATTTAATCAAATCCTTTTATTAACACCGTCAATTTGTCTAACAAAAAATGTCGACGTGGCATTTTTAAATCAATTTCCTTATCCTACGTAACATTTTTAATTATTCTATTTTTTGAAATTTTATTTAAATTAAATTAAAAACTGAAAAAAGCTAAAAATTTATTTGAAAAAGAAAGAAAGGGCAAGGCCTCGCTGCTGCTGCTGCCCATCCCCGAAGGGGCCGGCGAAGGTCACCAACCCTAACCGAGGGTGGCCGGCCCTCGTCGACCCCGGGCGAGGCCTCGCCCAAATCTTGGTTGAGAAACCCAGACCTGGGGATGCCGGCTCTCGAGCCTTGGCCTAGCGAGTACCAAAGTAAGAACACAAGCTAGCGATGCTACTAATTTTTTTTTTTTCTAAAGAAGCTTAGCTTCAGACAGCAATAGGCAAAGCTCGCAGAAGTTCCCCCCTGAAGGTGGTGGGGTCTGGGGACTCAGAGCGCGAGACAGAGAGTCGTGTTTCATGATCAATTGAGAAAATGGAGGTTAAACCGAAACCAAAAGAGAAAAAGATATAGTAAAATACAAGAAGAAGTTGGGTTCAGATTAGGGGTGTGCAAACTGGACCGGACCAACCCGGCCGGGTTGGTCCGGTCCTTGAGGGGAGCGGTCCGGTCCCCGGTCCCAATGAATGGGACCGGTGGCCGGGCGGTCCGGTCCCCGGTCCCATGGTGGGTGGGACCGGACCGGACCGCCAGGACCGGACCACCTAGAAAAAAAAAATTAATATGAAGCCAACACCATCTTGCTGGGATATCCAACTTTTATGAGCACTTATTGATCAAAAGAGAAAAGTAACTTCCTTGCTTCTAAAATAAACTGCAGAATTTGAAGTTTTTCACAAAATAAATCAGAACCGAGCGGCATCCAAGTTATGTGGATGAAGCTTTGGTAGTTAAGAGGTTTAGCAATAAGTGTTCGATCGGACATTTTTTTTATTTCAAGGTATATTACAGCAATACGATCTCTTTAACCTAATCCGAACTCGTCTAATGGATCAAAAAAGAGTAAAAAAAAATACGATAGATCGCACTTTCACACGAGGAATTTACACCGGTTGGGCGGTTTCCTCTCTCAACTAAACTGCACAATTACCAGCAGCCTCGAGTCAAGTTCGAGGTAAAAAAAAATTAAAATTTTTTGGTATTAGCGGTCTCATTGGGACCGGATCGGGACCGGACCGGACCGTTGGTCCTGGGCGAGTCCGGTCCCTGGTCCTGAAAATTTGGGGACCGGGACTACCGGTCCGGTCCCCGGTTCCATACCGGAACCGGACCGGCCCGGACCATGCACACCCCTAGTTCAGATTGTTAGGTAATAGGTGGTGAATGGAGATGACTGAAGAACTTCGCGAGCTGGCATCCCCAGGTCTGGGTTTCTTCAACCCAGATCTGGACGAGGCCTCGCCCGGCACCGATGAGGGCCGGCCACCTCGCTCAGGGCTGGCGACCTCCGGGAGGCCCTGCCCTTTTTTTTTCAAGTTTGTTTTTTTTTTCAATAATTTTTTTTATCTTTTTTCAGTTTTTTAATTTGATTTAAATAAAATTTTGAAAAATAGAATAATTAAAATGCCACGTAGGATAAGGAAATTAATTTTAAAATGTCACATTAGTATTTTTCGTTAGACAAATTGACGGTGTTAACAAAAGGATTCAATTGAACCAATTTGACAAGTTTTAGGACTTGATTGCACTTTATGCAAGTTTTAGAATTAAATTACATTTTCGTAACAAGTTTTAGGACTTCTAGAGAACATATCCCTAACTATCGCAAAAATATATAAGCTTAGATTAATAGTTCCAGATTAGATTAATGGTTCCAGATTACACATTCATCATCAGACGTCATGGAATACCGCAAAATCGCGCGAAGATATATATCAAGAAAAACATAAAAACTCGTTACAACTTTGGTTCGAGGTTCTAGCTACCTAGAACATGAAATCTATCCGTCAGAACATGTTCCTCAATTTTTGGAACCTCGATCCTACATACTTTATAATTTGGAACTAGATAGATTCTTTACCGGTTCGTTTCTAGGATTTCAGGTAACTTGAAATCGTTCCCACCCCTAATATTTGCTGTAAGTGAATAATAAACGTTTAACAATATGTTCAACAAAAACCAAATATAGCAATCGTCTGTCGCCCTTCATGACTTCCAATCAAACTCTATTTCCACTCAAAAACACACAAGAAAATGTCATCCGGTCGTTCCTCTGCTTCGTTTC
Organism: Lenwebbia sp. NSW1173648; assembly: GCA_029784005.1. Taxonomy (NCBI): domain Eukaryota; kingdom Viridiplantae; phylum Streptophyta; class Magnoliopsida; order Myrtales; family Myrtaceae; genus Lenwebbia; species Lenwebbia sp. NSW1173648. The sequence continues at coordinate 7,323,999 of JARCGZ010000002.1, forward strand.
CAGGAATTTCGGTCCTCCTCCTCCTCCTCCTCCTCTCTCTCTCTCTGTGGTAAAATTTACCAGGAAATGGACAGCCATTTCCCCCATCGTTAAGCCTGCTCAATCCACCTCAAGAACATCAAGGTAGAAAAAAAGCGTTCGATCTGTTCTCAAGTTTCCCGTTTTGTCATATGCAGCTTGATGATTCCAGTTTCACTCCCACATAAAAAAGATTCAATCTTTCTGTGCGCACTTTTGTAGGGAGATTCTTGGGGGGGGGGGGGGGGCATGTAAGGAAAGGGGAAGAGAGAGACCAAGAATGTCGTCGTCCCCAACAACAAGACCTGCCTCAGGAACATCTCTCATGGAGAGCTTGCTGGGTCTTCTCAGAATCCGCGTCCGGCGGGGTATTAATCTCGCCGTCCGAGATGTCCGCACCAGCGACCCCTACATCGTCATCAAGATGGGTAAACAGGTTCTGTCATCGTTCTTTTTTCCCTTTTCTTTTCTGAATTTCACATTGCTGCGCCAATTATGTTCGTGTGAATGAGGTAGTATCCTCGTTAGCTTGTCGTAAATTAACATGTCAGAAAGTAATTTGGTTCAGTGTGATACGTATGGGAATGTATGGCCCGAATGCGAAGCAGAAGGCTCGCGATTTGAGTAGTTTGCTTCATATGGTGTGAATGAATTCCTTCTTTTGTTATCGATGCCCTTTACTTGTTGGACTGAGGAAAAATTGTTTCCATGCAGAAACTGAAAACTCGCGTAATCAAGAAGGATATTAATCCAGAGTGGAATGAAGATCTTACTCTCTCTGTTTCGGATCCTGATATTCCTATCAATCTGGTAAGACTCGTGGCTAGTGGCTCCAAATTACATTACACGAGACCGGTTTTCTCAGCATTTCCAATGAAATCATGTGGTCTGAAGTTGAAAGACTCATGCCAAAGGTTTTGATATATGTGGCCTTTTGTTGATCAATTGGTTAAAAGGTGTGAACTCACGGTTGTTCAAACTTTTAATTACAAATGAAATGTGGCCGGGAACAGATAAGAGTCGTCAATTTGCCTTTGCCTTTTCGGATATGCTGCTGTTATTCACATGAGACTCGATGTGGTCCGGTTTTTGACACGATATAAGGACAGTTGCGAAAAGCTATGGACAAACTCATCTGCAATTTTTTCTTATTTGAATACTCCAGGGGCACGAGAGCAGAAGCCCGGCCATCTGCATCTTTTACGCATGCTTCTCCATTTTGTTATATAATGTTGACAAGAGCAAATGCATATGATGAAAGAATCCATTGTAGTCTTCATTAGATGATCAGTTTGGTTTGCACGGCGCTCTTAAAAAGTAGAACTTTAGAACCAATTTGTTCCAACAAATGAAACATGCAACTTCAAGAAACATGCTGATGCCACTAAAAGAACCACATCGGACAGCTTAACTGTTGATACATCCTTGCGTCTTTCTTTTTCTATGTTTGAGAAATTTGGCATTTGCTGTGCTATTCTTATAAATGTTGTAACGATGAATAGCTACTAGACAGGTTCGCGTGAAATGCCGTAAGAATGATACCTTGTGGGTCAAATAATGATGTAATGCTGCCAGAAATTTGTAACCTCCCTGACCCGTATTGCAGTTCTTAAAGATCCTTACTCTTTTCCTCGATTTGAAAGTTGACGAAAGTCGAACAACAGGAGTCTATGCGTTAAGCTGCATAAAAGTGGTCTGCAGGACATATTGGAGTCGGTATTAGTTATGGCCTAATCCATCTCTCAGTTTTTTGCTTGATTTTTCAGACGGTTTACGATCACGACACATTCACCAAGGATGACAAAATGGGGGATGCAGAGTTTGGCATTAACGTATTCATAGATGCCCTGAGGATGGACTTGCAAGGTCTCCCAAGCGGCACGATAATATCCAGAGTACAGCCGTGTAGGAAGAACTGCCTCTCCGAAGAGAGCTGCATCCTATGGAGCGAAGGGAGGATCGTCCAGGACATGTGTCTCAGACTTAAAAATGTCGAATGCGGGGAGGTGGAAATCCAGTTGCAGTGGATCGACCTTCCCGGTGCCAAGGCTCTATAGAGAGATTTCCGAGAGACGTGCCATTTCGAGGTAAGGTTCAAGCATTTGAGCACTTGGCGTCCTCTTGTAATTGGATCTCTATGATGGATTGTTTCGCCGGAACTCATAGAATGGCCAAAACAGGGCAGCCTTGTATGTACTTGAATTTGTTACCTGTATCTGGATAATAGCAGGAACGAGAATCACTTATCAGAAGCTAGCGAAATGAGAATTTGAACACCCTTTGCTTCTCCGGACATATACCGGTCGTCCGTCTTTCCATCATTCGCCGTACAAGAAAGAGTTTGCCATTAGGTTCTGCTCTTCTGGGTTATCCAAGGGACAAGCTTTGAACATTTAGGTCCAGGTTAATACCCCTTTCCTTTTACTGGTGTTGAACTATTTCACAATTCCCAGCCCCCGACATGAACGAGATGGATGTTGTTTCATGCGATTCCCCGGAAGAATTGTTTGCGTTCTCGCGGCATTCCATCTAGTCATTGTGATCACACGTCGGACATCGAATCTTGGGTGCCGATCAATGTCTCAGTGACTCGTCTCTACCCCTCTCTCCTGTCGCAAATTCACTCTCCATCTCTCGGTCCCTCAATTCATCGCGAGATCGTCGGATTTGCCGTCCGAAACCACCCTCTAAAGTCGCCGCCGACCGTTTATTTTCAAGAGCTAATGAAAATCGCCGTAGCTTTTGGACAAAGGTAGAAAGGGGAGAACTCTACGCATGCCTTGTCTTCTTAGCTTTACCGTTAAGAAACTCTACCTTTCAAGGGCAGCACGTGTGCATGGCCCAAATGAGAAAAAACAATAGCACGTGTGGAGGTCAAAATATTAGGTATTCTCAAACCACATCGTCCTCGTGCTTTGACAACAAAAGGCCCTTTTTCTCTAAGGAAGTAGGGTTGGTTACATGGATTCTCGTACTAACATTAGGCTTCTTATTTATATAAGCTTTCGCGCATGCCCTAAGCACGCGAAATTACTTTTATGTACTTTTGTATGATATTAACTTTACATCTAGTTCTACCCAAATAAAAAAAAGAAAAACTTTACGTCTAGAACTTACTTTTATACTATGGAACGTGGAAGTAGTAAAGTGAACATTCATACCATCGTTTTTGTTGTTGGGGAGAATTATAAAAAAAAATCGTAGACCTATTGCAATTATGTCAATTCAGTCCTAAACTTTTTTTTTTACAATTAAGTGCTAAACCTTTTGTAATTATGCCAATTCAGTCCATTTAGTCGGCCGGGGCTGAAGTGGTAAAATTTTAATATTTTTAAAAATTTTAATCATATTTTAATTTTTTTTTAATTTTTTTTATTTGCATTTTGTTTTTGGTTTGGGGCCGCCGGCCCTTGGGCGAGGGCCTATGAGCCCTCGTCGGCTGCTGGCGAGGGCTCGCGATCATGCACCTAGGGGTGAGCGTTTCCAGGGTCAGCCCAAGTTTCAATTGCAACCTAGAACCTACACTGTCAATTGGTCTAGGGTTTAACTCAGAACCGACAAATTCCCATTTTTTTTTGTTTCGTTTTTTTCTTTTTCAATTTTAGTTAAGCAAAACGAAGTGAACTCAACAACAAAAATCCTCATTTGTTAATAGCAACAATCCATAAAAGATGGACGTGAAAAATAAAATAAACAATATAAAGTTCAAAACTCGTAAGATAAAGCCTAAATAATAGAACTTTAGTCCTCAATTATCCATAAAAATTGCTCTAAATTTTAACCACATGAAACAAAAAACAAAAAACAAAAAACAAACATAGTGTTTACGAGTTGAAGGGGAATGAATATATGTGGTGAGGTTTTTTAATATATATTAATTTAATTAATATTAATATTAATTTAATTAATATTAATATTAATTTAAAACAGTTCATATCTAAAAAGAGAGGCAAAGTTTGTTATTGTTAACAAGAGTAAAAAGAGAATTTAGGGTTAACTCAAGTTCGATTCATCGGTTCTCCTTTCTCGGTCCGGTTCTTCGGTTCTCAATTTGGTTCTTACGCAAAAAATGGAGAAATGAACTGCACAGTTACAGTTCCACTTTTTTTGGAACCACTAATCGGGGGAACTCGAACTGAACCGGTTCCTATAGTTGGTTCGGTTAGATTCCATGTTCTACCCTAGACCCATGCTCATGAAGGAATTTATCGCACACCGAATCAGAATGATCACATAGAAATTAAAGAAAATTGGATGAAGCACGAGATTACCCAGGTTCACCCCGGAATAGGGCTACGTCCCGCAAAGAGACTTCGCTATATTTTCGGTTTATAGCCACTCAACTCGTTACAATGATCAGAAAAGCGAGCAAAATATATATGCCCCAAACGGGCCCAAAACCTAAACCTATACGAAATCTCTTAATCCCACAACATACGGCCAGCTTAAATAAAAGCCCAAACCCGTTGAGGTTTCGGGGGCGCTGCCCCTGAACCCCCACCCGCTGACCGGCAAGCGGGACAATCGTCCGCTAACCGAGCAGCGGAACCCTCGTCAAGAGACGCTGCCCCCGAACCCCCGCCCGCTGACCGGGCAGCGGGGCACCCGTGTCGGGGGCGTTGCCCCCGAACCCCTGCATTCCACGCGCAGGGGTCACATGTCGTCGGATAACACTTCAGTTTCCTTAAGTTCACGTGGACGTACCCGATGTGAGAAACAAGGGTCCCCGAAGTATTCACCAACTCCAACGGCTCACCCCTACATGTACCCACATAGTTCATACGGTGGAAAGTTCAAATCTTTTCAACAAAATAAATAAATAAATCCTTATCCTATTTAATGAATATCTTCCTATTTCAGTGCGCATTTTTACGACGAAGCTCACGATAATATGTCGGGTTCGGGCTTTACTATAGGGTCACTATAGTCACTTAGGGGGCGAACATCAACCAGCCAAAAGATCTGCTCTAATTTGATGGGAATATCTCTATTTGTACTATCGAGTGAATGCGTATATTTCAAACACTCAGATCTCATTTGAAAATTAAAGATGGATTGGGGGAATGTGCCACCCCCTTTTCATGAATAGAAGAGCCTCAAGCAACCTGCCAAAGAGAAAACCTTTATAGAAATCCCAAGCCATGGAACTCACCAAAAAAAAGATGGGGGTTTGGTTTGGATTTGGCTTGGCAAAAGAGATAAGGTAAACAAAGAACCGAGAACCCTAGAAAAGATAATCAAACTTAAAATCAAGTTCATGGCCCCCTTTTATACTTTTTTGGAAGAACACAGAAACCCCTCTTGCAATCTGTGCAGCAAACATGAAGGGAGGAGGGGGTATGGTATGGTGGCTAGGGTTTCGAATTCCAAGAGGGTTTGTCAACCTGACACGCCAATCTTTGTCTCCTTTCACCTTCATTCCTCGCCACCCTATGTTATTATCATCAATAACTTTAATGCACGCTTTCTTGTGGTTTTTATGACTTCTAGGAATATATTTATATTTGCATCGCATATCGTTCCCCTTACTTCCAAGGTTTGAGCCAATCATTTCTTGCCATGTCAGCTCTTTTGCTTTTCGATATTTCAGAAAGCGTGCGTGCCCTATTCTTGAGGCTCGCTAGGGAAGATGGAAGGAACTTTCGTTTCGATAAATTTGTTGGTGAGTTTGGTCATTTGGGAGAAGGGAAATATTTTATAATTTATCTGAAAAATTCAATGGCTTTCACGTGATTTCGATAAATTTGTTGGTGAGTTTCTCACTTAATTCGGATCAGATATGTGTTTCGAGTATGGAAAGTGGGAGAAAAATATCGCCCATTCCCCGTTGTTACTATTGAATAGAAATTACATGTGAAAGCGTATCTTAAATCTACAAACCCGTTTTGTGTTGATCTCATTGCGTATCTTAAATTACGCATCATGTTCATGCGTGTAAAAAAAAAAGGAAAAAAAAAAAAACAATTCGCGTGCACGAATAGTAAATCTCATAAAGAACTTTAATGATGAACTAGACATTATCAGCACAAAATAACATCATTCCAACACCTTTAAATTTTCTCGGTCTCGCTTGGCTTGATCCTTTGGTAGAAGAGACAATCCTAAGATATTGATTATGGTCGCTAATCATGACGAGACCGAGCTTAATTAAGTTGAATCATAGTTTAGTCCGATTTCATTGACAAAAAAAACAGCACGATGCTCGTGTGTTTAGGGTTAGGCAAAGGTATTTATCTTTTGCCCACCATGGCAGGCGCGAGAGAGGAAAAAGGAGTCAGCATATACTGCGGAGTGAAAGTAGGGCTTTAGCCAAAAAGCAAAGAAAACTATCTCAAATCTTTTTTTTTTTCGTGGGACAAGTAGACATTATCGATTGAGAATATTTGCTTCTGTCTGATGTTGATTAAGACCCCTTAATTAGGCCCCTAAACAAGCAAAGGCAGGCTCAATTATTCACGAGAAAAAGAGGGCTACATAGCTAGTGCTCCGTAGCACCACCACTTCATATCTGAACTCAAGATTTGGTGCAAATTGCACTATATATTATGCGGGTTTAAATATGGCATAATGAAACTTTATTAAGCACTACAAAGAAAAAGAAGTTAAGAATTACCCAAGATCAGATTTGAGATTTTAGTCCTAAAATAATCCACTTGGAGACTAATGCCTATTCTTGTATTGCCATTGTTGTAGATGGGTGTGGTTCAAGAAATTGAAATTTTGTTTAAAGAATTTGAATAGGGTTTCGTGGAGTTGAAAGCCATGAACAAGGGGGGATTCTTGAAGGCTTAGAGGTCAGCCATTGACATCATTCAACTAGGGTTGAAGCAAATGAGGGACAATAGGCCTCCTAGCCCTAGGCAATGTTCCCTAATTAAGGCAATTAGTCCACTATTAATGCCACTAAGAATATCTCCTTAGCTCCTGCTTAGCGTTTGGTCGAAGTCCACCATGCATTATACGCCTACCTTGATAGAGATATAAGATCACATAAGGTGAAAAATTGACGTGGAGGAGACATTATTGCATGCACCTGATGTATACATTCGCGTCCGTTTAGACCATTGAAATCGATGACTCTAAGTGTGTGAATTGCATAGTGGAATGAGGCATACTTGGTTGATGTTGCCAATTCATGGTTCCCTTATGTCATTCCGACCAGGTTTTGTAATTGTCTAGGTTCCTTTTCTCGTTCGAGAGACATGTTTAGATCGGACAATCGAAGACACAACAAGTGCCCGAAAGCAAATGAAGATCCGTGAGTTTAACGAGACGCGCCTTGAATGGTCCATTTCAAATATTTGCCCGAAATCTCGACCGTTAATCCTAATTTCTGCGGTCGATCTTTTTAGTGGCCACAATATTCCTTATAGAACGCATAGTTTTCACCTCCATTCTCTTACTTCTTTCACTTCCGATAGGGTTACAAATTTACTCACCCTACTCTTCTGGCTTTTGCGTCTTTTATTAGTATCATTATTTTTGGTCGAAAAGGTTGCTTTTTATTGCACTTTCCCAGCTCCAATTCCAAAATGTGTCCTGGCATTCCAAAACCACAATGAATAGGCTACGAGCACTTAGGGTGCGTTTGTATCACGAAAAACTTAAGATTTAGAAGATATTTTTTTTGAAAAATAATCGCTTGGATCGCTTAAAAAATGAATGAGTATAAAATATTTCCATTACCCATGAATATAATTAGGCATAAATTGTTGTCCATAATGAAAAAATTTTCTGTTAACGAATTTTTCTAAGAGATAAAACCAATCATTAGTTTTCCGTGAAACAAACGCGCCCTTAGACGAATAGTTACGGCAATTCAAGAGTCTTACTCATGAGGAAGATATGGAAGAGGGATGTTCATTTTCGTTTAGAAAAAAAGGTAAAACTTCATGTTTGGCCATACATTCCATGTCTACGTAAATGACAAAATCTATCAAAGCTGTTAAATGCGTTGCCTGACTATTTTCATCGCTTCAACTAATTCTTCCACTTGGATAATCAAGAAATTGAACTTTTAAAAAGCGAGCAAATTCCCACTCAAGGAGTGACAGTCTCGACTGGCCAGAAGAAAGTAATGAACTGAGCCATTCACCGTTTAGAAAAACTGTAAAACAGAAAAGGAAATGGTCCCTCTTGTACTTTTATGCATGGCGAGTGAATCCATCCGCAATATTCTCTTCTCAATTAAATCTCTTTCTCTCCAAACTTTTTTGCTGCCAATTGGTCCATTGACAGCAAAAACTATGGACACTTTATATATATATACACACACAAAGATTGAGGATGGCTATTTCATTTTGTTAAGAAAAGCTTAGGAAGAAGGGAGATTACCCCATGCCAAGATCGGATTTACAGATGGCGTATCAAAGGGGACTGACGGCAGCTGGATTCGAACCTAGGCATGATATGGGGAGTGTTCGTACCTTACTAGGTGAGCCAACCCACTTTAACTAATTTTTAGCTATTTTAAAATGAAAAAATTACCAAAAAAAGTCCTAAACCTATTGTAATTGTGCCAATTCAGTCATAAACCTTTTGCATTTAAGTCAATTCAGTATATTTGGCTGACCGACGCTGACTTGGCATTGCAGGCGCTGACTGGACTTTTTCAAAATAATATTTTATTTGCTTTTTTTCTTTAGTTTTTTTTTCCAAACCCTCGCCGGCCATAGGCGGGGGCTGGGACACCCTCCCCAGCACTTGGCGAGGACATCTCGACCCTCGCCTGTGGCCGGCGTGGGTCAGTCGGCGACCTTCGCCGGCCCAAGGGTTAGGGAAACAAAAGAAAAAAGAAAAAAGTCATAAAAATTAAAATATAATTAACAAACAAAAAGGTTCACGTCAGCGGTGGTAAGCCAAATGGACTGAATTGGCACAAATGCAAACTGTTTAGGACTGAATTGGCAAAAAATAAATAAATTTGGGACTGATATATCAAATTTTGTGCCCATTACTAGTGGACATTTAGAATGATGACTTATACTCCATATACACAAATAGAATTTATCAGTTTACTTTATGCAAACTAAACTCGAATCCAAACAAAGCTCAAAACAAGTAGGACAAAAACAAAAACAAAAACAGATGAATGAGTAAATAAATAAGCAAACTCTGGAGCATGCTTTGGGGAATGCAAGTGCAAGCTTGCTTTGCAGCTCTCAAAGCTTAATAGTATAGTGCAACCAAAAAAAAAAAATTAGGGTAAAGAAAAAGAGATAAAAAGAAAGAGAGACTCTGCACTATTCTCTGCCTTATTACTCCCAAAGCTCAAGAACCGAAACACATGCTCTCTCCCACTTTTCAAGTCACTCCTCATCATCACTACCACCACCACCATCTCCTCCTCCTCCCTTCCTCTTCATCTCCTCTTCCAAACCCATTTTGCAGAACCCCCTCCATTGATCTCTCAGTCAATCTCAGGGTGCTAAACTGAGCAGCAGAGATGATCACGCCGACCGACTTCTACCACGTGATGACCGCCATGGTCCCGCTCTACGTGGCCATGATCCTGGCCTACGGCTCGGTCAAGTGGTGGAAGATCTTCACCCCAGACCAGTGCTCCGGGATCAACCGGTTCGTGGCCCTGTTCGCGGTCCCGCTCCTCTCCTTCCACTTCATCTCCACCAACGACCCTTACACCATGAACTTCAAGTTCATAGCAGCCGACACGCTGCAGAAAGTCATCGTCTTGGCGGTCCTCTTCGTGTGGGCTAAGGTGAGCAAGAGGGGCTCGTTGGAGTGGACCATCACGCTGTTCTCTCTGTCGACTCTGCCCAACACGCTGGTCATGGGCATTCCTTTGCTCAAGGGCATGTATGGGGACTTCTCCGGGAGCCTCATGGTCCAGATTGTGGTGCTTCAGTGCATCATCTGGTACACCCTGATGCTCTTCATGTTCGAGTTCCGAGGTGCAAGGATGCTCATCTCCGAGCAGTTCCCGGACACGGCGGGGTCGATAGTTTCGATCCATGTCGACTCAGACATCATGTCGTTGGACGGAAGACAGCCCTTGGAGACGGAGGCCGAGGTCAAGGAAGACGGGAAGCTCCATGTGACAGTGAGGAGGTCCAATGCTTCGAGGTCAGACATCTACTCAAGGAGGTCACAAGGCCTGTCCTCGACCACCCCTAGGCCGTCGAACCTGAGCAATGCGGAGATTTACTCGCTCCAGTCCTCGAGGAACCCCACCCCAAGAGGGTCCAGCTTCAACCACACCGACTTCTATTCCATGATGGCCGGCCAACGGAGCTCCAACTTTGGCTCGGCCGACGTCTATGGGCTCTCGGGGTCACGCGGCCCCACGCCGAGGCCATCAAATTACGAGGAAGACGGTGGGAACAAGCCGAGGTTCCACTATCATGGCCAGGGTGGCGGTGCTCACTACCCGGCCCCAAACCCGGGAATGTTCTCGCCCAAAAGCGGCGGCGGGGGCGGCGGCGCTAATAATGTGAAGAAGCCTAATGGCCAGGCTCAAAAGGGTGAAGATGGTGGGAAGGACTTGCACATGTTTGTCTGGAGCTCGAGTGCTTCCCCAGTTTCTGATGTGTTTGGAAATAACAACAACAATGATCAGTTTGGAGCTAATGAACCGAAGGACGTGAGGCTGGCTGTTTCTCCTGGTAAAGGTAGAATGAAAGCTTCATTACCTAAGTCTAGAAACCTTTTTCTTTCTTCGGTGCATCTTGACAAACACTTCCTGCGTCTTCCTGAATTATGCAGTGGAGAATCACAGAGAGAATCAAGAAGACTACTTGGAGAGGAACGAGTTCAGCTTCGGCAACAGAGAGAACACGACCCACGAGGCTGAGAAGGTGGATGATGGGAAGCCCAAGGCAATGCCTCCGAGCAGTGTGATGACCAGGCTCATCTTGATCATGGTGTGGAGGAAGCTCATAAGGAACCCTAACACATACTCAAGCTTGATTGGCCTCACTTGGTCCCTGGTCTCATTCAGGTCATTTTCATGTTTTTGCTGTTCTTTTTTTTGGGGGTTATAAAATGTAAGACCTGCATTAAATGGGGTTTCATTTACTTTCAGGTGGAATGTGGTGATGCCTGCAATTATAGCAAAATCCATCTCAATACTGTCAGATGCGGGACTTGGCATGGCCATGTTCAGTCTTGGTCAGTACTTTGTACTTGCCACATAAATTCTCTCTTAACAGCTTTCTTTGTTAGCATTATCATTGACCAAATGCTGCTGGTATCTTTACTCACTAGACACACACTCAGCACAAAACACATTGCACGTTACTTAAGCCAAGTTTAGATCTTGCTTAGGTGGACAATCCTTCTCAAATTTGTATTTAAGTAATACATACGTCCGAATGAGAAAATATGCCGGACTGCTCAATTAGGGACGAGGCTCAAATGGGCTATAAGGATGGTTTGTTTCTTGATCGATCAAGAACAAAAAGATTCAAATCGAGATTGACTATGGGACTAGGCTTATACACACCTTGATGTTGCTCGGTGTATGCGCAAATACTAAAAGTGGGTGTGTGATGGATAGAGACGTGGTGTAATCTTCTTCTGTTTTTTTTTTTTTATATATACATATACACAAGATGGTGGAGGTGGTGATGATGAAAGGTGTGAGTGAAGTGTCATCAAGTTCTGATCTTTCTTTTGGTGGATTTGATTTAAATTTGCAGGGCTGTTCATGGCATTGCAACCGAGGATAATAGCATGTGGGAATTCTGTAGCAGCTTTTGCCATGGCCGTGAGATTCCTCACAGGCCCAGCTGTCATGGCTGCTGCCTCCATCGCTGTTGGCCTCAAAGGAGTCCTCTTGCACGTTGCCATTGTCCAAGTACTCTCTCCCTCTCTCTCTCTTCTGCTTCCTTCTGACACTACCAATCCTACTTCACTGGATATAAGCTCCAAAACTGCTGCTTTTTTGCTGTTCTTTATCATTGTTTTCGCTTGCTTATTGATCTAGCTAGATGGGAAAGCTCCAAAAACTACATTGCCACCCTAAAAATTGAAGCTTTAGCTTGCAAGATAAGCTTTTTTAATAGTTTTTTCGCCTTTCCTTGTCTGCCATATTTGGTGTTTTCTCATTCAAGTAGCAGGGCTCGACCCCATCATCTGCAGTTTTGCATTTGAGGTTTTCTTGTTGGAGAGGGATTAGATTAATGGTTTTCTGCCTCTAGCAAAGTTCTTGCTGGACGTAGGAAATTGACAAGCAAAACCAAACAAAAGGGTATCTTTCCTTTCTTTTCTATCCCAAAATATTATTATTTGGGAGAAAATGAATAAAGGGTTTTTTCGGAAATTACAAAAAGCAATGAGTCACGTCTACCTTGCCAGCCCAAAAAAAAGAGAGTCGCGTCTGTCACAATTATTCCTAGTCCCCTAGCAGCTTTTTTCGAAATTATGACTGAAAAAGCAAAAGCCTATTAAAAATAAAAGAAATCTTGGGCAATAATTAACGTTATTTTTTACTGCTTTGAAAAAATTATTACAGGCAGCTCTTCCACAAGGGATTGTCCCCTTCGTCTTTGCCAAGGAGTACAACGTGCACCCAGACATTCTCAGCACAGCGTAAGTACTAAATTTTCTTCTTTAATAATCTATCCTAAGTTCTAATTTTGATTTGCTTTTTTGGCTAATGTCTCCTAAAATTTCAGGGTCATATTCGGGATGCTAATTGCCTTGCCCATAACCCTCGTCTACTACGTATTCATGGGCTTATGAAGTGGAGCTGACTGGACATGGAGGGATGGAGACCATCCAAGGGGAAGTTTCAATGTTGTGGCCATTCATGGAGGATATGGCAAAATTCAGGAATTAGTAGGCAGAAGGGAGGGCTAAATGGGGAAGATTAGAATGCTTAATGTTGGAAATGTGTTAAACAAAAAAGGGGGAAGTTGTATAATCATCATCTTGGTAGTCAAAGGTAGGTTGAAAGAAAAAAGTGGGTTTATCTCTTAGATCACTGTAATTTTTCCTTGATTTTCCATTTTGGATGAATTTATGCAGTCAAAAAAGGGAAGTAGAAAAGATTAAAAAAAAAAAGGTGAGAGAAAATTGAGTAAGAAAAGTGGGCAATGTGATGATGATGATGCTCCTGATGTTTTTACCCTTTGATAATTACTGCAGGAGTAACGAGACTTTCCCTCTCTTTTCTCCTTCGCTTTGCTTAATTTCGTTAGCCATCAAGGCCAGAGGAGTATAAGCATGAATGATTCTTTTTCTCTTTCTGGATTACACCCTTTTGACCCTTTAATCTGTTGGACACCTCAAGAAGATTTTCATAATCACCAACTCATTTATCTTAATACACTTGGGATGAAGTATATGTCGAAAGATCACTTTACTCTCTTGCTTGGAAAGTGAGACGACGGTCAATAGAGTGAAAATAATATCTCGGGCTCCACCCTCACCAATTACCCATGCAAGGTGAATTTGAATGTAAATTTGAAGTAGCACTTAGGCTAGTTGGGTTTGCCAACAAGGCCAAAGGAGGATGAGGATGAGTGATTTCTCTCTAACATTATTTTTTTTTGTCTTTGAATTACTTACTATCTATTGACCCTTTAGGCTTTAGTTTTGATCTTTTAGAAGATATTCCTAGTTATGGCAAACATGGACCGGATCGATCGCCTCTATGTGAATTTTCACATCGAGTGTGTTGGATAATCTCGAGACACTCAGAGAGAAAGTATGACGAGATTACGGTTATTCCTTTATTTGCAAAGTGAAAAAGATGTTGATAGAGTGAAAACCAAGCGAAAGTAATCTCTCGAGCGCCACGCTGGCCAATCACCCCCCACACGAGAGGCGAATTCGAATACAACAAGTAAATTGTAATTTTTCCCACTTGTCCCATGAAGTAGCTCACATATTTTAGGCCTCGAAAGATATTACTAGTCAGTTCGAATTATAAAAAACGGGCGTTAACACGAAATGCATCGTGGATTCTCTCCATTCAATAGGAAAGAACTTCTCATGTGATGGAAAAATGGGCGTTAAACTATTGAGAACGAGGAGCCGTGCATTCAATAAAAGGCATTAGCTAACATGGACATGTTGTGTGTGGGGGGATTGGAGAAGATATGGGTCACCCAATGTCTACATTAAGGTGCTAATTTAGAAAGCTAGGGTAAGGGCATGCTTTTTAGAATGTCTATTGATAGTGCAAGATAGAGAGAGGGGTCCCTCCAATTGGAAGATGGAGGGGGCTTGATTTGATGTGGATCGAATATCTTGGAGACATTAGTCACCATCCTAAGCTTCTCCTCCTCTTTCTTTAGGTTGTCCTTGCTCTTTCATAATGTTCCGCATGGTGTTTCTTTCTCGACTCGATTCGATTTCACTCCGACTCTTTCTCTTTCTCTCGAATATCTAATCTTTTCTGTATGGACCGACCCTCAAGTGAGATTGGGATCACTTAGGATCTCCTCAATTCAAGAGTTAGTGCGCTATGCTATTGGATTTCTCTCTTAATTATCGTCACTTGCAAAAATAAGGTCGGTCAGATTATTCTTACAAATATTATAAGTAACTTTGTTAGAAAATACCCGATTCATAAAAGCCTAATGATAGGTGGAGGAAGACCGCATAAAACCCCAAAGTCAAAGTGATGCGTGATATTTCAGCAAACTTCACCGGACCTTGATCTTCTCTTCTTCTTTGTTGTGAAGACTGAAGAGGGTAACTTTCATGCCTTGTGAATCTTGGGTATGAGTGATCGGTTTCAAGGGGTCGGTTCCCAGGTTGGAACCGAACATCTGACCGGACAGGTCAGTTTCCAATCTGTGGAACTGGGAAACGACTCTATCCACCTCGAAACCGGCAACAGGCGGCTTCATGTTTTCTTTTAAATGTTTTGTTTTCTTTCTCAAAAGTTCCTAAATTTATTGAGAGTTACTTTAGTGCATAATGGAAAAAATAATGTACTCAGAGCCGGTTCCGCTCCAGGAACCGAAAGCCGGACCGATTTCCGCGGAAACCTCCCAAAACCGGCCGGTTCGATTCTATCTAGTCCGGTTCCCGGATTGAATCGGGGCCGATGCACACCCCTAATACTGGTTCCCATCTTGTTTCAGGACAAGACATGCACGTAACGTGCGCTGCTATCAATGGCTTACGTGTATCGTCGGATGATGTCCTCGGCGATAATCAAATTTTAAGTCGCTTCGGTGACATGCGCTTATCAACTATCAAAGTTGTCTCCAAGTCCTGACCCGATGGAGATTGATGAAGATCAGAGTTCCGCCGCATTGCAAAAGCATATGCTTTCAGTAGGGTGCAGTCTGACGGGGCATCAATGACTTGACTCTGGATGTGAGAACACCCCCTCGGTCGCTTATGAGCTACAAGTCACAATGATTATAGGTGACCGTCTTTAATCCATTATGACACTAACAGTGTTCTGTGCCACAAAAAATATTAATAATAAATAATTAAAAGTCGTTGTGGCGTCCAACCCTTCAAGAATTTTTGGCCCATAACATACCGTTACTCTATGAGTCACCCAAAGATTGTTATGCTAGCAAAACCCTTTGGCGACGCTATTTCCATCCCCTAAATGACTAAATCCACCCCCATTTACACTAAAAAGACAAAACTGCCATCAGTCTTTCAATTGCAATTTAAAGTGATGGCCCCTCTTTTCTTATATTTTTCTTTTTCTATTTAGGATAGTTACCATAATTAAGCATTTCACATGCTTTATTTTTTTTGGCGTATTAAAGAAAAGTACATTTTCAATATATAATGGTTTACATGCTCCGTATAAAATTATCTTGCTAATATTAAGAAAAAAAAAGGCATTTTTGATATAGTATAGTATTGAAAACTCTCTTCTTCGTCATTGATCTTATAACAACTTCTCTATTTTTTGTTCCTCTTATCTCAAAAGCTCACTTTCTTGGTGAACTTTTTATTAATTTCATTAGTCTAAAATAAATATCAAGTCTCTTTTTTTCTCCATATAGAAATTCTAATATACAGAAATTCTACAATAAATAAAAACTAAACATATGAAATTCTTAATTATGGTAAATAGATGCTGCAGAGATATCGAAAACTCAAACAAAGAAAGCAAATAAATTTGCGACCCACCAATTTAAATTGCAATTGAATAACGGATGGCAATTTTGTCTTTTTGGTGAAAATTGGGCGGATTTAGTCATATAGAGCGTGGAAATAGCGCCGCCTAATTACTCAAAAAAAAATAAAATGTGTACGTATGAGGGGGGACCAAATTCACGATAAAAATTCCGAGTTTCGATTATTATGTCTCCCGAAAAGTTAATAGATCTTAACGTACTTGTGGAACGATTCAGACAATGACATGAAGGGCAGCGCACAACGCACGTCGATGTGATCTGTGTGGATCGTTAGAACTTGGGACCGCCCAACTCTTGAAAACACACACACAAAACACAGACAGAAAAAACAGAGAAGGAAATGGAAATGTCGCCATCGATGCTGTGCGAGTTGGCGAGTGAAATCATGGCTGCGTTGGCTTTGGAATCCAGTTGACCGAGGGAGGGAGGGAGGGGAGCGTGGAGATGGCAAAAAACGATTTGATTGATTGCGTGAGGCGACGGGAGAGGGAGAGAGGGAGAGAGAGATGGTAAAGGTCAAGATGCTTCTTCATTGCTGTGGCGGAAGAATCTGAAGCTTCTCTTTGCGCTACTGCTGCACTCGTGCCTCAGCCTTTCGGAGATTCCCCAGCATCTTTCATGCTTGGCCCACGTACTTAAGTAGGTAAATCTTGAGCTTGTCGATTGTCTCGCCGATCTCGCGGGTCGAAATCTAGGTCGGTAGACTGAATGTGGGATGGTTTGCGCTTCACGGCAAGAGAGACTGAGACTACGTCGTGTGTCTGATCTCCACTCACATGTTCATCTCTGAACAGTCGACTCATCTCCCACGAAATGAGTTGATCATCCGTAAAAAAGGTCGTCACCGCCGCACGAGCCCCGCCCGCGACAAAGGCGAATGCTTAAACCACGTGGGGGTGCATTGCCGGAAGAGGCGTGCTCCCCGCTTTTTCTCTTGAAGGAACAGCATAAACCTTAACTCATCTTTTAACTCGCAACATCCAAAATCAACGGCTAAAGGACCTTACGCGAGATTCACCTGATCAAAAAGTCAAACCGCCTTAATTTTTCCGGAGACAAATGATTTGACTCTCGCTCACAGTAGGTATCATATCGCTGGGCATATCTTTGAGCCATTGCCAATTAACATGTTCTTACCTTGCAAATGCCTGCCATCTCCGTGTCACGTTGTAAAAGCATAACTTGTCTTGAAATAGGGAAGCAAAGCATCTTCCCTACTTCACTTGCAAGAGCACCGAAACAAGGCTAAATCAACATTTCTGAGATTTGGTGAGATCACTCTAACTTTTCTAAAAATTCAAATTATTAGATGAATGCACTGTTTAATATTTAATTACTTTATTAGATTTAAGGAATATAGCTACGGTTTCTTGAATCAATCGGTTCAATCCATGGTGCATAGTATTGTTCGTGTATATTGTTTAAAAAAAAAAATACATGTAAATTCAGGCGAGTCGAAATTGTGAGGAACGAAAACATTTTTTTTTTCTCCCCCTTCTGAAAATATGATGATGCGAGGAGGAAAAACAATACATTTTCTCCGGAAAAAAGAAAGAAAGAAAGAGAGAGAGAGAGAGAGAGAGAGAGAGAGAGAGAGAGGAAAAGGGAGTGGGGAAAACGAAAGTATGTAGGGATGCATCACGCCAAGCAAATCGGCACAATTCGAAGACAAGAGCACACGACCACGACCACGACCACGACCACGACCACGCCCCACGTCAGTGTCGTCTTTATCGCCATTGATGCTGCTCCAATTCTAGAGAGAGAGAGAGAGAGAGAGAGAGAGAGAGTCTGACGTTTTCCTTCATGTCCCCCCACTATCAGGTGTTGGGTCGGCCATTGCACGGACAAGATGATAGACACACTCTCTCTCTCTCTTAAAGCGGAAAGCAGATGTGTCCACATGAATGTCCCGAGCGGATATGCGCAATGGGAATTTTCTTTTGCAGCGTGTGGGGGTGCGTGCTTGTTTTTATTCGCTGTCGAGCCCTCCTCCTGTTTGCTCATTTGTCTAGGAGAGAAGCAAACCGCACCGAAAACGTACGTTGGGCTCGCGACGTGCTCTTCGAGAGCAGCAGCGTCCGTAAAGCCCGACCGAACAGATTGGGGTTGCCCATTGGTGCCTGGATCAATTGGGCTTGATTGCTACATGCTGTAAGCGCTGGAACGGTCCAAGCTTCTGCAACTTTCGACTTGTGGAAACTTGGAGAACCGACACGATCGATTGCAACGGACCCTTTTGGGCTCGTGGAGAATAAAATTTTCTTTATGTGGCTCCTGACGGATGTAGATCTCGCCTCTTCCCTTTGCGAACCCACCTGGCGTTTCCTTCCAATTCATTAGATCGCGGCACCTGTCCATCCAGTTATAGGCCTCACCGGTCAGGTCACCACAGCTAATATCAGTAAATCTACGAGTGTATCGTTCCGTCTTCTTGAATCTAGTCATTGCATCGCAAATAAATTTAGAGCAAAAAATAAGAGAGTTTTTGATATCATATTCAAAGGATGGTCCATCTATAAGGAGAAGTGTCAAAAAAGTCATAGACATATCGCATTTGTGCTAATTATATCCTAAACCTTTTTTTTTTTGTCAATTGAGTCTATCCGGACAATTTTGGCCGGAAATCGCTGACGTGAACGCTGGTTGTCCTATGTGACACGGTTGGTGTTGAAATGAATATTTTTTTAATAATTTTTACTATTCTTTCATATTTTTAATGATTTTTTTTCTTCTTTTGTGTACATTTTTTTCTATTAAGGGCCACGAGGGTCGCCGGCCGACCCCTACTAGCCCTAGGCGACGGTCGCCGGTCGACCCTTGCCAACCCTAGGCGAGGGCCGGCTACCATCGCTGGCACTGCAGCCCTCGCCTGGGGGTGGGAAGGAAGGATCGCTAAAAAAGTGTACAGAAAAGAAGGAACAAAAAAATCATTAAAAATATAAAAGAATATTAAAAAATTTTAAAATGTCCACGTCAGCACCAGCCTTGCCATGTAGGACAATTGGCGTCTATGCCAGCGATTTCAAGCCAAAATTGGCCTGATGGACTCAATTGACACGAACGCAAAATATCGCAAAATGTTTAGGACTGAATTTGCACCAATAAAATGTTTATGACTGAATTGACACAAATACAATAAATTTATAACTTTTTTGACACTTTTGCCTCCATCTCTACCTTGGCTTTGTTTCGACGTGTCCATTTTTAATCGGTCTACAATGGGGATTAGAGGGTATATACGTTGGCTTTGTTGCTTTAATAGCTTAAAAGTTAAAACATCAATAAAGGCATTTTTCAATCAAGAAAATATAACGATATGACAAAAAAAATCAAGAAAATATAATGCTGATCGAAAAATGATGTCAAGGAAATAAAATGACTAGATTAACATGATTTATCATTATTTATTTTTTTTGGTCGGAACATGATTTATCATTTGAAAAGTGTATTTATGACAAAATATTTCCCGCGGCATTGCGCGATTTTTTTCAGAAACGACCATAATCTCGGGATGTCCTTGTTCTTCAGAGTCTCAGCTTCAAGCAAATCATGCGACTGAAACTACGATGTTCGCATCACCCCGGAGTCAACTGTCTCTCTCCAGGTTCACTCGTCCTTCCCTCTTCTTAGCACCACCTTCGCGACACCGTCGCCTCCAATCCACTCATCCACCACCACCCCACGAGCCTACGTCCCTAGAGCATGAGCTCGACCGAGTGTGCGTATCGAACCGGTCGTTCTGGACCAAGAAGATACACGTTCTCTGCACCCACCACCGGAACGTCGACGAGGCCCTTCGCCTCCTCGACCACCTCCGTTTCCGCGGCTACCGGCCCGACTCGCTCAACCTCAGCAGCGTAATTCACGCTCTCTGCGACGCGAAACGGTTCGAGGAGGCCCGCCTTCGGTTCGTCTCCTGCGTTTCGTCTGGTTATGTCGTCCCGGACGAGCGTACCTGCAACACGATCGTTGCTAGATTGCTCGATTCTCGCGACCCACATGGCACGTTGCGGGTCATAAGGTGTTTGGCTGATGTCAAGCCCGGGTACGTGTGTTCCTTGACTAATTTTAACCGCTTGATTGATCAGTGGTGCTGTCTATCGAGACCCGGTTATGGGCATAGGGTGTTTCTGGATATGAAGAGCTGGGGGCATAGTCCGAGCTGCGTTTCTTACACCACTTTGATCAATGGGTATTGTAAGGTGGGCGACGTGAGGGCTGCACAGAAGCTGTTTGATGAAATGGTTGAAGAAGGTATAAGGCCCAATTCTCTGACATATAGTGCGTTGGTCGGTGGTTTTCTTCGACGGCGAGATGGGGAGAGGGCGAGGGAATTGATTCTCAGGCTCTGGGAGGTAATGAAATGCGAAGAGGACTTGTTTGTGAGCAACGCTGCTTTTGCGGATCTTATTGATTCTTTGTGCAGAGAAGGGTTTTTTGCTGAAGTGTTTCAGATTGCGGAGAGCATGCCTCAAGGCCTGAAAGCTGTCGCGGAGGAGCATGCGTATGGGCAGATGATAGATTCTCTCTGTAAAGCCGGAAGGCATCATGGAGCTTCAAGGATCATCTATATAATGAGGAAGCGAGGGTTGTCACCGAGTTTAACATCATACAATTCTATCGTTCACGGGCTTAGCAAGCAGGGTGCTTGCATGAGAGCTTACCAGCTGTTGAAGGAAGGGATTGAGTTTGGTTACTTGCCCTCTGAGTATACTTACAAGGTTCTAGTCGAAGCTCTTTGCCAGGAATCTGACCTTCCCAAGGTAAGGGAAGTCTTGCAGGTTATGCTGAATAAGGAAAGTGCGCAAAGGACAAGAGTCTATAACATTTATCTGAGAGCTCTTTGTCTCATGAATAACCCAACTGAGCTCTTAAATGTGCTCGTTTCAATGCTTCAAAGTAATTGTCAGCCCGACGTTATAAGCCTCAACACGGTCATTCATGGGTTTTGCAAGACTGGGAGAGTGGAAGATGCTCTAAAAATTGTACATGATATGATTACAGGTAAATTCTGTGCTCCAGATGCTGTGACATTCACTACAGTTATTTCTGGTTTGCTGGATGTTGGAAAATCCCAGGAAGCTTTAGACTTATTACGTCATGCTATTCTTGCGGAAAACACTAAACCTTCTGTCGTGACATACAATGCAGTTCTTCGTGGATTGTTCAAACTTAGTAAAGTAAAGGAAGCAGAAGATATACTTATCAGCATGAAAAATCATAGTGTTGCTGCAAATTGCACGACCTATTCTATTATAATCGATGGTCTATGTAATTGTAATCAAGTAGACAAAGCTAAGAGGTTATGGGACGATGTTATCTGGCCGTCCAAAATGCATGACAACTACGTGTATGCAGCCCTACTCAAAGGAATTTGTCTATCAGGTGATCTGGACGGGGCATGTCATTTTCTTTATGAACTGGTAGACTCTGGGGTTTCTCCGAATATTTTTTGCTACAACATTCTGATTGATAAAGCCTGTAAATTGGGTTTGAAAAGAGAAGCTTATCAAATTCTCGGTGAAATGAAGAAGAATGGTCTAGCTCCTGATGCTGTTACATGGAGGACTCTTGACAAATTACATAGCAGTGTGGAAGTGCAATCTTACACTGAGGATTCAACATCACAATCTGAAGGGAATCTGCCTGAGTTGATCAGGGAAGAAAGGTTTAAATACTCATGATGTTATCAAGAAAGTGTTAAAAATGGTTTGCTGGTTTGGCATAAGCACGTTACTGGATCTCATCTATTCCCAGTACTTACCTGTGGAAGCGTCACTGAAGCACGTGATGCATCTGATGCCAGAGAGATGGTATAAAAAGATGTCTGTTGTATGACCAGAATTGTGGCTGCTAGGTCACCGTGCTTACATGAAATGAAAAAGAACTGATGGTATTATGGGCTGATGGCCTTTGCTTTTGGCATATTAGAAGATTTAGCAAAGGAATCCGACTTCTTTAACTCTCTGTGCTGCCTCTCTTGTGAGCGAAGTCTTTCAACGATTCAACTCCAGCTGCTTCCTCTACTTCCTGGGGTTCGGACTGCTGCTGTCATTTATCCACTGACCTTGCTCGAGCGATTATCCAGTTCTTCTCTAGCACTTGTGTGTGATATGATTCGTGATTTTGTCCTCAGTCTTACAAATTTATGGTAGTCACACCCCCGAGTTTAATCACAGAAGGTTTATAAACTAAAGCATTACTGGGGTTGGTGCTCTATCAAGCTGCACATTCGATGGAGCTGACATAATATAGCTCTGATTCTACCGAGCTTGATCCTTGAGATGCAACCAGGAACCAGTAAACGCACTCCTGTTACCAGTGAAGTCATGCTTGATTGTGGATCATCTCATCCAAATTTGACTATTTTCTCCAGGAACATCAAATTCCACCAATATGTCAGAAGGGAAAGCAGAACAAGAAGCCAGTCAATGTTTAAACGTTCCATTTCGAAGCAAGAGTAAACGTAGGTAGCAAAGGAATTTTTGTTCCATGTGCAGCAATGCAGGCGACACATTGCAAATCATTTTTGCTCCGCAACTCAGATGGCTATAATTGATCAAAAGAATTTGAGTTACTCTATTTTGTGTTCATTGAATCTTAGCCATCATAGTGCCAGAAAAGAGGTGGGCTCAACGATCTCAGGTAATTAAGTATTTGTCTAGTCTGATGTCAATGATTGGCTGCTTTTCTTTGTATACTCGTGGCATTTATGTAAACAGATGCACTTCTATATGCATGTCCACGCAATTTACGGTAGATTGAGTTTGTTGTCAGTGCATTTATCAATATCCCTCCTGTACAATGCTCCGTTGTGTGGTTTAACATCATAGCATACTAGTTGCACTTAGGCAGGCTTTGTAACACACAAACTACGATTACAAGCCAACTAGTGTAAGAAGCCATATGTAATTCATCAGAGCCTCTGTCCTTGCCTGCTTTCCTGTGTCCGTAAATCACGTCTGTTATGCTGCAGGAGTCGCTTTTGGCAAAATGTACTTGTTGAGTGGAGGAGTTAATGACCGATATTACTTCCGTATAGCGATCCAGAGGCGTGGTTTTAAACGCCGTAGCATATATAGTTGCACTACGGCATTACTGGAACTTCGGAGTGTGGACTAGGAATTGAGTCTCAACACCCTTTTCATGTGGCAGGGTCCCCCAGCAGTTCTCCTTTGGGCTGGCTACTCGTTCCAGGCTGCTCATGTAGTGCACAGCACGCAGTGGCCTTGCCTCGACACCCTTTGCCTGGACACACCACGCCTTGTGCTCGACGGCCGTCACCACCGAGAATAACAAAGCTGGCGAGTATATCATTATCGCTTCCATATCTTTTGTATTCTAGTTTTTGACCATTGGGTGCAAGAGGAGAACGTTCTTCTTAATTTATCATGAATTACAATATTCTAGCTTTAGATGAATATCTTACGATAATTATATACATATACTTTTTTTTTGTTCATTGTTCAATCTTAATGAATTGAAAGCTTCGTCAGCATATTCCATTAACTTGTCTTAACAAAAGGACGACATTGAACCTTTTCATATTATGAAGGTAATAAATTGAATATTTACCACGCGAATATGCAATTAAATTTTTAAAAAGTGCAATCAAGTCTTAAAATATACTAAATTGATATAGTCAAGTTCTTTTGTTAAATCCTTCAACTTGGCTAACAAATAATGCTATTGTGATTTTTTTTTTAATCATTTTCTCTCTCCTACGTGGCATTGATGTTGTTAAAACATTAAACATAAGGTTAAAGCTATGTCATTTGGTACAAATATAATTTTTTAACCAAACTTTATTTAATTAAATTAAAAAATAATCTAAATTCAAATTATATATATAAAAAACCAAGCCCCACCGTTGCCCTCGGCAACCCTCGCCAACCACAGGCGAGCCCCCAGCGGTGGTGGAGCGTTTGCGACGATGCCCAATTTTTTTTTATATTAATTTTAATAAAATATGGGTAAAAAAATTAAATTTGGACTAAAATGACGTCTAATGAAAATAATAAGAAAAAGTCAAGTCAGCATCAGCCAAATTAGACGAAAGTAAAATGGACGGAATTGATTACATCAATTTGATAAATCTTGAGATGCGATTTCATATTTTTAAAAAATTTAGGATTTAATTGTATTTTCGCGACGAGTTTTCGGAATGCCAGTCCATTATTCCTTAAAAATTTATCATAACAAAAATAAGGGAAAATTCCAAAAAACGGCCCGAAGTCCTCTCATTTTCTCAAATAATGGCCTCCAGTGAACCTTGATTCAAATAAGGACCTAAAGTGTCCTCATTTTCTCAAATAAGGGCTTGAAGTGAACGTTGTTTCAAATAAGGGCCTGAAGTAACTATAAAATTTCAAAAAAGGGCATGATTTCAAGGGCATTTTGGTCATTTTCCTTATTTAATTTTTTTATTTTTTTTTCTTGTTTCCTTAAAAACCAACAATTTTTTTTTTTATTTAAAAAAAGACATTACAGAGGCGGGAGGGCTGCCCCTCCTGCCTGTGGCCGCCGGCCCACCGCAGGTGGGGGGTCGGCGGGGGCGGCGACCCCGCTGACCAGAGGCGAGGGCCTGCTGGCCCTCGCCAAAACAGGGAGAGGGTCGGGCCCTCTCTCGGATCTGGGCGGGGGTCGTCGGCCCCCGCCCCGCCCTGACCAGTGGAGGGCGGCGATCCCCGCCCTGGTCTTGGCAAGGGTCGGCGACCTCCACCCTGTCCTGGGCGAGGGCCGGCTACCCCCGCCAGGACCTGGGTGGGGGTCGCCGGCCCTCGCCTCTGGTTAGCGGGGTCGCCGGCCCTCGCCGAGGCACCGGCGACCCCGCCCCCGCAGACCCTCCACTTGCGGTGGGCCGGCAGCCACAGGCGGGAGGGGGCAGCCCTCCCGCCTGTGGGCTGTTTTTTTATTTTTTATTTTTTAAATTTTTTTAAAAAAATAGGAAAAAATAAATAAAAAATCAAAATGAGAAATGACGAAAATGCCTTTAGCTCAGGCCCTTTTTTGAAACTCTATAACCACTTCAGGCCCTTATTTAAAACATATTATGTCACTTCATGCCCTTATTTGAATCAAGGTTCACTTGGGGCCCTTATTTGAGAAATGAGAGGACTTCGGGCCTTTTTTGGAATTTTCTCCAAAAATAATTCTCGGGGGACACGTGGACGATTCTTAACGCGGTACAAATTGATACTAATCCAAAGGAGGATCACTCAGCGCGTACCACGTGACGAGTCAAAAGAAGAAGCTATGACTTGAATATACCTACTCTTTTTCTTTTTCTTTTTGTCGAAAAATTTACGTACTTTAAATGGCAGCGATTTCTCTCTCTAGTCTCCATCTTCTTCTTCTTCCACATCTCTCTCTCTCTCTAGTCTCCATCAGTTTCCGAATCGAAGCTCTCTCGTCATGGCGTCCAAGCCTCCCAGCCTCAGCCTCAAGGACGCGAGCGAGCGCGAGCTCCAGAAGGCCTTCAACCAGTTCGACGCCGACGCCGACGGCAAGATCTCCCCCGCCGAGCTCTCCGGCGTCCTCTCCGCCACCGGATCTGCCTCCTCCCCCGCCGACATCCGCCGCGCCATGGAGGACATCGACGCCGACAAGGACGGCTTCATCAGCCGCGCCGAGTTCGCGGCCTTCTGCCGGTCCGGCTCGTCCTCCTCCACGGAGGCGGAGATCCGCGACGCCTTCGACCTGTACGACCGGGACAAGGACGGCCTGATCTCCGCGGAGGAGCTGCACCTGGTGCTCAACCGGCTGAGCGCCCCGTGCTCCCGCCAGGACTGCGCGAGGATGATCCAGTCGGTGGACAAGGACGGTGATGGGAACGTCAACTTCGAGGAGTTCAAGAGGATGATGGCGGGTTCGATTCCTGGTAATGGTGGATCTGTGGCCTGAAATAGATGATTTTACCGTAGAATCTGACTTTAATCGATCGACCTATTATACTGTATTCTTAGCTCGTGACTCGTGAACTCGTATGCATATGAATGCCTCCATCCACTATGATTTGCCCCTTAGATACTGTGCCATCGGAACAATTGCATGTACTGCATCCCATTTCAATCCATCTGTTCGACTCAGTGTTTTCGATTTAAAGCATGAAGAATCAGCGGAAGCTGAACCAGATTGCCTTTGAGCATGATTAGCTTTAAGGGTTCCGTGGGCTTAGTCAAGTTATGGCCCGATTGACGGCTCCATAATCATGGTCCACTGGGCTTAATCGGTTTCACCTTCCATTAATTTGGAAATCGAGTCGGCAAAAATAAAACTCGCTCGAAATTTTTCGTGCTTCCTTCAACTTGGGCACCAATGGAAGTTGCTTGGCTAGACGCCAAGGGAGGTTCCATCGATTCAGGCAGTGCAATTATTAGTATAGTCCGTGCCCATCCCGGATTATAAAAATGAGCTGCCGCTCGGGTTTGAACTTGATCAAACCCCATGATAAGTTGATTGGGATTTGGCCAAATGCCATGCGCGCTCATCACAATAGGCGACATGGATCGACAACCGGCACCCTTTTCTCTCCATCTTTGCGTCTTCGGAATCGAACTATGCGTGCTGACTAGAGGAATTGCTCAAAGATGGGATGGGCAGCCATGCTTTCGCGGCATCATATCCTTGTCGAACAAGACAGGGAAAGTGCGGACCAGAGTCGCCGACTGCACCTTCGAGGTAAGTTTGCTTTGAATGGGTAAATCATTTAATCGTCACTGAATCGCCAATGTACGGTTTTTAGTGGTGGGTAGACAATCCGAAGCAGTTGATTGACCTGGTTTAATCCGAAACCTCTCTTTACACCACTTAAAAATCCGAAGTTCCACATTGGATTCCAAGACCCAGGCCATAACCTTCACCATATGCAAATTCAACAGTTTTGAGAGCAGTCTAATCCTTTCTTCAAGGAAAAATGACAAGGAACACCTCAACTTCTGGTCCTTATCATACCCTGCAGCTTTTGGCTTCCTTAAACTAGACCTATCAAAATGTGTCATAAGCTCATTTTTTTAATTCATATATGATGTGCTGAGTTGTTTTATAGGTTAGTTATACACAATACATGTGTCATAAATAGATCACAAATGGGCCATAACCCAATCCACATATATAACTCTTTCTTCATTTTCTCTCGCCTTCATTCGATCTCGCGCTCGCTCACTCCCCACTCTCATCTTAGTTTAAGTACGAATTTTCTTAAATTGGATTAAACATGGAAGTGTTTTTGCAATATGGATCCAATTGGATCGAATATGGGTCATTAGATTTGCGTTGTAATAAGCGGATTAAATGGGACTATTTGGGTCAGACTATTTACGACCCAGTCCAAACTCGACCCGACCCACCCATTTGTTAGGTGTAATGAAACCTCAACCTTTCCATCGTTTTGCCTCTACATCGGCGTGATAGATCATGTTGTCACTTGATTTTTAGCCGACAAACTACTAAAAAATGCAAACTTGGGATTAGGGTTTTTTTTATCGCAACAAGACCTGTTTCCGAACCAAAAAGAGTCATTTAGCATGTTTTAATACTTTTTTCTCACATGAGCATGTCATTTCTGTGTCATTTGCACTTAGTTTTCGAAAAGTCAACATGGTCATCTTCCCGAAAACAAGTGAAATTTGTTGTAGAAGTAAACTGTGATCTTTGGAATCAACTCAGAAATATAAAATCAACTTGAAATATAACATGAGAGAAAGGGAGAGATAAGAGAGAAGTGGGGAGCAAATGTTAACTCTTTTTCATATATCCAACAAGTTTACAAAAGCCTCTATTTATAGGCTATAGAGTACATGAATGTGTTCATGTATACTATTAATGGAGGAGGTAAAAAGATGATGGTTATACTATCAATGGAGGAGGTGAAAAAGTGACACATCCACATCAATGTATTTATAACACTCCCCCTTGGATGTTCACCTTTTATTTTACGCTGGTTAGACTGCCTCATTAAAAACCTTGCCAAGAAAAATCCAGTGGGAAAAAAAAACTTAGCGAAGGAAAAAAGAGTATAGTGCGTATAATACCCCCCCTTATTTTGATATGCATTACACGTAGGCTGCCTCATTAAAAACCTTTGGCAAGTAAAAACCATGTGGAAAAAAAAAACTTGGCAAAAGGAAAAAAGAGTACAGCCATAAACCTTCTAGGCTCCATCCTTCTGGGATGGTTAATTCACTCCCCCTAATTGAAGTAGTCGTCCAAGTCGATGCATTCCTATTCCATATACAAATTTTTCAAATGCGGAAGTAGGTAGGGATTTAGTGAACAAATCTGCAAGATTGTCACTAGAGCGAATTTGATGGATATCTATTTCACCTTTTTCTTGGAGTTCACGCGGGTAAAATAACTTAGGTGAAATATGTTTAGTTCTGTCACTTTTGACAAATCCATCACGCATTTGTGCAATTGAAGCCGCATTATCCTCAAAAAGTATAGTGTGGGCATCATGAATTAAGGATAACCCACATGAATCTTGAATGTGGTGTATCAAAGTTCTTAACCAAACATATTTTTTGACAGTTTCAAAAAGTGCAATAATCTCAGAATGATTTGAGGAAGTAGCAACTATACTTTGTTTTACTGACTTCCATGAAACTGCCGTGCCTCCACAGAAGAACACATAACCAGTTTGTGACTTGGCATTATGAGGATCAGACATATAGCCAGCATCTGAATATCCCACCAATGTTAAATCTCTGTTTCTTTGGTAAAATAAACCAAGATCAATAGTTCCTTGGAGGTAACGTAGGATATGTTTAACGCCATTCCAATGTCTTCGGGGTTGGATTGGCACTGTGTCTAGCTAGAACATTTACTGCAAATGCAATATTAGGTCCGGTGCAATTTGCAAGATATAACAGTGCTCCTATGGTGCTAAGATAAGGAACTTCAGGTCCTAACCTATCCTCGTTTTCCTCTTTAGGTCTAAATGGGTCTTTGTCCACTTCAAGTAAACGGACCATTATTGGTGTGCTGAGAGGATGAGATTTATACATATAAAATGTCGCCAATATCCTTTTTGTATAATTAGACTGGTGTAATGAAATTCCTTCTAGGAGGTGCTCGATCTTCAGGCCAAGACAATACTTGGTTTGACCCAAGTCTTTCATTTCAAATTCCTTCTTCAGGCAGGAACGAGCTTCTTCGAGCTCTTTTGGAGTTCCAATTATATTCAGGTCATCAACATATACGGATATGATGGCAAAGTCATTTGGCGAACTTTTTATGAACATACAAGGACATATTACATTGTTTACATATCCCTGCTTCAGGAGGTAATCACTTAACCGGTTGTACCACATGCGACCGGATTGTTTAAGACCATATAATGATCTTTGCAATTTTATATTGTACATGTTGCGATTTTCATTCTTTCCCATATAGGGAATTGGAAATCCTTCAGGGACTTTCATATATATATATCAGTGTCAAGTGACCCATACAAATATGCAGTAACAACATCCATTAAGTGCATATCTAGATTCATTCTTACTGCCATACTGATCAAATAACGAAATGTAATACTATCCATTACGGGAGAATAAGTGACATCAAAGTCTATGCTGGGTCTCTGCGAAAACCCTTGGGCAACTAGCCTCGCTTTACATCTTACCACCTCATTCTTTTCATTGTATTTTCTTACAAACACCCATTTATATCCAACGGGGATAACATCTTTGGGTGTTCGGACAATAGGTCCAAAAACACAACGTTTATTAAGCGAGTCTAGTTCTGCCTTAATTGTCTCCTTCCATTTATTCCAATCTGAACGCTTCTAGCATTCAAGAATAGATTTGGGTTCTGGATCCAGATTATCTTTTGAGACAGTGAGCGTTACTGAGGAGGCAAAGGAGTCGTCGACGACAGTTGTAATTCTATCATATCTTACTTCCGTATTCATATAATTTACTGCAACTTCTATGTTAACATCAACCAAATCCTCTTCGTTTCCCAAATCAATAGGATTTGGCCATTCCGTATTCCCGGGATTGTTATTTGGGGCAGCTGCACTAATTTCACCGGGATTGCTTTCTTCAGGATTAACCTCTACAGGAGGCGCATAGGGTGATTGAATATTTTTTCTCTTCCGCGGATTTATGTCTTTAGCCCCCGTGGGTCGTCTATGCTTTCGGCGTTGACAAAGCTCATCAGACATTTTTGGTCCCAAGGGGATCTCTACTCTAGGTGGTGCATTTTCTGCAGGAATATGGGATTTAGTCACCCCTTTATGATTAGTAAATGCATCTGGCAGTTTACTTGCTAAATTTTGCAAGTTAAATAATCTTCTGAACTTCAAGTTCAGTCATGCTTGTACGTGGATCAAGGTAATTCAATTGATCTTCCTTCCAGGAAATTTCACGGCATTCTTTAAGCTTCAGGCTTTCTCCCCCTAATGCCGGGAAATGTGCCTCATCAAATATACAATCAGCGAACCGGGCAGTAAACAAGTCGCCCAATTTTATAATAGATGGAGACTTATATCCCACATAAATGCCAAGTCGACGTTGAGGCCCCATTTTGGAACGTTGTGGAAGTGGTGTAGGAACATATACGGCACAATCAAATATTCGCAGTTGGGAAACATCAGGTTCACATCCACGTACAAGTTGAATCGGGGAGTATTCATGATATGCAGTGGGTTGAATTCTAATCAGTGCTACAGCGTGCAATATCGCATGTCCCCATAAACTAAAGGGTAATTTGGCCCTCAACAGCAACGGTCTAGCAATCATTTTTAGGCGTTTAATTAAAGATTCTGCTAGGCCGTTCTGTGTATGAGTATGTGGCACAAGATGCTCCACGTCTATCCCAATGGCCATACAATAGTCATAAAAAATCTTTGACGTAAACTCACCAGCATTATCTAATCGGATCTTCTGGATCGGGTAATCAGGAAATTGTGCACGTAATTTAATTAGCTGAGTGAGTAATTTTGTGAAGGCCATATTACGTGTTGACAATAGGTTAACATATGTCCATCGCGTTGAAGCATCAATCAGGACCATGAAGTACCTGAAAGGTCCACATGCAGGGTGGATAAGCCCACAGATATCTCCTTGAATTCTATGCAAAAATATAGAAGATTCCACCCTTAATTTAGTACGAGACGGCCGTACAATTAATTTACCCTCAGCGCACGCATCGCATACATAATTAGTGGGTGAAGGGAGCCCACGATTTGTTAATGAATGCCCAATTGAATGTGTTAATATTCGGCATATCATATTTGTCCCTGGGTGACCCAAACGGTCATGCCATAATTGAAATCTTTATGGGTTTGTGAACTTCAGGTTCATCGTAACATGTTTATTACTCACATGTATGTAAGTATAGTATAACCCGGAGGAGAATGATGGTAACTTTTCTATAATTTATTTTTTGTATCCACTCATCTGGGTTAGATACAAATATTCTTTACCACCTTCGGTCTCGGTTTCAACGTGAAACCCATTGGAACGAATATCTTTAAAGCTAAGTAGGTTCCTTGTAGACCGTGGGCAAAATAAAGCATCATTAATGAAAAACTCTTTGCCCATTGATAGTATTACACAAGCTCTTCCAGAGCCTATAATTATGTTACTATCGCCTGAAATAGTGGTAATATTCCCTTCACATTTTTTCAATGTCTCAAAGAATGTCCTCTGCTGGAGGATAGTATGTGTAGTACCATTGTCTACAAGACAAAGAATACCATTGTCCTCCTCAAGGTGATTGCTTAGCATCACTGATTACTAACATAAAAAAAAATAAGAAATGAAATTATAATATTTAACATGAATATTATTCAAAACTAAGAGAATACATGTGAATAAACATTAACATAAATCACCAATATCACCAAAATGATCAATATCAAGAAATGTATTGTCAAGAGATGATTCTTTATTCTCTATTGAAGGCTTGGTTGCAACGTTGGCTTCCCTTTTTCTCCCATTTTGTTCTCTTTGGTAGAGATCTACCAGGTGCTTTGGGGTGCGACAAGTGCGAGACCAATGGCCTGTAGAACCACATCTATGACAAACATTGGCACCAACCTGGTTAGGTACTTCTGGACCTTCTTTTCTTTGTGAACCCCTTTTATGTCCTTGTGAACCTCTATCTCGGCTCTTATAAGGCTAATTTTTCAAGTTACGCCCTTTGCCCTTCCAATGCCCATGGCTTTTTTTTTTATGTCGTGCGACGTGTGCTTCAGGCACAGGTGCAGATCCAGTAGGGCAAAAATTATGGTTTTGCATCAACAATTGGTTGTGCTTTTCAGCTACAAGTAGTGCAGAAATTAACTCTGAATGCTTGGAGTAATTCTTTGCCCTATACTGTTGCTGGAGTACAAGGTTATTGGCATGAAATGTGGATAATGTTTTTTTTCCAACATTTCAGTCTCTGTGATCTGCTGGCCGCAGAGTCTTAGTTGTGATACAATTCGGTGAATAGTAGAATTGTAATTCTGCTACGGACTTAAAATCCTGAAATCGTAAGTTGATCCATTTAAACCTAGCATGAGGAAGGACCACTTCTTGTTGATGATCAAAGCGATCCTTCAGGAATTGCCATAGAACTGCAAGGTCCTCCTCAGTCAGATACTCAGCCTTTAAATCTTCATGTAAATGGTGGCGGATGGAGATAAGAGCCTTAGCCTTTTGGGCTGGAGTACAATTAGATGCTGGGAGAATAGATTGACTGAGATCTAATGATGTTAAGTGTATCTTGACATCAAAAGCCCATGTTAGATAATTACTTCCGGTAATATCTAACGTTGCAAACTCTCTCTTGGTAATGTTTGACATACTTAAAAAGAAATTGTAGAGATATTAGATAATGGAGAGGTAAAGGTATGTTACCTTGAGTGATATCCAAGATTCTAATCGGCTCGTGCTGATAACATGTTGTAGAAGTAAACGGTGATCTTTGGAATCAACTCAGAAATATAAAATCAACTTGAAATATAACATGAAAGAAAGGGAGAGATAAGAGAGAAGTGGGGAGCAAATGTTAACTCTTTTCCATATATCCAACAAGTTTACAAAAGCCTCTATTTATAGGCTATAGAGTACATGAATGTGTTCATGTATACTATTAATGGAGGAGGTGAAAAGGTGATGGTTATACTATCAATGGAGGAGGTGAAAAGGTGACACATCCACATCAATGTATTTATAACAAAATCGACCTTTTTTTTTTACCCCAATTTCATTTTGGCGTCATCAATTTTACAAAAAATGGTCGGAAAATGACTTTTCCCCAAATTGAGAACTTCGAATTCCGATCAGCCAAAATCAAAATTCGTCAATTTCTAGACATTTTCTAAGTTTATTTTCTTCACGACATTTGATTCTGGGAATATTATTGACCATAATTTTAGGCCAATTTTTTCAATTTCAAATTTCCCTTTAGAGCCAACAATGACCAAAATGCCATTGCATTGATAAAATAATCTAATCTTAGCCATTCATTAGACATATGCTCATGGCCATCTAAGATAACATATCACCTTAAATGAGCCAATCCATCTTTTCTTGTTCACCAAGTGTTCACATGAGTTATTGGATCAATTACAGGGCTAATATTACATCTCAAATGTGAAGATAACCTAAGAACAGCTTTGGAAAAACCCTAGCCACCACCTCAGCCTCAAACCCACTGATTCTCTCCGATGGTTTCTCTCTCAAAGCTCATACAGGAATTCTCACGAGTTCTCTCCACTGATCCTCTCTTTTCTCATGGATTTTCTCTCTTGCTGGTTGAAGTGGAGGATCTCAACCAGCTCTTTGCCTAAGAAATCTCTCTCTCGCTCATTCCTTCTTTGGGAATTCTGCCACAAAATTCTCTCACCTAGAAACTTCTCCCCCGAACTCCCTCTCCGACCATGGCCAAACAAAACCCAAAG
This sequence comes from Lenwebbia sp. NSW1173648, assembly GCA_029784005.1. Lineage (NCBI taxonomy): Eukaryota > Viridiplantae > Streptophyta > Magnoliopsida > Myrtales > Myrtaceae > Lenwebbia > Lenwebbia sp. NSW1173648. The sequence goes on from JARCGZ010000002.1 coordinate 7,357,995, forward strand.
GGTCACTTCAGAAATTCTATGAAAAGAGCAAAGAACGAAGAGGATTTCCACTAATCCTCCAAAGTCTGCAATGAACTTGGAGATTCACGGAAACGAACCACATCGTCGCCATCATCAGTGGCTGGTCCTTGTAGACACTATCATTCGCAATCAATTCTCAATTCTCCACCAGTAGAATGGGTGGTCGATTTAAGATCATCGCTCAGTTCATCAATGTTCAAAACGCGATTACTCTCTAGCAATTCTAGTAACAAAATCAGAGCTAAGCGTTCTTCTTCTTCCCTCTGGTTTTGATTACAGATCAGTATAGATTCTTCACTGATTTCACTACATTTTCTGTTGAACAACAGCTATGTATCAAGATAAATCATCAACAAAACAACCTGAATGTAGGTTGAATCAACTATAACTTCGTTAAACTTGCTTGGTGTGGCGATAGCTTGCTCAATCCATACCTAATGTGCTTAGGACTTGTTGTAACATTGTTCAATGATGTTAGAAAAATGTTGAACGATGTTGAATGAGGTTGAGTGATGTTCAAAGTGACTTGAACGTGCTGGAAATGGTCATAGGATTACTTGATTTTGAGTTTAGAGTTGTTTGTCTAAGTCTAAAAAAATTCGAATCTACCCGACCTCAGTTGGTTCTTCGATTTTTCTTATATTTTGTGTTGGGAATTTGAGAAAACTTTCTTCACCAAAGTTAAAGATAAAATCTCAATATTTCCTTTGGTGCCAATTTCATAAAAATCCTATGTCGTTTGTTTAGTACAATTCACTCTCCAAAATGACCATCAAATCTGATATTTGATTCGTTTTTCTAGAGCCCGTGTTGGCCACTTTCAGTTTGCAATTTTAAGATAGCTCTGGGTGTTTTTTTGGAAAAAATTGAAAACATGAAAGTTGTTCAAAAGATGCCAAATTGTAAATATGAAATGTTTGGGCGAATGGATATAAAATTTAGGGGTCCAATTTTGTAAATTTCGGACAAGGTCAGGGACTGGCATACACAACTAACAGATTCTGACCTCTAGAAAAAATCGGTCATTTTGGAATTGTTGAGCAACTATTTTGTGAAAATTTAAAACATGAAAGTTCAACAACACACATAGAGCTAGTTGTCCCCTGAATTTGGTGCGTTTTTATGATCATTTGATATTTTATAAATCCGGGTTTGAAATCGGATTCGATCTTGGGCAGTCGGATCAATTTTGTTAGTTACGGGATTTTTGGGCCCAGATCAGGTCTAGTGGTCTTAATCAAAATTGAAGTACATTTCATAAGCTTTTCAATGACACATGAATCATCCGATGGGTAAATCATTAGGGTTGTCAATTGAATGATGACTTAGATAAGTGACCGACTTGTTTCACTCAATTGTTTGTTGCTTGTTCAAGGCTATTTAGCCTAAAGGCATGTTTACTTAGAGCTCGCATGTGATTTCTAAATGAATGAATAGGCTCTCGACTTATGTCGATCGGCGGGTAAATTAGAAGGGACCAATAATTCTAACTAGCGATTAGTAATATCGGCCCTCCGTTTTACGCATACAAGTGGGGTTGATCATTACTAATCTTAATAAATTAAACATGGGGTTGAGGGAAAATTGAATTGCATGTGATCAAAGGCTTCCCCCAATGCCACTTGTTTTCGATTGAATGAAATTCGATTGTGTTGAATATTTGAATGAATGAATGAACCCGACACCACAAGGTGGTGGCCAACAACGACCCATGGAGGAGACGTCCCGATGGAGACGGTGGTGGTGGAAGATCGATGTCCACTCCGGTCTTATGTTTGTAATAGCTTAGGTTTACTTCAATGATCACTGGACTTGGGTTTTTACTAGCCTAGTGCCTTTGAATAATAAAATCAATTAGAATTAGAATTGCACAATTAGAAAAGTTTAGTCTTAATTGATTAGAATTAAGCTCATTTTAATAGAAATAACAAGCTTATGGGGGGTTTTATGCCCCGAGGCTTAATAACATGACCATGTTCATTCATTACCCGCTCATGTCTCGGGTTCCTCAATTGGTGTTGTGATAATTTACCCGACGAGTTGCTGGTTTAACATTTTCGCACTTAGATAGATGCTTCCAATTACTTGGGTGTTTCATTCCCAAGTGTTAATTTCTTTATTAGATTAGGATTAGGAATCGTCTAGACATTAATGAAATAAACCCAAAAATAATTTGCATGATCACTTAGAAGTGGCTTTAACATAGGAACTCCTTTTCCGGTCAAACATGTTGTTACACGGTAGTGCCATCTCTTTTCCGATAAAAAAAGTTAAAAAGAAAAAAAGAAAAATGAGATATAAAAAAAGAGAGAGGAGAAGAGCCCAAAATGCAGAGAGCAGAGAGTAAGATCATCAGAAATATCTCAAATGGTTTCAAGACCCAAGGTAAGTACATCCCAACGTACGTCCTTAATTCAAGTTTTTTTTTTCACTAATTCATTTCATTCCAAAGCCAGGGTGGTCAGAGAAATTTCACATATCATTTTATTGTTTAAAGGAATCTCTTCGAGCTCCTTCTTAAAGATGGACAGTTATTGACACATGAATTTTTCGACGGTCTAGGTTAGAAAATTCGAGGTTCAAGGTTCGAGATTCCCAATCGCGGCGAGTCTCATTTCTTGACCAAAAATTAGCTAGTGGCTTTAGTATTGCAATTGCATTATAAATGTGAATTTAGAATAGGAGTGCGGAATTAGGCCTTTAGGCTTCATTTAAAAAAATGAAAAATGAAAAATGAAAAAATAATAATAATAATAAATAAAAATAATACAAAAAAATTAATCAATTAATCTTTAGGGTTAATACCACAAAAAATCCCAAACTGGTACACTTGTGACAAATTTACCCCAAACTATTTTTTTGACCACCAAAAATCCCAAACTGGTACAGTTGTGACAAATTTACCCTCCATTAATTTTCGTTAAATTTTACCTTCAAATTGCTGAGTTGGATGACACGTGGCAACTGTCGGGTGTATACGTTACCCTCTGTTTGTTACAAGTGTATCAATTTAGGATTTTTCATGGTATTAACACAATTTAACGGAAACTAACAAAGAGTAAATTTGTCACATGTGTACCAATTTAGAATTTTTTATGGTTAAAAAAATAGTTTAGGGTAAATTCGTCACAAGTATACCAGTTTGGAGTTTTTTGTGGTAAAAAGAATAGTTTGAGGTAAATTTGTCACAGGTGTACCAGTTTGGGATTTTTGGTGGTATTAACCCTAATCTTTATCTCGTTAGTTTCTCTTCATATTATAGACATTTGATTTAGGGATGATGAAATTTTAATAGCTTAAGTCCAATTAAAAAAATTCAATCTCAAGAGCCGATGGACCTTTCAGATCATGACACTTGGCACCCCACGATCTACTCACACAAGCTTACACTCCTCATGATCTATCCACTTGGCGCGATGACACAAAATCCTTGATAAAACTAAGTCGTTCCATTTTGGTGAAAAGGGGGTTGGCGGCTGTGTAAATAAGAAAAGATCAAGCAGGCGGACGGTGATGGATTGAGGTGGGGATCCGGGAATGGAGGAGTGAAGGAGGTCGCCGGAACTCCTCACGCTCGAGAGAGCTGAAAAAAAATAGAGGAAGAGTCGTAGTGGCCGGTGATTGAAGACCAACGATGGTTTTCCGTTGATTGAAAGCGACAGAGGAGGAATGAAGATCAAGGAGGTTGTAGAATCCATTTAGAGAGAGAGAATTTCCTGGTGTACTCCTTGTTTTCTCCCTCGACGTCCCTCGAGAAAAAAATGTTTCATCCTTCTTTTTTGGACGTCCCGGGCTCCAAATAAAATAGATTCTTTCTTTTTTCTTTTTCAAGAAAATAGAAAATCCCCTATTTTAAGATGGGATCTTTCCTTCTTTGCACAGCCGCCAACCCCCTTTTCACCAAAATGGAACCACTTAGGTTTATCTAGGATTTTGTGTCATCGCGCCAAGTGGATAGATCATGAGGAGTGTAAGCTTGTGTGAGTAGATCGTGGGGTGCCAATTGTCATGATTTGAACGAATCATTAGCTCTTGAGATTGAAATTTCTTTAATCTGACCCGAGGTATTTAAATTTCAGTGTCCCTAAATCAAATGTCTAAAATACGATGAGAAACTACAGAGATAAAGATTAATTAATTAATTCATTTTTTCTATTATTTTTATTTTTATTTTTATTTATTTTTTTCTTTTATTTTAAGTGAAGCCTAATGGCCTAATTCCGCACTCCTATGCTAACTTCACATTTATCATGTCATTGCGATACTAAGGCCACTATTTTTGGTCAAGAAACGAGACTCGTTGCGATCGGAAATCTCGAACCTCGAATTTTCTAACCTAACCCGTCGAGAAAATTCAGGTGTCAATAGTTGCTCCTCTTTGAGAGGGAGCTAGAAGAGCTTTCTTTCAAAGATAAAATGATATATGGATTTTGTCCACAATCTTGACTCGATGAAATGAAATGAATTAGTGAAAAATAAACTTGAATTAAGGACGTACCTTGGGATGTACTTACCTCAGGTCTCGAAACCACTTGAGATATTTCTAATGGTCTTAATCTCTGCATTTTGGACTCTCTCTCTCTCTCTCTCTCCGGCACTACCGTGTAACAACGGGTTTGACTGGAAAAGGAGTTCCTCTGGGGATGCTAAGAGATTTGCCTTAGTTGGGGAATTGAAAAGTCAGCTCCACTTGGGAGGTTGAAAGAGGTCAGCTCTGCTTGGGAGGTTGATTTTAAATGAGTCATCCGAAGCTAGAGGTTGCGAACATGCATACACTTGCGGAAAGACTATTAGCATCACCATTTTGAAAAAAGAGAAATCCAAAATCCTAATGAGGCATAAAGATGTTCCTTTTGATTTCTTCCTGTAGGAAAGCTTTGAGGAGTTCTTCTTGTGAAGCTGGTAAGATAATCCTTGGGATTCCCGTCAGACGAAGCTACGAGGAGTTCTTCCTGCAAGCTATTAATGATCCTTCGGAGTTCTTTCAGTCCAAAAGCTTTGGGGAGCTCTTCCTACGAAGCCGATGAGTTAATCCTTGGGAGTTCTTCCCGTCGGATGAAGCTATGAAGAGTTCTTCCAGCAAGCTGTTTATGAACTTGATTGATTCTTGAAAATCATATCGAGCAGAATAAATTTGGATAAGATCTACATTTGTGAAAAACATCGTATCAAGTGTACTGGTTGTGTTGGCCTTCCATGCAAAATTGAATTTGTTAATCATTATCCATCATGTCAAAAACTCGAGATTGCATGGGCAAGTCAAATAGAAAATCAATCATAAGAAGTCATGAAGACTTTGAATTTCATTCAAGAAACTGTGAGCCAGCTTTGTGAGATGTAATTAATTATCAAATTCCTTTGGAGAAAAGCCCTCGCTAAAGTGATTTTGTCAAAAATGCCAAATCGGAGTACCTTAACCAGGAAGGTCTTCTCACAATCGCTCGTAAAAGGGTTTTTTTTATCCCATCAATTTGGAGCGCCACAGTATTACCCTTGTGTTCTGTTCTTCCACGTCTTCTTGCGATCACTTATTAGATTTTCGTTGTCCCTTGTTGGGGTCTTTCTCTTCCACACCTATATGGAAAGGAGAGATGTGTTAATCCATTTTTTTTAAAGTCAATTTGAGCTTAGGAACGAAATACTCCTTTTGATTATTGAAAATGAAACATTGTCTCTTCGACATGTCCATTATCTTCAATCATCTCCGTGTCATCGACTGCTTTCACCGTCTTGAAGCACTGCTCTGCTGAGGTTATTCTGCCAAAGTAGTTGGGTAATAAGATTCCAAGTTCATGCATTAATTTTTGAAAGTCATTTTCGAAAAAGACATTTAAAGGTCTTATGCGAATCAAAGCTTTAAACTCTTTGGTCTTTTTGGCTTTGAACATTTTCGAAAAGAGGGGCACACTAAAGCTTGATCTTCAAAATTCGTTGCGGGGTCAATCTGACTCTCACACGTTTATGACGTGCCCCAAAAAATTATGTTTGTAACAATGTGAGAACATGCTTTAAGAACTTAGCCATTAAATCCCTGGACTTCCATGTTCTGATCGATTTTTGTAAAATTGACAACGCCAAAATGAAATTGGGATAGAAAAGGGTTGATTTGACTCGTTTTCGGGAAGATGACCAAGGGTTGACTTTTCGAAAAACTAAGTGCAGATGACACGAAAATGACGTGTGAAAAAAAGTATTAAAAGATGGTAAATGACTTTTTTGCTTCGGAAACGGGTCTTGTTGCGATCAAAAACCCTAATCCCAAGTGTTCGTCTTTTAGTGGCTTGTCTGCCAAAAATCAGGTGTCAACAGATCATATCACCGTACCTTTCTTTGGCATGGATTGTTATATTCTAGACACCCCAAATAGCCCTGATTTTTCTCAACATTCTGTTGGAGCAGCCCAACATGTTCGAGATTTGATTTGAAATATCGTGATGATTGCTTATCAAGAATATCTAATAGGAAGAAGTTCTATTATGGTAGGACGATGAAAACGAAGAATACTAGGATTGAATCAACTCTGGTGATTGTCCAAATTAGAGGAATTCCAATCAATCGAGGAGATTTCTAATCGATAGGTGATTGCAAAATCAATTAGGGAGGATTCTAATTTCGTTGGAGATTTACCACTATAAATAGAAGGCTTGGGTAAAAGTGTGACATCCTGATTTCTCGCCCAGTTAATTAAGGGCGATAATTATATTAGAGTCAAATTATTTGACTTAGAATCGACTAATGTCAAGTAAATTTTTTAGGGTCAGTAATGTGAGATTAATTTCTCGGATGAGAAATGATCGTACAAAGGAGACACTCTAAAATGTTAATTTCTTAACCAAGTACGATTATGGTATAATTAGATGTAATTGTTATTAAATCAATTGTATTGAAAATTCGATTAATTGACTATAGTGTAAAACCTAGAACATAATATATGATACTTGGACTAATTGAGTATTCTAATAATTAGAGTACGTTACATGTTTAATTATATGCTAATGAAGTTAATATTCTATGGTAATTAAAAATGCTTAGTAATTATAGAGAAAACCATAGTATAATTTAAGGTTTAATGTGCATAATGTACATAATTAACATAGTGGGGGAAAAATGGACATTTCACCCCCCACTTATGGCCAAAAATTGCATGGCATTTGTGCCCAAAAATCCACTCGAGTAATTTCTTGAATTTACCCCATTTTACTATTCATGCCACCCACTTAGACCAATGGAATTTTATGACAAAATGAAAACTTATCCTCAACCATGATTCTTTCTTTTTTCCCTCGTTACACCCCTTGGCCGAAAATCTCTCTCTCTCTCTCACTCTCTAGAACTCAAATTTTCACTTCATTCAAACACTCCCAAGAAGTTGTAAGAAGAAAGGTTGTTCTTGGGGTTGTTCTTGAAGATCAATGTAAGTTTAACATCGTCTTATTACTCTCATATGGCTTAGTATTGCTAGACCATGATTTATTTGAAGTATGTTATGGCAATGGTGTTGCATATGTTAGATTTGGTGACAAGATGAAAGAAAAATGGCAATGTAAGTTGATTGTAAAAACTGTCTTGGAATCTAACCTAAACTGACCTCCGATACTTACTATTTTTATACTCTCTTTTTTGAACCCCAAATATCCAAGGTCATAACATGAAAGTTGTTTCTAATACCCTAATATATAACATATATTAATTTGGGAATTTTTGAAGTTAAATTGGTTGGTCAAAAGCCCTTACCCCTACATGGGTTTAATCTATGGTAAATCTGAACTTACTCTGACCTTCGACTCTTTCTATTTTATACCGTCTTGTGTGAGCTCCAAACGTCTTATACAAAAACATTAAAGCTACTCCTAACATGATAAACTATATGTAGAATTTTTAAGTACATCTGGTCGGCCAAAAGGCCTTGCATTCTAATCTGTGGTAAAACTGAGTCTAATCTGACCTTTAATGCTTAGTATTTTTGTACACCTTTCGGTGGACCCCTAATTCCTTGACACAATACACAAAAGTTGAAGATAACATCTTAACCCCCAACATATATTAAATTGGGTATTTTTGGAACAGTTTAAGTTGGGATTAAGATCACTCTTTTAAATAACTACGTTCTGTTTCTAAGACTGTAATTTGGTACTGCTTCCATGAATTATTGTGAATTATAAAAAAATAAATAAACTACACAATTCATACGAAATTTGTAGATAATAGTCTTACCTGTAACACAATAAAAATTTGTAATTTTTGGAGTTAATTTACTAGGGTAAAAGTGAAGATTTTGAACAGTGTGCAAAACTAACCCTAGATGAGTAAGTCACGAAATTTGGGTAACTCTCTAATTCGTGGGTCTAATGCTCAAAAGTTCCAAACAAAAGTTGATTAATATTCTATGGACTATCATTCTGTGAAGTCTTGTAATTTTATGAAATTAATTGGTAATTTAACCAAGGTTAACAATAAAGTCCAAATCTGTCATAATATCAAGATTGGGTAGGAATAAACCTTGTGTAACACATTGTACAATAATTTCATATGAGATGCCTTTGTGAATGCCTACTAGTGAAACTCGAATTGAATTGTGCATAGCATAATCACATGGCATGGCATATAATAAAGTGTGTGCATGGAGGTCGAGATTTAAAAAGACTTGAAAACTTTCCCATCGGCTAGAGTGCCCTTGGAGCCACAGGTATTTGAGACGCCCCTTCGTGTATAAGGGAAGCCCATGCTGTGTGATCAAGGAAGCTTTAGGAGTTGAGATGCCCAAGTGTGAAAATCTTGGTAGTGCCATGCGCAGATGTCGGGGAGGAGTCCGTGGGATCTTGGCAAGTGAAACTGTGAAATGTGAACTGAAATAAAGTGGAAAGATGAATTAATTGCATAATTATGGATGCATAGCATAATTCATGTGGTGTGATTTGCATTTCTGTGAATGTCTGCCTGGTATATTGCGTTCCTTGAATGACTGAATAAATAAAAAGAAAGATTGAGATGAGACACCGCTAATGCCTCAGCGTGGTGGTATGGGGAATGAAAAGGTCCGTAAACGATCGAGGTTTGAACCCCAGAAAGTCGTTGTTGTAATATGAATAATAAGAACAAAACTTTTTGTCGGTTTCGAAAGAACATTTTAATTAATTGTACCTCAATTTGATACGACCATTAGCGAAACATGTTTGAATTAGTTGGCGTCGAGTGATACTCGAATTGTATGGTGTAATTTTTAAATGTTTTATTTGCTGGGCTTTGGCTCATTCTTGTTGTTAATATATTTCAGATAATTAGTTATGGGTGTACCCCCAACCATTTCTATGGGATGCCCTACCAGATTAGTACATGGCAAGAAGATGTCGTCTTTCCCGAGTCTCCCACTGTATTTGTTAGACACACGGCCGTCATTTTCGTTAATACAGGCCATTTACCGATTCTCGCTTTTCGATTTTTCGCGTGGTATTTCCAACAAGGCGACTGGGTTTTGGGGCTCTTTAATCATTGATGATGGCGAGAATGGAGGCGGTAATGGCGAAGACGGCGACGATGGACCTGAGGGCGAACTAGGGGAGGTGGTTGAGGCGTAGAGTGCGTGCGTTTATGTTTTGAGCGTATATGGTTAGTGTCCATAGTATCGGACCAAATTTTGTTGTGATAGCCTGGTAGGAGGGAATTGTCCATTTTTGTGTACCCTCGCCAGTTAGGCTAAACTTTCCCTTAATGCCTCGGATATATTTTTCGGATATGGCTAGAGTAAGAACTTGTGATATTTGAAGTTTTAATGAATGAAGTATTATTAATATTATATAAATCTTCCGCTTGCGTTAATCAAATGAAACCATAATATAATGGAAGCACGATTTAGTGCATGGGGATGACCGTGACAAAAAGATTCTGTGTGCACTAGAAAATACTCTAAAGATATCATAAGAGTTCTCAACAATGTGTAAACACGAGATATCTTGAGAGTTCATCAAGTGAGGGTGAGTTTTGCAATAATTGTGAGGATCGATTGCGAGAGAAACACCGTTAGAGTGTTAATTGTAACCTTTTGATTATAATGGAGCAGTTCGTAGACTAGCGTCCCGCGAGAAAAACCCACGTTGGGTTTTTCATGTAAAAACTTCTGGTGTATTGTTCTTCTTGTTTCTTGTTGCTGTGTTATTTCCGTTTTTTTCTCCAAAGAGAATACACGGCAACATATTGTGCGAATCTGACATTTAGAATTTCGCTGCGATCCGACTTAATTTACAACACATTCATGTACACGTTAGCAGCCCCCATTTCCTCGTTTCTTTAATTACCTGTTCATTCTAATGTTTATTAAACCCGTAATTATCACATTTGAATCGGTCAGGACCAAAAGGTTTAGAATAAATGAAGTGTGTTTCCATATTTCATTTCGATTTTTTCGTCGTCGACATCGATTACTTGCAAACCGATCTCTCCTAGATCGTATTCCCCGACAAATAGTCACATCCAGGCTATTGAATTTCCATTTGGAAAAACTAGTAACCATCATCATATCTTGCACTATTTTACAAGCAAACCAATGGATAGGCCTAAGTCCAAAAAAGTAAGGGCCAAAATGCGACTTCGGCATGAACAACCCCCTTGACCCGTGGACCGCCACGTGGGATGATATCATTGGACTGTGGAAAGTCCCATTGTCACCGCGGTCTCAAAGAAACTAAAAATTGGGAACTAAGAAAACGAATTTAAGTGGTGACCTGGTGGGCTTTCCTTCGTTTGATTACATCAATTTGGCCGTGGAGCAGCCATGCTGTCGATATCGATTGTCTCGCATGTTGTTCATCATACTCGATGCCTCTCCAGACCAATGCCCATATAAAACTACTCGCCTTCTCTGTTTTGGAAGTATATATAAAGTTACCGCACCAACCATCCCAGGCGGCCTCAAGTCCTTCTTTGTTCTTGTTCCGTGCAGTTTTTAAACTACTCCCATAACGAAAATCCTTCCTCCGTCAGCGTCTTCTTCTCCTCCTTGTGGAGACACCAAGGAAAAGGGATGGTTGATTCGTTCGACGAAGAGTGCGATTACTTGTTCAAGGCCGTCTTGACCGGAGATTCCGCTGTCGGGAAATCAAACCTCCTGTCGAGATTCGCGAGGGACGAGTTCCAGTTGGATTCGAAACCCACCATAGGAGTGGAGTTCGCATACAGGAACGTCAAAGTTGGGGACAAGCTCATCAAAGCCCAGATATGGGACACTGCAGGGCAGGAAAGGTAAAAAGCACCTCTGTTTTTTGAGTCTCTGTTTTTAGTCTTGTTCTCTTCCTGGTTTCAAGATGGTCTTGATCCGTTCTGATCATAGTGTCTCTTGGGATTGTTGATTGGGAATTGTCAATTTTCGATACCAAGTTGTTCTTGAAGAGAAGTAGGAGGCATCGGATACCCAATTGACTTTCTTTTTCCTTATGCAGATAGAAGTCCTGTAGATATGTCCTGTGCATATTTTTATGGCTGATTTCGTCGCCTTGCATGGTTTTTTAAGCTGCCTTTCTTGAGGCTCTTGAATTCATCTCGATAATTTTTAGGGCGATCAGTTGTTTCTGAAAGATCGCGGCTCTGCAGATTTCAGAACTTCATCTGAAAAAACAGAAACGAAACCAGAGGAGAAGGCACTCTGTCTCTACTGCTCACCCGTGATTGCTGTCAATCCGTGAACTTTCTTGAACTAATCATACCACTAGGGTTCTTGTGCAAAGTAAGGAAAAAATGAAAAGATGATCCACTAATGTGGGACCCGGTGCGACCAAGAAGCATGCCCACTTATGACCTTACAACCTTTTGAGATCGCGCAGACTCTGATTGGAATTTGCGTTTAGAAAAGCAGTTCCTGAGAAAATGCCACCAAATGCATCGCTTTTTATGATTCAAAGATCAAATCAATAAGGTGGTTCAATACGTGTCTAATTAGAACAGCTAATGCACTCCTTTGTCTGTTTTTGCATTCATGGGAATTTTTCTTTCTCACCACTTTGAGTTCCTATTGCCCAAAAAGCAAAATGAAACAAGTTGAGAGGTGGGCTTGAAGGATGAGATCAGAAAGAACAGAAACAGAGTGAAAGGGAGTTTTCTTTAGGCATGGTTGCAATGAGCCATGATTGGTGCAGGACTACAATCCTCTCATGCTTCCTTTGGATTGAAGCGAAAACTGGGGTGTCAGAGAATAGAATAATGTCCCACACCGCCCTCCAATTCGGGATCTTGGGTCGGGTTGGCCTTTGTTGGGTGACCCAGTAGAGCAACCCCGAGGGACCCAACTCCTAGTAGGAGTGTGCAACCGGACTAGGTAGAACTGGGAACCGGACTGGACCGTCCGAAAAGTCGGTCCGGTTCCCAGTTTCAACGCGAACAGGTCTAATTTCGATTCTAAAGATTCCAAATTTTTGGAACCGATTTGAACAAGTTCGGTTCCCAGTTCCAAGTGAAGACCCATTCGAGAACCGGATCGGTTTTGGAACCAATTCTTTGCTAAAAGTTGAGTCTAACTCTGCTCTGCCTCATTTGTTTCTTCTCCATTCTTTGTCGCCTCTCTCTCTCTCTATTCCTTTGAACTTTTTATTATTTATAATTGTACGGGGCTACGTTTTTGAACTTTTCATCGTTTATAATTTTACGTGATCACGTGCTTGGCGGATAGGGATTTATGTTGATTATCTTTTACTATGAGTCGTTTAAGGAAAAAAAAAAAAGTTCTCCTCTGAAATCGGACCGAAAAAATAAGGTAAGTTCCAGAACAGTTTCCTAAAAAAACATGGTAGATTCTAGGTTCTAAAAATTGAGAACCGGTTAACCTACCCACCCTGGAACCGATCACCCCTAACTCCTAGTACTTATACTGATCGATTGGCGGGTCGGACCCAAGGAGAAAACTTGTTTTGCTGAGATCCGTCCATTTGCACTCATGGCTTAATCCTTCCTTCATAGCGGCAGATGAATGGACATTGACTGACCCGGCATGAAAAACTTCTCAATGCAGATTTCGAGCCATCACCAGTTCATACTATCGCGGAGCGCTGGGAGCGCTGCTGGTTTACGACATCACGAGGCGAGTGACGTTCGAGAACGTGAAGAAATGGCTGCGCGAGCTCAGAGACTTCGGGAATCCCGACATGGTGGTGGTCCTCGTCGGGAACAAGTCCGATCTGAGCAGCTCTAGAGAAGTGGACCTGGCAGAAGGGAAGAGCTTCGCGGAGGCGGAGGATCTGTGCTTCATGGAAACCTCTGCTCTGGAGAATCTGAACGTTGAAGAAGCATTCCTGGAGATGATCACCAAAATCCATGAGATCACAAGCCAGAAGAGCTTAGAAGCCAAGAGCAATGAAGTCACCAGTAGCCTCCGGGGTCCTAAGCAGATCATTCAGATTGATGAGGTCACTGCTACTAAAAAGTCATCCTGTTGCTCAAGTTAATCCCAACCATTAGGTTTTTTTTTTTTTTTTACGAGTCAGTACCAAATTTATAGTTGTCTACTGACTATATCTTGAAAAAAAAAAAAAAATTCGGAATGGTGCATTCAGCTTCCTCGTTGTGACTTACTGTTCCTCTGTTTTTTTACCTTCCCTTCATTTTTGATGTACTGATTCAGATGAGAAATGAATGAAACGTTGTTCTGTAGATGGCTACGCAGAAGGCAACTCCAGGAGCTTAAGCTCTGGGTAAACGGGCAAGTACGCCATCGCCCCGCCTCAAATAATCGGGGAAAAGAATTCGACCTTTATCGAAACTAGAGAGAGAGAGAGAGAAACTAGTATTGGAGAATGTATAGCACAATAGATTTACCACCAAGGTTACCGAGAAGATCATTATCTTGAAACATCATGAAACAAATAAAGGACCCAAAAGCTTCTCAACTTAAGAGCTGCTATTCCTTGGCAATGCATTCCGAAAAGAACCAGACCAAAAATGAATATATGCCAAGTACATTGCTCCTAATGTGTATGATGTCGACCACAGATGTAATATCTCAAGCAGGTGCAATGGAGACTTTATCGACCTCGACAATGTATTCTAAGGTCGAAGACGGAGGAATCTGGACCCCCGTGCCCAAATCGGCGCCCTTCTCTCCATATCCTAAACTTGGAGGAACTATCACTCTCCTCTTACCTCCCGCCTTCATCGATCTCAAAACGTACTCTATTCCTGCACACACTCCTTTACTGTATGGCCTCGAACCCATCACCAACGCCAGCGGCTTCTTATCGCCCTTGAATGTGTCGACAAAGACTTTGCCACTTCCTTCTATTCCCCCCTTGAGATCAATCACGACCAAGTCCCCCGGCCTCGGCGATGCGCCGCCACCAACTCGAAGTTCATAGTACCTAATTTGTTTGCAGGTATGAAGAAGCAATTAACTCATGGCCCTCAAGGCTTCAAAATTACAGAGCACGAGGGGTACCTTATCCCATTAGGCAAAACCATTTCTTCCTCCTTCTCCACGTTCCTGTACAATGACAGCTGCATTAGCTGTTTCAGACAAAGTGAGGCAGAGAACTGGGCACTCAAAATACTGTCTAATCATTTTTGCAGCCAGCAGTTCACTGTCTTGAATCGACGATTCCTAAATCAAAACTCTATCGAAATGTCAGTAGCCTCAAAAATGACATACTTCCTGTCTTTCTCATTGCTTGGAGATAGAAGCTTAGTTAGGAGTTTGTATCGTGATGCAAAAACTTTAGGCCCAGTGACAGTGTCAATGTCAAAGAATCAAGAACAAGATCATACCCACTTGGCCACACTTTCGTCTTTCGCCGGTTGTGAAGTAAACTTTAAATGCGGATTAACAAAGGATATTTTCACTTGAAGTAATGGTAGATTTACTACTGATAAAGTTCGCCACGTTTACTAATTTTGCACCAGCTATTCTCATCGCCATGGAAGAAACAAGCTGCGAATCCAAACGCATTTGTAGCTTCGAAGCATTAACAAGTGAAATTCAAGAACGATCACCGCCACAAACCTCGTACTGGCTTCCTGCTCCGAAACTTCGAGGCGGGTCTTGATCTGCTCGGAGACGACGCCCACGGCCAAGAACGCCGCCCAAGCGAGGCCCGCACCGAGCCCGAACCGCCGGGTCAGGGAGCTCGCGATCCAGTCCGTCGACTCGGCCGTCGTCCTCTGCTTCTTCTGAGGCTTGACCGAGACCGGCTGGGGCTGCTCCGGCGAGGCGGCGCTCAGCTGCTGAGGCGGGGGCGGCGACCGCGGCTGCGGCGGCGTATTCGGCGGCGGGGGAGGAGGATTCTGTGGGGATGGTGGAGAGGAGGAGAAGTTGAGAGTTCTGGTGATGGGGTGGGAGAGAAACGGAGGAGAGCTAAAGAAAGTGGCCATTCTCGCTTTTCTTCCCTCGTTTGCTGTCGAGTGAGGCTACAAAAATCTTTGGCTTTTTGATATTTTTGATGATTGAATGTTTGTGACGAAGGACGGGCCCGTCTTATCCACAATTCCTTTGGGAAATTCAATTGGTGAGGGAAACATTGTTCTCTTTCTCCTCCCCTCCTTCACAAGCGGAGGGCGGAGGGCCGCCCTCGCCTGGGCGACGCCTACCCTCGCCAGCCCAACCGAGGGCGGCCCTTGCCTGAGGCCGGCGATGGCACGAAGAGGAGAGGAACAAAATAAAGAAAAAATAAAATAAAAAGAGAAAAACACAATGAAAAAAAGAAAAAAAATTCAAAAAAATAAAGGAAGAAAGTGCCCTTCCGTCATGCCTTTCTTTGAAACGATTTGGGCACTTCAGGCCCTTATTTGAAACAAGATCCACTTCACGCTTTTATTTGAGAAAATGAGAGAATTTCAGGCCTTGTTTGTAATTTTCCCTACTTAAATCGAAAAGAAACATATTTCAATTAATAATAGTTTACCTTTTGATGCAACTGAGAAAACCGTGACTCTCGAAAAATATAAACTCAACCTTACTCTTTTATCCGCAAAAAGTAATAAACAAAAACTCTTTCCTTGGTGCTTTGCTTAGTTCATGCAAACTGCATGGGCTGTTGAATCTGCTTTAGTGCCTCTTTCAAATTTTTGTGAAGTTTGGCCTCTTATGAGTGCCCTACAAATTGATTTCTTCTCATCTCCATCTTCTTCGCGAGAAAGAATGCCGACGGTATATTTGGACTCCGCAAATTTGTGAATGTGTGATCCCCATGATCATGGCGCGATACCTCTAGTTGCGGAAATTTCTACAACAAGCCCACAGAAAGGCTAAGAGACGCCATTGTCGAGCTTGCAAGCTCCTACCAAAAGGGCCCCTTATCGAATCACAGGATCGAGCTAATCGATTCTCCGTCTTTGACCCATCTCCCCGCTACTTTTCTGTACTCCTGATCATCCACCATATTCCGTGTTAATGAAATCGCATCATTTCTTTTCTGTATAGAATCTAGATATTCGAGCTTAGTTTTAGTTGGCAACAAATAGATTTCTAGTGAAATTTCTGTTCTGCATAATGCAAGGCAATTTGATTGATTTGTTCATCAGATGACCAAAATGGGATGCTTGCCGATGATACTCCAAGCTATTGAAGCATTGAAGGTGGAAGGGGGTTCAACAGAGCAATCCGTATCTTCACACATCAGATCACAAAACCATGAACTCACATTCAATCACAAGGCCTTTCCTCTCTCACCATCTCGGGAAATTAACTGATCAAGGACAGCTTCTTCCCTCTCGTCAGGGCACCTACTCTCTCCCAAACCGGCACATTCCTCGGCCCGATCGATAAGACCAACCCGAGCAGACCAAGAACTGGTCTTGCATTCGTCTTGCGATCGCCAAAACGACGGCAAGAAGAAGAAGCGGCTTCAACATCAGCAGACGCGAGGGAAGCCCATTTGGCGTCGCGATCGGCCCGTGAAGCCGAGGCAAGAAGATCTGAAGGGGAAAAGCCAGAACGTCGGTGACAACTAGGCGGTCGACCCAAGAGTCTTAGGAAAACCATATCGACTGGCGCAACAGAACAAGATGAAAGGTGAAGGAATTGATGCTCATAGGAAATCCAACATCAACGCAGGCTTTTAATCTAGGCTGTTGGTCGCAAGTTCTAGTAGTACACACTAGTGGGCACTTATTCATATGATCCATATTATCTCTCAGTTTGACTATTTAGTTTCTATCCTTCAGACAGTTGACTTATACTCTAGTGGAGTTCTTGGGTTGTTGCTAGTGATTTTGACGGTAATCATTCAGCGTCATAAATGTTTATCACAGGTTTGAGGGTCTCAGCCTTCATCATTGGTGTAGTTTTCTCCATGAACGACCTCGGCTAAGGTTTGCATCAGACTCGGTATCGAGTCTTGTTCAAGCAAAAGTCCGATCACTGTCTTGATTTCATCTTCTAAACGAGGATGATCTGCTAATCATATGAAAATGTCCACCTCGATCCTTGAGTAGGGAAATCTCTCTTTTTCATCAGTGGTGCGAACCAAGGCACCGGGGGCGATTTTGGAACATCTTAAAAGGACAGCACGTCAGCACCACACTCCCTACACGTCACTCTGTCTCTCTCTCTCTCTCTGACTCCGAGCACATATCTTCAATAATGTCGCGACAGGTCGCTCGAGATCGGAGTAGCAGGTCAAGTGCTAGTGATCCACAATTCGTGTTCACTCTAAATGGGGAGCAACAATTTCGTGGACGGGGTTCGTCGCTGGTTCCATCGTCGCTCGTCCACGACTGTCCCAAACAACCACCACAACCATCCCGACCAAAATAGCGGCAACGGTTACCGCAACTCCCGTTACGGGAAGCGTCACGTGTCCTTGAGCGAATCTCACGCTCGATCTCCGAACGGTGGGGGCGACGATAGCGAAGGCCGGGAACAAAAGGGGAATCTCGCGATTGTTGGGGATTTTGGCATCTCCGGACTGTCTCTGATCAAAGTTCCTAAACGGACCCACTTCAATATGGCTGCCGATTCTCAGAAAAAGGTTCCGGATTGACCATTCTCTTTGCGACCCTTTGTTAATCTGATCTGCTTTATCCTTCCATCCATCATTTTCCTTGCGTTCTTCTCGTTTCGAGTGATCTGTGTTTAGTCTTTGATTTTCTTTTGGTGATTGAATGGCGGATTGGGGGGGGGGGGGGAGAAGAAAGATTTGCAGATAATGCTTTCTTTGAACTTGGTGCCACATATATCGCAGAGAAACTAGACGGAAGGATTGTGAACTGTTTGGGCTTTTACTGGTTCAATGTCGGTCACTGTTATTTGGTGGATTAGTTTTATCAATTTGTATGAAGAGAATGCACCCCCCATGTCTGGGCTAGATGGAGTGACTTTTACGGGTTCTTTCTTTATTCATTGTTCCTTGGCCGGACAACACGGTATCATTGTCACATCAGCAATTCAGCATCATTTAGTCCCAGTACGTCTTTGATTGTGAGCTAATGTTGGAGAATTGACAAATTCTCATGGTGGGGCTGCTGGTGAAACTGAATCTGATAGAATGATTTGTTTATTTCTCCTGCATTCCTCTATTCATTGTAAATTAGGTGATGACTGGTAATTTATGCAGGGAACTCCCGAAGCAGATTTTTTTACGGAGTACGGTGAAGCTAGTCAATATCAAATTCAAGAAGTTATTGGGAAAGGAAGCTATGGTGTGGTTGGTTCTGCTACTGATTCCCACACTGGAGAAAGAGTGGCAATTAAGAAAATCAATGATGTCTTTGAGCACGTTTCTGATGCCACTCGCATTCTCAGAGAAATAAAGCTCCTTCGGCTGCTTCGTCATCCAGATGTTGTGGAAATCAAGCATATCATGCTTCCTCCCTCACGGCGGGAATTCAGGGACATATATGTTATATTCGAGCTGATGGAATCAGATCTTCACCAAGTTATTAAGGCGAATGATGATCTTACCCCTGAGCACTATCAGTTTTTCTTGTACCAGCTTCTTCGTGGTCTAAAATATATTCATGCCGGTTGGTAAATTTTCCCAAGTTCTTTTCGCTTTAATGCCCTCACTGGGAACTTACCGTTGTCAATTGATTCTTTGCAGCTAATGTTTTCCATAGAGATTTGAAGCCGAAAAATATTCTTGCTAATGCTGATTGTAAATTAAAGATATGCGATTTTGGGCTTGCCCGTGTATCCTTCAACGACGCTCCATCAGCTATATTCTGGACTGTTAAGTATCTTCCTGCAGATCTCCCTCCATGAACTCTGATTCTTTGACTATGTCATCCACAATGTATATCCCAGCTAAACTTATGTTTTGTCACAGGATTATGTTGCAACTCGGTGGTATCGAGCTCCGGAACTCTGTGGTTCTTTCTTCTCCAAAGTAAGCTGGATTATACGATAATTATTTCTAGTTTTTGTTGGTGGCAGAGGCAACATGTTCCTCTTCCCCAATACTGTTGAATGCTCTCATCATGGATAATTTTCTGGCTTTCATGTCCATCCTCCTGTTTGTTCAATATATTTTTTCTGGACATTTACAGCATGATAGCTGTGACTTACCCCCACTATATCTTGAGCCATAATACAGAGAGTAAGAATATTGATCCTTTCTCATTTGGTGGGGGATGTACATAGGTGAAAGAATTCGCAATTAGTTACTTTATGATGTGCAAGGCTGTTTCCCTTTCAAAGATTTCTTTGTTCTGGCTAACCCTGCAAAAGCGGGTAAATATTTTCCGTTGGAGCTGTTCTCTCTTTGTATGAGCCCGGTGCAGTTGCCTCCTGCTGAACTTTTGTTGGTACACTATCCCCAATTAGGTTATGCAAACTACAATTTATTGCAAAAGAGATAAAGACAAATTTTTAGGCTTTTCTGAGAAGCAAATTTTTCTACTCCTCTCTTGCAGTAGACAGAAAACATGTCCACACATTTTGTGTTTTACTCACCCCACACATTTGTTTCCTCTAAAGACAATCAATTTTGGTGTTTGTGTCTCCTTTATTGTCTCATGCTTATTGTCATAATTCCTCTATCTTTTATTTATCTTGCTGTGTGCAGTGATGTTTGAAGAGTCTTAATTCTGACATTGACATTGAGGGGGGCATTTCTCTAGCCCGGTCCATGTATGTATAGATTATTGAATAAAGGAGGCTGTAACGGACATTGCGCCTGCCCGCGAGCACAGTTATTGCATGTTGTTCTCCTTCGTATTAGTGAGCTTTTACATTCTTGTGAAGTGTGCCTGGGAATTTATATGGAAGTCAGCTGAGTTGAGTGACGTTTTCTGAAAAGATGCCATCCAAGTAGTTTCGGCTTACACATGCTGATAGAATCCACTTTACCTTCTAATTTTCAGTATACCCCTGCGATTGATATTTGGAGCATAGGATGCATATTTGCGGAAATGCTCACAGGAAAACCGCTATTTCCCGGGAAAAATGTGGTGCATCAACTGGATCTGATGACTGATTTGCTTGGCACTCCTCCTCCTGAAGCCATTGCAAGGGTTGGTTGCTATTTATGATGAACATCTGTCAACTTTAGACAAAGTAATTTTATTGTGTATGACATTCATTTGTACGAGATGCTTAACACGTTCTTTGTATCCAAACATGCATAAATACCCATACATGAGCAACTATGCAGTATGCATGCATACGACAATTTGGCATACATCATACTGTCCTACTGTTTGTTTACTGAGGTAATCATTTTTGTTCCTGTGGTATTCTCTTCCCCTGAAATATCGTTCTCCGCAATTGGCAGATTCGGAATGAAAAGGCTAGAAGGTACCTTAGTAACATGCGGAAGAAACAACCTGTTCCTTTCAAACAAAAGTTCCCTAATGCAGATCCACTGGCTCTTCGCCTGCTGGAGCGCCTTCTTGCATTTGACCCTAAAGATCGTCCGACTGCTGAAGAGGTTGTGGAAATATGAAGTTACATATCCATATAATTCCCCTGAAAAGTTACAAGTCTTTGTTGTTGAGTATGTATACTCATGGTATCAATAATACCTATGTTTACAGGGACTAGCTGATCCTTATTTTCATAGTTTGGCCAATTTGGATCGCGAACCATCCGCTCAACCCATCTCAAAACTTGAGTTTGAGTTCGAGAGAAGAAAACTGACGAAAGATGATGTCAGAGAGTTAATTTACCGTGAGGTATTCTCTTAAAAATAGTTGTTTCCTCGCATCTTATAGCTTTTGTTACTAACTATCTGTTATTTTGAGTTGTACAGATATTAGAGTATCATCCTCAGATGCTCCAGGAGTATCTTCGTGGAGGAGATCAAATAAGCTTCATGTACCCAAGGTCTGCCAGATATCTCAACTATTTGAACTTGCAAATATTCTAGGATCTTCAAGATAGAGAGAGAACGAAAAATAAAGACCACGCCTTTACTCAATGACTTGATAGAAAGAGAACATAAGATGGCTCTGTTTATAGAGCATGAGACTCCCATAACCCTAGTTATCTTATTTATGACACCTGCTAACTAAGTCCCAATACCCCTAAATATACTTAGACCGAACCCAAATCCCTGTTTTGAGAAGAGCTTACAGGTATTGTGCTGTACCAATTACTTGCCAACTTGTTTGCACTTTCTGGATATTCTACATTTTTCTCATTATGACTTTGATCATCATCAATGCTTTTATTAGAAAGAAAAAGAAGGGAGGTAGAATGGCCTATAAACCTGTAAATCTGAGTGAAGTTTCATAGAAGAAAACATTCGATAATTCCTGATTGAATGTATCACATGAACTGATGAGTTTGTTCACCGGACATTGAAAAGTTTGGTGTACTTCTGTCTAGCTATCGTTCAAAATGTTTTAAACATGTTCTCCGGGTAATGGGTGAAGTGTCATCAATCTCTTCGCTTTTTCTCAGTGGTGTTGATCGATTCAAGCGACAGTTTGCCCATCTGGAGGAGCACTATGGTAAAGGTGAAAGAAGCATGCCAATCCTAAGGCAAAATGCTTCATTGCCGAGGTATGTTCAAATTTTGCATAAGCTATGATGTTCCTAGATGTAAGAGTCAGAATGCATATCTTAGCGTTGTGCTTTAAATCCATTTGTGCGCGTTATTTACTGTGACATGGTTTCCTTTAGGGAGAGAGTTTGCGAGCCTAACAATGATGGCGAGAAGCCAGGTGCCTCTCTTGCCACCAGCCCTTCAAAGGTAGGGCAGCAGTCTAATAATTTGGGGAATCCAAATTCGGATGCGCAACATGATCCCAACCAACCGAATAGTACACGTTGTTTATTGAAGAGTGCTAGCATCAGTGCTTCCAAGTGCATTGGCATTCAGGGAAGAGAAACCGAGGTGTGTTACTTCAATTTGATTCATTCTACACGTTTTGACAGGTGTTAATATTTTCGGTTGGACAATGATGAGGGTTTGCTGTGCTGTCTTTAGTAGAAATGCAAAGATAAAGTTAGAGCGCAAGAGCAGCGCGATGGAATTTTCTATTTCTCTCCTGTTTTTCAGAACCTTTTTGAGCTGACATTTAAGAAGCGACATCTTTGTTTCTTAATCTGTTAAGATCATTATTACCCTACCTTAATTGATTTTTTTGACACTTTCATGGCTCATCAGTTCGCTTTAGTAATTCAAGGACTCAAATCTTGCCCCATTTCTCGTTGGATTTTTTTTGCATGTACTTTTCGGATACGCCATGGATGTAATCCACCAACTAACCTACAGAAATGGTTTCTCTCAATTTCTATCTTCTACTCATATGACTCGATCCTTTTCATTGACAGCATGAGGAGGCTGAAGTGAATGACGAGGCTATTGATGGGTTGGCTCGAAAGGTCGAGGCTCTCCATGCTTGATGACTTCAACTCCATTCAAGAAAGGGTTCACCGATGCAGTTCGTGTCCGGTGGTTATCGCCAAAGAATAATACTCAACACTTGTCACAGTTCACAATCCCTTTTCGTGCAGGTAGACCTAAAAATATAAATTTGTCCCGTTAGCATTCTAGCATGAAGTGGAAACCCTTTTTTATTCCGTGAATCGCCAGTTTTGTTATTGAACTATAAAATTGTGCCGTTTTGTTTTTGCAGCGCTCTGCATGACAGAGAAGTTTTTGATATTAGGATAGAGATTTTTGTGTAAGAATACGTCGACGTGCTTTGGCTGTCTTGTGTATTAGTTTCCTATTGACAATTTGTTGGAGCCCTTACTTGTACAGATGGATAAATCAGTTGATTTACAAAGTTAATCCCTTCTTTTCATCATATGTTGCAATTTATGGGGTACCTCTCAGATAAATTGATTCGCGATAACAAAGGAAATCACTGCTCTAGCTCGTCGACAGCTAGATCCATGATTAGTGCCGCTGAGATTTAATGATCGGATCACATCGGTGATGGGGTCCGATGAGCTGATCTAGATCACCACGAGGTAGTTGGAACTCCGAGTTCTCATGCAGATCAGCAAGTTTCCCCGAAAGGATTGGATTTGCTTGGTCCAGCCGGGAATTCCATGTCTTCTTTCCTGTTTCAAGCAGGAAAGCTTTTCGAATTTCCGACCTGCACCAAGCTAATTCAATCCATCTGGGAGCGTTCATATAGTTCTGGACTCGTGAGAGAAAGAATTGGCATGAAACCCAATTTTGAAATGTGCTGAGCCTATGACGGGTTGCCGAATAGTAGACAGAACAGTTTGGAATTGTTTATCAAACCGAACTATACAAAGCACGTATTTATAAGTCTCACAGGCATTCAGTAGGTAATCTTCTTCGATTTCCCCTCAAATATGCTTTAAATGCTTCACCAATAAGCTTCCCAGATTTAATGGAAAATATGATCCTATTGCAGATTTGGTCATTTACCGTTCAATTCTAAGTCAACTGTGGACCGAGGCGGCGGAGCTTGGTTCGATTTTAGCAAACTTGTTATATTATATGTATCGCCTAATTCGCTAAAAAGAATCGTCAACTTAAATTCAATCCCGATTCCGCCTAAAAAAAAAAATTATCTAGAAAACCCCCGACTTTCACTCGAGTCCCAAATTGGACAATGCATCCAAAAATCGCAACTAGTTTCTTCAAAATTATCAACATCATGACTAGTTAGAGGTTTGTTATTGAAACATGTGTCTTTATCAAAACCTTCAACAACAGCCTCCTAATGTTGATAATCTTGAAAAAAACCAGTAGCAATTTTTGGACACAATGGCAGCTTTGTGACTAGAGTGAAAGTTGGGAATTATTTATAGACAAGAAAGAGTTCGGGACGGAAGTGGCATTAGACCTAAAGTTAGGCTTTTTTAGGAAATTAGCACTTACATGTAAATAAAGAAGTGGGTTTTTATTGAAGGTGTCAATATCTACAATTCAGCCGTCAACATGAGCATAAAATGGGAGTAGCGGAAATGAGGATGTTGAGGTGGATGTGTGGTCCTACAAAGATGGATAAGATAAGAAATGAAGATATTCGACAAAAAGTTGGAGTAGTACAGGTGACAGAAAAGATGAGAGAACATAGATTGAGATGGTTTGGGCATATTTTCCCAAGATCCCTAGATGCTCCGGTAAGAACAGAAGTTTGTTACCGAGAGCATAACATGAAGAAAGGAAGGGGTCGGCCGAAACTTACTTGGAGGAAAGTAGTAAAACAAGATTTAATGAAGTGGAAATTGGATTGGCGTACGGTTTGTCTTAGGACGGAATGGAGGAAGCTATTAGCATTGTGGAAAGGCAGATCTCCTATATTCCAGACTGTCCTTTTAGTCCTTTTTTCCTTTTTATATAAATATAAATATATTTGTTTATTTATATTTTTTGGGGTTCATCGACCGTCGACCCCAACTAATTTAGGATAAAGGTGATGTTGATGTTGATGTATTTACATACATGAGAATGATGTTATAGTAATTCAATGATTATTTCTAAGAACAAAATTGACATTATCACTATCATAATCCGATTAACTGTTTTGAGTTGGGTTATGATATCGACGTTGTCAATTAAATTTGGGGTTTAAAGATGTAAATGGAATTCGTAATCTTGTATCTGTCCGTGGCCGACAGGAGAGAAGAGGAGCTACGATAGAGCTTTGATTAAGAAGCTCTCATCTCCATTTAATACGAAGCATGTCCAAGGGTCTTGAACCAATTAAGGCTTCGCTTATTTTGTGAAAAATATTTTTTAGAATATTTTCTTTTTCATTTTTCGGCATTTGGAATGCTTAGGAAGATAAGTCAATAGAAAATGATTTCCAAGTGAATGGAAAACCTATGCTTAAATTTAGGAAAATAATTTCCTCTTTAAAAAATAGGGAATTATTTTTTTCAAAATATGACTAGATATCGCTACCTCGGAGCCCGTGCCCGGGTCGTCGGCACCCGTGTCCGTTGAGGGCAGGCCTAGGTCGAGGTCCATTGAGGTCGGACCCGAGACCCTAGTACTTGTAGTCGATTCCCCAGTTGCCTATGCGCAAGTCACTGGCGCTATATATATAGAAAAATCAATCAGAATTTCCTTACCAAATTGCGGATATATTTTCCAGTTCATTTTCAAATTTAGCCAAACTCTAGAAAATATTTCCATTTTCCTTGAAAAATCACTTCTGGATAAATATTTTTCAAAAATGTCACATTTTTTGCCAAACAAATTGAGCCTAGCTGCATAGAAATTCTCCACCTATGAATCGGAAGCTTTTAAAATCTCCATGACAACAGATGACTCTTCATTCTCTCCATTTATAAATACCTCTAGGGAATATTCTTTATGGCTACGTTTGGTAGAAAGGATAAGATAAAATTTATTGCTATCATGTGGTTGGTTCCTATCCAAAATATGATAAGATCAAATATAAGATGGATATAAACCAGATAAAAATATATCACGAGGGAGGTGAGATGAAGGCAGATATGATATCTCATATTTATGATATAAAAGTTATTTTTTCTCGACTAACAAATTTCTTATACTAATAGAATTAAAAATAATTAAATATTAATAACATTTGAATTCTAAATAAAAATGGAAGTTCAAAATAACAACAACAAAAAAAGAAATAATTTACTTTTTTTAACTCCTGTTAATGATATTATATTTGAATTCCTTTTAATTCCATAACATATAGTATATATATGTATGTTTAATATTTATATTAATTACAAGGGTCGAAGCACTATACTTTTCAGAGCTACACAAGTGAACTATTATGTTGTCTCTCTTACTAGATTCGGCATTCTTTAGCTGATCTATCTCATGATGTTACTATAATCCATCTACATTTCTTGTCATAGTTGGGCATGTGGCTCTAAAATGCTGCAATGAGCTCATTTACTATTTAAGATTTACATCGTACAATAATCATAGAATATTTGACAGAGGTTATCTCCGTGTGTGCATTTGTGATTTCTTAGCAATGAACCGTGAGAGATTCTTGCCATATCGGTTTGTGCATTTTCAAGTTCATTTATATTGATATGTTGTTCATACCAAACAAAGGACATAATAAGATATGAAAATATCCGATTTTATTGCTGACATATTATAACAAAATTCTTAAATTTCATATCATATTCTATCCAATCTTATCCTAGCTAAAAATTCAAACATAGCCTATACCATAGGAAATGTTAATAAAAATATTATGTTGAAATTGAGAATTGCCACCACCTCTGGGAAAATATAGAGGTCTCAAAACCTTGATCCACATAGCTTATATCCCCCTTTCAACACCCCACTCATCTAAAAAAAAAAATTGAGTGTCTATTTTGAGCCATATAAGCACCCACGGTCAAGATCACCATTTTCCACAAATATGGTCGACATGTCAATTTGAATGAAGATTTGAAAAAGTAAGTCAAGCATGACCAACTATCAAGACTTTATGGTTTCTCAAAGAAGGAGTGGGAGGTGCGTGGGAGAGATCAGAGAGACCGAAGGCGTGGAAAGGAAAGAGGAGGAGGAAAGTGGGAGCCGCAAGGGGAAAAAAAATAAACGAAATAAAAGAGTTGACAAAATAATATATAAAAAAGGAAGCATGTAAATTTGTGCAAGAAATGGTGGGCTACTCAAAGGATAGTATGATCAAAACCCATAAATAAATAAATAAATAAAAGGGTTGTCGCGACCCGATCTCGAAAATACGATCGGGCTAATGGATTACTAAGCCTCCAGAGCGGGCTTAGCTCGGGCCCTCCCAAGCCCGTACCAAATCGCGGCGGAGTATATCGGATTCGATCTTAGTGTGATCGGGTGGCATGTGTATGTGTACATACAAAAGGAGTCGCCACCGGTCCTTGAGGAAGGCGGACCGGAAACCTTACCGAGCGATCGGGAGATGCCGTTCGATTCTACGCAACCAGAGATTAAGGGTCCGGGGACTTGGTTACGTCGGTGTTTCCACCAACGCCCTTTCGGTACCGGAATTGGGTGTTTTCTAAAGTGCTCGTGTAGATGTGAGTCTATCCTATCAATCACAATCAAAACATGCAATGTGCGCAATCAAGGAGTCAAAGACGTGCGGATAAAACGCATCAAATCAAGCATAACATATTTAGTAAAGCTTTAAGAGCTTAGGGAATGTGGTGATTAAGGTTTGGGATGATTTTGGGACAATTTGCCAAAAAGGACAAAACCGTCATTTTCAGGGGTTTTAAAAATTGAGACCAGGGAAATAAGGCTAATCTAGCCATTTCTCATTTTTTATGATTTTCTAGAATTTTTCTGAATTTTTTTTTACTTTTTTTTTTCGATTTTTTATTTTTATTTTTATTTTTTTTATTTCGAAAATAGTGATCCGGGCTGGGTCTGGGTCAGTAGACCCAGCCCGCTTGGCTAGAGCCCGGCTCGGGCCTTAAGGGCCCAAGTTGATCTAAGAAAAGGAGACTCGCCGGGCTTGATTCAAAACTCACTTTTTAAAGAAAGGGCCCAATTAGAAAGCTCACTTGTTGTCAGATTTCAAGCTAAACTTACACACGAGCCCAAACACAAAAAATAAGACCCATATTCAGCTCTTATTATTTCGATTTTGTTTTTTAATTAACTTTCTTTGTCTTTTCGTTTTCACCAAATCAGACCCATATCAAATTAAGATTCTAAAAGAAAGCCAACAGATCTTATCCTTACTTTTATATTTTCTGTTTCCCTTTTTTTCTAATTTTTTCTTTCTTTTATTCTTTTCCCCCAGGTCGCCTTCTGCGTTTTCACACCCAAAGGACAACTTCTCGCACATCTCCTTCACGCGCACGTCGAACTCACTGGTCTGGCTCTAGCGGAACAACACAGCAGAATCGAGGGAGCACGGGACCTACCTGGTCGGAGAGAAAACGGCACGGTCATGCTTCGGAACAGCAGCTTCCGGACGGTCGCCCCGCCGTTAGGGCTCGCGCGTTGCCACTGGTTCGGGTCTCGCGGCGCCACTGGTGCACCGTCGGGCTTTGCTCGCCGCATCGCCGCACCATGGTTAGATCCGGCACGGTCTGACGACTCCACACCGCTGCCCGCACGTCATCTCCTCTGCTCAGTCCGCCACACGTCCGGGCCCAAGCGAAGAGAAGGACCACGCGGGCCCAACTCTTATTCCTCACTTTATGACGACTCCTCCGTCGGGAGCCATCGCGTCGTATCTGGTCTGGCCATGAACAGCCGTCGCTGGACGCCCGGCTTGTCTCCGTCGGCCACTTGGCACTCGCACGCGTCGATGTCAAAGCTGCGGTAGGACACGACAAAGGGGGCGTGGGACCAGTCGGTGCACCAGTTTGGTGTGCACGCGGATTGGAACCTCGCCTTCGTCGGCAACGGTAGCGGTGCTGTGGCAACGTCTTGGCTTTCGCGACCTCCCTCTCTATATCTCTAACTCTCGGTGTGTATCTCCTGGTCAGAGTCGGGTGGAGTCGCAGACGTTGGTAGTCGCCAAGTGAGGGGCGACAGAGCAGTCGATCGAATGCGGTCAACGTGCGAGGCACCGAACCTAGTCTCAGTTCTCTCCGTCCCTGCGTTGAGCCCTCCACGTTCCTCTCTTTTTCTTTAGACCGTGAACCTCTGGTCCCTCTTCGCTCCCTCACGAGCTCTCATGGAGCTCTCTCATTTGTTGGTGTCCAGACTCCCCCAAGCACCAACTCTCTCTCTCGTGGAAAAAGGAAAGGAGACTCACTCGCCTCCACCAACTAAAACCAACCCCGCCCTCTCAAACTCTCTGTTCTTTCTTTCTTTTTTTCTCTTGGTCCCGTCACGAAACCAGACTTTTCTCTCTTTTTTGTTTCTTCTCGCTGAACCCCTCGCGATATCTCTTTTTTCTGTCTCAGTCAAACGAGCTCTTCCACAGAACTCTCCCTCTCACGTTCCTCTTACCTCCCAGAAGCTCTCTCGCATTTTTGGGACCAAGATTGGACTGAAAATGAGCTCGCTATTCCCCTCAACGAAGCTCATCGAGAGCTCTCTCCTCCAAACTCTCTCTCGTTCTTTTTCTAAGCCTTTTAGCTTCTTCACTAGCTCTATGGACTTCCCTCCCTCTCGGCTTTTTCTTTTTCTTTCAACTTCTTTTTTTTTTGCTCCGCTTGGGACCAGACCCCTCTCTCTTTGCTCTCTCAAGCCTGGAGCTCTCTTCGTCTGCCTCTTTTTTTCTTTCTTTTTTTTGGCCTCCTCCTTTTTCTTTTTTTTTTTATAACTAAGACTCGGTCCTCCTTTTTCAAAGAACCGAGCCTCAACAAGGTAATGGAAGCTTACCTAGTTCAGGGGGTGACATCGGGACTGGTTCAACGTTGCGGGGGTGGGAGACAACGACGGCATCGGGTCTGGTTCGACGTCGTAGGCGGTGAAGGGTTCTCGGCTGGTCGTTGGCCAGGAACACCAACAGACCATTCTTCGTTCACTGGCGGACAGCGAGTCTCGGATGAGGAGTACGGTGTCGCGCTCTTGATCAAGCTCGCTAGTGGAGACGCTTCGCGGAGCAGCGAGAGCGAGGTGTTGTGGAGCTCATGGAGCTCGCCTTTTCTTCGTTGGCCGGCCACCGTCACCGCCTACCTCGAGGCCAGCTCTTCGGATTGCGACGACGGTGACCGACGCACAGTGGGCCGGTCTGCCGCTCGAACTTCTGCTCTTCTTCTTCTTCTGTGAAGCTCTCTCCTTTTCTCTCTAAAAAGAAGCCCCGAAGCTACCCTTTTGCTCTCTCTCCCGCTCTGCTTCTGTTTTTCTTAGAGAACTTACCGAGAGCCCTCCTCAAACCCAGAACTCTCTCTGGCTCTCTTTGTTTGGACCTCCCTAGGATCGGCTCCCCTCTCCTCTTCTTTGAACTCTCCGGGTGTATTTCTTCGAGCCCTTGTTCTCTTGACCTTTCACCCTCAAAAACCCCAACTCTCAAGAACTGACTCCCTCAAGCTCTCTATTCTCTAAGAACTCTCCCTATGAAAAAGACGCACGCCCCTTGGTCCTTGTGGAAAACCAACGTTTTTGTCTCTTCCCTCTAAGTTCTAAGTGAAAAACTCTCTGTTCTTCCTCCAACCAAGAACTCTCTCTCCACATAACTCTCGTGAACTCCCCTGCTCACTTGCTCTCCCTTTTTTAGCTCTGGAGCTCCTCCCCCATCAGAGCTCTCCTTTTCTTTTTTTTTTGCCAACCCTCTCTCCGTCCTCTTTCAAAACTCTAGTGCTTCCTTTTTTAAAAGCCCAATGAAGCTCCCCCTCCAGCTGTGATTTTGTCTGTTCTATTGCTCAGAAAATCAACGGGAGCAGACGGGGATCCTTGATGCAGGGAGGAAAACATCCAGGCTTGACTGAGCTGCTTTGATCTTTTTGTCCTGCAGGGTACCTGCGCGCGCGAGAAAGGAGAGAAGAGATATGCCATTTTTGGCTTCTGCTTCTGCGTGGGAGGCTGTGAATTGAATGGGTTGACCGGGTGGGTCGGTTTGACCCGTCCGATCCGGTTAAAGAAAACGTCCCTATTCGATGCCAATTTGACCCGTTTTTGAGAATTTGATTCGATCAGAACGTAGTCACAGGTATCTAGATCAAATGTCATAACCGGCAAAAGGTGAAACGAAATCTAAAAAGGAATTAATTTGTGATTTTTGCTCAAGTAAAGACCTAAATGCAAAATTTTGAAAATTGAGGTTCCTGGTCGACTTTTCAAGGTTTAAAGTGACCAAAATGCAATTCAAATTAAAAGAAAACCAATGACTATTTTTTCATATTTTTCTGGTCACAAATGTTATTTTTTCTATTTCCGAGGTATTTTTAAATAAAAAGAAATTCCAAAAATTCGGCAAAAAATTGAAAAATATTTTTTGCTCAAAATCGGTTCCTTAGGCTTGGCCAAGGCTTCCAAAGTTGATTTTGCAATTTTATAAATTTTTATGGATTTTCTATTAATTTTCTAAGGAAAAAGATGATTAAAATTTAGGTGTCAACAAGGGTGTCAAAATCATATGGAGAGTTGAAAAAGCGCGAGCCTAAAGTCATCTACATTCACAAATGTGTAACTAAGTAGCAGTTTCATGTAATTATATTTCACATTCATCCGAAGTTGATTTCTATTGCTCGTGCAGTCACTTCATTCTTCTCTTCATAAAACACTCATAATCGGAACATAAACTTAAGATTGTAGATTACTGAAAAGCAGTATTTTGCATAGTCATCAATGCTTTAAATACTATCCACCCTTTTTGCTTTTCTATTTTCTCACCTCTCCATTGATTTACCCTCTACGAGCACGGCGTCCTCGTGGACGGTTTTGCCGTGAAATTTCAAGCAGAGACCCCTCTCATAGCCAAAACCCTAGCCATGAGAGAGGGCCTTCGGTTCTTGAAGGGGTTCGAGCGAGAAAGTAGATCTGAAAGAAGAAGTCATTTTGGAAGTGATCTGGACAAGCTAAAGGTTGAGTTAATCACTGATAGCTTATCAGTGGTTGATAGCTTATCAATGTCCTTATTAGATCCGCCCCAAGCTCCATGGCCGATCCACAATCTTTTGGTGGAATGCAAAGAATTACTAGCCCAACTCCCGTGGACTATTGTAGCTTATAATCCGCGCGAAACTAAAACATGTGCAGATTGGGTTGCGAAAGCACATCGTTTAGATTATCTTCCCCCTAATTGGCTGACTAAGCCTCCCTAACCTCTCTGGGATTTACTTTGCTTTGATGTCATTGTTGGACGTTCCGCCAGTCCTCCTATCTGATGAAAGCTCTTGATTTCGACAAAAAAAAAGAGTATATTTACCCTCTATACCGCTCTTCCTCCTTTTAGACATTTCAAGCGTCCCAAATAACCCACACGAATTTCTGAGTAATTAAGTTAATAGCATTGCAGCTTTCAAGTTAAATTTTGTGGGGATATAGGCTGTAAACCCTTTAACTCTGATTTTTGAAGGACATATTTAATGTGCAAAACAGGTTAGTAACTTAGTATTTAGAATTACGTGGAACATAGATCCATTTACAAATTATGTTTTACCTATGGACCTGCATCAATTGAAAGATCTGACCAAGATGAAAAAACTCACACATCGACCTAAAAACAACTTGTAAACAGAACTTTGAGCTGTTCCCTAAACTCTTGTTCCAGTATTGGAGGAGGCCTAGGTTCCCTCAAAGTAACCTACTCATATTCTTGTTGTTGCTTTGTTTTCTCTCCAAGACAGGGAAGTGTAAAACTTAGTTTGCAAAAAAGAGATCCAAGCTCTCTTCATAGACCAATCACTCGAATCTTTATCGCATGGGCGTCATATAACCATTTCACCGGAATTGACAATTGGAAATATTATGCACGATCAAAATTTAGTCGATTTCTACTAAGTAGTATTTTAAAATAGAAAATTGCCACCACATCTGGGAAAATATTGAGGTCTCAGAACCTTGATCCCACGTACTGTACATTCCCCTTCTTCTCCCTCTTCTTGGTTGGCACCACTTCATTTCATGGTGCAGGCGTTTCTGCTTCCGCCTCTTCTCTTTTCGCTATCGACGCGACCGAGAGCAAGGATGAAGCAGAGGCTCTCCTGAACTGGAAATCAACTCTCGACAACCATAGCCAATCTCTCCTCTCTTCATGGCATGGCGACAATCCTTGTGACTTTACCGGTGTGACTTGCGACGGCTACGGAGCAAACGCCCATCTGAACCTTTCCTCTCTCGGTTTGGGAGGAACTCTAGACAGCCTCGAATTCTCGCGCTTAACCAGTGTGGTCAGCTTTGATCTTTCCAACAATTCGATCTCTGGTTCCATTCCCTCGAGCATCGGTAACCTTTCCAAACTCAACTCTCTTAATCTTTGCTTCAATGAACTGTCCGGGGACATTCCTCCAAGTATAGGTACGCTGGAGAGTCTTCATTCTTTGTTCCTATGTACAAATCATCTTTCTGGGCCCATTCCTCCTTCTCTTGGAAACTTAGGCAATTTAACCGTATTAGGCATTTCACCCAATAACTTTTCCGATCCCATTCCGAGAGAGATTAGTGATTTGAGCAATTTGAAATCTCTTTTCTTATGGCAAAATGGACTTTCGGGACCCATACCTTCAGAATTCGGGAGGCTCACTTCTCTTATCGAACTTGTTCTATCAAAAAACAAACTCACCGGCACAATTCCTCGTTCCATCCGAAACTTAACAAGTTTGTCTGCTCTTGACCTCTTTCAAAATGGACTTTCAGGACCCATACCTTCAGAAATCGGGAGACTCACTTCTCTTATCAAACTTGTTCTATCAGAAAACAAACTCACCGGCACAATTCCTCGTTCCATCGGAAACTTGACAAGTTTATCTCTTCTTTACCTCTTTCAAAATGGACTTTCGGGACCCATACCTTCAGAAATCGAGAGACTCACCTCTCTTACGGAACTTAGTCTATTAGCAAACAAACTCACCGGCTCAATTCCTCGTTCCATTGGAAACTTGACAAGTTTATCTCTTCTTTACCTTGAACAAAATGGACTTTTAGGACCGATATCTTCAAAAATTGGAAGCCTGGCCAATCTAACTCAACTGAACCTTGCCCACAATAAATTCTTCGGTTCCTTGCCTTCTGAATTCAATAAGTTAACACAGTTGACTACTTTGCTGCTATATAATAACGACCTAGAGGGGGAACTGCCGGAAGATGTTTGTCTTGGGAGATCATTGCAACATGTCTCCATCAGCAATAATCATTTCACGGGTGCCACCCCAACAAGCTTAGAGAACTATAGCACATTAATCAGATTGAGGCTAAATGGAAACCAACTTATTGGAAACATAACAGAAGCTTTCGGAATATATCCACATCTATATTTTATCGACTTGAGCCACAATCATTTGAACGGTGAACTTTCGTGGAAATGGGAGCACTGCCATAATTTGACGAGCTTAATCATATCAAACAACAACATTTCTGGTGAGATACCCGCAATATTTGGAAGGATGGCTCAATTAGAACGACTGAACCTTTCTTCAAATAATTTAAGTGGAGAGATTCCAAGGGAATTGGGAAGCCTGTCGATGCTATTAGAACTCGATTTAAGCAACAACTCAATCATGGGAAATGTCCCGACTGAGATTGGACTTTTATCCCATCTGGCACATCTGAACTTGGCATCAAACAATTTGAGCGGATCGATACCGGTGCAGCTATGCTCATGCAAAAGGTTATTGAGCTTGAACTTGAGCTGAAACAAATTTTAGAGAAGCATTTCTCCCGAGATAGGCAACACACAAGTCCTCGAGGTTCTTGATCTGAGTTATAATATTTTGTCAAAAAATATACCAGGAGAGCTTGCAATACTGAGAAACATGCAAATTCTAAATATCTCCCACAATAGCCTGTCTGGTTCCATCCCACAGTCTTTTGTTGATATGTTGGCCTTGACTTCTATTGATGTATCCTACAATGACCTAGAAGGTCCGCTCCCAAATGTCAAAGCTTTCAATGAGGCTCCATTTGAGGCAATTCAGCACAATCATGGGCTCTGTGGAAATGTTGTTGGTTTACCAAAATCCAATTCCACCGGGAGCAAGAAACGTAATCGGCACGTTGGAGCTAGTATCACATTTATCCTCATTCTCTCGTTCTTGGGGTTTTTCCTTCTCTCTTGCACCTTGATCATTCTTGTAATCGTCACTCATCGTCGAAGAAGGATTGTTAAAAAAGAGGACCATGAAGGGGCAAAGGATTTGGATTTCAAGCGTATTTTGGGTTATGATGGCAAAGTATTCTATGATCGAATTGTTGAGGCTACGAAAGGATTTGACTCCAAGTATTGTGTGGGTGAAGGAGCATATGGAGTTGTTTATAAGGCCAAGATATCAGAAGGTCAAACGTTTGCTGTCAAGAAAGCCTCGTCATCTCAGGAAGATAGTGAGGTTGTTGATTTGATATCATTTGATAGGGAAATTCGAGCCTTAACAGACATACGTCATCGCAACATCGTGAAGTTTTATGGGTTTTGCTCTCAAGCCCAACGCTGTTTTTTGGTGTATGAGTACATGGAAAGAGGAAGCTTGAATTCTACTTTGAAGGATGATGAAAGAACAACAGAATTTGGATGGGACAAGAGGGTAAATATGGTCCGGGGAGTTGCGGATGCATTGTCCTATATGCATCACGAATGTTCACCTCCATTGATTCATCGAGACTTGACTAGTAACAACATTCTTTTGGATCGTGATTATGAGGCTTGTGTTTCCGATTTTGGCACTGCAAGGCTGTTGAGGCTAGATTCATCAAATTGGACTATTATCGCTGGCACCATTGGGTATATTGCTCCAGGTACTTCGCAATTTTTTGTTCAATTTAGATGGCATTCGGTGTCATGCTTCTATAATAAACTTTTACTGGTTTAGTGCAGTTCATTAGTTATTTAATCGTCTTCTAGATCTAACCAAAAAAAAAAAATCATCTTCTAGAAATTTGTTCTACTTATTTAGAGCTGTCAAGTTCATTATTGATGAAAAACTTTTCGGTTTTCCTCATAAGTAAGAATTGGCAAATGAGGAAAATATCATAATCAATCCATTTCAAGAACATTAAGCTCGTGTTACCTAGAAGATACTTGTATTTTAAGCGTCGACCTAAAATTTTTGAACTTTGCCAAAGCATAAACTCCCATACTCGAGTCAGTGTTGTAAGTGTATATTAAGTAGAAATATATACTTGTAATCGTCACACGTCCCGTCATGTGGGAAGTCATGTTGTCAACTTTGAATGCAACATATGATCGAGATTAAAGAAACGGTGGATTCTCCTCTTGCAGAGCTGGCTTATTCTTCAGTTCCTACGGAAAAGTGCGATGTGTATAGCTTTGGAGTCATTTCATTAGAGACTATCATGGGAAAGCATCCAGGAGATCATGTCTCTCAGGAATGTTCATCGTCTGCCCAAACTGAGTCGATGATGTTGAAGGATGTGCTGGATCAACGTCTCTCACCTTCTAGAGTTGGCCTTCATGATGTGCAGGACGTGGTCCTGATCGCCAAGCTAGCGTTCGAGTGCTTGCAAGCCGATCCAAGGCTTAGACCGACCATGAGACAAGTCTCGCGTGAGCTTCGCGTTCAAGTACCCCTGGATATGCCGATCTCTACAGTCAGCTTAGAGCAACTTCACGATCCTAATGTCAAAAAATACAAAGCATTTCAGGAGATGGTAAGATTTGAAGTTTTCATGTGTTACTGTATCTAATTTTCAATTATGATGACTATCTCCTTTTGAATATTTTTGAGTTCTCACTAATCCCAATCTGTGATTTCTGATATTCACTGCAGAGCTAGGTGCGATGTTTGGCACCAGAAATAGTTTTGGGACGACTTCTGGCAATATCCCATTTCACAATTATTTCCATCCTTTTGCAGAGTGATCAGGAAATGAATTTCAAAAAATGCACTGTATAACATCTCTTGCCTTCTCTGATACGAGATGTAAAGAACATGTAGTTTACATTGTTGTAAGACATAATAGTACTAGCAATATGTGAACTTTTATCGATGTGCAGTGTCATAGTTGAGTTTTTATTGATTCAATTAAATCAATTATGAGTAATGTGCGCTATCGTCCTGAAAATTCCAAGTGGTCCAATTAAATCCCTAATATATTGTAATATGTTCTTGTCATCCTTTCATTAATTAACCTGAATGGATTATATAGCATGTACATCAATTAAATAAAGCTGATGTTTAATGGAGAAAACTATGTGGATTTCTGGCGTGTCATGTTGACTTGAAATTGCAAAACTATAGTACTTAGTTGATTTCTTTTAAAGCGTGGTGAAAAAGCATCCCTCATTCTCCATTAGACACCATTTCGGTTGAAAGCTTAAATAAGAACAAGACCACATTATTCATATTAAGTAAGTGGTTTTGTCCTGGCTTGGAAGCTATTCTTCAGCACTGCACGACATGGTTAGATTGTTTTTTTTTTTTTTGAGTAACCGAGGTGTCCGGGCCAGCCTCGACTATTCCTCGGGGGAGACTAGCACAGCAACCCACCGCCATGGTCCCCCACTTAAATCACAAGCGCTCAGCTGGGGAATCGAACCTGGGACCAGTGAGCCTAACCATACAATCTCAAGTGCGCCCTAATCAACTGAGCCACCCATTGGTGGGTGTTAGATTTTATGTGTCTTATTTTTAATAATTTTATATTTATTTCTTTTATTGTTAATAAGTTTTTATCTTCCTTTTCTTTATTTTTAAATATATTTATCGTTTTTTAGATTTATTAGAAAAAATTTCCGACAAATTAAAAATTAAAAGCTATGTGGGATGACACCTCAGCAATTCACGACAAATTAACGCTTACATCATCATTTGCGTTTACTTGTATAACGAAATGATCAATCCCAAAAAAGGGAAAAAGTACATATAGTTAAGGGTCTACATTAATCAAAGAAAAAGTACAGGGATAATAGTGAGCAAATTGAAAAGGTACAGGAACTACTGATGCCTTTCGTGTTTTACTATTCATGAATTAGAACATTTAGAATAAGGTTTTGATAAAGCTAACTACTCTTCAAAAATTTTATTGAATATTGTTAAGGAAGACAAATGGGCGCTTATCGAAATGGTTCGCCCTAAAAGAAAACTCATAGATGTTAAGTTAGAGGCCGATGTGGTTGGGTAAAAAAAAATATTCAATTGGTCGGCAAAAATGAAAAATATGGGTCAGTATGAATTACATCGATCGGGGTGAATTACTAGAACACCATATCAAAACGAAAAATATTGTTATGATGCACGTGTGAGTTGTGTTAGAGAAGTCCCACATCGGAGAATTGATATGGTCTGAAGCAATTAATATATCCATAACTCATTGGCTTAAACTTTTGAGTGAAGGTGGGTCCAACTGGATATGTTGACGGGCTCGGACTTGGGCTCCCTCTTGTCGATCTCCCCGGATGAAGATATCGGACTTCTGTTGCGCGCTCCCGACAAATATTAGTCGAACCCATAAACCAACCAGGTCTTGAACTGACCAAGAACATAGTAGCCAATCTTAGTTGGCAAAATCTCGGCAAAGCGAGGCAATTTGAACATTGGCCGAGCCATTTCTCGATGCACTTCTCGTAGTATGTGTGGTTGCAGTTGTTGAGCACCCAACACTCGTCTCTTTTCTCGAATAGAAAGATCCGAAGCAAATCGTGCACTCCTCGCGACACAGCGAGAGTCACTTGATGAAGCTTGATGGAGCGAGCACTAGTCGCCGTCCGACGCTTCTTCATCTCAAGGGCGATTTTTGGAGATGATGAAACAGGCGAAGCATGGTCGCTCCTTAGGAATTGTAAACAACCGATGGTGGGTTTTGACTTCCAACAAAGGCTTCACTGTCTACCAGGTGAATGAATCATTCTCTATTTTCTGTTTTTTTTTTTTTTGGTTGGCTCTATTTTCTGATTTATTAGGCGTTAATTCTACAAGGAAGCTGCTAGCTTGACAATCTGATAGTACCACACGATCTCACAATCAATGAGTGATTTATGCAAAACACGAGGTGATGGTGTGTGGGTCTACGGTTGAGATTGTATAGTCCCTAACAGTACCGTCAGGAAAGCATTTCACATTCTACAAATCTTGTTCGATTACTTTTCATTTTCTTTTCCTTCATTTTCCTTTTTGGTACTCTAAGTAAAGATAAGGCCCTTTTCTTCATCCTTTTGCTTTTGTTTTTCGTTTCCCTCTTTCCTGTTTTCTTTTCCCTTTCAATTTGATATAAGACAATTCATGTGTATTATTCTGTGGTTTATATTTTTGTGCTAGTTGATAGTGTTCTACAATAGTTGCAATCAAATCCAAATATAGGTAAAGCAATTTTCATTTTCTTCTTGAATCTACTTACTGAATGAAAAAAGAGAGAGTAGGTTATGTTCAAATGCTATAGCATCTATAATATTTCCATTTAACCGATTTCTGCATCCTTAATTTGATTTACACAAAGAGAAATGAGCCAAAAGTATTTCCAAGAGATGGCAAGTTCTAATCTCTGCATCTTAGGCACGCCTCTTTTATTTTCCCATTTATCTCTGCAAAATTCCGCCGACTTTGATTTTCTTGCCTTTGACCGAGACATAAGTTTCGTTTTTCCAATTGAATTTTCGCAAATCAAGGGTAGTCAAATACAACTCCCTTTGTTATTTTTGCGGGCTCTTCCAAGGGGAAAATTACCAAAAAAAGTCCTAAATCTATTTCAATTGTGTCAATTCAGTCCTGAACTTTTTTTTTTTGGCCAATTCAATCCTAAACTTTTTGCAATTGTGCCAGTTCAGTCCATCCGGCTAATTTTAGCCGTCCGGCAACATAATATTTTAATAATGTTTTAACTTTTAATTTATTTTATTTTTCATTTTATTTTTCTTGTTTTTTCTACTCTCTTCTTCTTCCTCTGGTCATTGGCCAATTTTGGCGATAGATCTAAACAAGCTCGCGGCAAACAGGTCTGTGTTTAGGTGCTGATTCGCAAGAAAGTTCCACGTGATCTAAACAAGCTCACGGCGAGCCGACGGCGAGGTTGGTCTCGCCAGCCCAGATCTGGCGAGGTCTCGGCTGGCTCGCAGCGAGCCTCGCCGTCGCCGGGCGAGGTCGGCCTCGCCAGCCCAGATCTGGCGAGGTCTCGGCTGGCCTCGCCGTGGCTGGGCGAGGCCGAGCTCCTCTTCTTGATATCCTTGTTGATTTTTCTAGAATGTTTTTTCTGCAAATTCCAAGGCCCAAAAATGGTTCCAAAGCACAAATTTGAATTTGAATCAAATTGATTTAGAGTCGAGTCTTGGTTCCGGATACGTGGAGTATTGTCCGCTCCATCTATAATGTGAACTCCCTCTACAACGCGACCTATCTATACTAGAGGATTTTACCCAATCCCAAATTGTTCCCCGTCCTTCCAAGCATGTAACTGTACTCATCTTATCATAGTTTTCCTTCTATTTGATCCATCCCAAGCACCTCGATTCCCTAGCTTGTTCATCAAAATCCAAAAATCATTCCAACTCAAACACGTTCCACCCAATATCTTACTCTCCATGTGTAAAGCAACGAAGCTCTTCGATAGCACAAGCGTCTTGTTGTTATATAAAGGTCGAGTCGTCTTTGAGATGTTTTCCCAAAAGGAAGACAAAAATTGCGATGGATTTAAAATAGGAAATGAATTTGAGTTTAGAGTCTGTATAGATAACCAAAGCGTCACGACGTAATCAAAGGAGTGACGCCGACTGAATCCAATCGTTAAAGAATAAGATGAGACCTATTAGACACTTTTAAATTAACATTTGTTGTATTTTTATTTGTATTTTTTGGTTTGGGGGGCTGGGGGGTGGTTTCTGGGGCATTGTGTCCACTTAAGAAATAGTAATCTTTATTGTGTGTTTTCATTTGTACAAGATGCTTACACGTTCTTTAAGATTTACATTCTATTTTTCTAATATTTTGTATCTCCAAGATTTGCTTTTTATTTTAGTTAGCATATTATCTAGTATATCTTTTATAATTAGTTAGAGATGTTTGATAAATCTACTCTTTCCCTTTCCTGTTAAGCGGTATGTTGTATAAATATTTGTGCTATACGTGGACCAATACGAGCAAATTACATTTTATCACATGGTATAAGAGCCAGAGAGCTTAAACACACCAGACAATTTGACTACATAAATAATATGGTAAGCGTTGGTCCAGGATGGAAACTGGACAAAAATAGTAAAATCATCACCGGAGAAAGTATAGTGCGATGATTAAGATTATCGCTAGATAAACTCTTATGTACTGAATCAAACACGACTCAGTTAACCATCCTGGACCAAGTAACTATCCATATTCATTTCAGATGT
Source organism: Lenwebbia sp. NSW1173648 (assembly GCA_029784005.1). Classification (NCBI taxonomy): domain Eukaryota; kingdom Viridiplantae; phylum Streptophyta; class Magnoliopsida; order Myrtales; family Myrtaceae; genus Lenwebbia; species Lenwebbia sp. NSW1173648. Next base: position 7,399,176 of record JARCGZ010000002.1, read on the forward strand.
AATAGCCAATTATGATCTCTAAAGACAGGAAAAACCCAAGTAACTACCCATATTCCTTTCAGATGTAATAACCAATTATGATCTCTATATATGTAAGAGCATATGCTATTATATGTTAAAAGGTTCGTGCATATACGGCTCCACAAGGCATTGTGTTGCCAGTCTGAAACCCCAAAACTTGTCTAATGAGTAGTAACGACACAGAAAAGTGCCACAGGCACCATTAGCCGTATCAGCAATTTTAGAGCAAATTGTGAAAGGATGACATAGTCCTCCAATTTCTAAAGATACTAGAGGTTGAGGCCAATACGGATTCAATAGCCCATATATAACGACATGGGCCCACCACTCGCAAGATATTGTCCGCTTTGGACACACAGTCCTCACGGTTTTGTTCCTCCGAGGGTCGCCCATACAACCCTCAGAAAACGTGTCTTGCAAGTTAAGGGGGACCCGCACCTATAAGCCAGCCCAAGACTCCCCCTAAGCGATATGGGAAGGGGATGTCACATAATCCCCTCAACGGTGCACAGCGGGCACACATAATCCCCTCAACGGTGCACAGCGGGCACAGCGGGACCGCGTACACCAGCGAGCGCCCACTGCGGCCCCACACGCTGTCGGCGATATGGGAAGGGGATGTCACATAATCCCCTCAACGGTGCACAGCGGGACCGCGTACACCAGCGAGCGCCCACTGCGGCCCCACACGCTGTCGGGAGTCGGCTCTGATACCAATTATAACGACCTGGACCCACCACTCGCAAGATATTGTCCGCTTTGGACACACAATCCTCACGGTTTTGTTCCTCTGAGGGTCGCCCATACAACCCTCAGAAAACGCGTCTTGTAAGTTAAGGGGAACCCAACACCTATAAGCCAGCCCAGGACTCCCCCTTAAGCGATGTGGGATGGGAATGTCACCATATCATTTAATTCTAGATTGAGTCTATTTTAGTCCTCCTAACTAGTACCCTTTTTTGACAAGTGGACTCACTTAAATGACGTGACCAAACACATGTATGATAAAAGCGAAGTCTACTTTTTCCGCTTTCACATAAGAAGTAGTAAGTGAAAACTTAAATCTTATCATCTAAATATACTCAGTCGAAAAAGAAAAAAAAAACTTAAAAATGTGGAGAAAAGAAAAATTAAATACCAGCAATGGCACACGAACGGTACGTTAGGCAACCGAAATCTGAGTACAGTGCCACCAGCATTGGCTACCCGCCCCCTCCCTCTCTCTACACACGTACCACATAAGACGACCGACGTCCATGTTAGTGATTCTGTCCAAAATTGGCTAGTTTTACTCAATTGGCAAATCATGAAAAGGTTTAGGGCTCAATTTGCAAAATTAAAAGATTTATTACTGAATTGGTAAAAGTGCAATTGGTTTAAAACTTTTTGGACAATTTTTTCTAAAATTATCGAGCAAGTTAAGATACGCAATCTAAGGAAAAGTTCAAAAGACACTCAAAATTTGACTGAGCCACAATATGAATTATGCATGAAGAATTTGCCATCCATCTAAGTTTTTTAAAGTAATAAGAATGTGTGGATTAGATAACAAAAGCTCAATTTCAACACAACCAAGTGCAAACAATTCAATCTTAGAACACGTATCCATGATTTGACTCATCTCATCAATTCTAGAATCTAAAGGTGGTACTCCCTTTGGGTAGATAAAAACCAACTATAGGTGGTGCGAACCCATGTGCAGAAAGAGCCCAAAAAGTTAAAGCCATATACAAACAGCTCTCAAAACCAAAAGGGAGCTCAAATACAAGGTGACTATGGACTATGTCAACCGAGGCACTTACAGTTACATCCATATGCAAGTCTCCACTATACCAAACGCGGATAATTTCAAGCAAATTTTCAATAAAAATAGAAATGAAAGATTGCTCTCCATCAGAATCTCTCTTTTTTCCGCTCTACTGAAATCAACCGAAAGAACTGTTAAATTTATAGCTGAGTTTGAGCCGTGTGCGAGATCTGGCCCCTCCTTATTTTGCAGCGAGGCCATTGAACAACCCTCCTTTTTTGTTGGAACCTTCCTTATTTTGTCGGGACCAGAACAATCCTCCTTATTTGTATGGATCCTCTCTCTCTCTCTTTTCGGCCATTCAACAATCCTCCATCCGTCCTTATAAAAGGGAGAGAGCATCGGTAAATTCAAGACAACATGCCACCCTAAATTCAAGTGGCAAAGCAGCTATGCAAAACATGCCTCTGAACAAGTACGCCTCAACATGCGTCATCGTGGGCTCCATGATTTCTATTTTGCTCGGTTATAATAAGTCCTCTCTCTCTCTCTCACCAAAGGTCATTTTTTATTGCATAGGGAATGAAAAAAATGCCAAAGAAAAAGTATAACTTAATTTCGGATAACATCACCAACTTCTTTTCCTTTTTTCTTTAAGCCAAGCAAGTTAATTTTAGATATAAAGTCCTTCGCACTTAATCATATATATTAGGAAAAAAATTCAAATAAAAAGGAAGGAAAATAGGGCATATAATTTTTTATTTTATTTTTCAATTTCTGTATATGATCACGATTTACGCGGGAACACGTGATGATAAACAACATTTTTTTTAGCTTTGGCAGATATAGGAGTGATGAGCGGAGCGGTAATACACATAAAGAAGCTGAAGATATCTCGCGTGTAGGTTGTGGTCCTGACATGGATCTTCAACGTGTTATCGCTCCTCGGGCCGTTGATGGCAGGGCGGATCTCTAACTGGATCGGCCGCCGCTATGCAATCATGTTGGTGGGAGCCATCTTTTTCACCGGGCCCCCGCTCATGGGCTTCACCCGCAACTACGACGTCCACTTGCTGTTGGGCCGCTTATTCGCCAACGTCGGCATCGGCTATGCCCTCATGATCACCACCATCTATATCGCCGAAATCTCCCCTGCCTTCTCTCGCGGCTAACTCACCTCCTTCCCTGAGGTACTCAAATGCTTTTGAGTACCTCAGGGAAGGAGGTGAGTTAGCCGCGGAAGAAGGCAGGGGAGACCTCGGCGACGTAGATGGGAGTGATCATGAGAATGTAGCTGACGCCGACGTTGGCGATTAAGCGGCCTAATAGGAGGATGTCGTAGTTGCGGGCGAAACCTAGAGCGGGAGCCCGATGAAAAAGATGGCCCCGCCAACACGATTACGTAGAGGCAGCCGATCCAGTCGAAGGTCCACCCAGCCATCAACATGTTCACGATCCACGTTGTCACTCCTACATTTGCCAAAGTTTTTGGAAAATATTTTCTTATTAATGTTCAGATTTTAACCAAACATAAGAAAATATTATTATTTTTTTGGAGAATGACTTTTTAGAAAATATTTTTCTGAAATGTTTGATTTCTACGAAACAAATAAATGGAGCTTAAGCCCCATTTTTATTATAGTCGTACCAAGCCCATTTTCTACGAAAACAACACTAAGCGAACGCTAAGTCCATTTTCTTCTATAACTGCCTCCGTCGGCCACCATCTCAGAATCATTCAATACTCGCACGCACAGCCACAGCCATGACCGAAACAAACAAATAAAAAGGAAAGCCATGAAAAAAACCAGTGCAAATGAGTTTAGAGATTGACACTGAGACCGTCGTTTTCGAGTCACTTGCTCTCCGGTGACCACCATTGAACGCAGCAGCAGGAAGAGACGCCGACATAGGGTGGAAAGATAACAAAAAGATATGGCCAGATCCAATCTCGGCAACAACGAAGTCAGAGAAACAAACTAGATCGTGGCAACAGAGGATTCGATATCTGAGCTGCGGTAAGGGTAGAGAATCGACATCAGAAATGCATGGCTTCGGAATGGCGAGAAACAACGGGGAAGATGGCTGCAGGCGTGGGGGAGGGAGATGGAGAAGTCCTCGAGATGGCACGAGTTTAAATAGGCGGCAGAGTCAGTCACAGGAAAGAGAAAGAGTAAGAAAGAGAACGAGAATTTCTGTTACCGCGTAATTTCCGTATTGAACCAATTCTGTTATGACCTAATCTCGTATGCGACCAATTCTGTTATGACCTAGTCTCGCGTATGTTCTGTTTCTGCAACGCTCACCTCTTCCTCTCTTTCTGAACTGGGCCGAGTGCAAAAACTGAAAGGAGTAAAAGGAATGGGCTTAAAATGTCACGAGCTTCAAACGGGCCACGACTGAGATTAATTGGGTGGACCTGGTGAATTCAAATCTGATGGGCTTAAGGGAATGGGCTGCACATAGTGGGCTCAGACGATGAGTTTGTCGTGGGCTGCGCAATTATAAGCCTGGGGCAGCCGAGTCGGTATATTTTCAGGGATTAGCACCGCTGAGATCTAATGATCGAATCTCATCGGTGATTGGGTTCGACGAGCTGTTCCGGATCGCCACGAGGTAGTTGGAACTCCGAGTTCTCATGCAGATGAGCAAGTTTCCTCGAAAGGATTGGATTTGCTTGGTCCAGCCGGGAATTCCGTTTCTTCTTTCCCATTTCAAGCAGGAAAGCTTTCCGAATTCCCGACCTGCACCAAGCTAATTCAATCCATCCGGGAGCGTAAAATTGTCTCGAAATGAGCCAAGCCGATAACGGGTAGCCGGAAAAGCAGACAAAACAGTTGTGAGTTGTATATCAAATCAAACTATACAAAGCACGTATTTATAAGGCTCCAGGCATGCACTAGGGTAATCTCCTTCGATTTTCCCTCAAATATGCTTCAAATGCTTCACCAATAAGCTTCTTGCATTTAATGGAAGATATGATCCTATTGCAGATTTGGTCATTTACCATCCAATTCTAAGTCAACGGTGGACCGAGGCGGCGCCGGCGACGCTTGTTTTGATTTTAGCAAATCTGTTATCTTATATGTATCACCCAATTCCCTAAAAAGCGTCCACTTAAGTTCAATAGTAAGTCTGCCTCAAACCTTAATTCTCACTCGAGTCCCAAATCTGACCACACGTCCAAAAATCACCACTAGTTTCTTCAAAATTATCAACATCATGGCTAGTTAGAAGTTCGTTATCAAAACATCTGTCTTTACCAAAACCCTCACTCTTGTGTGGAACAACAACAGCCTCCGAATATTGATTATCTTGAAAAAAATCAGTGGCAAATTTTTGAAAGCAATGGTAGATTTGGAACTAGAGTGAAAGTCTGGATTATATATAGGCAAAACAGAGTTCAAGACAAAATTGGGATTGGACCTAAAATTAAAGTTTTTTTTTTTTAAGGGAATTAGCCCTTACATGTAAATAAAAAAAGTGGGTTTTTTGTGAAGGTGATAATACCTATAATTTAGCCGTCAATAAATTAAATTCCCATTATTTACATACATGAGAATGACACTATAGTAATTCAATGATTATTTCTAAGAATACTACTAACATTATCACTATCATAATCCAATTTACTCTTTTGAGTTGGGTTATGATATCCACCTTGTTCAATTAAATTTGGGGCTCAAAGCTGGGAAAGGAATTCGTAATCTAAGGCTTTGTTTGTTTTGCGAAAAATGTTGCGTTTCTGAAACATGTTTTCCAAGAAGTCGTTTTCCGAGAAAATGACGATATTTTTCGATGTTTGGTTAAAACCTGAAAACGAACTGGAAAATATTTTCCGCCGTTTGGCATGGAAAATCATTTTCCTCCGTACACACTTTTTAATAATATTTTATTATTTTAAATTTTTTTACTTTTTACTTTTTATTTTTGGAAATTTGATTTTTCCAATTTTTTATTTTTTCTCTTTTATTCTTATTGTTTTATTGTTTTATTTTATTTTTTTTCTTCTACCTTTCTTCTTCGGCTGGCCATCGCACTATCATCTCCCTCTTCCATCCATCTTCTTCTTCTTCGGCACATAGAGAAGAGAACTTTTGTATGGCCGCCACCTCGAGAAGCTCTAGGATCATGGCAAACGAGTCGTCTCTCAGATCTAGAGCCCGACCACAGCTATAGCCGGTGACCAACAATCAGCCGCCGAGCCTCGCCACCAGTGGGCAAGGCGAGCCTCGACCTTGCCGGATTTGGCGAGCTCATGCGTCGTCGGCTTTGAGCGACATCGAGCCTCGCCGGCCTCGAGCAAGGCTTCCTCTCGTCGGCCTTCATCGAGGTCTGTGGTCGGCAGAGGAAGAAAGAGGAAGGAGCCGCGAGCGAGCGGAGGAAGGTGGTGTTGTTTCTAGCAATATCACCTAGAAGGGGTGAATATGTGATTCTGAACAATTCTGATTCTAATTGCAAAAATTAAACGAATTCAAAATATGAACAGAATAAGTTTAGTAGCAAGATGTACAGAATTCTAAATATAAGAAAGAGAGTTTAGATTATAAGAGAGAATTGCACGTCAAGTTTATAGTGGTTTGGCTTTAGCAAGCCTACATCCACTCTCCCACGATGATAGTCGATTGGCTGGATTCCACTATGTGAATCGTTGAAAGGTTACAAGAGATGTCACACTTATCACTCTTACAAAGAACCTCTCAAAGATGAAATTTTTCAGCTCTCGAAAATAAGAGAATGTGAATCTAAACAACTCAGTACTTTGAAATTGTAAGTTCTTGATCTCTCTCGACAACAGTCACCATTGATCTCCTTTATACTCCTTCGACCTCGAACTAGCCGTTACCAAGGTCCTTCAAAGGATCGCTCCTCAATCGCTGATTGAACACCACCAATCCTGATTGAATGATATTGTATTTAGAAAAATTTAGTAACCGTTTAAGTAGAGTCTGAACCCTTCAGATTCAGTCGCCCATACAACTAAATCCTTAGTTTCCACAAGTAGAGTTAATCCAAATATCCAAGATATCTTGTTCCTTGAAGGTAATATCCAATCGAGGATATTCTCCTGATTTGATTGGAAAATAATCTTGTTAATCAAATCTTACAGACTTCCATAAATATCGCGGCTAAACCGGAAACCTGCCAAATGTGGATCTTCAAAATCTAGACAAAAAGATACTGCACAATCTGAACATAATTCAGAAGTAGTCTTCAGAAGTACAAAGAAACTCTCTGAATCTGAACAGATTAGATTGGTGACTCTGAGCTTTAGTAAAGTCCTTGCTAACGTGTCACATAAGTCTTCTCGAGATTTAGTCTTCAGAGGCAACACCTTCCTCCGTCTGAATAAAAGACTTCAACTATCTCAGAAGCAAATACGCGACAACTACACCTTGAGTCTAAACGCCAGGTTTGGAACAATACAAGTTTCTGTTCACGTGTTCATTCCCGCAATAAAGGTTTATTTGCATTAACCAGATTCTTTCTAGAGAATGAAAGTTTTGTCATAATCAAAATATTCAAAAGGAAAGTTTTCTCAACAGGTGGTAGAAGAAGGAAGAAGGGGAAAAGAAAAAATAATAAGAAAAAAAAAGAAGAAAATTAAAAATTAAAAATTAAAATAAGTATTAAAAAAAATGAACGTGAAGCAATTGATGGAGCAAAGAGAAGGGAAACTGTTTTCCTCTTCTCAAAAAGAGGAAAATATTTTCCCCACTTATGAAAGAGTTTTTGACATGGGTAGAAAATATTTTCCTTGGCTAGCTTATTTTTCGCGAACCAAATGCCAGAAAATTAGAAAAACGTTTTTCCGAAAGTTATTTTCCTTGAAACAAATGGAGCCTGGGGTTAAATCCTTTGTATCTGTCCATGGCACGCTAATGATGCTCTGAACATGGTCGGCCGGTGAGAACAGAAGCTACTATAGAGCTTCGATTAAGAAGCTCTCATCTCCATTTAATACGAAGCATGTCCAAGGGTCTTGAATTAATTATATTTGAGGGTGCATTTGAGTGGAAGTGTTTTTCGAGAATTAATTTTCTGGACTTTCCTCTGTTTAGTTCGCCGAAAATGACTTAGTCAACGGAAAGCGCTTTCCGGTCAACAGAAAATTCATGCACAAAATTAGGAAAGTGAATTCCTAAATCTAGAGAGGTAAAAACACTTCCTAGAATTGCAGCTCTCAAATTTAATGTTTTTTTAATATTCCATATTTTATATTTTGGATTTTTGTATTTATTATCTAATTTATTGTCTTTTTTCTTTTCTTTCTTTTTCTTTTTCCCTCCGCCGGTCGTTGGGCCTCAGCGATGACCGGTCGACCGGTCACAGTGGAGGAAGAAAGTAAAATAAAAATAAAAATCAAATCAAATCAAATCAAATCAAATAATAATAATTACTATGCATTAATTTGATTTTTTTTTTGCCTAAGATAAAGTGATGAGATTGAAATCATTTTTCAAATGAGATCCAAATATTAAAAAATATTTTCGTTCACATATCACCAAACCAAAGAAAACTAACAGTTTTCCTTAAAAATGATTTTCCGCAAAATATTTTCCTTTAACACGAAGGTTTTCGTGAAAGAAACGCACCCTGAATTTCTTTCTATTCAATAACACATATTATGTATGTGTACATATTCATGGTATCAGAGCCAAGGGGGAAGGGTTTGTGATTCTTGATTAGCGAGTTTTTAAGATTTTGATTTTATTCCGCTACAATTTCCCCTTTTTTCGAGTGTGGTCCCGGTAGTAAGTCCTTGGGAGGCAGTGAAACCGTTGGTCAGCACGTCGTCGGTAGGGAAATTGATCGGAAAAAGATCAGCCTCTTGAAAATGAACTTTTTAAGAAAAACAAATTCATCTTCTAACAGTTCGATGTCTGAAGTGTCTCGTGACCAAGGCCCTGTTTTGAGAGAAGAAATAACAATATAAGATTTTAATAAATCTATTGACAATTGGAAAATTCCAAAAGTCAAATATGATCAGATTTATGAAAAATAATCTTTCAAATTATTTAAAAGATCAGATTATATAATTACTACAGAAGAAAGAGATGTTCCACTTTCTTTTTCATACACCCAAATTCATCTTTTAAATGCAGATTCCTTAAAAAAGCTTAAACAAAAGTTTAATTACATTCATATAGGAATGGTCCAAGTCGGTATCAAACCTCTAATGAAAGAAGGACTGAATACTTCAATCCTCCTTGTCTTAAGGGATTCTCGACTCACCATTTATGAAGAATCTATTCTCAGTACTGTAGAGACAAGCCTCTGCAGAGGACCGATCCATTTTGATTGTTCATCAAATCTTACCATCTCTCTAAATGATAAGAAAGTAATGAACTCTCTCATTTTGCAAATCCAAACTCATAATTACCATATAGATGAAGGTTGTATTCCTATAGCCCTCGTTTATAAGGTTCGCTATAAAGCATGTTTTCTGCTTTTGGAAGTAAAATTTTTAAGATCAGTCCAAAGGGAGAAACCCTATATCTCCAAAGTGATATTTTTAAGTCAAACACTATGATCCCTAAATCCATTCATTGGGATCAAGTTACTCTTCCTGAGCAATGGGAAATAGAACATCAAGAAGTTCTACGACCCACTGCTAAAAATTCTGAACCTACAAATATCATACAACATCCTGAGGGAAAAGTAACCATACAATTCCCCAGGTCATATGATATTAGGTCCAATCCATCTCCCTCATGTCATAACTTTTCTTCTCGAAGGTCTGTTGATCTTCATCCAGAATTACTTCGAAATATTTCTCAAAGTCAAAATTTAATAAGACCAAGTGCTCCTCCACTAACCAACCTTAGTGGAATCGACACTAGTTCTGGGATTTCCAGACCTGTTTATCAGCAGGTGTTGACACCTAAATTTTGGTTATCCTTTATTATTAATTTGTTGCATAAAAATTAGGGACTAACCTTTGTCCCTACTAAAAACAAAAGGAGGAAAAAAATTATTTAAATCATTTTCATACGGTCTGCATTTTTAGTATAGTTTTACTTTTTGCATTCATGCATTTGCATTTGGACCGGCAGCGGATGCTTTGAATTTGATTGAGATAACCCGCGGGGAAAGAAAAATTTCAAAAGAAAAATAAATTTTTTCCAAAAAATCCTTAGCCGAGTTTGTTGAGCAAAGGCAGAGATATCAGGGGATTTTGGAGAACAAAACACGGCACAGAGAGGAAAAGTGAGAGCAAGTTCACGGGAGTGGGAGATCTGGGAGGGATTGACTCACGTTTGGAGAATGGGAGGATCTCTCTCTTTCCTCTCAACGATCAGTGAAGCTTTTCAAAAGGAAGGGAGGAGAAAGTGTGGTTTCTCTCTGCAGGTTCCGAAGATTGGCACAAATAGGACAAGGAAAAGCTGCAAATCAACGAGAGACACACATAAAGACTTTCTCCCTCGGTTCCCAGTCCTTCACCAAACAGACTTGTAGATTTCATCATCAAAAGCTTGGCTGGTCATCACGTGAAGACTATCTCCGCGGAGTGCTATTTTCACGACGAATCTTGGCCGAGATCTCACTGAGACAACCCATTGGCGAGAGTCATCCGGAACCGAGCCATTACTGGTGGGAGACATCAATCGAGTCCAGCAGACCCGCGGTCCCTTCATCATCGACGGAGATTGCGAGTTTCACAGGTCTTGACCTCCAAGACGACGCCAAATTTTTTTTTTTTTTTTTGTGTCCTTGTAGGTTCTCCGGCAGTCCTCACCGTTGAGCCTCGCTGTTGGCCAAAACCGAGTATTCGACAGTCTACCATAAGTCCAACCGTTCCCGAAGCCGACCAAACCACGTCGACGAGCTGTCCTTGGCATTTTTCAACAACACCTCGATAGCCACGCCTTTCTCGTTGAAATTGGCAGCTTTGACGTGGAGTCTCCTGTGCTCACGGTCTCCACAAAAGTGTTGACCTCACAAGGGTGAGAAACCCATTGATATAAATTCAAGCGATTTATATATTGGGCAATTGGATACTGAGACAAGGACAGAGTTTTTTTTTTCTGACAATCTTTTTGGTCCCTTTGATCCCTATTGCTATTGCGTTTTCTTGACTTTAGAATCAGAGGACTTCACATTCTCTTTGGTTGCAGATTTCCAATCGTATTTGCTCAGAAATTGCTCGAAGCAATCACGGTTACCCGAGTGAGATTGACAATACCTCAAGGGCACATGGTACCTTTTGGCATCACAAGTGGCTCCCTCCGCGAGACACCATACGAGGTGGTCCAATCCTGATTCGAAACGGGAAATGAGTCAACGGATATCTGAATTAGGTAATGCAATATTATCTAATTTGATTTGTTGATATTATTTTCAATTTTGAATCCGTCATATCTCTTATGCATATTTCATTAGATTAGAAAACCGGTTCAAATTAGGGTATTCCCCTTTCGACAACGTGCAGATTCGGACTAATCTCAACCCTAAGATTTTGTCTCCATGGCGCGGGAATCGAGATATCTAATCGTAACCACTAGATTTGATTTCTCGATTCAATTCGTTACCAACTTTGAATCGTAAAATATTTTCAAAATCATGCATATCTTTATTTGCATATTTGGTTGATCGTTCAATTATTTGAAAATCGAAAATTAAAAAAAAAGATTTTGAAAAGGTAAGGTTTATTAGAAATCTTATCTCGAAAATTCAATTGCCTTAGATAGATAAGATTTCTTAAAAATCTTGTCTCATAGGATAGGCATTCATTTAGGAAGATATGATTTATTATAAATCGTATCTAATAGATTAGGTGCATTAAATTTAATTTGCATAGTAGATATAGATTGCGTCTTCATTTAGATAGGATATTATATATTAAAACATTTAGACTTAGGATCAAAGATTTCCTAGATAATTTTAGGATTTAATTCAAATTATTTCCTAGACATTTAGGATAATCTTCGTTTAGGTTAGTTTTAATTTCATTAATAATTAATTCCGAAATTCACTCAAAAATACAAAAAATATCTTGTGCATATGCATTCATATAATTTAGAATATTCCATGTCATGCATCTAGATAATGTATTTTATTTTATATGCACGTCATATAGGTTAGAACCATAATCGTCATGTCATATAGTTTTGTGTCATTTGCCATGTCATCAATTGCATGCCACATTATTCGCATGTCACATAATTGCCATGTCATTATACCACGTCATTCGCATGCATGCCATGTCGTTTGCTACGTAATTTAGAATGCCATGTCATCGTATGGCCATGTCCTCATTTGCATGTCTAGGTTCATTAATCTAGTTTACACGTTTAAGTCATTTAGCCTAATGTTGCATGTCACTTAGGTTAGATGACATTTTCACATGCCATCCAGACTAGGTTAATTTAGTCAATTTGCATGTCATCTAATTAGAGTCGCGTCGTTATCCTAGTTAACCTCATTTTCGCATGTCATTAGAGTTAGGACATTTTAATAAATGTTTGCATGTCGTTTCATATCATCTTAGAGTAATTGCATATGCATTGCATTTCATTTGCATCTTCACTTAAATAAATGAAAACCCATAAAAACCTTGCATTAGACTAAGTCTTACGCTTGTGAGATAAGCGTTAGGGTTGAGGCTACAGTGTCTAGGTACATTCCCTTTTCCTTAATCTTGCCATTTATTTAACGCTTTGATTATTGAGTGTTAAATAATGTTTGCGCACCCGCATGATCATCCCACATGTTAGGACTTTAGATTAAAATTAATCCAAGCTGCCTGCTTAAATGTTTTTCATTGAAATGAAAGGTACCGAAAGGGCGTTGATAGAAATATTAGCGTAACCAAGTCCCCGAACTCATTGATCTCTGGTTCGTAGGAATAAAGTATTTCTCCCGATACTTTATTTAGGTGTCTAATCAGCCTACCATAAAATGATTAGTGGCGACTCCAATTTGAAAATCTTTTGCATGTTAATTATTTGAACCATAAGTTGCGAATTGGTAGAGTTTGGGAGAGCTCGAGCTAGGTTAGTTAATTTAATTAACTTAGTAATCCATTATCCTAAAAACCTGATTTTTAGGTCGTAACAGCAGGAAAGTAGGGTTCCGAATCCCCTGAACCAACTCCTTCTCAAATGGAAAATGATGACCCAGAAGTCTGCACTCTGGAAAAAGATTTTGAACCAAACAAAACCATTCTAAATGAAGAATTTTATTGTGAGAAAAATCCTGAAATAAGATACTGGTTTTTCGATAAATTCCAAAATCAAGCAAAAGAAATTAAAGAAAAGTACTATGAATTCATGCTCCTGCTTGAAGATCATATATTCTTCTTTGACTGGCTTGAGAATCACTTTCTTTCTGAAAAGGAAATATTTGTTTTAGAAAAACAATATAAATGGAAATTAGACGATGGCCAAATCATCGAGTCTAATCATCCACCCTCAGAAAATTAAAAATTTCTCACAGAGATTCTGAAGTTATTGCATCACCTTTCAAAGTTCCATCTGAAAATGAAGATAAAGGAGTCCAAAAGATAATTGAACAAAATAACTTCACTAATCAATTTGTTCATATTATCAGCTCCCAACTTGACAGAATTGAGTCTTCTATTTCTGTTGCTTCTTCTTCCTCCCAGGTTTTCCATCAGAATTCTTTTCCTAAGACTCCTATTTTAAAAGATCCTCTTTTTAAGACGTTCAAAATGCTCAAGACTTTCAGCAAAGAATTTGCTACTGCCTTGGCTGATAAAAGAAGGAATTTAAAACTTGGAAAACAAAAGTCTCTTATTTTAGAAACTCCAAATGTTGAAAGACCTTTGATAATTGAAAGTCAAATACATGTTTTGGAAAAAGATGATTCTGAACCAGAATTAAATAAGTTAACTTGGAAAGAACCTCAAAAATTATATTATTCGAGGGCTACCCCTCCCGATATGATTTTAGAAGAATCTTTCAAAAATATTTAAAATAAGTATTCTGCAGATGCTATCTATGAATGGAACATAGATGGTATTTCTGAGCATAATTTAATAAATATTTTGAATCAAATGATTATGCTTGCTACAACATATAAGACCACTCCTGATACTTCTGACGAGCAAACTGCTTATCTTTTAATTGCTGGTTTTACTGGTCAGTTAAAAGGTTGGTGGGATAATTATCTTTCAGAAGAACAAAGAGATGGTATCTTAAAAGCCATAAAAATTGATAATAATGGTCAAACCATTTTTGATGATTACGGTCGTCCTATTCAGGATGCTGTAAGTACTTTGATCTATTTCATATCCCAACATTTTATAGGTGATCCTTCCATCATTCGCGATCATAATCAAGATTTACTTTCAAACATGAAATGTAGATCTCTTGGTGAGTTTCGTGAATACAAAGATATCTTTCTGGAAAGAGTCCTTCTCCGCCCAGATTGCAACCAGCCTTTCTGGAAAGAAAATTTTCTTGCTGGTCTTCCTGTTTTAATAGGAAACAAAGTTCATGATAAGATAAGAGAACAGCATGGGGATCCTATCCCATATGATCTATTATCTTATGGTGAACTTAATTCTTTCATTTATAAGATTGCTTCACTATTTGCAACGATATTAAGTTACAAAAGAGACTTAAAAAAGAAAAGAAGTGGGTTTTTATTGAAGGTGTCAATATCTACAATTCAGCCGTCAACATGAGCATAAAATGGGGGTAGCGAAAATGAGGATGTTGAGGTGGATGTGTGGTCCTACAAAGATGGATAAGATAAGAAATGAAGATATTCAACCAAAAAGTTGGAGTAGTACCGGTGACAGAAAAGATGAGAGAACATAGATTGAGATGGTTTGGGCATATTCTCCGAAGATCACTAGATGCTCCGGTAAGAACAGAAGTTTGTTACCGAGAGCATGACATGAAGAAAGGAAGGGGTCGGCCGAAACTTACTTGTGGGAAAGTAGTAAAACAAGATTTAATGAAGTGGAAATTGGATTGGCGTACGGTTTGTCTTAGGACGGAGTGGAGGAAAACTATTAGCATTGTGGAAAGGCAGATCTCCTATGTTCCAGACTGTCCTTTTAGTCCTTTTTTCCTTTTTATATAAATATAAATATAAATATTTATTTATTTATATTTTTTGGGGTTCATCGACCGTCAACCCCAACTAGTTTGGGATAAAGGTGATGTTGATGTTGATGTATTTACATACATGAGAATGATGTTATAGTAATTCAATGATTATTTCTAAGAACAAAATTGACATTATCACTATCATAATCCGATTAACTGTTTTGAGTTGGGTTATGATATCGACGTTGTCAATTAAATTTGGGGTTTAACGATGTAAATGGAATTAATAATCTTGTATCTGTCCGTGGCCGACAGGAGAGAAGAGGAGCTACGATAGAGCTTTGATTAAGAAGCTCTCATCTCCATTTAATACGAAGCATGTCCAAGGGTCTTGAACCAATTAAAGCTTCGCTTATTTTGTGAAAAATATTTTTTAGAATATTTTGTTTTTCATTTTTCGGCATTTGGAATGCTTAGGAAGATAAGTCAATAGAAAATGATTTCCAAGTGAATGGAAAACCTATGCTTAAATTTAGGAAAATAATTTCCTCTTTAAAAAATAGGAAATTATTTTTTTTCAAAATATGACTAGATATCGCTATCTCAGAGCTCGTACCCGGGTCGTCGGCACCCGTGTCCATCGAGGCTAGGCCTGGGTCGAGGTCCATTGAGGTCGGACCCGAGACCCTAGTACTTGTACTCGGTTCCCCAGTTGCCTATGCGCAAGTCACTGGCGCTATATATATATAGAGAGAGAGAGAGAGAGAAATCAATCAGAATTTCCTTACCGAATTGCGGATATATTTTCTAGTTCATTTTCAAATTTAGCCAAACACTGGAAAATATTTCCATTTTCCTTGAAAAATCACTTCTGGAAAAATATTTTTCAAAAATGTCACATTTTTTGCTAAACAAATTGAGCCTAGCTGCATAGAAATTCCCCACCTATGAATCGGAAGCTTTTAAAATCTCCATGACAACAGATGACTCTTCATCCTCTCCATTTATAAATACCTATAGGGAATATTCTTTATGGCTACATTTGGTAGCAAGGATAAGATAAAATTTATTGCTATCATGTGGTTGGTTCCTATCCAAGATATGATAAGATCAAATATAAGAGGGATATAAACCAGATAAAAATATATCACGAGGGAGGTGAGATGAAGGCGGATATGATATCTCATATTTATGATATAAAAGTTATTTTTTCTCGACTAACAAATTTCTTATAGTAATAGAATTAAAAATAATTAAATATTAATAACATTTGAATTCTAAATAAAAATGGAAGTTAAAAAGAACAACAACAAAAAAAAGAAATAATTTACTTTTTTTTAACTCCTTTTAATGATATTATATTTGAATTCCTTTTAATTCCATAACATATAGTATATACATATATATATATATATGTATGTTTAATATTTATATTAATTACAAGGGTCGAAGCACTATACTTTTCAAAGCTACACAAGTGAACTATTATGTTGTCTCTCTTACTAGATTCGGCATTCTTTAGCTGATCTATCTCATGATGTTACTATAATCCATCTACATTTCTTGTCATAGTTGGGCATGTGGCTCTAAAATGCTGCAATGAGCTCATTTACTATTTAAGATTTACATCGTACAATAATCATAGAATATTTTACAGAGGTTATCTCCATCTGTGCATTTGTGATTTCTTAGCAATGAACCATGAGAGATTCTTGCCATATCGGTTTGTGCATTTTCAAGTTCATTTATATTGATATGTTGTTCATACCAAACAAAGGACATAATAAGATATGAAAATATCCGATTTTATTGCTGACATATTATAACAAAATTCTTAAATTTCATATCCTATTCTATCCAATCTTATCCTAGCTAAAAATTCAAACATAGCCTATACTATAGGAAATGTTAATAAAAATATTATGTTGAAATTGAGAATTGCCACCACCTCTGGGAAAATATAGAGGTCTCAAAACCTTGATCCACATAGCGTATATCGCCCTTTCAACACCCCACTCATCTAAAAAAAAAAAATTGAGTGTCTATTTTGAGCCATATAAACACCCACGGTCAAGATCACCATTTTCCACAAATATGGTCGACATGTCAATTTGAATGAAGATTTGAAAAAGTAAGTCGAGCATGACCAACTATCAAGACTTTATGGTTTCTCAAAGGAGTGGGTGGTGCGTGGGAGAGATCAGAGAGACCGAAGGCGTGGAAAGGAAAGAGGAGGAGGAAAGTGGGAGCCGCAAGGGGAAAAAAAAACAAACGAAATAAAAGAGTTGACAAAATAATATATAAAAAAGGAAGCATGTAAATTTGTGCAAGAAATGGTGGGCTACTCAAAGGATAGTATGATCAAAACCCTTAATAATAATAATAATAATAATAAAAGGGTGTCAAAACCATATGGAGAGTTGAAAAGGCGCGAGCCTAAAGTCATCTACATTCACAAATGTGTAACTAAGTAGCAGTTTCATGTAATTATATTTCACATTCATCCGAAGTTGATTTCTATTGCTCGTGCAGTCACTTCATTCTTCTCTTCATAAAACACTCATAATTGGCACATAAACTTAAGGTTGTAGATTACTGAAAAGCAGTATTTTGCATAGTCATCAATGCTTTAAATACTATCCACCCGTTTTGCTTCTCTATTTTCTCACCTCTCCATTTATTTACCCTCTACGAGCACGGCGTCCTCGTGGACGGTTTTGCCGTGAAATTTCAAGCAGAGACCCCTCTCATAGCCAAAACCCTAGCCATGAGAGAGGGTCTTCGTTTCTTGAAGGGGTTCGAGCGAGAAAGTAGATTTGAAAGAAGAAGTCATTTTGGAAGTGATCTGGACGAGCTAAAGGTTGAGTTAATCACTGATAGCTTATCAGTGGTTGATAGCTTATCAATGTCCTTATTAGATCCGCCCCAAGCTCCATGGCCGATCCACAATCTTTTGGTGGAATGCAAAGAATTACTAGCCCAACTCCCGTGGACTATTGTAGCTTAAAATCCGCGCGAAACTAAAACATGTGCGGATTGGGTTGCGAAAGCACATCGTTTAGATTATCTTCCCCCTAATTGGCTGACTAAGCCTCCCTAACCTCTCTAGGATTTACTTTGCTTTGATGTCATCGTTGGACGTTCCGCCAGCCCTCCTATCTAATGAAAGCTCTTGATTTCGACAAAAAAAAAAAAAATTATTTACCCTCTATACCGCTCTTCCTCCTTTTAGACATTTCAAGCGTCCCAAATAACCCACACGAATTTCTGAGTAACTAAGTTAATAGCATTGCAGCTTTCGAGTTAAATTTTGTGGGGATATAGGTTGTAAACCCTTTAACTCTGATTTTTGAAGGACATATTTAATGTGCAAAACAGGTTAGTAACTTAGTATTTAGAATTACGTGGAACATAGATCCATTTAAAAATTATGTATACCTATGGACCTGCATCAATTGAAAGATCTGACCAAGATGAAAAAACTCACACATCGACCTACAAACAACTTGTAAAAAATCTGAGTGTCGATTTTGAGCCATATAAACACCCACGGTCAGGATCACCATTTTCCACAAATATGGTTGACATGTCAATTTCAATGAAAACTTTTATGGTTCTGCGCTATTCACTCAGTATCCCCCACCGCGCATGCTAAACTGATGGAAAAGGGAAAATGACCGTCTTTCCAATATGTATAAGTATAGTCATCAGTCTTGTTAACGTTATGTAGACCTGAACCATCTCCCAGCTCCCAAACCTCAATCATCCCCCAAATCATGGCTTCTTCCTTTTTGCTGTCCAACCAGTCTCCTTTAGCTGTCTTCTTCTTCTTCTTCTTCTCCCTCTTCTTGGTTGGCACCACTTCATTTCATGGTGCAGGTGTTTCTGCTTCCGCCTCTTCTCTTTTCGCTATCGACGCGACCGAGAACAAGGATGAAGCAGAGGCTCTCCTGAACTGGAAATCAAGTCTCGACAACCATAGCCAATCACTCCTCTCTTCATGGCATGGCGACAATCCTTGTGACTTTACCGGTGTGACTTGCGACGGCTACGGAGCAACCGCCCATCTGAACCTTTCCTCTCTTGGTTTGGGAGGAACTCTAGACAGCCTCGAATTCTCGCGCTTAACCAGTGGGTCAGCTTTGATCTTTCCAACAATTCGATCTCTGGCTCCATTCCCTCGAGCATCGGTAACCTTTCCAAACTCAATTCTCTTAATCTTTGCTTCAATGAACTGTCCGGGGACATTCCTCCAAGTATAGGTACGCTGGAGAGTCTTCATTCTTTGTTCCTATGTACAAATCATCTTTCTGGGCCCATTCCTCCTTCTCTTGGAAACTTAGGCAATTTAACCGTATTAGGCATTTCACGCAATAACTTTTCCAGTCCCATTCCGAGAGAGATTAGTGATTTGAGCAATTTGAAATCTCTTTTCTTATGGCAAAATGGACTTTCGGGACCCATACCTTCAGAATTCGGGAGGCTCACTTCTCTCCTCTCTTCATGGCATGGCGACAATCCTTGTGACTTTACCGGTGTGGCTTGCGACGGCTACAGAGCAACCGCCCATCTGAACCTTTCCTCTCTCGGTTTGGGAGGAACTCTAGACAGCCTCGAATTCTCGCGCTTAACCAGTGTGGTCAGTTTTGATCTTTCCAACAATTCGATCTCTGGCTCCATTCCCTCGAGCATCGGTAACCTTTCCAAACTCAACTCTCTTAATCTTTGCTTCAATGAACTGTCCGGGGACATTCCTCCAAGTATAGGTACGCTGGAGAGTCTTCA